>CM059041.1:43759474-45095949 GCA_030279155.1 Forsythia viridissima | reverse complement strand
ATGAACCGTTGTTGTAATTGGGCCATAGGCCATGAATACCAAAATCTGTTGCAGGTTTTCCATAGGTTGGGTAGCAACAGCTTCTCTTTGTATCACAATACGATGGATTCCACTGCAAAAAAATGCACATAAAATGAGAACTTTATAATTTTGAAAGTTCTTTCACAAATTACATTTACAGTTATGTGTTTCATTATCTTTTCCACCATGAGAACAAGAATTTGGAGATGCAATAGCTAAATAAGTCACAGAAAAACTTGCCTGTTGAACAAAGTAAAAGAAATCGAATTCCTGTGAGGCACAGAGTGAAAACAAGAATTGTATTAATAAAATAATCTTGATTAAGATTGAACTGCTGAAACTCATCTTACTAAGTGAATATGAGAATGAGAGTACTGATTTTGAAGTAAGAATGAAATAGTTTAACATCTGTAGCTGTATTTATAGGGAAATGGGTTTTTGCATGTGAAAAATACACATAAAACTATACATTTCTTTATTGATTCTAGGGTTCCTATAATGTGTAACTTCCCCCCATTTAAGGAATATTATATGGAACTTTAAAATATATAATTCTCTGATCCCACAAGGTACAGTCATCTGTTAGGTTAAAAAATAACAGCAATTTAAGTATTTAATTGGGATAGAGCCTGTTGAATGATAATTGCACCCTATTTTGGTTGGTTCCATGATAATATTAGCTGGAGAGAAATCTTTATTTGAGGAGCCAGATGCTGCCAAAACTATACAAAATAGATATGATCATCTTACTTATCATAGACAGCCGATATATTGCAATTTTGTGGGTATGAACCATTGGCGAAGTTCGGTCATAGGCCATGGATACCAAAATCTGTGGCAGGTTTTCCATAGGTTGGTAGCAACATGCTGCTCTTTGTATCACAATATGATGGAAGCCACTGAAAAAAATGCACATAAAATGAGAACTTTATGTTCACTTTCCACAACTGAAGCAAGAATTAAAAGCTTTAATAGAGTAATAATTATAGAAATACTTGCCTGTTGAACAAAGTAAAAGAAATCAAATTGCTGTGAGGCACTGAGGAAAACAAGAATTGTATTGTCAAAATCTTGATTGATATTGAACTACTGTAGGAACTCATCTTAAAGCTTGTTCGGTGTATTTTTTTTTTTTTTAAATGGCTTTTTTTGTCCACTTTTTTTAAGTGTAAAAAGTTTGAAAAGTTAAAAAAAAAAAAAAAAAGCAAAAAAATGAATTTTTTTGAAAAAAAATGGGAACCGAACAAGCCCTTAATCTGTGATGAATATGAGAGTACTGATTTTGAAGAATGTAACAATCCAACATTTGTATCTGTATTTTTAGGGCAATGGGATTTTGCACGTGAAAATTACTTGTCAAATTATAGATTTTTTTAATTGATTATTGGGTTTCATGTGAGTAACTTTTCCCCATTACAGAAATATCATATGGAACTTAACTTAATTAACAATATATAATTCTCTGATTCCACATGGTACATTCATGTGTACACACCAAGAAACATGTGAATTAATTAGCTAAACAACAATAAAATAGAAGTATTCAATTGGATTGGAGGCTATTGAATGATAAATGTATGAAGTGGTGGACTAAGGAATTTTTTCTTGGGGTAAAATAAATTTGCTAGCATCTTTTTATATTGAAAAAAGTCACATGGTGAATTTAAAAAAATGAGTCAAAATGGTTGTGCGAAATGAATTTAATAATCTTATTTTTTATCTTCTAATTTTCATTATGACGTCACCTCTTTCGACTTATTTTTGGACTATGTACTTAACTCGTCGGGATAAATTCTTATATCGTTAGAAGTATTCACGGCAAACTTCGCAAGACATCTTTTGGATTGAAAAACTGTTAAACATGAAATTCAAAATAACAAGCTAAAAATAACTGCTAATCCAATTTTTTTCTCTTTTAATTGACATCATCTCTTTTGGATTATTTTTGGATTATATTTTTCACTTGTCGAAGTAGGTTCTTTATACTATTTGGAAGTATCTATAACAAACTTCGTATTACATTTTTTAGATTAAAAAACATTAAACGAAAAATTTAAAATAACAAGTCAAAAATGGTTGCTATAAATGGATTTAATAATCTGATTTTTCATTTTTAATTTCTATTTTGGCATCAATTTTTCGACTTATCTTCAGGCTATATTTCTTTTCTCATCAGTGTAGGTTTTTGGTACCATTTCAAAAGTATTCACGGCAAATTTCACAATACATCTTTCGGATTTAAAAAATGTTAAATGACGAGTTCAAAATAATAAGCCAAAGATAAGTGCTAGAATTTGATTTAATAATCTCTTTTTGTTTCTGTTTTTAAATTAATTTAATTAAAATTCTATTTGACGTCAATTAGACTCATCTAATTAGTATAATTAAATATAAAAATATATAAAAAAAAAAAATTGAGGTGTTATAATATTTCTCTACCTTCGAGTCTTAAAACGTAAACAAGTTTTTAAATAATTTTTTTAATAAAAAAATTTAAAAAGTAAAATAAAAAATCTGAAAAAGTGTGGGGCCCAGGACCCCCAAGGCCCCATCTTGGCTCTGCCAACGAATGTATGCTTATCTATTTTGTAATTTCTAATCATGTTTAGTATTACATATACACGAATAGAAAAAATATCGAACGTAATCGGAATCTTTTCTAGACCAACATGTCTACATCAAAACAACCCTTGATCTCACAGTTGGACTAGACATTCTCCAAGTTCTTTAGAGTGCAGGTAATAATACAATTTACAATAGCCTTTACGGGCATGCTTGATATGTTATACGGGATAGAATCAAGCAAAAGAAGCATGCAATAAAAAATTTCAGTTGTCTAATTTTATTTTGTCAAGTCTTACAAACCAAACATATTGTGTGGTGAGTTCCTTTCATACTTATTCCGAGAATTATGTTTAGAGGTATATGTGCAGATGGGGGGTCGTACAGCTTGAGCAGTATTGGGAATGCTATAATAAACGCAATTGGTTACAGTCCTGGTATAGAATGTAATCTTGATGCATCTGGGAACAACCAGTTATATACCAGATTTGTTGGAAATTGGTTTAAAATGTTGATAAATTAACTAAGTGACTTCGTGTCAACTTAGCTAAATATACAAGACCCGACCCAATCCGTTTAAGCAAATTTGTTTGCCACTTCGACGCACGCTTCGGGGGCAACGCCCCCGGAACGGGGATTGACCTGCCCGGTCAGGTCGCGGGGGTCGAGGGGGCAGCGCCCCTTGTGGGGGCTCGGGGGCAACGCCCCCGGAAAGAAAATTCAGATTTATCTGAATGTATAAAGGGTATATTTGGCATTTCGAAACCAATATCGAATGAATGAGAAATTACGAAAAAGGACAAAATCGGATCAAAATTTTGACCATGCGATCGCACAGGTATGTACACCTGCGATCGCAAGTTGGCTAATTTTTTAACAGAATGCATTTTGGTTCTTCCATGCAATCGCAGGAGGAAAAACCTTGCGATCGCATGGTTTTTCTGGATGAAGTCTTGTTCTAATTTTTGTGCTGTGCGATCGCAGCTTGGTTAAACCATGCGATCGCATAGGTTTGCGTGAACAGACATGTCCTTTTGAAGAGTTGCACGATTTGGTTCATTCCTTTTCGTTTCCAACCAACTCTCCAACGTTAAAAAGGGCTGTGAACGTTCATTCTGCAGATATAATTGATACAAAACGATTGCAAACATAAAACACTCATACATTTCATCTTTGAACCAATTTTTATTGCATTGAAGTTGCATAAAATCTGGTTTTTCATTTCCATTCATCCGTTGGAGTACAAAACTAATTTTGGTTCGCTGTACTTGAGTTTTTGTAGTGCTACCAAACTCAAGTGAAACCGTTGTATCTTGGGAGTCATTTGCCAAAGACCGAAAGCACCTTTGCGGGGTAATTTTGACTTAAGGACAAAGAGTTCAACTCTTGCCTCGGTTAATTCTTCAATTCCATTTTCGGTTCTTGTTTTACTGTTTTGAGGTCACTTCCACAGAAATTCAGCCAACAAGATTTACCTGTTTTGCCCGCTGGAAAATGTGCAGTACTGTTGCGTACATATCATTGCCATTGATGGTCGCCAATATGGATAAACTTGTTTGTACTTTGACAACGGAATACACTATAAAATGAAGAGGAAATTATAGAAAATTTGCAGGTGGTACATTTGACAACTTTTAAAAACAAGGTGGAAAATGATCATTTTGACAAAAAAATAAATCAAAACAATTACTCAAACATTTATTATATTATAGTCAAATATAATTCAAAATCAAATCTATTATTTCATTAAAATCAAATATTGTTCCACCGCCTCGTGCCTCCGTCTTCGCATCACCATTCGCCACCAACTAATCCACTCCAACTAAGTTACTATTTTGATAGATTAATTTAGATTATAAAAGAACAAAAATTCAATAGATTTTGTGCTAGATTAGTTTGATTGTTTTTAGATATGAAAATATGTTGAATATAATTGCTTAAAAATTGTTGGAAGAGATCGGGTTCATGGATTAATGTGTGATTGAAGAAGAAGAATGTAGAAACAGAAAAAACAAACGATGTGGGTTGAGTAATTGTTATTGTTTGAACTGTATGGAATAAGTTGTAGTAGAAGAAGGAAAAAAAATTCTTGTCTAGGTAACAGTCACAACTATCATCTATACAGTTACTGGGTCAGACATAATTTTTTTTCTTCTTCCTCCCTTTCTTTTATACCCAACAGTTGAATGACAAAAAAAAAATAAACGACAGTTGAACTGTCTTTCACTAAAAAGGTATACATGACTTTTTTTCCTAAACAATTGCCATTTTTAAAAATGACCCTATGCATTTGTTTAGATTTCTATATTCTATTTAGTAGCTGGAGGTGTGGAAGGCCTCAGGCCGGTCATGAGGCGAACTTGATAAATTGGATAATCGTAGTATACATTCAAAATCCATAAGAATTTTACGAAACTAATTGTTAATTTAAAATTTAATAATAAAACGGAAAACAAAATGTATTATACAAAATATTTATATTATAGTCAAATAAAAATGTCGAAAACGTTTCAAAAGAAAAGAAAAATAGTAAGAATTCAAAGTGCTAAAAAATTAGTATGACTTAAACATTCCAAACTAAGGCATAATGTATGACTATTGTTCAATGATTAGCCTAAAATAATAATAATAATAAAATATTTCAACCATCTTACAATAAGAGTCAACATGAGAATTAAAAGTATCATGGGTCTTGTATTTATAAGAATTCATTGATATGTATCAAAGGAAAATTTTAAAATAGTTTTCATATGACCGATTAGTATCTTTGTAATTTTAAATCAATGTTGTTTTTATATTCATGTTGTTTATATATTAGATTATGACAGAATAAAAAAAAAAAAACCAAAAACTCAAGCTATCAAAATACAAATACAAGAAACTAACAGAAAAAACACTTCTTTAACAAATTTTTAAGTATTTTTGTCGTCTCAATTACAATGAACTAGATCATATATCTAAATCTTGACAACTAGTACAAAACAAAATTAATTCTATAACTACTATAAATCAATTATATAACATAAAATAAAAAATAATAAAATTCTGAACAACCACTTATCATTTATAGAAGAACAAAAATAGGCCCATAAAAAATGGTAAAAAAGAGTGTAGAAATTAAATTCCATACTTTTCAAATCACATAGCAAGAATGATACTCAAAATATTGAATTCAAATATTACAACAATAAACAAAACAACTCACTCTGATTCATAATAGAAATAAAATAAAGTTCAAAACTTAGAATAAGAATCAAAGGGATTTAAATTATATATTAAAAGTACCTCAAGGATAGTTAAATACTTAGTCTTGAAAAAAATAATTGGCATTCTTTCTTTTGCATCAATTGGCTTAATTGAATTTAGAACTAATTTGCAAATTGCGAAATAGGTGAAGAAACGGAAGAGTTACATAAGTTGTGGAACGAATTGAGAATTTAGGATGGGAATCAAAAGTTGGAGATATGGTTCTGGGCCGAACAATCAGTTGGTCCAACTAAACAATTTAACTTAATTTTTTCTTGGTTGTATTTGATCTAACTATTAAAAAATCCAGAATTTTGAGCTCTCTTTATTTTTGAGCCTGAGGCAAGGGCCTCACTTGTTAGAACCGGCCATGGGTGGCTCTAAGGGTTGGCTCTTTTCACACTTTATAGTTTTTAACATTTTTAACTCTTTGTAACCTAGCAGAGTTATTTAATACTTTATAGCCTTTTGTTTTTTTATATTTTTCATTTTTAAAAAAATTCTAAAATTGCAATGCCCGGATGACCAGGCCTTCCCACTTGCCGTGCAGGGCATAGGGTCGGCTAACTCGGCTCTTTGACACCCCTTCCACTGAATTGGTTCAACTATGTTAACCTTTTTTTGTGTGAAATAGCCCCTCAATCCTTAAAGCCTATTGGTTTGTAATATAGGAATTACTTTGGCAGTTTATAAACACTTACAAATTAATTTCGACACCGCCAAAATACAAAGAGTGATTATTATTTCCAAAATACAGAGAGTGATTAGTCTTATATTAGTACACCGCTTCTTTTACGGTAGAATTCGACCGTAGGTTCCATTATGATAATAGATTGACGCGGTGAGCAGATTTTGGAGATTATCGGCGGAGGGAGATAATCGATTGAGGAGGATAGATTGAGAAGAAGAACATATTTTGGAGATGTCTGTTGAAGAAGATGATTGAAAAGCAAATTTTGAAAGAGATAAAATTGAAGACGTAGTGTCAGCGTGCTTCTTTCTTCTAGTAGTGGAGAAAACTTCTGACAGTCGTGATTAAAACCTTAATTGAGGGAACAAATATTATTCAAACCCTTTCATGTTGGATCTAACATGGACATGCATACTATACTTTAAGAATATATCAACGTTGTCGTTTAACACAAAATATCTTTACATTAAAGGCTATGTAACCATTTAGAAGAACAAAATGATGGAGTTCATTTTGAGACGGGACAAAAGTTGTCAATCAACCGAGCTTGTCCCGAGCTTATCGCCTCGACCAGGGTAGAACCACATAGGGCTCAATGGAACACAGTTGCCCCTACTAAATTTTGATAAAAAATGAATATTATGGCCACGATATATATTTTATTCATTAAATTATTACTTAGTAATTAATTTCAAAATTTATATACGTAGATAATTCACATTCTAACTAGATTATATTTCTAGGTTGGCCTTAGTCTGGACTCAACTAAAAAGAATTTCTTGGAAAACTAAAGGAATATTATTTTTGAAAAATACACGTTTCTGTATGAAACTAAAATATAATTATATATATAGTTGGTCATCCTGTTTGTTATTGAAATAAAATGAGTTGGTTAGGAACTCTTACTTGCAAGTTACAACCGTACACGTAGTTATTATTGGCTTAAAGGCTGGGGAACCCCCCCCCCCCCCCCCCCCCCCCCCCCTATCCCCATACCTCTGCTTAAAGGTTGATCAAGAATGGAAAACAAAACTTGCCAGACAAGAAATTCAAATTCTAAAAATAGCAATTTATAATTAGAATGTGTCTTAAGTGTTACTAGCATTATAATAAGTTGGATTAGACTATTTTAGTACATTTTGATCAATATAATAGACATCGTTTTCTTGTAATTAACCAGATCTTTTTCTACGCTAGTGGAAAATAAAGGATTAACTATTAAGACCCTCTAATCAACGGGTTTGTGTATGTGAAAAGTATCAAGAATCAGCCTCGTTTCGTTGATTATGAAAAAAGTAAAAGAAAAAAAAAATTGGCTTTGTACGTGCAGAAATTCTTTAGAATAACCTCCAAGCAAATAAAGCCTACAACTGCATGTATATTGCAAATTTAAATATAAATAAATAAATTTATGTCATCTCTTCTCCATTATTCAATTATGAAAAGTGTTAAATGTTAAGTATTTAATATAAAAATAAATTCTGCCTATATACATATTGGGTACGTTATATATGTATATATAGATTTTCTCTTAAATGTCTAAAAGCTTAGAGTTCGTTTGGTATGGATTATAAACTAGTTTATTTGACTAAAATAGTTTATCTAACAAAAAAATTTGTCTTTGTAACATGATATTTTTGACCATTCCTGATCAAATAAACTAGTTTATAATCTTCACCAAACGGGCTTTTAATCATAGCCGTCAAACATATATAGGAATTATATTGTGTCAAGAAATTGCAATAATAGGAGTTGTGACTTTCAAGTTACTGCAATGTTTGATGGATATTATCACAAACCATGATGATTGAATTGAATGCACTTGTAGAAATTCAAACTGGGGTATTAATACTTAAATGTAATGTAATTATAAATAACACTTATATTATCATATTTTTAAAATATACTTGGAGTTTCATCTTAAACAAAGAGGAATAGTTCAAATTCTTATATGTTAATTATGGTTTCAACATTTAATTAATCAACGTGAAATTTATCTTTTAATTGTCCCATAAGATGGTGGCTCGTTTGAACTTTATACGAATCGAATTATTCGTTTGAGTTTAATATTAATGGACTCTAATACTATATTAAGAATTGAGGTTCCATCTTAAAATGCCAACTTTATTAATGGGAATAGTCTAGGCTTTTATATGTTAATTATAGTTTCAATATTTAATCGATATGAAATTTATCTATCATCATTCTCCACATAGATTTTTTTTTTTTTTTTTTCTTCAGTTTTACTTGCTGCCTTTTTTCTTTTATGAAATTTTAAAAAAGGAAGAAAATGGTTAACAAAATTAACAGTTTTATTGTCTTGTTTAAAAAAAAATTAATAGTAATTAATAGAGAGTTAATGAAGAACTTAATTATTCAACGTTTAAATTTAGACAACTCCATATAGAACTCCAACAAACCTTGATCCAAACATGTAGATGCACTAAATAATTTAATTATTTAGAGCCCGTTTGGTAGAGTTTACAAACTAGTTTATTTGACCAAAATAGTTTATTTGACAAAATTTTTTGCTTTGATAGCTTGACATTTTTGACCATTCTGCATCTAATAAACCATTTTATCAAATAAACTAGTTTATAAACTCTAACAAACGGACACTTAGTTTGATCTAACATGACATGTGGACTTCCCGTGATCACGCAATCCGTGTAATAAAATTAAATGACAATTATCATCCATGACTTTTGCTTATAAATACAAACTATCTTCAACAAATACTTACATCTCTCTCTCTCTCTCTCTCTCTCTCTCTCTCTCTCTCTCTCTCTCTCTCTCTCACACACACACACACACACACACACACAGTTCAAAATAACAAGTATGAAAGTTAAGAATTCAACATGGATCAAGCTTTTGGTTTTACAATATCTATCAATTTTATGTGCTTCACAGGATTTTGATTTCTTCTACTTTGTTCAACAGGTTTGTCAACTTTTCATAATATAATAACACCACTTATCATATGTAAACTCGAACATACATATGTATAAATATTGATATATAGTTGACATGTTTTGTGTATGTTGGCCTAGATAAAGTGACATGAAAATTTTTGTCATGCGCATGAATCCATAAATGGTGTTCAATTCATTGACCTTAAAAACATGTCTGTATTGACATGTTGATTGTAATACAGTGGCCTGCTTCTTATTGTGATTCAAGACATAGCTGCTGTTATCCTACAACAGGAAAGCCTGCTGAAGATTTCAGTATTCATGGCCTTTGGCCGAATTATAACGACGGAAAATGGCCATCAAATTGTGATCGCAAGAACTCTTTTGATCAATCCGAGGTATTCTCTTATTTCTAGTTACATGATGGTAAAATATGTCTGGAAGTTACGTTGAATGGGAATAATAAAAAAATGGTTCGTTTTGCAACTACTAACAACTATTTAAAAAGCAACAATCTGGTGCAAAAAGTATTGCAACGAATTATACATGGATTGAAAAGTATCGCATATATATGTGTGTTACAAATAAATCGTCCTGTATAGATATTAACGGCAACATAATTAATACATTATCATCTATAGTAAAAATAAAAGAAATTACGTGGTGTGTTGTCATATTGGCACAACATGGACCATACAATTTTAGGTAGTTTAATGAACTTGATTTGAAGTCAACTCCTTGTGATAGGACTTTGATGTCGACCACCATCTCATTGCTTTTAAGTGTGGCCATCTTCCAAGTAATGGGACATATTTGTTAAAAATATAAATAAAATTTATCTATTTTAAAGGGTATGCTTTTAAATAAATTAATATAATATGATATTAGAGTAAACCAGGCCCGGTTTTGGGCCGAGGCGAGTGAGGCGACCGCCTCGGGCCCAAATCCGAAGATGGCCCATTTTCGAAAAAAAAAAAAAAAAAAAAATTATTGAAGTTGCCCAATTTGTACAAAAGTTTGAAGTCCAACAAAGCAAAGCAAGCTGCATTCTATAAGGACGATAACTATTATTAAGTAGTCACCCAAAATTGAAGGGGCCTATTTTTTTTAAAAAAAAAAAAATTATTGAAGTCCAGCCCACCAACAGCCGACTATGACTTCTTGATTTGGGGGCCTAAATTTTGGACTTCGCCTCGGGCCCCGAAAATATCAGAACCGGCCCTGGAGTAAACAAACATAGTAGATTGACCTCTGACATTCAATCATTCATAAAATGATTATATGTCAAGATTTATATATATATATATATATTAAAAAAAAAAAAAGCTGATGAGTACGTATATATAGGTCTCAGATCTTGTTAGCAGAATGCAAAAGGATTGGCCAACCCTAGCTTGCCCAAGCGGGGATGGCTTGAAATTCTGGGGTCATGAATGGGATAAACATGGGACATGTACTACCCTTAATCAGCACAGTTACTTCCAAGCAGCTCTTGACCTCAAGAACAAAGCCAACTTGCTACAAGTCCTTGGAAATGCAGGTACATACTTAGTGGTGTCAATTTATAAGTTTACATTTTTCAATTTTTTTTTTTTTTTTTTAGCTTAGATTTTCTTGTCCTTATGCATTGGCCCATGCAAGTCATGGGCACGATGCAGCCTGACTCCAACCAATTTTGGACAACTTTGTAAACAAAATTAACCCAAGTGAAATTTTGTTTGCAGGAATTCGACCCGGAAAATTCTACAGTTTAGAGAGCATAAAGGAAGCAATTGAAGGAGGCGTCGGGTATGCCCCGTTCATAGAGTGCAATGTGGATTCATCGGGGAATCATCAGCTATTCCAAGTGTACATGTGTGTGGATACCTCGGCATCCAATTTCATTCAATGTCCAGTTTTCCCACATGGAAGATGTGGCTCCCGAATCGAATTTCCTTCATTTTCTGATCAATCGGATTCGCATGACGAATTTTGATTACTCTTGTTGGCTTCATTTCCTGTCGTATTCAACCTTTCATTATTTGTAAAGGGTTATTGCAATCTTTTTTTAATGTTTTCATCAATAAATTGTTTAAGGACTAAATTGTAAAACAAATTCTAAATGAGGCGTCCTTACTCATTTTAATTATGTTTGAAACCTATATAATTATAAGGCAACGTTTGGAATTGATTTTAGAATCCAACTTTTTGATTAATGTCAAATAATCAGAAATTGTTCTATGTTTGATAGCGTTGAAATTATTTTTTAAGTGCTTATATTATAAGTTGTAAGTGAATGTGTGGATAAAAAGTGGATTGTAAGTTATGGGTCTTATGAAATATGTGGATAAAAAGTATGTTTAACCAGTTTGACTAACTGAAATTATAAGTTAAGCATTACCAAACAAGACGTTTGGTAAATTAAAAAAAAAAAAAAAAAACTTCTCAAATTCTGTTTTTAATTTCTCCAATAATATATAATAAAATATAATTTATTAAATTAGTTCCTTTAGTCCTAGGTTTATTAGAATTCTAATAATAAATCATTTTCATAAATTTTTATATAATTGTACATAAGTCTGATGCATAAAAAATAGTTAATATATTTAATTTTTTTTATAAGACATCTTAATACGTTTGGTGCATAACAAATAATTTAAATTTAATTGATTTTTGTACTATATATAACTATATTTTTGTTTTGTAATTTTTATAAATTTTGAGATTTAATAGATGTATATTATTTTTATTTTAAAATAATTATAGTGAATGCATTGTATTGTTTTGAAAAAATATTTGATAATATACATAGTTATAAAAGTAAAATAAATTTTACAATAATACTCATGATATTAATAATACAAAAGAAATTATTATAATTAATACTCATTTAAGTAATTTTATAGTAATAAATCATTATTGTTTATATCGAACGCTCAATTGTTAATTTTGAAACAAGCTCTTTAGGAAGGATTTTATTAATTGGAATGATTTTAGTGGATTTTCTAACCCATAAATATAAATACAGATCTCTTTAGTAATTTGAGTCTGACGATTTATATTTTCATAGATTTGAGTGGATTTCGAGCTCATAACTTGTTTTATTTATATTTAAAAAAAATCATATTCAATTTGTGCACAATGAGTTATTAAAATAAAAAGACCACAAATACATATCATAAACTCCATTAATATTAAATAATTAGATTTATATTCATGATGTAACAATATTTCCTAAAACGGAATTTATAACGTCAAGTATTTCAACATATATACAATCTCTTTCCTCTTTTAATTGAAGCAACATTTTTTTGTTTTTCCTTTAACTAATTGAGTATCTCTTTTATTTAAATGTTTCTTTTAGATATATTGAAAAGCTAGATAGGAGATAAATACATTATGGAGCGGAAGCATTGGATATAAGCGAGTCTTACCGTACCTCCAAACAAAATGAGGATTGTTCTGTACATGGACGGATGGATAGGAACTGGTAGAATGCTCGTTAAATAACTTGTTCAATTTCAAATAAAAACTAATGATATTCAAATAATAAGTTAAGGTGTATAAAAAAAGTTGGTTTTAATATTTCAAAATCGATGAGAATTCATAAAAATTTATAATATAGAATTATGCTAACAAATATGATGAATTATGTGGAATCTATTTAATTTTTTTTAAATCTATGAAAATTTATAAATTTTAAGACATTCATTAAAATCTGAATAGAGGATAAGACTGGATTTTCACAATAGAGTTTGAGTTGAGACTGACTCCTAGCATGGTAAGAATTGAATGGGCTGGTCAAATTGGGTAACTATGTTAAAGAGGAAATTATACTGTATATTTGATTTTTTAAGAAATAATTATAATATTTTAAACATTATCATTTAATTTTAAATTGCATAGTATTTTATATTTTATAATTTATTAAATTAAAGTAGTTTGATAAATATGAAAATCAGTTTTATCAATATCCCTACAACTAGCTCTCAAAATTCAAGATTAATCCTTAAATCGTAGCTATTTCACTTTTTTTAATAGAACCCCAAAATTGCAGGTGTCTTCAATGTAACCAAATTTCTTCCATTGTCCTCTTCATTTGGAGGTTGAAGCTCAGAAATCGAAAAACAAATATTTAGTATTTCCTCTATTGTTGTATTCACTGACGCATCAAATGTTCAACCCCAAAAGAATTCCAAAAAATCAAAGGTCTGGTAGAACGAAATTAGACAATTGTGAATTTATGTATTACAATTGATATTACCATATGTATCATGATGTGTCACAATCGTGGATTTGTATTTTTCAATTGATAGTACCATATGTATTACAAATTGTAACAAATGTACTCATGTGTGATTTGTAATTGTCAACTGATTGTGTAGAACTATTGACATCTTCTCACAAATGTTATGTATCATAACGTACTACAACTGTTATTATCGTGAGCTTTTTTATTTGTAACACGAATCGTTACAAATGTGATCTTGTTAAGATTTTTAGGTCTTGCTAGGTTATGTTAAGTGATTGCGTTGTGACAGTATGTAACAAATGATATGTAAGATGAAGTAATACAAATGTTATGTATCATAAAGTGTCGCAAATGTTATTATCACGAGCTTTACTATATGTAGCACGAAATGTTACAAATGTGATCTTGTTAAGATTTTTCGTTTTTGCCATGTTATGTTAATTGATTGCGTTAATGCTTATAAGTAGTTAATAGCCGAGAATTTTTTTATTTTTTAATTATTTTTTTGTGAAGTGAGAATTTTTTTTTCCAAACAGATATGTCAAAATTATAATTGGATGATTGAAACAATTATCTGCAATCTTGAATTACAATTATTCTCTATTAATTAGCTTTCAGTTATGGTATATAATGTAATTAAAAAATAACATTACTTATTTAAAAAAAAAAAAAAAGACGAACTCAATATATTTGAAATTTTTGGTACATACATATTTTTATGTAATTATTTTCAAATAGTAGTCTATTTATGTAAAATTCTCCTATGTTAAACCAATTTATTACAAATAAACTGGTCAAAATCAGTGTTGGGTCATGACCCATATTATCCGGATTTCAATTTCATTTGCAAAATCCATTAAGAAATGGATTCATTAACATATAGGGAAAGTTCGTAATCCAAATTTCAAATTTGTCAATCATTTAATTAATTCTCTATTTTGCATATAATGAAATCACTAAATATCCGTTACCCAAATTAACAAAATACTGAAATGAAATAACAAATTTAATAGCTATAAATTGATATCATCTCCATTTCTTCCTCATCAGACCATTAACAATAAGTTTCTTTCATTTATCTCTCTAAAACTGGCAAAAATGATGAAGCTCGAATTTTCAATCTTGCTAAAGTTCTTTACATTACAAGGTCTGGCACTTCTTTGTGCTTCACAACAACAGTTTGATTTCTTCTACTTCGTTCAACAGGTTAGTAGACATAATAATTTCTATATGCATTCGTATTTGAATTCAAACTATTGAGATCAAAATCTGTCGACAGAGATTTCGACTTTAATTGACGGAAACAGTCTTGATTAAAATATCGCAAAAAAAAAAAAGTAGAAAGGAATTCTCGCAATTAATTTTCAAGACTATTTATGTCAATTGAACTCGATTTCAAAATAGAGACCACTTATTACATTAAGCAATATACAAATAGTAATGGATTCCATGTCTTTATTTATTATTTATTTATTTTTTGGAATTATGGGTTGTTGAAAAATAGGAATTAATTTTTAATCTATAATGCGTGAAGTGGCCAGGTTCATATTGTGAGTCAAAACAATGCTGCTACCCAAGTACAGGCAAGCCTGCATCTGATTTCAGCATACATGGGCTTTGGCCCAATTACAACGATGGCTCCTATCCATCAAATTGTGACCCACAAACCCAATTTGATGCATCCAAGGTACCAAGAATTTCAACTGAAATTTTTGTTTAAATTCGGATAATTTCCCCAGTTTTATATTCTATTCAAATAAAAAATTAATTATTTTACTTTGCTCGTCACGAAAATCTTGTCTTGTCTTGTCCAGATTGCAGATTTGACTAGCAGAATCCAAAAAGAATGGCCATCTTTGGCTTGTCCAAGCAGCGACAGCCTAAATTTCTGGGCTCATGAATGGGTCAAACATGGAACTTGCTCCGAGTCCATCCTTGACCAGCACAGTTACTTTGAAACGGCCCTAAATCTTAAAGAACAACTCAATCTACTATACGTCCTAGGAAATTCAGGTTAAACTACTTTTGTAGAAAGTAAATTTTGTTTAACTCAGAAAATTATCAATCCTGTTGCTATGGGCATGTTCGGTTCCTATTTTTTCTCGAAAAAACTCATTTTTTGTCTACGTTTTTTGACTTTTCAAACTTTTTATACAATAAAAAAATTTAAAAAGTAAAAAAAGATGTGAAAAAAATCTACACGGAACAAGCCTTATATGCCTAACCAACACGACTCAATGAAAAACTTTGGCACAGGTATTGAACCAAATGGGGAAGTCTATGAGTTGGGTTCCATCAAAGATGCAATAAAAGAAGGCACGGGTTATACTCCATGGATAGAGTGCAATAGTGATGAATCGGGGAACAGCCAACTTTATCAATTGTACATGTGTGTTGACACTTCAGGTTCTAACCTCGTTGAGTGTCCTGTGTTCCCTAATGGAAAATGTAGTTCCAATATCGAGTTTCCTTCTTTTTGAGTACAAAACAAGATTTTAGTTTCTTTTTTTTTTTATTTAATATTTTTCAATATTGTGTACCAAACATGAACCATGTGTTTTCCATTTCTCTTTTTCACTTTGGAGTGATAGTGTGAGTACTTTCATTTGTCGTATAATAAGAGAGAATATATTAGGATAGGATGTGTCTTTTCCACTATAATATTGCTTTCTTTACTTGCTTTTGGTTTTTTGAATCGCGTTATTGTGGCTCTTGGTAATACGGGATTAGACGATGAATCCATAACAATTGAACCTCTTTTAAGTTTGATTTAATTAGACTCATTTGTATGTTTCTGATCTTTGCTTGTGACTTTGTAGTTTGTACTAAAGAGATCAATAATAATATGCTGCATCTTTATACAAATATATTTTACAGAAAGCCCATTGAGGTCCATCCTTATACACAATATATGTATATATAGTTTCCATTAACATCATAGTACTAATAATAAAAACTTTTTATGACACAATACATATGGCTCAAATACACCTGTTAATGATGTTTCTGGGAACTAAAATTCCCATTGATTTCATCAACTGCCTTGCAGTTCAAGTCTATACCTGAATCATAATCATTCATGAATTTTCTGTTCAAATCCAGGCCATCTAATAATTCCAATTTTCTCACTTTTTCATTCTTGCCTTCAACCTCATATTCTCTGCTTCTTTTTGGTGTTCCATGATCTCGATGCTCGCTTAAGTCCATAAATGTTCGAGTTTCTTCTTTTCTCCCCGAACTATCAGACGACGTTAAAGAACTTTCGACTGAACATCCATTCTGTCCTAACAGTTTGTTCTTTGCATCTTTTAAGATTGAGCCTTCACTCTCTGTCGAAACTGACAAGGAAGAACTTAGACACCAATTGGTGTCTACCATTGATACTAATTGAGAAAGTTCTGCCCTTGCATTTTCCACTTCAATAGAGCATGAACTATATCCTGCAAGAGTCTCTTGTGCTTTTCTCAATACGGACTGCAAATACTTTCCTTGAGCTTCAATTCTTAGCTGCAAATGCCTTTGCACCTGAAAGAACATTCTTTTTAATCATCATATGCTGTATTTAATACAAAATCGACGTTACGTTGTAGTGTAGATTTGTACGTTTTACCTTGATTTGTTCGTGGAGTTTCCTTTGCACCTCCATTTGCATTTGTAAAGCCTGAGCTATCTGCAAACTTCTGAAAAAGCACGACTCTAAACCAACGCCCCCCAAAAAATAAAATTCGTGTTTTGAATTCAAAATTTTAAAATATTCTAACAGTTCTTACTCATTAATCTGATCTTGCACTCCATCATAAATCTTGTTGGGGAAGTGACTGCTTTGATCATCGTCTCTGTAGTCTGCATTAGGAAACATGGACATCAATACTCGTAGGGTATGTTCAATTCGTAATACTAGACAGTAATGAACTGTACAATAGACGAGATTTTAGCTTTTTTTTTTGTTCTTTAATCCTATACAGTTCACCTCACCAAACAAGTTTTAATGCTTTGCATGATATCATATTCAATACAATGCTGCTTACCTTCTTGTTTATTTTTGTGGTAGGTTTGTGATTGTTGACTTTTTCCCAGTCTATATTTCTGCAGAAAAGGACATTAATTCATTCAAAAACACTTACAAGTAAAATCAACAAGAAAAATAAGCAAAAAGATTGCCTGTAAATGACTCTTGAGATGGTACAAAGTGAGTCCATGAATGCCCATCATCCTCATCAAGGATTTTGGTGTAGCCTCTGCATTATAAAAAATATCAGTAGTATCAGTATCTGTATGGACTAAAAATTGCAGAGCATGCATTAAAATGAATATAACATGAAGACTTTTCGTCGATCCCAATGGAAATACAAGAAATGTGTACTCAACTATCTGCGCCTCCAAGCTGCTCAACTGCATCAACGAATCGTTGGTGCAGTTCTTGAGTCCATTTCAACCGAGGTTTTGCATCACTTGATAGAACTAAGTTCATTTCTTTATTTTGAACATTCTGAAAAGCCATCTCTGTTTATATGAGAAGAAATTATTTGTTTCTTGAAACATAGGAAAGGTTTCTTTGATCCTTACAACTCTGTCTCAATATGTGGCAGCCTGTGATTCTCTTTATAATTGAGAGTTGTTAGCCTGTCCTATGTTTTCACTCCATATCTGGAAACATGGGTGGGGGTGGGGTAGGGTAGGGGGAATATATGCCATGAGCTGTGCCCATTCCTTTCTCCATTTTCCCATTTCACATCAAACTTTCTTTATTTCTGTTTCAAAGTTTTTTTCTTTCTTCTTTGACTTGATAGGGTGGAGAGAATCTCTAATGCAGCAAAAACAGAGAAAAGCAACACACTTCCATTTGAGTCTCAAAAGAGGAAAAAGTGTATGGTTTGTTTTTATCATTCTCTCTCTCTCTCTCTCTCTATCTATCTATAATATATGTATATATAGAGTTATAGTTATAGATATAGATTCCCATATGAGTTAGGCAGTCCCCACCATGATGAATAATGGATCAGCTTTTCTAAAACCCTTGACAAATTTTGAGAGGAAAATGATGATGATAATGCTTTAATGGATGTTTCTTTTCAACAAAGGGATAATCAGATGAATATTTCTTTCTCAGAATATAATTTTTTTTTCTTTCTGAGGAGTGGATGGATTGGCTGATTCTTTTTGTTTTCTTGTAGGGGTATAGGGATCAAAGAATCTAACATTAGATGTTAGGACAAGGTTGTTAAATTTATGTTATCAATAAGTACTTTATAGAAAGATAAGATTTGATAAAATAAGCATTCAATTAACACTAATGATTGTGTTAAATATTTTCCAAATGTTTCATGTTGGAAGTAACAAATCATATACAATAACGCTCACAAACTAATCTTTTTTCCCATGTAATTTAAGGTCGATTAAGTGAATTTATTTCCACGACTCTCTTCGGATCATTTCTAGACAGTACAGGAAGATCTAAAGCAGATCCCAGAAACTACGTTAAAGAGAAAAGAAAAAGGAAGTTAGTGCATCTGGCATCATCAGATTTATGCAGAGATTGGGAAATTAGTCCTTACCAACCAAAACTAGTTAAAACTCATGTGTAGAAGAGCCAAAGTTTCTCTTAAAGTCCAAGAAAAGTATATACTCATAATTGATTAAATGAGATTAAAGCCATTGACCAGTTTAAAATTATCAGTCTTTAGTTATTCCTTTTTCACTGACTGATTTTATTTGACCAGTAATAAAAATAGCCATGGGATTCATATCTATTCACTGTATAAACAATCAAGTTTAATTTGGAATTCATTATGGCATAGAATCTCTTTTTCTCTTGAAAGTAATCCACAAACAGAAGCGAGTGACAAAAAGGTATAAGTTGATTATAAGTTAAATAGTAAACAAAAGAAAGTAGAAAGGAGAGTCACAGTGGCAAAAAACAAAACAAAGTCATGATTTAATCAGATTAATCTTTCCTAATCCTCGAATTTCGCGCACTCCAATGATTAATCTACGAAGAATTGACATCTCAGTGCCATACATTCACTTGGTCTACTACATTGATGATAATCTTCAAGGATCCTAAAGAGAAATAACATTAAATACAGCGTGATAACCTCTATCTTTAAGTACTTAATGTTAAACCACTCGACCAAGAGCTTAAGCAGTTTGAAAGGAAACACATTTATTAATTTAAAGTTATTCTTCATCACGCCCTCCTCACGTATTCATTTTGTTTAAACATTAGGCAAAACATGCAGTTTATAAATAGATGGCGACAAGACTTGAACTCAGGATGTCACATACTTTAATACAATATTAAACTACATCATCTAAAACTCATGGTCTCAGAGTCGGATTTATTTTTTCAGGTGGAGAGAGAGTATTAGTATGTCTGATATCATCATGGTACAAGTGAGATGTGTAATATATAAATTGAAGGCAAACATACACATTGAAAGTTAGTTCTGCAGTGAAGAGATAGGTTGGTGGACTTTATTAATCATACCACATCAAGAACTACTTCTAATTTGAGAAATCAAGATTCTCTGGCCCCACATGTTGGGTTCAGGCACATAGCGTGTACTACAGGCGCAAATATCGCATCACTCATAACTAACGATAATATTCAAGATGCCATACTATCTGTTTCACTAAATGAGAAAAGAGAAAAAAGGTCGTCACAATTACAAAAATTATGCTTATGGGAAATGAATCCCATATCAAAACATTAATTTCCAATAGATGTGTGAAGCTATCGGGGGTAGAAAGACTTATTCTTTGTCCCAAATGTTTAAAAAGGAAAGGAAAGAAGATTAAATGAAGTACCTTTTTCTTTAATCAGCTGCTGTACTTGAGGCTTCTTTTGTTACTTTAATATATTCCAAAACAAGTAAAGGAGATTCTAGGATGATGCAAAACAACCCCTTGGAATTTTAGTGTCAGCAGAAGAAGGTCCAGTGAATCAAAAGTAACCTAAACAAAGTTGTCTCTCATCAATTATTATTCTTTTAGGGACCCCATAAGAGGGTTGGAGTAAGATCTCACTAATCCAAAAGTTTGAAAAAGAGGATGACAAGAATATGGCCTCAAGGAATCATAAAAAGTGAAACAAAAGGAACCTGTCACAATCCCACCCCCAAGAATTATTGATATTTATCTTGGAAAATTCATGGATGGAACATAACTTCCCTATCAATGTTACGGAAGCAATAATATCGTATCCACCCGTTTATTAAGCTTTGTGAATGAAGAGGAACATGAGTAAAACATCATATTTATAACTGTAATTATTTGAATTCTTTGGCAAAATTTAGAAAATGAAGTTCATTAATACCACTGGTAAGCATCCATAAGCATTTATATTAGTTAGTAAATGGATGGTTTTCTATGCAGGTGCTTCATTCAACAAAATCTCATAAATTCTGCTAGAAATGCATCCCAATGATAGTGGTTTGAGGGATTCATGTTATGTGCCAAAAGCATACTTCAATTTCTATTAGTTTGATCAAAGTGGCTTTGCTGATATTTTCCTCTCTTAGGAAATAAACAGATTAAAACAATTCTAGAAACTAAGTTACTGTCGTAACATTTGTTTCCCATATGAACCTTGCGAACTATTAAATTGTCTGGAGCCTAATCATATTACACACATATCTTCTCGACCACAAATCAACGTAGTATTCCCACCATACAAAGGATCCTCCATTTTAGTGATAACCTGCAGCGTTGCGGCAAGTGGACTTTAGCTCTCGTATTGAAACAAAATAACTACAAATCTATATGTTTGTTTTTGCTTGTTTTTTAATTACTCTTTATGTTTATTAATACTCTTGTAAAAGATGGTTAGGGCTTAGTTCTTAACATTTTCTGTCAGAGCATGCCTGATTGTCTCTGCATCTAAGTAGGCC
Organism: Forsythia viridissima; assembly: GCA_030279155.1. Classification (NCBI taxonomy): domain Eukaryota; kingdom Viridiplantae; phylum Streptophyta; class Magnoliopsida; order Lamiales; family Oleaceae; genus Forsythia; species Forsythia viridissima. Next base: position 45,074,394 of record CM059041.1, on the reverse strand, counting down.
TACCTTCCTATCAGAAGCAGAATGCATTAATACTTGAATAGAAATTAATTTCATCAAGAAAGCATAAACATGTAGATAATAGTTCGAAGCTTTTTAAAATAAGGTTTATATTACTACAACTTGAGGTTTCATCTTAAAAGGGCAACCTTGTTAAGAGGATCAGTCCAAGCACTTATATATTGTAAATTTATTAGATTTATCTCTTAATATATACTGTGATCCGGGAGTACTAATTGCTCTAGTATTTACATAGCTAATTAGGTGTCCCAATCGTTCATGTTCTGGTGTCCAGTTACTTGTTGCATATCTTTGTCTAGACCCCACATCATGAAATAGGGAGACATTAATAAGATCACAAAAATATTCCTTGCAGTAATTATTGCAAAAAAAAATTGTTTTGAAGGGGCTTAGCATAAGCCATATGTTTGTGTCAAAGTTTAATGATTCAACCTAAAATTCTAGGCTTATTTCAATATTGTACCTCTACTTTATAATATCTTCACAAATTTATTCCTTTAATCATTGAGTGACATGCTTTGGAATTTTGTATTTCATTAAGAAGTGTGACTTTCAGACAAACCACACAAAATATTGTGATTGTATATCACGGAAAGATGCAAAGTGTCGTGGGTTTGTAAATAAAGATGCAATGGTTTGAAGATTTTTGAAGCAAAAAAGATTCTCTTCAAGTATTTGATGATAGACACAAGTACAGCGCTGGGTATGATACTACTTCATCAGTGTTGGCAATTATCATACTATTGTTGGCGGATTTATTGTGTAAATGACTGGAAACGAGAAAATCGAATGAAAAGATGAAATGTAAGTCCGGTTGGGGCTCCGGTTGTGAATTCAACCCCAATAAACTTCTCCAGTTTTTCCTCATGTGGAACGGAGTTTGAATGTAAAGCAGTAGGGGAAGCCACAACCGGAAGAATCACACCGGTAGGAATACTTCCTTTAGAAGTTCCCACATTCCAAGTATTATTTGAATTGGTATCAACTGTATTCATTTTTGTTTACGTAAAACAGAAGATCAACCAAAACAAGAGATGTCACTTACCACAAACATACTGAAAATTTGATTTAAGATTGTTGGCGGATTTATTGTGTAAATGACTGGAAACGAGAAAACCGAATGAAAAGATGAAATGTAAATTGAGGCAAGTGTTGATCACTTTGTCCTTAAGTCGAATTTGTCCTGCAACGGTGCCTACGGTTTATGACAATCAACTCCTAAGATACAACGACTTCTACTTGTGTTTGTAGCACTTCAAAACACAAGCACAACGAACCAAAATTGGTTTTGTACTCTAAACGATGAAATGAAATGAAAACCAGAATTTTTATGCAACAATGCAATAAATTTGGTTCAAATTTTGGTTCAAGGAATGAATATATGAGTTGGTTGTATTTGCATATGTTTTCTGTATGATAAAGGACGTCCAGATGAGCCTTTTTATCGTTGATGAAGTGTTGGGAACGAAGAGATGTGGAGCCAAATCGTGCAACACTTCAAAAGGACATGCATGTTCACGCTTATATCCATGCGATCGCATGGTTTTAACATGCTGCGATCGCAAGGTACACATTTGAAGACAGAATTTAATACAGGCTAACCATGCGATCGCATGGCTTTGTCTCTTGTAATCGCATGATAGGACCAAAAACATTCTGCTTAAAATTTAGGCAAGTTGCGATCGCAGTGTAAAATACCCATGCGATCGCATGGTCAAAAATTGACCCGATTTTGTCATTTTCCGTAATTTCTCATTCATTCGATATTGGTTTCGAGATGTCAAATATACCCTTCAACACATGCGGAGAAATTTGAATTCTCTTTCGGGGGCGTTGCCCTCGAGCCCCCACGAGGGGCGCTGACCCCTCGACCCCCGCGACCTGACCGGTCAAGTAGGTCGAACCCCGTTTCTCCGAAGCGGCAAGCTATTTTGCCTAAACGGATCGTGTCGGGTCTATATATGTTGACCAAGTTGACACAAAGTCACTTTAATTGTTTTTTAAACACTTAGTCAATTTCTCAAATTCTTAAACTAATTTCCAACAACTATCACTTCGTTGTATGCCAAGAATGGGTCGGGTTTGTGACCCAAACCCTGCTTCACCAGAGTACAATAGAAAGGTGCAATGTATAAGATAAAGTAGACGTCACATTGTAAGATAGTCGTTATATTGTAAGCCCACGGTACAGTGATAAGTTAGGCTCATGAACTTTGTCATTGATAACTAGTAACGGAATGAAAAAGTTGGTTATTCAACTCTGCTCCTTCTTCCTGTAAATAGAAATCTTCACTCAAAGAATGTAACTGAACAACTGCTTGTTGACTACAAAATGTCTATACTTCAAATACTTCCAGACTATCAAATCGAACTAGTCGCCAGCTTCCCCTTGGGCGATCATGACACTATTCAACGTCTTTTTGCAATCAATGAAATGAAGAGGAGGAAGAAGAAGGAAAACTGTCAAACTACCAAGCAGATTTAGTCTGCCCCCACACAACTACTTCAACATGTTTAATCATATTGTGGACAGGCAATATTAAAATTTGTTTGACACCAGAAATGGAGACAGTTGTGAAAGTTTGGCAATCTCAAAGTTATGTAATATGGTTGTTGGAGGATTGCAACAAAACAATTCTTTAATTTCCTTATCTGCTATTCCCAATGAATAATTAGGGGGAGACAGAGCTAAAACATTACAATGGCTGCAGTTCCAAAGTGTGTTATTCAAAACCATAAAGTCTGTATCAAGCTTTTGAAGATTGTAAAACTGGTTGCTTGTTAGCTTTTCTTTATAAAGAACATTTATGTGGGCAATGTCTACTTGCTTACAAGTTTAGACGAGAAACTAAGGACGTTTTCAATACTAAAAGTAGGGGAATCTCGCAAATAAAGAAAAAAGAGAGAGCCTTGTGCAACAATTACTGTAATGTTGTTCCGAATATTGAGTTTTTCTCTCCCCAGTCACCCTCGAGCCACCGAATCGAATAAGGGGAGCTGAGCCAGTGCTATCAAGAAGAAGGAATTTGAGTTTTGGTAGACAATGAACTAGACTCTCATGACATGTTTGGCAAGGAGGATTAAACTGTACTAGACAGTATTAAATGAAGGAAAAAAAAACTAAGTCTTCTCTATTGGTCGACTCTACTATGATCTAGTACTGCATTCCAAATATGCGCTTATGGTCATTTTCTGTTAGTTATTCAAAGTGAAATTAACGGTTGTAGTCTTATAAGGTAGCAGACAAAAACTTAAGACTAGCTGAACTTAACCAAGAACAGTTTCATGAAGATTTTGACAACTCTTCTCAAATGTTGTATAATAAATTCTACGAATTCTGGAGGTATTTTACTGTGTTTAGTATAACAGTCTAGAAGGCCTTGGTTCTAGATATATATACACTCTCTGTTGAGATTGGAAATAATTACAAAGTATTACAATCTCGATTCAACAAGAAAAATACGCCTTTATTGCTCCTTCGTTCTTGGTTAAACTTGTGGGCTCAGATTCTTGCCACAAAGAACACTGCAATGCAACCAAGGGAACGGCAATCAGATTGTTCACCAACTAACCCATGACCAAGAATTTTAAACACTCAGTCCAATCTCACTTTTGAGAACAGAATGAAAGACGGCTCCTCACTTTTCTTCCCTCTATGTTCTGACCTAGATGAAAGACAATGATAATATTTATATAAAACCCTAGAATGATCTCAACCATCCATTACATCTAACGGTCCACACAAGACACACCATATTGCCCAATAGAATTGGGCCAAGTGGATTTAGTGACCCACATTCTCACACTCTCCTTATTCCTTAGTACAAATTTAAGCAATTAGACAGGACAGAGGATGGTGAAATATTTTGTGGAGGTGCATGTCCAGGCTCACTAGAAAATGCGGCCGAGCCAGTACTATAGACATGCCACACTGGCTGCCTAAACACAATGAATCTCGTGTTTACATCTTTAGGTGAGAGTAAAATATTTAGGACACGTTTGGTACACCGTATACCATCACAGCAAATAAGATTAAAGACAATAGAATTAAGGAGATTGTGTTAAGATAGATCATGCTATGTTGTTTTAATACGATATTTGGTACTACACTGTACTAGAAAAATGTACAATTATAGAAAAATAAAACAATTAGGACAATAATTTTAATTTATAAGTATTTGTTTTTACTCATAAGTGAACTTTTTACGTATAAGTAAACTTTTAACTTATAAGTATACTTATACGTAAATTTTTACTTAAAAATAATTATTCGAACTTATTATTGAAATTTTTAACTTATAAGTGAATTTTTTTACTTATAAGTAATTTTTTAACTCATGATTGGATTTTTTTACTTGAAAGTGAATTTTTACTTGTAAAGAAATTTATTTATTTATAAACTTATTTACTTATAATTATACGTATTTTAATTCAACTAATTTTCTCCTCATTATTCATGAAATAGTGTATTAATAATATGGTCTAATTCCATCTTATAGAGAGTTGTAAGGCCAAGAACGATCAGATTCTTTCAAGAAGATAAAACATTCAAGATATTTAAGTAACATAAACGAAAATAAAACTGTAAAGAACACAAGATTTGTTTCGGCCTAAGCTCCAGAGGTTCGGTGACCAAATCTAACACCTACATCCTCTGTTGAGCATCCATAATGTGGTGACCAAATCTAACACCTACATCCTCTGTTGAGCATCCACAATGTGGAATATGCTCCAAGCATCAATATAACAACCAACCGGCAACCAAAGAATAGTATTGTTGAATATTACAGACTTCCCTTAAACCACCAAGGTTTTACCCTCAAGAAATCAACGAAATCAACTATCTGTTACTATTCACGCAAGAACATCACACTTATCTCTTGTTTGATTTGGCAACTAAGAATAAAGAACCAAATGGTCTTTATCTATTACCAAGAATCATCAACAGATGATAATAACAAAAGAAAATTGAAAGAGACGAAGATTTCAAAATTTCAGAGGAGATGATGAGAGATTGTTATTCACGAAGAAAACCTAAACCTGTCTAACCAGAGAAGTGAAAAAGCCAAAAGGTCAAGAGGCGTATATCAGAAGCCAAGTTTCCATCCCATGGTTGATAAAACTCCACGTGTCTTCATCTTATGCATAGTTTCCACTCACAGAAACGTGTTTTCAAAAAATGAAGATTAACAATTCTGGTGGCATACACATGACTTTTTCCAACAAGAGTATTATTTTAATCTGGTTGACTAAAAAGAAATAAGTAACTCGAATTAATATCTAAGTATTAATTACATCAAACGCTAAATAAAATAAAATAAATTTTTATCTAATCTAATACAGCGTATCAAACATACTATTAAAGGACACAAACATGCCTATCCATTTTTCAAATGTTCTTGAGAGTTCAAGGTAATGAATCCATCTTAATTTTGAGGTTACCAACATCTTTATTCACCTTGTATTTCACAAGCAAAACATTTCATCAGTAGAGCTTAAATGTTACTATTTACCTACATATCACTAACTTAATTGAGCAAGTTGTCTAATTAATATCAACATTTAACTTAAGTTGATCTACAAAGTCTTGTGTTCGAATCGTTGTGACGCGAAAAAAATCTCTATTGAGATCCAGTTCTGAGTAGACAGTACATAATGATACAATAAAGACCGAACCCAACAAATACCACGTCGGGGTGAAAAGGCCAAATTTGATGGACCATAATCAGGAGACGTATCATTACAAAAACACGATTTGTTAACATCCAAATATAGTCCAAAGTGTCTGGCAAGGGCCAAGATTTAACAAAAGAAAGACCGTTCACTGTCACTAAGGGAAAAAAAGTATAAAAACAAATGTGATAACATGTATGATTTGTTCTTTAAGTGGTTGACACCTAAGACCTCACTTTCTCCACTCAAAATTATTGTCTTTGCTTTTTATCTTTGTGGAGAGTTTATTAGTGGTTTCTTTCATTGCTTTGAATTAATTAAAAGATTATTCCAATATCTAATATGCTTTTTTCTTTTTCTTTTTCCTTTTCTTTTTCTTTTTTTTCCTCTCAAAAAGCAAACTTCATATGATTAGTTATCTTCGTTTTCAAAGTCATAGTTTTCCATGCAGAACCAATTATTTTCTGCTGGATTTCAATTATAATGTAATCTAATATAATTTGCATGTCTTTTTTTTTTTTTTTTTGTAGTATTCGTTCGGCATAGCAGTTGAGAGTTTAAGAAATGTTATTAAAAAATTGTTTGATTGTCAATCAAAAAATATTGTGAATCTTAATTTAATGGTTTTGGCTGCGTAACTATAAAAATATTTTTATTTTATAATACACTATATTTATTTGTCTAAATTATAATAATTTATTATATATTTAATATTTTTTTCATATCTTATAAAATCTATTAAAATTAATATATTAATTAAATTATCACGATGTAATTCTTTAATATATATCATATTATTCAAAATTTATTTATTTAAATTATATGTAATTTTTATAATTTATTTTGATAGATCAATATATGACATATATTTGTAATTATCATGGCTTCTCTAAAACAGTTTTAAAAAATAAAAAGATTTTTTTGGGTTAGCAAACACTTTTTTATTTTAATCAAACATCTATTATTTTAGCCAAAACAATTTTTGGCCATCAAGAAGTTCTTTTGGACTTTAAAAAAACCCTCCCAAACAACACTTTGCTTTTTAGAAGTCCCAACCACAGTAATTGGTTGGCCAATGACACTAACTTAACTAGACCATTTCAAGTTTGTACACTAATTACTACAACATCGAAGGGATTTTGAAGCAAGTCAGAGTGTCACAACCCGTTTTGAATTATCCGAGCATACCCAAAACATGGCGTGCGATAAACATTGTCTAGTTGTAAGACCCATCATCGAAACTAGACTTGTGAATACTCTCAAATTTAGAGTCAGCATGGCCATCGAGTGTTGGATTGTGTGGAACATAATTATACTTTGCACTTATCCCCTCGATCGGCCACAAATCAACATATATTGAATATCTCATACATGTATTAAGCCGTCCTAATATTTTATTTTAACTATAAATAAGAGGCCCTTTTTTGGTACGCAAGAGGTGTTTCGTTTTAGTGAAAACCTGCAGCGGCAAAGTGAGCTTTAGCTCTCGCACCAAAGGCGAACCACTATAGATTACTCTCGTACGTAAGAATCGGGACTTCATCTTATCATCTTAGATATTAGAAGAAGCCATCTTCGATTTTTTCACTTGGAATTTAAAAAACAGAGAGTTCAGAGTTTCGATATCCTTACATTTCATGCCTGATAACATTTGAAGAGTACACAACAGGTATACACAAACTCACTGTAATTGAACATATGTAAAAGTCTGCCTTACCCTCTTAAAACTGAGATTATTCACGTGAATATATTTACAAAATGCGTGGTACGTGCAATACTAAGATTACTGATACCAATGTGCTCTAAGTAGCACATTAGGATGTACTAATTCTTCTATGTAGTAAAGGAAAAACTTTTACTCGACAATACAATCAATAAGATTTTAATTTTTTTTCTTTCTTCATACTGCCGAGTCAACCTTATCAAATACGCCATTAGTCATCAAGAGGTGAATGTGGAGTATGACGGTTATTTGCTCCTGATCCTGGATAGTCATTGCTTACTAAATCCATCCTGCGATTAATCAACTCTCCCGCGATTTCTATGGTTTCTCCCACATTTTGTTCTGTTGTGATCTTCTTCATTAATGAAAAAACAAAATCAAATAAACAAGTAAAACAGAAATTGTAAAAGTTCAACTTTATGTAACATACCAGGAAAGTATCCTCTGGTGTTGGAATATTTTTTCTTTCATGTAACAGGAGTATAGTTCCTGAAATTACCATCAAAATAAAGTTGAGTGAAAAAGTAAATTAATAAGTAAAACAAGCACACATACTCCAGCATGTATGTGAAGCTGGATTGGACAATACAAGATAGGAATAACAAATAAAAACAAGTTGATAAGGCATTGTCCAGTACTGCATGCCAAGCACGTCTTTTAAGCTGTAAGAGTAGAAGATTTACTTGATGTCGGGACAGCATTCAAGGAGATAAGGCAAGAAAAAGACAGTAAAGTCACAAGTAGATGAAGGGCATTGCCTGCCATTTCCTACAACATTAAGGTATGCCATTTCTTGGAAAGGCAGTCCCTATTTATACATGTATATTGAGAAACAAGAAAATTATTCTGCTGTTGTCCAAAAGGTGAAAAATAATCCTATTGTGGAGGGATGCCTAACCTATTGTTCACATCACCTTTCTTGGAAAATTGTGTATTGTCTGCTTTTTTGGTTACTTTTGTGGGATTTTTAGCAGGATTTTAAATGTTTGATGGGTCAGCTTATACTATATTTCCAGTTCATTGCACACTTACACTTCTTTTGGGGCATCCTAGTTTTATATGAGGTTATGGAGTTAATTTAATGGGGCACTTCCTGGGAAATGGAATAAAACTCAAATCTTAAAACCAGAGTGAAAAGTAGATTCCATCTGAAAAGTGAAGTGTGATACTGAAGGATGCATAAATAAGTTGTAGCTTTTGGCTTTTACCCTGAAATAAAATTCATATGCTTAGTGGGAAATTCTCTTGTGAGGAAAATGAGCATGTTAATCGCATGTTTGTTGTGCTAGATTGGATGAAAATGGATACAACAACTCACAAATTCTGTAACACACCTCTCTTTTTTAACCACGTCAAGTGAAGCTTATCATACATGTTCTAAAAGGACAATGAGTAATGATAAAAATTATCACCAAGTTCAGAGTGGCACGGTAGTCCTTTCACCGTTCGTGGTTGGATATTCTAGTGTCCTAGGTAGAGGAAGATGAGATCCTTGTGAATTGACTAAGAGAATGGCTAGATGCAAGTGTTATCTAGAATGATTGAGCATTAAGTGTCTATAGATGACTTTTTAAGTCCACCAACAAATCACATGGCTAGTTTTTTTCAGGAGAGTATGTCGTACAATTAAAAAAATATCGCCAAGTATTTGACTAAATAGCATCATCCCAATTTATATAGAACGTATCACTAAAATCCCCCTAGAGGGGGATAAGGCTAAAAATAGCACTTGCTGGTATTTGTAATTGCCATTGTACACATGATTTTTGGACAGATACAAATTACCCAGTATCAATGTGCAAAAAATTTAAATGCCATTTAAATTTACCTTCTCTTATTGTCTTTGTACCCATTTCAGATGGGTTGTGATTAATGTGACCTCTCCCGCAAGTACATTTTTCTCTCAGAAAATGGAATTTTACATCAATATGTTTTGATCTGTCATGATACGCAAGATTTTTGAACAGATACAAGACACTTTGATTGTCACAATGAATGGTAACATTTTGAGTTAATAAACTCAACCCTCGCAAGATGCCCTCTTTCACAACCTCTGTACTAGACAAGGCTACTAAGGGTTGAAGTTGGGATTACGAGCTGATACAGTTCTGCCCAAGTGTAAAAACATAAGAGGTTGACTTTCTACTGTCTCTATCACCAGCTAAGTCCGAATCAACATAACCATTTATAGGTAAATCATCAGACCACTTCTTATATATAAGTCCTATATCTAATGTACCATTCACATACCTTAGTAATCATTTTCAAGCAATCTAGTGATCCTTTCAAGGGATACCATAAATGTGCTTAGCAGACTTATTGCATACGCCAAATCTGGTCTTCTTCTTACCGTAATATACATAATAGAACCAATTGCACTCATGTCCTATTTCTCAAATTCATTTTTAGACCTTCGATCAGAAGACAGTATAAAATGGGATGCTAATTTACGTACTTCAAATTTTTAGTTCCGAACTTCTGTGCTACCTTATTAAGAAAAGAGGTTTGTTTTATGGTCATCGCATCAAGCCACTTTGCAGCTTGAGTAAAATTAATTGCTTCATCATAAAGGTTGAACCCCAACCTTAAGAGCTCTCACCACCCCTGTTTTGGGGTCTTAGTGGAAGATGTAAATCGCAGGATCTACCTCAGTTGAGCAGGGTTGAGAGCTTGCTTTTTAACTGCGTTTACAAAGAGCCTCTTCCATACCAAAGTTAGGAATCGAATCCCCACCTTGCAGCTGCCAACGAAGCTGAGATTACCTTACTCTTGCCTTTCAACCAACTGGGCTCTGCCCTGGAGGCAAAACACGATAGTAATACTCAAGTTTTTTACCTGCTATAAGAGTCAGATCACTTTAATTTATTGTTGCATGCTTCATATTTGGCTTGACTTGAATCCTTTGCCTATCTCTTACAGTTCAGCCTCTTCTTATCTACACTATTAATTATTTTAATATCCTTAACTTTCCTAACACAGAATCTATATCCTTTCACCCCCTCGGCATAACTTTCCCTCTATATGGTATGTGCATAGGCTGCACCACCAAACAATGTCCTAGACTGGTTTACCTGTTCACTTAAAGTCAGTGGAACCATTTAGACTTATATTTATTAGATATACTGTTGTGGTTGCTGCCTCCTTCCAAAATGCAGGAATCCAAATTTTATTATCATGTCGTAAGAAAAAAAATGAATACAAATAAAATTCAAATAGAAAAATAATTCTAGTAAGTTAGGAAGGCTAAGAATACCAAAGTCATTTAGGGCGATGGTCCTTATCATTTCGATAAATAAGTCTGTTCTTCTTTCTAAGAAAATCGATAGTTTATTCTAAAATGAGTATTTACTAATTAAAATATATATAGGGCTTTTTCCTAAAGAAAATGTCCTTAGCGCAAATTTATTTGCTTTCTACGCCCTGACAAGTAAAGGGCTGCCCCCGGGGGCATAGCTCAACCGGTGAAACAATCAGCATAAGGCTTGCTTCCATCAGTAGGGTGGGAGTTCGAATCCTAATGGGAACCTGCAGCTGGATTTTATTCGGTATGGAGCAATTACTTTGGGGGCAGCTTCTTGTGCGCAGAAGTGTACAATCTGATGAGGAGAATTTGAGAGTCAGTTGAGGCATAACCCGCGATTTGCCTCATCTAAGATTCTAGGGACAAAGGTCTTGGGAGTCCAAGATTTAGTTTGACGAAGCTGGGATACCAGTGTATCCAAAAAAAAAAAAAAAAAAAAAAAAAAAAAAGCTCTTGGAAAAACGGAAAATCCGTAAATTCTTAGAAAATCATCAAGAAGTGATAGAAAGAATCTGATTCCACCATGGATGAAGACCATTTTTGGTCCCTACATGTCAGAATGGATGTAGTCTATAGTTTGTTGAGTGATGTGGTGTGCAGAATAAAAACTCTTCCCCAAGACACATGTTTCACAAAATCTTAATTTTGTGATTATGTTTATTTAACATCAATATATGTTCTAACCTTCTATGCTTTCAAGGCCTTTTTCAGTTTGATGGATAGTTTCTCCTATTAGGGCAGATTAAACGATTTAAAATACTCCAAAACTCACTTACACAAACAGAAACTATAAAGAACACAAAAATTGGTCCGGCAGTTCTTTATAATTTGAAACTAGGAGTTTCTTGTTTTTCGTGAAACCAATGAGATCTTCTTCCTGGTTGCGCGCAAACTGGGGGGATTTCTTTTTTCGGTTTCGGACTCAAACTCCGGTGACTAATCCGGTGGTGGTGGGAAGAAGAAGATACTTTATTTTTTTTAATTTTTTTAATTAATTGAATGTAAATATACTATTTTACTTTTATTAAATTGGTTAAATTTAAGTCACATGCTTGACTTTTGATCAACGACGAAATCTGTCCAAACTCTAGAATGCATATAAATATTATTATATTTCACAAGTGCTAGAATTTGAAAATTTGGGACCTAAATACAAATTTTTTATTATTTTAAGTAAAGAATTGTAATAAATAAAAGGTTAAGAATTTATTTGTACTTTTAATAAGGTAAGGGATTCCAACTACAATTTTTATATTCTATTTTGCATTTTATGCTATTTTAGTTTATTTAAATTAGGGGCAAATTCTCAAGAGAGACTATCCGTACTAATTATTAAAATATTGTAGATGATAGATGCGAATAAAATTCATCGAGAACGAAATTGTTACAAGTCTGAAAAGATTGGGAATGTAACCTAAAAAATAAACTACTCAAAAAAAATTCAAAAAACATTGTTTAATTAAAAATCCTACTTTTATTTGATCTCCTACAACCGATGGCTCCTGCGCCAACCATAACTTTTTTGGGCTTGATCCTTTAAGGACATGTAATTTTTTCGATAGTGTTTCATGAGATATAACCATGGTTATCAGATTCAATTTGAACATCGACTTAGACAAAGAGGTGGGTAAACTATGTTGCTAGTTGAACTGGTGAGTCAATTTATGCCAAATCAGTAAGTCAATTTTTGTCAAATATAACATAAAATCATAAATAATAGCAATTTAATAAATTAATATTACATTAATTTTATAACTAAATATCTCTATGCAAGCCCAAATCAAACAAAACATTACATATACGGGGAAAAAAATCTAGAATTTTTACATTACTTTTTCTTTTTTCACCAAATATATTATAAAATTAGAGGTCAAAACTTATGGATTGAATGTAAGACAAGTTAATAGAAGGAAATTTTTGGTATTGAGCATTCTATTGGCACTTTTGAATTAGGTCGGGAAGAGATTCTTTATTGAAGAGTAGTACTTTGTGGCTAGTGCGTTTTTTAGTTAAAATAGGATAATAAAAAAATTTGAGGAATTCTATTATGTAATGATTCGGACGGGTCATATAATTACAGTCACTAGGTTACTTAAAAATCGGTGGTTTTATGGGTCATAAACGGTTCGATTGTTGACAAATCAAGAGAACTGAATCAGTTGGAACACCGAATTGGCGATTTTTCGACTGATCCGAGTTTAATAACAATGGATATAACGCTCAAAAAAAAAAGTTGGAATATTTGGTTTATTATTCTAGAGTTAATGAACATAACTATGAGAAATATCTACTTGGGCCGGACTTATGGACGCAGTATATATTCCAAAAATTCAATATGGGCCTCTTTTCTAACCTAAGCATGATTTTGTCATCTTTATAACTACTTGTCTTATATATTTGGAAAAAAACTACACCCACTACATACGATTTTAAAAATAATTTTATAAATTACGATATATGTGTAATATTTTAAAAATACTGTATAATTATTTAATTATTTTAATTTATTTAAACTAAATAATCTCAAAATCCCACCCGACCCCACGCCATCACCAAAATTCATTTTTCTGGAAGCCATTATAGAAGGATACATTCATTAAGCACACAGTAGTTTTGAAACTAAGAAAATGAAGAAATGAATGTAAGGGAGAAAACAAGTGTTCTTACAAAAGCTTCACCAAATGAACCTAAAATTGTGTCTATATTTCTTAAGGATATGATGGAACTGACTGAATATGGTGGAGATGGTGGTGGCGGTGCAGATCTAGTGGTTTTGAGGTGGCAATGATGGTTGGTGGTGATATTTTCTCCGACAGATATGGCGGTGCAAATCTGGTGGTGGCAGCAATCGTGACTTAATATGGTGGAAATGGTGGTGGGGAATGCGATCGAATCTGTTGGTGGTGGTGGTGTTTTTCTAATCATTGTGGTGACCTTTTCTCCGATGGTGACAGTGACCATTTAATAGATTTTTATTACATGTATTACACTTGCAAGGACCATGTAACACAAATTGTTACAAGTGTTACACTTTGTATTTCTTTAGCTATGGCGGTGCAGATATGGTAGTGGCAGTGGCCGTATAACATAGTTTTCTACATGTGCTACACTTACACAGTGGCGGTGTAACGTATTTTGTTACGAGTGTTACACTTTGTATAATTGTGTGGGGGTGATGATGGTGGCCGCGGCTACGTAACACAGGCTGTTACACTCTATGTAATGACAGTGTCGACGGTGATGATAGTGGCGATACTGATAGGATGGTTGCGTAACACATTTTTTGTTACAAGTTTTATAAAAAAAAAAAACAGATATTGAGTAAAAATATTTATATAAAAAAATATTGATGAAAATAAAAATGAAACAATATTTTAGTAAAAAAATTTATTGAAAATTATTTTGAGAATTAATTTAATATTTTAGTTTATTTATAAATTTTCCCTCATATGTGTGGCTAGTAAATGATAAATCTTTGTCTATCTATTTTAAAATGAATATCAAAAATTTAACGGTCAAGTATTTAGGGAAACTGAATTGTTGGTTCCCCCAAGTAACAAGTGTTTGGGGGTGAAAATGTGACAAAATGTATAAATTGGAGACTAAGAGTGCAATTTTCCCAGATATTTTATCAGATAATAACCATAATTATTTTGAATTGTACTTTCCCATCTCATAATATTATTCACATGTTTACTAAGTTAAATTAGACGTTAATTTACATGATTAAGATATAGAAGTATATTAAATGTTTGTGTTTGTCTTGTTCCAATTTTATCTAAATCAAATTAAAATATTATATGCATTTAAAATGAAAAATGATACAATCCTCGACTTCAACATGATAAATACACTACTCAATTTAAACTCGATAAATTGATTGACTTCATATTTGTTAAAGTTTAAATTATAATTTAAACTTGTTAAAATAGTCAAACATATTTTTTATCTACAAATTTCGTAAAATTCATAACTTACAAATATTTAAAAAATAATTTAAATACTATGAAATATACACTGAGCTTAAAATAGGATCTCAGGTCATTATGTAAAGTAGTTAGGTGAGATTTGGCAAAAATAAATGGAGGATCATCATTTGTCGACCAATCTAAAAGAGCAAAATAAATATGAAAATCCAAAGAACTTACAAGATAAGAGAAAGGGATATGATGGTCCAGGTCTTATCTCCAACGAAATATTTGGACACGAAAAGTAATATATCTATTTTGAGTGATGCGAAGTATCAGTCTATTTTGATGAATTGAAAGTAATAGATCTTATTGTCAAATATTTTAATTAATTGTAATGCTTCCTTGGATTGCATTAAAAAAAAAAAAAATTTGCCTAAAAATAGATAATATTTAAAAAATCATCTTTAATGTAATCTAACGGAAATTATGCCAAGCGGGCATGGCAAAGGAAAAAAGTTACATTAATTAGAGTTGCGTCTGTATTCATAAGCTCTGTTAAATATATTGACTCAACAAAATTTATATTTTTTATTCAGATAAGTTTTATTTTTATTTAAAAAATAAAAGACTTATAGACACTATTATTGAATTATTAATTAAGAATATATTTGATAAATATTTTTGTACATTATAAATAGTAGTATTATTGTGTGGATAAAAATAATATTTGACTGACTTAAAAACACACACAAATGTACTCTTAAAATTATTGAAGATAAAATTTGAATTAGATTATCTATTCATTAAATATAAGTATTATATCTAAAATGAAGAATCCATGTGGATCGACGACAGCCACAAAAGGTTGATTCTTCTGTTTGTAGGTCCCACCCAGTTAAGCCGTGGGACGCGTGTCGGAAGGATATGAGCTGGATATTAATGGGAGTATGGGACTGATTTGGACTGTCAGTTAACCTTTTTTATTCACTTTTGCAGGTGGGTCCCATTTTCCGCTGACGTAGCAGGTGCACCAGGTTTAATTTTCTTTTTCTTTTTCTTTTTTTATATCTGAACCAGGTTTAATTTTCTCTCAATTGCCAGGGTTGTGTCCACGTCGTATATTTTTGTCATTTCATTGATGGTTTTATACTACCTTGGATTTTGAATTATTTTTTACACAATATTTAAGTTAAAGGATTAGCACATATTAAAAGCTTGAATTTGAAGAATGGAGTGAAAATAAGTAGGAGTGTCAAATAGGTCGAGTCAGCTCGGTCTATAATGGGTCGAGTCAACTCGATCTATAATAGGTAACAGTAGATCGAACTGAACAATCTTTGGTGGGACGAGTGAGCTAAGTCTAGTGGACAACGAGCAGAGCTGACTTGACTCAGACCATTGCTACCCATGAATATAGGTGACAAGCAAACAAGGTGATCAATTGAATTCAGGGTTGAAATTATCAATAAATGGTCATTCTTATATGGAATAAATATATTAATTTCTATGAGTGGCGATCTAATGCCCACCATGTGGGCAAGATGAAGTGCCCACATGCTGATGTGGCAGCATGTGGGCACTTGATGATAAAGTGCACTTTATCATCAAGTGCCCACATACTGCCACATCGCATGTGGGCACCTTATAATGCTCACCATGTGGGCATTGGATCGCCACTCTAATTTCTATTATATCACATAGTAGTTATGTTCACACTACATTATTTTTTAGATATACTATATTTTAATTGCATTAAAGATCTATAATCTTTATTCATTATCACATGTTTATATCTAACTTGTTTTCAATGCATTCTTATCTTTAACTTTCCATTAATTAGCACATTGTGTCTCAAATAATAGTATTCGTCCAAAAAATTTATTAGCGTGCTTTAAAATGAAGAACAAATATTTAGTTGCAATTATTTATTTATTTATTTATTTAAAAATACGATACGCAACTAAGAATATGTTTGGTAAAGATTTTTGTAGATTATAAACAGTAAGTCATACGAAATATGTGGATAAAAATGATGTTTGATCGACTTATAAGCACACACAAACATACTCTAAGTAGTTGTACTCAATTTTAAAGGAATTTTTTGACATAAATTGTTATTAGGAACAGAAGTGTAATGAGTAAATGTTATGAATCTTTCATGCAATAATAATGTAGTGTAGTTATAAAAAAATACGGTTTTAATATGTTTAGCCTAAATCAAATCTTAATGGTAATTAAAAAAAGGGTGGTTATATTCACACTACAATTTGTTATAAACGCACCACATTTTAATTGTACTTAAGATCCTCAACTTTTGTTCATTATTGCAATTATGTTTTTAACTTTTTGTCATCGAATTCTTATCTTCAATTTTCATTAATTAGCACATCTCATCATTAATAATAGTTTCTGTCGTGATATTTTGTTTACGTGCTTTAAAATAAAGAAAAATATTTTATCGTACTTTTGTATCTATTATTTTTTTTAAATATGACCGACAAATAAGTCTTTTTACGAATTCTCAACAAATATTTTAGACGGAAACCATTATCAAATGCAAGATGTGCTAACTAATGAAAAGTTGAGAATAAAAATGTGAAAAAAAAAATTTGGGGACATAAGTGATATAATGTTCATAGATTAAGGATGTTAAATGTAATTAAAATGTGGTGCAAAAAATAAAAAGTATTGTGTGAATATAATTACCCTTAAAAAAAAAAAGATAATTAGGCTAAACGGTATTCTTAACTATGTATTTTGACAAACGAGGTTATGAAAATAAAAATTGTAAAATTAAGTCTTTTTTGAATTAGTTTAATTAATTAGTTAAATTTTAATTTAAGATAGAGTTTTTTCTTATCGTTTCCTAATAATCAGAAAGCAATATTATTTTTGAAGAGAGCAAACCTTCAAAATTCAAAACACCGTAAAAAAATCAATTTATCCCAAACACACTTCCTAATATGTTCATCTTCAAACTAAAGTGAGACAAACCTCAAAATCCAAAACATATTCAGAAAATTTAATCTTTCTCAAACCCACTATCTGAGATGTTCGTAGACATCTAGAAAATTGTTTCTTCAAAAAACCCATTTTGTGAAAAAATCATCGTCGTCTCTCATAATTCTTTTTATTTTGGCGAATTAGAAGCTTAGAGATTTGGGGAAAAAAGGAACGCCATCGTAGAAGAAAGTCATAAGATATGGCAATTCCGCTCACGACAAATGTCACGTTTTGTACATACACCTTCATCTGTGTCGCTTGATTTTGAGTCGGCATTCGTCTGTCGAAATTTTGAAATCATAAAGCATTTGTAAATGCATTCAAGTAAAGAAATATAATAAACTAAAATTATAAACTTCTTATTTTGTATTGTAACTGCGACCACTTCTGAATCTAACTCTAGTTCTGAAAATAACTTATCGATAAGTTGGTTGTATGTGCAATTTCGTGAGACCAAGTTACCAGTCATGTTGCAACCCCGTATATTTATTATTTTCAACTCACTCACCTCTGTAACGTAAAAAATCGCTAGTGTATTCCATTACTGCAAAATAGAACAATTCAAATGTCATAATAACTCAAAAGAGTAACAAATTTAGTCAAAAATAATGTTTTCATTTTCAAAGTAAGTCGATGAAAACTACAATCACACATCTAAGCCACACCTCAATTTTAACAGTTACAAAAATGTAACCCAAAACACACGTGTAAGTCACATATCATTATAGCAATCGAACTCCAGTAGTCACATTAAATACTATTTTCGTAATCACATATGATACATACAAAGACACACATTACTGGACATAGTTGTATAATTCAGGCCACGTGATATTTTTATGATAACTTAAGTAAATTGACGAATAACACGTTAGCAAAGTCACAACAACATAACATAAGTCACAACATACATCTATTGTTATTACACGAATCACAATAAACACCTATTCTAATTTCCAAACACGCATGTAAGTCACTTATCATTATAGCACTCTCACTCTAGTAGTCACACTAAATAATCTTTGTGATCACATTTATTTATATACGAAGACACATAGTATTAATCACAATCATCTAAATTCAGACCACGCGGTGTTTTTATGATAACCAAAGTAAAATGACACTTAACATGAAAACAAAGTCACATCCACATAACATGAGTCACAAACTTAATCACCAAATACTCAGCTACAGCCGTAACCACATGAGTCACAAATTAAATCACCAAATGACTAGTCACATCCATTATTTTTTTCATAAATTCATATATTTTTAAATAGATCACTAGACAACGATAAAGAACAAACACATTCAAGTCATGGAATGTAGCATTGGTGTATTTATTGTGAAATGGTGAATCATTTTAAAACATAACAAAAATTAAAAGATTACTTTTAATTGGGCGACTGACACCATCGATGTGGTCACAAATTGACAAGTGCTTGATTGTGTTATAAAATTTTCTAAAATCATGAAAACATATATAAAATTCAATTATAAAAAATCTAAATTCAAAACAAATAAGATTCAAAATTATGACATTATCACATTCACTTTATGCATATAGACAGTTGGACATCAGTGTCAATACACAGAATGCTATACTTGTTGGTCGCACTTTTCAAATTCGAGTCACAATTTCATTCGCTAGTCACAAACATATTATCTTTTTTTCTCATTGAGAAATATTTCATATAATTATAAAACAGGATATTAACTAATTTTAAATTTTAGGGATAGACAACAATAGGAGATAATATAGTTATATACGTATATCACATGTTTATCTTATGTCACATTCAAAATTTGGTCATAGAATCTTATCTCTTATTTAAGTAGTTTTTTTAATTACAATTTTTAAATAAATTCTGGAGATAAATATTCAAGCAGAATAATCCTGATTTTTACAATTTCTACCTAATTTTTCCAATTGGTTGAAAATTTTGTCATTTATCAAAATATAAACTAACATATTGATAGTCATCAAATTTTCTCATAAAAAAGTTTGTGGTGGGGACTTGGGGTTTGGATCAATTTGGGTTGGGGTTATTTAAATTTTGGACTAATTTTTTATTTTTTTAAATTGGACTAGGTTTATTTTTAATTTGAACACCGATTGTATGGAAAATAGAGGAGATTATTTTGTTCACTAGACAAGTATCCAGTGAGCATTGGCTAAATGTTTGATTTTAATGTCAAATACTTTTTAATTGGCCAATGCTCACTATACAAGTGTCCAATGGGTAAAATAATATTCCTCACTAGGTGGAGGAGATCATTTCCCCCGACGGTGCGTGCGTGCGTGTGTGTGTGTGTGTATAATTGATTGTTTATTAGATCTGGTTTGAACTTGGACTGGGACTGGGACTGAATTGAACTGTAGCCAAGTCTAATCCTCCCTTAAGATGCTCCTGGTTATGTAGATAATAATAAATAATAAAAAATTGTATGAAAAGTTGTGTAATTGTCCATTCAAGGGGGGAAAAAACTTATGAATGGACAATTTTTACTCCCAAGAGTTTTGATTCCAACATATAAATATAAAAATAAATAAGAATTCACAAGAGTAGCGACCAATGAAAGTTGAATTAAACATTATATTATCAAAATAATCCAATTTCTTTACTTGCACTTAGAACTACGGCTACCCCACGCACCCACCCCATCCACAGAGATAATACGAGTGGTTGTAAAAGAAATAACATTTGCAAGTAAACCTATGAAGTCCACTAATAAAATCACTTATTACTTATTTTACAAGTAATTAAATCACTAAAGGTTCCAAATGCTAATGACATTAACCATTAAAAAATAAGTTAATAGAATTTAAGTTGTTTCGGGGAGAGAAGTTTTAGTATATCTCACTGAAAATGACATAAAATGTACAAGTTTTCCATTCACACCTACACTCTTATTATTTTGTCATTCGAAACTCAATTTATGTAATTAAACTTAATACATTGAAGATCTTAGTCAAAATTAATTAAAGCCTTTTTTGAGAATAATAAATAAAATAAAAAATTAATGAAACAAATGATCACTTAAGAAAATTTCATTAATAATAATTAATGATATTACTGTCAAATATTCTAATAAAAATTAATATGTCGATGACTCAGATGAAATTACCGACACTGATATTATCGATTATCACTAACGTACTTCCGTCAGTAATTATCAACAAAAATGCCATATATCATGTCAATAAGACAATAACCACCAACAAGTGAAAGCTATGGGTATCATCGAAAAATATTTGTTACTTTTATATTTTTAATTTTTTTTATAAGTTATGGATAGTTAAGTTTTAATTTTTCATCATAATATTATCGATGAATAAATTATTGGTTATATTTTATTTATTCACAAAAAAAAAATTCATTAATATTTATTTATTGATGAAATTTTTGTCGGTAAATTAAATTGATTAAACCATTTATATTTTTAATATTACTAACTGAAAAGTCATTCATAATTTTAATATTTTTTAATTGTTATTTAATAATTTTCATGAACTACTATTTAATTTTTTATATTTTATTATTTTATTTAACAATTGAAAAATCGATTGGTAAATTAAATTTAATATACAATTTTTAAAAAAAAATTATCACCAATGAAAAACTCATTTATTAATTTTAAATTTTTATTTTTGTTACTTATGGACTTTTCAGCCACTAATACTTATTATTTTGTATTATTTTATTTATTTAGTGATAAAATTTCTGTCTATAAATTAAATTTATTAAAAAAAAATTTTAATCAATTGTCGACATGGAACTCTAAGTCATATATTCTGTTAATAAAATTATTTGGAATGATTTTTTATTTTTTTAAATTTGAAGGTCTTACCTAAATACGAACTTTATGCAACTCAATTGGTTGGGTCGAGTCTCATAGAAATACACATTGTTCTATACTAGTGTGGGCAAGTGCGATGCACGCGATGTATCACTATTTAAGAACGTAATAGTGTTTATTATATGAAAATGGGTAAATAGCACCAGGGGTCCCTAACTTTTGAACGTTGTAACGATAGGGTCATCAACCTTTGTTTACTAGCAACCGGAGTCCCGAACCTATGAAACGTTAGCACCTGAGGTCCCTTTTTGACAGAAACCGACAGTTTGACCGTTAAATGGTCAAAATTTTGTTAAATGGACAATTTTACCCTTAAATGAATGATTAAAAAAATTATAACTAAACCCCAACCAACATAAGAAAAAATTGCAACTACACCCTCAAACACTTCTTCTTCTCCAATTTGTACCGCCACCAACCACCACCCACCGAGCTAACCACTCCACCCCCAACCACCACTCTACACAATCAGAGGCCAAACAGATGGATGGAAATTTTTAAAGAGTGGTTGCCCTTCTCTTTTTGCCAGTGATTTCTTTATCCTCAAAAACCAACAACCCGCTTATGCTGCAAATTTCTGTTTTCTATCGGTAATTATGTGCGTATATACGCTGGTTAAAAACACTTGATTTTTTTGTGAAGTTTCATCCAATATCTTCTTGTTTTGCCTTTTCAAAGCGAGGCCAGTTTCGTTGTTCTTGCTGCAGCCATGGCGGAGTCTCACTCTCTTTGCCTGTTCTATTTGCAGATCTGAGATGGGGTGTTTCGTAAACGGCGGTTTGCCCATCTCTTTTGCCAATGATTTCACAGTGGCTGATTTGGCGGTGGTTGGCTGGTTTACGGTGGTTGATTTGGCGGTGGCTGGCTAGTTCAATTCCATGGGTTTACACAGTGGTTGATTTGGCGGTGGTTGGCTGGTTTACGGTGGCTGATTTGGTGATGGTTGGCTGGTTCAATTCCATGGGTTTTCACGATGGCTCATTTGGCGGTGATTGGTTGGTTCATGGTGGCTCATTTGGCGGTGGTTAGCTGGTTCACGATGGCTGATTTGGTAGTGGGTTTTCACATTGCAGTTTGGCGGTGGTTGGCGAAGTTCAATTCCATGGCAGTGTGGTGGTTGGCCTGGTGGTTGGTTGTTGGCCTGGTAGTTGGTGGTTGGTGGCGGTACAAATTGGAGAAGAAGAAGTGTTTGGGGTGTAGTTGCAATTTTTTCTTTTGTTGGTTAGGGTTTAGTCGCAATTTTTTTTATCATTCATTTTAAGGGTAAAATTGTCCATTTAACAAAATTTTGACCATTTAACGGTCAAACTGACAGTTTCTGTCAAAAAAGGACCTCAGGCGCTAACGTTTCATAGGTTCGGGACTCCGGTTGCTAGTAAACAAAGGTTGAGGACCCTATCGTTACAACGTTCAAAGGTTAGAGACCCCTGGTGCTATTTACCCTTTAAAAATTGTAATCTCACACTACATCTGGAATTATAACGCTCATGTCGAACACCATTACAAACAAAACTTGGAATCATTAATAATTTTAAACTATAAAAATGTTGTGGCACACGATCCCTCAGAACCAAAATTTTGGCAATTGAAACCCTCGAGAAATGAGGATCACGATTGCTGAAGAGTAATTATATACAAATGGCATGCAATTCACTAAGATCCTTAAATATGTACACAACTCTATCTCGTGTGTTATAACAAGTACATGAAGAAATTTGTTATGATCCATTGATAAGTAGTGACACATAAGTTCTTGTTATAGACTTCAAACAAAAAGGATAGACTTCAAACAAAAAGGGAACATGAAGCAAGTTGGAAATCATGGTTCACTAAATAATTGCTTAACATAGAGCTTGCAGCAAACATATGTGACCTACAAGTCTAATTGAAATTGCTTTAAAAGCTGAGGCACTACAATACACAATAATATCAAGTGAATATAGATCTTTCTCTTGCCGTTTAGGCGTGATTTATGTTATCAAAGGTAGCATTCCAGACTGGAGATGAATATACAGTTTATGCCCATTGCAATTGCTGGAGAACTATAATAATACATATAAACATCTAACCTAACTTGTTATTCAATGAATTTTGTTGAAAGTAGCTCATTTCTAGTTATTATTCCCTTCTCACCTTTTTTCAATCTTTTGCTTATATTAAGAGGATGGTTGGCTAAGCTTTAAATATGTATATTTTATTTTTTTGAAATAACTCTTACCTTATAGTTAACATAAGTTACTTATTACAACATTGACCAATGATAAAAATATTTATTTTATAATTTGTTTATTTATAAGTAACTTATTAAGCTTTGCCAAACATTATCTAACTCTAAAGCTGTTACCATTATTTTTATTTTGGCTCATGAGTATGTCTTTAGTGCTACAGAAAGTACGATGTAAACGATGTAATAATTTATGGTTGCAACATAGAAACCACAAACAATTATAGATGAACAAGTAAAATTGAGTAGAAATGAGAATAAGTGGAGGAAATCACTTCACGTATTTTATTGAGTTTTTGGATTTGTCTTCCAGCAACAATAGCATGATATCAAATCTTAGTATCACTTCTATGACATGAATAGAATTGGGAATTACAGCCTAACTCTACTGAAGTCACATTCACATTTCTTGACTGGAATATTATTGAAAGCATATTATACAAAATCAAACAAGACATCAATTTCACAAGTTGCTATTCTTCAAATGAGCATCTAAACTATGCATGAATTTCGGAAGAACTTTTAGCATTTTAATCCCCTTCATGTCAAAGGGGAAAAAAACAGCAAAGATGTAACTCTAGACAACTAAAAAGTAAAAAGAACAATTTAAAAGAACTTTTCGAAATTTGGTCAAAATATAGTGAGAAGTACAATAATCTCTTAGCCATAAAATGACAAATTGTAATGCAAGAGAACATTTATCTACCCATAATTTGTCAAAAGTTTATTATTAGACGTGCATTAAGCCAGTTAACATGCTAAGTAAACGATGCAGTTGGTACTTAAAGTTTAACATATTTACAAAAAATTGGTATGTAAAACAATCTCTGAACAATCCAAAAACAATGTTGATACGAGCATATCAGTTTCTATTCTCACAACAATTGGAACCATAATATGTAGCTTGACCACAATTGGATATACATAGAAGAATTAAAGATTTAGTGGCTCAAAAAAGATCTTAATTAATTTATTGTGTTACCACGCAAATGGAATTCATTGGGACATCATAGATGAACCGAAGAAGACATAACATGCCAGCTTCTTTATTTATATTCATGTAGGGTGAAAAATACAATTCAAGTGTGGCTGTATAACTTCAAGTCTTTGACAAAAAGAAAATCAACATACCCACACAAAAGAAATGGATAAAGTAATAGGACCGAATCAATGATCTAAACAAGGACCGACCATATGGCTAAATGAAAAATAAACTTGCTCAACAAATTGCAAGCTTGGCCTCAAATGGCAATAGAAACAGAAGGAATTATACCAAGACAATTATATTAAAGGCATGTTTGGTATGCATTATTGAATAGGATTGAACAATAAAAATATGAAAATTTTGCTTTTTTTACTTTGTAAATACTATCTAATATCTTATCAAGTGTGCTCTAAAAGTTTAAAATTGACTAAGTGACAACAAAACTAATCTGCTAGTATTAATCTAGAGGAAGTTTCACTACTTGTCGTTGCATTAAACTTGAAGGAACCAAAATCACATTAGAAATAAATTATATTCTTTATGCAGTTCATCGACGCGGGTAATTTTGTACACGGCCTAGGTATTAAAACATTTCGCCTTCATTATTTTGCTCACTTTGAAGCAATAACCCAATAGGAGTCCAAAGATCAACAAAGCAATAATGTAAACTTACAAAGAGATCAAATACAACATTGTGAAGCATTTTGCAGTTCAAAACTGAATGCCTCCACAAAAGATAATCAATATATAACCAAAAAAATATAACACAATACAGTTTAAAGATAAATCACAGTTCTAACAATTCAAATTTCTACAATGGAGATGTATAATAACTTGATTTTCATCTTTCTCCTAACCTCATTTCTCTATTTTTTTTTTTATTTTTTTTTATTTTTTTTTGCAATTTAACAAGATATTCAGTTACGACATAATTTATTACAAATTTCTCAAAGAGAACATTCATATCAAATTATCTCGAAAACATAAACCCTAATTTCTTCTTAAATGAACTCGAAGGAATCAAAATTATTGAGCAATTTGAAACCCTTCAACTCAAAAACCTAGGATCAAAATACTTACATCTCAGTTGCTTTATTCAGCCAAAAATGGATGATTGATGGAACTAAAAAAAGTCTAGATTTTGTGAAGAACAAACAAAATCACAAAAACCAAACCAGAAAACAACAAATCGAAAACAACATAAACTAATCACTCGACAATCAAACCCAAATCAAACAAATATGTACACAAAAAGAGGATTGAAAATGAAAAATGAAAGAAAACTTGTTTTTGTTTAATTTCTCTTGGCAGCTGAGAGCTCAGTGTGTATGGTTTGTCGTCTGGGTGTGTAATCAAATGAAAGCAAGGGAGAAAACGTACTGTTCAAAATGGCAAAAACGATGTCGTTTTAGTTGACAATTTTGAATAGTAAATCAAACATTCAAACTTTTAATATAAGTAGGAAATGCATCAAACGACTATTTTAAGCATACGTGGTGGTCTTAGACACCGGTGACTATTGTCGAGGAAGATCTCTGCTACAATCTATGAATTTATAGATGGTGGTCATCTCTTTATTATAGTTGCATAATCAATCTTAAATAATGAAAATCATCTAAACATTCATTAAATTGTCAATATCAACTAACGCACGTAAAACCATACCTCATTTCAAACTTTCTAATTTCATAAAATTAGACATACTATAATTTAACACTGAATGAATATAATATAAAATTAGATAATTTGTGCTTTTCATTTTCAATATTTGCAAAATATAACAAATCTATCTTTAACCTTTTTTTTAGCATAATCCATCATCAACTTTTCAATTATATAGTAAAACTCGGCATTTCCTCCATTTTAACTATTAAATGATGAATTTATTCTCCTCTTTAAATAAGCAAAAATAAAAAAGTAATAAAATAACGAAAAATAAGAAAAAATTCCAAAAAAGTCTCATAACTTTTTAAAAAGTACAAATTAATCACACATAAAACAACTAAATACAAATGAATCCAAAAAAAAGATTTTAAACATTTCATCTTTCTCAACCAAGTTCACCCCCACCGACCCCCACCCCCTACCCTAACTCCACACCCACCCGTGGCCAACCACCTCCACAAATACAATCACAGTAGCGAAGGTGACAACATCATCTCTAGCTTAGAAAAATTAATTTAGAAGATAAAATTGATTGAATAAAAAATTAATAGTAGGTTGGTTCGCAGAAATACCACTGATAGTGGGAATCTCACCAGCCTGTCACTATCCGTTTGTAAAAACCAAATTGTAGCGTAGATTGCATAACTCAAATCGCGACCGTCGATGTTTTATTGAGTCGATTTTTATCTTCTTTTTATCTTCTGAATTAATTTCCTAAGGTGGTGGTGACATTGCCGATTTGATTGCATTTGTAAGGGGGGAGGGGTGTTTGGCTGCCGACGGCAAAGAGGTAAAGTAGGGTGAGCTTGGATGGGAAAGATGAAATGTTTACTTTTTCTGAATTTTTGTGTGTCAATATGTATTAAATTGTTTTAAGTGAGATTTATTCATACTTTTTGAAAAGTTATAAGACTTATTTTGTAATTTTTTTGTTGTTTTATTACTTTTTTTTATTTTTGTTTATTTAACGAGTAGGAAAAAATCGTCATTTAATGGTCAAAATGGATAGAATGGTGAGTTTTGCTACATAATTGAAAATTTTGAGATGGATTATGCTAAAAATATATATTGATGATAGATTTATTACATTTTGTAAAGATTAAAAATGAAAATGCAAATTTCTCTAAAAAATTAACCATCTAAGTTGCTATATTATGAAGTTTGAAACTAAATTTTTTATCTAATACAACAGAAGTGAAGGCTTGAAGCTGATGTGGGAAAAAAAGGAAAGTGAAAATCAAAAGCAGCCATCTTTTACGACCCGGGAGAATCAAAAAACCATTAAACAGATCATCAAATGCCCCGAAGAAAGATTCTACAAAGGCCACAAACAAACTTGTGGCTGTGAATTCATCTCTCTCTTCTGACGTGTCACCCCACTATTTCTCTCTCCTCACCCTTTAACCCTCAACCAAGCCAACAAAATCAAGAAAAACAATGAATCAAAACCTAAACAAAATGAAAAATTCTTGAAACTCAAATTTCCCAACATAGAAGAAAGAGAAAGTGAACTGCTGTCTGCAGACTAAAAGAGGCAAAAAGACTTTCCCTTTAGATAAATAGATATATAGAGAGAGAGAGAGGAAGCAAGAATGTCGGAAGTGATAGAATACTCTGCAATTAAGCTGTTTGGGAAGACTATATTATTGCCACCTGTCAAAGGTTTTACAGCAGCTTGTCATCTTCAACAGCAGCAAAGCTTAAACTCCTCAATATCATCAACTTCATGTGACGATAAGGTTTGCACAAGAAATATGTCTGTGTGCGTGTATGTTGAAATTAGACCTTTATAATCTCTATTGATATATTTGCAATTCTATGAGCAATCCTTTTGTTTGTTTCACTTTCTGAGAAAAATTTAAATTTAGTGATTTGGGCATAAAGTCTGTTATTTCGAGTCCACGGGGTGTTCAAAATTGGATATGGTGTTTAGATAATGATTGAATTCTGGGATTTGTTGTCCGAAGTTGTAAGAACTAATAGATTGGTCATATTTTGGAACCCCTGGGTTTATGAATCTCTCTGTTTTTTATTGATTTTCTCGTTAAATTTTGATCATTCAACTAGATAAATGAGAGTTTACTGGGTACTATGATTACCGAGAGTTTGTACTTAAAATTCAGTGTATTGCTACGTCTTCGATTTCTTCCAAACAAAATCATCTCCTTCAAAATAATTTTGCTGAACGCTTCAATCCATTTCCCCAATTCGATCATTGTCCATCAACATATTATCTCCAAAATCTGTTTACCTCCTTAATCCATCTCCCTCAATCGATCATCTCCATCCACTAATTCTCTCTCAATCGATCATCTCATCCACTCATTCTCTCCAAAATCTTTTCACTGCGTCAATTCGTTATCGTAATAGAGCGTATGGTCAGATTCCACCGCAAGAAAGTTGTATACTAGTGTTATGCAGAGAAGGATAATCACAAGGTTTTCCCAATTGCAAGAAAGCCAGATAATTTTATCTTTTGAAGAAAAAAATGTATTTTCAGTCTCCACTACTGCGTGTATATTTGTTGGACCCTTCTTTAAAGAAACCTTAGGACACAGTGTGTGTATTTAGTATGCCGGACAAGAGGGAACATTATAATTTAGCTTTTTTTTCTTCTTTAATATTGTCCAAATTAGTGCAGCATCATTACCGAACATACCAAGAGGGTGTTCTGAAGTCGGAGCATTTTTTTATTTATTTATTTCTTAATTAATTTTTGGGGTGCGGGTTATTAGAGCACTTTTAGATCAACTCCTTGAATTTAAACATTTGGAACTCTTGAATTACTGATGCGGCTGTGCGTGCTGGATTCGGTTTAGTAGGCGCCAGTTTGGTGGTCCTTAATGACCAAGGTTTTGTTATGGCTGCTGGTTCACGGAAGCTAACCAGCTTTCTTAGTCCAGCTGATGCGAAAGCCTGGACGTTACAGAAAGGACTCATACTTGCGAAAAGTGATATGGTTAAGTTTGATGCATTGCAACTCTTTCATAGTTCTTGTAGCACTACTTTTCGATGTTGGGTGTGGTTCGTGCTCTTTTATACAGATGGGAATATAATAGCCCACTCGCTAGCGTCGTTTGCTACTATATCCCTAGTGAACCATTGTATTCGGCACTTTATCTTGCCTACAACTTTTGTAGGCCACTAATCTTAATGAAAGTTTCTTACTGTTTCAAAAAATAAATAAAAAAACAACACTTTAACGTTTGAAATTTTAGCTATATGTTGAAAATTGAAGATTTTATGTGTTGAATTCTATCATGCAACAACTGTGTACATCATTCTAGCATACAGTAATGAAGATTCATAATTCATTAATAATTGACAAAGATGGAAAATGAGGATCTTCTTATTCTCCGAACATTTATGTACCTATGATGTAACTAAATAATTATTGTGCATATCTGTACTGTATTTGTTTCTCACGTTAAATTCCTTCATATTACCAGAGCGATTCAGAAGGAGAATTAACCGGGACAAAACGGGAAGATGTTGCCACCAAACCGGCTGCAGAAACACTGATAGAGCCAGCAACATCATCAGAGATCACTATTGACCTTGAGACTTCGGACAAAGACTCGTTGTCCCCGAAAACTTGTAACACGGAGGAACCGAGTGAGAGCGGCATCTCTCAAGAAAAGACGCTGAAGAAGCCTGACAAAATACTTCCATGTCCTCGGTGTAATAGCATGGACACGAAGTTTTGCTACTTCAACAATTACAACGTCAACCAACCCCGGCATTTCTGCAAAATATGTCAGAGATATTGGACGGCTGGAGGAACAATGAGAAATGTGCCTGTTGGGTCAGGTCGACGCAAGAACAAAAACGCTTCTGCTTCAAATTACAGTCATATAATCGTTTCAGATACCTTCCAAGCAGCTCAAGCTATTGCTATAACCGGGATGCACTTTCCCTCGAAACCAAATGGCACTGTCCTTATGATTGGTTCAGACAGTCCCCTTTGTGAATCCATGGCTTCTGACTTGGATCTTGCTGAGAGATCACAAAATTGTGTCGGAAATGGATTTTATATACAGGAAAACAAAAATTCTGTTCACCACGGGAGAAGAGAAATAGGTAAGGATCATTCAAGTAGATCTTCTGGATTTCCGGTGACTTTTTATCCAGCAATGCCCAATTGGGGATGTACCGTACCAAGTGGTTGGAATGTACCGATTCTATCCCATCCGCCTTCATCTGATAATTCTTTCCTAAGTAGCAATCCTGCTCCTCCTACACTCGGTAAACATTCTAGGGACGGGAACATATTTGGACCACCAAACATGGAGACAGCAGATGCTTCCGAGAAAAAAAGTGCAGAGAGATGTGTGTTGATTCCTAAGACATTGAGGTTTGACGATCCAAATGTGGCCACAAAGAGCTCTATATGGTCATCACTGGGAATAAAGAATGAGAAGATTGATTCAGCAGTACGTATCTTTAAGACACTTCCCGCAAAGGGGGACAGGAATAGTAACATAGACAGTACTTCTTTGGTGTTACAAGCTAATCCAGCAGCTTTTTCCCGGTCCATTAACTTCCGTGAGTGTGTTTAACGAGACTATGTTCGTGTTAGTTGTTCAACAATTGCAGACATGTATGTACCGGAACTTAAATCAAATGAGGAAAGGGTGCTGAAACAGTACATCCTGTTTTTGTCCATCTAAGAAGTCTTCTCACCTTAGTTGACAGCAATGATGGAATCAATTCATGAAGTTTTAAGCAACTTGAAAAGAAGCAGGTAGAGCAACCCAAGGACAGTTAATAACTGCGTCCCATGGAGACTTCTTAAGCATCTTTTTTCGAACAGAATAATTAGTTCTATGTATTGTTTCGATTATGGTTTACCAGTACGTGGTTTTTGTTGTACATACCTTTTTACAAAAGAGAAAGAGGTTGTCAAAATTTTCTTCTGAATGTACTAAATCAGAGTTTCTGTTGACATGATCAGTAAATAAATATAAGTTTCTATTCTGCTGGTTAATGGTGCTTATTCTTGGTGAAAGGAAGCTATTTGAGCATCAAACTCATAAGACTATAGTGAATTGCTGATATATCCTAGTCACTTCAAAAAATTGAAAGGTATTAGACAAATTTATAGAACTGGATATTTGTTGAGACGAGCAAATATATGCTTCGTAGGATAGTGTTAGGACCAACTTTTGTCCCTTTTCATCGACTAATTTTACGCCCTTAGCTGATCATCTCTTCAACTTGGTTAACTGTGGCATAAGTTTGATTTTTCACAAGTCGAGCCGGCACTCCACATATAAAAAATTTAACCAATTTTGCTCATAATGTAAACACTAGAAAAACTAGAAAAGTTTTCTAGTGATAAAGATATTGAGTGGTGAATTTGGAAATATTATGGAAAGTGGGGCATTTCTTTTCAAAACCAGCAGAAGTCCTTTGAAAGGTCCCCATTTCATTTGTAGAGATAATAAAGTGCCAAACATCTTTCCCTTTCAGTTGAAAAGTATTTAGCCTAGTGTTGCCAAAAGGCAGAAATGTGAGGATAAAACCTCTTTTTTAAATTCCTCTTCCTTTTGCCTTCTTTTCCCATATCCAAATCCTTTTTTCTGAAATTAGCTCGTCTAGAAGCTCAAAGTGTTAAAAGAGAAGATAACGAGTATCCTTACAACTAAACGACTTTTTACAAAAGTTTAAAAAGTGACGAGATTTGAATTCAGAAATTTGTATCTTTTTTTGAAAAGAGAATAATACAAAAATACGGGATGCAATGCACCAGCTGGCAATATGGTCTACATCTATCCACAAAAATAAAAAGCTGCCTGAGGTTGGATTTGCTGATTTTCTATTGGATGAATTCCAAGATCAAAAACTAATCAATGTACATTTCTGAGTGAATAGACCAGTGTGAGACATAGAGATTTCAATGTTGTTATCAGCATTGGAAGGCCACAAATTTTGCAGAAATGAGTTGTTATGGGACCCTAGGCATGTGATGCTATAAGGCCTTTATTGTCTAACAGGGAAAAAGAATCGAATTATCATTATATTTATTCGTTTTTCTATTTCTATTTCGATAATTCTAAAGGGTTGTGGGCCGTCGGAGAAAGTACATGCACCTTTTGATGTAAAATGGTCTATCCTCTGTGTTGTTCCTTTTCTTTTTCATGTTCATTTTGTACTTTTCTCTTGAAAAAGCGAATACAATTCTTTTTAATAACGAAATCATCAAATCTCCGTTGGCACAATCAACATTTTTTTTTGTTGTTTTTTTAAATCGCCACTTAACCCACGCATATCCAACTTTATGAAATTAGATTTTACTTCTTAACTTTGACTAATACTAGAAAATAGTTAGGCATATTTTCATGAGGGTCGCATGACAATGCAAGGAAGGTATGGAAAGTTTTCGTAGTTGGATGATTGTGGAACTACAATGAAAAATTGGATACTAACTTGTTCATTTTTAAAGATTGAAGACTGACTTGTTAAATAGATCGAGGACTGGTGATACAATTTTCTCACTACTGTCATGTTTCCCAGAAAATTTGATATCTACCAAATTTTAATGTCAATATTTGAAGAAATCAGGGTTTTAAAAATAACAAGACAATTTTACAAAAGAAATTAGGAAAATCGATCCTAACAATCTTGCATTATTTCTATTTTCTACGAGATTTTAAAAACAATACTCTTTTTCCCCCGGTGACCAAATTCACGAGGAATTCGAGCTCCATTGCCGGTAAATAAACAATGCAAATTTAAAGTTATACTTGGAGGTAAAAATATCAGGTTTTTGAAGTATCTACCTCTTGGATTTGTTTTACAATCATGATATTTTATAAAATATGTTTAAATAATGTTAATTTACATAATAGATTTTTACAGTTTTTCTCTTGAATTCATTTCACCAATTCCCATCTATGTCAAATTGTGGAACAGATAATTGTGACGAACTTAGAAAGACAATGGGACAAGTCTGGGTGGACGGGACATTAGGGGCACCGCCCACTGCCCCACCCCTAGATCCGCCAATTTGATGGGCTGTGTGGGGCATGTGGAGGTGCGGGATGTCCCAATGACCTGCCACTGCCACTGTTTATTTATTTATATTTTTTTTATTGTAAATTAAAGCAAAAATATGTTCCAAACTCAAAATAAACAAGAAAATAAAAAAGTGCAAGATTGATGTTGTGGTGTAGTGGTTAAGCTATATAATTTCATATTTTGTATCTGGGTTTGAATCTCATTCTTAGCAATTTATCTTTTGGAGTTTGATTTTATTTTTTTGAAAAAAAAAAAAAAAATTGCTGCGGATAGAGAAATCTGATCTAAATCTGCCCCTATTACCTGACTAATTGAGAAGGGGGCGGGTCTTTGGTCAAATTGTCATCCCTAATTTCATCTGTGACTTTATTTCTTGTGCTTCAGCTTAGATAACTGGACATGTGAATTACATAAATGTGACCCAAGAAGTAGTTGAAAATGTGGCCCTTAGATTGAAGATGTGGATATGAAGTTTTGATTATTTTATTAATTGTGACTTTAATATGTTTGGATGACCTTAATATTATTTACTTACAAGCTTATAAATGAGTTTTTTGTAGAAATGGAGGTAGGACTGGACAAATTAACCGTCAAATCGTCAAACCGATCCGACCTTAATCGACTTGGGTCGGTTTGGGTTGGGTTTTTTCAAATTTGGATCGGTTTTCAGGTTGGCTAAAACCCAACCCGAAACCGAATCGATTTTTAAAAAATAAAAATAAAAATATCTTTTAATTGGGCCGAAACCGAAAACTCGAATTTGTCCATTCAGGTCGATAAAAGCCAAATCGATTTTTTGTCGGTGTGGGTCGAAAACCGATCCAATCCAACCCACAACCGCCACCCCTAATGTAGGACATTAGCCTGTTTTTGTGTTATGGAGGCAAATAGGATTAGACAACATATATATTGATTTTATCATGAATATTATCATGATCCTACAAATTTGTACATTCAACCAACTTGTCGATAAAATAGTTTTTGAATTGGTGTTAGATCCTTCAAGAGTCACATGATGATACAATATAAAGTGGTGGAGAACTTGCCTCAAGTAAAAATTTTGAGCAACAACAACCTACTATGCTATTTGAATTTGAAAAGGAGAACTATCATTCGAAATTCCCATTGTGTATTAATGTTACAATAATAATAGAAAGTGACAATTGTGAAATTGTTCGAGGTATCCAGCCTATAGTTTGGGTCTTTTGGAAGAGTTGTTATTCTTAGGTTACCAGTTCATCAAAGTTGTTATGTAATAATGCTATGGCTTTCAGATCTCGCACCGCTTGAGCATATTGCTTCGGTTGTTTGTCAATTAATACAAGGTGTTGAAGAATACAATGCTGAACCAAAAGCAAGAATAATTACACAACCTAATGTTGATGAAATAGCAATCGGGAAGGTATTCTGTAACAAGGAAGACAAGTGTCTCATTGTATGCTATACAGAACATGATATAATTCAAGGTACATATGTTAAACATGAAAGAATATGTCCTTCGATGTTTGGATGGTGAATGCAAGTATCATTCAAGGATCAAGGCTGGAAAAAACTGACATTCAAAATAAGTGACATGGAAATGGGTCACACGTGCTCCATAAATATCGCATTAGGGGGTCATCGACAAGCAAAGTTCAATCGTGTTTGCTTGCATTTTGTAAAGTATAAATCATTGCAAACCATATATACACTCGTGGACATAATGAATGACATGTTAAATAAATATGGAGTGATTATGACTTATGATACATTGAAGTCAATACGGAGTGATCCTACATAATCGTTTGAACGTCTACCAGCGTACTTGTACACACTACAAAAGACAAATCCTAGATGGCGGTAGCGGCAACAATCATGGTGTTGGTGTTGGTATATTTTTTAGGGTATGGGGTGGGATTTAGGTAGTGTTTTTCAGATTTTGAAAATAATTAATTGTGAATTAAAAACAGTATTTTGGGAATAAAAAATAATTATAGTAGATAAAAAATAATTGTGAATATAATTTCTTCATAATTTTAATGTGAAACTTGCCTGTATTGAAGCTCCAAAATATCATAAGACCTGGATTTGGTCAAAGGCTCTTCAGTGCATCCCAATATTTAAGAAATTTCAGGATTTAAAATTGGACGTGATTTAAGTGGGAGGAAATTACACTCATTATTATGTATGTATAATATATTGTTAAATTTATTTTTTTAATGTAATTATTCTAAAAATATTGGATATTATTTGTATATTAATATATATTTTAATATATTATAATATTTTCAAAAAGGAAAAATAATATATTTACCCCGTAAATTTCGCGAAGAGAGAGAAAACCAGAGTATGTTACATTTCCATCACAAACCCTCTTCATCACATACGTCTCGTTGACACCGTTTGCAATAGATTAATAACAAAGACAATGCAAAAGATTTTGTAACAGTATTCGTAACAGATTAATAACAGAGACATTGAAATAGATTTTGTAACATTGTTTGCAACAGATTAATAACAGAGACAATACAAAAGATTAATAACAGAGACATTGAAATAGATTTTGTAACATCGTTTGTAACAGATTAATAACAGAGACACTGAAACAGATTTTGTAACATTATTTGAAATAGATTAATAGCGGAGACAATGCAACAGATTTTGTAATATTGTTTGCAACACATTAATAACAGAGACATTGAAACAGATTTTGTAACATTATTCGCAACAGATTAATAATAAAGACACTGACACAGATTTTGTAACATCAAAGTAGGTTCGCAAATCCTAACGTCGAGTTTCCTTCGAAGCAATTTATTTCGAATGTCAATAAATTGCATCAAATTTTCCAACAATGCGATTTAAACTTTAAATGCAACATAATGAAATGAATCAAAATGGAAATAACATCAATTGTGTTATAAATTGTTGGGTGAACACCTATACTTCTAAACATGCATCACTTATCAATTACACAAAGTAATACTGAAAACATGTAAAGAAATAAGATCAAGAACACAAGATTTGTTTTGTCGGTTAGGCAGACAGTTCGACAAAAGTCTACTCTGAGGCTCCTAAATGGGATTACGGCCTCTCTGCACTAAGAGAAATAAACCAGTATTCAATATACAAAAGAGATCAACCCTCCAACTCAAACCACACACTTCACCCACAAATATTACAACGCTAACTTCTCCACAGAAATTGCCCTAAGTTACTGTTCACACATATGAACAGAATACCAGAATTCCTTACGTTTTTCACTCAAAAAAATGTTAAAGATGAAAGGGGAAAAAAAGGAGAAGAATTAGAATAGCGCAGCCGAAGAAAGCAAACAGTATCCAATACCCTAGAATCTGAAGATGAGGACTTCTTTTATATACACAATCAATGGATCATATTTGCTCCTGGTGATCTAACGGTCCAGCAAGTGTCAGCGGAGTTAAGTTGTCATTTGAGAGAAAACGCATTTCCAACAAAATGGAACTATAGTTGATACAAAAATATCAACAATCTCCACCATTTTTTTATATCACGACTTCAAGTATCAATATGCAGAGAGGAAAAGTAATCATCCATAGTTCATTGGCTCCAGTACCTACAGTAGCAATGTTTAACCTTTATCAATATTTAATAAACTCAGACAGTTTATAAATTTATTCAGAAGAAGTACCTTAGTTCCCATATCAGCAGGATTCACATCAGTGTGAATCTTATCAAGTTGTATCACATTGTTGGCAACTATATAACGAACGAAGTGTAATTTTATATCTATGTACTTGGTGCGTTCATGAAACATGAGATTTTTACATAGATGAATTGTACTTTGAGAATCAGAAAAGAGAGTAGCAGGTTGATTTAAATATCCAATTTCATTTAACAAACCTTGAAGCCATATTGCTTCCTTGACTGCTTCAGTAACAACAATGTATTCTGATTCAGTGGTTGATAATGCAACAATAGATTGTAATTGAGACTTCCAACTTATACAAGAATCACATAAGGTAAACATATAGCAGGTAGTGGATCTTCTTTTATCCCTATCACAAGCAAAGTCAGCATCAACAAATCCTCTAAGTCTTATGCCTTCATGAATTTTGCTGAAAGTTAGACCTAACTCTCTAGACCCCTTTAGATATCTTATAAGTCATTTTAAAGCTTCCCAATGTCCTAACCCAGGGTTAGACATATATCTGCTTAAGGAGCTAATAGCATGAGCAACATCAGGCCTCATACACACTATAGTGTACATTACAGATCCTATTGCATTAGAGTAGGGAACATTTGCTTCTTCTTTATCACAGGAAGGGCAAAGATCTTTACTAAGCTTAAAATGATTTCCTAAGGGAATAGAAGTTATTTTAGCATTTTTCAGACCAAATTTATCTACAATCCAATCAATATAATCAATTTGATTTAGAGATAAAGTGTGTGCCCTTCTATTTCTAATGATATTCATACCAAGAATTTTCTTAACATTTCCCAGATCCTTCATATCAAATTTAGAATTTAAAGCATTTTTAATTCTATCAATATCTTCAAAAGAAGGGCCACACAGTAACATATCATCAACATAGAGCAATAGATAGACAGGTAAAGAATTTAAAATTTGTAATCTGAAATACATACAATGATCATAATCACTTTTGTTGAAACCTATAGATAAAACAAAAGAATCAAATTTCTTATACCATTGTCTGGGAGCCTGTTTTAAGCCATAAAGGGATTTCTTTAACAAGCACACCATATCAGATTTCTGTGTTTCAATAAAACCTTCAGGCTGGGACATATAAATTGTTTCTATAAGATCACCATGAAGGAAATCAGTTTTTATATCTAATTGTTCTAATTCCCAGCCTAAGTGAGCATTGAGGGCAAGCATAACTCTAATTGTAGTATATTTCACTACCGAGGAGAAGATTTCATGATAATCTACTCCATCCCTTTGAGTAAAGCCCCTAGCAACAATTCTAGCCTTATATCTGGCTTGTTCATTTAAAGCAATTCTAGGTTTTACTTTGAACAACTACTTACAGTCAACTAAGGACATGTTATAAACTTTATGAACTAATTCACAAGTGTTATTCTTACAATCTCATCTTTCATTGCACTAATCCACTTCTTAGAATGCTCACTTTCTATAGCCTCTTGATACGTTTTTGGTTCAGTATCAAGAAGTTCATGCATGGATAGCAAGGTAGCAGAAACACATTCAGAATAACCTAATCTATTAGGAGGCCTTATTTGTCTTCTAATTCTATCTCTGGTAAGTTGGTAATCAGTTAAAAAAATGAGGGTCAACATTATTGTTTTCAAAGTTACTATCATCTGGTTGTATTTCCTCAATATTATCTAAGTTATGATCAGGCTCCACCTGATTATGGACAACATCATTCCTAGTAGTAACAACATGTGAAACAAGCTCCACCTGATCACTTTCAGACTGAGTGGAGATGTTTTTACTTAAACAAGGCATGTCATCTTCATTAAAAATGACATCTCTACTAATAACAACTTTGAAACCATGATCATCTTTAACCCAGAGCCTATAACCCCTAACCCCATCAGCATATCCTAAGAAGACACACTTCTTAGATCTAAGTTCTAGCTTTCCTATATTTTGATGAGCAAATGCAGCACATCCAAAAACTTTTAAAGTGTCATAGTTAGCAACCTTGTCAGATATTTTCTCAAAAGGAATTTTTCCATCAATGGCAGAAAAGGGGGTCTATTTATCAGGTAACAAGCTGTCATAACAGCTTCATCCCAAAATATTTGAGTCAAACCAGAGCTGGATAACATACATCTGACTCTTTCAAGGAAGGTTCTATTCATCTTTTCAGCAACCCCATTTTGTTGGGGTGTGTGCCTAACAGTTTTATGTCTTAGAATACTATTTTCACTACAAAATTGATCAAATTCAGTATTATAGTATTCTAGACCATTATTAGTTCTAAGGACCTTAACCTTACTTCCAATTTGATTTTCTATTAAATCTTTCCAGTTTT
Organism: Forsythia viridissima; assembly: GCA_030279155.1. Classification (NCBI taxonomy): domain Eukaryota; kingdom Viridiplantae; phylum Streptophyta; class Magnoliopsida; order Lamiales; family Oleaceae; genus Forsythia; species Forsythia viridissima. The sequence continues at coordinate 45,035,023 of CM059041.1, read as the reverse complement.
TGAACTTTTGAAAAGCATTAGACTTTTGTTTTAATAAGAAAATCCAAACCATCCTAGAATAGTCATCTAAATAGACACGAAATATCTATTTTCCATATGAGTAGGCTTGCTAACAGGTCTCCATAAATCAGAATGTAGATATTCCAAAGGAGTCTTAGACTTATGAGTTCCAGTAGCAAATTTCAACCTATGATGTTTTCCTATAAGGCAATGATCACATAAAGGAATAGGATTTATGTGTTCATTCCCAAAAATGCCTTGTGACTTAAGAATTTGAAGACCCTTCAGACTTATGTGTCCAAGCCTTCTATGCCATAGGTTGCTATTATCAATACTTGGCACAGTAATGGCAGCCCCTAGTACTTAAGACTGGTTCTGCATTGATAACATAAAAACCATTTCTAATGAAGCCTTTCATGTGCATTAAAGAACCCTTAAACATTTTCATATGATCCCCATCAAACTTACCAGACAAACCACATTTGGCTAAAGAAGCAACAGAAATAAGATTTATGGATAAGTTAGGAACATAACTAACTTTCTCAAAATTGTAAACAATTCCACTATCCAATTTCAGAATAATGCTTCATATTCGTCCAACTTTACAAGACATGTTGTTTTCCATAAGAACATGACCCATATCTTTTTCTTCCAGAGTGTTAAACCACACCTTTTTATGTGTCATATGAAAAGTACACCCTGAATCTAATATCCACTCTTATGGATAATCACTTGTAGAAGTCACATACATTATGTTTGGAGGTGCTAAAATTATAATTTAAGTGCTTATATTATAAGTTGTTGGTGTATATGTGGATAAAAAATGGTTGTAAGTCCTGGGTCCCATGAAATGTGTAGATAAAAATTATGTTTGACCAGCTGAAATTATAGTTTAAATTTTGCCAAACATATGCATATACTTCTGCAAGATTTTCAGAAACTTCAGCAACATTTCCCTGTTCTGAAGCTTTTTCTTTCAACTCATTTTTTTCTTTTGTAACAATCTTTTATGAAATGACCAGTATTACCACATCCATAAACTTTCTACCCTTTGGCCTAGATTTGGATCTAGACTTGGACTTATATCTATCCTTTTTATTGGACTTATCTTGCTGATAGTACCTAGTGCTACTCCTCCCTCTGGCAGTTAACCCCTCACCATCAATATTTGTGGACTTTAACTCTAACTCTCTACTCTTAAGAGAATTGACAACTATCTCAGGGGTTAGAACATTTCTTCCATATTTGATAGCATTTTTTATCTCTCTATCAGATTCAAAAAGAAAAGTTAGGAGAATAATGGCTTTTTAATCATCAGGAACTTTATCTCTAGTATTTTCAATAATTTGGACAATCTTATTGAACATGTCAAGACTATCATCAAGATCCTTTGAGGGATCAATTTTAAAACAAAACAATTGTTCTAAAAGAAACATTTTATTTGGTAGAGACTTGATCAAATATAGTTCAGTAAGTTTGTCTCATAGAGCTTTAGCAGAAAGTAATTTTTCTACCTTTCTAAGCACATAGTCAGAGAGGTGTAGAATAATAGATGTAAATGCAAATTCATCAGCTTCATCGTTTTGATCCTCAGTATAAGAATCATGATATTTTCCATCTAAAGCTCTGGCAACTTTCTGTTGCACTAATATGGCTTCCATTTTTTGTTACCAAATTGGAAAGTCACATTTTCCATTAAAAAGTTCCAATTGGAATTTTGTGGAAGTCATATTGGTGTAACAGAGATTCAAGAATACTAGATAATACAACTTAACACAAAAGTCAAGAAATTTTTCACAATATCAGATGAAAGATAAGAAAGAACCATAAGCAATAAAGAAGATGAATGAACCAACCAAGGACAATTGTAAACTCCAAGATTCAGGCCCTTCAAGAGAGCACATACATGAAGGTTCAGCAATTTCCTCCTAACTCTATAGAATAAGAACCACACCCCAGATGCAGATGCTTGAGGAGTAATAGACAGATATTTTTCACACGATTTAGACAAAGAACTTTACTGATAATTTCTTAATTAGTGTATGTAACTACACAAGTGTACAAACACAGAAAACGGAATTAAACCAAGAAATCAAACAGCACAAAGATTTATATATGTTATGAAAAATGAGTTTAAACATAACAAATCTTTCAGCCTGAAAGAGACAACTAATTTGCCCTAAGGTTTTTCCCAGAGCTCTGATACCACTGTTGGGTGAACACCTATACTTCTAAACATGCATCACTTATCAATCACACAAAGTAATACTGAAAACATGTAAAGAAATAAGATCAAGAACACAAGATTTGTTTTACCGGTTAGGTAGGCAGTTCGACAAAAATCTACTCTGCCTTTGAGGCTCCCAAATGGGACTACGGCCTCTTTGCACTAAGAGAAATAAACCAGTGTTCAATATACAAAGGAGATCAACCCTCCAACTGAAACCACACACTTCACCCACAAAGATTACAACGCTAACTTCTCCACAGAAATTGCCCCAAGTTATTGTTCACACATATGAACAGAATACCAGAATTCCTTACGTTTTTCACTCAAAGAAAATGTTAAAGATGAAAGGGGAATAAAAGGAGAAGAATCAGAATAGCGCAACCGAAGAAAGCAAACAGTATCCAGTACCCTGGAATCTGAAGAGGAAGACTTCTTTTATATACACAATCAATGGATCAGATTTGCTCATGGTGATCCAACGGTCTAGCAAGTGTCAGCAGAGTTAAGTTGTCATTTAAAAGAAAACGCATTTCCAACAAAATGGAACTATAGTTGATACAAAAATATCAACATAAATGAAATCAAATATTGCAACATCAATGAGATATAACAATATCAAAATCAACGGTTATGGGTTTACATCTTACCGGAACAATTACACCACACAGACACTACTTGAATGAAGATCGATTCTGTGTTTATTATCTTCAGCCTGGCTTTTGCAGCATGCACGAGTTTTACCAAAATAAATTACAGTTTAGAGGAGAGAGGTTGAAAAGATGAAGAGAGATTATGATATTTAGTCAAATAAAGAATCCTAATCAATATGGTAAATGGAGATAATTATGGAGTCTGTTACAATAAATTAAATCTATTGAAATAAAAAAAAATGTTAAAAAACGGAACTCATCCAGTATTTACATAATAAAATATTAACATAATATAGTTTATTGCTTAAAATTTCCCTTTCTAAGTGGTGTAATGTTTTGTTGCATTGTACCCAAAGGCCCAGAGACGCAAAGAGGGATGAGTTCACCCATCCTTATAGAGGCCTGCAACTTTTGACTAGCAAGACTAGTCTGTCCAAAAAATGAGGCCAAACATAGCTATTAAAGGTGCAAGAAAAATTTACATGGTTCGAACCACTGGCGGATCTAACGTGGGGGCAGTGGGGTCAGCTGCCCCCACTGGCCAAGTTCAATTTTTTTTTTCCTTTTGAAAGTTATGTTGAATTTTACTTTTTTGCCCCCCTCTCCTCTAAAACGTATATCTCTGTCTTTCACTGAATCTACCATACAATATATACAAAACCTATGCATTCTTCCAACACGTGAAAAATCAGGGGAAAATGACAAATAGAAATTGTTGAAATTTGAAAGTAAAAATTAAGTAAAACATTTACCAAGTATCAAGGTATATGCTTTATGAAGCTTCATTTATTTGTATTGTATTTGTATATCAATATTGATGAAATAGATATTGATGAATTTTTTTTGTTTTTATATATCCGTATATATTAATATATACATCATACATGTTTATTTCACGCAACATTGTAAATTTGCGGTCAAGCAAACTGTTTGATTTTTGATTATTTGAGATATTGGCTGAGTCTCAAATCTGGACGGATTTTACTATGTACTGATTTTTTTTTTTTTTTTGCTTTTTCTTTTTTGTTTAATTTTTTTGGACGATGATATTTCATTTTCTTTTAACTATTTTGGAGGAAGTTTGGGGGTCAATTGAGATTCTTCATAAGTAAATACTTTAACTTAATTATTGTGTTCTCTTCTTTCTGATTCTTTATTGTTTCATTTATATGATAGATCCTATTAAGGGATTTAATGATGAAACTTGTGGTGGAACTTGGAATTTTTGTATAATGTTGTCTAAGTTTGAACAATAACTATGTTACAGTATTTTCTTAAACAATAATATTTTTGATATTGTAAATTTAATTTATACTATCACTTTATTCGCCTCCACAGTACGAAAATCCAGCCTCCACCCCTGGTTCGAACCGCACAGTATAAGATGAAAAACTACATTTTATTTGTATTAGTCATACTCCTTGTTACTATGTAGAATTTATGTGTCACTTTCAAACTCGCTACTTGAAAGAGATCTCGTAAACTTAATATTGTACTCCAAGTTCAAAAAATTTATATCCTCATCATCATCTCTGTGAATGTATCCAAAAGTGTCGCCAGCATATTCCCTTAGTGCTTGGATAAAAAATAAATAAATAAAATGGGTGCCTCTGCTTTGACCATATCCAAACCCATATTGCTTAAATCATTGTCAATTAATTGTTGGACCAGATTTTTGTGCATCACCTGTCTAGGATTAAACCCAGGGTCAACATGCTCCAACGAAGCCATAAACTCACTTCCCTTCCGCTCAAGGGCACCAAGAATTGAAATATCTCTAGTCTTTGTCCATCGACTTGGTTGGCCGAGCTTGCCTCTCATTTATCTGCTTGTGTCATCCTTAACTTTGCTAGTTGTTCAAATTAAATTCTTTTCGGGGACATTAAGAATTATTTTTCCAGTGTCCATTTATTCCTCCAAGCTTTTCCAAAGTATTTTTCGAACCTTTGGGTGAAATGCAAGTCTCTAATGGTAAGACACTGCACAAACCCACATGCTTTAAGGTCGAAATTTTTTGCTAAAAATAATATTTTTTGTAAATTTTGATAAAATTAATTAAATACATTGTTAAAAAAATAATAAAAGTTGTGGGTCTCATTAATTGTTGATTTTAACTTCAATTTTTTAATAAAATCTTAAATAGAATCAGACAAACCCGTAATGTCTTAACTCTTAAATTCAAGAGTCATGGATTTATTCTACATTAAAATTATTGTTGACTTTTGTTTTTCATCGCCAATTTTAAGCTAAAATTTCATGGTACAATGAATCTTGATGTCCTAAATTCAAATTTTGTAGTTTTTAACCAAGTTATAGAAGCCCATATATTGGGCTGTCAACTTGCCAGTCCAAGCCCAGTATCTAACAATTTTTTTTTTTTTTCGGGGAGTGGGGGGTGGAGGGGATTAGGATCTCTACATATTTACGTTTAAAAAATTGAAATATGCTAGTAAATTTTAATATTTAAAAAAATATTGACAACCTAAAATATTTATAAACAATTATTGGAATTTTAAATTTTAAAATATTTTATTAATTCCAATATTAAAGAGACATGTAATCGAAAGGACCTTAAATTAAAGAAGTAATATGCAATCTACTATATTAATTGAAGCAATTCTACCTAATCATATTTATCAAGGTTGGATGACGAGCATTTTCTATATGACGAAGATAGAAGACCCCACCCCACTCTATCTATTAGAATTAGAATGATCTCCTAAGCACCGGTGGCATTCCTTTCTATTAAAATATGATAAATATATTAGTTATTCCATCTTTTAATAAATTCTGAAACAATAACCACAAATGTTAATCTACTGGTCTCCTTCTTGCACGGAACATCTTATTCCGACGATCTATTCTGAGAATGTAAGCTCTTCGTAAAATTCAGAAGGTTTTCTTGGTTTAATTTTAATGGGTGCAAGTTCCTACAAATGGTTAGCTTTCTCAGAAATCCTTATTTTCTGTATGGCTATTGGCTCGGTATTAATTCATTCTCACGAGAATATGTATAGGATTCTTGTGGAGTAGTCTAATTTAGTTCCAAGTCACATAACTTATACTGCTTTGATTAATGAACAATTTTTGTTGCCCCTCATTATTAGTAACATATATTGTCACCGGCAAGTGTGATAATTATTTTTTAATGAGCTCTGTTAACATTTAAAGTTTTTACGTTATGTTATTTGTTGGGTGATATGTCATGTTTTATACTCTTTGCGTTAAGTCTTTGACAATGCTTCTTAATTAAAGTATCGTTGAAGTTGTTCTTCCCTGTTACTTTACCTCGTTATAGAAAATAATTGACATATCACGTTGTTAATGAAGTTTGATACTTGTTTTTTATAAATATTTATGCATATTTAAACTATTTTATTTTATTGTAAGTGTTTAATAATATCTGAAAAGATATTGGTAATCACGTATGAGAGTTTTATTAATTGGTGATGAATATAGTGATTTTGATTTTTGAATTTGAAAATAGAGAATTATTTAGAATTAGATTGTGCAACAAAAATTGTTTTCATTGATTCTTTGAAAAGAAACTTCGTAAAATTTGAAAACTTTAAATTATTTTATTTTTTAATTAATTTAATGACTAACTAATATTTCTCAATTAATTTATATCACTCAGTATATTTTAATTTTCATATACGTACTAGTGTATATATGTAAATTTCCCAAATAATGTGTGTATAAGCTTTAACGTGGCCGTTTGATAAATCGGTTACATTCCTAAAAATTGAAAAAAATCAGGGATTTTAAATAGAATCGGTAATTATTTGTAAAATAATTTTGAGAAACTAAGCTTATTCTCTTTGCATTTCAGTTTCCAGTTTTGAGTTTTAAATTCATTTTTAGTTTTCTGTTTTGAGACTCCGTTTTAAGATTGCTGAAAATGCGTTTAGTTTGTTATTATGAAAACTAAAAACTGAAAACACTTTCTATTTAGAATTTTGAAAAATTGTTTTATAACATTTTATTCAATAAATTTGATTATTCGGTAAAATAGAACAATTTTATGCTAATATATTATCAAATAATATATACATTTTAAAGTTAGTAGATCTTACAATATTTTTTTATCACAAAAATAAAATACAAACAAATAATAAATTGACAAAATAGGAATTCTTATTTTTTAAGAATTTGGAATTTAAACAAAATTATATTTAAATAAAATTTTCCCTTGTTTTTAGTGTTTTCCATGTTTTCACTTGAAACACTCAAAATATCAAAAATATATTTTGAGTTTTGTGTTATAAATTTAACTTTGTTTTCGAAAATGCATATTTAAAAACAGTATAGTAAACAAGTTTTTTGCGTTTTACAAAATTGAAAACTGAAAACAGCAAAGTGAACGGACTTATTCGTATGTTTGGTAAAACTTAAAGGAAAATTGGCGCAAAATGTCCCTAACATATGCCTCTAGTGCGCAAATGGTTCTTAACCTTTCATTTTTTGCGGAGTGGTCCCGAACCTATCCATTTAGGTGCGCAATTGATCCTTTTGGACAAATTCTGTTAAAAATCTCCATTAGTTTTGCAAGTGAGTTAAAATCTCCTTTTATTTGTCTTTATTAACAGAGTAAAATCGTCACTCTCCAATCAGAATTTGACGGGTTCAATTCTTTTTTATTCCGTATGCAAGCTTCCATCATTGGAAAAGCTCTACCTTAGGTTCAACTCACTGTATGGTCGAGTCACAGATGAATTGAAAAATTGTACTGGGCTCAAATATTTAGACCTGGGCAACAATTTTTTCTCAGAATCATTCCCAGAAATTTCATCAATCAGTGCATTATTGTATTTATACGCAAATAAGAGTGGATTTTCAGGAAGTTTTCCATGGAATTCTCTTGAATATATGACAAATCTTGTTGTGTTAAGCCTCGGTAACAATTCGTTTGATCGGGAATTATGGCAATTTGAGGTTTACTTAAATGAATTGACCCGGAAATTGTCAGCTGGGTTTGGCAATTTAGCGAGTCTTGAATATTTTGATGCTTCAACTAATTATTTGAATTGTGATCTTTCTGAAATTAGATTCTTGAATCAAATAGTGAGCCTGCAACTGTTTGAAAATGAGTTTACAGGTGAATTGCTAGCTGAGTTGGGTGAGTTCAAGAAACTGGTGAACATGTTTCTTTACACTAATAAGCTCACCGATCATCTGTCAAAGAATCGGCTCGTGGGCCGATTTCGATTATATAGATATCTCAAAGAACTATCTCACCAGTCCACTACCACTGGAAATGTGCAAGAGAGAGACCATGAAGAAACTCTTGATCCTAATGAACAATTTCACAAGTCAAATTCCAGACACATACACAAATTGCACGACGCTAACACAATTCCGTGTTAGCAAGAACTCACTTTCTGGTTCGGTTCCTAGTGGCATCTAGGGGGCTGCCTAATCTGGAAGATGAAAGAAAGAAAGAAAGTGCGGAGTGACGATTTTACCCTCTCTAATAAAGACAGAAAATGAGATTTTAACACACTCGCGAAATTAACGAAGATTTTTAACGGAATTTGTCCAAAAGAACCAATTGCGCACCTAAATTGATAGGTTTGGGACTACCCAGTCAAAAATGAAAGGTTATGAACCGTTTGCGCACTAGAGGCACACGTTAGGGACCATTTGCGCCAATTTTCGAAACTTAAATTATTAAATTGGTCAAATATATTTTTGTCCGACTCACAACATACTAACCACTTATTATTCACATATTACATAAGACCTACAACTTATAAATATTTAAAAAATAATTTCAACACTATGTAAATTAAAGTTTTTTTCTCCATTTTAAAAACCCTTCAACATCTCTCAATTAAAACTTCCGTTGTATAACACGATTCTAAGAATTTTATTTCTTTCCACCAACGACAAGCAAAGAGGATTACAAAAGTTCAATATAGGCAATCGAAACTAGATAAAAGTCAAAATTTGCAGAGTTTAGTTTGGATTCATATATATTGTGCCAACGGTCGCACAAACTTTGTTGCTGTCAAGACGTGACTTTTAGAAGACCATGCACTTGCTACAACAGTAAAGGTAGTTCAGAGGTTTTGTAATTAATTGTGACCGCAGTTGCAAATAACTTTCATGTTCAATGTGTATTGCCATCCGTTGTTACTTCCACGCAAGGGCGGATGTAGCCCGGGCCCGCCCTTGAAGAAGTCACAAATGAAACATTTTTCATATCATAATGAATAGTTATTCATTTATTAAAATAAAACATGAAAAATAAAAGTGAAAAATCCATTTCAAAGAGTTGTAATAGGAAAAAACAAATGAAGTTAAGTATAGGATATATTTGTTATGCAAAGTTCTTTCTTGCAATTTCAATATATTTATACCTTAGTTTAAGATAAATTTTAGTCAAACAATTTTTAGAAACTAATAAATAAAAACAAACATATTAGCACTTATCTAATTGATCGACCAAACATGTGTCATGAGACCCATTTTGCTCACAGATTGAACAAGTAAACCTAATTGAGATAAGTCGTATTCTTGACTTCTAAATCCATACTCTATAAAATCAATTTTAGATATATTGCAGTGTATTCACATTTTTGTTTGATAAAGAAGATTTGTATAGTATTAAAAATATATTAAATTAAAATCTTATTCATTATATTAACTGTGCCTAGTATTAATATCAAATATGTCTTTACTATTAACAAGTTATTGTTGCCATGCGTCACATGTCCGGGTGGCTTACACACAAATGCCTAGTCCATGCATGGCCTGACCCAATACAAGCCGTGCTGTGAACAGTGAACTGGCCCGCTCTAACAACTGAACTGAGTTGGTTTGTAATGGGTTAAAAACTTGAGCAAAAAAAGCAAAACCCAGATGGCTCAAATAAACCACTTTAGAAACTCTTACTTGACTCTATTTACACCTCAACTTGAATCACCTACATTAGATGTGGGAATAGTGGTAAATAGAATAGTTTAGACCCATTTTACAATATAAAATTTTACAACTTGAATCTCCTCGACTATATATATATATATATATATATACCCTCATATAAACCTTCGCTTATTTCATTTCATACAGTTTCAAATTTATTTATGTAAACTTATAAGGTACTAACGAAAATGAGACTTTCAAAGTTCTCTATTGTTGGACATTGTGCTAAGCAATTGGTCCATTAACTTCTAAGGCCCAAGTTACAGTCTGAAGCCCAATGATGTTGACAAAGTCTCGAAGGCCTAGCTGACTTAATTTGATTGTCGCCCTTTGGAAATATTACTTATGTTATGCAAGAATTGCTTTTTCAAATAGTGACACATGGTGTGCTGATTGTCATTGATTTGAGGGTTAAATGGTTCTCATTTAAATACCCTCTTTTCATCTGATCTCTGGTAAGCCTATCATTTACTGTTTCGTCTTCATCATCTTTCTCAGAAATCCTTATTCTCTTTTCAACTTCTGTCTTCTTTTCTGAGTGAAAAGATAGATAGATGTGTGAGATATGATTTGTTACTTTCCTTGTGAATAGCAATTTTTCTTTACATGTTGTAATTTTGGTGAGACAGGAGAACTGAGTGTATTTAATTGTTGTTGAGTGATAATTGGTGTATCGTTGTAACACCGAACCTATTTTGGATTGTGCTAGTGGATTTAGAGCAACACCACATTTGTGAGGCCCAATGGGTGACGTAGTTTCATGGGGTGCCTTTCTTTCTAGCACAGAAAGGAACAACGTGCGGCAGTAGTCGACTCCTCTCGACTACCTTCCGCCTTTTCTTGACCGATTCAACAAATTAAAGAAAGCTTAACAACAGAAGATTTGAATGCGTTGAAAATAGTTTGATCATTGATTGACGAAAGCAGTAAATTACAAATGATGGTGCAAGGGGCGAACACCAGTAAGCTTGACAAGACTTCGAATACCAACTACCCCTCTATAATAGCTTAAGTGACAAAAACCTAAGTTACATGAGTAGACATCAAAAAGTTGAAGAATCATGACGGAAAATAACCTATTACAAACTAACGGAAATGACAAGTGAAAGTAATATTTACAATGTGCGGCCGAAGTTGGGCAACTAAGACTAATATTTACAAAGTACGGCCGAAGTTGGGCAACTAAGTATAGCTGCGGGCCCTGACATTCTCCCCCATTTGATTTGGCGACGTCCTCGGTGCCATCTTTGATTGATATTCTTCAAGTAGAGGTTTGAAGGCTCCAAAGTCTTTAACTCTTTCCCAAGCATTCTCATTGCTGCTGCATCTACTCCATTTAACTAAGTAATCATGATGATCTTTCTTGAAAGCTCGAGTAACTCGGTGATCAATAATAACTTCAGCAATCTTCTTACCTGTTTTCTTCACTTCAAATGTAGGTCGCTTTGGCTTATTTCTGGATGCATCATCCTTATCTGTAAAATATGACTTGAGTGCACTAACATGAAGGACATTGTGGGTTTTGCACTATGAAGGAAGTTCAATTCTGTAAGCAACTCTTCTAATCCGATTTATGATGGATAATGGCCCGATATATTTGGGCATCAATCGAGAATATGTCCCTCTTATTACCTTATACTGGCGTTTGTCAGGGAGTTTCACCATCACCAGATCTCTCACATTGAATTCTAGAAAATGACGTTTCTAATCAGCAGCCTATTTGTACCGTTTCTGTGCTTTCTCAAGATAACTCCGAACAATTTCTATATTTCGTTTCCACTCTTGAGAGAAGCCCTTAGCTTGAGAAGACTTAGTACTTTGATCAATGTCCACAGTATGATGGAATAACAGTTGCTGGCCAGTAACAATCTCAAAAGGGCTCTTATTGGTGGAAGAGCTATTTTGGGCATTAAAGCAAATCTAATCCGCATCCAAGAGTTTCACCTAGTTTTTCTGCGAAGTAGAGATAAAGTGCCGAAGATATTCTTCTAGCATAGAATTGAACCGCTCCGTTTGTCCGTCAGATTGTGGGTGAAAACAAGAACTCATGCTCAAAGTTGAACCAAGGAGTTTGAACAACTCAACCCAAAATGTGCCGGTGAATCGAGGGTCTCGATCACTGACTATATCTTTAGGCAACCTCTAGTATTTGACAATGTGCTTGAATAAGAGGCGAGCGGTCTCTTCAGTGGATACATACTTAGGTACTGCGATAAATGTTACATATTTTGATAAACGGTCCACCACGACTATGATAGTACCAAAATCTCCAACCTTTGGCAAGCTAACAATGTAGTCCATCGATACACTCTCGAATGGTCTAGTTGGGTCGGGAAGGGACTCCAGTAAGCCCGCCTTTTCTGATGATCTGGCTTATCCTGTTGATAGACTAAACAAGTTTTCACATAAGTCGCAATGTCATCCCTCATTTGCGGCCAATAGTATGCACGCTGCAATAGAGCAGAAGTGCGTTCCTCTCCCTGATGTCCGGCCCAAAGCATGTCGTGGCATTCCTTGATTAAGGATCTCCTCAAATCTCCACCCTTTAGAACATAGAGGCGGTTTCCTTTCGTCTTCAATAGACCCTCATCTAACCAGAACTGTCGAGTTTTTCCCTGCTTGATGAGGTCGACCAAATAAATTGTTGCATGATTCTTCTCCAGAAGTGCCTGTATTTGGTCCCTTGTGGTTGTAGTAACATTGCTCCCTGAAAGAGCTGCCATTGAGCAGATAGAAGCCAAGTCAGCTCGTCGACTGAGTGCATCTGCTACATGATTGCTAGATCCAGCCCGATACTCTAATACAAAGTTGAACTCTGAAAGAAGTTCCTGCCAACGAGCCTGCTTGCTTGAAAGTTTCCGTTGAGACATGAAGTGACTCACATCAGTATTGTCTGTCTTCACCATGAAAGGAGACCCAAGTAGATAATGACGCCATACCCTGAGACAGTGGACAACTGCTAACAACTCCTTTTCATGCGCCGAGTAACGGCGCTCTGCATTATTCAACTTTCGACTCTTATATGCCACTGGATGCCCTTCTTGCATTAGGACTCATCCAAGAGCAAAATCTGACACATTGGTCTGCACTTCAAAAGCTTTAGCCATATATGGTAACGCCAAAACTGGATCTATCCACATAGACTCCTTCAGTTTCTCAAAGGCAGCTTGGCATTGTGCTGACCACTCTCAAGCTTTCTCCTTCTTTGTTAATTCGATTAGCGGCAGGACAATTTCTGAATATCCTTTCACAAATCTTCGATAGTAGTTGGCCAACCCAAGGAACGAACGTACATCATGTACATGCCTTGGCGGTTGCCAATCTTTGATAGCCTTAACCTTTTTACTATCGATGCGAACTTTTCCTTGATCAATAATGTGGCCCAAAAAGCTGATTGAGGTCTGGGCGAATGAACATTTGGATGGTTTTGCATAAAGTTCATTCTCCCGTAGCCGAATAAGAACTTTCCTCACATGCTGGACATGCTCCTCCAGAGTCTCGCTATAAATTACGATGTCGTCCAAGTACACCACCACGAAATCATCTAGAAACTCGTGAAGTACTTGATTCATCATCATGCAGAATGTTGTAGGAGCATTTGTCAATCCAAGAGGCATAACTTTGAATTCGAATACTCCATATCTAGTTACCACTGTAGTCTTCGCTTCATCTCCTTCTTTGATTCGAACTTGCCAGTATCCGGACCTCAGATCAATTTTAGTGTAGTACTTCGCCCTGCTCAAGCGGTCGAAGCAATCTGCCACTAGTGGAATCGGATAACTGTTTTTCACTGTGATCTTGTTCAAAGCTCGGTAGTCACAGCACATCCGAAGAGAACCATCAGACTTCTTCTGAAATAGCACTGGAGAGCTCCATATAGCGATTTTGCAGGTACAATAATCCCACTGTCCAGCATTTTGGCCAATTGTTTCCTAAGCTTTTCTAGCTCAGGTTGAGCCATGCGATAGGGCACCCTAGCATGAGGCTTGGCACCCGATATAAGATCAATTTCGTGATCAATAGCTCTCCTTAGTCGTAATCTCCTTGGCAATTCCTCCGGCATAACATCCTCAAATTCCTGTAGAAGTCTTCTAACAGGTTTTGGGATAGGGCCAGTTGCTTCCTCAATCTCTTCCAGACGAAGAGTACATAAAACGAAGGTTCATTCCGCTTGAAGCCCTTACTGAACTGCATGGCTGAGATGCTCTTCTCACCCATTTTTCCAACTAGCGTGGGGATGACACAGGGCTTGCTCCCCATCATCATCAAAGAATCAGAAAATGGCAACACTACTGTCTTCGTATCCCAAAGAAACTCCAATCCTAAAATCAGCTTGAAGTCATCCATCTAGACTGCAGATAAATTAGTCCTCCCTTCAAATGGACCAACTTTAATAAGCACGAATTTGGCTACTCCAACAATCGGTTGAGCAACTAAGTTGATTGCTTTGACCTTTTCACTACCTTTCTCCAGTGCAAGCTCGGGGCGCTCTACTTCGGGACTTGCAAGGTAGTTATGAGTAGCACTAGTATCTATCATGGCCTTGATTGATTTTCCATTGATCTACACATCAATGTACATCAAACCTTTAGTCTTACAAACACGATGTTTCTGCACTTCTTTTTCTCCTATTTTCTGAGATACATCGCCCTTTTCAATCACTCGGTGCGATATTGTGCTGCATCGGTGCGAGAATGCCCCAACGACATCCTCATCCTCTTCAGAATCGACTTCGCAATGACTACTAGCCTGCAGAACGTGTTGCTTCGAACATGATGCTCCACTTGTTAGTTGGCTCAATGCATTCACAAACTGTTTCTACGGGCAATCCTTCACCGTGTGAGGCCCACCGCATAAGAAACATCCATCCTTTCTAGGAGTAGTACTAGATTTGTTCTCCGGAGCCTTTCCTTTGTTCCAGTTGTTGTCCTGATGGTTACCCTGATAGCTACCCTGATGGTTACCTTGATAGCTACCCTGATGGCCTCCCTTATGGTGAGAGCAGCGTTCTCCCCCATTTGAGTTTGATGTGGACTTGAAGGATCTATTTCCTCCCCCTCAAGATTGGCTATTTACTTGCAACCTCTCCTTCCTAGGTTCTGATTGATAGTCCATCAAGCACTCAGCAGCTCCCATAGACATGCTTACATCAGCCACCTTATGTCTTTGGAGTTCAGTTGTCGCCCATGGTTTCAGCCCTTCCATGAAAGTAAAGAGCTTGTCCTTTTCAGACATGTCTCGGATATCCAGCATATGCCCTGAAAAGGTTTTCACATAGTCCCGAATGGAACAGTATGTTTCAATTCTCGTAGTGCCGTCGGGCCTGATATTCCACATTTTCTAGGAAAAACTATGTTCTAATCGCTTCCTTAAGGAGTTTCCATGTGACTATCTGGGCCATGTTGGCCTGAATATCAGCATATTTTGTCCGCCACCATAGTTTTGCATCTCCACCCAAATACATGGTAGCTATCGTCACCCTTCTTGCCCCGTCTTCAATATTGGCAGTAAGAAAGTATTGTTCCATGTCAAACAAGAAGTTCTTGACTTCCTTCGCATCACACACTCCACCATAGGTACGCGGTTCTGGAATTCTGAGTCTAGGTGCATACTATTGTGCAGGGGCTTGCCCATTACCCACTACACGCTGAAGTATTCGCAACTAAAGTCTCATGGCTTCCATTTCTTCCCGCAGATCGGGAAGGATTGCAATAGCATCAGTCATCATCAGTCATCGCTGCACACATCATCTGATTGTCATCCTGATGGATGTTCAGTTCGCGGATGTCTGCCTCAGCTGTCTTAACCTCTTCCTCAAGGGTCTCGACAGCGTCACATAACCTAGTACTTTGCCCATCGAGCGCATCCAAGTGCTGTTTAGTACTCTTTTTGTGATCCACCACCTCAGTGATGTGTGATGCATTCGTATCCATCGCTCTCTTCTCGTGGGTCGTGAGCCGCAGGTCTGATACCAAATTTCACGGAGCACCTTTCTTTCTAGCACAGAAAAGGGCACCGTGCGGCAGTAGTTGACTCATCTCGACTACCTTCTGCCTTTTCTTGATCGATTCAACAAATTAAAGAAAGCTTAACAACAGAAGATTTGAATGCGTTGAAAATAGCTTGATCATTGATTGACGAAAGTAGTAAATTACAAATGATGGTGCAGGGGGCGAACACCAGTAAGTTTGACAAGACTTCAAATACCAACTACCCTCCTATAATAACTTAAGTGACAATAACCTAAGCTACATGAGTAGACATTAAAAAGCTGAAGAATCATGACGGAAAATAACCTGTTACAAACTAACGGAAATGACAACTGAAAGTAATATTTACAAAGTGCGGCCGAAGCTAGGCAACTGCGGCTACAAAGGCTGTCAGGGGGCTAAGTATAGCTGCGGGCCCTGACCCGTAGGCCATGTGGCTGAACATCATGATCCTAAGGGATGAAAATCTTGTGTTCTTTATTGTTCTTACTTTCATAATGATATGCATGTATGGATATGGGGCTAACATCTATTTTGCAAGGAAATTGGCATCTCATTAATCTCAAAACAAGTGCAAGAAATTCTATTTTAAGTTTAGAATTCAAAACATCTCAATTTTTGTACAATGTGTGGTTATTTCTTATTCCTTTAGTTTATGGTATAAATTATTGTAGTGTAAATCATGATATTATGTATACATTAGAGTATAAACTTGTGATATTTGCTTTAAATTTTTGTAAATTTGAGCCTATTTGTGAGTTATTGAATTGGGATAATTGAGAAATATTGTATTGAGTTTAACTGACCATAACAGGCCATGAGTATGATATCTTTTAGTGATCCAATGGTCTGTTATGAATCATGAAAAACACACCATGACAGACCCTTGAGAAATACTATATTAAGTTTAGGAAAATACTAGATGAACAACAATTTGAACATAAAGTTAGACTACCATGTGTAAAATATCAAATCTGTCTTTTGAAAAGACATAAACAGAAATTTGAATTATGTTTTTTTAAATGATAGATTTAACATTTTACATATGGTGGTATAACTTTATGTCCAACTTGATGTTCATTTAGCATTACTCATTAAATTTAACAAACCATGAGTCTGTTATTTTTCACTGTCCTAATGATCTGTTATGAATCATCCATAACAGACTCTAACCAACCTATGGTTTGTAAACGCTAATTTCTAACCGACTTTAACTAACCTAACCGAGTTTAGCTGATCTAATGGTCTATTAAGGCCAATTCATAACCAATCTTAACTGACAAATATATTTAAGTTTTTGATGACAAAAGAAACATTTGCAACTTAAATTTTGTAAGTTAAACTCTTTGCGTAATTAGCATGTTTGACAAGACTATTTTAGCCAATGCGGCCTTCAATAGATTTGTGATTTTTCATTATCTTTTTTCGTTAAAAAATTCATGCAATTGAAAATTAGTTTCGAGACGGACAACAATGATTTGAAGCATAAACAAAAACATATTTCATAGCAAAGAATGCGTATTGTTAGGCCTAATACACCATCATATCCATGGTTCGACCAAATCGTGTAATGGTTGCACGAAAACTATAATATCCACAGATAAATCGTGTACACTTTCCAGTGTGCGTGCGTTTTGTCTGTGGTTTGAGGTTTCTGGCTTTTTAACCCAGGGTGGGGGTATTGGACAAGCTTTGACACTTAGTTGTTATCATCCCATGTGGATAGCATGAATTTCTCAGAAGATTCTTCTGGGGCAAGGATGTTAAACAGTTACCATAATGAATGCAATGTCAAGAAAGGGTTTTGTTTTAGGACCAGAATTTGTGCCTGATTTTTGCAGGCCCATGAGAAAAGGATGTCCTCATATTACCACCGTTTTCCTTGTCTTTTGCCTTTGGCATGTTTTTTGTTCCCAAAATCACACACAAACTCCTTCATCAAAATTAACCACTTAACAATAAAATATAATAGACAATTTTAATTTGTATTTCTACGTTACATATCGAGTAGTGCCGAGAGAACGGTCTCTCCATGAAAATTATAGATAAATTAGATAGAGATACAGAAGTGACAAGACCTTATTTGTTTCACATTTCTCAACAGTTCCATCTGAGGATTGAGAGGTTACAAAGAAAAAGAAGGGTTATGGAGATGACTTGAAAAGAGTTGGTTTCGACATTTCCTTGTTACCCAACTGAAAGAATTTCTACTGTTATATATTCTCACAACTCAAATAACCACTTAAAAGTGAATTCAAGAAACCACTTTCAGCTTAATTTCCCTGGTAAATTCAAGTGGCTCCAACTCCAAGAAAGTCTATAAATGGTGGTGCAATGGTCTCACCATTTCTTTCCTCTCTGAGTGTTGATGATGATGCAGTATGTTCAGTGACTGAAACTTGTTGTGCTGATGCTGTCAAATCTGAAGGGTAGTGATAGTTTGACTGTTGCATTGCAGTCATTAGGGAGCTGGGGTAATGGGGATAAGAATGTAAAACGTTGGTTTCAACCCTTGGACCATCCCAAGATCTGCCCTGGTCGAAAATGGACATCATCTCACTTGTAATGGGACCTGTGTAAAACATAAGATGAAGTCTACATTTAATAAACAGTGTGGTATTAGACACGACTCAGACCATATATAACGAACTAAAATTTAGCCTCTTCGTTCCTTCTTTGAGACAACCAATCTTTAAAGGTAAAATGACTACAAATATAGTCCACTGTTCAACTCGATTAAGGTGAAAATGCGAAAATTACTTTTTAGGAACCTCGCAAATAAAAAAGAATGAAAGTGTAATCAGTATGCAGAAACTGTAGGAAAGTAAAATACCTATAGGAATAGGAGGACAGGAAGTATGAGGCAGCACACCAGGGAAGAGACAAAGATCTGCTTGCGGTGCCCAAAATCGATTGTAAGGAGGAGAGATATTGTACTGGCTAGAAGCTGCTCCTCCACCACCACAACCACTGTCGCCACCGTTTCGAGTCGAAAACTGGCAAGCAGCAGTTAGATCACTGAAAGTTGTATTGGGGTTCACACAATAAGATGGCAATGCTGGTTCAGTTTTGATGGCCGCGTCTGTGTTGAAAAGAGGAAGATCATCTTCCATTGATCTTTTGCATACAAACTGGCCCATTTTTCTCCTCCTAAAAGCACTGGATTGCTCTCTATACTTTCTAGCCATTATAACATGCCAATGATTCTTGACTGCATTGTCTGTTCTTCCAGGAAATAGCCTTGCTATCATTGACCACTTGTTGCCATACAGTCTATGAGCAGCCATTAGTCTCTCCTCCTCTTCATCAGTAAATGCTCTTCTGTTTATCCTTGGATCCAACTGGTTAAACCATCTTAGCCTACAGCTTTTCCCTTCACATTTCCACATAAGACGGCAAATTAAGAAGATAAGATATCAGAATCAGACTTCAAAAACTCTTGAGCAACAACGACAACGATATAAGCCTTATTCGGGTCTCAGCCTTGTTCGGGTTTGAGACCGGCTACGAAAAACACAGGCCAAACTATAGCACTTAACTAAAAAGATATATTGCACATGGAGAGTAGTACAAGAAACAGTGGTTTTCCTCATATTCTTACCTGATCTTCCTTCCAACTTCTCTGCAATGAGGTTCCAATTCTGAGGGCCATAAAGGGCAACAAGTTCCTTGAGCTTTGCGTCTTCTGCAGGCCTCCAGTGTCCTCTAGCACACAGTTTTGATTGCCCAGTATTTGTGTCCTTCCCATTGCTCAATGCATGCATGTTCATCTCATCTTCTTCATTTAAGCTAGCATTTAGATCAATGGATTCATTATTTTCTCCAAACCCATCACTTGAATCAGAGGCTTTACCCCATAAATAATGTCTCCCTTCATCCACATCAGTTTCACAAAAAGATCCCTCTTGAGAAGAAGATATGGGATTAATGGAAAGAGAACTCAAATCTGCAAAAACCATTCCAACCATTGAAGGAGAACCCAAAGAACATGGAGGACTAGTATAACAAGTGGAGTTCCCATTTGTGCTGTTTGGTGGATATATAATGCATTTATTTGCCATTTCTTTAAATAAAAAAAAATTATTTTCTGACAAATTGTACACTGTTACAAGGTCATCAGCTTCATGATCAGATGAAAAAGGAATACAAATAAAGATTTAGAGAAGACGAAAGGTTTGACAGATGGTGAAATGAAGGGAGAAACCGAGTTTCCGCTGTAGGATTGTGAAAACTTTGGCAGCAGAAAAGTGTTTCTAACAGAAACCTCTACATAGACTCCTCTTTCTCTCACCATTTATGGAGTGTGTTTCAGTGCATAAATATTACCCCACAAATTTTTATTTTTGTTTTCTTTTTTGAAATAATTTACCCCCACCATTCAGTAATGATGAGAAATTTCTATTTTTGCCTCACATTGTTAGGAACAATTAACTTTTTCTTGTTAGTTTGTTTAATTATAGTGTTTAATTGTACAACTTGTAACTTTGAAAAACTAGTTAAGACAATATGTGTGTGTTTGGTATGTAGTATAAACAGTATTCTAAAAATGTGTCTAGTTGTGGCTTTTATTTTTCGCTCAGGTCATAAGTACGTAATTAAGTGGTCGATTATGTTTTTTAACCAAAATTGCTAGTCTCGTTTAGACGCGTACTTTTTTTTTTTTAAATAATATTAAAAATAAGAAAATATTTTTTCACTCATCACCCTCGCTTAAGCGGTAAAATCAAAAAATTTGAAGCTCAACTTCTACGCTTTACGTTTTTTACAACACTGAGTACAGATATGACTAGTTTTTAGTTTTTTTAGTTCTTCATTAATACTTGTTGAAGATATGATTTAAATAAATAAATTTCGTCTCCTCTCATACGAACTTAATCAACATAGTAGCAAAACAAGCAGTCTTGAAATCAAGTACTGCTAATACTTATTTATAGAATTCGTGTTATATATGTATTAGATATTTGATGGGAAAAAAAATATTTGATGTGCACGTGACATGTAGTTTTGATAAAAAAAAAAAAAAAAAAAAAAAAAGAAGAGGCTGGCCGTGTAATATTTTTTGACATAGTTTATAAACCAATTTTAGTTTATTTCAGCTGTCATTTTTGACTTTTCAACCCAATTCAACCCACTTTTAACATGAAAAGTCAACAATTTCAACTCAAATAAACCAATATTGATTTATAAACTAGTTTATAATATCTGTCAAACGGACCCTAACTTTAGCCATCAATTTTATGGAAGTCAATAAACTATAAATTACACAATCTTTACCTAATGTTAGATATGAAAGTGCTAAAACAAAAATGTAAATGCATTAATCACTATAAACGACAATCAGAATCAAACCTAAAAAATTGAGTACACATTTTACCTAACATCTTTATATATTTGTATGTTAGAGCTCTAATTTTACGGCCCTTTTGAAACTTTACATGATTTCGAGATTATTTCATAAGTCTTTCTAAGGGTATGTTTGATTTTGATTAAAATTATATTTTTTTTGTAAAAGTTGGTAAAAGTTGGTGAAATGTGTTGTTGAAAAGTTGTGGCCCATAAAATACATGGTTAAAATTAAATATTGACTTTGACTTTAATTGTTTAGCAAAATTTTAATTGTTTACAAACAAAGCCTAAATTATAACTAAAATAAGTGGTTTCATATTAAAATAATGCAGGAGTCGTTCATACAAAATTTTCACATACCAAATTCACTACTTAATTTCACCAAATAAGCAATAATTTGCTGTGTTTTTACCCTTCAAGAATTTCCAAAAAATATGTCCCTATCTATCTTATGCTTCTTTATAACACGTACGTCATTGTCAATATTCAATAACAAGGGGAAGGGATGGTCATAGACACCATAATGGTAAACAGTATTAGATTCTACTAACAAAATTTTCTCTTTTTTTTCTTTATTCATTAATAAATTTTGCTACTTATATACTTTTACTTAGGCTGTGTTTGATTGCATCATTTTCCATGAAAAATGTCACATCCATGAAAAATAATGTCACTTTAGTAGAAAATATTTTTCAACTTTAACTATTTGATAGAAGGTGGAAAAAGAAAATGTTTATAAGGCACAGTCACTTAAAGCGTGGACTTGACCACTTTCTTGAAAAATATTTTTTCACTATTTTAGTAGTTTTTTTTTTCCACCTTACATGAAAATTGTTTTCCTTTTCCACTCTTACCAATCAAACACATCCTTGCACTTCCACTTTTGGAGTAGAACATTTGGTCAAATTAATATTTATTTTCAATTTTTTTTTATTATTTTATTTTGTTACATAAACGAGCGTAGATAGAAGTGTACAAGTAATTCAATTCTTCATTAATATTGTTCAATTTTGCCTACTAATGTATTCGAGTGTGTTTTCTCTCTCTCTAGACTCTACCTATCCATCCCTCTTGAGACTTGAGAGTAGGGTTTGAGGGTTTTGGGCTGTCTGACTCAAGAATGACAAGAAAGACTCCAACTTGATGTGTGATGCTTGCTTGAGTTTGTACAAGTTATAAACACCAATCTTATCAAATTGAAGCATTGACACACCAAACTTGTCAATAGAAGTAAATGGGTTTGCCCTCCAATCCCATCAATCCATGATGTGAATTTTTTTAACTTATAATGGTGTGTATCAAAACTGAGAATGACAGCATTACAATAAAATACAGTGTACAAAATGTTTCACCGTGCAATTGGGTCACTGTTATTTTCTTTTCTTTTCCTTTTTTACTGTTTTCTTTTAATTATTTCAACTTTGTTCGTCGCGTTTGATAGTGTTGAAATTATTTTTAAATATATATAAATTATGAGTCTTATAAAATGTCTAAAAAATAAATTAATAGTAAATTGTGAATCATACGAAATGTGTACTAACATATATGAACAAGGTAAACCAATTGACTTTAGTGACTCAATTAGAACAAATAAAAGTGTGATCTAAAAATTCAGTAGCCTCAATTATTTTTGAATTTATTTGTCAAATTTTTAATGTTTCTTGTTGATTTATTTATAAATAAAATTACTTTTGAGCATATCTTGGATGCGTAATCATGCATGACCTGTAAGTTTTAACTTGATTCTATTTATGGATAAATCTTTTTTTCATGATGAGTGATAAGCCTCTAAATATAGTCCAAAGCTCGGATGTTAAGCTTGATGCATGTCCAATATTTCCCATGAAACCCATCATCCATTTTCCTATTGGTTGTCTCTAATTAGTCCTCCAATTCTTGATGATCATGGTTTACTTTTGAGCATTCATATGTATTTAATTTGATTTTACCTACGCTGTAGGAGGAAGCCAGTTGATTATTTTGCTTTTAGTAAACTTAATTTAACGTCGTTTTTTGGTTTATTTTTTAAATAATTGAAGGTTATTTTTGCGAGAGTAAGCTTAGGCTGGTTTGATATTGTCGTGCTTTTAACATAATCAACTTTTATTATGTTGTGAAAAGAATTAGTTGTGAGAATAATCAAATAAGTGTTTGACAAACTCTTGTTTATAAATTATTGTATTTTCAAAATCAGCATATGAACGTTTGGTAAACGAATGTGATTTATAAAGTTACTAAAATAGAAAATAATTATAATAATGTTCTTTTATATTATAGTAAATTACACTCATTGTCTTAATTCTTTCAAGTTTATCACAATTCTGTCCACATTCAATTTGGATCGAACATATCATCCCAATCTTTCAATGATTCAAGTAGTGGTCCATTTTAACGATTTACCTCAAACTTAAATAAACAAAAGCAACAAAAATAAAATAAAATAATTGCAATTTGGTCCCTAAATTTTTTTAAAGTACAAATAAATCATGAACATTTCATTTTTTACAGTTCTTCACTTAAAATAAAAATTTTAAAAAATACTATCATGTCCAAACTTTCTAATCATAGCACCAAAGTCCATCAATGTATATGCGCAAGAAGGATGTTTGGAGTCTAGACAGATTTTGTCCAAAGATCCGTTAGTTGATCAAAAGTCAAGTTTGTGACATAAATTTGACTAATTTAACAATGACAAAATTGTCTATTCATGTTCACTTGCTCCAAACAATTTAAAATTAGAAACAAAAAGAAAAAATGAAAAAAAATGAAAAAGAAAAAGATCTTCTTTTTCCCAAACCCCATGCCACCCTAGTCCCCAATTTCGAATCCAAACTCGTCGAATTTTGGGTCTGAAACCGGGGGTGAATCTCCCGGTTTGCGCAAAATCTCATGGAAAAAAAAACTGATTTTTGCAAAACTAAGAAGATCTCCCTAGTTTCTTGCAAACCCGGATGGATAAATCTCTCGGTTGGTGACATGTGGGGCTGGGGCTGGGGCTGGGGCTGGGAAAAATATATTTTTCTTTTTTTGTTTTTTTTTTTAAAATTGTTTGAAATAACTAAATGTGGAGATACCACTTTGCCCTTGCTGAAATACTCAAATTTAGGCAATGGACTTGACTTTTGGTCAACAAATAGACATTTAAACGATATTCGTTCACACTCCAGAGGTCCTTCCGGCGTACATATACTGAGGGACTTAGATGATATGGATCAAAAGGTTTGAGACCTAACAATACATTTTTTATTATTTTAAGTGAAAAACTATTAAAAAAATTATAAAAAAAATAGGAATAATTTGCACTTTTCAAAAGGTCAAGGATCCCGACTACAATTTTTTCTTTCTATTTATTTATCCTTTTTTTTTTAGTTTATGTTTATTTAAGTTATATGCAAAATCGTAAAAATAGACTATTTGCGTTGATTAATGAAAGATTGGAAATCATACGTGCAATTAACATTGAATGTGGACAAAATTATTACAAATCTGAAAAAATTGGAATTGTAAGTATAATTTACCCTTTGTAATATTATTATCATGAGTATTGTAAAATTTATTTTTACTTTTCTAACAATATATAATATTATCAATTTTTTTTTTTCAAAACAGTACATTCACCATAACTATTTGAAACCAAAAATAATAAACAACTATTAAATCTCAAAAATTGTAAAAAATTATAAAATAGAAGTATAGTCCTATAGTACAAAAATTAATTAATTTTAAATTTAAATTATTTGTAGAGATGCACTATAATATGTTTGCATCAAATTGATTGAGTTGATTATGCCATATGTTGAATATCAAGATTATCATAAAGGGTTAATTTCACATGTGGTCACTAAAATTTCAATAAAATTATAAAATAGTCACTGAAGTTACAAAGTTTTAACACTGGTCACTAAAATATACAAAAAAACACATTCACTGACAATCACTCTATTAAATTTTCAATGTGAATTGATGACGTGTCACCATTAAGTATCCACGTGGCACACAATCGACTGACATTTGATAAAAATTGATATCACGTAGACTTAATGTGATAATAACAATAAATTCAGGCCACAAAAAATATACCTAAAACATGGTGATCTAACCGTAATTTATAGACAATATATAAATCAGATCCCCAATTCTCATTCGCTAATCATTTTGTACCAAAATAAAAGAGAATTTTTATTACTCGATAATTAGAAAATCTCAAGAATCTCTGCCCCAAATTTTAATCAACATATTGTCTTCAATGCACTACGGACTGCAATAGCATCTACAATCCACATCGACATCATTTCCATATCAAAATGCCACCTAAAACACCAAATGATGGATGGGAAATCTCAACAGAACGTGAAAATCAAGACAATTTATGTTAAAATTCCGGTTGTTTCGTATTTGATACTAGGGCTCTTGCCTAAAAAGAGGGAAAACATATGTAAAATCATATTTATGATGAATTACTTAGGTAATTTAGCAAGTAAAGATAAAATTAGGATTTTGGAAAGGATTGGGTGTGAGAATCGGGTGTGATTGGATGGGAGAATTGGGATCTGATTTAGATATTGTTCAAAAATTGCAGCTAGGTTATCATGTTTTAGATACATTCTTTGTGGTTTGAATTTATTGATATTAGCACATTAAGTCCACGTTGCGTCATTTTTTGCTAAATGTTGATCAATTGTGTGTTACGTGGACATTTAACGGGGACTGCGCCACCACGAACCTAACAGTCTACCTGAATTTGTAATTTAAAAATCTAAGGCTGTGTTTGATTGGCACATTTTCCATGAAAAATGTCATATCCATGAAAAATATTGTCACATCCATGAAAAAATCTTTTTCACCATTGGTTGTTTGATTGCACCTGAGAAATGAAAATGATTTTCAAAGTATAATCACTTAAAGTATACTTTTGGCCACTTTCTTAGAAAATATTTTCTTACCATTTTGTTGAATTTTTTTTTCCACCTTACATGAAAAATATTTTCGTTTTCCACTATTTTTCATGGAAACCAATCAAACAAGAAAAAATCTTATTTACTTCCATTTAAATATACCAATTTAAAAAGTAAAAATATCCACAACAAAATCGAAGGAGAAGATTATGAAAATGTAGATCCGACAATTTTGACACAGTGAGTAGAAGCAAAGAAGCCAATGGCAGACGTTTTCATTTAATGTTGGCAGTGATGTACTACATTAAATTTTCAGTATTTTGGTCAAATACTTTGAAATCTGACCTATTACTGCAACAACCCAATTGAATTTGCCTAAATAATTGGATAAAAACTTATTGATATTTAACCCTATTTATATTCGGCAAAGCTTAACTTATTTTTTAAATTGTTTAATCATACTCCGTGGCCTGTTTTTTGTTTTTTTTTTTTTAATAATATAAAATATAAATTAATAACCTGTAGTGTAGTGAACTCAAAAGTCCCAATCCATGGTTTTTTGTGTCACTATTTCTTTTTCCCATGGATATGAAAGGCATGTTCGATGTAGTTTTTTTTGGAAAAAATGAGTTTTTTTGAGTATTTTATGGACTTTTCAAATTTTTTTGTAGTGTAAAAATATTAAAAAGTCAAAAATTATAGATAAAAAAATGAGTTTTTTTGAAAAAAAAAATGACTACCAAACATACACGAAGTCTACTTTACACCCACATGACTACCACTATTATTGCACATTTGTAATATGTTTAGAGTTTAGGTGGCACAAAAAGTGCGACACGACAAGTTGTTTTTTATAAAATTTTGATCATTACAATTTTTTTGGCCTTACTCTTGTCTATACACTTTTTTTTTTTTTTTTTTTAAAATTCCTGCATACCGTTACAGGACAATCAAAACTTTAGATGCAAAACACTGGAGGAGCATTTTAAAAAAATATAATTTCATATATATAATAATATAATTAGGTTTTTTATATTTTATGATTGAACTAAGATATTAGAAAATAAATTTATTTGCAAATTTCTAAAATTTTGGATTAAACAGTTACTTAAAACTTTCAAGTTTTATTTGGGAAAAAAAATTAGGAAACACCTTTTTAAGTTCGGGAAAATTGAGAAATATAATTGTTGATCTATTGTTCGAATAGTAAGATGGTCATTGTTTTTGTTTTACAGTTTTAAAATCAATCTCAATAATGAAAACCGTTTAAATCTCCATGACGCAAAATATTGTTTTGAATGTAAAATTAGTAAAGACAAATGATGAAATAGTAAGAAAAGAAAAGAAAATATCTCCAAATACTCACCCCAACTTTTTTTTTCCCATTTTTTTTTTCTTAAACTGGTTAAATCTGTCAAATATATTTTTTATTCATATATTTCATAAGACCTACGACTTCTAAGTATTTAAAAATAATTTCAACACTTCCAAACATGCGTTTAACTTTTGAAAATTTCTATATTTCTAAATGAAAAACTCCAATATATTTCCTAAGTTTCAAAATTTGTTGTAGTAGGATTTAGGAGGGTTTAACGGTTTAACCCATATATATATATGGGAAAAGATCTCCTGCCCCCAGTGGGCAGGAAATCCTTGCCCACATGCTGACTTGTCAGCATGTGGGCTGTTGATGCAAAAAGTTACTTTTTGCATCAACAGCCCACATGCTGACAGCATGTGGGCACAAAATTGCTGCCCACTGGGGGCAGCAGATCAGGACCCATATATATATAGTAATTAATTATTATGGGATTAAAAGAGCAAAAGAAAAGAAAAAAAAATGTGTCAGCATGTGGGCACAAAATTGCTGCCCACTGGGGGCAGCAGATCAGGACCCATATATATATAGTAATTAATTATTATGGGATTAAAAGAGCAAAAGAAAAGAAAAAAAAATGTACAAAAGGTCTCAAAGATGACGAGATGGATTAGTTATGAGAAAGGACAATCAACCCATCGACTCTTCAGCTTTTCAGACCATTTTGATGAATGTGTGTATGTGTGTGTGTGTTTTGACAGGCAAAAAATAATGCAGTCCAGCACACTCACACAGAGAGAATATGTACATATATTTGATTGATTTTGCTGTCATCATGTATATCTTCTTCTTATTATAATAATTTATTATACACATTTTGGTACCTCTTCAAGCTTAACTGTTGCTTTCTTGTTTCTTTTACCAATCCCACGTGTGCTCTCTGACCAACGTCTCACGTGTCAAACCTTACCTTCTTTCACACTTTTTGCCTTGCTATACAACATTATTAATGACTGATGATGACAATGGGGTGGTACTATTTATCCTGGGCTTAGTAATATTTATTGAATAGTACTTAACAATATTATAATTGTGACGGGGGCGAAAGAGACGAGAAGCACGACAATGGCAAACGAGCAGCCGGCCATTAATCACTTCATGTGAAATAAGTGTAAAATAGTGCAAACTTGAGGGACGACTCCACAAGCATAATTATGTATGTTGCACGTACGTACATGTAGGGTCCACATTTGACTAGAGGCATGTGGTAATTAATAATACTCAAAGAGGTTAGCCCGAGAAGAAGGCAAAGAAATAGATGAGAATGAGTGTCCCACTGTAAAACAGTGGAAGGGACTAGTCCATGAGATTCTGTTGGGTCTGTTCCCTTGGAACTACATGAGAAGGAAAAGCTTGATGGTGGTGCTTAAGACAAAATGTAACCAGTAACATGGGATTGCAAAATCTCAGGACACTGGTGCGCGTGCTCGTGTGTGTGAGAAGAGAGAGAGAGACAATGAAAGTTATGAAACATCAATTGTTATTACAAAGTTGAAACAACAATGTCAAGTAATTAGATGTATAGCATCAAAGTCAGTTAAGTTTGTCTGGAAGGCACACAACCAAATTGGACAGCTCTCCTTGGTGCCAAAGGGACATCTTGTGTCGACTTGGCATTTTCTATCCTACCCCACCCCTTACACCCCCCAACCCAACAAGTTTGTTTGTGTTCACTAATTAGATAAAATTTAGGGTTCCCACTTAGTTAAATGTTTTTCACTAATGCCTTTTTGTATTATTACAATATCCAATGTTTGAGACGAGAGTAATTCACGAACTAATTTATTGACAAAAAATAACTTAGTATATGTTTGACTATGCTTAAATTTCACACATTTTATAAATTTTTAATTTATAAGTACTTAAAAATTAATTTCAACACTATCAAACAATACCTGAGACAAATTTAGAGTTCTTGGTCCTTAGAATGAAATGAAAAATAACCATGTGGTTTGACTAGATATTGATCAAAGGGACTAATCTTAATTTAACATGTACAAGAAGTAAACTATGGAAATTAAAGTTGCTAAACAAATTAATTTTCTATTGATAGTTTAACAGATCTTTTCCTACTCAATCAGACGTTGGCAACGTGAAAGTGTCTAGTCGGGTAGCTCATAACTAGCTTGTATAAAAATAAAAAACTTCTTGAGACAAAAGAATTCATGTTTAAAAAAATAAGCTCCGACCAAATGCAATGAAGCATAAGAATAATGAAGACAGATCATAATTTTTCAGAAATGACAGTTTAGTTAAAAATATTATTTTAAAAAAAGGGGAGAGAAATTTGCAATTTTCACACCATCTCTCTAAAGTTCTGTTTGATTGTACATAGTTTTCCATAAAAAATCTCTTTTTTCTACCTATTTTTTGCACATAGTTTTCCATGAAAAATCTCTTTTTTTCACCAATTTTTCAACTGACATGTTTGATTGCACAAGATTTTTCATGAAAAAAATATTTTCTCACTTATTTTTCTTGTTGTGTTTGATTGCAACCTTTTTTTTCCCATATAAAATTTTTTCTTATTTTCCTTGTTTTGGCCACATTTTTCTTGTTTTCAAGAAAAATATTTTCTTAGGGAGTGAGGAGGTTTTATTTTCCATGGAAAATTTGTCTTATTTTCCAATCAATCATTTCTTGACAATTCAATTTCATGGAATTCATTTTCTTTCCACTCAAATTTCTCGCTTGCAATCAAACACACATATGTTACTAATATATTCTCAACTAATTTTTATAGCACCAGACATCCTGGACCTTCAATTAATTACAAATCGCGTCTCTAATAACAGATAATAACGAATTTGACATCCTCTTTAAATAAATAAAAATAAAGGAAAGCTAAAACAACAAAAAAAAAAGAAAAATTTGCAAAAAAAAAAAAAAAAATCCCATAACTTTTCAAAATATACAAAATATCGTCTTCCTCAATTTGATTAGTAATATATTAGAAAGATTGGTTGTGATAGATTAGTAACATATTAGATAGATTGGGGACGGAATTTACAAATTTTAATTATCTCAAAACTTTATTATTTTTGAATGAAAACAATCTCCAAAATGTATTATACAACTGTAGTCTAGGATGACAATTTGACCCGCATCTGCTCCTGCTCCTGCTCCTGCTCCTGCTCCTGCCCCAGCCCCGGCCCCCGCCCCTTAATTTTTATTTATTTATTTTCAAAAATCATAGAATACAACAACAAATCACAAATTTTGCTTTAATTCTTAAAAGTGTTTGGTTCTGTTTTTTATATTCACATTGATTATGCTTCTAGAAATAAACTTGATACCAAATCTAAAAAATATTTTTTTATTGGCTATTGTGATTTAGAGTTTGGTTATCATTTCTGGGATGAGCAAAATCGCAAGATTACCAGTAGTAAAGACATAATACTCAATGAAGCAGAATATAAGGACTTATTGACAGTAGATCCTAAAAATATAAACCTTAAAATTAAGAAGTCTGAAGTGATTCAGTTGCAAAACCTTCCAGTGATTGAGACGAAAAAACTGATGGCAAAGATCGAAAAAATATAGCCCCGGAATAAAATCAGAGCACATCTGTGACTAAACTCAAGATATTTAACAAAACAATTATACATCTACAGATATATTCTCCAACGTTGCATTATATTCTACAAACTGACAGAAGGTGAACCACAAAGTTATAGTGAAGCCATGCAAGCTGATGAATCAATCAAGTGAAGTCAGTCATGAGGGATGAGATTGACTCATTATTAATCAATCAGACATGGCAACTATCAGAGTTACCAAAAGAAAATAAGGCTTTGCAAAACAGATGGGTTTACGGGATTAAAAAAAAAAAAAGCATGATGACAACAAGTGATATAATACAATACTGGTTGTAAAAGGATTTCAACAAAAAGGACATTAACTACACTAAAATTTTTCCTTACGTGGTGAAATTAACTACAATCAAAACCAGTACTTGGACTAGTAGTAGAAGAAGACTTGTACCTAGAACAGTTGGATGTAAAGACAGCTTTTATTTATGGTGATTTGGATGAAAAAATTTATATGAAGCAGATAGAAGGTTATGAAGTACATGGAAATGAGGAAATAGTGTGCAAACTTAAACAAAGAGATTACTAGAAGTTTCAACAACTATTTTTCTAAAGCGGTCTACGATAGACAAACAATCTTCCATGTGTTATTCTCCCAATAACTATGGATTAGTTATTGATGGAAGAGGGTTAAATATTTCTAGAGAGATTTCTAGAAAAGTTGCAGAACATAAACACAAAGAGGAATCGATTAGTGTATTGCCAAGGGGGAAGAACCTGATGTTTGTCATCCCATCGCACGAATGACAAGTTATTCCAATACATGATTCGGATGAGGAGATTTGTTGAATATCCACCCCATGTCTTGGGGTCGGTCAAAGGCCCAAGCACAACATGTAATACCACAACTCCAATCTTAAATTTTATTGTTTTGTTTGCTATAAATTTCTATTTCATTAACTTTAACATTCTGTTGGAAATTAGTTTAAGAATTCAAAAAATTTACTAAGTGTTTAAAACAACTAAAGTGACTTAGTGTCAACTTCGACCAAATATTCAGATTCGATCCAATCTATTTAGACAAAATAGTTTGCCACTTAGCCGCTTCGAGATGTCGAAGCGGGGATCGACTTGCATGTGTTAAAGGGTATATTTGGCATCTCAAAACCAATATCGGATGAATGAAAAATTATGGAGAATGACAAAATCAGGTCAATTTTTGACCATGCGATCACATGGGCATTTTATCATGCGATCGTAACTTGCTGAATTTTTCAGCAGAATGTTTTTAGGTCCTACCATGCGATCGCAAGGGACAAAGCCATGCGATCGCATAGTTAGCCTTTATTAAATTCTGTCTTCGAAAAATGGACCTTGCGATCGCAGCACATTAAAACCATGCGATCGCATGGGTCTAAGCGCGAACATGCGTGTCATTTTGAAGTGTTGCACGATTTGGCTCCACACCACTTCGTTCCCAACTATTCATCTTCTATAGAAAGGACCCTATGAACGTCCTATTAATACAGCAATGATATGCAAATATAACTTCATTCTTAACCAAAATTCTTGCATTTGTTGCATAATTTCTAGTTTTTTTTTTTTCATTTCATATTCATCTTTTGGAGTACAAAACTATCTTCTGGTTCGTTGTGCTTGTGTTTTGAAGTGCTGCAAACACAAATAAAAGTCGTTGTATCTTAGGAGTTGATTGCCATAAACCGTAGGCACCGTTGCAGAGCAAATTCGACTTAAGGACAAAATGTTTAACACTTACCTCAACTTTGCCATTACTCTATTTTCATTTTTTCGTTTCCAGTCACTTTATACAAAATTCACCCAACACATTCTACATTCATAATCCTTCCTATTCCAAATCTTCCACCTGAAT
Source organism: Forsythia viridissima (assembly GCA_030279155.1). Lineage (NCBI taxonomy): Eukaryota > Viridiplantae > Streptophyta > Magnoliopsida > Lamiales > Oleaceae > Forsythia > Forsythia viridissima. The sequence continues at coordinate 45,002,186 of CM059041.1, read as the reverse complement.
TTGTTTAATTGTTTATTTTTAGTTTACAAAAAAAAAAATCAGGACAATTGACGGGTTAAAGGGACACCCCCCACCTCGCGAATTGGCGGGGCGGGCATCCCAAAATTTTTGCTGGCCGGGACCAACCTCCCAATTGCCATCCCAAAATCTATTTCTATCTCTAATTAAAATTGCACTCTTAGCCCCTAAACTTCTAACATATTTATAAGTTTGACCTTAACTAAATAAAATGGCTAAGGAAAAAAAATAAAAAACCTGAATATGGGATTAAGTAGTGTTATGAAAACTAGATCGAACAAGTTGGTTCAATCGGGAACCAATCCATAAGTTGTAAACAAGGAACTTCAAATCTATTAAATCACTTGAGATTAATTCACCGTTCGAAACAAAATCAGACGATTCAAATCAATCTTATTTATTTAAATATATATTTTTACCACCAATTCAACAATCTAACTCTTTCTCAATCAATTTTCAAAACATCGAGATTAAGCCATTGGATCTTTCTTGCACCCATCTTGGATGGCATCAATGTGCCTAAAATCATCCAATTACTCAAATTAAAGATGAAGTAATGTACTCTGAAGATTTCAATGATTATGAAAGTGATCATGAGTCAAGAAAATATCTCACACCAAATTTATAGTGAGATTTTTCTGTCTTAGTTTCTAACTTATTAAATTATCTTTGTTTGTTTCATTGACTAGATATCAACTCATATGTCTGCTTCAAAATGTTTTATTTTCTTTTTTGTTTTATTCGAGTATCAATAATAACCCACCTGTGTGGGGGTTTAATTATTATAAAATAAATAAAAATAAGTGATGTAAGGGAGTGACAAGAGGAAACCTTTGACTATTGAACAATGATTCATCCTATTCAAAATAGTGTCACGTTCAAGGCTTCAAGGTGCAACGACTGATCCCAGAATGGCAGAATGTCGCTAGAACAAATCTCCTTCTCTAGTTCATGGATTGTCACTTCACTGCAGCATGAAAAGGAACAAAGAAAATAAAAATAAAGAATTAGAGAACAACACAAAGTAGTTTACACTGAAAGAGTGATGGGCTCATATGTCACATCACTTCACTCCACATATGCAATTTATTTTATATCACTGGGGTCAAGTTTGGAAATTCACTCTAAGTTCACTCTCTTTGGGTTCACTCCCGTTTCAAGCATTCTCTTGCATTACCCACCCACTCCATTGGAAGGCTCCAGCATTAACTCAAACAGACCTCCAACTCTGATACCAACCGATTTAGGATATTGTCACCACTTTGTCCAAAAAATATAATTTATGCACTAATGCAATCCACTATATTCCACCTAATATCATGTCCAAGAATCCACCCTGGCCCACTCCTTTTGGCCCATTTCAAGCATGCTCCTTCATATCCACAATTCCGCAGGTACGCTCCAACATCGACTCAAATGCATGGGAACTTAACTGATGTAGGGTATTGCCACCATCATGAAACTAATGCAACCCCCCCTATATCACACAGAATCAAGCTTGAGAATCCTCCCCAAGCCTACTCTCTTGGGCTCACTCTCGTTTCAAGCATACTTCTACATTACTACAAAAAGAAAGTGTGATTGTATGAACTCCAATATGAGGTGTCAAATTGTGTTGGACGGTCAAACTCAAGCACGGATAGTCCCCACAATTGGGATGGATCAAACTCCACTAGAGTGGTTGTTGTATGCTTAAGTCGTGTGGGGGCGGCCAATTATAAGAAAAAATTACAAAGAATTGCAACACAAAAAAAGAGTAAAAGCTTCGCTATTGTGGGTCAAGAAATTTTGAGAAAAATAAACCCGGTCAACTTAACACAACTCGATTAAAAGTATGTTTGTGTGTGTTTATAAGTACTTATAAGTCGATCAAACATTATTTTCATCCACATATTTTGTAGGACCCACAATTCTTATCTACATTTTTCCCATGACCCACATGTTTGAAGTTGTTTAAATTATAATTTCAGCTGGTCAAATTGGTCAAACATGCTTTTTATCAACACATTTTGTAGAATCCACAACTTACAATCACTGCTCTAAAAAGCTCGCATAGGCGGCGCCTAGGCTTCGCTTAAGTTTGAAGCTTGACCTCGACGCCTAGCCACGCATTACGCATCGCCTTGTCTCGTCATCGCCTAGGTCTCGCCTAGGCCTGAAAAGCTTGAAGTTCAGCCTTCACGCCTAGTCATGCTTTACACTTTTTAGAACACTGCTTACAATTTACTTTTTATCTACATATTCACCAACAACTTATAATTTCAGCACTACCAAACATGCGCTGTCCAACTTTTCAATTGTCCGACTGCTCATTCTAAACACATAACAAACTCTATGAAATTTCATATTTTTTCTCTTAGACACCTATCTCTCATCAATCTCAAATCATGATACATGAGTTACATAGGCATACACTACTCGAATAACTTGTGTTTAATTGAATAATTGTAAGAGTCAATAACAACACATATTAGTTGAAACAAAACAAATCCATTACATGCGCTCGTTTGTCGCTCGATGCTTTCATCCCTGACAATTATTCATCCAAAAAAAAATAGAAAATTCTTAACAATTTCATAAGAAAGTAAAGAATTTGGTTGTACAACAGAGCCATAACATGCAATGTAGTATGATATGTAGACAAACAAGTAGGGTGAACAATCTTAAAGTAATGGAAAAAAATCCACAAGCTAGTGATACTAAATACAGACAGTAGAAGTAACAAAAAACTGTCCTATAATCTTCAATAAACAGTCAGTATTCTGTAACAACATTGATGCAGAAATATCAGGAAAAAAAAAACGATGACAATGTCTGAAATTTTTAAGTATACTAAAAATAGCATGTAAAGGTTGATTTTTTACACTTTCCCATGATTTGCTAGATGTTAACAACTCATTGCAGAAGGTGTAAATGGTAAAATGAACCCTATATTTGTAGGGTTTATACATACAGAACTGTACTCAACTGTACTGTATTGAGAGCCTATGTCTATATAGCTGACGTCAACAGTAACATATGGTACAGTTTTGATCAGAGAGACACTGATACACTGTTAGGTTAAAAGACAAGAAGAAGATGGGGTAGTTTCGGGATTTAGAAATGTTTGCGTACAGTGATGTAAATGCGTAAGAAGTTATGTAACTGTACCTACTATTTTGGGGTGTTGGGGTGGGGGTGGATGATGAAGGGAAAGGACAGTCTTCGATTCTGTTTGAGATTTTCATTTAAGTGATTGGGAAGGGACAATGAGGAGTCTGTGTATTCTGCATAAAATTTTCACCCCACCCTGCCCCGCCAACCCCCACTCCTACATATATACACAACAAATGACAATAGAAAGAAAAGGATTGTTCGTCCACGGCCATGGTATCCTAGGTCATGTTTGTAAGAGACAAACATTTGGTTCTTTTGACTATTGCCAAATGTAATTATGCAAAGAAATGGTTAAAAACACCAGTGAATTTTCTTAAGTGACAAACTCGAGATTCCGTTAAAAAAATTTAGTCTCGAGAAAAATCTCTTAACTCCTTCAAATGCAATTCGATATTTATTTCAGTGTCGTAATTACTACAACAAAATACAATCTTGTATTCAGTTGCAGCAACATTGCACAAAACTTGATCTTTTATACATTCAAACAAGTTAATTGTTGGAGTTGGAGTGTTGTAACCAAAAGAGGAAACAATCTGCAAGTTCTCAATTTTGTTCTTCATAGTCAATACATATAAATGAAAATTAAAAAACTGAGACATTTCTTCAAGGAAAAGACAAAATGATGCTGTTCATTATGTCATCAGTCTCAGAATTTATTATAATACCAGTTTTATCATTTCCAAGAACCAAAAAAAGAAAAGCATTTAATTAATAATAAACCCTAAAGTCAGATTGTTCAAGTAAGCATTACATCATTCACATCATCTTATATGTAAGCATAACTGATTTAGGGTTCTGTTCTGCGTTGCAATTGGAGGGACATATTTAAGAAACTATTCAGTATTGGGTACAGTTCATGCAATGCACAGAAAGACTATTAATGGGGACATAAGTAGGAATAGTGCTAAATCGTAAGGTCATTCGACAATTTTTTTAAAATCACCGTTGACCCATAAAACATGCAAATATAATCATACATTTTCTTCACCAATTACATTTCAAATAATCACCGAAAGTAAGAAATTTTACTCTACTTCAAACACCAAAAAAAAAAATATATTGTTGTTTGTCACTACGTCTTCATCCTATCAAACTAAAATCCATATATCTCTCCTAATTCCTCAATTTCTCTATATTCATCAAAATCATACTCTCCTCAAATAAAACTCTCTCTCTCTCTCTCTCTCTCTCTTATTCTTCTCAACTCTTCAATCCATTAAAATCCTCTATGTCAGATTTCACCGCAAAGAAAAGCGGTATACTAGTTTTAAGTTCAACCAATTTCATCTCCTTAAAAAAGAGATTTTCAATTTAAAATCTAACCCATTTCACCTAAGAAATCTCATTTTAAGACAAAAATTCATATGCCTCTATCTTTTTCTTTTAATTTACGGTGGAAATTGTAGATTTTATAAAATTATAAATTATGAAAATATGTATGCATATGAGAGTATGAATTGTAATTTTTACTTTAAATTTCTGTAAATATGAATTTATTTGAAGTGGGTTAATTGAAAAATCAATTTAAAATATGTAAATTCACGTTAGCAAACTCATGTTTTATTAACAAATTTGTTAACAGCTGACAGCAGGTCTATTAAGACTAAAATTGGCCTTAACGGGCTTATGGTCTGTTAATAGTTTATTAACAATACTTATTAAACTAGTTAGAAATGCGTGTGTTGCACGTGCTTTTGTAATCATATTGTTAATTTTTAATATTTTCAAATTTTTTTATTTTTTAATTGTTAATAATTAAAATATTAAAGTAGCAGTTGCAATAAATATAAAAAAATATGGTTGTTGATAACATATTGTTTTGTATTGTTCAATGTTTATATTTTATTTAACATTCATAGAAGTACAATTGCAATCAAATATGAGTTTTATATAGTAGTAATACGAATAGTGAATTCAGTGAAAAGCTTTTGGTGATTTGAGCTTTGATAATTGACGAACTATTGATATCAAATCGTATGGAATTAATAATGTACTATTTATGGATCTTCAGGGTTGTGTTTTACAAAATAATAATAATAATTATTATTATTATTAATTTTATTGGAGAGAATGTAATGATTGACTATATAATATTGTACATTTGTTGGAGTAGTAACTCCTTGTAAATAATATTCTGTGTATATTCTCTTTTTATTTAGCGCGTCTAATTTGACGATGTAAATGATAACAACATAAATGTAAGTAAGAAACAAAAACTAAAGATCATATATATATATATAATTATTAATTAAATTAAAAATTAAAAAAATTTCATATATTAGTTGTCAACTATAATCACTGTAATCCAATGTATTCAAAACAATATTTTCATCTCCATGATTTGAATTTTAATCTGATAATTAAAAAAATTTACAATTTTCCCATTATTTTTTTTTAAATCAATTTTTCATTTCTTTTATTTACGTAAGGCAAAAAAATTTGAGATCGTCTTTTCACCTTCATATTTAATTTAATATATTAAATATTTACAAATTTGTTAAAAATTTAATATACGATAATAATGAACAATAAAAAAGTAACAAATAAATATTAAAAGATAATTGCATTCATTTAAGTACAATTGCAATTAGATATGAGTTTTATATAGTGATAATACCAACAATAACTTGAACCCAGTTAAGACCTTTTGGTGATTTAAACTTTGATGATTGACGAACAATTAATATCAAATCTTATAGTATTAATGATCTTCAGGGCTGTATTTTACGAATAATATAATTAATAATTACTAATTTTATTGTGAGAAAATGTAATGATTGACTACATAATATTGTACATTTGTTGAAGTAGTAGTTCTTTATGAACAATATTATTTGTATATATTCTTTTTTTATTAGACTTGTTTGATTTGATGACGTAAATGAAATGTCATAAATGCGAGTAAGAAACAAAAATTAAAAGAGTGTGAATACTTGTTTATGTTGTAAAAATATTGTTGATGGACAAAGTAAGAATATTATTGACGGAAAGAAGTAAAATGAGAAGAACGTTCTATATATATTAATTGAATTAAATTAAATTAAAATTGAAAAAAATTTCACACATTAGTTCTAAATTATAGTATATGTTTGGTGAGGGTTTAAAGATTTTGAAAAAAATTGGTAAAATGTGTTGTTGAAAAAAGTATAAAAGTTGTAGGTCCCACAAAATATGTAGTTGAAAATGAATTTGAAAAAAAAAAAATTAAAAAAAAGAACTGAATCAAACATGCTCATAATCACTGTAATTTAATGTATTGAAAATAATATTTTTATCTCCATTTCAGTTTTGACAACTATGATTTGAATTTTAATACGGTGATAAACAAAATTACAATTTTTCTCATTCATTTTTTTTTTATTGAAATTCATTTCTCATTCCTTTTATCTACTTAATGCAAAAATAAAAAATAAAAAATTGAGATCATCTTTTCACCTTTATATTTAATTTAATAGATTAAATGTTTAAAAAATTTAATTGTATATTTAGTAAATTGTTGAAAATTTAATGTACAATAAGAATAAACAATAACAGAGTAATAAATAAAATATTAAAAAATAATTATACATTAATGAATACTAAAGATGAATATGGAATTTTAAAAAGTTTGTAAGGGTATAATTGTCAAAAAATGTTTCTCCATTTAAGCCCATTTTATATTAGTATAGATAAGTGCATTTAAGTTTTTTTTTACGTAAAAGTGACATTTTCAACTTAAATAATATAAATTAAACGTTTTTTCAATTTGGCTTGTTTGACATGGCTTTTTAGCCAACGCGGCCCATAACATAATATTGCTGACCTGCCTCAAATCTATAATCCATCCACTCCGCTCCTAGGGCATAGCTTAGTAGTTGAAAAGATGGGAGTGAGATAGTCTCAGCTTCGCTAGCAACTGCCGTGTGGGGGTTCGAGTCCTGCCTTTAGTATGGATTTAACCCCTTGTAAGCACAGTTAAAAAGCAGCTCTCAACCCTGCTCTACTAAGTCACATCCTGCGATTTACATCCTCCATCAAGACTCCTAGACAGGGGCGGTGAGGGCCCTCGAGGTTGGAGTTCAACATTTTTTTATTTATTTTTAATAATCCATCCACTCCTTTAAATCGTACTCTCTAAAACATTGATAAGAAAATTTAGTATATATTTGTTAGAGTTTAAAAGTAGTTTTTGAAAAAAGTTTGTGAAATGTGTGATTGAAAAGTTGATAAAATTATGTATCTCGTAAAATATGTATTTGAAAATTAATTTCAAAAAAAAAAAAACAGTTTAAAAAAATTCTTCCAAATATGCTCTTAATCTCCTTTGACCCCATAAGGGTTTTTTTAAAGTTTTTCTTCGTTGTTATGGTTTCAATAAAAAATATTATATCGGTCCATGTAAACTTACTTTCTTTATTTATCTGTCTTAAATTATAGTCTACTTTTCTTGTTGAGAGTATAATTAATTTCTTAGTTTGCTAATATGCCCAAATTTAATTTAATATATCTTGTTATCAACAAATATTACCACTACATTAATATTGGGGTACATTAGAAAAAATATAAATAAAATTTATTATTCCAACTACAATAACTAAATTTTCTTTAAGATGTGTAAAAATAGAAGTAAGTTTATCTTTATAAGACATAGAGATAAATAAATTAAACTTAACTCTTATGCTACAAAAATTTAAGAAGTGAATAACTTTTTTTTAAATAACGGTCATGTAATGTATTTTGAAGCAAATTGATTTGGGAATTTGAAATGAATCGTCTTTTAGTTGTGAGAATATTTATTTTTTCATTATTAATAAAATTTTAAGATAGCTTTATGTGTCGGTGTAATTTTTATCATTTAATTGATGTTACGTAGCTTTTAAAAATTAAATATTTAATTTCAAATTTTAAAATAATTTTTATATAACGTTTCCGCATTTCTGGTCCCACTTTTTATACAACTAATTAGAAACACGTGCAATGCAAGTGATTTCACAATAATTTTATTAATTTTTAATATTTTTAAAATTCTAATTTTTTTAATTGTTAAAAAGTTAAAATATTAAAGTAATAATTACAATAAGATAAAAAAACACAGTTCTTGATAACATATTGTATTTGTTATAAAATTAGAAAAGTAGAGAAAAAAAGAGAAGAGAAGAGAATAGAGAGAGTCAAAACTCAAGTGTGTTCATTTACTATAACAATGATTATTATTTATAGGGTTCCAAAGGGAATTACAACCTGATTAGAATACATTCTTTTGGAGTAAGTAGATAACTACATAGATATCTAGATACAACTAAATAGTCATTAATCATTATCTATAATTTTACAACACTCCCCATTAAATGACTTATTACAAATAACTGCTTCGTTGTTTGACAAAAATCCAATGGGACAAAAATACCAATAGAAAGAAAAAATTATCAAAAATTGGAGTACTCAAATACTGCTTCATTAAAACATTGTCATGAAAACCCAGTAGGACAAAACTTGAGCGAAGGAAAAAGAGTACAGCTACTCCGACTGATTTCAATCAATGAAAAAAAAAACTTGTATCGAACTATATGATATCTTGTGCATCAATGTTTTCAATGTCGCCATCTTGTTAAAATTTGTATAAAACAATTCTGGTGAAATGTGCTCCATGTTATAACCTCTAGCAATATCATCTTCATACACTATCTCTGGTTGACCGTAATCAGTATGATGGTCTGATGCAATTATATTAAAAATAGAACTTGTTGTTGTTCCCTTCAGGGGTCTCATATACAATTTATAATACACGGGAGTATAACCATATGTTTATGATGAGGGTAAAATATTTTATAGGTTATGGACATCCATAACTATGATATTTATACCACTTCCAATTGTATGTTATTTACAGAAAGAATATGCCTCGTTAAAACCTTACTAGATAAGACCTCGTGGGAAAAAATCTTAGTGAAAGAAAAATAGTACATAATTCTTTAGTACGCTATTAAAGTTGTCTCATTAAAAACCTTGCCAGAAAAATTCAGTGGGACAAAACCTTGGTCAAGGAAAAGAGTACAACGCGTATTTACTCCCCCTCATCATAATATCACTTTAGGTCTGTACTTTGATCGACTAAGTGCTTGAAAAATTGAACTATATGCTTCAGGCATATTAAATCCTCCAGAGATTTATATACATTGTTTTATTAGTCATGCCAGATGAGTTGGTTATAACAATATTCATTATATGCATATATGTCATGCATTGACAGACTAACAAAATATCAACTTATGATTGTTTTACACAAGCCTTTGCGAAATTCATAATATTAAAAGTCGTGCATTACATGTTACGACTTCATTTTTCCATTTCTTTTTCGTATAAATATACACCTTTAGGTGCTCCGACTATAGGTCTGAAAACTTCAGGTTTATCTATTCAGTTCAATTTACTTGGATTGCATCTTTTTATTTGACCAATTAATTCTTTGACATATTTCTTTCAATATCCTCACTACCTTTTATAATATGAAGCGCTTCATTATGTACAAAAATGTTGTTAACAACATTTATTTTTGAATCCATTTCTTTTTTATAACGGCATAACTTAACGAGATCTTTTCGTTTTATAATTTCAACTAGCTGAACCTCTTCTAGGGTTTTATAATTAGTTATGTCTATATACTCTCCAAGAGTATACGCCTCCTCAATAGGACAATCTTTATAATTGGCTCCATTTTTAATTTGAGAATTTTTTAGAATCAAATGTCACCACGCTTCAAGCGTGTCATTAATTTACCAGATATAATGTTAATGGATTATCTTTCAAGGACGTTAATATAAATTGGAGCATTTAGAGCTGGTATATGATATTTAATTTAATCTCTTTGGTCAATAAATGCATCTGTCAATTGTATAACTTACAAATAATTTATTTGTCGAACTTCTGGTTCATATTGTCTTGTGCAATAATCTAAAAAATATAATATACTGCATTTTCATGTATTCTTTCTAGCTACTTAATTTCTCTCCCATAATGTTGATAAAACTGTCTTATCAAAATGACATTCGAAAAACCGTATCATAAAATATCACCCGGATATTTTATAATGTTTCATACTAAACATGTATTCTCAACATTTTTCAAAGCCCATCTCAGTGCACTATGGTAGATCAATTGTACATATATTGCACTATAAAAAATCATTAGATGGATAATATTAGGCTATGACCATAAGCCAACTATAGCAGGGTAACTTTGATGTTAGCATGATGTGTATAAGTATTTCTGCATATAAAATAGCATTCTCTAGTTCTCAATAGTAATGATTTAGAATTTAATTAGAGGCGTTGAAAAACAATATTGCTAAACTATTTAACACCGTCTCAACTAATATTTATTAAAAGTTTGAGATTTAGACTCACTAGTATTGACAAGACACATCACCGTCTTGGTTATATAATCTGAAAATTATGCTTATAATTTAAAATTTGAACAAGTAATCTCGCAAACTTTAAGTTACGAATAATAACACCATATAATCATCTAGTAGATGTATCTATTATATACAAATAATATATAGATGGTCAACATGGAGGGTGATGGAGCCCCATAAATCATCCAAAATAATTTTCAGAAATGCAGGGAATTCAGTCCCGATTTTACGTAGTGAAGGTCTACCGAATTATATACCATGAGAACAAGCATCACGTGAGAATTCATTATATTGAAAAATCTTCTGGTTTTCAATAGATATTTTAATTAATAATTCACATCATATTGATCCGGAATGGTTTAACAGGTAATGCCAATCAATAAAATTTTTAGGGCATTGAACTTCTGGTTCAACATAGTACTTATTTAAGAGTATCAACACTCTAATATTACACAATATTAATATTCTAAAATTGTAAAGTTCTGCTTCTTCAAGAGCAACAACACGATATTTTTTCTAGAATATTAATATATATAAATTTATGCTTTTTCAAAAGCAGTCATATAATATTCGTTTAATTAAGTTATACTTCTTCATGAACAACAACACAATATTCTTTTAGAATATTTTCTATACTTTGTGTTTCTTCAGAAACAATAATATCATTTTCTTTTAAAATATTAATATTCATAACGTTATACTTCTTCAGGAGTATTAATACAATATTTTATAAAATAATAGATCTTATAAAATTACGCTATTTGATAACAAGTAATATTCGACTGGAATATTAATCTAATATTATGCTACTTCAGGAGCAACAACAAATTATTTTAAAATGCTAACTTTAATCTGAAGTAAAGATTTATTCTTTATAAGCAATATTATAATATTGTTATAGAATATTATATCTTATAAAATTAGACTTTTCAGGAGCTATTAATATTCTACTGAAATATTAATATAATATAAAGTTTTGCTTATTCTGAAGCAAAAATAAAATATTCTTTTAGAATATTTATATATTAGGTTGTGATATACAATACAATATTCTTCTGGAATATTAATAGAATTATAAAATTGTGTTTCTTCATGAAAATCACAATTAAAACAAATAAACAAATGTTATTCAAGATTTGAAGGCTTCTCACAACAATTTCATACTAACTTTTATTCATAACTACGTATGAAAGAATAGATAGAACATAATATAATAGTTGATTAAATAGTAAAAACTACTGCTTACTTCAGGAGCAATAGTTTAATATTCTTCTAGAATATTTAATTGTAATGTAATGCTCTTCAGGAGCAATTAATATTTTGTCAGAATATTATAACGTTGTGCTTCTTCAGAAGCTATAACAAATCATTATTTTGAAGTAAATATTTGCTTTTCAGGAACAATAACTTAATTGTAAACTTTATAAATTACGCTCTTCGGGAGCAACAATATATTCTTCTAGAATATATATATATATATATATATATATATATATATATATATATATATATATATATATATATATATATATATATATATATATGTAAAATTATGTTATATTCGAGAAAAGTAACAATATAATATTTTTCTGGAATATTACTAATATTTTGAAATTTAACTTCTTTTGAAAAAAACACAACAAACAATTAATCTTGTTTAAGAATTGATAATATATTACTAAACGTGAAAATAATAGTGCATATACATTTAAAAGAATTATATTTGTAGTCAAAATAATAGGCAGTTGTAATCACATGTAAACTATTCACTACAAGTTAATACGTCCACTGAACAACACTTATGCATAATTAAAATATTCAATTAAAAGGGAAAAAAAACCTTATAAAAGAATAATTAGTAAAAGAAAAATAACAATGTTGATTAATTTTATACTAGCAAATTTACGACATCTGTTTTTCTGAACTTTAATTATATGATCAGAATACCACCATATGGATTAACTTCTCACCATAATATAAAACTTACATAAGTTAAAGAGAGAGATAAAGAGATATCAAGAAATTGAACCTTGTAATTGGCACCAAAAATATTATGGTCCATGAACCAGGTGATGATGCCGGTTCTTCCACCAATTGATGATACGTGAGATTGGATTCCAACTAATTTTCCACCAATATTTTATTTTTTAAAGAAAAATCACGTTAATTTACTCCGTTGGTTAAAGTATCGTGCTAATAATGTGTTATAAAATTAGAAAAGTAGAGAGAGAAAAGAGAAGAGAATAGAGAGAGTCAAAACTCAAGTGTGTTAATTTATTATAACAATGACCCTTATTTATAGGGTTCCAAAGGGAGTTACAACTTGATTAGAATACACTTTTCTGGAGTAAATAGATAATTATATAGACATTTAGATACAACTAAATAGTTATTCATTATTATCTATAATTTTACAACAGTATTGTATCATTTGATATTATAATGAATAATGTAGGTATTTATTTATATTAATAGAAGTATAATTATAATTAGATATGAGTTTTACATTATGGTAATACTAACACTAAATTGAACTTAGTTAATACATTTTGTTGATTTAAGATTTGATGATTGATAAACTATTGATATCAAATCTTATAAAATTGATGCTATGAAAAATAAGAATTTGACAAACTTTTAATAATGGTCAGATCCGTAGATTTTCAATTCAATTTTTGTTTCAATAGAAATTGAATGAAGTCTCGGCAATAGAAAAACTAACGATTTTTTAATTAATAAAAAAAGTGGCGACTAAGAAAATTAGAAAGGAAGAAATAAATTATATTAACATGCCTAACTAAAGATCAATCATGTTGTATATTCTCATTTGGTTTTTTCATTATTAACATTAATGTATTATCCCAAGAACTTTAGCACATAAAACGCTTGGTAAACATCAAATACTCAATATTTCTCTCGTGTTTTGAAATTGTAATCGAGTTTTTTTTTAACCCTACTAAATCTACAAGGATATAATTATACCGAAAATGCTTATACAATGTTTTTCACAAAATGTCTTTTCCCATATTTAGTGAACTTTGTACAAACTACTTCAATTGATAAAACTCCAATCAATCCACATTCTCATTTCTCTATGAACAAAGTTCATTTTGATAGATACACATTTACGATAATATGAAACAAAAATGTATGAAAATCATTTACTATTTATATGAAGGAAACTTACAAATATTTTAGGAACTAACAAAAAAATGATGACTTACTTTTTTGTCTATTTCACGTCTCGAAAAATGAATTCGTAACTTTAATGCCTCTCCTTGATAGCCAGCTTGAGAATCAAGCACTTATCATACATATGTGTGCTACAGTTTTCATCCATGAGGATTAAACAAGATAATAAAATGTAGTGACACTTAAAGAAAAATAATAGAAGGGGCAGATATAATGAGAAAGAAAGAAAATGTGTCTTACACATAGAGGTGAAATGAGTGGAAAATGTCAAAAAAAATCTTAGTTTAAAATGTATATATTTAAATAATGATGAAAACAAATATAAACTGGATAATTATTAATGTCAGACAATTTACTTATTAATGTTGGTTTATATTTAAACTGATAAAATTATGTTCCTTTTCTCCTCTCGAAATTCTATTTTGTTTACATTAAAACTAATTATTGTATATTCTTTTTTTCCCTTTGGACATATGCTCAGGGGCGGATCAAGGATATGACAAAGGGGTGGGCTAGTTTACCGGGGTTCGGGGGCAGCGCCCCCGATTTTTTTTCCTTCTAAATTCACAATTACTTAACCTATTTTTATAAGAATCTAATTTTTTGTATAAGTCATAATATTTAAAAAGTTTACAAAAAGCCATTGCACAAAAATATTCAAAATCTAAAACTAGCTAAAGAAAGTTGTGTCCGACAATCTTTTACCGTTTCGAATTCTTCTATAATAGAATCTACATCTATTTTATTAATAAGGTCTCTCTCAACAAAATTTGTTATGTAAAAACATATAAAATCCTAAGTACCTTTTTTTTTTTTCTACTTTTTGAAATTTGAAATAATTTCTCAAAATCAAGTAAACATCATTATTTATCTTTCAATAACAAATCAAAATTCATATAAAATTATAATTTATAGATTAATAAATAAACAGAAAAAATGGATAAAGATAAATAAATCCAATTAGATTTGGCTATTTTGGAATTGGCCATTTAAGAAGTGAGTTTTTTTTTGTTTGGGATATGATGGATTTTAATGTTTAAATGATTAAAATTTTATTGAAGTAGGCTATTTTTTTGTTTGGAATGGGATGGATTTTAATGTGTAAATGATTTAAATTTTAATTTAGCAAAGTAGGCTATTTTTTTTTTGTTTGGGATTGGATGGATTTTAATGTGTAAATGATTTAAATTTTAATTTAGCCCACTTAAAAATTGGGCTATTTTTTTGGTTGGAATGTAATGGATTTTAATGTGTAAATGATTTAAATTTTTTTAGCTCACTTAGAAAGTGTGCTATTTTTTATTTGGGCCA
Organism: Forsythia viridissima; assembly: GCA_030279155.1. Lineage (NCBI taxonomy): Eukaryota > Viridiplantae > Streptophyta > Magnoliopsida > Lamiales > Oleaceae > Forsythia > Forsythia viridissima. Next base: position 44,987,116 of record CM059041.1, on the reverse strand, counting down.
AACTATTGTTTAAAAAACGAATATTTACACATAAACTTGGGCTGAATGGGCTTGGGCTGCACTGGGCTTAAGCACAATGCAGCCCCCCCTTGAATCCGCCTCTGCATATGCTTCTACCGATTTCAAACTAATGCCAAGGAGTTGCGACCATTTCCAATTTCAGCTGGCTTAGACTATATGATCATTTTTGCTACACTAAGTTTGACTGACCAATAGACAAATGTTTGACATGTCATTGTTTCTTAATTCTATTTAATTATTCTAGTACCAAGCATGCTATCTATCCATCCAAAATTCATATAAAGTTCTATATAATTCATACCACATTTCATAGTGAGCAACCGAACTATGTCAAACAAAAAAAACTTTTTACATTTCTTCATCACATTTCATAGTAAAAAGATCGAACCATATCGAATGAAAAGTTTTATGCATTTCTTTATAACATTTCATAAGTGATCAAATGGAGCCATACCAAACGGAAGAGTTTATTAGCACATCGTGTAAGATTATAAAAAATATTATATCAAGTTGAAATAACCACTTGCACGTAGATCTCACTTTAGATTTATTGAATATGAAAAATCTGAAACTTTTTGTTTGTTATTCAATAGTTTTGAATTATCACTTCTTTCATTTTTATTTCTTTTGTGAAAACTTGAAGAAAAATGAGTTTTGTGTGTGTAATATGTTGTGAAAAGAAAAAGACAAAATGAGAGAATTTTGAGAGAAACTTTCTAATTATAACTTGTAAAATTTACATATAAAATATAAAAAGTTGATGTTGAAGTAAAGAAGAGAAGAAGTCGACTATCGCAAGGCTTTTGTAAAGAAAAATTTGATAAATTTTAATGTCAATATTGACAATGAAATGTCTTTTAACTTTCCAATACATAAATCCTATTTTTATGATCTTAAATACATATTTAAGAATTACATAATCATTATATAACACTTTATATTCCGCAGTTAAAAAAAATGAAGAAAAATTGCCCAAAGGTCCTAAACAACCCATTATATTCTTCAATATGGTGGGGATGAAATATTTTTAGATTTTTTAATTTAATATGAGATGGTAAAATAATCCAAAATTATTTCTCCTTTTTAGACTCTTTTAAAAGTAGTATATCTAAAGAGAGAAAATAATAAATTTTAATGTCAATATTGGCAAATGAAATGTCTTTTAACTCTCCAATTCATAAATATTTTTTTTATGATCCTAAATACATATTTAATAATTAAATAATCATCATATGATCTATTGTATTCTGCAGTAAAAAAAACTAAAGATAAGTTGTCCAAATGTTCCAAACAACCCTTTATTTTGTTTAATAATAGTGGGAGATAGAAAGGTTTTAGAATTATTTTATTTAATATGGGAGGGTAATATAGTCTAAAAATGTAATATGAGAAGGTAAAATAAGGGTAATTATATTCATACTACAATTTTTATTATCTATACCATATTTTAATTGTAATGAAGGTCCCCAACCTTTGATATTTTGGTACTTATGTCTCAAACTTTTTTTTATCGCATTTTTATCATTAAATGTCAATTGATTTTCACATGTCGTATCTGATGACGATTTTTGTTCTAATATTCTACTAATATGCATTGAAATGAGAAAAAATTATTATGCTAAACTTTTGTATTTATTATTTATTTTGCTTATTTAAAAATACGAGAGGACAAAAAAATTATTTACACCCTCCTAATTAACTTTTTGGATAAAAATATCACAAAAGACATATATAATGTGTGCAGATTAATATGTCGATGATAAAAATTTGATAAAGAACAATTGGAGACATAAATGCAAAAATGAGCAATAGTTAGAGACCTCCATTACGATTAAAATATAGTGTGATTAACAAAAATTGAAGTGTGAATATATTTACCCGTAAAATAATCCAAAATTATTTCTTATTTTTAGGGCATTTTAGAATATATTTTGAAATGCCATGTTGTGTTGTGTTGTAATTTGTATTACTGGGCTGATCTGGAAAAAAAAAAAACTAGGCTGAAGGCTTAGAAATTTAGTGCCAACTTGTGTAACTAGAGATTTAAATGAGGGGGCAATTTACACCTCTAAACTAGTATCCTGTTGAAAATTGAAATATACCTGGTAATGATAACTAATTTAAAACTACCCAATGAAACTTAAAAAAGATTGAAATATATTGAATATTTTAAAGAGTCCGAAATTTGTGTAATGTTATCATATTCATATTAATAACAACTGTTTCAAACTTTCATTTAAGAAAAATCTTATCCCACCATATCATCCTCTTTTGAATTTCGAAATTAATAATTTCCAAACATATCATCAATTTAAAGTTCCGGCCATAAATTCTGAACGTCGATAAGCTGCTTTATCCAGTAACGGTTGATAAATTTTTCAATTCTCGTCCATTGTCGCGGACTTAAATCTGGTATACTATAAATGCAGTGAAAAATAATTAATATACAGAGCTTCCTATCACATTGTATATACGTTCACAATCACATAAAAAAAAATTGAAATTAAATTGTACTTAGATATAGTAACACTGATTCGATTCATGAATGATTATTAATATGAAATAAAACGTAAATATAATATACGGTATCATTGGTCCGAAACATAAAAGATTATTAATATAACACAACATTGAGGTATATCGTTCACACCAAAAATCAGATGCGATATATGTTTGTTAATGTATATAACTATGTAAAACAATGGATATATATTCACATCAAACTTTAATGTGTTAAAGACATCCTATTGTTCATATACATTAGTTACAGCATAAAAATGTTAGGTATTTTCAATAAACAAAGGGTAACACAATGTCATTCCATAAAATGTTAACACATTCAACTTGGCATATACGTTCCTTACAACGTAAAACTTATTTCGACTTAGCAAAGGGTAACATTTTGGTGTCATTCCATCAATTAACAATGAAAAGTAACATGGAGGTGGGTATAAACTTAATCATATCACATTGTTGTTGAAATGAGAAATTAACATACCTCACACCACCAGATATACAAATGAAGATGAGATTAGGGATGGCAATGGGGCAGGTTCGGGGCGGATCGGCCCCGCCCCGCCCCGCGACCTGCGAATACGCGGGGCGGGGCGGGGCGGGTCGGCCGTTGGACCCGCCAACCGCCCCGCGGACAATTTTTTTTTTTTTTTTGAAAAATAATTAAAAATATATATATACAATTTTTTTTAAATATTTGTACCAAGCAAAACAAAAAAATTATAAAATTTGGGTTGTGGTGTAGTGGTTAAGGTTAGTAGTTTATAAGTTTTAACCCGAGTTTGATTCTTCTTTAGTCCATTTTTAGTGAAAATCATAATTTCTACTATATTTTATGATTTTTAAAAAAAAAAAAAAAAATTTTTAGGGGCGGGTCGCGGGGTGGGGTTGCCCCGGACCCGCCCCGGGGCAGATTTTTCTGCCCCAAACCCGCCCCTATTGCTTCGTGGGGCGGGGCGGGGCGCGGGGCGGGTTCGGGTCGGCGGGTTTTTTTGCCATCCCTAGATGAGATGCATGTACTGACATAATAAACAGATAAAGATGCCCAAATGCAGAGAATAATTTTTCTGTAAAAAAAAATACCTTCTTTCCTTACATATCTTGAAACCATAATCTTTTTTTTCTCCGGTCTGTCTTCATTTTTTCTGTCACATTTATTCTCTGTCCCATGTGAAAATTTTCTCTTGCTTTTTCGATTGTGACTATTGTTGCTTCCGTTGCGTGAGGAAGCCATGCCCAATATTCTGGAAGTAGGAATCTTGAATAAAATGAGGAATGTAAATGTAAGATTTCTTCGTGTTCCCAAAACAAAAAAAAACTATGATCGAATAAAATCCAAAAAACATAGATTATTGGGTAAAATTCATAAAATTATGATCAAATAGTAAATGAGAATATGTACATGTAAGTATATAACATGGAAACCCCCTCTTATTGTGAACAATTTGTGTTATCGGACCAGAAAAATTAAGATAAAATGGTTGAAGATTTTGTCATCTTGATATACTTTGAAGAAATAAACGGTAAAGTTGGAAAGAGAATACATCAATGCAGATTCCATAATTATCACTTCATATATTTGCTCCAATAAATAAGGGAAGATACGTTTTGGTCCTTAAATTTAGCAAATTTCTATTTATATGTTTTTAAAATTGTATAATAAATTATAAAATATAGTAAATGTGAAATAAAAAAGTTATTTATGAATAAACTAAAGAAGACTAGTATATTTTAAAATTTTGATGTAAAAAAGGTAGAGGTCCTAATTTTCTCGGCAATGTTAAATTAAAATCCAACTAGTTTTCTTAAAACAAAAGCCCAATCAATGTTAGTACAACACAGAAAATTTCAACGTTTTTCCCACTTTGTGCAACATTGATCGATAATTTTAAACTTTAAAATCCATTTTGAAATAACTCTCAAGTTCGACTAAGAACTTTGAAAACTTACGTGGTTGCTTAACTGAAATTTACCTCCAAGCATACTTACGAAGATCATATCATAGTCGGTATTATGTATTTATAGACATAAATTCGCAATGTAATCATGACATTGGTAAATAAGTTGACATGATCACCTTGATACGAAAGTGTAGTATAGACAAGAACACTAACCCTATGATCACTGTGTCAAGTTTATATCGATCCTCCATCTGTAAACATGCTCCCACTCACTCAAAGACACGTGCACTCCTCTATTTGTCTTCGACAAGCCAAACCACCACATCAAATTTCAAATATTGTTATCTCGAAAATTTCTTCAATCAATAGGTGAATTTCTTTAATTTGCAAACCAAGTATCTTTGGCCCATCACTTCTCTAATTTAAGTCATAATTGAACTCAAAATTGGGTAAGTCACCGTATGGGTTCAGTAGATTTCATTCCGTCTCACATGGTCCTTAACCACTTATCAGAGTAGAAACTTGAAAAGCACAAATGAATGAGACGAAATCTACAAGATGATTAATATTGTAGTCAATCTCAACAACATCGATTAAAAATCAAAACGCTGAGAATTGATAGAAATATCCATCAAATTTGGTCCAACTTAAATGAGATTATCTCGACTTTTATAATCGGTTCATATCAGAGACTCAATAGACAAATATTAGTTATTTATTTATTTTAAATTGTAAAGATCTCTAGGTCTTGTAATAACTCAAGCACAAATAAACATATAAACCATGCGCGAAATAGAAAGAATAAGCTAAGAACATCCCATATTTCCTCACGAAAATAAAAACATATAACAACTCAAAATATACATTGACGTTGTTAGATAAAATACAATTGTAAATAAAAATTTACCACTAAATTTAAAAGCAAACTCGTAACCAATTAGGTAGAGGCGCAAGTATCTCGCTCTCTTTAAGGAGATTCAAGTCCTCTGCGGTTTTGGAAATCCTCAATTACCGATGCAACAGCTATCTTCTTGACTTGTTCCCTCCAAGATACAACAGTCCAACTGAAACGTTGTTTAGTTCAACTTCTTTTGCACTAGAAGATGAACTCAAAGCTCCACTATAAGAACACATTTCTTATGGAAATGTATTAACTTTTTTAGAGAGAAAAAAATATAAAACTTCATACGCTTTCTTATGTCAAGTTGGAGAGAACAAAATGGTATTTATAGATGTTAGGAAGACAATAAAATTAAATAAGAAATTAAATTTCATAAACTTAATTCTATAACTTATGTCCTATGATCTTCCACAATAACAATCATCATAAACTCACGACTTATGATTTTCCACAATAACAACCCACGTAATTCATCATAATCATATCATGAAACTTCTAATCTTTCATCTTCTAACAAAAAAATTACATTTAAAAAATAAAATGTTACAACTGACGTTACAATAAATAATATGTCGTTATTGACAAATTAACTTACACATAACTTTATGAGAACAACAATAGTTGTAACAATAACATGGATCTATAAATAAAACTTTAGTCAAAATTATTAAGTAATATAATTATATTTAATAAAATAATTAAACTCCCAATAACCACGCAAATCAGAAGATTTCAAGACCCCTATGTTATCAGTATCGACATCACATTTCCTGCCCATTAAATCAAAATTTTGGCGCAATTTGTAAAGTAAAAAAAAAAAAAGAAAAAAAGCCCAAATTCCACCAAGTCCAAAAGAATTTATAGTCAAGCATAAAAAAATAATTGTTTTACTTCCAATTGTGCATCTAAGTTTAATTAAACAAACAATTATTTGCATTTCATGTAAGTATTAGAAAGTTCAAAATTGGAATTCAAACTTTAGAAAGTTCAAAATTTGAAAGTGGGTTTGAATTTTTTAATTTGTTGCACTTTGGTGTTGAAATATTATTTTATTTTCTAACTTGGTTGTAATAATCTTGTTGTGTATGACTTATTTATATGTCGTTTCATTAAATATAGGATTACAATATAATTCTATATAACACTATTAATGAGTTTAAATATTTTGTACATCGACTACATAGCTTAGTTTTAGATAAAATTGATATAGAATATATTATAAAACAATTTTTGTCAATCGACTACATAACAATTTTTTGTGCATTAACTACATAACAATTATGTTCATAAAATAGTTTATATTTTGAATATTTTTGTGTAATGATTTCTTGTAATCTTTTTAAAGATTATGACTTATAAAAAAATATTAAATTCTCATAAAAATGAGCTAAGTAATTGTGATTTGAGGAAAAAAAAATCGGGGGCGAACCCCCGTAAAAAGGTTTCCCTTTCCCAAGCCCACCATTTTGACATATCCTGACTCCGCCATGCATATGATCATAATCCATTAATTTAATTATTATCTTTCTTATGCTATATGAATAATCTTCACGAGCTCATGCTTCGTATTCTTGTGTTATTATGTGACTTTTAATATTTCTTTCCATTTTGTTGGCAGATCTAAAGTTTGAGTTTGGGATTGTTCTTTAACGGGTTTATTTTACAGGCGGTTTTGAAGTTTTAGCAAAATTAAAAAACGGTCACTCAGCGCCAGTCACTGAAGTATAGTAACGCATTCACCAACAGTCACTCTGTTAAATTTCTAACGTAAATTGAAAACGTGTCATCGTTAAGTGTCCACGTAGCACAAAATCGGTTGATATTTGGCAAAATTTGACGTCACATAGACTTAATGTACTAATAGCAATCAATTCAAATCACAAATGATGCATCTAAAATATGAAGACCTCGCTACAATTTTTGGACAATATCTAAAACAAATCTCCAAACATTTGCACAACCCGATTTAAGCGATTGGGAGAAAATTAGGGTTTGAGATCGTTTTTCAAAAAAAATCAGGTTGTGCAAATAGTTTGGAGATCTAATTTAGATATTGTCCATAAATTGTAGCTAGGTCCTCATAGTTTATGTGCATTCTTTGTGGTCCAAAATTATTATTTTTAGTACATTAAGTCCACGTGTCGTCAATTTTTGTCAAATGTCGACCGATTGTGTGCCACGTGGACACTTAACATTGACACGTCATCAATTCATGCTAAAATTTAACAGAGTAACCATTGGTGAACGTGTTAGTATACTTCAGTGACCAACATTGAAATTTTGTAACTTCAGTAATCGTTTTATAATTTTGATAAAACTTCAGTAACCGCTGATGAAATTAACCCATTCTTTAACTTAAAATTTGAATATCTAATATATATATATATATATATATATATATATATATATATATATATATATATATATATTGCGTAAGGTCTAAGTAGCGGTAACGATAGGCCGAGCCGGCTCGACCTGAAGACACATGGGCTCGGCTCGTCGAATGAAATTGGTCTCAACCTGCCCATTGGGCTTGTGGGCCAAATAGATCGAGCTCAAGCCGTGCACGAGCCTTTGAATTTAATACTTTTTTAATAATTTTTTTTTCAAACTACAAAAGAAAAATTAAGGTCATGTTCCGTAGTTATTTTTTTCTAAAAAAACCCCATTTTGTTGCCTACAATTTTTAACTTTTCAACCTTTTTACATTAAAAAAAATTTGAAAAATCAATAAAGTACTTAAAAAAATCTATTTTTTTCCAAAAAAAAATTACATCGAACATGCCCTAGATTCAGGTTGTTAACGTGTACGTTGACAGGCTGCAAAAAGCAGCATCACAATACCAACAGGCTGCAAAAGTCCAGCCATTACATGGGATCATGAGTCAGGCTCATCATTTCGATGAGCTGGCCCTCCACCAAATTTCGAACCCCACTCAACCTACTACCCATCTTTTGAGGAAATATCGGGATACCCTGGGCCGAGTCTAAACAAGTCCGTGAGCAGCTCGAACTCATTGTCACCCATAGATAAGGTTTTAATGTGATTCCCTTTATGTATTGTATGCATATATTTATTGATGTAGGTATTTTTGTATACGAATGGACTTAATTATACATTTTATTCAACAATTAATCCAAAACAAAAATTGAATCTTGGTGTTTTTTATTGTGTTTACCTATAAAAGTCTATTGTTCTCGGCAAAAAGGAGCTTCTCAATTAGGTTATGTTTGATTGCAAGTGGAAAATTTGGGTGGAAAGAAAATATTTTCCATGGAAATGAATTACCAAGAAAATTTGGATTGGAAAATGTTAACAAATTTTCCATGGAAAATAAATGGGTTGGAAAAGGTTAACAAATTTTCCATGGAAAATAAATTCTCCTATCCCACCAAGAAAATATTTTCCTTGAAAACAAGGAAAATATGGCCAAAAGTGGAAAACATGGAAAATATTTTCCATGGAAAATCAAAAATTTCAATCAAACAAAAGATGGAAAATAAGTGGGAAAATACATTTTCCATGGAAAATTTTGCCAATCAAACAGACCAAAGCTAGAAAATGGATGGAAAATTTTCATTTTCCATGGAAAATCAAACGAATCAAACACACCCTTAGGTTATATTGAATTAAATGCAGTCAGCTAGAAGATTTGTGCACAGCTGAGGATACATGAATTTTTTTTTAAAAAAATAACATATATATATATACCTGAAATTAATTGATTGGAAATTAACACTGTTCTAAAAAGCCCGTATAAGTCTCGCCTAGGCTTGAAACTCGGCCTTCACGCCTAGTCACGCATCACATATTGCCCTCGTCTTGCCCTTATCTCGCTCTCGCCTAGTATTCGTTTAGGCCCGAAAAGTTTGAAACTCGGCCTCCACGCCCAGTCATGCATCGCGCATTGTTCTTGTCTTGTCTTTATCTCGCTCTCGCTTAGGACTCATCTAAACCCGAAAAGTTTGAAACTCGACTTTCACGCTTTACGCTTTACGCTTTTTACGTTTTTTAAAACATTGGAAATTAGACCAATAATAGAGCCTTTGTGATGACTTTAGGCACTCTAGGAGACTGAAGATTTTGAGGACAAACAAGATAATTGAAGAGGCTGCCTGCCAGACAATTTTAGTCAAGTAGAGCCTTGGTTTAATAACAGTATTTTGTGGATCCTAGTACAATAGTAAACTGAATGTATGATATTGCATTTTATGACGGTTGAATGGATTTGAAATTTGTTTCATCATAATTTCGTGGGTTAAAAGAAAAAATGGGTAAATTACGTTTGTGATCCTCATTCTTTTAATTTTGTAACAATATTATCCATATTCAATTTTATTCACAAATATCGCCCCCATCCTTTCTTTAGTTCGTGCAGATAGTTCATTTGGACAATTTTGCCCTAACTTAAACAAATTAAAGAGAAAATAAAATTAAAAAAATTATAATTGAAGTCCCTAAACTTTTTTAAAGTATAAATAAATCATAAACTTTTTATAGTTGAAAACTAAAAGAAAAACAAAAACAAAAAGGATCATCGCCCCGCTCCGCCACACCACCACTACAAGAATTTTATGTTTGCATACAAAATAAATTTGTAGGGAAATGTTCTTTTTTGTGGAGAAAAACCTTTCCCGTCGACGAAATTTTTTTGTAGAGGCGTTTGTAGGTCAAACATCGTGGGAAAAGGTGTGAGACGACAAATGGTGGAAATTCGTGAGCTAAAGTCCCTCCCTACAAATCCTTTAGAGACAAATACAATTTGTCGTCTAAGTTCTTTCTTGACAAAATTATTCGTCTGCTAAAGTTATTTTAGCCCATGACACAGACTTTGTAGACACACTGCAAAAATTATAAATTGTACTTTTCCCTACAAATAAATTTTTGTTGGCCAAGTAATACTTTTTTCTACAAATGATATTTTGTGAGGACAGCGTATTTGTAAACTAAGTAAATTATTTTTTCCAACAATAATAGAATTTGTAGGGAGAAATTAATTATTTATTTATATTATATAAATTTTTTTACCTTATTGAAAATAATATAAAGATGCAGAAAGACAAATCTCAATTTATCTGCGAAAATTTTGTAGGGAAAGTATATATTTCTTGTAGTGCACGCCATGCTAGGCCAGAACCCAGGGGGATTTCTCTCCACCCCCGTTTGTCGGTCCAAACCCGCCGGAGTTAACTTGAATTTTTCTTGTAGTATGTTGCACACCAAGAAGACAACATACTGTCCAAAAAGGACAATTTTTTGCATATTTCTCGACTAGTTTGTTCGTTTCGATAACTAAAACATTGGATTCCTGTCTGAATTTATAAGCCTTTCTCCTCTTAACAAAATGTGATAATAGGAATTGTCAAAAAGATTCGGCGTAACATAGTCCATTGATGATTCATTATGATTTGATTTACTATCAGGTAAACAAACAAATTTCAAACTACTGAGGTAATTCTGTGAAACTGGATTCATTCCTGAAGTTACAATGAAATCTCCATATATTTTCTCTCTCTCTAAAATTTACACAGCGTGCCATTCCAATGGTATGTGAACCTGCAAGAAAATTTTCACCAAAATAAATATAACTTTTGATGATTTTTGAAGGGGATTTTGGCACAAATAGTCCCTAATATATGTTCTTAGTGAATTCTTGGCTAGGAGGTCCTTAACCTATGCTATTGAGTGTAAAAATGATCCCTATTGACGGATTCCGTCCAAATTTACTGTTAGTTGGGTGCGTGGGATGGACTCTCCATTAAATTGTCTTTACATGCAAGTACAAAATCACCACTTCCATTTACTTTTCCTTTGGTTGGTTTTAGCAAACAATTGCTACATATACAAACACTTTTTCTCTCATTTGAAGTAAAATGTTTGACTAGAATTAGAAAAAGTAAATGAAATTCAATATTTGTTAAATGTGGGCTACCATTGGAGATGAAGATTTTCTGGACATATTTGAACATTGGAAGAAGTTTTCTCGCTTTCTAGAGAAGACATGTGAGCCATTGTTTTTATTTCTCTTTCTCTAGTAATAGGTTATCTGCAAAAGTTTATAATTTTTTAAGTTTGTTTTGCCAAATAAGACGGGTTATCTTTATAAGATTTGGTTTTGGGGTTTCATTTGCGGAGTTGCTACAATATAGATAAATGGTTAAAATGTTGTAATGTGTATTGTAGTTATTGGATGAATTAATAAAAAATTGTTGGAGATGAAAGTTATTGGAGACGGTGCATAGATAATCCCTAACCTTTTAAGTAAAGATGTGTGAATGGTCCCTGCATATGTGGTCTCTAACGATTTCAGGAAAGATACGCAAGTGGTCCTTAACATTTTCAGTAAAGGTGCACAACTGGTTCCTAATGTATGTAAAATTGTGCAATATTAGTCTTAAACCTATTGAAAAAGTTGCACGAATATTCTCTCAAACAACATTTGCAGATAAAATTTTCAATTAACTGGTGTCATTTACACATTTGCAAAATCAAAGAAATTTTCTAAAATAAATAAATAGGATATCACATTTGAGACCTACAAACTATGAATGTCATTTACACATTTGCAAAACCAAAAATATTCCATCTGCACACCAATCATAAAAAATAATTCATCCAATGCAATCTGTTTTTCTTCTTTTTTGTTCAATTTACGTTTTTTGCAATGATTGAAGGAGGATTTTCTCGCGTTTCAGTGTAGTGAGAGTTTTTTTTTTTTTCAAAATTCTCAAACCATTGTTGAGTAATATGAAGACATGCAAAGTAAAAGGGAAAAAATATAATTTGACGATTTTGCCCCTCTAGGTAAAAACAATTTAAAGGAGAGTTCACTTCACGCACCCAACTAACAGTAAATTTGGACGGAATTCGTTCATAGAGACCAATTTTGCATCTAATGGCATTGGTTAGAAACTTCCTAGCCAAAAATGAAATGTTAGAGACTAAAAACGCACTAAGAGTATACGTTATGGACCATTTGTGCCAAAATTCCTTCTTGAAAAGTTAAAGACATCGTTTTCGACAAGACGGAATTTTAATTCAGAAAACACAAATCGTGGTTTTATTTTTAAAAAAAAAACACAAATTTTGATTTGGACCATTCTTAATTTGGGGTTAGCGCTGGGATGTTTGGAGAAGATTAACTTTTTTTTATAATTATTTTAAATAATAGAATGTGAAGAGACTATTTAAACTTTGTTAAATAGGTTTAATTTAAGTCACATGCTTGATTTATTTTTTTTTACTTAACAGACGTCTGGACGAAATATGTACAGACTTTAAATTTCCTTTCGATGAACATAATAGAAAGTTTGGAACTTAATGACATATTTTTTAGTATTTAAAGTGAAAATTTTTGTACTTTTGAAAATGTTAGAGACTTCAAATGCAATTTTTTCATTATGTTTTCTTTTTTATGTTATTTTAATTTATTTAAACTATACACAAAATTGTCAAAAAGACTATTATGTACGAATTAATGAAAGAATATGAACGATATCTACGAATAAAATTGAATGGAGATGATATTGTTATAAAGTTAAAAGAACGGATAATTGTATATTTGGTCCCCCAATCTTTCAAAAACATTGATGATATACCCCTAACCTTTAAAAATAATATAAGACATCTCCAGTATTTGAAAAATTTGGCATGGTATGTCATTTATGACAAAATTGTCATTTTCTTTAAAAAAAAGCAAAAAACAAGAAAAAAAATTGAAAACTAACCAAATATACCCCAAAAAATAAAAATTAAGAAATGTACTCAAAAAAATAAAAAATAAAAAATATGTCATCTTCTTTATCAGACCTCAAAATTCAAAATCCAACACCATCCCCAAAAATCCAAAATCATCAATAATTGACCTAGAAAAAACAACAACGATAAAATGCAATTTTTATTTTTCTAGATTTTGGGTCATGAAAGCATATGCAAACTCAGAGATAGAGATAAGAGGAGATGATGACGATTATTCATCCCCAATTGACCGTCCCTGTAAAAAATATTTTCATCCCCAAATTTCAATTTTCTTACAACTTGAATAATCTAAAAAAGTTTAAATCAAAGAAAGAATCAAAGAAAAAACCAACATTCAATCAAGCTTCACGAGACCTCCGTATGTAAGGACTGAAATCTATCTCCGCGCTTCAATGTATGAGGCTACCGACTACGACTTCTTCGAAACGCGATAAAATTAGTGTTAGGGTTTCAAACACTTGCATAAAAAACAAAGAAAAAAATTCCAGTGATGATGCTTCAAATATTGAACTACAGAAAAATTACAACAGAAGGGAAAACATCTGGAGATTTGTAGAGAACGGCAGAAGGAGAATTTGAAGAAAATGTGAATTTTTTCTTTGAAAAATCTTTGTGGTAAGAAATGTATTTTTCCAAATTTTAACATTTTATTTTTCTGGGTTAGTTTTAATGATTTTGGGTGGATTTTGGGTTTTTGGGGATGGTGGTAGATTTTGGATTTTGAGGTTTAATAAAGAAGATGATCTTTTTGTTAATTTTTATTTTTTGGAGGTACATTTCTTACTTTTTATTTTTTGGGTACATTTAGTAGTTTTCAATCATTTTTTTCTTTTTTTTTGTTTATTTAAAGAGAAAAACAATTTCGTCATAAAGGACGTACCATGCCAATGTTTTCAAACGTTGGGATGTCTGGTGCTATTTTTAAAGGTTAGGACTATATCTCTAATGTTTTTGAAAAGTTGGAGACCAAATATGCAATTATCTCTTAAAAAAATGTAGACTGTTTACTCAAAATAAATTACAAAATTATTCCAAAATTTATTGCATTGCTTGTTTTCCTAACAAATAAATACAAGTATTATCTCGCTCTTAAACAGAGTGGTTCAAAACATCAGGGGTTTCATATCAATTTTTCCTGGACCCATTAAAAAAAAACAAAGGAGAGAAAAAGTGGGCACGTGGATAAAGATTGACAAGTGATTTTATTGGATTAGTGCATATCTTTTATGAACTACTTTTTGGGCTTTCAAATCAATGATAAATGATAATGGCATACTTCTAGTCGTAGTTTTCAATTTTCATATGTTGTGTGTGATGCTGCATTAACTTCTTTGTTGGCCTTTCAAATCAATCCACAAATTCTTGTACTAGTTTCATGTGTTTGGCATATCAATTTTATTTTTAAATTACTTATTTTGCTAAATCTATCATTAATCAATAAGCGCATATTTAGTGATACTTAAATTGTTTTTAAAGTATTTATAAGTTGTGAGTCTTATAAAATATATGAATAATAAATATATAGTAAGTTGTGAATCATATGAAATTTATAAATAAAACTTATATTTAATCAATTTAATCAACTTAAATTATAATTTAAAATGAAACAAACAAACACTAAAATTGGGAACGACAACTTGCTGGGCAATATCAGGTAAGTGGTGGTATAAACAATTTTTTTTTTTTTTTTTGGCAATTTTCGTCTTCAACTTTTTCAATCTGTTACTAATCTATCTACAACCAATTTTTATTGCACCAGACATCTCCAACCTTTTAATAAATTATAAATTACGTCCCTATTAACAAATAATGACGAATAAAAAATTTAAAAAGATTGTAAAAAAAAGTCTCATAACATTTGAAAAAGTAAAAAGTATCTTATTTCTCACACAACATACCCCCAACCACACACTCAGCCACCCCACCTCATTCTACCATAGCCAAGATGGGAATAAAAAAGAATACAATTTCAAGATTCATAATTTCAAAATTTTGAAAACATATATTGAGAAAAATGATTTCCATAAGAATCTTCCAAGAAATTAACCTAGAAAGCAAGCTTTCTGTAAGATTTCTTGACCTCAGATTCAGAAGCATCAGAGTGAATCCTAGTAGTCTTTCATGGGTCACTCATACTAAAAAGTGAATAAACACATAAAACCTTGAGCTCATTTTTCACATTTTTTTTTTTTGAATAATTGAATTGAATCCAAGATCCTGATGCAGAACCCCACCCCACAATAGTAACTATTAAGAAAAATTCTTCAAAATTTTGAAAATTCATGCAAAAACAGAAATTGGTGTTTATCTTTATATAAATCTTGAATTAGATTGAAAATGCAATGAAAATGAAAGAAACTCGCCTTACCATTTTTAGTTGGAGTGAAAATGTAGTCGATCTCGAACTTGATGAATTTATGGTACTAATGAATATTAATTGGTAGATTTAAGGGGACACAATTTTCTCCATCTTAAATCTATCATTAATGACATATTGTGGGGTGGGTGTTGGGTTTGGGTGTGGGTGTGGGTGTGTGAAAAAAAAGATACTTTGTACTTTTTGAAATTTTTTTGTAATTTTGTAATTCTTTTTAGATTTCTTTTATTTTTGTTTTTTAAAAATGAGGGCAAATCTGTTATTATCTATCATTAGAGACGTGATTTACAATTAATTGAAAGTTCGAGGATGTATAGTGCTATAAAATTTAGTTGGAGATAGATTAGTAACAGATTGAAAAGGTTGGGGACGGAAATTGCAAATTTCCCAGAAAAAGAAAGAGGACCCAGATTAACATTGAATAAAATGTCAAGGGGTAAATGGTAAATTTTCTAAAAAGGAAACAAAATTGCAAAACGACCGCTTAAATTAGGGTTCTTATTTTCACTCAATTACTCACTCCCAGACGTTTCTTGAGTCTCTTCTGCATCTCACTCCTCTTTTTGCCTAGTTGGTAAGTTTCCCTTCTCTCTATACCTATAAATATATGTATCTATCTATATTTACCTACGTGTATGTATTTCTGATTTTTATGGTTTTCGAGTTTCATTCACTAGTTTGAGTGCATTTAGTATTTCTTTCACATTTATTAATTGCCCATTTTTGCTGTTGAATCTTTGTTGGCAAGTTTTTTTACGGGGTTTTATTTTTTCTAATAACTGTGTTTCTTTAATAATCTGATGCAATAATTTGAAATGATTGAATGTCTTAACTATTGTTGTAGGTTACTTTTTTAAATACATATTTGATTTTTTTTCTCTTTATTTGGGTTGTTTCACATGTAGCTCAAGTGGTTCAGGATTTTATTGTTTTCGTTATTTTTTATGATAAGATTCTTCGTTTATAAAGTGTCTACTGGAATGATAAAGTATGAATCTTTTGTAAACAGTGACCACCAATCGAGGGGGAAATCTCAAAATTTAAGGATAAATGGAAAGTGCGGGTTATATGTTTGTTATTTTAGTGGTTATCCTTTAAACCTACCTACTGGTACTTTTTCGTTTTTCATTTTGAATGGAATGTTTTGTTTATAGATTCGGTTGTTTTGACATTTTCCTGCATGTTATTTGGGGTACTAGCTATTGTGTTTTACAATTTACATTATTTGTTTTTTTTTTCTTTCTTTATATTTTGCAGGCAAGTGACACTTGAGCAATTGAACTATTCACTGAGTAGAGAGAACTTATAACATTGGTGATAATCATTGATGGTATTTTATCGGGCTGGTGAAGTGATATGCTGCTTGCCACGTGTTTCCTTTGTTGTTTTGCAAAGTAGGAATACTGTAATTCAGGGTTTGAGCTTCTCCTTTATCAAACTTAGTCAAGCTCAGGCTTTTTAGACCCCAACTTTCACGAAGTTTTGTTGTGTCTTACTTGATGTAGTGCTGAGTATTAATTTATTGTAAGAATCCCGACATTTGGAAAAATGGATTTGTGCTTCTTGTAACATTATAAGCTTTGCAAAGATTGGGAGCTGAGCAGGGATAGGTTTTCTGGCGAGTATTTTGAAAGATAGCTAAGACGGGGTCCCTTTGTTGTGTGGCTGCAAGGCCACATGAGTCCAATGCAACCAGCAGGGATTGGTCCGTGGAGCCACATGAGCCTTACTGGCAAACCAATACAAGCTTTTCACCACCACCTTCAAGATGGGATTTTCGATTTCATCAAGAAGCTTTGTCATTTGGTTCTCATGACGACATTCAATTGTATGGTTCTTCTACATCATCAAACAGCAGAGAAAGTAGACGCTGGGTAAGGGGAAGCAATGTTGCTAATAATCAGTATCTGGTATCTGATGGCCTGGGCCCAAACTTCAGCAGTCCATCTGACATTTCTCCTGCGCAGCAGTGGACTCCCCTAACAATACAAGAAATCAGGGCAGATGTCTATGGTGCTTCAAGAGGAGGTATAAATATCAATTATTCCTTTTGCCCCAGTATTTCATTTTTGTTTTTATTTGAACAATATATATTTGCCATTGCAGTTTTCTGCTCATTTTGTATTTTAAACTTTGTGCTGCTTAGAGTACTATGAGCATGTTTGGCTAAGCTTTAATGGTGCTTATAAGCACCTTCTAAGCTCAGCCATCTTCAAAGCTATTTCAACCCATTGCCGACCTCCTGGTTTTTTTCCGCTGCTCATGTTACCTTGTTTGTGTATGTTCTCTGTCCCTCTTTCTTCTTGCATACGTGTATAATTTAATGTCAAAGGTAGTAAAATGATTTGTTAACCTCGTTGTTCATGTATAATTCTAGTATATACACAATATACTTACAGTGTGATTCAATATCACACCAGCACTACGCCTCACTTGCAATTTGATATCCTCGATACTTTTGGACTGAAGCTAAATTCTTGTTCTATATGGTTTTTCTGACGATAGAAAGCTCTACAAACAGTCATTGAGGTTTGGCCACTTGTATTCTATGTATTTCCTTGTAAGTTCTCTTAGCACACTATTTCATCAAACACATCCCCTCTTCCTCCTTGAAAAAAATCCTGAAAAAAGAGAGAGTGAAGATACACACTCGCTACTGCTATATGACAAGCCAATAAAATTATTTGATATTTGGTTCTACGTGTCTTTAAAGGGCTCAATGGGAAATGGTGGAGCTTTAAAATATAGCTCCACAATTTCTACAGGTTTTTTGTAGAATCCCAGATCATTGTGGCCAAAATATTGTTATCTATGGCATCATAGTACGGGCTTGTGCCACGGTATTCAATTCTATTTGGATTCCCGTACACCACCAGTGCACCTCCAAATGCCATATTATTCTACTTTTGCTGCACGTATTAGTGGTTCAGATGCAAGAATTTATTGAAGGTTTTCCATCCTGCTCCCTTGGGGAAAAGTTATAAATACGGCTGCATGTGAACGGAAGATTTTTTGTTTATATCTTCTTCGTTTACATTTATGTTTACTTGCCATAATTTTCAAACAAAAGAAAATAACATGCACATTAACGTAATTACTGATCAACCACCCAACTTTGTTTGGCTGTTTTCAAATATGTGGTAAATTTTATGAATTTGTCTTCCTTGCTAGTATGCATAACCCTTTTGTTGGGGAAGTGTCGTTATATCAACCCATTTACACGAGTCCAAAGACTAGCAAACTGTAAACTTACCCAAAGATTGTGTGTTCATCTCACAAAATCTGAAAGAGAGACTAGATGGCATCTGTAGATTACTAAGATCCCCCAAAACCATTGCCTTCACATGCGTGCACTCTATGCAGGGGTCTTGTGGTCTTGAGCTTTAACTCCTGATAAGAAGTCACCTTATTAGAGACTAACATAAGTACGAAGATAAAAGGAAATTTCACCTATTTGTATATCATTTGACTATTTTCGCTTTGAATTATGTGGTCCTTCATATTCTTGCTGAACAAGCACGAATCTGGAATTTCCTGCCACCCTTTCAGGGTGAAGAAAATAACTTAACCAACAATTGTCTTCATCAAGTTTTCTTATCTTATCTAGAAAAAGTAGTAGTAAATGTGCAGATATTACTGGGGATTCACTCCAATTGTCTTTGAACATTCACCAGTGAATGATGTGTGTATATAATTGGATGGGATGAGACCCTTTTCTTTGGTATGGTTCACATAGCTTTATGCTAATAGGGCACTCTGTATACTGGTTGCTTCTTTTCTTTTTTAATGATGGCAGCAATTTTCTTGCAAGTTGCTAATATTTCTTATTCTATTTCCCCTTGCTAGATGTAGTTGTGAAGCCTTTATCCTTTTCACCAACGATGGAGGTATTATAATTTGTATTGCTTTCATACTGTTCCCAAAAAAGAAATTGGGGAAAAAAAATACTGTTCAAATTTATCTTGTTGTAATCTAAATTTTAGCTCTACCGATAAATTTACAGGGCACGTCAGCGGTTAGGGATAGTAGAAGATCCACTTCATCTCAGTCAGATAGTAGTTGTGATAGCGAGGCCATGGTTAAGTCACATTCCTCTCATCGTAACTTCTCGGGTCGAGGTTGCTTCATGTCCAAAGCAGTACATCCTTTGTCATTTCCATTGGAAATGCCAACTAGAGAAGCTTCTGGCATCACCTCTTCTGAGCTGTCAGAATTTGATACTACTCCACCGAGGGACAGACATCATCTGAATAGTGCTACTGCTAGTATTGATCTCACTGAATTATCTGAACACTTTGACGTTGATCTTTTCAATAGATCTCATAGTCCATCAGATCGATATAGATGTGGATTGTGTGAGAGGTTCCTTTCACAAAGATCTCCCTGGAGTTCTAGGAGGATTGTAAGAAGTGGAGATATGCCAGTTGCTGGCATTCTTTCGTGTCGGCATGTATTCCATGCAGAGTGCTTGGAGCAAACAACACCAAAGGCACGTAAGAGTGATCCTCCTTGTCCCATTTGTGCCAAAGTTGAAGAAGAAAATTCTCCAGACCCGCGAATCATTTCCAAATTGAGGAGTAGTCTCCCTCGGTTTAAACCTTTTCGTGAAGATGGGCCATCCAAGCCTTGGGGTTGCACACGAGCTGGAGATTGTGTTGAACGGGCTTTGCACAACCCTACTCGTAACACAGTGTTATCACTCAACCGGACTCGATTTATGAACAGTTTATCCATGAAGGGAAATCAAAGTCAGGAATATCCCGGGAAGTTGAGGGCAAGTGGTTCTTAATCTTTCCGGGCGAATTCAGTGTTCTAGTCTGAAGTGATGCCAGGGTTCTGTATATGCTGGCATTTTACTAAATGCCTTGTTATGATTGTTATTCATTTGATATGTAGTAAAACAGATGAGGCTATTAGCCATGTTGTTTGTAGTTTTATTTAAATTGCGTAGCAGAAAATATGTTGCAATAAGACAACTTCATTGTTGATATCTTATTGGAGCATTTCCCTTCGCACCTCTATCCTTCAACTGAAAAAAAGATATATACTCCAAAAATCAATGGTTATTGGTCCGATAAACTGAGATACCTGGTAATGGATGTTTAGGGCTCGATTGAGTTGCAGTATTAGATAAGATTAGACGATTATTCAAACAAGAATCGTTTTCAAGGCTCAACACGTAACAATTTTTTAAATGCCACATTTTCTTGGCCATTCTCTTTTGGAAATCATTGTCAAAATATCGAAAGGGCGACATGAATTGGACTGTGAAACGGGCCCGCCCGCATTCATGTTAGGTGTTGGCATTTGCATGGGACACTTGCACAACCTTCATGAAATTCTTGTTTCCATTTTCGTTACTGCAATGTTTATATTCTGTGGCAATGTTCAAAGTCATTGCCATTTAAATTATATATGGATTCACATCACAATTTTTCTTTCTAGCACCACAATTTTATTACAATAAAATTCTTCAACTTTTATTAACTATTGCACTTATGTCTCAATTTTTATTTTTATTTTTATTTTTTATGCATTCTTATCTACACAATTCTATTAATTAGCACATCTTGTTTTTTATGATAATTCGTTCAAAAAATTCGTTATGAGAGTAGGTAAAAACTTATTTTTCTCTCATATTTTTAAATAAAAAAATAGTAATAAATACAAAAGTTCGACAAAAACATTTATTCCTCATTGCAAAACATGCTAACAGTATATTTGGAAAAAAATCGTTATCGGAAAAAATATGTGCAAATTAATTAAAAGTTGATAATAAAAATACAACGAAAAAAATAGAGATATAAGTGCAACAATAAACAAAAATTGAAGACTTTTATTGCAATAAAACTGCAGTGTAATAAAAAAAAATATAATGTAAATATAATTATTCATTATATATTTCTAGATTAATTTTAAGATATATTCCTTTTTCATTCTACTTCTACACGGTAAAATTTTTAAGTTTAAGGGCCCGTTTGGTGTGGATTATAGACTGGTTTATTTGATCAAAATAGTTTATTTGATCAATTTTGGTCAAAAATGTCATGTTTCAAAGCAAAAAATTTAGTCAAATAAACCGATTTTGGTCGAATAAACTAGTTTATAATCCACACTAAATAGACCCTAAATAAACAACATTTCAATTTCTTTAAAATTATCTCCTCTTTGTGATTCTTTAAATTGACTCTATTTTCTAGAAAATCAATTTATTGGTACTTTTAATCTATATATATTTTTTAATAACTTAAAAGTTTCATATGAAAAAAGTTCTTTCTTTGTTAATTATTTGAAGGCTAAGTTCGTATAATTATAATAATTGTTAATTTTAATACTCAAAATTATTTCGACATGGGGAATGATCTCCTTCTTGTCCATGAGATCAATTCTCCACCGCTGATATGGTAGTGGGCAATGTTTTAAAAAACGTAAAGTGTGGTTAGGTGTGGAGACCGAGTTTCAAGTTTTTTGAGCTTATGCGAGGCTTAGGCGAGAGCAAAATAAGGGGAGGGGGAGGGGGAGGGCGAGGGCGAGGGCGAAGCGTAAAGCGTGGAGGCTGAGCTTCAAGCCTAAGTAGACTTTTTAGAACAGTGGTAGTGGGGCACACAACTATGTGTGAACACAAATATTGTCTATACACAGTAGATAACATATCTCCTACTCAATATAGGTATAAGTAGACGATTATTCCCCATTTCAACATTACTAACATTTTTCCTTTCCTATCTCCAATAACAATACGACACGGGATTGATATGACTATAAAATAAAAAATACTTAAACTAAACTAACAATTAGGTTTTCCAATTTTAATAGGACCTAAACACGTTAATGGAAGTACGATATGAGTAGTAATCCCATGTGCCTGCTTGACATTATCTTCTTTCATTGTTGTCACTTTAATTGTTTAGGTCCAAAAGGTCCAGTTGTTAGCCACCATGGAAGAAAAATATTATCTTATTTATTACATTTTGACTATTACTAATCCCTTTTTTCCTTTAATTTTAATTTTTTTTCACTGTTGTGATGTCACGAATTCTTCGTATTAGGAGCAGTTTGATTAGTATGAGTAATCTCCTATTTTGAGCAAGTGTTATCTTGTCCATATTTAATGTAGCATTTGTTCATTAGATGAATTTTATATTTATGTGGACAATTCATTCAATAGACAAGTGCCATATTGAATATGGGTAAAATATCATTTGTCCACTAAAAATAGGAGATCATCCCTTATTTAGACTAGTTAAATAATTATTTTTAGAACCGAATTTCCTACTCTCTGACATTTGTAATTAGGTTTTGTTTATTTATATTTTATACTCATAATGGAAAGTTTAGGTAGATATATTTGATTTTGGCATAAATCGGTGTCTATTTATACTTGGTTATATATGTTCGTATATTATGTGACGTGCAATGATTAGATAAAGACGTATCTATTTAATTAAGAATTTTGTATGTTTTTTATTTTTTTATGATTGTTCAGGTTCATCACTTAACAACTAAACAAAAAATGTTGAGCGAATCAATCCTACTTATAAAGTTCAACAAAATAATTCGTTACCAAAATGCACATTTCTTAGGACACATCAACGTGATACATTCGAATATCCTAAGACGTGATATGTTACAATAACAAGGATATTTTCGATGTTCTACTTCTTCCAATATTTCCTAACTCGTGATTTTGAGCAAATACAAAAAAAGAAAAATCAAACTTCTTTTTCATTGCAAATGCTTCACAATAATGCCATTGTGTGTATAGAAAAAGTTGTATCGAAGACCGAAGGACAGTTCACGTGCAAATCTGATAAACATTCTTTAGTCAAATGATTAATTATCTGTACATAATCTGGTGATTATGGTATACAAGTCATAAAAACAATTATTCAGACAAAGGTGGCAGACAAAGAAATTTAAGAAAAATCTTTGTTGAATGGAAAGTTGGTTTAAGAAATATTAGTTTTATATCGTATACAAAACTTTACTAATTGGCATATTTTGGTGGACATTGTGACACCTTTTATTTTGTGTGTGGCGTGACATCAAATTTTGAGGTGAAAAAGTTGTTACTATTATTGTATTATTAAAACAAACAATTAGATAAATACTTATATATTTTATGTGTTGTCACATCGAATTTGAGGTGGAAAAAGTTACGTTAATATCATTTATAAATATTTTTAAAAAAAAACAATTATATAGATTCTCTAATTGTAAACCACGCAAAAAAATATATATATATTTACTGCAATATTAAATCACTTAAAAACCATGCAAACGATCCTGGAACAATTTAAATTATAAACCAAAGGAAATCGAACTTACAATTTATTCACGAAGTAATCTAAAATAATCACGAGATGAATAAGATATGTACATCTTTATGGAATGTCTCTAGTTGATGTGATAGAGAATGTGTTACTATTAATATATCTACATATTTGCATGCGAGCATTGGTTTGACATTGATGCAAGGTGTGTAGTGGAATTGATGTCGATTAATAATAAACTCTCAAAAAAGTCCAGCAAGAGAGTTGTATCGTACTTTCCAGTAAATTTGTTCGACATTAGTCGATGAAATTTTTAGAATTTTTTAATTGTAAGTAGTTATAATTTTATAGTTGAGTGTGTTAATTCTTAGTTTTAAGAATTGAGACTATCAAAGTACAACAATTTTTTTTTTTTTTAAAGAATAGTGATAAAAAACTGTAAAAGTATTGACGGAGTTTTTGCTTATTTTTCTATGAAAATTATTAACTCAAAATTTTCAACACAAGATGTTATTTTCCATATGATACTTAGATGGATTTGGATTAATGAAATTTTATATTATTATAATAATTTTTTATATAGTGAAAAGTTTTGATATATCTTAAAAATTTCTTTATTTTTTTTAATTTTTTTAAACAATAACTACGTGGACAAATCAAAGAATTAATTTCAATTCTCAAAAATAAACAACCCATGTTTTACAAAATTTAGGCTTTGTTTGATTGGGATTATAAACCCATTTTGGTTTTTTTCAGCCATAATTTTTGACTTTTCAACCCACTTTTAACATGAAAAGTAAACAATTTCAACTCAAAAACACCAATATTGGTCAAATAAATCGGTTTATAATCTTTGTCAAACGGGCACTTAATAAAATAAATATTCTAATATTTGACTTTAAGATCCATGTTTGTATATCAAATTGAACGAGTAATTTGTGGAACTCATTTTTCTTCATTGCATATGTTATCAAGATGGGTGGGCTGGCCGAACTCGCATCGGTCCACCCGCTTCGATTTATAATCACAGACCAGTCCGTGAATCAAACGCTAAACTACGGACCCAGGCAGTTCAACGTCTGATGGGCTAGCGGCCGTTTGATAATTTAAAAAAAAATGGCAGACAATCACAGTCGTTTAAACTTCAAGTTTGATATTAAAAAAAAAAAAAACAAAAAAAAAAAATAAACAGCTCTTTGGCATGTGAAATGATAGCTGCTACTTAGCAACAGCGGTTAGTCCTAAAGCAGCCCTGCTTGGCGCATGCAAGCTGTCTTTTTTTTTTTAATTAAAGAAAATGAATAAAAAAATAATTTTTTTTAGTATTTTCAAAAAAATTTAATTTTTTATTCATACGGATCAAACTGGGTCTAATCGTGGCCCACATGGGCTCAACATAGATGGACCGACTGGTGGGTCGGATTCGTGTTCAATTCTGTGGGCTAGGTTGACTCGACCTGCAACCCGTTGTGGCACGAGTTTTTTCTAATGCGAGCCGTCACCTGGCTTCTTCGGAGGCCGGCCAGCCCTGCCCGCCTGACCTAGATTGACAGTTCTATACACACTTGAAGAAAATTAAAGAAATTGTAGTTATATTGACACCACATTTATGTTAATGACTTTTTTTTATTGAATTTTTATTTTCAATCTTTTATTAATTAGCACATGTCATCTTTAATGATGATTTCAGTCAAAATATTTTATTTGCGTGCTTTGAAATGAAGAGAAATTATTTTATCACACTTTTGTATTTATTGTTTTTAAAAAAATATAATAGATAAATTCCTAACGAACTTTTTTTTTACGGAACTTGTTATCAGAGTCAATGTGATCTAATTAATAGAAAATGAGGATAAAAATGAGATTAAAAAAAATTATAGACATAAGGCTACAATTAAAAAAAAAAAAGAAAAAGTAATTATATTACCAAAACATTATTTGTGGTGGACACTACATTTTAATTATAATGAAGGTCTCTAACTATTGTTTATTTTTATATTTATGTCTATAGCTTTTTTTTAGCAAAATTTTGTCATCAACCTATTAATTTGCATGTTTTATATGTCTTTGATGATGATTTTTGTCAAAAAAAAGTTAATTAAGAGGGTGTAAAAAAAAATTTTGCCTCTAATATTTTTACATAATCAAAATAAATAACAAATGTAAAAGTTTGATAAGAAAATTTTCTCTCATTTCAATGTACATTAGCAGAATATTTAGACAAAAATCTTTATTGGAGACAAGATGTGAAAACTAAATAAAAATTAATGAAAAAAATACGATGAAAAAAAGTTAGATACATAAGTATCTAAGTATCAAAAGTTGGAGGACTTTCATTTTAATTAAAATGTAATGTAAATAATAAAAAACGTAGTGTAGATATAATTATCCTAAAAAAATAATATAGTAATACAACAAATAAAAATTTAGTCTAATAACACCCGACAAATCACATGAGTAGTTGGACACTTGGAACTGCATCCAACGGTAGTTGTGGTAGTTATATACCCCACGCCCCCACGGTATCTTTTATTCAAGAAGAGATACAAATTCTTCTTCTGAACTTCCACTGATTGCGGGCATATAAACTTTTAGTCTGGACGCGCCTCCAGAGAGAGTGGGAAGTCATCATCGCCACATAAATAACGAATAAATTTAATAAATGGTCATCAAACTAATTAGAAGTTACTACTTGCTCACTCAACTTGAAAAAGTTTTCAATCACTCACCAAATTTTTCAAATAGTTTCATATTTATCACTTATTGAGAAAACGTTAAACTGAACAGATAGAAATTACTATATGGCGAATAAAAAATTATGTGGCATAATTAAATTGTTAAAATCGTCCATGTAACAAAATCGTAATAGTCAAACATGCCTTTAGATTGCTTTAAATAATGTTTCTCACTTTGAAAAATTATTTTTAGCTTGGAGAAACGTCTTTTAAAGCAAGATAAATACATGTTTAGCTATTACAATTTAGTTACGTGGACGTGATTTCAACAATTTAATTATGCAATTTCAGTTTTTCGTTCACCATTTGACAATTTTCGTCCTCTCAACCTAACGTTTTCGCAATGAGTGATGGATGATAAACTATTTGAGAAGTTGAGTTAGCAATTGAAAACTTTTTCAAGTTGAGTGAGTAATTTTTTTTCTTTTTTCTCAAGGGCCTACTGCCACGTTATCGGTGGCGAAATAACAGTGACCGGCGATGCTATTGAACCAAATCAATTTCATGTTTCGCGTGTTGATAGGAATCTTTGGAATGATTTTTCTTCCATTCATTCATGGAGCTGTTGCCAACGATTACATTTTCTTGATTCAAATTCAGTTTTTTTTTATTATTATTATTAAAATCAACAAATTGATGTAATGTTTTGAGGTCAAATGAGGTGGTGGGTTGATTGTAAATTTTATTATTATTATTTTTTTGTTAGTTGGGGGTTGGTTGGAGGAGAAGAATAGAAAACTTGTTGTAATTTTTGTTTTATCTTCTTTTTTTTTTGGTAATTCAAAAAATGGTAGAATTGTCATTTTAAGAAAATTTTGACCATTTAACAGTCAAATGAACTGCTTTCGTAACAGAAGGACCATGCTCACACGTTTTTAAAAAAGTAGGGATTCGAATGCTAGAAATTAAAAGTTTAAAATTTCATTGTCACAAAGTTCAAAGGCTTAGGACCCTAGTGTTATTTATCCTATATATATTTGTGGTGCGTTAGCAATAGGTTTTTTATTTATAATTTTGTATTTTATCACTCCTACTTAAATCCATTGGGTATGTTATGCACATCAATGCCATAGTAATATATATACTTGTAAATAAGTCACTTTTCTTCTTTTTGTAGGTGAGCTTTATTCTCCTTGAAAGCTTGTGGGTCAAATTTCTTCTTAGTTTATTTAATGCCAGCTTTTTGGTTATGGGGATATATTTTCATATTATGCTGTGTTTGATTGGTCAATTTTTTATGGAAAATATTACATCCATGAAAAATAATTTCATATCCATGAAAAATATTTTTCCACCTTTGATTGTTTGATTGTACATGGAAAATGAAAATGATTTTCAAGGTACAAGCATTTAAAGCATACTTTTGACCACTTTCTTAGAAACTATTTTCTCACCATTTTGGTAGATTTTTTTTCCCACCTTACATGAAAAATATTTTCATTTTCCACCATTTTTCATGGAAACTAATCAAATACAACCTTAAAAAGGAAAAAAAAAATCTAAATTTTGTTCCATAATGTTATGATCTAAAATATTAAAATTTGTTGCTTGTCGATTTGATGCTTTTATTAATAATCCTCTATTAAATATGTTTTCCTTTTTGAATATCTTCAAAGTGGAAAGTATCAAAGGTTTGTTTGGTGTAATTTTTTTTTCTTCAAAAAATAGGTTTTTTTTGTTATTTTATTGACTTTTCAAACTTTTTTGTACTACAAAAAAATTTGATTTGAAAAGTCAAAAATAGTAGACAAAAAAATTGAATTCTTTGAAAAAAAAATAATTACCGAACAAGCTCTTAGTAGTTTATAAGTCTTTGCATCGAAAAAAGTAGACGTTTTTCTCTCTTATTCTTATTTCAAGCTACAAAATTGAATTTGAATTCAATTCCAAATTGGTTTGACTAAATCTATAAATCTACCATTATGTCAATATATATGAATTTACATAAATAAATATATATTGAAAATAATCAACAATTTTGCCTCTTGAAATAAAGGGTATGAAAATGAAACAGTAAAATGCACGAAAATAATTTACACTTTATAATTTTTTCTTGAAGTACTAAAAAAATGGGAACAGATTGAAATTAGTCGAATTTGATTTATAATTGCGTGTAAAATCATTTAATTCCACATATATAATTCCTTTTAGTCCCACCACTACTATTTAGCAATGAGCATGAAATAATGAATCATTTTCCATTTGATCTTGTATTAGCTGTTGAGATTATACAGCACTTAAAGTGTCTATTAGTCATTCAAGTGTAATCCAACTAAGAAGATTTGCTGGTCTGAATTAAGGCTGTAAGAAGATATGAAATCACAAGGTCTATCATTGATCCCTTCACCAAACACGAAAATAAATTCAAAGTGTCATTATGGATCTCATTTGACATTTACCAATTACTCTTTGAAATTGATTGCCTTCTTCAAATTTAGTTATTCCATGATTAGTTGAACTCAAGATCTCATGCTAACTACTATCGACTTTTTCGCATTGTTGGCTCACATTATGTTGAATTGATTAATATTTGACAATATTTAACATGAAATATTTACCTACCAT
Organism: Forsythia viridissima; assembly: GCA_030279155.1. Taxonomy (NCBI): domain Eukaryota; kingdom Viridiplantae; phylum Streptophyta; class Magnoliopsida; order Lamiales; family Oleaceae; genus Forsythia; species Forsythia viridissima. Next base: position 44,958,070 of record CM059041.1, on the reverse strand, counting down.
GTCTGAGAGTCATAACTACTGTTAAATATTTAACTATTACACCTTGTAATTAATATAAAAATGAAAATCCTCGCTCTATCAAAAAACGACTTCAAATGGATCAAAAAAGCAATTATAAAAAAGACACAATATATATTTATTTTTTGTGTGGAGTTTTTGAATCATTTAATGAGATAGTAATTTTTTTTCCTAAAATAGTTTTGGATGAAATTGTAAAAAAAAATTTAAAAAAAAAGTCTTCTCATCACAAAAGTTGAAAGTTGACAATTTAGAATATGTTTGGCTTTGCTTTTTTTTTTTTTGTAGACGAAACCAGATACGACCCAAGAAAGCCAATTTTGGCTTTATAAACATGCTCTAGACACCAAAAATAAGTAAAAACTTAGAAATAAAACATTACCCCTTCAAATATGAGAATCAAAATGTAATTGCAAAAGACGGATTGTTTTGTCAGTAGAATCCCAAATTAACCCACCAAAAGCTACTAGCCTAGAAATAAAAAATTATATTCTTATAGACATGTTCATGGTCGTACTTCGTTTTATGAATTCGACAAAATTGTACATTAAATAAAACAAGAACACTTCAAATATGAGGATCAAAATGTAATTGCACGAAGTAGATTTTTTTGTCAGTAGAATCAAAATGGACCCAACAAAAGTTACTAGTCTAGAATACAAAATTTTTATAGGAATGTTCATATTATGTATCCGACAATATTGTACAAGATTCCTTCTTCGTAATCTTTTTCCTGCATATGTGAAAAATGAAGATTCAAGGAGAAAAGGCCAAAGGGTTTTTGAATGGTGGAGAAGGAGCCAAACAAATCGCATGTGATCTTGCCCCCATCACAGCCGTTTAATCACTATTTTCAACTCTTCTCTGAGAATTTCTCACAGAATAATGATATTCATAGTTGTTGACTATTGTTAGTCAGATTAGGTAGCATTACTAAATTGATGTAATTGTTTACTTTAATTAAGTAATGTTATTTATAATTAATAATTATAAATAATTACTCCAATTGAGTATCGTTAGTGAGCGATTATGAATAGTATTACTCATTTGTAAGCAAAATCAAACAAATGCAAAGCGATATTAATATTTAGGGTCCTATCTTTTCATTTTCTTTGATACGTGGTTTGATTTTTTGCAAAACAAAAAAGGTAAATACATAAAAAGTGTGTGGACGCCAAGAATCGCGGCCCTGTTATTACGCTAATCACATAAGTAAACACATGTCATAGTCCATGAAGATCTTACAAGCAAGCAATCAAATCTTGTGTGCCATTTTCTTAATACGACATGACTAATGAGACAAGAATAATTAATAATATATATATAAAGAGAATTACAAATCTCTAAATTAACTAAACATAATCATTTAATTAAAGAAAATATAATCACAAAAGATTGCTAAAAATGTTATGAAAATGAGAAGAAAAAAAATCTATAAAAATTTATTTAAAATTAAATTTATTTCTTAAATAGAAGGTAGTGAAATTTAAACTTAAAATCATTTTAGTTAAAGACTCAAGAGCAGAGCAGACGATACTCCGCAATATCATACAATGTTAAACAATCTTTATTAAAAAAATTAAAATTTTAAATAAAAAATATATTATATTTTTCGATATGTACCAACACATCTAATTAAAATTAATACTTATCATGTTTTTTTTTTTTTTTAGTTTAGATAATGGCAAATAGGTTGTTGCTATTGTTAGAGAATGTCCAATGTTCTCCGTCTATTGCTTTTTAGACGTGTCACATAAGTATATATAGATAAAATTATAAAAAACTCTCTTCAATGCATACTGATGAGGACTCCGTCTAGCTGATTTAGCACACACAAAATAGATGCCGTCTAGAAGTTCGTCTAAATTGAGATGGAGTGATTCATCAAATTTAAATCAATCTCAGTATTTTATTTAAAAAAATTCAAACAAGGAAAATATAAATTTAAGACCTGTCAATTTTAAAAAAAATTTAATACCACATAAGTAGTAATATTAATTTTAAACGGAACCTATTGGAGACGAATTTATAATTTGACCGTCTATTCAATAGACTTATTGCCACATGGACTGAAAGTCCGTCTATTTTATCTGCCACATAAATTACAATAGAAGAAGTGCATTGCAGTTAGTAGATCATTTGAGAAGCTCTTTAAAAATAAAATACTATTTATTATAACGAGCGGTTCTAAAAATTAAGCTCCAATAACAACTTAATTTAACAAATGCATAGAGTCAAACTCATTTTCCTATTTATATTTTATAATGATTGTATTCAATAAGTTGTAAGTTCAATACTCTATTTCTTGAATTATTCAAATAATATTTGAATATTTTAGTCATTGACGTCTAAAAAAATTAAGAATTAATTAAAAAATTATAGGTAAAAATAAATAGTTATTATAAAAAGTTAGATAAATAGCTAAAAATAAAGATATCGTTGAAGTATGTCAAAAAATTTACTCTTTAAATTTAAAAATTTAAAAATATTCTCGTACAATATTGAATTGTTGATTATTTGATAATACAATTTAGTCATATTGTCGACAAATTAGACTTTTTATGTTTAAAGTTACATAAGAGAGAACATTTAATTAAAATGAAAAAGGAAAAAAAAAATGAAACTTAAAAACCAATTAGATGGAATAATGTTTGGAGCAAACTTTTTATTTAAACCTTAAAAGGCATATAAAATGCAAATGCAAGTATAACACTGATGTATTTTGTTGATAGTCGACTTGGCCTGTCACAACAACTAAAGATTCTTCCTGCATGTTGTGGGGGTCCTACCTATCCACATTTCATCTATGGAGGTCCTACCATATTAGGTTGGACCTCACCAGTTCTTATCCGACCTATTTTAGGTCGGACGTTATACAGCAGTCAACTAGTATTATGATGTTGTCATTTATGGTGTGTTTTTTCAAATGTTAGACGTTAGTCCAAGCCCCCATAATTAATGCGGACATCACTTCAAAATAAATGTCCAAAACAGGAATGTCTTGTAAGCATTTAATGCATAACTTGTCATTAAATACATGTAATCATCACATATTTTTCTATAAATATGAGACATAAATGTCCCAGGAGTCGGACATGAATTGCTAAAATAAAAGCACCCTTAGAAAGATTATACAAACAAGTCTTCCACTATATATTCAAGTATTTACTGCTTACTACAGTCATAGCCGACCTAAAAACTTAACACTAAGTTGGCTTAGAATAAGTACTTACCATTTTCTAACGTCGACAGTTTGGCACTAGAAGGAGAACTCCCCCTAAAAAGGTTTTCCATATTCCAGAAACTCACTAGACATATTTTCGACTCAGAAGCAAAGTCGTCAGCACGTGACAAGCCTGAAGATCGTCGTGTGAAAAAAAAGTTAGAATTCAGCGAGAAAAATCTATCGGAGAGCAAGGAGGGCGAGAATAGACACCCTAGTCCCCCTAAGAAAGATGCATCGCAATGATCGGCAAGCGTTTTTGACAGTTTAGGTCGCCCCTCTCAGATCCCACCCGCGCCACGCGAAGAAAAAGTACGAAGGAAAGAAGGAGCCCCATCCGTGGCAACATCTAATGTACAAAACACTCCGGATGAGCTAGAGCTGATGAAGCGATGTCTAATCGAACTGGAAGCTAAGCAGAAGAGCATCCCGGATGAGTACATCCTGGCAAAACCACTGCCAGAAAAGCTAAAAATGCTATAGCTAATTAGCTATGAGGATGGCAACGACCCTGTCAGACATCTCGATAGGTATACCTCTTGGATGGAATTTAAGGGGCCAGTGATACAATCATGTGCAGAGCTTTCCCTCTGACATTCGAAAACAGAGCAATGAAATGGTTCAAAAAACTACCGCAGCGTTCCATACGGAGTTGGAGTGACCTATCAGCTCAGTTCGTCTCCACCTTTATAAAGGCAATAACTCAGTCTACTTGAACGCATGGTCAACATCAAGCAGGGACGAACGGAATCCTTAAGGTCCTACATGGACAGATTTAGTAAAAGAATAGTGGAAGTGGACAAAATCTCTGACAACGCTGCTGTGATGGCTGTCTTGTCAGGACTACGTACCAAAACTCGATTCTGGTGGTCTATTAATGAAGATGGACCAGCAACATATTAAAAATTCCTATCTAGAGCTGAAAAGTACATCAGTGCTGAGGAGACGACCTCTGACCAGGAAAATGAGAAGTCTGATTGAAGAAACAACGTCAAGGGAAAAGAAAAAGATTACAAATTGGAAAAGAAAGGAAGTCCTAAGAAGATCCCAGATTTTCAGCACCCAAGTCGACAAAAACCCATTCCTGAAAGGTACCAGGGATACCACATCCTAAATACCTCACTCGAAAATGTCCTGATGCAGACTAAAAACAAGGACATCCACAAAAAGCCTGCCCCTATGAGAGCAAACTCATTAGATCTAAACCAAAAAAAGTACTGCAGATATCACAGATCTGCCGGGCATGATACTGACAATCGTCGAGACTTGAAACACGAGATAGAAAGCCTCATTAGGCGAGGTCATCTAAGAGAATTTTTGGCACGACTAGCGAAAGGAGCTGAGCTCCCTCCACCCCATGTCCGGGTTGAACTACCACCTACACTTCCACCTCAACAAGGCCGAGGTGATCAAAATCGTGCTGAAATTCGCATGATAGTGGAAAGAAGTCAACACCTTGAAAGATCAAGGAGACAATGTCGCAAACTCTCTCTGGAAGCTCATACCAACTATCAGATACTGTCAAATACCGTAGCTAGCCCAGATGTAAAAAATTTATCTTTCTCCAAGGAAGACGCGTTACACATATTGCAGCCACACTCAGATGCACTCGTTATTACTAGCCGGTCTCCGAAATCAACATTCATCGAACACTGTTGGATGACGGGAGCTCCGTAAATGCTCCATACTTGAGAACATTTAAGTAGATGGAGATCGACGAACGGCATGTGAGGCCATTCCCAAAGCCCCTCCAAGGGTTCACCGGGGAGTTTGTGGATCCAAAGGGGTAGATGGCCCTCGTGGTAGAGCTCGGACCACCTCCATGTTAAAGAAGGATAATCACAGACTTTTTGATTCTGGATCTCCCATCCGATTACAATGCCATCTTGGGACAACCAATACTACTTGAACTCAAAGCGACAGCGTCCATCTACCACTATGCTATGAAATTCTCCACTCCCCATGGAGCCAGAATAGTTAGAAAGCTTTAGATGGTGGCCAGGAGCTGCAACATCACCTTTCCTCGGGTAGGAGTAGACATAATTCATGAAGATGACGGATGTCTAAACTCAAATTTAGACCAGAATGAACTGAAAGAAGAATCGGTCGAAGAAATCGAACGACTTGACCCAAGGTCGAACCAACACGAGCAGAATACCGAGCCTGTGGAAGAGTTGAAGCTGATTCAGGTCGACCTCAACCACTCAGAAAAGGTCATGCGCATCGATAAAGAACTCGGTGAACCAATAAAATCTCAACTTATGGCCTTTCTGAAGGATAACATTGACGTCTTTGCATGAAAACAAGCGCATATGGAAGGAATAGACCCCAATGTCGCTTGTCATAAGTTGAACACAGGTCCGGACGTCAAACCAAGACAACAACGCCAACGTCCTCTTAATCTGGAGAGATACGAAGCTCTTGCCAATGGAAGTTGACAAATTACTCAAATGTGGTTTAATTAGGGAGTCACTATATCCCCGATGGGTGGCAACCCCGTCCTAGTAAAAAAGAGCAATAGAGCTTGGAAGGTATTCCCTAAGGACATCTTCTCACTTTCCCGAATCGATCAAATGGTAGATGCCACGGTCGGTCATGAACTCTTGAGCTTTATTGATACATACTCCGGTTACAATCAAATCCCAATACACGAAAGTGATCAAGAGAATACCTCATTCATTACTGACCGAGGTCTTTACTGCTATCGAGTCATGCCATTCGGACTAAAAAATGTCAGAGCAACGTATTAATGGTTAGTCAACACCATGTTTCCCGGCCTCATAGGAAAGACTATTGAGGTATATGTTGACGACATGCTTGTGAAAAGCACCAAGGCAACGAATCACATTCAACACCTTGCTGAGATGTTCTCCGTACTAAAAAAGTATAGGATGAAGTTCAATCCTTCGAAATGTTCATTCGGTGTCAGATCAGGAATGCTCTTGGCTACATGGTCCACCAAAGAGGTGTCGAGGCCAACTCGAAGAAAATCAAAGCCCTACAAGAAATGAGACCTTCTACCAAAATCAAAGAAGTACAAAGCCTAGCTGGAAGAATAGCTGCGCTAAGATGTTTTGTTTCAAAATCGACGAATAAATACAAACCATTTTTCAATCTCAGTGCGGTGGCAAAGAGTTCAAGTGGAATGAGACGTGCCAGCTAGCCTTTGAAGGACTAAAAGCACAACTTGCACAACCTCCATTATTTTCAAAACCACTGACCGATGAAACCCTAACTCCATATTTCTTATCAGCAAGGAAACTCAGACCCTATTTCTTGCAACATCGAATAGAAGTTTTGACAAACTATCTCCTAAGGCAGGTCATACAAAAGCCAGATACTTCTGAAAGACTTGTGAAATGGGTGGTAGAGCTTGGCTAGTATGACCTCTACTTCAAACTCCGGACCTCCGTCAAAGGTCAAGCACTGGCCAATTTCGTTGTTGAGTTTAGTCCGGAACATGAGCCCAGCACCATAGATGAAGAAAGTTGGACTCTCTTTGTAGATGGATCTTCAACAAAAACACGTGTCAGAGCTGGAGTAGTCCTTACGAACCCGAACTTGGAGCCACTTTGTCAGTCTCTATGATTTGATTTCCATGCCTCTAACAATATGGCTGAATACGAGGCCCTAATTGACGGTTTGAGATTTGCAAAGGGAATGGATGCACTCAGACTACTCGTATACAGCGATTCTCAGCTAGTGGTCAATCAAATTAATAAGTCCTACCAAGCTAAGGACGAAAGGATGGCGTTTTACTCACAAATAGTAGAGCAAGAACTTAAATCATTCAGCGTCGTCGAGGTCAAACATTTCCAAAGAACACAAAACAACCTCGCTGGTGCTTTAGCACGACTCGCTACCAGTGAAGGGATAGAGGAGCTTGAGAACATCCAAATCAGAAGAATAAGCAATGCAGCAATCAACCAGCCCAAACACATGCTCACCACAGTCAAACTGGACTCTAGCTGGATGGATGAGATCATCCAATTCTTGAAAGATGGTAAGGTGCCCTCAGATAGCACGGAAGCCAGGAAATTAAGGACTATAGCAGCTAGATACACAATCATAGATAATGTCTTATTCAAGAAAGGCTTTTCACTCTCTTTACTCAGGTGTCTAAAGAAAAACGAAACCCAGTACGCACTTTGTAAAGTTCACGAAGGAGTATGTGGCAACCATACTAGGGGGCAGTCATTAGCACACAAAATCTTAAGACGGGAATATTTCTGGCCATCAGTAAAGAAAGATTCCATTGATTTTGTCTGGAAATACGATAAATGCTAAAGGTTTGCCCCCATCATCAGAGCTCCCTCGGAAGGGCTGGCCACAATTCTCAGCCCATGGCCCTTCTCAAAATGGAGGATTGACCTAATCGGTCCAATGCCCATGGGAAATTGTGGAACTAAGTACGCCATAGTTGTTGTCGACTACTTCACAAAATGGGTGGAAATAGAACCGCTAGCCAAAATAACATAACAAAAAACTACCGATTTCATATGGAAATCAATTATATGCAGGTTTGGAGTACCCTACTTAATTATCACAGACAATGGCAAGCAATTTGACAATTCCAGGTTGAGGTCATTCTATGAATGAAAGCACTTCTCCACACCAAACCATCCTCAGGCTAATGGGCAAGTCGAAGCTATCAATACAATCATAAAGCACACCTTGAAGACACGGCTAGATGAACTAAAAAGAGCCTGAGCTGAAGAGCTACCAAGTGTACTATGGTCTTACTGCACAACATGTCGGTCCAACACGGGAGAAACACCTTTCGCACTAGCCTTCGGAATTTAGGCTGTCATCCTAGTAGAGCTCGGACTCCCATCATTTAGAGTCTAAACTTTTGATGAAAATTCCAACGAGGGTGCTATGAGAGCCGAGCTCGACCTACTGGAGGAGAAAATATTGGGAGCAGAAATTAAAAACACAATTTACAAACAAATAAGTGCAAGGTACTACAACAGAAAAGTCAAAGAACGAAAATTCAAAGCTGGAGATTTCGTCTTGAGAAAGGTCTTCCTTGCAATAAGAGAAAACAAAGCAGGAACACTTGCTCCAAACTGGGAACGACCTTACAAAATTGTCGCAGTCCTGAAGAACGGGGCTTATGAGCTCCGAAATGTGAAAGATCTTTCGCTTATGCATCTTTAGAATGCTAAACATCTGAACAAGTACTACTAGTATAACTTATCAACCATGGCTTACGAGCGTGAACTACTTTTATTAAAGAAGCCATGGCTTCCACGTTGTAAAAAGTTTCTACACGTTTATGAAATGAAGAAACATTTTTTGAAGTCGAAATTAAATCAAAGACAATAAATCTAGAAATAGTCCGAACTAAGGATGTGATCAAGATCACAAACCTTTGGATACATAGGTCCCATATAGCTCAGACCCACATCGGATGGCGTAAGTGCTGCGCCACCAACATCAAACTAAAATCTTTATGTCTAAACTAAGGATGAGGCAAGTATCACAAGCCCTAAACACAAAGATCCACCAAGATCGAACAAAAAAAAAGCTCGGCAAAAACTTTGAGGCATTTATAGTATCAGTTCGTTCGAGTGACTGAATTATAAAAAATCAGAAGTCAAATATTAGATATAAGTTTCAGTTCGTCCATTTGATCGAGCTAAAAACTTGGAGGCATTTACACCATCTAAAAGATCAAATGTATGAGGTCAAATGATAGATGTTTGAAGTCAGATGTTAGACGTCAGGTGTTTGAAGTCAGGTGTTAAGAAGTCAAAGGTCATATATAAGTTTTAGCTCGTCCATTTGATCGAGCTACAAACTTGGAAGCATTTACACCATCTAAAAGATAAGATTTTTGAGGTCAAAAGTTAGATGCTTGAAGTCAGATGTCAGATGTTAAGTGCTTGAAGTCATATGTCAAGAGGTCAGATGTCAGAACTTTCAAATACTTTGAAGAATTAAACACAAGGTAATAGAACGGACATTTTCATTAAAATCAAAGTTCAGTACATACACAAAAGAAAGTTCAGTACAAGTACAAAAAATTATACAAGATAAAAACTCATTCTTAAGCACCGGACTGATTTACCTCCTCAGGAGACGGAGGATTGAGTTTGGAATTACTCTTTAGCTCGGCAAGCTCATCCTTCAGGAACTGAACGTCCTACCTCGGACGTTTCTCTGCTGCCATCTCAATCAGCTCCTCCATCGTCAAGAAGTAGACCTTCTCCTGGTCGACCAGATAAGCATTAGAAGACTTGAATTCTTCCACGTCCTTGTCCCTATTTACCGACCTATCCAAGGTAGGTAAATAGGGACAAGGTTGTGGAAGCTCTTTTAAAGCATGGAGTTCAAACTCTTTCGCCTTGAGTTCCTTCTCTCGCTTCATCAGCACATCCTTAGAGGTGGCATGGAGTTTCTTCTCCTAATTCAGTTTGGTAATAACTTTCTGACCTTCATCTTTCATCGATTGGAAATCTGATAAAGTATTGGCCATTTTCTTTGCGGTTGAAGTCAGTTGAATGCCGTCCTGGCAGAGTTGACTGAGGTAGCAATGGCGGACTCTATCGCTCCCACACTCTCCAAATATTTTTGCTGGCCTGGAGTCCAACTCTTCGCCATGAACCTCATGACCATTTTAGCAGTAGAAGGCAGCCCTGTAACCTTATCCCTATAGGAGAGTTCAAGCGGAATAAGTCTCGAACTGGCTTGAGAAGAACTCCTCCTAGCTTCAGATATTCTTCGTCATTCTCCATAGTAGACCCCAAGTACGCTACATGAAGTCGAACTGTTGTTTGCTAAGCTCTAGAAGGCCCATCACGAACTGGGAAGGATGTCACTTCCTCAACACTTTGAGCTGGACTGAGCGTCGGAGCTGGTGCCAGATCTGGTACAAATGTAGGTCGAGGGCGGGATGTTTGGCCAAGCCCCTCACCCGAGGCTTGCCTTTTACCTTTTCTGGCCTGATTGAACTTCTTTTGAAAGAAAGATATATCCTTCATCTCTTTTCTAGAGTGACCTGAAAACATGTGAAGTTAGAACTTGGGAACAAAATAAAATAATACAAGTAATGAGTTCGGACAATAAGTTAACTCACGAGGTGGGATATCTGAACCAGTAGGAGAGAGCTGAGCTGCGATCAAATTCTCTTCGGTTATCAAAACGTTGCACGACCTTGAGTTCTCATCTAGAGTACGCGCCCTCCATACTTTCTCAGAAGATTCTTCAGTAGGATCGTAGGAGTTGTATCCTGAAAAGGACGAACCAAAGTTCAATAAGGAATTATGCGAACTGACCTAAAAGTAAGGCAAACGTGCTTACTTAGTTCGTGATAACGAACTAGAATATTAACATCAAGTCTGACGTCATTTTCAGCAAACTGCCAGGCACCTCGGGAAAAAACCAATACTTCTTCCAATTCTTCACCGAGTCTGGGTCTGAGTAACAACGCTACCACCTATTCTGGCCTTCACCAAAGAATACCAACAGCCTGACCTCTTACCATCTAGTTTAAAGGAATACAAACTATTAAACTCCATAACCAAAGGATTGGGGAAGCTGAGCTGATTCCACAAAATAAGGAAACCCACCATGGTCCTCCATCCATTTGGGTATAACTGAGTTGGAGCTAATCCCCATTTTCTCAAAAATTTCCTAATAATCCAATGGAAAGGGAAACGAAGCCTTGCTGCTAGGACCACCTGGTTTAATGCCACATAGCCCAAAGGTGGGTCATCAGCTCCGTAATCACGACCTGGAATGATAAACTCTATATTACTAGAGATCCTATAAGCTCTATGCTAGTTCCCTAGCTATTTTTGGCTGACCTCTGACTGGAAGAACTTACACTTCCAGACTGGAGCACTCCTATGCCCAGATTCTATCTCCATTTCCTTCCAACCTAAGCTCTGGACTTTACCTCCACATCTCTATTATCCTTGGCTTGTGGAGATCTACTAATCAGAGGAGGAACCGATGTCAGATGAGTAGGGCTAAGGATTTTCTCCTCAACTAATTCATCCATGAACTGACCTGAACTAACGAACTCTTTCTCATCCTGACCCCTACCTCCGGACAGAACAGAACCTCGTCCTCACCCTCACTACCAGTCTCAGAACTCATTTTTTCACAAGAAGAGGAATTCAAAAGAAATTGGGAAGAATGAAATGTAAAGAGTGATATTTTTGAACTAAACATAAGATTGAAGAAGATGATGAACTCTTGGGCTGCTCGGACAATTTTGATACCGCTCTGGCACTCAGCTCGAATAGAACTAATGGAATTGAGTAAAATGTGAAGGTAAGAGTCCCAAATGAACCCTATTTCCTCTGTATTTATAGAGGATGAAGGTGAAAAGTCAGCATAATCAATGCAGCAATGATGACATGACGGCGCAATGATGGTGCTCCATTAAAATATTTCCTTGAGCCACGCAAAAATCTAATTTTTCCATCTAGGCCACGACACTTGTCAAACAATGATGCGGTCTGACAGCATTATCACGCCGGATAAAAACACTGAACATATCAGGACGATTCAAGATCTGCGATATGAATTAAAAGCCACCCATAATTGAAGTTAAAAGTAGACCTTGTGGGCAGTTGTTGATAGCCGACCTGACCTGTCACGACAACCAAAGATTTTTCCTGCACGTTATAAAGGTCTTACCAGATCATTGAAGGAGGTCCTACCTATCCATTACTACTGTGGGAGTTTATTTCCATCTATGGAGGTTCTACCATATTAGGTCGGATCTCACCAGTTCTTACCCAACCTATTTTAGGTCGGACGTCATACATCAATTAACTAGTACTATGCTGTTGTCATCCATGGTGCGTTTTCCCAAATATCAGACGTCAATCCAAGCCGCCATAATTAATGCAGACATCACTTCACAATAAATGCCTAAAAAGAAAATGTCTTGTAAGCATTTAATGTCTAACTTGACATTAAATGCATGTATCATCACATAGTTTCCTATAAATAAGAGACATAAATGTCCCAGAGGTCAGACATAAATTGCTGAAATAAAAGCACCCCTAAAAAGATTATACAAACAGGTATTCTCCTATATATTCATGTATCTACTGCTTACTACGGTCATAGTCGATTTAAATACTTAACACTAAGTTGGCTTGGAATCAGTGAAGATTATCACCAACTTATTTGAAGGTTCTAGATATTTCTCATTATTTTCTTTAAAATAATTTTTTCTAGAATGTTCCATATAAATTAAGAAGCATATAGAACAATGGGGGTGCTTTCATGATTATGACTAGAACTTTGTAGTTTGTTGTTAACCTCAATTATAGATGTTTCTAGATATATTGTAACCAAGTATAAATAAGTAGTGAGGTGTAATAAGTGATGAGTGAGATCACAAAAGAGTATGTTGTGTTCCATAACCAAAGTATTGTACAAGTGTTTATATAATAAAACAAGCTTCTTTTGTGTTCCAAATCCAACAAGTGGTATCAGAGCGAGTCGATTGAGGGCCACGTGTTTCCAGAGCAAGGCAGTCAAGTGGAGATTATTTTTGAGCTTCTGTAGATCGTGCACAAATTGAGATTGTGAAGCTTCAATAAAGCTTGCTTGGTAACGAGGAGGTTATTCAAGTCACGATAGGCGACCTACAAGTGATAGGCAGAGTGAAGAAGCTCAACAACCAAAACTACATCACATGGCAGACATGCATGGAGTCTTATCTCCAAGGCCAAGACTTGTGGGACGTAGTTGACGGCAGTGAAGTGACACTGCCGGAGGACGCCGGGGCTCTGAAGAAATGGAAGATTAAAGCAGGTAAGGCCATGTTTGCGATAAAGACAACAATTGATGAGGAATTATTGGAGTACATAAGGGACAAGTCTACACCAAAGGAAGCATGGGACACATTTGCAGCACTATTTTCAAAGAAAAATAATCTAAGGTTGTAGCTTCTAGAGAACGAGCTATTGTCCATCACTCAATGGGAGATAACGATAAACCAATATTTCAACAAGGTAAAATCTCTCTGTCGCGAATTCTCTCAATTAGATTCTTCAAGTAAAATTTCAAAGTCTAGGATGAGAAGAATAATCATACATGGATTGAGACCTGAATTCAGAGGCTTTATTGTCGCAATACAAGGTTGGCCAGAGCAACCTTCACTAGTCAACCTAGAAAATTTGCTAGCCGACCAAGAGGCGTTGACTAAGCAAATACTAGGGGTCTCACTGAAGAAAGAAGATGATGCATTATTTAGTTATAAGAGAAAAGACCAATCCCCTCGACAAAATAATAAAGAAGAAAAACGTATAGAAGGTTCTCAAACAAAGGGAGCTCAAGAAAATCGTGATGAGAGAGGTCAGTTGTCCAAGAGATATAGGCAACCTAATGGCTCGTGCTTTGTATGTGGCAAACGAGGTCATTACGCAAGAGATTGCCAATTTAGGAAAAATCCAGCAGAAAGAAATATGGCAACCTCCAACGAGCAAGAAAAATATGATAGTGAAGAAGAATGGGATGCTGAAGCGTCGCTCGTAGTAATTGAGCAAATTCATGAGGAGGTGTGCAGTTTAAGTCTTGAGGAAGAATCGACACTGATGGTAGTCATCCCTGGACGGATAGATTGTGAAAATGATTGGGTTGTCGACTCAGGATGTTTCAATCACATGACCGGCGACAAGGAGAAGCTGCAAAACACAACAGAGTATAAGTGGACACCACAGATGGTGGATATGCTAGATTCAAAAGAAATTGGAGATAAGTTGCAAGAAGAAATTGTAGAAGTACAACAGAGCCATGAGGAAATTGAATATTCACAGGAGTCAAGCGACGAAGAAGAACCTACGAAGGCAACGCAAAGTCCATGGCAAACTGGTGTGCATCAACCAATACCAGAAGAGAATAGGCCAAGCCAACAAGAAGAGGTTGAGGTACCAACGAGTCCTCAACCACAACTAAGGAAATCAACTAAACAACGAAGGCCAAATCCCACGTACGCTAATGCAGTGGTAGAAAAATATGAAAGTACCAAAGAGCCGAAGACCTTTGAAGATGTAGTCCAACACAAGGAGTGGAGAAAGGCAATGGAAGAAGAAATGGTGGCTCTAAAACAAAATGAGACTTGGGACTTGACGCCAATACCTGACAGAGTAAATCCTATATCCAGCAAATGGGTATACAAGGTAAGGAGGCGACCCAATACGTCAAAAGAGAAGTACAAGGACACATGTTGAGATGATGAGAAGAAAGAGTTAAATCAAATAGTTGGTGCAAAAGAGGAGAATTGAAGATTATCACCAACTTATTTGAAGGTTCTAGATATTTTTCATTATTTCTTTTAAAATAATTTTTTCTAGAATTTTCCATATAAATCAAGAAGGATATAGAACAATAGGAGTGCTTTCATGATTAGGACTACAACTTTCTAGTTTGTTGTTAACCTCAATTATAGATGTTTCTAGATATATTGTAACCAAGTATAAATAAGTAGTGAGGTGTAATAAGTGATGAGTGAGATCACAAAAAAGTGTGTTGTGTTCCATAACCAAAGTATTGTACAAGTGTTTATATAATAAAACAAGCTTCTTTTGTGTTCCAAATCCAACAATCAGTACTTACCATTTTTAACGTCAACATATTTAATTCAATTTCTCAGTCTAACGCGACGAACAACATTCAAAATTCTAAGACAATTGTTTTCCATTAAAATCTCATCCATAAGTTTAGAACATCTCTCAATTAGACCAAGTCAATCTTTGATTAGAAATTAGAATCACGTGCCATGTTTGGTCATATCCACCTCTCAATGACCATATACCTATAAATAAATCTCTCCATTAATCCTCAAAGGGTATGCAATCCTCAAAGTTTTACTAACTAAAGTATCAATGACACCCCCGAGACATAATTCAACACCTTCATTTCAGATTGCTCAAGGTCGAAGACATTCCGTCACTGCGAAAAGCTCGTGCACTTGATTCTTTAAGGTAAAATACCTATAATATATTAAAAAGATTGGTTGATGTATTTACAAATTTCATCGTATATACCTCATTTTCTTATTATTTTTCAAAGGTATTTACTATTTAGTACCAAAAAAATATATTTCCTAAATTCTAGTCCAAAGAAGGGGGACAGGAAAGACAAATTCTAAAATTGTAGGCTGGTTAAAGAAGAATCTAGAAACGTGAAAATGCACCCTTGCCGCTTCCTAGTTTGAATTCTAGCAAATAAGAAAAATTCAAGAAATTAAATTTAAAACGAAAAGGGCAAAAGTAAAGGCAAATTTGAGAAGCAAAGAATAACAGAGGGCAAAAAAAGTGATTGCAGCAAGTGGGAATTGATTGCATGTAACCCACTTTGAATAAGAAAATTTTCAACTCTGAAATCTGACACATCAGAACCTCTTTGGTGGACTCATAAACAGATAAACTGGTTGGTCCAAGTGGTGGCAACATCATTTGGATTTTCGAATTTTTTTTTTTTTAGCTTTATGAGTCAAACTGAACTAGTTAATTCAATCTGATTCACAAAATAAGCTCTACCATGTAATCAACTTTAAATTTATTTATAGAAAATTAATTGTTTGTTTAGTTGATTTTAAAAATAGTTTTTTAGAAGATTTTTATATTTTTTTTTAGTGAAATGAGTGATTGAAAAGTTGATAAAAATTGTGAATTTCATAACATATGTAGTTGAAAACAAATTTGGCAAAAAAAAAAAAAATTCAAAAAATATATATAGCAATCTGTGTGCTGTTTTAAAAGAATAATCTGAGGGGAAAAAAGAAAAGAAAAGAAAAGAAAAGAAAAGAAAAGGTTATTTGGTGGTTAATGTAAAAGCGGTTGTTGGTCCCCAACATCCTTAAAAGTTTTCAGTTAGTTGTGTGAACACTAAATACTAAATAGTGACTGTAACAAAAAGATGCCCAAGTGACCAAACCCTCCTTGCCTCCACCTCTATTTATATCCCCAACCCTCCTTCCCATTTCCCCCATTCAACTTCGCATTCCTTCTCTAGCCCTTTTTATCAAGACCCAAATTCAAAGTAATTTTCTTGCCATTTTCATCTCTCATTTGTCTATTTTCTTGTGCTTATTTAACATGGACTGAAAACAGTTCAGTTTCTGGTACTGATTCTTGATTGTACTAAAGAAAATGCTAAAAAAAACACGATTTTATTTATTTTTTTGCAGGAAAATGGCTGTTTTTGGACTTTTCTTGGTGGGTTTACTCTCATTGTTGTCATCAGTTCATGGGTATGGTGGAGGATGGATCAATGCTCATGCCACCTTCTATGGTGGAAGTGATGCCTCCGGGACAATGGGTATGCATAAACCCCTCTTTCTTTAACAATTTTTTGGGTCTCAGGGTATATTGGGTATTTCATGTATGTTTCGGGTCAATGTATTGGAGGACCCGTTTTGTGGGTGAATAGTTGTAAATGTGCGTGCGTACCAAACACGCTCTAACAGTTACAGCCTGCAGTAATTGAGTAAATATGTTGAATTAAACTGTTCTTTTGACAATTTTTCTGCAGGTGGGGCTTGTGGCTATGGAAATCTTTATAGCCAGGGGTATGGTACAAACACTGCAGCTTTAAGCACAGCTCTGTTCAACAGTGGGTTGAGCTGTGGGTCTTGTTTTGAAATTAGGTGTGTAAATGACCGGCAATGGTGCTTGCCTGGTTCAATTATGGTCACAGCCACCAATTTTTGTCCACCAAACAATGCACTGCCAAACAATGCAGGAGGGTGGTGCAACCCTCCTCAGCACCACTTTGACCTCTCCCAGCCTGTTTTTCAACACATTGCACAATACAGAGCTGGAATTGTCCCTGTTGCGTACAGAAGGTATTATTTTTTACTGCCTTTTTAGCCTAAATGCCCCCCTTAATTTTGGCCCCAACAAAAAAAGAAACCTATTGATTGTGACAGATTCTAAATATTAAAGTGAAGTTGTCTTACATGGTACATGTGGTCGTGAATTCAACTCTCGTTTTGAAAATTGTGTGTTATTTTTACTGCACCCACATGCTAAAGTTTGTTAATTTCTTGTAAAGAATGAACATATTTGTCTCAACATTTATTATTGTGGTCCTTGGTTTATAAATGAATATTTACTGTTATAACTGTTCCTCATGATTCATTATTTGATGGTAACTGTTTTAGTGCTGAATTGGTACAGATTTGAAGTAGGTTGCTAATTATTTTCACTGTTATTATGACTTTAATTTGTAGGGTACCCTGCAGAAGAATTGGAGGCATAAGGTTCACCATTAATGGTCACTCCTACTTCAACCTAGTACTCATAACCAATGTTGGTGGTGCCGGTGATGTGCATGCAGTGTCCATAAAGGGGTCCAGGACTGGTTGGCAGCCAATGTCCAGAAACTGGGGCCAAAACTGGCAGAGCAATAACTATCTTAATGGCCAAAGCCTCTCATTTAAAGTCACTACCAGCGATGGCCGCACCGTTGTTTCTTACAATGTTGCTCCGGCAAGCTGGTCTTTTGGACAGACCTTTGCCGGTAGCCAATTCCGGTGAAAGGCCCCCTGCATTCAATAATGTTTGTTTGGTTAGATGGAAATTACCATCTAATATCAATATTTTCACTAGTATTAGTATATTGTCTTTATCATGTTGGTGTCTGTGTTCTAGAGGAGATCTAATTTTAATATGGTCTCCTTGTCATTTGTGGGTTTTTAAGGGCACCCAATTTATGGGGGGTTCTTTATGTTGTCGAGGCCAGTTTTTGGCTATTTTTGTCCATTCTGTTGCAAGGCAGAAATTGGCAGAGGTGGACTAATTATCACCCGCCTTTTAATCAAGGGTTAGTAGTAGAATTAGTAAGATTAGTAAGTGGTTTTATCCTCTAATTAGGTTTTGTTTTTAATTTAGCATTGTGCTGGAAGTGTCCTTATTATGGTTGGATTTGTACTAGACAAGATGTAAATTCAATTTGCCTAGTAATCGAAGGTGTTGCCTATTATTAATTTCAATCTAGCCTTTTTTTTTTTTTTTTTTTTTAAATTTATAAATATTCGTTAATATTTTTAAATAACAAAAATATGTACGCTCTTGAAGAATTTCCTTTCCTTTTGTGAATTTCAACGAAATTGAGGTTGACTTAAGGAACCTTGTAAAAATGGCTATTTGTATAAAATTTTGTTAAATTAATAATTAATTAATTTCAACTACACAATTAGTGAGATCTATAATTTTTATTAATTTTTTAACCACATTTTATGAATTTTTATCAAAATTTAAAAAAATTTAATTTCTAACAAAATGAAACTGTCATTATGCCATTAATAGGGCAAAAATGGTGATGTTTGAAATCTGTCTAACCCATCTACGTTGGTCGAGTGTGGATAGAAATGTTGGTTCTACTTGATGTAAATCTTCTTACGATCAAATTAGAGAATAACATCGAAAAATATACAATATTTAAGTATGTATAATGTTTTTTTCCTTGAATTGAATAAGTTGCACAACTCTTTGAATACAAGTGACCTTGATTTGTCTATAAGCACATTACCAACATTGATGGTAGTGCTTCCAATCTAAGTACGTGAAATTCACAATTTTATTCATTTTAAATCACAAAAATTAGTAAGTTTTCATATTTATACGTACACTCAATTTATGTGCCTAATTAAGTATTTGAAATTGTAACGACTCGCAAACTGAATCTCCATACCTATATTCACCGAGAATAAAATTGGAGTTATATACTTAATTATAGAATTAATTTGAATAGTAAGAGTGAGCTAGAATGAGAGTTCATTGATTATAAACTAGTTTATTTGACTAAAAAATTTATCTTCGTAACATGATATTTTTTTATTATTTTTAATCAGATAAACTAATTTATAATCCACATCAAACGAGCATTAAATATAGTTGAAAGTTGTGGGACGAAGTCGTATCCAATTTTTTCACGGATCTCTAACCAGTGTTTTCAATACTTCGAGAAGCCGCTTTATGTGACCACAGACCACTTTAAAAAATTGAATTAGAAGGGGAGTTTTGTAAAAGTAAAAAATAAATAAAAAATTAAAAATAGGAGTGCAGGCGGGAAAGAAAGAGCCCATGCTGAGACTCTGACAGTCAATCAGTCAAACCTGACCCATTTCTTTCCTCTTGAGTATCGAGCCCCCGTGACTTTCAAAACCACACTCCAATTCAATACTTTTTTATTTTTCTTCCTTTGCTTTAGTTAAAGTTCAGATTTTAAGAATGATTCTGAATTCATTGTTGTTTTGATAAAGTTTTTGATAAATTATAAATAAGAAATTTTATAAAATATATAGATAAAAATAATATTTAATTAATTTATAAATATTTAAAATGTTAATTTGTAAATTTATCTGCAATTTTAGAGTTTAGAAGTTCATAAACTGATAATAAACACTATTTGATAAGAGATCTCATTATTCATATTAAGCAAAAATTACTCAATAAATTAAAATGCATTTCAACTTCATGAAACAATTAAAGATATAGAGTTAATTACCTGAATTTCAAAACCATAAATGAACTTAATTTTGTTTAATCATCTTATATCAACTCACAAAATTATTTTACATCTATACAAAATTTAACATTCGTTAGTCAAAATTATCAGTCAGCCGATGTGGCAAATGGTGCACCTACATAGCCGTACATTTGGTATTATTAACATAGGATTACGTGGTCGTAGAGTTGTTTTTTTTCCTTAACTTTTTTGTGGCCACGTAGGCGTGCAGTTTGTCACGTGGACTCAACTGTTATTTTTCACTGACACGTCATCATTATTTCCGTACAAATGAAAATTAATTTATGAGCTAATATATAATTTTGAAACAATGGTTAACATTAATATACAATTCATGTAATTAACCATATTCTAGTACATTTATGATTTTTAACAATGAATAAACATTCCCTAAATAGGTAGCTCTCGTTTTGTAAGAGCATATCTAACAAACTCTTTAAACATAGATTATTTTTTAATTTAAAGAGCCAAAACTTAAAATTCTGCTCCAATAGACCCTCAAATTTAACATTTTAATTTAAAGAGTGAGTTTGGCTCTCCACATTTAGAGAGCTAAACTCACTCCCTATTATTAAATGTATTGAAATAATTTCAATTTTCAATACTTGATGTGTTGATTTTAATTAAATAATATAAAAAAATTATGAGAAAAATCTATCTATCTATATATAAATAGAAGTGCCGTCAAAATTTATTTTCTCGTCCAAATGTACTTTCCTATTTAAATTTTTTTTTTCAATTTCTAGAAATGGATTTTTTAATAGCCATTAAATGTTCATTTATAATACTACATTTAATAGTCATCTGATATGTTCTTACAAAATATGTATATAAAAATAAAATATAATTAATTTATAAATATTTAAAATGCTCAAAAAAATTGCTCTTTAAATTTAATAATGCTCTTTAAATATACATAAGTTGTTGTAGATTCTCTAAGATAAATATTTTACACACAAAAAAGACAAAAATAGTTTATTGATTTTAAGACAGTTACACTAGCGACAATTCGGCTGGATGAGTGGACAGAAATTGGGCACGTGTCTTTTGTCATTAAATAGTGTCGGAGCGCAAATGGGGTTGGGACGTTGAAAATGGTATTTAATGTGGGATCTTTTTATTCGGATGGCGACACGTAACTTTGGGAATGCGCCATGTGAGTCATGCCGCGTATCCCGCTTCAATGTCATACGTAGATTTCTTTCTTTCGTTATTTCATCACATTTTGATGGGACTAATAAAGTTTGATATGAACCACGCCCCTATGAGAATTGGTTTGTTACTAATTTGAATAATTTATTCATGTCTGTTTGAGTTTTATTTATTTATCTATTTATCTCGTAATAACATAAATTTCACATCGTAAGTAATTTTATATTTGATTGTATTTATAAATATTTATAAATTAATCAAATATTATTTATAATCTAACATATTTTATAAGATTCACTATTTATAATCTATAAAGAAATTTACCAACAAGATAACGTAATAAGTCGTGATAATTTTACATGGCAATATGGAATAGGAGGTGATTGAATATGCTCTTATATAGTTATATATATATTTAATAAAAACAATGTAGAAAACGTGAGCAAGCGAGTAAATTTATTTTAGGGACATGAGTAAAATTTAATTAATTTCAAAATGATCGAGTGATAGATATGACATTTACGATAGATATGACATTTACTATGAAAGAGAGTAAATTGTTATAGACATAAGGGTAACGCTTATCTGACTATAAAAATAAAATTATACTTGCAACTGAACAAGCACGTTACTCTAAGATACTTGATATATAGATAATTTGTAACATTACTTTATCACCTTGGCACATATTACCTTCTAACAAGTCTAGGAGTTGAACTTTTACGTCGAGCTCTTTTGCTTTGTCTCGAGAATGTATGGCCTCTCTCGTATGAGCTCAAACTTTTGTAGTCTGAGTTTGAGTTGTACTTGTGGTCATGAACTGTTGGAAATAAATTATTTATAAATTGGTTTAACCAAATTTTCGATTGAGTTTCGATAACCGATTATTATAAATTTATAGTCGAATATGCATTCTACCCCGTGAGTAGATGCTCGTGGTCGCTTGGTTTCGCAAAACTAGTTTCGAATGAATGAAAAATTAGTAGCAAAAATTGAGACTTTGAAAGTGGAAATTGGATATTGTAGCAAGCAATGAATTTATCCCACGTAAGAAGATGACATGATTTTGAACCTATTCATATTCCTCAAGTTTGAATTTAGGTTTGGGCTCCAATAAGTACTGCAAGCCTTTAGAGGAGAGGAAGCTTAGATGCTATCGAGTTCGGTTCAAAGCTCACACGTACGCACAATTGCCCGCCTGTCGTGGGTCGTGTTTGGCCCAATATATTCTTTTTGGACAAAATAATTTTATTTATTTTATTTTATTTTAAGTTCATCATCTAATTTTTAAATATCCGATTTTGACATATCTAGAAAGTGTTTGTTGAATTAGTACAGGTACGATTGTTCAAACAAGTCCTTCAGGTTTGACATTTGTTCAATCAAGTCATTTCAAGTGTTACGTCTATTTAGACCCAATTTTTGGTATGTTATAAATAGACCCCATTGTACTGCAAATTTTCATTCTATCAATTAAAAAGTTGTCTTGCATTATCAAAGTTCATACAATTCGAGTCCTCATTTTAGAGAGTACAAATCAATTCAAGTTCATAGTTCTTTTGATTTGTAATGCTACTACTGGAATGAATAGATCGTTGTATCTGGAGAGACGTTTGCCATAACACCGTAAGCACATAGGTAGGACAAATACGTGTTAAGGAAAGAGAGTTAAACTCTTGCCTCGATCTGTATCTTTAGAATTTTGCATTTGTAATTTCAAGTAAGTTTTTTGCATTTCTATATAAAAACATAATATAATTTTATATATTAATTGATACGTAAATAAAATTAACATGAACTTCGATGAGCAACTAGTTCTACTTTAGTGCCTGTTTGGTAGAGATTATAAACTAGTTTATTTGACCAAAACAGTTTATTTGATCAATAATGGTAAAAAATGACGACTACCAAGGTAAATTTTTTTGTCAAATAAACAATTTTTGATCAAATAAACTGGTTTATAGATTCTACCAAATGGACTCTTAATTATTCCATGTTAGACTCAAGTTTCTACTTAGCTTTCTTTCTGAATGGTTATTCCGTGTCTGTTTGATGTAGATTTTTAACAATTGAAATTGATAAAAGTTAGTGGGTCATTTAGAAATTAAGTGTGAAAATTACACACATACATTTGTAATTGAAAAATACTAATTAGTGTAATTAAATTGAAAATTATTAGGAATTTAAAGACTCCTATTTTTTTTTTTTTTTAGAATGTTACCTAAATTAAAATCAATTCAGCTGATACACGAAAGATTGGACACAAACAACGTTTGAATACAATAATTAACTAGCAAGATAAAATCACTTTTCCGCAAGAGTTTTTTCCATTTCCATGATTACATAATAAAATCATCCAAGTTTAAGCAGGATATATTATAGAAAGTCAGGATTCAAATAGGTAAATGTGATAATTAAAATGGTGAACAATTTAGGGTTTGATAAAATAAGGAGATAGTGCGCCCATAGGAGTATAGACGAGTTAGTAAGGCTTGAGGTGACGTGGGAAGAAATCCTCCAGCAACGCAGGTTCGATTTTCGTGTGGGGCAGATTTTCATTGAAATATTGTGGGAGTCTATCATGGGGGTTGGTCTGTTGGCTCTCTCCCTCAAGTCCCTGCCACTCGTACACATCTCTCGATTTACAACCCGCCTGATCAAGGAGCCTCTGACACAGGTGGGGGGCTTCGCCTTCGGAACTTTCTCCTTATCAGAAATAAGGAGGTAGTGCTGTGGAATGAAGTGACGTGATAGGGTGGAAAAATATAGTATAAATTCAATTGGTCGCTTAATTTTCTATTAATTGTCCTTTAAATTTGTAATTAATGTGATATAGCCAAAATTTTAAAATTTGATTATCCAGTAATTATCATTTAAATTTCTATATAGGTCAGTATTTTTCTGAATTTTAAAAATCATTCAGTATATTTTATTTTCTTTATTAAAACAACTAAGCAGATGTCCCAATTTTCTAAATTTATGTAACGAGGTTACGCCTCTCCTGTTGATGGGCCTATTTGCCCATGGTCCCCAGGTCCCCGGGTCTTAATATTGAGAAGGGATCTGTAATCATTAGCCCACGGTTCCTGGGTTTTGATAATTTGTTGCTTCAGCACAATATCTGGGCCCTCATGTGTTCCATCTGGTAACTTGGATTGTGTAGGTGTTACAAAATCTTTGGGTGATAATTAGGTTCTGTACCTAATTTCGATTTTTTTAATGAAATATAGTAGGGTGTTTGAAAATTAAGAAGACTACTGAATGACAATGATAATCACTAAACATTCAAAAATTTAAAATCCAACTATTTCTATTAATTATGGGTTTAATTTTTCCGTTAACAATAATCTTAAAATTATTTTACTAATCCAAATTAACTGTTCCTAAATATTTTGGCTGTGGGTAATTAGCACCTACCTTTTGAACTCATGCAATGTTGGCGGAATTCTGTGGAAGTAACCCAAAGCAATAAAATCAAGAACCGAAAATCTGGAAATGAAGAAAATAAACCGAGGCAAGAGTTGAACTCTTTGTCCTTAAGTCAAAATTGCCCCGCAAAGGTGCTTTCGGTCTTTGGCAAATGACTCCCAAGATACAACGGTTTCGCTTGAGTTTGGTAGCACTACAAAAACTCAAGTACAGCGAACCAAGATTGGTTTTGTACTCCAACGGATGAAATGGAAATGAAAAACCAGAATTTTGTGCAACTTAAATGCAAAAATTGGTTCAAAAGATGAAAAGGATGAATGCTTTATGTTTGCAATTGTTTTCTGTATCAATCTCTGTCAAAATGGACGTCCACATGTCCTATTTAACACTGAAGATCGGTTGAAAAACGAAAAGGAATGAACCAAAACATGCAACCTTTCAAAAGGACATGTCTGTTCACGCAAACCTATGCGATCGCATGGTTTAACCAAGCTGCGATTGTATAGCACAAAAAAATAGAACAAGACTTCGCCCAGATTAACCATGCGATCGCAAGGCTTTGCCTCCTGCGATCGCATGGAAGGACCAAAATACACTCTTTTCGTAATTTTAGCCATATTGCGATCGTAGGTTTACATACCTGTGCGATCGCATGGTCAAACATTTGACCCGATTTTGTCCTTTTTCGTAATTTCTCATTAATTCGATATTGGTTTCGAGATGCCAAATATACCCTTTAAACATACAGATAAATCTGAATTTTTGTCCGGGGGCGTTGCCCCCGAGCCCCCACGAGGGGCGCTGCCCCCTCGACCCCTGCGACCTGACCGGGCAGGTCGATCCCCATTCCGGGGGCGTTGCCCCCGAAGCGTGCGTCGAAGTGGCAAACAAATTTGCCTAAACGGATTGGGTCGGGTCTTGTATATTTGGCCAAGTTGACACGGAGTCACTTAGTTAATTTCTCGACATTTTAAACCAATTTCCAACAATCCCCCACATGATTGGAAATTCTTTGATACGCAAAACACGATGCAAATGAAATGCAATGATATGCAGACTCTAACAATTGAGTACAAACGACAAGTCATAGCATCAAGATAGGTAGCTTGTGGCTTTGAACCTTCTTTAGTTGAATACAATCGGATTTACTAGGCTAGTTGGTGAACACGATGTTTTTGAACCATCCAGCCGTTCGTGTAAACCCAAACAATTGTACCAACACCATAACTCATCTAACCAAATCGGTTCTCATGGTTGTGTCCATTTTGGCCCTGGACAACTCTTGGTTTCATAAGTGCTCTAGAAGAATTAAGCCTCGAATTCTCGTAGAAGCGGCCCCACTTCACACTTATATAGGTGATCTCTTACCTTTCCACTTCAAGGTTTTGAATCATTAAAAGTATGTATACTTATCCTTATACATATTTGACATAGCACTTTAAAAGTTAGGAATGGGAATAAGTGCTTTATTTCGAATCTTTTATAACTTAGTTGTCCCATTGAACCAAGATTTTGAGATCTCCAATCTACAAGGTTGGGTGTCCGTTATAAAAATTCTATTCAATAGGCTTTATGCCCATTCCCCTCGAAAGATGGTATACTTGATCTCTTGCAAGTCCTTTCGTCAAAGGATCAGCTAAATTCTCTTTTGACTTCACATAGTTAATAGAGATTATACCATTCGATATTAACTGTTTAATGGTGTTATGTCTCCGACGGATATGTCGAGACTTACCATTATACATACTGTTTTGTGCCCTTGCTATTGCCGACTGATTATCGCAATGTATATTAATTGCAGAAACCGGCTTTTCCCAACATGGAATTTCTTCAAGGAAATTACGAAGCCATTCTGCTTCTTCTCCAGCTTTGTCTAAAGCAATAAACTCAGATTCCATTGTGGATCGAGCTATACAAGTTTGCTTAGACGATTTCCAGGACACGGCTCCACCTCCAATGGTAAATACATAACCACTTGTGGATTTTGAATCCTTAGTGTCAGATATCCAATTTGCATCGGCATATCCTTCTAACACCGCAGGATATCTTGAGTAGTGTAATCCATATTCAACTGTGTGTCTTAAGTATCTAAGAACTCGTTTTAATGCCTTCCAATGTTCAACATTTGGATTACTAGTGAATCTACTCAACTTGTTAACTATGTATGCTATATCCGGTCTTGTGCAGTTGGTAATGTACATCAAACTGCCTATGACACGCGAATATTCCAATTGAGATACGGGCTCACCAGTATTCTTGGCTAAGTGTATACTTAGGTCAACTGGTGACTTAACTGGTTTATCGTCATACGTCTTAAATTTCTTAAGTATAGTCTCAACATAATGAGATTGAGATAATGACAAACCATCGGATGTTTTAGAGATTTTAATCCCTAATATCACATCCGCCACTCCTATGTCCTTCATGTCAAAATGTTTTGTTAACATTTTCTTAGTCGAGGAAATGACTTTTGAGTTATTTTCCATAATTAGCATATCGTCAACGTATAGGCATACGATCACATATTCATTGGGTGTGTTTTTAATATAGACACATTTGTCACATTCATTGATTTTGAAGCCATTTGACAACATAGTTTTATCAAACTTTTCATGCCATTGCTTCGGTGCTTGTTTTAATCCATACAAGGATTTTACAAGTTTACACACCTTCTTTTCATTTCTCGGTGCAACAAACCCTTCGGGTTGTTCCATATAGATTTCTTCTTCTAATTCACCGTTTAGAAACGCAGTTTTAACATCCATTTGATGTATTTCAAGATTATGCAATGCCGCGATTGCAATCAAGACACGTATAGACGTGATTCTTGTCACAGGTGAATAAGTATCAAAGAAATCGAGTCCTTCCTTTTGTTTATACCCTTTGGCTACTAATCTAGCCTTGTATTTATCTATTGATCCATCCGATTTCAATTTCTTTTTGAATATCCATTTACAGCCTAAAGCTTTGTTTCCCAGAGGGAGTTCAACCAATTCCCAAGTATGGTTATTCATGATGGATTCAATTTCGTTACGTACAGCTTCTTTCCAAAAAGGAGCTTCGGGAGTGGACATTGCTTCATCAAATGTCCTCGGATCATTTTCAAGTAAATTGGTTACGAATTCTGGACCGAATGTCTTAAGAATTCGTTGCCTTTTACTACGTCTCGGTTCTTCATTTATTTGAAGATTATCGTCATTTCTATGTAAATTATCATAAGCTCGTTTCACTGAACTTGCTTCCTTTTCTTTACACGGAAATTTGTCTTCAAAGAAGACCGCATTTCTTGATTCAATAATCGTGCCTTCATGTACATCAAGTACTTCAGATTTATGAACCAAGAATCGATATGCACTACTATTGATTGCATATCCAATAAAGACACAATCAATTGTCTTTGGTCCAATCCTAACTTGTTTAGGTTTGGGTATTTGTACTTTTGCTAAGCACCCCCACACTTTGAGATATTTGTAGGAAGGTTTCCGACCTTTCTATAACTCGTAAGGTGATTCAACTTTATTCTTGTGTGGTATCTTATTTAGGATATGATTTGCAGAAAGTATGGCTTTCCCCCACAAGTTTTGAGGTAAGCCCGAACTTATTAACATTGCATTCATCATTTTCTTTAGTGTTCGATTCTTACGTTCAGCTATCCCATTCGATTGAGGTGAATAAGGTGCAGTAGTTTGATGAATGATTCCAAATTCTGCACAAAATTCCTCAAATGGTGCAACGTATTCTCCACCTCTATCACTACGAATCATTTTTATTCATTTTCCAAGTTGATTTTCAACTTCGATTTTGTAGTGTTTGAACACTTCCAAAGCTTCATCTTTGCTTTTCAACAAGTATACGTAACAGTATCTTGTACAATCATCTATGAACGTGATGAAATACTTTTTACCACCTCTTGTTTGTACAAACTTTAAATCACACACATCCGTGTGAATTAGTTCTAAAGGTGTTGTGGTTCGTTCAACCGAATGAAAAGGTGCTTTGGCCGCTTTTGCCTCTACACATGTTTCGCATTTTCCATTATTAAAATGCATATTCGGAAGTACACTTAAATTCATTAACTTGCGTATTGAATTAAAGTTTGCATGTCCTAATCTATGGTGCCATAAATTAGACGACTCAAGAATATAAACGGAAGATCGCGTTTTATTCATAACTTTAGGTACAATAGTTAGGACATTCATTTTGAATAGTCCATCTTTTACATAGCCTTTGCCAACATACATATTGTTCTTGGTAAGTACAAACTTATCCGACACAAAGACTAACTTAAAGCCATTCTTGCTTAACAAAGAACCTGACACAAGGTTCTTGCGAATATCCGGTACGTGAAGAACATTGTTGAGGCTAAGTTCCTTTTCCGATGTCATCTTCAATATCACTTTGCCTTGTCCTTCCAATTTGGATGATGAGGAGTTCCCCATAAACAGCTTTTCTCCCTCGGTTGGAATGTAGGATGTGAACATATCCTTATCAGCACATATGTGACGGGTTGCACCCGTATCAACCCACCATTCCATGGGATTTCCAACATTGTTGCATTCTGAAACAACCGCCGATAAATTCATGTCAGATATTCCATTTGATATGGAATCAGATTCGGCTATGTTCGCTTGGGCTTGCTTCTTTGGTTTGCGACAATCAACGGAGCGATGTCCAGCTTTTCCACAATTATAACAATTGCCCTTGAACTTCTTTGCATTCTTCTTGGAAGATTCAACGGAATGCTTTCTCTTCTTTCCTTTGTTGTTGTTGTTGTTGGATTCCACAACATTAGCCCTTGATTGTGGTATATTATTTCCAACACGCCGGTCCGAACTTCGATTGTCTTCTTCAATCCTTAGTCGGACCACAAGCTCTTCAATATTCATCTCCTTGCGCTTATGCTTGAGATAATTCTTGAAGTCCCTCCACATGGGTGGAAGTTTTTTAGGGATGGCAATTTAACCCGACCCCCGTCCCCCGCCCCGTCCCCCGCCCCGTTTAACATTTCCCCGCCCCGGATAATCGGGTATTCGGGTCGGGTACGGGGCGGGGAAAATTACCCGGGGCGGGTTCGGGGCAGAGTAGCCCCGCCTCGAACCCGCCCCGAATAACTTTTTTTTTTTTTTTAAATATTTTTAATATTGAAAATAATGGTTACAAAAAAAAAAAAAAAAAAAATTAAAAAAAAAATACAAACGGGGCAGAAAACGGGGCGGGAAGCCGCCCCGCCCCGCCCCGACCCGACCCCGACCCGACCCCGACCCGCCCCGATTTAAACGGGGAACGGAGCGGGTATGGGGGTTAAAATTCCCCGACGGGGCGGGGACGGGGGGGGCCGACCCGCCCCGAACCCGCCCCGTTGCCATCCCTAAAGTTTTTCGATGATTGCAGCCACTTGAAATGATTCACTTAGAGACATATTCTCCGCGTGAATGTCATGAAGTATGATATGCAACTCTTGCACTTGACTGATCACCGGCTTTGAATCTACCATCTTGTAGTCCAAAAACCTTCCCACGATGAACTTCTTTGTTCCCGCATCTTCAGTCTTGTATTTCTTTTCCAAAGAATCCCATGGGTCCTTTGCCGATTGCTTGGAACAATACACATTGTACAAAGTATTGTCCAAGGCATTCAGAATATAATTCTTGCACAAGAAATCTGAATGTTTCCAAGCATCCAACGCTATCAACGATGCCCAATTGTTTTCCCCATCTTGAATAGCGGGAGGATCCTCTTTCAAGAATTTTGCCAAGTTGAGGGTCGTGAGATAGAAGAGCATTTTCTGATGCCATCTCTTAAACTCAACCCCAATGAACTTCTCCGGTTTTTCCCCATGTGGAACGGAGCTTGAATGAACGATAGTAGGGGTAGCCACAACCGGAGTCACAACCGGATGAATCACACTGGTAGGGATACTTCCTTCAGAAGTTCCCTCATTCGAATTATCATTCAAATTCATTTCTGTTTACGTAAAACAGAAGATCAACCAAACCAATTACTTACCACAAAATACTGCAACGAAAATTTTGACTTAAGATTGTTGGCGGAATTCTGTGGAAGTAACCCAAAGCAATAAAATCAAGAACCGAAAATTTGGAAATGAAGAAAATAAACCGAGGCAAGAGTTGAACTCTTTGTCCTTAAGTCAAAATTGCCCCGCAAAGGTGCTTTCGGTCTTTGGCAAATGACTCCCAAGATACAACGGTTTCGCTTGAGTTTGGTAGCACTACAAAAACTCAAGTACAGCGAACCAAGATTGGTTTTGTACTCCAACGGATGAAATGGAAATGGAAAACCAGAATTTTGTGCAACTTAAATGCAAAAATTGGTTCAAAAGATAAAAAGGATGAATGCTTTATGTTTGCAATTGTTTTCTGTATCAATCTCTGTCAAAATGGGCGTCCACATGTCCTATTTAACACTGAAGATCGGTTGAAAAACGAAAAGGAATGAACCAAAACGTGCAACCTTTCAAAAGGACATGTCTGTTCACGCAAACCTATGCGATCGCATGGTTTAACCAAGCTGCGATCGTATAGCACAAAAAAATAGAACAAGACTTCGCCCAGATTAACCATGCGATCGCAAGGCTTTGCCTCCTGCGATCGCATGGAAGGACCAAAATACACTCTTTTCGTAATTTTAGCCATATTGCGATCGCAGGTTTACATACCTGTGTGATCGCATGGTCAAACATTTGACCCGATTTAGCCATATTGCGATCGCAGGTTTACATACATGTGCGATCGCATGGTCAAACATTTGAACCCCGCGACCTGACCGGGCAGGTCGATCCCCGTTCCGGGGGCGTTGCCCCCGAAGCGTGCGTCGAAGTGGCAAACAAATTTGCCTAAACGGATTGGGTCGGGTCTTGTATATTTGGCCAAGTTGACACGTAGTCACTTAATTAATTTCTCGACATTTGAAACCAATTTCCAACATGCAAACCGTCCATACATTTGAAAATTTGACATTTTCACCATCACCTATACCATTTTTTTGCATAAAACGCTATTTCTGTCCATTGTCATCCAAAATTTGTCGTTAACTCACTTTCACAACACGAGTCACACCAATTTGGAAGAGTAATTTCATCTATTTCATCCACACACTTTCTTTTCTAGCACAATTTGAAACAAGATAACATCTCCATCAGCCTCCTTCACAACTGTCCAGGGAGGCACCTTCACCACCACCCAATATTTATTCATCTTCTACATCATCAAACCCATCATCATTTTCAAACTCCGAATCCGAATTCACTTCAGAAAGCTCAAATTTTCCAAAATCAAAATCTGATCTTTCACAACTATTTCCAGTATTAGAACCATCATCAACCTCATAAAGTTCAAGATCTGGTTGAACATATTCAACTTCATGCAACGAAATGGCAAATCAATCTCAGTCAACTCAATTAATTTGACAAACTTTACTTGGGTTAGAAACAGGTGCTGAATTTTGACCAGAGTCGAGACTAGCAAAGAAGCTAAAGTTGCATCACCACCGGCGCATGTTAGCAGGCTTTGTTTAACCATAGTTACATTGAGGAAACCGTAGTTAATCTCCATAGTTTACTGCACAAAGCACTACCTGTGAAATACGGACTGCCAGATCTAGCCAATCTAGGTACACCGGTGGGTGTGAAAGTTGTGGCTTCACCGCCAGCAGAAAGTGGCGGCGATTGAAGAGTAGATGGATACTTTTGAGATTTGAGATTTCAAATTTGCGAGGTTTTGGGGTTGCGACGAGTTGCTGAAGAGCGTGTAGTAATGTTTAGATAGGCGGCGGCGGTATGTACACAAGTAAATGCCATAATACGATTGTTTTTGCTGTTTAAATATTTAGAAAAATGGAGTAATTTTTCTCGTTCATAAATTTGTGATATTTTCCTAGTTTCAGATGGTGTTAGAGAAGAAAGTGTGTGGACGAAATGGACAAAATCACACTTCTAAATTGGTGCGACTCATATTGTGGAAGTGAGTTAACAACAAATTTTAGATAAAAATGGACGGAATGGACGTTTTGTGCATGAAATGGTGTAGGAGATGGTAAAAATATCAAAATTTCAAAAGTAGTGACCATTTGCACAATGACTTCAAAAGGTAGGGACATTTTGTGCTAATTACCCTTTTGGCTATTCATATTTTGGCTACTGCCAGTCCCAATCCCAACTCACTTTTCAACTCTAAAGCTTCCTCTCTCTCTCTCTCTTCAATTCGCCGTCTAGTGCCACTCCTCCAGCATGAAAACTCATACCTCTAATAAGATAATTACATCAAATCTCCACCTCTATCACTAGAAAAAGAAACAACTAGAGAAATCCTTTCAAAAATTCTCAGCATTCACAAACATCATCTATAATGATAAGATTCCAAGAAAATTAGCAAAAGAAAGTTTCATTTATAAAGTTTTCACCATTATTGTTGAATTTTTTGCAGATCCCAAATAAAATGGGAATTCTCCAGGGAAAAGATTCGATCCCTCTCCTGGTCGGGCTAGATCTGGACTCATGACTTGAAGAAATAGTATTTTTGTACATAGAATGAGAGACATCGAGAAGAGCTAGCTCTTGTCAAAGATCTATGTCATTGGTAATCCGTACACATTGGTGGGCCATCGAAAACGGATCTCACTCGAACTCAATTACATGGTAAAAACATTTCAATAAAGTAGAATTATATAAAATTGAGATATGGATTATGAAAATTGAATACGTTGTTGATGCAGATTGTTACGTCATCTTATTATGTTAGTAGTGGGTATTGCGTCTTGTTACCTTTTCATGACATTTTGATTGCAGGCATAATACCTTAGAGTGGATGTCTAATTGATACAATCAATGTTAACACCAAAATGATTGTGGATTAAGAAACTTTTCGATTTTTGAATTTGAATTATTCAAGATGTATTTGGATAACAACGGTATGAAACGTTAGAGAGATAATTTTCGGTTGTTATTTTCTCTAGAATTTTGCTCAAATTAAAATCTCAGAAAATTGACAAATTTAATTTCCGTATTAGATATTTCTACTAAAATTTGGGCGATAAATTTTATCATATACTTATTTTAAATTAAAATTAAACAATTATTATTCAATATTTTAAATTTCAAACATACTGTACAAAGTTTTCAAACTCTAAAAACCTACCCAAATTAGATTCCAACACCACCATGATTGTCGTTGTTGCCATTGCCACCACCATCTATCGCTACCGTCGTCGTTCATTTTACACCACCATCACCACCAAAATAGTTTTGAATACAGGGTGCAATGGCAGCCGAATATGTATACGGTGGCAGTCGTGGTTCCATATATGGATTGGGGTTCGTGGTTCGACGATGATGGTGGCTCACAATGGTAGTTGCCAAAGGATGTTGGTGATTGGTACATATCGTGTGGTTTAGATTGATGGTCATGGTGTTAGTGGAGGTTGTTCCTGGTAGGCAGAATTGTGGTAGCGATGGCAAAGTTGGTGATAGTGGTCGATATCTTTTGTCTAGTTGTATTATTTCATTAGTAGAACTAGATTTGAAGTTCTGCGGTGGCAGTGGAGGCGATGGTGGCATTGGTAGTGGAAAATAGCGTTGACATATGCGTAACAAATGTAAAACACATTTTTTGTAATAAATGTAACAAAAAATGACGGCGGCGGCAGCAAAAACATGCATCAAAATGTGTATAACAAATGTAGCATACATTGTTTTGGAACAATGTAAGTAAAACAATATATATATATATATATATATATATATATATATATATATATATATATATATATATATATATATATATATATATATATGAATGATCTATTAAGCACCGATACTTAGTTTATGCTAAGTACATATGACATGTCATAAGTAGTTGTAAAATAATGATGGATCATACATATTCAATGTATAAATGAAATAGACATTAAATAGACATGACATATCATCGGTACTTAGCGGTACTTAAAAGATTATTCACATATATATATATTTAATTTCATCCAACCTCAGAAAATGTGGAAATTATATTCACTTCTTATCAATATAAAAATAATTCTAACTTTATTAATTTAACAAATTTATTTTAAAAATACTGCTATAATTAATATTATATTAATTAATAAAATAATGAATTAAAATCAAATCTGGACCAAGACCACGTGAATTATGATGAACTTTGACCCAAATTTGTTTCTTGAGTCCTTGATTATTTTCACGGTAAGTCCTTCGTCTTTATAATATCTTCACTTTAGTCCCTGTACTTTATCTTTTATTTCAATTTCATCCTTTTTTATTTACAACACAAGTCTTTCAACTTTAAAATTTTTGCAAGTTGATCCCCACATTTATACTTCTATGTCAATTTAGTCTTTTATAATATCACTATTTGATACAAATGTTACAAATGATATTTTATATCAGTATTTGATACAAATATTACAAATAATATTTTGTATCACTGAATATGTTACATATTATATTATATTATTTTACACAGCACGTTTTATATGGATTGATATTCTGTATCACTGATGTTACATATGTTACAAATGATAAAATTATGAGTTTTATTTGTTAAATATAGTATTGTGTTACATAACTATATCATACCGATGTTACACAGTATCAGTAGATTTTTAGAGTCCAATGTGTATATTAATATGAACTTGTTGAAGTTTAGAATTGGTTTTGTAGTTGTAACAGTTGTAACAGTTTCTGTTTAGTATCACGATCTGATATAGATGTTATAAATAATATTGTATATCACTACAGATGTTACAAATGATATTTTGTAACACTAAATATGTTACAGATTATATTATGTTATTTTACACAATACATGTTACATGAAATAATATTTTGTAACACTGATATTTTACATCTCAATTTGTAACACATATTGTTACAAATGTTGTAATTTGAAAGAACATGAGTTTTGTTTTTGTTTGTTACATATATTTCTGATACAAATAATATATATTTAACAGTTATAACAATAAAATACCAAATTGAGGAGGGTGTGCGAAAAGACAAACTCAGTCACTGGCATAGAAGGGTTTATCTTAAAGTTGGGTCTGCAGAGATCTGCTTAATGCGGAAGTCTAAATTTTCTATAAGTTCTTTTATTTTTAAATAAAAATCTAAAAATTGACTATCTTGTTCTAAGGTCTCGTTTATTACTATTTCTTGTAATTCTTCAATTCTTTGTTCTAACACAATAATATCTTTATCTTGTATAATAATAGTTTCTTCTAATAGAGATGAGTCTAATTCTGGTACTTCTCTAAAAACTCTATCTAATATTTTATATCTTGATCCTAAACTTTTTCTTACTCTTTCTAATTCCCTACTTGTTTCTTCTAATAGGTAAATAAAATTCTGAAGGAGTTCTAAAGATAATTTTATGTTGGTTTCTTTTGTACCTGATGATGACGCTTCTCCTGAAGTTGATGAGTTCATAAAAAAAAATTTGTTTTTGTTTTTCAAAATTTGTGTTATATCCTACTCGGTACTTCCCTTTTCATAAATTCTTTTAAATGTTTTAACAAATCTCTATTTTTTTTAACGGAAAAAATAAATATCACCACCTAAGACATGTTAATTTTAACCTGATTCCTTTTATTAAGGTTACCCATGGTACTCCCTTAATAAATTCTTAAATTAATTGTTTCCCTTTTCCCAACATCTAAAGGATATCACAGGCTCACTCCGGCCAACAATCCTTACTTACTTGGGCCACTCAGGATTAATTTAGAAACATTATGGCTTCTAAAAATCAAGTTATGCTTTTATAACATGTATAGGATGAAATGATTGATACAACAAATATCAACAAAACATTTCAACAAACATATTTCATAATCATAAAAAATAAATACAGATAAACATTTTTGGAGATCTGTCAATACATAAAAAGAAATTACTACTAAGGATTTCCCTTTCGGAAAATTCCAAAAATATCTGAAAAACTAACTAATATTACAAGTTTAGAATAACATGTACCTGATTACAAGCTTTTCAATTTGGATTGAGAATTTTCTATATATAAGGGGAGGTGTTTATAAGAGAGCAGAGTATGTGGTTTCTTGTGTGGAGAAAACACTTCACACCATGTTTCTTACGAATGAAAAACTTCTCCTTATATAATAAAATTCTTGGGAGCAGAAAAAGTAAATCTAATCTAAATTTCTTTACAGGATTCTACTTTTTGACACACGTTTCACCGAGAAACATCTAGTCAAAAATTGTCAGAAAAAATCTTTACTAATGACTTCTTTTTCAAAAGGTCTACAGTAAAATGACACTTTTTTCAAAAGATAAATAGTAATCTGTCTTGTCGTCTTCTGCTTGTCAGGGTATCTCAAAAAAAATCTTGAAACTTTATCCGTCTGGTAGCATCTTGGCAAATTTTTCAAATTTGTCGTCTTTTAAAGCTGGCATCATCTCAATTTTCAAACTTCTAACAGTAAAGGAATCTTTTCTTTTCTAAAGTTTCTTGTCTTGTTCTTACAGCAAAGATCTGTCACGAAATTCAGAAATCTGTCTTTCATGAGTCAAAATTGTGTTCTGCTATAGGGGAAAATGACATTCCTGAGTCTGAATTATCACACCCGAATCTTTCATCTTCTCCTCTGAAATCACTACCTTCTGAATTATCTGGGGATCTTTCTGGTACTGAATTTTGAACTTCTTTAATTTCTTTCTCTCTATCACTCTCTTTCTTTGCTAGAAATTTATTAATGGCTTCATGAATTACATCTTCAATTTTTTTCTTTTTTACAAATTTTTTTTTTTTGAAGTAGCATCATCTTTTTGGAGTTCTTGGATTTGGGAAAGAAGTCTATTTATTGAAATAATGTCATCGTCTGGGTCTTGGCTATCTTGTAAAATCTCTTTACCTTTACTATTTTGGGTATCTGGATCTTTAGTTGGGCTTTGAGATGGACTTTGAGAATAATCAACTAAGAGATCAAATTTGCCACTGGGCTGGCTAAGGGTGTCTCAGATTGGAGTCTTTTCTGAACTAGTAGGGAAATCAACAGTTCTCTAAGTCTGTTGGGCTTTTGACAAGTCCACAGCCATTAACGAATTTGATATATCTTTACCAGCTACCGTTTGGGCTGGACTAGCTATTGACTTCTTGGGCTTAATAGTACCCTTTGGGTAAACAAGTCTTAATTTAATAATTTCTTGCTCTAATGAAGAAATCTTTTTTTGTAAAGAGGTTCTTTCTGAAAGTAAAGTCTGGTTTGATGAGGTTACAAGCCACCCTTGATGCAATTATGTGCAGGGCTTTCCCGCCAACGCTTAGGCGGGAGGCCAGGGACTGGGTAGCCACCCTTCTCCCAAAATTGATCCGTACATTTAACAGGTTTTCCAAAAGTTTTGCTACACACTTTGCCAGCAGCAAGCATGTTAAGAAAACTACTATCAGTCTAATGCAATTGACACAGGACAAGGTCAGTTGCTACTGTCTGAAAAACAAGACCAATAAGCCTATAGCCAAAAATCAAGGCGATGAGCCTATATTTAAAAATTGTCTGAAAAATAAGGTCAGTTGCTACTGTCTGAAAAACAATGACAGCTGCTACTGTCTGAAAAACAAGGTCAGCTGCTACTGTCTGAAAAACAAGACTAATAAGCCTCTAGCCAAAAATCAAGGCGATGAGCCTATATTTAAAAACCAAGGCAGTAACCACTATTTAAAAATCAAGGTGATAGCCACCATTGAAAAATAAGGCGACGAGTCTATATTTAAAAATCAAGACAGTAGCCACTATTTTAAAAATCAAAGTGATAGCCACCATTGAAAAATAAGGCAATGAGCCTATGTTGAAAAACAAGGCGATGAGCATTTCTTTAAAAATTGAGGCGATGAGCTTCTGTCTGAAAATCAAGGCGATGAGCCTCTATCAAAAAAATAAGGCGATGAACCTATGTTTAAAAATCAAGGCGATGAGCCTCTGTCCGAAAATCAAGGCGATGAGCCTTTGTTAGAAAAACAAGGCGATGAGCCTATATTTAAAAATCAAGGCAATGAGCCTCTGTCCGAAAATCAAGGCGATAAACTTCTGTCAGAAAAGCAAGGTGATGAGTTTCTGTCTGAAAAAGTTAGAGAAGAGCAGGTGCAGTAGATTATTTCTACTTCCCATTGACAACAGTCTATAAAAAGTAGTCTATGAAAAGTAGAGGAGCTTATGATGATATAAATAATGACAATTGCTATATGTTATTTAGCTATGGTGGCACGTTTTGGCATGCCCGCCTCAACGATTCGTCCGCCTCACCGGCCTGCCCGCCTCGTTGGTCTCATGAGCACACTTCTGACAGATAGACTACAACAATCCAACTGTCGTCAGGTTAGCTAGGCAGGCGACCCATGGAATGACAGTTACCACCAGTTATCTGGAAGATAAAACATCCCTCATTAACTCTTAATAATGAGAGAGATAAAGGGACACTCGTTATCAAATAAGGGAGATAAGGGGATACCTATCATTAATAACTGTAGGCCATCCCTATAAATAGAGGCCAACCCCCAGGTAAAAACAGAAGACACACAATTCTTATACACTCTATATGATTATTCTACATATCTAGTTTTAATCATATACTGATTATCACACCGGAGTGGCCACGGGAGAAAAAAGCCCCGCCACCTTTTGCAGGTCTCCACCACTGTCGCCGTCGTGCTCGGAAGAGGAGATGTGTTGGAAGTGGGCTCGTAGCCACCCATCTTCGGCAATGGAAATTTGATGACATTGTTCCCATCAGAGATTTAATCCTGGCGTCGACGGTTTCAGTTTCCGCCTGGAAAATTGTGGTCGAACTCTGGCAATTTGCTTCAACGACAGGTGGATCGCGGTGGCGATATGGGCTATTTCATCAATTAGGATTGAAGGTATTTTGAATAAGCATTGTTTTCTTTTCCTTTAAATTTTATTTAAATTGTTCTTATATTGTTCAAGTTTTCGAATTTTTTAATATATTTTTCCAAAATATACCTTACATTTGTGAATGAAAAAAAATATAAATGAATTTGTTCGAGTAGCACAAGGTTATGAAATCAAATTTAGTACATTGTCAAAATTACGAGAAAGAAAATAAAGGAAGGGAGTTATTGAAAGAGGTATGTAATGATCTAGATAAAGAAATTGATGAAGGAAAAGTTGAAATTGGAGCATTGAAGAGTGAACACGGAATCCTAGAGAAGGTGGAAGAAGAGAGGAAAATGCTGCAATTGGTCGAGGCTTGGCACAAAGAACATGTCCACATAAAGTTAGTTAATGCAAAGATGATTTTCGAGGAGAAGTATTATGAGATGAGTAATATTATAGTAGATTTTGAGACATTCTTGAGATCGTCAAATGTAAATACGGATATGACCAAGAAGAGCCAGGTCGAATTGAATTCATCACTCCATGCTTTTAAGTTGTTGTTCATCACTGCTCCTTTAGTACTTGGTATGCAATTATTTTATAAAATCACATGCTTTTAAGTTTAATGTAATGATGTAACACTAATCTTTTCTTAAGTGAATATTTATAATTAAATTAAGCCTTGCATGTATGGCAAAGTATCACAGTAGTACTCCAGCTTGTAGTCTTTTGTAATCATCATTACCAATCCGGATAGTGGTTAATACTCTATTCATTAAAAATCTCAACCTTTACAGAAGGTGCATGATGCATGTAGACAAACACGTGTTAATGGTTTGTTTTACAATGTGCCCTTTTCATGTTGGAACGATATTTGTGTCAATTGTTCATCTTCACAGCAATCCATACCATGCAACATGAATGACTAAACACATTAAAATAAATACCAGGAAATGTTCACGTGAATAATATATCAAACAATTTGCCAAACTATAATACATTTAAAAATTAAAGGACAAGAGATGCATAAATTATTTAGCCGATGGTTTTAACCATTTTTTGCTGTTTTATTATTCAACGCCAACGGATGCTTGCATGTCCTCTTATTGTACCCGTGTCTACCATATCTTTTACACTTTGTAACGTTGTTTCGCTCTCCTGCCGACCGGTACCTCTTTTCCTTTGGTATCCTTGGTTTTCTGGATAGATTAGGAGCCAAATTACATTTTGTAAGAGCGAGCATAATATTTTGGCAAAATCTAACATAATTGATCAAATTCTAAAATATGTTCATTTTATGTATCATGCTAAATATCCCTCGCTACAAATGATATGTATCATAGATAATTTGTAACGTATAGATTTTGGCACTAATCAAGTTGATACATAAATCTTCCAATGTTATGTAATACAATCGAAATTTATCAAAACCATATGTCTGTATTAACAATTGCACAATTGTATTAAATGTGTTCAATTCTGTATATCATAGTTAACATCCCGCGCAACAAGTGCATCGTAACATGTAACATTTTGTAACGCATGTAACATTTTTCCAACTTCATAAATTAGCAACATGTGTTGATTGTAACATATGTAACATTATTTCAATAATCAAGATGATACATAAATCTTCCAATATCATGTAACACAATTGAAACATATCAACACCATATTTAGTATTTGTAACATATGTAACATGCGTAACTATGGAAGATGATTCAAATAGGTAACACATACGATTTCTAACATTGCTTTTACAAAAATCATACAAATTAAAAGTGAGACAATATTACCTGTTTATCTCATTTTACACATATTTTTACAAATTGTCCAAGAAAGCACAAAAAAAAAAAAAAAACTAAATAGCAACTGAAAAAAGCGTACCGATTTTTCGGATTCGTTCTATCAAACAACCTTTTTCCTGTACTCTTAATTTCTGGTATGGGGATTGAGAGAGAAAATTGGAGTTATCTAACTATGATTTTGGTAGTTACAAATAGATGTATATTGATTATGGTAAATAGCATAATTTAAGGAGTTTGTTATTGTTATTAATATATTTGGAATTTAAATTATGTAACAGGATTTTTATAAATTTTAACATAAATGGGCCTATTTGCAAAACTTTCCCAACATTGCCTGAAGGGCAGGCCCAATAGGTTATATGTGATCATAACTGGTATTTTGGGGTTGGTAGTTGGTACACCTTTATGGGTTAGACTCATTGATTGAGGAGTCTCATGGGAATGACACTTTCGTCATTGTGCCGTCGGATCAGATAGGTTGTGTGATCGGAAAAGGAAATGGGGGACAAATAATTCAGAATATAACTCCTCTTTTAGAATTAACGTATACCAACTTATTTGAGACTGAGGGAACTTCATCAGCACTTGGGACATCTTCTCCATACCTTCCAACATCAGCGGACAACTCTAATGGTCATAAATATGTAAATCGTGCCAATAGATCACGTAATCATGGATATTCAACTTACTCTGGTGGTTACAACTCTAAGAATTTGCCTACAAGCTAGTGACAATTATTATGGGACTTATGATGGTCCACAAGCATTTCCATATATGAATGGCTAATTTATTGCAGCATAAATGTTCTTGTTAACAGCTGATTTAATTGCTACTTTTCCTTAACCTGATCAAGTTAAATTCTTCAGATTAAGGGAAGTGGTTATGGATCATATGGTGTTTATTCATCTTCTCATTCTAGTGGTTTACATTTAGTCTGACTTTATTGAAAGAAATTTTCAAGGGCTAGATTTAATCGCGTCTTCCATTGGAACATCTATGTTGCATGGCGACTGAAACCAGCCTGTTGCCGTCCCTTTTGACGATGAGAACATTTTCTCTGCCGTGTCCCTATTTTTTTCTTTCTATATACAAGCATGCTTTTGCAATCCGAACATTTTAGGTTATTCTGTAACGCCTTAGCTTTGACTGGTCTGCTTTCATGAAGTGATGTAGAACGCAGAATCTTGGTGTATTTTTGTCCATTCATTCTCATTGTGAATAATTTCTTCAATACATGATGCATGAGCTTATATGATATTGGAGATGTATGAGTTGCGCCTTGATGGAGTTAAGTATATTTCTATTAACTTCTTGTCGTCGGAGACGAGATTGTATAAATCTTTATTTACCGCAAATTAGCAGTAGTGAGCACTCTCCTGGCTCTTTGTTCTTTGCTCATATGTTTAGCTTTGATTAGAAAATCAGATCAGACCAGCAAATATATTGCCAGAGAGATTTATAGCCACTATCACTTGACTAGGCCAAGCTAATGCTATGGGCTAGCTTCTGTGTTTTTCAAACGTTGTACCATTTAGTATGCTATATTCGACAAACTCTACATAGGCATATTTAGAAGTATCAAAATGTGTTGGCAGGGTGGTAAGGTGGTCCAGTGCCGAGCCAGCTCAAATAATTGTCGACAAAAGGGAATATAAACTTGTATTGGAGATGTGTATGACGCGTATGCATTCCCAGAAGACTGGTTCAAAATGATTGGAACAATTTGGTCAAATGTAAACTCGATTGATTCATTGTAGTTTGAGGAAAATGACCTTTTCATTAATGGATAATATGTGCCAAGTATAAGTCATAGACGGCATTGGCACGACTAGGCCAGATATTTTACAAGCCCCACTCTTGCACATTCTGTCGTTATTCGTCAGCTGTTCTATGGCGGCTTTGGGACTCCTCTCTGAGGATCCATGAAAGAGATGGATCATGGAACGGAACAATATTATTGCAATGTTTGTAATTTAAATAATATAGTTTGTGACATTGCAACGTTATTTGGTTCAAAATGCACAAATACAATTAACACGTGAGTTTTTTTATATCGTGCTATGTCATGTAGTCAATCTCAGTCGGCTCATTCAAGCCCTTAGTCAGAATTTTCTTTAAGTTCATTTAAGATAATAATAATAATTTCATCTTTAATAGTCTTATCCTCGGAAAAAAGAGAGAGAGGTAATTTTCAATTTTGGTCCCAACCTTTCAAATTTATTACTAATCTATCCTAAACTATTTTTTTTTTTTTTTGCACCATACATCTCCAACTTTTCAAGTAATTGCAAATCACGTCTCCA
Source organism: Forsythia viridissima (assembly GCA_030279155.1). Lineage (NCBI taxonomy): Eukaryota > Viridiplantae > Streptophyta > Magnoliopsida > Lamiales > Oleaceae > Forsythia > Forsythia viridissima. Next base: position 44,914,757 of record CM059041.1, on the reverse strand, counting down.
ATAACATATTTTAACGGATTTGCCATCATGTTTAAATAAACAAAAATAGAAAAAAAAAGCTAAAAACAACAAAAAAATAAAAAAAATTGCAAATAAAGTCCCATAACATTTAAAAAGTGCAAAATAACTTCATTTTTCCCAAAAATATACCCCACCCCATGGGCCAATTCGACTGACGCCATTGTTGTTACCTTTGCAAGAGCCAAAGGGCATTGGCGTCTAAACCAGTGATATCATAGAGAGAATGCTGCAACTAGTGAACAGCAACAGCCTCCGTCTCGTTTATGCTCAACCTTTGTGGGTTTAAATTTCCAATTTCATTAGCTATGGGGGAAAACTCAAATGGTAATCCCAATTTTATCAGCTGAGGAGACTGGTGTACCCGATCATTCGAATTAGTAACCACAGTTGCAGGCACATTGAAACAAACACTGGTAGGGATTGCGGTTAGTGCACTAGGATTGCTCTGAATATACTAGCTGTTCCTCGAAGCATTCACTGGTAGGGTGACAACCGACCAACTCAATTGTGGATTCATGGATTCGGAAAGGCTATGAGTGAACAAATTGTCATCCACATACAGTCTGAGCCCTGAAGTGCTTACTTATAACTGCTCATGCCCATGCTCGTCCTGTCTTTGTAAACTCGTCAGTGGCAAAGCTTCCTTTCTCCTGGGGTAATTTGTGACCGAATCAGTAGCAGTAAGAGAACAAAGCCTGTATTCAAAAACGGCTGCAAGATTAGGGTTGAAAGAGTGGATAATCCCTTATTGATTTCCATTGTTTGGTAAGGTTATGGTATGCTCTTTTGTCTGTTGTGGTCTTGTGGACCAGACATGGTGCTCAACAGAGAAAGACAAGGACGCCACTGTGGGGTAGTGATTTGGTCATGGGATGGCGTAGATTTTTTGAGAAGATGAAGTTATTTTGTACTTTTTAAAAGTTGTGGGATTTTATTTGTAATTTTTTTTACTTTTTTGTTGTTTTTAGCTTTTTTGTATTTTTGTTTATTTAAATAGGATGGCAAATCTGTCAAAATATGTCAATGAGAACGTGATTTACAATAAATTGCAAATGTTGAGGATGTCTAATACTAAAAAAATTAGTTGGGAGTAGTTTAGTATCCAACTACAAAAGTCGGAGACCAAAAGTACAAATTACCTCCCAAAAAATGAAATCTTTCCATTTTACATCTCTTTCACTTCTGTTTCATTGAATTTGTTATTGAGAATACCTTCAATTAAAAAAAAAAAAAAAAAAAAACACACACACACACACACACACATTCTTCAATCATTTTATTTCAGATTAAGAAAATACAAAACCTTATTTATGTTTATAAGAATAGAAAGATCGTGTGTTTCTTTTTCTTTTTTTTAATATTTTTTAAATATAAATGTCGTATGTTAGAAGTTAAAACAAAGAAAGCATAAGAAAATACAAATTTCCTCGAATTATTGAGCAAGAAAGTCAAAGTTACTTTTGCTCTTATCCAAAAAGAAGCCTTTAATTCTAGTACTAAGTCTAACATGTCAATGTCAATTGGATAATCATTCATTGCATCCATGCACTGATGCACACCGTTTAACTAGTTATGCACATCTTAATACACAAAGCTTAATTTCCTGATATATACTTACTGCCTACCCACTATAATATATATTTAAACTTAATTATAACCTTCATTATCAGGAAAAAATGGTTTGTACTTGACCTTTTGATTAATAAACATTGTTAATAATTTTTTTTCCTAAATCATGACCTCTTATTTAAGTGACATTCTCTAATGTTGTCGTATCACTTGTAATTTTTTTTTTTGTCAGCTGTGAAATGGAGAGGTTGGCATAATTAATGTTTATTGATTATAGACTATAATTGTGAATTTGTTAATTATTGTGATTTTTTATTAGTTTAATGTGCCCTAATTTATAATGACACAATAACATAAGAAGTTTTGCTTAATACTACTTTTGCTTATAAAAGTTTGTGTTTACGTAGCAATGGAGGTGTAAGTTTTTTTTTTCTTCTTAATTTAGTTGCGTCTTGAATTGGTGATTATATAATGAGTAATGCTATTCATAGTCGCTCACTAACGATAGTCATCTCATATGTAGTATTACTCAATTGAATGAATTATTCATAATTATTGACTATAAATACATTACACAATTGGAGTAAATAAAATATCCAATTGAGTAATGCCACGTAGGATAACTACCGGTAGTGAGCGACTATGAATATCATATATTGAAGTTAAATAAAATATCTAATTGAGTAATGTCACGTAAATTTAAGAACAAATTGGAAAGAGAGATTACGAGAAATAATGATGCTATATAAGATAATAATGACAAAGTTCACCTATTTTATTTAATTTTCAAAATAATTATTTTTCACCAAAAAAATAAATGAAGAGTTAGGCCTAATTTTATTTAATAATAGTTTATTTGTAGCTAGCTTGACCAATGTTTTTATGCAATCTGGTAGCTGTTTTTTTCCACAAATTAATCTGAATGCTAATTAGCGATAACTTTATTTATTTATTTTTTCAAATGGCGGCGCCAACTTTTCTTGTTTTTCTTAAAACAATTCAACATGTCTTTTTTTAATTAATTAATTATTTACACCAACTCCGTGCTTAAGAAAAACAACTAACTAATCTCGATGCATACATAACAAAAATAATAATTAAATAGAGAAATATTAAGAAAAAACTACACAACCTTAATTAGTCCACATCAAATTTTCTATTAATAAATTAAAGGAGTACATACTACTTAATGTAATTTTTGACATATATATTATTCTCAAAACCTTAAATATCTAAAATACAGGCAATTTCATCTATATATATCCCAATACATCGAAAGCACTATATTACAATTCTTGTACAGTATTTGATGATATCAAATCTGAAAAGACTTTCAAAATAATATCTTTGTATTGACAATGACAAAATAATTAGCCACTTTTTTTGTACAGTTTCTGCCTTTTGATCCTCATCCAATCTGATCTGCTACCAAGTTTTTCTCTGAAATTCATGAGCTGGATTCAAAAAAATTGGCTGATAATTCACTTCAAACTTCATGGCATCTGTGTATGATTGCTGCTGCATTTGTCCTAACCTTAATGTCTCCGAAAAACTTCCATCGTTGCTCATTGAGTTCTGATTGTCAAATGGCACATTATTATTTAAAGAATTTTCATTCAATAGATGGGAAATTGAACCCATGTAACCAAATTCCCATAGATGAGTTAGAGAACAAGGTCTGGGAAGTTTTGATGCTTGTTCTTGTTGTTCACTAGTAGCATTGTTAAGGGTCACATTTTGGGCTATTGGATTTTCAACTTTTGGCTCCACAGCTTTTCCCAAATTCTTTTTCTTGTAGATTCTACATAGCACCCAATCATCCAACTGATATACATGAAACACAAATGATATAGAGTCAGTTCATAGGCTCGAAAATGACATAACAACATGTTTTATACTTCAAATTGGACATGATTAAAAAATACGAAGCGTCTATTTGCAAACCGTCATATGATTGAAATAGAGTAACTTATCATAATATCTTTAGAAACTAAAAATAACTTCTATATATTTTTAAACTTATCCAAACAAGCATACTTCGAGTCATGTCCAATCATTAAGAAATCTTACCCTCATGGAGCCGTTTTGCTTGTTAGGTTGTGATCTCGACTCACTCAATCGATATTCATGCATAATCCAATCAGTCTTGACTCCCTTGGGAGGCCTACCCTTATAAAATACAAGAGCTTTCTTGATTCCTACATATTTAGATCCACTATAGATGGCTTTATCAGTGCCTGTGGCTTTCCAATAACCTGAAACTGCTGCTCTATTTGGCCTCACCCCATTCGGATACTTCCTATCTCGAGGAGTAAAGAAGTACCATTCATTTTCTCCAAATTCAGCTTTCTCTACACCAATAAAAAAATATATCATTAAAAACAATGAGCAAAATAATACAATCAAGTACTGTTACTTTTAGTCACGCGCACATAATAAAGAAAAGAAAACTTAGTGCGTACGTGTTGAGTAGGCAAATTTATCGAGTATACGCACCTGGTAATTCCCAAGGATCAAACTTGTAAATATCAACTTCTGGAATAATTGCCACGGGACAAGGCCTTGATGAAGCCTGATTTCGAAGATAATACATGATTAATTCTTCATCAGTGGGATGAAATCTAAAACCAGGAGGAAGATCAGAACTATTTCTTCCTACCATTTTATGTCAAAAACAACACAAAACGTTAAGCTATGGTAGGGGTAGGGGTAGGGGTAGGGGTAGGAGTGGGGTGGGGTTCTGTTCTATTGGAGAGAACTATATGATGGAAAAGGGAATGAGAGTGTTTGAAATGTTTGCTAAGAAGAGATGGGTACACATTTATATTAGAGAACATTTTGTCATCTTATGACATTTCATTATATTTGATTGGCTGTTTTTTGACTTGCCAATGCATACACAGTATGTAATGAATGAGCAAATATTGCACGCCATATTATTAAAATAGATATTTGACAAATAATCACAATTTTTAAATTAAACTAATTTAACGGTGTTGATCTATTAATTTTTTTTAAATTTTTCATATTCAAATCCAAACATACTGCAATAAAGATTTTAAAAAAATTTAAATGATTAAATTAACTTAATTCAAAAATTGTGATTATTTATTAAATTTATTAGTAAGCGGAATATTCTCGATTAAAATATATGCTTTCATCTCTCTTTTTCTTATTCCTTTTGCTAATTGTGGATAACACAAGCTAGGCATATACTTTTTCTTTTTCTTTTTTACTTTTCTCTATTTTTTCTTGTTTGTTTGTGGTACTTTAACAAACTTCATGCCAAGACACTCGTTCTTCAAATATATTTTTTTTTTTTAGTATAAACTATTCGTTTTTTGGCCAAAAGAATTTGAACTTTTAGTATTATTCAGTTCAAGCATTTATTCTTTACATAATGCCAGTTCGAATAAAATTTGATAGGACATTCGACAAATCATGTTGCACATGTCCATCTTCTATAATTAATTTTTAAAATTTAATCAACGTACTAAATATGTTGTGTGTCATTAAAAACATAAGCATGGAGGTAGTAAAACCGTGAGTTTATATTTGATCACCAACATTTTAAGAAAAAGAATTTAATTATTTAGTTCCAATATTGCATTTTATATAACTACTTTCAATAAATAATAATTAAATTGAATCTCCAATAAAGAAAAAAAATGTCAATTCTCAACAACTGTTGTATCTCAATTTTTTTCTAATCGAGTGAATTTAATAATATACAGCTATTTAAATTTTGGACTTCTTCTCCTTTCACATTATATATATATAAAAAATAAAGTATTTATTAATGGTTTACATATGAACTCGTTGTTTGCATGCAAGAATTTCGTGCAAGTTCGAGTCTTTTAAACAATTTTTAATTATAAAAACTTATTTGCTTTCTACATATTTAGACATTAACTAACTTAAGATTCAGTCAATAACGTGAGGAGATTAGATTGCTTTTTCCCATTCAAGCAAGTTCTACAATAACTTCTCAACCTAAATGCGATATATATAAATAAATTAATAAGAATTTAATTAATTATGTAGCTATCAAACCCACTTAACAAAGTGACATCTGTCCTTGCCAAGTGAGAAAAGGGCCAAGATAAGCATGGGAGAAAGAAGTAAAAATTTAGGTGTGTTTATTTGTGGGTATAATCTTGCCACTGCACTACTGACTAGGGTTCTTATTGGACAAGATAAAAATAAGCCCCATTGATTTGAACGTGGAATATTATTATTTTTATATTATTTGATACCAATAGGGAAGTAGGGTAGATACATTATATATAAAAAACATAAATAAAATGCACTTTGAGATCAAAGATGATGCAAGAATTAATTAAGGGATTTTGGTGTAAATGGTTCTTAATCTTTATTTTCAGTGTAGAAATGGTTCTTAATTTTTATTTTTTAATACAAAAGTTCATAATCTATGTGTTTTGGTGTGTAATTAATCATTGTTTAATAAAATAACTAATATATCCTTAATTTAATAAGAAAAAATTGTAGTTGTGTTGCTAACCTTTGTAAAAAGTGTAAATGGGGCCGATAGTTTTATTTTTTTTATAAAAAATTAAAGAAAACAAACTATTTTTTTTAATTAACACTTTATTGACCAAATTGATAATATACTAAATTATTTTGTATATTTTATGAATTGTTATAAAATAACTAAAATATAAGCTCATAATTATTAATAAACATGTCAAATAAAATTATTATTTTTATTATTAAGTAATTACATCATTTAAAATTCAAACTTTTATTTTATCGTTATAATAAAAAAATTTTGTTACAAACTTGATGCTCAAATATTTTTATTTAATTGAGCTATATGTTTATTAACTACAAATATTAGAGATCTAACTGTATTGTTCATATGTAATTTATCATTTTATTTTCGTTCAAAAATAAACAACACATACAGTGTAAATTAATTTTTATTAGTATTTTTATATTAAATAAAAATATAATAAGATTAGTTCAATGCCATATAATTATATACATCATTTTGTTATTTATTTAACTTAATTTTTGTTATAGCAATTACATATATTTAAAGTACAATAATTTTATATTTTTCTCTTATGAAAATTTTAATTCACACGACTATAATGATATATTTAATATACAAAATTAAATATTACTTAATAAATGTATCGGATTTATTTACACATCTGTAAATGTTAGGAATGTAAATACAATTCTCTCATTAAAAATAAGGGCATATTTGTCTTTTTATCAAATAATGACCAATTACGCACTAAAACACATAAATTAGAGATTTTTATGCCAAAAAATAAACGTTAGGGACCATTAATTTATGCACTGATGAGAGCAAATGTTATGAACCATTTACGCCAAATTCCCATTAATTAAATAGAAAAATTAATAACATCTATTAAATATAACAAAATAATAATGAATAATAATCATTGCAAATGATGTTTATATAAAAAGTAATAGATTCTTGAATAAGTTTTACGAAAATAAATTGAATAACATATTAATAAACAAGATTACAAATAATAAAAATTACAACTATTTGCTTGTTTGAAAAACAACTGTTGAAAATACTGGAAGTACTATAGGACAGATAAACTGGACATTATAAAATTTTCAACAGTTGTTTTGAACTTTGCTCTAGATTGAACTGGGATGTCTTGCATTTTATAGACTATTTTGAAAGCAACTTTCTCTGGATTTGATGGATTGAATTTTTTTCTCCATTATTCATTTGAATAATTCTCTTCATGTCTTGACATGAGAATTATTTTATGATGCTGACATTTACTGTTTGTAGTGCAATGTATTGTTGCAGAAATCTTGAAATTTTGCATCTTGTCTTCATAATACTCTCTTATTACTTATGGCTTACACGGATTTGTGTCATAATTAATAATCATAATTAGTTTGACTGATCGAGTGTTTCTTTCATTGTTAGAGCCTGAATAGCTACTCCAATCATATCAATAAGGTTTGAAATTCATTTGAACTGCTACACTTCGATAAATTATAAATTAATTATGATTTTTGAGTGAAGAAGTTTGCATTGGTGGTAATGCATGATTGTTATGATACGTGACCCAAACGGATTCGTCTATAGTTCTATTATTGTATTGTCTAATTATGTGCGACTGTTGGATTGAAGTTATCCCACGAATTGACCTTAAATCCCTTAATTAATGATCTTGGGCGAAATGACATGAAGGAATCTTTAAAGAAGAAATCTCAACAAAACATCCAAGCTAATTTGAATTTTCTGCAAAACCTAAATAATTTGTCTTCATATGGAATATTTGTTTTTGCTATTGACAAATGTTCTAGAGTTGTAGCCTTTTGCTTATATCTTTTGAGCTTCATGATAATATTCTTTCATCCATCCCAAAGTATACACATCAATCTTGAAATCATTTTGAAAATGTCTTTGGACACAAATTGAATAAATCATGACTGAATTGATTAATGAAAAGTAGATCGTTTGTTTAGGATTTGATGTAATATCTAGAATTGAATCATTTTGGTGCGAATGATTTTGAAAATATCTTCTGAGTAAAGACGTATTGATTCAAATATAAAATTGTCAATATTTAAAGGATTTTAATTTTAATTTTTTAAAACTATCATTGTTTTGTATTCTTCGTATGGAGTACAAGTAATCTCCATTGTCTTAATGTCAAATAAGATAAATTCATAAAAATCTCTTGTTTCTTCTAGACGATACCAAAAGTTTTTAGGAAATATTTTCTTGTATATGTCATCCTAATAGCTCGTTATTGTCTGGAATTCATCTTCGAATGTAATTACGGATGTTGATAAATATTTGGTAAGATATCTACTTGGAGGAACCGTGTTTTGTTTTGCTGAATCTAAATAATTAAAAAATAATTTTGAACTGCTTCCAAGACTATAACTCAGAATTGAGAACGGCTAGATTGTTGAGGCAAAATAACTATTAAAATTAATATAAGATAATTATTTTAGTATTTATTAAATTACTTAAAAATTAATTAATTTAATAAAACATATTATGTGTAATTTGTATTATATTATTTAATATGCCAACATATGTTTTTTACTTTATATAAATATATGATGTGACAATTTGATAAAAGTAATTAATGTGACAAATAAATTAATATATGTTTTATGCATTAATGATAATTTTGTTAATTTTTAAATTTCATTAAATGTTAATTATACCTTCTCGTAAAAGTTCAATTAGAACTTTTTAGAGAAGTTCAAAACTTGAGTTTCTTTAAAATAATATCAATTATTCAATCAACATAATAAACAAATAATCTTAGACATCGTTCGACTAGAACATGCAAATATCAGATCTATATAATATAACAAACACGTGAACGATCTAGACCGCTCTGATACCACTTGTTAGAAACTGGCACGAGAATTAGCCAGTAAATAAAAATTTTCTTTAATTCAATAAAACCAAGATCTTTGCTAGGCGGTCACGTATTTATTATAATTAAAATACTAATGGATTAGTATTATACATGAATCGATAAACAATATTAGTATGGATCTGATTCACGAGCTTGCTACTTCTGATTCACGAACTTGGTGCTCCTAACGTTCAAGCCTTCTATGGTATTCTCCAAGTCTGAATTACATCGGTGTGTGGGCACTTTTTAATTAAATCAAAAGACTAATTTCTAGATTGGACAGATCTAGAAAACCAAGAAGCTAAATTTCTTCTCTTTTCTAACTGATCGAATTATTCGAATGAATTTATGTCACAAGCAATGTGATATAAATAAGGCAAGCGTTCTGATTGCAAACAACGACAAGAGTCCTGATTGCATCCAAGTCTAATTAGTTTAGGATTGATTTAATTACACATGTAATCCTTGAACTTATATCATAATTACAATTAAGTTCAAAACTTTTATAGTAACTGTAATTAAGTCTAAAACTTTATAGAGCTACCACAGGACCTGATCGGACATATATTTTCTAAGCTCCAATAATTAGATTCCGTCTAGTCGACCCTAGACCCCTCAACCTAATTATTAGTCTTTTGCTTTTTCCACTAAAGGCAAGAGACTGCACTCTCGGAATATATAAAATTACAGAAGCTGTAATACTTTCCTCTGACCTATCATATATATATTTCATCTCTGTCTGAGATCCGATAATTAGGTATGAGCATAAATGACCGTTTTGCCCTTCTAATTATTCTCACTAACTTTAAGTTACATTTTCTTCAACGGTCCTGTGAACTAATCACAGATGTCGAAGTTTAGCCATCGCTAAACACTGAGCTCAAATTTATAACCGTTCAACAGAAAATACTTAAGTTGTCACTCGACCTATTTTCCAGGGCGACAGTTCTCGACACGAATTCGTGTTCTCTACTTCGCTCATTCTCAAGCTCCCAACTCACCGAGATATTTGATCAACTAAAATGATCACACCCATTGGTAAATCAAAGAACCATCAAACTAACGAAAAGATATACACAATCTTGTCAAGGGATTTAGATAAAATATCCAGTGATTAAGTGGAACTTAATTATTCGCACGGTCATGCTATATAATTAAATTCGACACGTGGTCCGTTCAATACACTCCAAGTGTACTAGTGTCACCATTAATCTATTTCTGCGATAAGGACAAATCACAAACCCAAATAATTAAATAGTCAACACTACAACCTTTCGGTACAAGGCGCCAACCCTTATACATTAGTTGTGAACAATTTTATTGATGATCAAAATATAAGTTGTGTCACACTATACTTCTCAACGCAAGCATCCAACTTATATTATCACAAGTGGTCATTGACACTTTATTTACATACTCAATATTAAACAAATACAATAATAATAAATGAATACAAACCAAAGTTTTATTCAATATAAAATTGTCATTTCATCACAGCAAAATTATACTATTTGGACATATAACCGAACAATTTTTGCTCTCGATGATATATAATTATAGTATCTAATTTTAAACAAAAAAGAGTTCCTAAAATAACTTATCGTTCTAAGTTTTTAGTAATAAAAATGTATTTTTCAAACAAAATCCTTCATTACATATATTGGCTTTAGTTATCTTAGTGCTTAATCTTTAGTTATCTTAAAACATCTCCAATGCATTAAATGGATTGTGGCTGATGTAACAATTAATTAGACGGACTTCTAGATTTATGTGGAATAAATAGACGGTGAAGTCCAAAATTTCTCTCCAATGGGTCCCTTCTACAATTCAATAATATTGATTATGTGGTATTTTTTTTAAGTTAAAAAATAATAAAACTAATCCACTTAACAGAATTTTAAAAAATTAAAATAATTGTTGATTCATCCAATCTCACAGAGTGTCTAGATGTAGAAGGAGTATCTCACATCTTCTATTTTTTCTGGTGTTATGCTAGCCTAACATAATGCTCAACATAGTGCATCGGAGAAGTATTTTTAATAGACATTGTCTATTTGATGATGTGGCACATGTTTCTCCCAATCTATTGAATGCATTGGAGATGCTTTGGACAAGTTAGATTTTTCTTGACATTTTACAAGTCCTACCATAAAATTTTTTGTAATAGCATAAACTAAAGTATTAAGTGCTTCTTGGATCTCTATTTGCATCCCATTTTGTTCTTGTTTTAATGTATTTAGGTGTCTCCAACTCAGATTTTAATAGATTTCATTGAAATATAGGTGTATTCAAGTCAAATTTAAATAGATTATTTAGAAATTTATGTGTCCCCAATAACTAGTGAATTTCTAAAGATTTTAACAGATTATTTTTAAAGATTTCATTAATTCATACATTTTAACAGATTTCAATAGATTTGGAACTATAATTATAACTACTAATTTTTTAAATAACTCTAACTCTAAAACTCAAAATTGCAACCAGCTTCTCTCTCTCAAACATCTCATATTTCACATACAATTTTATCTCAAATTTCTTTTTTCTTCTTCTCTCTTTTTTAAACATCTCACATTTCATATAATATTTTACTGAAAACTCTTTGTATGGATTTATAATTTTTCATGTCCTTATTCCATTTTCCTTCAAACTCGGCCCATATTTCTAACTTTATGAATTTTTTATTTAAAATGACAAAATTATGAATTTTTTTAATATACGATAATATTATGAATTTTATTTTCTAATCACAATATTAGAATTTTTCTTTGTTGAGTGATTTAGTTAGACGTTATACCATTTTCTTAAAAAAAATCATATTCTGTTTGTGCACAATGAGTGGTTAAAGTAAAAAAAAAAAAATTACAAATACATTGTACAAACTCCATTAACTTCTACAATTAGAATTTTGTTAAAAGTAAAAACGTCTCGTTAATCATTTTTAATATTTAAAATATAAATTATATGTATCAGTATATAATGAATTAGTTGTCTATTTTTTTTATATTTTGGCTATTAGTCTAGTTTTTAAAAAAGGAAAATTGCGTGCTTTATAGAGAGTTGAATTGTCAACATTAATTTTAGAGCAAGTTTTTCGTTAAAACATAATTTGATTTGGGGGAAAAAAAATAGACTTTAAATGGTATGGTGAAATTTTAAAGTTTTTCAAAAGTTACGGTTGAGAAGTTGATTTTAACAATTGAGGAGATAAAAATATAATTTTTAATAAAAAGACTACAAATCTATTAACATCAATGAAATATATGAGAATCTATTAAAATATATAATATTGAAATCTGTCAAATTCTATAAACTCTATTATAAATATTAAGAAATCTATTAAAATAGGACACTCGTGTTGAATTAAATCTTGAAATTTAATGTCTTGTTTTAATTAAGTTAATTTTATAAAGAAATTAATGTCCTTTTGTACTTTAATGTTTTTATATTTTCTTGCATTTATTTATTAAAAGCGGAAGTCCATGATTTTGAAAGCAACTTTATCTTCATGGCTTGTCAAAATGATTATTTTTCTTTTTAAAACTTTTTCAAAATTATTTTGCAGATATTGACATTTATTGCTATTGGAGAGGATAAAGTATTAAGTCCCGTTGAATATTATTGTTTAATTTTGGTCAAACGTGTTGAACTTTTTTGTATTAGATTAGGATCATCTTATCAAGTATGAGCATGTAAAATGTAAAATGCTGACAATAGTTGGCCAGCTTAAAGATAATCAAGAATATACTTATTGGCTGCTTTATTGATTCTTTCTTCTTATTCTCACTCTTGCTTACTTATTAGAGATTGATTGTGTCAGCTTGACTTGTCAAATAACAAGTTTAGGCAGACCACAAAATTTTCACATTTTTTTTTATATTTAATCTTTAAATAAAAAATGTCTTTTGCTTGTAAATTAGTCTGTCTCTCTATACACACATACATAATTCATGTCAAACAATTATATTTTAAGTTAGATCAAATTAATTAAACATATTTTTTACTTACATATTTCGTAAGACTTACAACTTACTATCATTTATTATCTACACATTCCATAAAATCTATAATTTATAACCAGTTAAAAAATAATTTTAGTATTATTGCATGCACACGTATATGCATCAACTATTCAATTAACATTAACATAAGGCCGTAAGGGTATTATTAGTACAGTATTATATAATCTTTTGTATTTTGGCATACAATACACATTGTTCTTGCACAAGAGTATTGATCTAATGTCCACGGTGGACATTCATCTAATGTCCACCGGGACACTTGTTTGGCACTCATTGGATCTTTACACTCATCCAATGAGTGCATGACAAATGTCCTGGTGGGCATTATAATAATGTCCATCGTAGACATTAGATCAAGGTCCTCTTGCACAATCTCGTTTAATAGTATTCACCAATAGTAATCTGAACATATATAGAAATTTTATTATTATTCTTACTACAAATCATTTTAATAATATTATCCTAAAACTTAAGAATAGCCGTCTTATATATTCTCCCATGTTTGTTAATCATGTCAGGTGCGTGCTTTAATTAAAGTATGATCAAAACATTAAACTTGATGTCTACCCATAATAAATTAATGTTGATGAGCAAGTGCATGATGAGGGCGAGCACGTTTGTGCTCAATCGGTCCTTTTGATTGGGCGTGGCTAATGGAACTGCTTGCTGGGACAATAAGCGGTCGAGCCCAACCGGCTGGTAAGCAGCTCGGCTGATGTCGGCAAGATCTGGCCAACCGAGCCCAGTCGCTTGTCGAGCTCGACTGTGCGGGTTGTATAGTAGTGAGGTGGCCAATTTTTCCAAGGTCCCTAAATTGATCAAAATAGTGTTCAAGTTGATTTAAATTTAATTAAAAACACGTATCATTACAAATACTTTATATGCTTGTTCTTTTTAACTCTATTAATCTATGTATTTCGAGTATACCTAACACATCAATAAGTTGATCTGTTTTTTCACATAATTTGAGCCTTATCCATAGCGATCAACATTATCTGTTTGTACAACCAAAAAAAAAAAAAAACAAATAGTTAAAAAAATAAAGAAGAGAATTTGATTGACGGGTGTTTATTTGGAAGTAAACAATATGCATATTCATTTGATTGGATAATATTTTGAGCTTATCTTCAAACTAACCATCAATTAGTTTCTCTTTTGGTATATAGTGACATCTTACTTTTGCTTGAAGAGGACAATTTAATTTTCGTGCTTGACCAAAGCACAAAGAAGCAATATGCTTTGGAGATTTGAACTCGTCTCTCTTTTCTAGCATCAATTTTTTTTTTTTTTTATAAATAATAAAAATATCCATTTCTGTAATTTCAAACGCATTTTTGGTTTACTGGAAGAAGGTTGGGCCGTTGTAATTCCGCCCAAATCATTTAACGTGCTTGAGTGGAAGCCCATTTAATCGTTTTGCCAGGTTCTACAAAGAATTTTTCTAAGTGAAAATTAAGACCTCTACTTTTTTTACTTTCATTTTTTGAACTATAGTAGCCTTCATTTTTTTTATTCATTAATACTTATTTTTAATTCATATTTATTATATCATTAAAATATATTATATCTATTTTAATTTAACATTAAAATTTTTAAAATTTAAAAGTTGCTAAATTTTAGGAACTAAAACATATATTCAATATAAGTAAATCTTAGAAGTTTCTAAACATGAACTTTCATTACAACATGTTTACTACTTTATTTTTTCATTTTTTAATGCTGAGGAAAAATTTTAAACTCTATCTCTTTTCTTGTATTCTCTTTCTCTGATTTTATATTACTCTTTGAAAATACATTCGATTTTCAGAGCACATATTGTCTGGTACATATTATTCCCAATTTTGATCCAGATTTCATGATTATTTCTCTATATTTTTTGTTAATATTAGTTTCATCGCATACATTATCTTGTTTTGGGATCATGTTGAAATCCCACATTTGATTAGTCCATTTTCTTTCTACTTCATTCTGAATGGTGTCAAACAATGCTTGTTACTATAATTACTCCATATTGTTACTGATGATTTGGAAGACTTGAAGAATTTTCAAGTTACAATTAGTAATATAATTTATTACTATATTGTCTTATTTATTGAAAATCCATTTGTTTTTGTGTTTTGTTACTGTATATTATTTTAATAATGCAGTTTTTTTTAATGTAGATTTAATTTGATTCTGCAATTTTAAATTCAATTACATTGGATGATTATAATATGAAAAGAGAATAAATTTGAAAGAGAAAGAAGTGTTATAGAGAGGAGGGAGAATATGTTTCGATGCAGAGTGATTGTTGTTTTTAAATTAGATAATTGATTATATAAATTTTAATCAATAAATAATTAATACTAAGAATATTTTCAATTAATACATACTATCCAATATTTACAACCATTTTCTAAATATTTCCTTTGTCTTTTTCTAAATTAGTATTCCTTTTAATATTCTTCAATAAAAGTAGCGGACAAATTGGACTAAAATTCGAATAGAGAGGTTGGGATAATGTAAAAAAAATACATGCCAAATGCGTATCGAATACTTATCAGATTATATAAACAAAAATTTAAAATTTTGTGTGTAAGGTGAGGTATTAAGCTCCTGTTTGGTCTAGCTTTTTTATTTGTTAAAAAAATTAAAGTTAAAATCAATAATTAATTATAATTACATATTTTTTTGAGATATACAAATTTTATCAATTTTTCAATTACACATTAATTGAAAATTTTGCCAAACAAATCATAAAATCTTAAAGACACTATAAACGATTTTGAATAGCATAAAATCAAATTGACTAGCAGCAATACTTTTCTTGCACATAAATTATTGCAGGCTAAATTCAACCAATGGCTACCAAACTTTAACCCGATTAGTACTTAACCACCCAACATTGAAAATTATCTCAATGTCCACTCTTCTTTCTATTATCTTACCCATCAACTACCCAATATCTAACAATGTTTAATTATTAATGGGACGTCCTATGTGGCAAGTGAAAATATGACATAGCGTGTTGACATCATTAATTCTGACTCATTAATTAAAAACGCATGTCAAACACTCCCTTAAATCATTCATTTGAAACACGACTTCAATTGACCCTTCATCCGAGAAAATCAACTCATGCCTTCACTCTGGATACCATCTCATTCCTTTCCAGAAAACCATTTCTGCAATTAGGGACTTGACAAATATTACTGCCCAATCTCCAATTTTCGCGAATTCAGCTTTTGGATTTTCGAATTAGCTTCGAATGTGATAAATCTAATTGCAAAAATGGTTTTATAGGAAGGAAGGAGATGGTATTCTCAATGAAGAGTTCAATTGAAGTCGTGTTTCAAATGAATTATTTAAGAGAGTATTTAACATGTGTTTTTAATGTCTGTGTCAGAATTAATGATATCAACAAGCGATGTCATATTTTCACTTGCCATGTAGGACATTCCATTAATAATTAAATATTGTTAGACATTGGGTGGTTGATGGGTGAGATAATAGAAAGAATAATGGGCATTGAGATATCTTTCAAAATTGAGTGGTTAAGTAGTAAATAAGTTAAAGTTTGGTGGCCATTAGTTGAATTTACCCATTATTGGTTATTGCACCATAAATACATGGCAGAATGGAAGGTGAGAGAGGGATATTTTATCGACCATGGGTTCATGACATGTGGCAACCATGGAATAATTTATATTCACCCTGTCCAAAAAAATAGGTAACTTAATTTGAGAAGGATGAAAAAAAGAAAAATAAATCTATTTTTTGAAATAGAAAGACTATGATTTATTAAAATATGTACTTTAATATTTAATATGCATTTGATTTCAAAATCTGAATAGAATCCAAAATCAGGATACTTTACTATGAGAGTGTACAAAATTAAATGTCTTAATTTATATATATGCACACGTAATCAAATAAGAGGCATGCATGCAAGCATATAAATTAGCACATGGCATTCAAGACTTTGAGGGAGAGGAGAATAATGGTTTTAAATAATGTCTTTTTTGGCTGTTGATGTTTTAAACATCGATCAGATCGAATAACAGTGAATTTAACTATTATGGCACAAATTACGAGACCGTGAAAATAGAGATGACAAAATATTTCGAGTCCGTATTGTCTCATCTTGTCGGGAAATTGGGTCGGCCAAGGAACATGGTCTTGATGCTTATTTTTTTATTTTATGTTTTTAAATTTAAATTGAGTTTAAAATATATTAAAAATAAATAAATAAGAAAATGTAATAGAAAGTGAAAATATTTTAATCTTCACCCCACCTCCTTGAAATCCCAGAGAAGTAGAGGACGACGAGGGTAGCCCGCTCCATTTATTATCATCCCTATATGTAAATTTAAAAAGATTTGACAATGCTTGCTTCGTTGTGACAAAAACTTTTACGAAAGTAAGTTAAACTAGAAATTGTTTTTTAGAGAAACGAATGATAGTATAAAAATTAACTTTAAAAATGGTATTTAACCCATTTTAAGCACAACCAAAGATGCTGATTCTGTATATTGCAAAAGATGGCAAATTATTTTTCCCTTTTTGGTCGGATCAAGAATCTTGTATGTCAATAGAGTATCTTTTTGTTCTAAGGTCATGATTTGACATTCATTGAAATTCTGCAAAATGTGTAGATAACGAATAGTAAATTTGATTACTCGAAGCTGAGAGACGTCATCAATTCAACTTTGATGATCAAGTGAAAGACGACTAATGGTAATATTTGAAGCACTTAAACAAATTTTGAAAAAAGAAAAAAATCTTAAAAATAGTGAAAGGGAGGGAGAATCTATTGTTTATAAAATATCTAATGAGATGTCTCTATACATTTTCAGGGTAGAATATTTATCAGATATTTCAGAGGAGGACTCTATTATTTAATGTAGTGATAATTCAATTGTACTAAATAAAACTGAAACATGAATTAATAAATATTAGTTACATGTCTAATTTTACATAATGTAGCCCCCACACAACATTTGTCCTAAAGTTCGTGCGTCATTGTCCGGTGAGAGATGTTGAAGTAATTAATAGCTCAAGTATGAATTGGACCAATAATGTGAAATCAGTGGCAGTTGGCCGGTGCTAGGGTGATCAATGATACAACGATAATTAATAAATAGACGCATTTAAAGAAAATAGTAAATCTATTTATTTTATTCTATTTTTTCTTTTAAAATAAAACTCATCAACTTTAGACTAACTATAAATTAAAATACAAATAAATTAGTTAACAAACAGAATAAATGAATCAACACTTTATTTTCTAAAATCAAGATTTGATTCCACAATACCTAGAAATTGAAAAAAAAAACCAGGGGATTAGAGTGTAGTTTTAATCTAAAATAAAATAGTCTATTCATTTTAAGCTTCGATTGTGTTGCAATTTCAACATTTTTTCCCCCAAAATCGAGTCGATTTTAGGTTGGGTTTTACTCAACTCGAAACCGACCTGAATCGGATTGTTGATTTTTCGATTTTTTTGGTCCAGCTCCAATTTACTAGATAGCAAATAATTTTCCAAACAAACAAATTTTATTTAAGACATTTAACTGATTTGGTCTTGAATTACTCTTAGGCACATAAATATAAAATAAATTCAAATGAAAAAATCAAATAACGTTTTAAGAGAATATCGTGAAGGTTTCATCTAACACTTGTTGGACAAATATTTTGATAGATATTATAACAATGTCCATCGTGGGCATTAGAACAAAACCGATTAAATTAAAATAGTTTTCGATGATTTAAATCATAAGAAGGGTCCAAATTACAAGTCTAAAATCAATCATATCATTTCTGCCAATTATAATTTATTACGAAAGAGAAATTAAATAATTGGCATTCATCATAAGTCGGAATACTTCCCATCGGGAAACAGGAAAAATATTAATGATTCCAGTCTCCAGAGGTATGTCTTTTTTACCCCTACCGGCAAGTTGGCAAAAAATTATATAAAATACAAAAAAAAAGGGGGAGCGGGGGGGGGGGGGGGGGGGGGGGGGGGTAATTACATGAGTAGTACATAAATTTTATCCTCTATTTCAAAATTATACATAAATTCAACTTTATTTTAAAATCATACACGAACTTGCAAATTTTATTTCCATTATACGTAACGGGTTAGTTACGAAATTGTACATGAACTTTACCCCCATAATTTAAAATCATAAATAAATTCAACATTGTTTCAAATCATAAATAAAGAAAATCTCATAGATGCAACTTCTTTTTCATTGCGTAACATTATAGCATATTAGTAAGTGCACCTTTTCCCCCTTTTTATTAAATAGACTACTATACTTTGTAATCAAATTATGAAGTTGGACACATGCAATGCTAGTTGCATTCAGTATTCTCTAGTAAAATTCTTGTAATTTTCTAGTTATGACGTAGATGTACGTGCAATCAGATGGCACAGTTTTGACAAAATTGTTGGAGATAGATTTACATTTTTCATATATAAATTTGTTTGAAATATTCTCATTAACGTTACATCATGGCGTCCGCCACTTGATTGCACATATATCATATATGTAAAATGCAAATCTACCTCCAGAAATTTGGCCAAAATCATGTAGTTTGGTTGCACATATAGCTGCATTATAACTAGAAGATTGCCAATTCAAGAGATTCCGAAGTGGCTGGAATACCAGTTATGGCACTTACAAGTCGTGTTCGTCCCGGACATCTGCAACGTCCTCCCACACCTTTTTATATTATAAACCACTGAAGGATATGCCAACATAACAGACGTCGAACCGATGGATCCAGCTCCTGGCGAACGAACCGAAGGGTGCAACTCCTATTGCTGAAATTAACCTTTTACTATATATCTATAAAAATTATTATCAAAACAAAGGTGCATTAAAAGCAATGGAACTCAAGAAAATATCATAAAAATCATAGAAGTATATCTCATTCAAATTTATAATTTTTCGTTATTAAGAACTAAACACATAATTCACCTCTTGGTCTTATTATGTTTCTCAAATCAGTTAAATATTGACCAGCATAAAAAGTTTTAAAAGCAACAACCAAAACTACACATGGATTTGTACTTTGATATTAAAAGTAGATAATAGAATTCAAATCATCATAACTATCATGGGCAGACTTGGGGGTGGGGGTGGGGGTGGATCCGACTATAGCTCGGGACCGTCCCAAAAAAAGTCGTTTTTTATAATATAAAACAAAATGTAAAAAAAAAAAAAAATTAGTAAAAGTCCGATATTGAATTGCAATTTTTTTTTTATAGTAGCAGTTCGGATTCAAAAAATTCTTAGATCCACCATTGATAACTATGTTACATCGATGTCCTAACTAACAAACGTAACACGTGTTCAAATTACAACTACAAATAAACGTAATTGTAAACAACATCACCAGAATTGAAAGAGAGAAGAAAAGGATAAAGAAGATAAATTGTATCATATTCCTTGTGTTTAAGCTTTACTAAAAATCCGTCAACAAAAGTACTCTCGTCTATCTCCAAGACGAGGTGTATATATTTTTAGGGTGTTGCAACCCTAATCATGCAATATAAAAGTGTTCTAATTGTCCCAAGACTGTACTCCTCCCCACTAGTGGGAAGGTTATTTTCCCCACTTGGACACTTGTCCAAGTGGGATTGGAGGGGCATAAATACTTTATGCCCCTCCAATCCCACTTGGACAAGTGTCCAAGTGGGGAAAATAAGAACAAATCCGCTAATTGCCCCTTGGCATAAGTAATAAAGAAACAGTCGAACCTATGAATCTTTTTGTACTAAGATTTTATCGACTGCGAAAATTATTAGAAAGCACACTTCAAATTTTCTTCATGGCTACGAAAATTTCGTCTTCAAATCATGCGACCGCCGGCTCATTGGCTGTCCAGAAAAAATGCGAATAAGTTTATTTAGATATTTTTTTATATAATGCGTTCAAACTTCCGACTCGATAAGTTTTTTGATAATATCTTATTTGAGTAGTCAAAATCATTTCTTCACATTTTAGAAGTTTAAATTGTCTACTTGTTCCAATGTTCGACTTTCTTCTTTGTATTCTTTCATGGCAAATGTGTTTCTTAAGCTTTTAGGTGTTCCTAAAACCCAAAAAAAAAAAAAAAAAAAGTTATTAATAAAAATCTACTCAAAGTGAACTAACAATTATTAAGGGCTTATTTGCACAAATGGTCCCTGACTTTTGCACTTACTGCGGGTTGAGGACCCATCTTTTCATTTTTGGCAGTTTAACCCCTATTTCAAATGTTTTTGGCAGAAATGGTCCTTTTCAACAATTTCCATCCAAATACCGTGAAATTTGACGGTGGAAGAATTTTTTATTTATAAAAGGCTTATTTGCACAAATGGTCCTTGACTTTTGTAAAGAAAAATTTACAGCAAAAGTCCCTAATATTTTAGAAAGTGTTGAAAAGTCCCATAACCTTCTAATCCTAACACATATGACCCTAAATTTTTTTGACAATTTTACCCCTAACTTAAATAAATTAAAAATAACTCACAAACCTTTTCAAAAATACAAATAAGTCCTAAATCTTTTTATTTTTTTACAGATTTACACTTAAAATAATAAAAAGTGTGTCATCAAGTCCCAAAACTTTTAATTTTGTTCACCAAAATGATATTTAAAATGTGTTTGATTAAAATTAGATTTTTTAGAAAAAGTGATTGAAAAATTGTATGACCATAAAATGTGTGTTAAAATTAATTGTTGACTTTTACTTTAGTTTTTTAACAAAATCAAAATTGAAAACAAACAGGCTCTTAGAGTCTCTGCAGATTTTGTCCAGTAGTCTATTAATTAACAAAAAAACTATACACATGATCAAAATTTGACTAATTTAAAATTTTAATTTATTTTTCATATCAATTACTAGAGGTGGCAAGATGGGTCAGCCCAGATAGCCTGGTCTCTAGGCTGGGCTGGTCCAATAAAAAGTTGATTCAATAAAAATTAGGTTAATTTAGTCCGGTACAACTAGCCAATCAGGCTGGCCTGATAATTTTTTTTTTGCCCAAGTCCCTACCCCACACTTCAAACACCCCACCCCTGGCTGCCACATTTCACGGGGAAGGGAGGGGATGGGTGGGGTGTTTGAAGTGTGGGGTAGGGATTTGGACAAAAAAAAATTATCGGACCAGCCCGGTTGACTAGTTTTATCGGACTAAATTGACCTAATTTTTATTTAATCAATTTTTTATTAGACCAGCCCAGCCCAGCCCAGAGACCGGGCTATCTGGGCTGGCCCATTTTACCACCTCTAGTAATTGATATGAAAAATAAATTAAAATTTTAAATTGGTCAAATTTTGATCATGAGTATAATTTTTTTGTTAATTAATAGACCACTGGACAAAATCTATAGAGACTCTAAGAGCCCGTTTATTTTCAATTTTGATTTTGTTAAAAAGTTAAAGTCAAAGTCAATAATTAATTTTAACCACGCATTTTATGGTCCCACAATTTTTCAATTACTTTTACTAAAAATATCTGACTTTAATCAAACACATTTTAAATATCATTTTGGTGAACAAAATTAAAAGTTTTGGGACTTGATGACACACTTTTTATTATTTTAAGTGTAAATCTGTAAAAAAAATAAAAAGATTTAGGACTTATTTATATTTTTAAAAAGGTTTGTGAGTTATTTTTAATTTATTTAAGTTAGGGGTAAAATTGTCAAAAAAAATTAGGGTCATATGTTTTAGGATTAGAAGGTTATGGGACTTTTCAACACTTTCTAAAATATTAGGGACTTTTGCTGCAAATTTTTCTTTACAAAAGTCAGGGACCATTTGTGCAAATAAGCCTTTTATAAATAAAAAATTCTTCCACCGTCAAATTTCACGGTATTTGGATGGAAATTGTTGAAAAGGACCATTTCTGCCAAAAACATTTGAAATAGGGGTTAAACTGCCAAAAATGAAAAGATGGGTCCTCAACCCGCAGTAACTGCAAAAGTCAGGGACCATTTGTGCAAATAAGCCATTATTAAGAGTATGGACATAATCAGTTACCAATGTTGAGGTTTATCGTTAAACTTGTTTGTTTTTTTTTTTTTGCACTTTTTGTAAGCCATTCTTTCTCTTTTGGAATCAAATCCAGTAACTGAGGACACCCCTCATCATTTCTTGAATAACCCTCCATTTATATCCCAGAAAATGAAACTAAAAAGGAAAAAATTGCATGCTATGTGTCAGATGATGGTGCTACCATGCTCACTTTTGAAACTCTTTTTGAAACATCTAAATTTGCTCAAAAATGGGTTCTCTTCTGCAAGAAATTCAGTATTGAACCACGAGCTCCACATTGGTACTTCTTTCAGAAGATGGACTATTTGAGAAACAAAGTCCATCCAGCATTTGTGAGGGAGAGACGTGCAATGAAGGTCTGTGTCTCCTTGCCTCTTAAATAGAATATGATTATCTGCGTGATAGAGAGATTTTCTTATGATTCTTAATCAACTGCATGAATGTCCTGCTTTGAACTTCAAAAAGCAGAAAAAAAAAAAAATCATCAAAAATTGCCCTACGCCACTGACTCGAAAAAAACAAAATAACAAATGGCCACAATAAATTTTTTCGAGACACTCGACAATCAATCCAAACAAATATTGGCCAATCTCGAAAGAAAAAAAAGCAAAAGCTAAAAAAAGAAAACAAGAAACAAAGTCAACAATAGTGGCACCTGTCTATTGTTTGGATACAGAAAAAAAATATTAAAAATAAAAACATCCTTTAGTTTTGTAAGAAAACCAAAATGTCTAAACAAAATTGTCAAAAATGACGGCTCCCAAAGAAGAGTAAAAGTCAAGAAAGGTGGTTTTTTTAATAAGTTAAACAAATTTAGAGTACTGATGAGTGAGATTTGGACCAAATTAAGATTAACAAAGTATTCAAACTACGTCGTGTTAGTTGAAGGGTAAACAGTAAACATGTGATGGACACTTATATTATAGTAAAGATATATTTACGGTTAAAATAACATTAATTATCCAATGATTTTTCTATTCATAAATACTTTTTGTTCCATGTGGCCTAGATTAGTAATAGTACGATAGCATATATAAAGGACATTAAGAAATTAATATTTTCAAAAGGTTGAAAATTAAAATTTGAATCCTAAAGAGTGGTTGACGTCAAATGTTTATAATAACTTCAACAAGCTCTTTAAATATAAGATGTCCTTTAATTTAAAGAACTAATACTTAAAATTTTATTTCAATAAACTCTTCAATTTAACATTTTAATTTAGAAAGTGAGTGTGACTCTCTAAATTTAGAAAGTCAAACCTACTCTCTATTATTAAATGTATTGAAATAATTTCAATTTTAAATACTTGATATATTGACTTCTATTAAATAATGCATAAAAATTGGGAGGGAAATATATGGAAAAAAAAGAGAGAAAAATATTAAATGCTTATTGGAAGAAGTAAAATGGAAAGCATGGATAAAGAGGCTGTTGTAATATTTTAAAAAAATTATTTTTTAAATTTATAGATGATCTTTAAAATATTAAAAATAATCTTTAAATATAGATAAATCATTGTAGATGTTCTAAAAAATTGTACAATGACGTTTGATACTTTTATCACGTTTTATAATAGGGTGAAAATTAAATGTTAGTGACTGGTCTAATATAAATATTAAATACTACTGGGGCCGATGGAGATATATCTTAATTTAATGGCTTATTTTCACAAATAGTCCTTAACTTAAGGATTCTGTGTGGGATTATGACATATCCTTTCAATTTTGACAATAACATCCTCCTATGAACGTTTAGGTTGCAGAAATAGTCCTTCGAGAATGATTTTGTTTAAGTGCGGAATCTGTCTAGAATAACTAATTTCTGACTTAAACATTTATATTGGGATGTCAGTGTCAAGATTAAAAGGATAGGTCTTGATTTCACATGGAATTCCTAAGTTAGAGATCATTTGTGCAAATAAACCTAATTTAATTGATAAAGTTGATGTTATAGACATCAAATTAAGTTTGATTTCTAATTTTAGAAAGTACGACATTAATTTAATTATATGTTAATTCTTTTCATGATTATTTTGAAACTTTTTATATCTTAATGTAGTTTTTAAAGCATTTATTAGTAGAAAGAAATCAATTATTTTGGAATAAACATATAAAAACATGTTGAAGAATAATATAAATAAATAAA
The DNA here is from genome assembly GCA_030279155.1 of Forsythia viridissima. Lineage (NCBI taxonomy): Eukaryota > Viridiplantae > Streptophyta > Magnoliopsida > Lamiales > Oleaceae > Forsythia > Forsythia viridissima. Next base: position 44,889,565 of record CM059041.1, on the reverse strand, counting down.
TCTATCATATCTCTCATAGTTTAAGCTTTTGGACTGAAGAGTTATGATCCGTTTGGGATTAATTTTAGATTATAACTCTTGATTGTCAAACAATCATAAGTTGTTTTAGGCGTTTGATAAATTTTAAAAAATAATTATAAAAGAATATGTATGATCTGACAACAGATTTTGACAAGCAGAAAAAGAGTAACTTCTCATATTTTGTTTTTAGCTTTTCTATTTATCTATTATTAAAATACTAATTTTGACCTTAATTAATTAAAATAATTTATTTTATGTTCTAAGTTTATTAGTATCTAATTATAAATTTAATTAATTTTTGTACTATAATATAAATAAATAAATCTATTACATCTCTCATAGTTCAAGCTTTTTGACTGAAGAGTTATAATATATTTGAGATTAATTTTAGACTCTACAACCATAAGTTGTTTTAGGCGTTTGATAGATTTTAAAAAAATGATTATAAGAGAATACGTATCATCTGGCTATAGATTTTGACAAGTAGCAAAAGAATAACTTCTCATATTCTGTTTTTAATTTTTCTACTTATCTATTATTAAAATATCAATTTTGACCTTAATTAATTAAAGTAATTTCTTTTATGTCCTAAGTTTATAAGTATTTTAATTATAAATTTAATTGATTTTGTACTATACGACTATACTTTTATTTTGTAATTTTTATAATTTTGAGATTTAATAGATGTTTATTATTTTTATTCTAAAATAATTATGGTGAATGTATTGTCTTAAAAAAATATTTGATAATATTGCATATTGTTATGAAAGTAGAAATAAATTTTACAATACTACTCATAATAATAATAATGAGGGTAAATTACATTCACAATACTCATCTTTTCAGTTTTGTAACAATATCATCCACATTCAATTTTATTCGCATCTATTGTTCCAATTCTTTCATTTATTCGTACAAATAGTCCCTAAATAATTATTTTAACGATTTTGCCCTTAGCTTAAAAAAAGTAAATAGCAAAAGCATAAAACTTAACAGAAATATTGCAATTGAGGTCCCTGACTTTTTAAAAAGTAGAAAATTATTTTGAACTTTTTAATTTTTACATTTTTAACTTCAAAATTAAAATAATAATAAAATAAGTGTAATCAAGTCTCAAACTTTGTAATTTGGTAATTTACCCTAAATCTTAAACAAGATTAAATATTTGTTGATCCAAAAGTCACAATTCAACCAAAATTTGACCATATAACGAAGTGCAAAAAGATTTTTTCATATTTATTATTTAAAATAATTAAAAAATAGAAAGAAAAAAAAGAAAGAAAAGAAAAATATATAAATTGTTCCAAAGAAGAAACTTAATGACATGTAATTGTAAGAAAAAAAAATAAAATAAATAAACATCCATGCTGTACATAGCTATCAAGAATATCTGAATGACCATGCCCAAAAAATAAAAAAGAATTAAGAGGATGTATGAATTAAAACTTGATAAGATTTTTATGGAATTTAAAAGTTTAGGTGAATTTAATTAAGACTTTTTTAATTGCATAAAAGCTCTTAGGTATTTGTTATGCCTTTTAATAATGCACCCGAGTGGCGTATGACACGTAACTTTAGTTGACAAATCAGCTCCATATAGGACAAGTTACACAGTGACACGTCGAAAGTCCCTTAAGCTCATCCGGATTGATTAACAAAGGTAGTCCAGAACAAGAACGTAAGGGTCGGACTGGTGTGATTGATTAATGGGACAACTGTAATGAAACTCTATCTGTCTATCAGAGATGAAAGGTATAAGTGGGGTGAAGTAACCCCCTGCAAACCCAAAGTCAGACATAATAGGAGACAGCAACAGTGACCATTGAAAGACACAAGTCAGTCACACACGTGTAAGAACGGGATATCCTTGGCTCGTTTGAACTCTCATTATAAATAAGGGACAAAACCACTTGAAGAAGGTAAGTTATTCTAACTTAACTAAAGAATAGGATATATTTTACAAGCCAAACTAGTCCGGCTAAGACATGATTTCTAACTTGAACATCAAAGCACATACGGTGGCCTCCCCAGCTACCTATGTTTGCTGACATGTAATGTTGAGTGTGCAGGATCAAGGCAACTGGACTGAAGGAGAACATCTTGGTGTTGATTTGGAATCCAGCTAGGATTCGTGGTCAACAATATTTAATATAGATTTTTTAAAATTTTTAAAAAATCTTATGAAATCATGCGATATTCAATTCAAATTTTTTAAAATTATACGAAATTCAGGGGTATTTAAAATATCGATAACTTTTAATGACATTATAGAAAAAAATTTATGTACTAATTTTAAAGTACAATGTATAAATAAAAGATATCACAATTTTTTTCACATTCACCCCTACGACTTTGAAAGACTATGGAAAAAAAAATCTTTCATTCCTTCATTTTTTCTTTATGCAACAATTTTTTTCTCTGTCCTCCAACAAACTATATAGTCAAGATTAATAATCTCCTCTTTCTCAATGTGATTTTTTTTCTCTTCAAAATATTTTCTTAATTATTTTTTTTCTCTTTTTTCTCTTTCATTCTACGAACCTTATAACCATGATTAATTATCAATATTTTTTATGAAATAATATTAATATTTTTTATCTTTAATCAATTTGATTGTTTTTACTTTTCAATATTCTCTTAACCATTTTCTCATATTCTTTTTTTTTTTTTTTTTTTTCCTTTTATCAATGTTTAGAGAGTGTTCTTTTTAAGGCTGTGTTTGATTGCAAGTGGAAAATTTGGGTGGAAAGAAAATATTTTCCATAGAAATAAATTACCAAGAAATTATGGGTTAGAAAAGGTTAACAAATTTTCCATGGAAAATAAATGAGTTGGAAAATGTTAACAAAATTTCCATGGAAAATAAATTCTTCTATCCCACAAGAAAATATTTTCCTTGAAAACAAAGAAAATATGGTCAAAAGTGGAAAAATGAGAAAAAATTTTCCATGGAAAAAAAAAGGTGCAATCAAACAAAACAAGGAAAATAGGTGGGAAAATGTCTTTTTCATGAAAAATTTTTGGCAATCAAGACCGAAAAAAAGACATTTTCCATGGAAAATAAATGCCAATCAAACACACCCTAATATTCTTATAACCATTTTTTCTTTTTCATTGTTTTCTATTTTTCATTAAAAACAAGATAACTCTTATATAATTGTTGATTGTAATTCATTATGAATTTCATCAGATTAAAAATTAATTTTTTATTACTTTATTTTTTTTCATTCTTGTTTTTCTATTTATTTTGATGAGCAAAGTTGTTTTCTTTTAAAAAAAAATAAAATGGTACTTTTGGTTATTTAATTATGCAATTGTGGTAATTAATAATGATATGTTACATATAGATTATTAAATATAAAAATAGAGATTATGAATTAGATAAAAAAATTTGTTGAAAAATATTTCAAAATGAAATCTATCAAAATTATCATTTGAAAAATGTCAATCAAAGTATGTACCTTCACTTTATCAACGACGTACAAAACATAAGGCTCCCAAACATAATCCAATGGACAAGGATTTTTCTGATCAAGCCTAACCCAAGGTTTACCCTTTGCACTCCAGTGCAGCAGGCTCACCGGGGCCGGGTGCATGGACCTACAGGATCCCGCCACGTTATCCCCTCCCAATCCGTGCCGGTTCCACTTGTGATCAATGGGCTCCACATTTCCTCAAAATACAAGTAAAAATGGCGGCAATGACCCGTGTTCGTATATCCGTTTGACCGTTTCTTTATCTGTAGACTGTAGTACCATCTAGTTCTCAATTTTCCTCCGGTAGTTACCTTCCCTCCGCTACCATCACGCTCGTATTGAAATAACACGGGTTTCTTGATCCGAATACCCGGCTCAATACCAGGTCAATCCAGAAGGAGTCTGTGAAGTATTTTGTAAAGTTCGCGTGGCAATATTCAGGTGCTCCGATTGTTCTTGATTCGTGGAGTTTAACGTTCCAGAGGTTTTGAATGTCGTCGACGAGGACAAGATTCGAGTCAAGATACATAACCCGGTTGACAACTCCCAACCCCCTCTCCCTAAAAACAGCAATAGAGAAAATATCTCGTCGACATATTGGGGTTGGGGGTGTTGGGGAAGAAAAGAAAATTTTCATCGTCACCGAGTTTGACCTGATCCTGTCCATCTCGTCCTATCCATTTTCCCTTCTCTCAACTTCAAAGTCTACATTTTCCATTAGGACACAGTCATCAACCTCATCTCCTCTTCCATCCAGACCGCCCTGGAAAACCCGTTAAGCTACGCCCGGAACTATTTGGGCGACATCAGATAGATATTTTTTTTTTTCTTTTTTAATTCTTTTATGTTTTTTTTAATTATTTTAAATAAATAGTATGAAAATATCATTTTGTCCTTCATTAAATTGATCAAATTTTGGTTGAATGGTGACTTTTGGATCCATCGACATTTATTCTTATTTTAGGATTTAGGGTAAATTACAAAATTACAAAGTGTGGGTCTTGATTACACAATTTATTATTATTATTTTAAGTTAAAAATTGTAAAAATATAAAGGTTCAAGATAATTTTCCACTTTTTAAAAAGTCAGGGACTTCAACTGCAATTTTTCTATTAAGTTTTCTATTTTTTGATATTTTAATTTATTTATGCTAAAGGCAAAATCGTAAAAAAAATTATTTAGAGATCATATGTGCGAATAAATGAAAAGATATGGATGATAGTAGTGAATAAAATTAAATAGAGATGATATTGTTACAAAGCTAAAGAATATTATTATAATCAATGTTCATACAAAAAAAACATACAAAATATGTAACTTCGAGTCCTGCTAACGCTCATTTTATAAAAAAATGTAGGTTTTTAAATAGGAAATTGGTGTAAATGATCCCTAACGTATGACCTTAGTACGCAAATGGTCCCTAACCTTTCATTTTTGACAGAATGATCCCTAATCTATCAATTTAAGTGCGCAATTGGTCCTTTTGGACTGATTCCGTTAAAAATCAATTACAAACCTTTCATTTAGGTGCGCAAATGGTCATTCTTATTTGTTTTGTCTTTATTTGTATAAGTAAAATAGTCAAATTACATTGTTTTTAAATATTTCAATTGGCGCAAATGGTCAATAACCTCAGTTTTAATTAAAAAAATTTGCAATTAGATTCTCTAACCTTTACAAAAAGTGAAAATGGGTCCAAAACTTTAATTTTTTTTAAAAAAAATTCCACAATCTTCCTCAAATACTCCACCCCCACCCCCACCCCCACCCCCACCCCCACCCCCAGAGAGGAGGGATTTCTCCCCCCTCTTCGCCGCGATTTCTCCCTGGTTTCATCGTCGAAAAAGGGGGATTTCTCCCCCCTTGTTTCCGCCAAGAGAAAGGGAAACTACGTTGTAGTGCCTGATACTTGTATATTTTATCTGGAGTTCTGAAATTGTGCTATCAATCTCGAGCTTATGATTGGACATTGGTTTTGTTTCAGCACAATCTCAATCGACTGGGAAGGCGTACCTTTTGGGTATGTCTTACCTAATCTATATCCTCGCTTAAAAAATGCTTTCCAGATTTTGTATGAAGAGATATTTCCTGTTTTTCCTTCCCAATGGAATTTACTTTCAAGTTATTCAACTGGTTGGTGGAGTATCAATGATGCTAAATCATCTAATGTACTGCAACAGTAATGATGTTACTTACTCGAGGTCAAGTTAAGTTCTTTGAAGAGACGTTGAAGTATATAAAACTTATATATTCTACATTATCAATAAAAATTACTGTTGCAATGAAACAAGAGGGGAGAAATCCCCTTTTTTTTACGGCGAAACGAAGGAGAAATCTCCCTGGTTTCGCAAGAAATTCTCGCCAAACCAGAGAGATTTCTCCTTGGTTTCACGACAAGAGAGGGGGGATTTCTCTCCCCTCTTCGCAGGTCTCTTCATCGGTGACCGGCGAAGAGGGGGGAAGAAATAAAAATGTTTGAAACAAATTTCTTGATGATTCATTAAAAGCAAAAAACAGTTTTCACAATGAAGAACAATAATGTAGTTACTCTTTTGGAACTTTCACAGATTCAGAAAAGAATTATCATATAAATGAAAAAGAAATTTTGACAATGAAAAAGGCTATTTCAAAATTCAGACTTTACATTATTTCAAACAAATTTCTTGATTAAATCCCCCTTCTCTGGCGGTGGCGGTGGCGGTATTTGAGGAAGATGGTGAAATTTTTTTTTAAAAAAAAATTAAAGTTTTGGACCCATTTTTACTTTTTGTAAAGGTTAGGAAATCTAATTGCAAATTTCTTTAATTAAAACTGAGGTTAGGGACCATTTGCGCCAATTGGAAGGTTTAAAAATAATGTAATTTGACTATTTTACCCTTACAAATAAAGACAAAACAAATAAGAGGGACCATTTGTGCACCTAAATGAAAGGTTTGTAATGAATTTTTAATGGAATCAGGCCAAAAGGACCAATTGCGCACCTAAATAGATATGTTATGGACCATTCCGTCAAAAATGAAAGGTTAGGGACCATTTGCACACTAAAGTCATACGTTAGGGACCATTTGCGCCAATTTCCCTTTTTAAATGAAAATAATTTGCACATAATGGAGCCCATTCACGAAACAATTTAAATAATAAATATATCTCATGTCTAATGGCATAAATTTTTTCATAAGGTGGTTATTAAAGTAATGTAATAGAAATGCTTTAATTTTGATAATTATAAGCAAGCAAGTTAGATAATTGAGACAAGTTTTTGTAGGTTAGCCATTTTCAAGTGAAAAGTGAATATATTATAAGTGCAATTTTGGTAAATTTTTAGTAAATTATAAGTTGTAGATCATACAAAATGTGTGGATGAAAATGATGTCTGACCAGTTTAAAAGTGCTTTATATAAAAAAATATTAATCTTTTTTTTTTAAATTTTTGGTTCAAAATAATCTTATTCGTACATAGAAATCGATAAAATAAATGTATTTATTTGATAACGTATATTTTTTATTGGTATAACAGTCAAAGAGACACATAATTGGGATAACAAATCTGGGCTCTCTTCTACGTATCGAGATTTGCTGTCTAATTATATGTCTATTGGATGTTCCACCAATAGAAAATGTACATATCATCAAATAAATATAAATTAATTTTAACAATAAGTACGAAAATATTAAATAATTATATTTATTACTGTGTACATTTTCGAATAGCGTAGATCAACAAAAAACACACAATTGGGGCAGCACATGTGAGCTCATCTTCTACATCATCACTTTGCTTTTAGTATTAGAGTTTACAAATCTCTCAGCATTTATGAATTCTCTTAGGTTTCAGTACATGACGTCATAATTCATAAATGATCCGACAAGATGATGATGGAAAGCAGTTCAAAATTATTTTTATCTTCCAAATTGCAATAAATAACTCTTTATGTAGTAAGTTGCAGGGCAGTTCCCCTCATAAAATTCTTAGGTATACCATTATTCCATTCACTTCTTTATATATGTCTTTCCCTTTTACTATTGTTCATGTCTTTGTTAGCCCTTATTCTAGGTTTTTTAATTTATATACATTACATTGGTGCCCTAAAAATGGTAAGGTCAACTTATTGCCCTGACAATTTGGAGCTAAAGAAAGGGCCATGGACTCGAGATGAAGACCAAAAGCTACTTGCTTTTATTCAAGAACATGGGCATGGAAGATGGCGTTCCTTGCCGGAAAAAGCCGGTATCTATTTCTCTCTCTCTTTTTTTCTCGTTTCTAATTCGCGTGCCTAGTAATTCACGACGGTTGGAGAATGGTTTTATAACTTTATGTCTAGTACTGTCTAGTCTAATATATACTAAACGTGTTAGTAGTGTTCGTACAAGTCGAATGTGGAAACGAGAAAATGGGACTCATTAGTATAAAACTTTGTTTGGTTGGTACTGTGGAATATAGGGCTTCAAAGATGTGGGAAGAGCTGCAGATTGAGGTGGAAGAATTATTTGAGACCTGATATTAAGAGAGGAAAGTTCAGCTTGCAAGAAGAAAAGACCATTATTCAACTCCATGCTCTTTTAGGCAACAGGTAAAGCTAATCTGATCGTGTCTAAACCGTAAACATGTTCTTTCAAGAATTTGTGAACCTAGGTTGCACGGAAACAACATATGTAACACGGCATGACAAACGTTATTTTTTTTCTTTATATAAAAAAAGAAATAAAATAATAAGACCAAGAAAGGTTGAACTCCACCTATGTCAATTCCAGGTCCTGTAAAGAAAGGTTGCTCGAAAGTCAACTTATAACTTTGTCAAATCTTATAAGATGATGAATTAGTTATTATGGAGATGGTTGTTTATGGATCTTCTAGTAGATTTAGCCATAAAACCGGGGAAAAAAAAATTATAAAGTCGACTTCAAATTTATTAAAAACAATGCTTAATTTGTTGTTTTTGTGAAGTACAATTATTGTTGCATGCATATTAATATTGTTTTTACTTGGTCTTAGATGGTCTGCCATAGCAACGTATATGCCAAAGAGGACGGACAATGAAATAAAGAACTACTGGAACACACGTTTGAAGAAGAGATTAACCAGGATGGGAATTGATCCAGTCACTCATAAGCCCAAGAACTTCTCCGGTGGCCAATCCAAGGATGCTGCCAACCTCAGCCACATGACACAATGGGAGAGTGCTCGACTTGAAGCCGAAGCTAGGCTCGTCCGCCGGTCGAACCTCCAACTCCACCGCAACGTCCCTATTCCACCACCAGTGCCACCGCCCCTGCAGCCACCGTGTTTGGACGTACTGAAAGTGTGGGAAGGTCGAACAATAAACTCCACCCTTTTCACCTCAGCTGCAGGAAGCCTTGAGTCACCAACATCAACCTTAAACTTCTCGAGGAACTTCTTTTCAAACCCTACTACAGGATTCATTAATGGAAATTCATCAGTAATAAACATGATTCCCATTCAGGAATCAGGTGCGGGTGGAATTGGAACACCAAACAATTATCTTGATCAGGTAATATTGGAGAATTCCACGCGGCTTCATGATGACAATATTTCATACCCTATGGATCCTAATTATATTTCAGGCTCTATAAATGATCTTCTGCCTATTTCTGATGGCTATAACATGACAAGTTCATATGGAGATTTCGAAGAAAATAAGGAATATTACTGGAATGATATACTAAATTTGGTGAATTCGTCGACCCGATCAAAAAATCTATCGTTTGTCTGAGGAGAAAAATAGGTGACTGCCTGACTGGTGTTATTTTCTGCAAAATAAAGTGCTGAATAATCGAAATTTATTGCTTGTATTAGGTCTTATTTTGTTTTTTCCCCTTGGAGCTGGAGCCCGTTTTGCGGAGTTTATAAATTAGTTTAATTCATCCAAATAGTTTATTTGACTAAAAAATTTGCCTTGGTAGCCTGACATTTTTTACCATTCTTGGTCAAAAACAATTTTAGTCAAATAAACTAGTTTATAAGCTCTACCAAACAGATTCTTATTAATCTTGTTAGTCCTCAAAGTCATTGATTAACAGTTTGATTAGGGTTTCTTGGATCTTTACATGAAATAATTATGTTTACATTTATTGTAAAGTTATTTGGTCCAAGTAAGTTAATAACATTATGTCAATGATTTGGATTTCTATTCACAAAATCGGTGTGATTGTTGCTCAAAAAATGGTTTAACTAGAAGAGCTAAATACGACCTCTTAAATGATTCAGTCGTGTAATTAAACGCAAATTTAATTTTAATATCGTCAAGTAAAATAATCTACTCGATACCATTACTTCTTAGAGCTTGATATCACCAACTCTAGTACAAATAGTGCATCACATTATTATTTTTCAAGTTAAAGAATCTATAAAACATACACATTTGCTACAATTTTGATATGATTTCTTGTTTTTAAGGAAAAATAAGACATCAATAGAAAATGAAGGGTAGGATTAGCTATAAATGAAATTCCCTCAAATTAAAATATAAGGAATGAATATTAAGTCACTTGGTCCAAATTTTAAATTGTATTTTGCTAAGTTGGAATTTCATTTTAATCTTTGGCTTATATTTTTATATTTTTTAGTGATATAACTAATTTGTCAATTGTACGACAAATAATTTTTAAATATGTTTTTTGGTCATAAATATAAAAAATTATAGCATTTTGTATGTACAAATCATATATTTTATTTCTGTCAAAAAGATTAATTTTATAATTTTTTTTTTTGAAATATCATCTAGAGTTTCCTTTTTTTTTTTTTGGGGGAATATCTAGAGTCTTAAAAATATTGTGTGTGTGTGTGTGTGTGTGTTTTTGTTCTATAAAATACTTGTTTACAATTTAGAGCAGGCTTATTTGCACAAATGGTCCCTGACTTTTGCACTTACTGCGGGTTGAGGACCCATCTTTTCATTTTTGGCAGTTTAACCCCTATTTCAAATGTTTTTGGCAGAAATGGTCCTTTTCAACAATTTCCATCCAAATACCGTGAAATTTGACGGTGGAAGAATTTTTTATTTATAAAAGGCTTATTTGCACAAATGGTCCCTGACTTTTGTAAAGAAAAATTTGCAGCAAAAGTCCCTAATATTTTAGAAAGTGTTGAAAAGTCCCATAACCTTCTAATCCTAACACATATGACCCTAAACTTTTTTGACAATTTTACCCCTAACTTAAAAAAATTAAAAATAACTCATAAACCTTTTCAAAAATACAAATAAGTCCTAAATTTTTTTATTTTTTTACATATTTACACTTAAAATAATAAAAAGTGTGTCATCAAGTCCCAAAACTTTTAATTTTGTTCACCAAAATGATATTTAGAATGTGTTTGATTAAAATTAGATTTTTTAGTAAAAGTGATTGAAAAATTGTGTGACCATAAAATGTGTGGTTAAAATTAATTGTTGACTTTGACTTTAGTTTTTTAACAAAATCAAAATTGAAAACAAACAGGCTCTTAGAGTCTCTGCAGATTTTGTCCAGTGGTCTATTAATTAACAAAAAAACTATACACATGATCAAAATTTGACTAATTTAAAATTTTATTTATTTTTCATATCAATTACTAGAGGTGGCAAGATGGGTCAGCCCAGATAGTCTGGTCTCTAGGCTGGGCTGGTCCAATAAAAAGTTGATTCAATAAAAATTAGGTTAATTTAGTCCGGTACAACTAGCCAATCAGGCTGGCCTGATAATTTTTTTTTTTGCCCAAGTCCCTACCCCACACTTCAAACACCCCACCCCTGGCTGCCACATTTCACAGGGAGGGGAGGGGAGGGGAGGGGAGGGGATGGGTGGGGTGTTTGAAGTGTGGGGTAGGGATTTGGACAAAAAAAAATTATCGGACCAGCCCAGTTGACTAGTTTTATCGGACTAAATTGACCTAATTTTTATTTAATCAATTTTTTATTAGACCAGCCCAGCCCAGCCCAGAGACCGGGCTATCTGGGCTGGCCCATTTTACCACCTCTAGTAATTGATATGAAAAATAAATTAAAATTTTAAATTGGTCAAATTTTGATCATGAGTATAATTTTTTTGTTAATTAATAGACCATTGGACAAAATCTGTAGAGACTCTAAGAGCCCGTTTATTTTCAATTTTGATTTTGTTAAAAAGTTAAAGTCAAAGTCAACAATTAATTTTAACCACGCATTTTATGGTCCCACAATTTTTCAATTACTTTTACTAAAATATCTGATTTTAATCAAACACATTTTAAATATCATTTTGGTGAACAAAATTAAAAGTTTTGGGACTTGATGACACACTTTTTATTATTTTAAGTGTAAATATGTAAAAAAATAAAAAGATTTAGGACTTATTTGTATTTTTGAAAAGGTTTGTGAGTTATTTTTAATTTATTTAAGTTAGGGGTAAAATTGTCAAAAAAGTTTAGGGTCATATGTGTTAGGATTAGAAGGTTATGGGACTTTTCAACACTTTCTAAAATATTAGGGACTTTTGCTGCAAATTTTTCTTTACAAAAGTGAGGGACCATTTGTGCAAATAAGCCTTTTATAAATAAAAAATTCTTCCACCGTCAAATTTCACGGTATTTGGATGGAAATTGTTGAAAAGGACCATTTCTGCCAAAAACATTTGAAATAGGGGTTAAACTGCCAAAAATGAAAAGATGGGTCCTCAACCCACAGTAAGTGCAAAAGTCAGGGACCATTTGTGCAAATAAGCCATTTAGAGCAACTAGGAGTGGCTTGAAAGGATTGAGATGGGCCACGCACATTTTCACAGGCCCATGTTAAGTTGGGTGGATCTTGGGAGAACATTATTGAAGGTTTGGGCCTCTTTTATCAGCCCAATAAATACGCATTTTCTAGATTCAAAGATATTAATGGAAATAGCACTAGAATGAGATAGTTTTAGTAAATATTTTATGGCGGTTATATTTGCGATACAAATTTTGTTTGTAGTACCACATAATTATATTACCACAACATTATTTGTTAAGTACACTACATTTTAATTGTAATGAAAGTCTCTAACTATTGGTCACTTTTGCATTTATGACTCTAACTTTTTTTAGCAAATTTTTATCATCAACCTATTAATTTACATATCTTATATTTGTCTTTGATGATGATTTTTGTCCAAAAAATTAATTAGGAGGGCGTAAATTTTTTTTTACCTCTAATATTTTTAAATAATTAAAATAAATAACAAATACGTAAGTTTGACAAAATATTTTTCTCTCGTTTCAATGCACATTAGCAGAATTTTTAAACAAAAATCTTCATCGGAGACAAGATATGAAAACTAAATGAAAGTTAATGATAAAAATACGATGAAAAAAATTAGAGACATAAGTGTCTAAATATCAAATGTTGGAGGACTTTTATTGTAATTAAAACGTGGTGTGAATAATAAAAAGTGTAGTGTGAATATAATTACCCTTTAATTTTTTGTTATTTACTAAAATAGTCATAAATAACCTCCCTAATTCACACCCATGTATTTATGTACACCATAAATAAAAACGACAACTCATATATTTACATACACCACAAATAAAAGGATAATGCTTGTAGTATACCCACACTTATCCTTACACTTACACCATTACATGTGTCAAATAATGATTTTCAGAAATCATTATTTAATTGGTCAAATAAATAAAGTGAGCAACTCATTATTAAAAAAAAAGGTTGAACCCCAACCTTGAGGGCCTCCACCGACCTTGCCCTAGACCCTTGGTGGAGGAGGTAAATCGCAGGATGTGCCTCCAGGATCCAGGGTGGAGAGCTTATGGATAAGCCTAGGCTGTTAACCATATGGTAACTCCCGCTTGCGACATGGCACAAATCCAATATTTCAGGATTCGAACCCTGCACCCCACCGCGCTGAGCCTTATCCACCCTCCGAGCAACTCATTATTTGATACATGTGAGGATGTAAGTGTGGGAGTAAATGTGGGTGTACAACAAGCATTGTCCCAAATAAAAACCCCAACCCCTATATTTACGTTTCCCCAAATCAAGACCCTAAATAGAAAAACCTGATGCTGCGTTCAAATTCATTGCAGAAACATCTTATTCTTTGTTTCACACTGATGATGCTGGAGTGCTTATAAGTACTTATAAACTGGTCAAATATCATTTTTATCTCTATATATCGTAAGATTCATAATTTTTATCTATTTTTTATCTACATATTTTGTATGATCCATTACTTATAATCTATAAAAAAAACTTTACCAAACAAGCACTAAAATTTTACCCATTGCAATATTGCATATGAAATAATTGAGTGTAGATTTTGACATCAGAGGTTCCTTTTCATGCAATGCAATAGTGTCATTGATAGATATTTTGTGCTCTAATGCCCTTGTATGCATTAAAAATAGTTATTGATATGGCCTATTCAGTGCCTTTTCTTCATGATTCTTGATGATTGCCACTTTTAGAAGAGGTCTGTAAATGCAGCTTCCGTGTACAATTATTTCATGCCTTTTTCTATTCTGGTTTGTCCATAAATTTTCATAAAATGCTCTCCTAGGTAGCTTTAACAACTAAAAGAATTACTTTCTAAATCACAAGCATGTAAACGAATGCGTATTCTTTTTTATTGTTTTTTTTTTTTTGCCTAATTGCAGTTCAAAATACGAGGACGCAATGTTGAACTTGTGACGTGAACAACATTAAGCTTTTTTTATTTTTTAAGTTTCGACATCTTAATCAATTTACTTGGGTAGTTCCATGTTGTCTCTACTCTACACAATGTGATAAGCAAAGTTTCAAATTTTTATTTTATTTTATTTTATTTTTGATCAAGTTGTCTCTTGGTAGCTCTCTCTACACAAGTTGTGTTGATCTCAGAATCTACATTATCCATGTGTTAATAGATCTTCAGTCAATCCTCTGTCAGCATGTATATACCTGCACACTAGTACAATCGTTAGGTACCAAGATCACCGAAGAAAAAGGGGTTGACGGTCGTTGGTACTCTGACAATCAAGTTAAGAATGATATGTGGAGAGTGTTTGAGTATAAGAGAGACAAGTAAGCGGAAAATTGAAAAGAGTTTAAGGGCAGGAAAAATACGTACCTTAGAATAATGATAAAAGATGTTGTATTTATAGATCCAGAGTTCTAATTGATTTGGGCATTCAATCAATTAGACATCGAATCATATATTCCTTCTTTATAAGATAAGGTTAATTAGATGCGAATGCTATCTTTTAGATTTTCATCCCCATCTTAATTAATTTCAAATATTGGATTACTAGTTATTAAGAGATTGAGATTTAGTTTTCTTCTAAGTTTGTATCACAATCAAACACAATTAATTTTTGAGGTATTGCTCTATCTATGATTGCCTATGGGCTTCGTGGGATGGCCTGGGCTGTCAGAAATGGCGAAGGCCTTTATGGGCTCTGTTGGTATTGACAATGGCGTGTGAGGTTTACGTGGATTCTACTGGGGCTGCGAGGCCTTTGTTGGGCCTATGAAGCGTTGCTAAATCTGTGTGGTAACAAGTTCATTGATCAATCGAAGAGCTTGCGAAATACATCTGATTTTCTAAGAGAAGTGAATATGGAAGACTCGTTATAATACCTCAATTTTTTTAAATATTTAAATATTTATTTTTACGAACTAGATGAGTTAAATAGACGTCAAGTAAAATTTGAATTAAATTGATATATAAAAACGGAAATGACATGAGAATATTAAATCCAATTCTAGCGGTCATTTTTGGCTTATTATTTTAAACTCGTCATTTAACAGTTTTTCAATTTGAATGATATATTGTGAAGTTTGCCATGAATACTTTGACGATACCAAGAACTTACACAGACTAGTAAATAAACATAGCCCAAAAATAAGTCGAAAGAGGTGAAACCAAAATAGAAATTAAAAGTAAAATGTAGGATTATTAAACTTCTAGCAATCATTTTTTACTTGTAATTTTGAATTTTCCGTTTAACGATTTTTTAATTCAAAAATTACATTACAAAGTTTGCCATAGATACTTCCAAATGATATAAAGAACCAACTTCGACGAGTGAAAAAATATAACTCATAATAAGCCCAAAGAAAGAAGTAACGTTAATTAAAAGATAAACAATCAGATTATTATATTTAAATTAAAATCACATCAAATAAATTTGGTTTTTTAAGCTTAGCCATACATTTTAAGGAAATTTTGCAACTTTCGTTTTCAACCTTTCTAATCTATTACTAATCTACCCTCAACCAATTTTTATAGCATCAAACATCCCTAATCTTTCATTTGATTGTAAATCACGTTCCTATTGACAAAAAATAACAAACTTACCATCCTCTTTAAATAAACAAAAATAAAAGAAAGCTAAAAACAACAAAAAAATGTAAAAAAAGTCCCCAAACTTTTTAAAAAATATAAAATATGATATTCCTCACCTACCCTATCCCACTTCATCCTTAGTCTCCCTCAACTAGCCACCTTCGACATCTGAATACAATCATTAAGGCACAAATTGTACAAAAGTGTAAAGAACTCTTGAGTTTAAGCTAGTGTTCTAAAAAGCGTAAAGCACGACGTGGAGGCCCAACTTCAAGCTTTTCGGACCTAGACGTCAAGGTTGAGCTTCAAGCTTAGGCGAAGCTTAGGCGTCGTCTATGCGAGCTTTTTAAAACAATAGTTCAAACACAAAATGCAATCCGATGCAAGCGCTACACGAAAGTGAAGAATAGATATTCCAAATGGCAAAAATGAATGTGTGATGATAATTTAGCATTACTAAGCAATTTTTAGTAGTAGCAGCAAACATCTCCACTTATTCAACCGAAATAGAACAAATTTATTTTGTTTCAAGATTATATACGTTTTAAGTAATCCCATTTCAACAGGAAAAAAAGAGAACGCTACCATAGAAAAATCTAAGAAAACAGTAGTTCATATGAAAAAGATCTCATGTTTTTTGCAAATTTTGAATGGTACACCTGCAAAAACTCGCATTGCTGCACTTTGTGCTCTGGTATTCCCATGGGTTTGCTTCTAAGAAACATGATAGAACAGAGCATAATTTTGAAATACTGCATCGGCATTCGACTAGGAAATGAGGTGGGTAGGTGGGTGAGGAAAATGATATTTTGTACTTTTTAAAAAATTGGAGATTTTTTTTTGTATTTTTTTTTTTGTTTTTAACTTTCTTTTATTTTTGTTTATTTAAAAAAGAGGGTAAATTCGTTATTTTCTGATAAAAGAGACGTGATTTGTAATTAAATGAAAGGTTGGAATATCTGATGTTATAAAAATTGATTGAGAGTGATTAATAACATATTAAAAAGGTTAGGATGAAAAACACAAATTTCCCTTTATCATGATCTCAATCGACAGAAGTAAAATGGGGCGCTTAACAAACTGTTAACGACACCGTATTGCTCGACTCCAGTTTAACCATGACGGCCGGTTTTGATAACTGGAGTCGCCGAACTGATTCTGACGTCAAGAAGATCCTACTGACGTCACTCTCCGCAATGATAGCAGAGACGACGACGTTTCCAATCGACTTTATCAAAACGAGGCTCCAACTCCACGGCGAGTCTCTACCATCAACGCGCCAAGCTCCTGCGTTCAGAATCGTTTTTCAAATCGCGAAAGACAGCGGTGTTTTTGGACTGTACAGGGGCTTATCCCCCGCTGTCGTTAGACACATTTTCTATACTCCGATTCGAATAGTTGGGTACGAGCATTTGCGTGCTTTGGTGCCGTCTTCCGATCATTCACCCTCTCTATTTAGCAAAGCAGTTGTCGGTGGCAGTTCCGGTGTCATTGCTCAGGTACTTAATTATTTATATACTTCTGATTTATTCGCAGTAATCCTTTGGGTGCGTAGTGTTTTGATAAAATATATAGTTTTGCAGAACAGAAAAGGAAAAACTTGTATGGTAATAATATCGACTTCAAGTAATGTTATTTGGAATTTTTGAATTATTAGGGTAAGGGAAGTTAATGTATAATATGGCTTTAAACAGTCTAGTTGACTGCGGAAGTCAAGAATGGACATTGAATTGCGAGTTCAGGAGCATAATTTATTAGTAGAAAATGGCATTTTCGTATTTCTACTGTACTAAATGGTATTTTCGTATTTCTACTGTACTATATTTTATGTGAGAATTGATTTGTCTTAAATTTATTGTGGTGTCATATCTTGTTTTTAATAGTCTCTATGGGGATATGATTTGGATGTGAGAATTTGATTAGTGTTATTTTTATTTTGTGTTTAAAATTCTAGAGCAAATGAGGGAAAGAGAGATAAAATTTTCATGAAGGCTCCTATGTTAAAAGCTGAGATTTTTCAGGTTAGTATGTGAAATGCAGGGTGAAAGAAAGGTTGGATAAGTGTAATATAATGTTGTTTCAGTTATTACTGCACATAGACCAACGTTTATTGGAAATTGGTAAAGAAATTAGCTCAGTTTTCATATTTGATGCCCATATTCACTTGAAAATGATGTCTTTACACTACCTTAGTTCTTATATTAATTGTTGTTCTGTTGTAATGGTACTTCTATCATCGGACGTCCCTGTGCGGCTGAACATACTTATTGGTGATCAGGATGTATGTGAGAGAAGGTACCTATTAGATTGAACTCAGATTAATGTGTTTCCTTTTTGATGGTTTTGCTACCTATAATGTGTGCTACACATTGTTTAAAAAGGCTTAATCGGGTAGCGAGGCGTTTTTCTTTCGTGTGGCGAAGCGTAAGCAAACTAATAAATAACTCAACTGAATATAGAAGTATAAAAATATGCTCATAATAAATTGTACACCATCTTAAAAACTCCATTAAAAAAAAAAACAGATTAACAATATTACAAGTTTAGCTTACAAACAAATATAAAAATAAATCAATAAAAGAAAATAAAATAGTCAAAAAAGTGAAGGCCAATAATAGAATGTCCTGAAAATGCAAGACAAATGAGCAAACATCTTAGTAGGCTTGGCCTTGTGGTGTAAGCCTCACTAAGTCACGGCGTAAGCTTCACAAATAGCTCTTAAGTGGCGGGATTCGAGGCGTTTTATGAAAGCCTCAACTGAAGCGAGATTTGAAGCATAAGCCGGTGCTGCATGCAAATTAGTAGTGGAAATGGAAACAAGGTTTTAGTTTGAGGTTGTGAGGGTAGTTAGGATGCCAATATTTTCCATATTTTAAGTCAAGTGATTGATTGACTTCCAATTGACGTTTCTTGCTATCAATAGGGAATGGTTGGCTCTTAGTTTTTGTGTGTTTATCAGTCTTTGTTTTGTGTTTGAGTTGAAGCAATGACAGAGATGAGCATTTGTGGACAATTGTAAAGATTTATTAAGAGATTTAGAATTTGTCGATTTCATTCAAGCAATCATAGCTCTGAAATCTTATTAAATATGGTTTTACGTACCGTATTTGAAACATCTGTGGTATATTGGCTGAATGAGATGAATTTCTAAGAGCTGAAACCAGAGTGTCAAAAGAAATATGTAAAACTGAAACTTCAACGTGAAATATTTAAACATACGTCTCTGCATGTCTCTAGGGGTGTGCAGGTATGTGCTTTTGTGTCTATTACTTATACGTAGAATTTATTATTTTGTGATGTGCATTTAGACTTAGAAGTTCAATTGGTGCTCTTTGTTTGAGCCAGCCCATAATTTAACTAGTACATTACTTTTCTTTGTTGTGGAATTCGACCGTAGAGGATTTTAATGGATCGAAGAGTTGAAAAAAATGAGAGAGAGAGTGTGTTTTGTTTGAAGGGAGTTTGATTTTGATGAATATGGAGAACAATATGGAGAAATTGAGGAATTGAGAGAGAGAGATATGGGTTTTGGTTTGAGAGGATGAAGATGTAGTGACGGACAAAGAAGTATTTTTTTTTTTTTTGCTTGTAGCGGATTAAACCTCCCTACGGTCGGTGATGAAGTCTAACATCATTCCTTTCATGGCATACAACACAACACGCTAAAGTTTAGAATAGGAAGAATTTTTGGCTCTGTGCATCATAACTAATGGTTTTGAATCAAAACATGCTCTATGTGACAATTTGGTTTGAATTTTGTCTTGAAAGCGACTTAGTGATAGACCCCCCATTGATACAGCAAGCTCAGTTGTAGTGGTGGATTATTTCTCTTTACCAGATTATTAGTTAGTTCATTAAGTAGTTTGTTGAGAAGGGGAAAAAGGGGAAACATTCTGGAATATATTGAGTGCCAATTAAAGGGGTGGGGAGGGCCATTCGGCGATTCATTCAGAAAATGGAGAATTATGAGGGAGAGAGTCGAGCCTCTTGAATGCTCGACAATAACTTGTAATTTCTTTCAATTTGCTTTGTAATTCATTGGTGTTTTCAATTCAGTACAAAAATTGAAAAGCACAAATTCTGCATATTGTTTTGTTCCAGTACAGCTTTACAAATCCAAGTTATCACTATCAGATCTGCACATTTGACCTTTCACTGGTTTCATTACCATTAGTACATGTGAACACAATCACAATTATCAGTAGAGGTGGCAAATGGGCCACACTGCCCTAAACTAGACGGGTCACACAAAAATTGGATTGGGATGGCCATAACCCAATTTTACACGGGCCTGTATTTACTAGGACAACCTGCCCCGATTTTAGGCCACAGGGCTACTGGTGAGTCCAACTTAAAATTTTAATTTATTTTTACAAAACAAAAAAAAAAATAAAGAAAGAAAAAAGAAACTCCCCACCCCCACCACCCCAAGGCACCGGGGGGGGGGGGGGGATTTTGATAGGTGGAAGGGTATGACTCCACTGAAGGCTTCATGAATCGTCCAGCGGAGTCATACACCCCAAGCCTCCAGCAATTTCACCTACACAAATAATAGATCCCATCATATTTCTCTTCCTTGGTCGCTGGGAGCGAATGTTCCATTGAGAGTGATGATCTAGCTGACTCACGTTCACGTAGTCCACTAGTACGTGACTGTAAAATTGGCAGTAGAACTGCTGCACGCCACCCTTCTAGATTAGTGGAGTTCTGAAATCATTAAGCAAGCACAGAAGCTAGTTTATATTCAGTTTGTTGCTTTTATTCTGATTAGTTATGTAAAATATTTAGTCTTTCCCTTTCTCTAACATGATGCCTCCCTTTGACATTTTTTTCCCTGAAGTGTTTCCATTAAAGATCAGTCCCTGTTGCACCAGTAATCTCACGGGAGTTAGCAGTTCTAGTGAATCTCTCATCCAATAAAAATGTCTCTTTTTCATCTCCTAGAAGAAGACCTTTAAATAGTCAAGTGCTTAATTTACAGGTCCCTTGTCATGGTACCTTTTGCAGCCTCCAGAAAGCTCAATGTCGAGTCCCTCTAGAAGTTTTATGAGGGCTTCCGGCTACGAGCGAGCTACAAGTTCTGTTTTTGCTGCTGGAAAGCTTTATACAGATCTAGCCTTTGCTAAACCAGGGAGATTTTCGCTCTGGTTTTGCTGCAAACAGGCCGGAAACAAGGGGGGAAACTCCCCTCCTGTTGCTGCAGATTACGCACCGGAGAGAGGGTGGTGGGGTGGATGAATGGGGGGTGGGTGACTTGGGTCAAAATTTTTTACCAGGACAGCCCAAAATAATTGGGCCAGCCCGATTGGCCCAGTGGGCTAGTTGTACCGGGCCAAATAGGCCCCGATTTTTACTTGACCACCTTTTTATTGGGCCGGCCCGGCCCAGAGTCCGGGTTATTTGGCTTGTCCACTAGGCTGGCCCATTTTTGCCACATCTAATTATCAGGTTCCTTCCACTTGGTTCCTTAACTGATGCAACCTCAAGGTTGACAGGATTCTGCTTGTCATACATACAAAGCAAAGCTGGAAAGCGCAATAAGAGATTAACAGACTTTGAACAAAATTAGAAACTAAATATATGAAGAGAATAATGAAAAGAGTTGAAAGAAGTAGAAATTAGAGTCAACCTAGAAAATGATAGGAATCTCTCTCTTGAACTTCTATGCACAAGAAGAATATTGAATCATCTCTCTAATCTTCTTAAATAGTATTTACATCTTGACCCAATTGCTAAGATAGGATATGGACGAGATGCACACATCTGCATGGTGCTTTTAGGGGGAAAAATGGGATATAACTGCTAGGGATATAATGAATGATAAGTAAAGTTTTATGTGTAAATATACGTATTTTTACCAAGAAATAGGTGCGAGTAGAATATGAGAGAAATAAAGAAAAAAATTTGTTGGGTTGATGACTTTTGAATAGAAAGGGGGAGAACACATGATATAGAAGGAAGGAAGTGGGTTTACTGTTCATAAATATTTGACTCAAGACAATCTTATTACATACTTTTCTTGGTTTGGCTACGCAGATCCTTTTTTCCACTCTGCTCTGCTTCTATCAGAAGTAATCTCAAGTCAAACCACAAAGGTTGTACTTCAATTACCTCATATCATGTGATTTAGGTCCATATCTTCCTCTAGGTTAACCATTCATACTAGTCCCAACACTTTTCCTAACTGGTGCATCTAGCTGCGTTTCTTGAATATGCCCAAACAATCAGTGACATGCAACTTATATCCGCAACTTATATCCAATTAACGCCATTTTAACCTATTCACACCTTCACACCTTTACTCTTTTTGCACTCTCACATTGTTTTACTGCAAATCTATCTCAACCTCACTGAAGTTGTACACGCGTTCTCTTTAACAGCCCAACATTCAGTCTTATATTACATCACAGGTCTTATGGGATTTATATTTCAAAATTGCATTTTATAAATAGCAGTACTCAACCAACAGTCATCAAAGATATTGTTGGGTTTGCCCTCATTAATTTCAAGAATAACCATGATTAATATTCTTTTTGTTTCAATGTATCACTCCATTAAGTATTGTATTCCAAGTTTTAAACGTTTTCCACCAAAAAATGTTTTGTGAGTTTGATCAAGGCTTTTTTGTACCAATGGTCCTATCATCCGCTTGTGCTGCGGGTTGAGGACCTGTCTTTCTATTTTTGGTAGAGACATCCTTATTTCAACCTTTTATGGCGCAAATGGTCCTTGCCGTCTATTGCCATTCATTTTCTTTGTTACAGGTGTGCGTGCAGCGCACATGAGTTATTTCACAAGGGTAATTTCGTCCTTGTACTATTTTGGGCTTAAAAAATAAAGAAAAATTAGCAGCAGACATCTTTTCTTAACAGAAAAAAAGAAAGAAAATAATTAAAAATAATTAAAGCGGAGGTCTTCTTCTCCAACCCACCCAACCCCCAACCCCCAACCCTCACTCTGCATTGGAATTGCTTTATTGAAAATTTCCCAACAAATTCTTAAATATATTACTGAATTTATTGCATAAAATACCAATTCATTACGACCATAAACCCCAATTCCCAAATTTCGATTTCTCATATAATTTCAAAGAAAAACAAAGACCCTTCAATCCCAAAATTTCTTGATTTTTTTTTTTTTTTTTTTTTTTTTTACACAAGATGCAATTGTTTGGTGATATGCAACCAAGGCTTCCAATATATTTTTAGCCTACACATCTGTTGCTGCATCAATTATTTTCTTTCTTTTTTTCATTTAAGAAACAACCTCAGTTGCAGATTTTCTTTATTTTTTATGCCCAAAATAGTACAAGGACGAAATTACCTTTGTGAAATAACTCATATGCACTGCACGCACGCTTTAACAAAGAAAATGAATGGCAACAGACGGCAATGATCATTTGCGCTATGTAAGATTGAAATAGGGATGTCATTGCCAAAAATGGAAAGATAGGTCTTCAACCCGCAGCATAGGTAAATGATACGAACGATTTGTGCAAAAAAGTCGTTTGATCAATTAGAGAATAAGACCTACTTAACAAATTTCAAAACATATGAGAGGAAAGTTTATGCCCCAAATAGTATTTTTACAACCCTTTATAGTCCGACTTAAGTAGTATCATAGGAACAAACCTCTAAAAATGAAAATGGCGTAGCTGCATCGTTCTAATAAAAGAAATCCTGACTAGCTTTGGGATCAATGGATTAGCAAATTTTGTGAACGGGGAACTTTCTTTTAATCTGTGCTTTCCTTTCATATTATTTTTTCCTCGGAAAACTTGTGATAAATTGACAAGTCTTTAACGAAGTAAGTGAATGTAAAGTTGAAAGCCTTTTTCAAATAAAATATATGAGGCTAATATAAGAGCATCTCTAAGAGGTTTTTTATTTGCCATATCTTCTTTATTTTAAAGAACCAATCCTCATTTTAACTAGTCCAACAAACTCTATATCTTTAAAAATGAATGTAAAGAGTTGATTTGACTCTCCAAGTGTAGAGAACCAAACACACTCTATATATTATTTTTAATGCTTTCACTTGTGACTTCATAACTTCCTATACACTTCTTTGAAGGGAAGCAAGTTTTAAAAAAAGAAAGAAAGAAAGAAAGCGGGAAAAGTTAGGGTCGTAACTATTTATGTAAATAAGCAAAGTAAAGAATATAACTATATAGAGTATTGTTAGACTTTAACAGTTACCACTCTTTATTTTCAAATTCTTTTGAAGATAATCTTTATATCGAAAAATATAATGCAAGAGTAAATGTAAGATGCTTTTTATTTTAAGAGTGAATGCTTAAAATAAAGTTTCAATACACTCTCTATTTTAACTTTTTAAAATAGAGAGGTTTGACTCTCCACAGTTGGAAAGCCAAACTCACTCTATTTTTATTATATATTAAATGCATTTAATGAATTTCAAGTATCATTTCTTTATTTCTTTGATTATTTAAATAATATTTAAATATTTTATTAATTAGCACCTCATTTGTTTGTAAAAATATATATTAAATAAAAGAATGAGGGAAAAACAATAGATGTTTATTGAAAAAAGTAAATGAAGAGTCAAAATAAAGAGTATTGTTGTAGTGTATTAAAATTTGTACTCTTTAAATTTAAAGATGCTCTTTATAATGTACAATATGCTCTTTAAAAATAAATCTTTAAATTTAAAAATGCTCTTTATAATGTACGATATGCTCTTTAAAAATAAATAGGCTCTTGGAGATGTTCTAAGGGGTTGATGGTTATAGAATAATGGCTCCTTGACAATATTTTGGAAATGACATTGTTGTTCAGATGTGAATCTGCGCATTTGCTGATTTCAAATTCATTATCTTCTTTAGTATTTGTTGCAAAATAATTTCTTTTAAATGAGAATAAAACAAGGATATCCAGTATAAAAGAAAGCGAGTATGTGGCTGACACAACCAGCTCTATGAAACCTTCAGTTCTAAGCTCGTAACTATATGTTCATCAATCAAATAAGTGTACACAATATTAAACAAGTTATTTTCATTAATCTCAATTAAATGGAACCCTGCACTGATCTAAAAGATAATTAAATATATTTGATCGATCTTTCAAGACCTGTTGGAGATTAAAAAAAAAAAAAGATATTCGTCTATAGTTTTCATGTATCTACATATGTCACTCATCTCCAGTTTACAAACTACTTCTAACTTTTTACATCCATCATCAAAGGTGAGAGGGTGAAATAAGAAAAGATGAATTCCCTCCTTAACACAGTAAGTTAGTAACTATACATGGTTAAGCATTGGTGCTCACACGCCACACAGGTAGACTTTTAGTTAGTTACAACGAAATATGTCCATTCCTTGGCGATGATGTCTGCACATTGTGAAATATTAATGAGTTTATTTCAGAATTATAGCATCACGGTGATCTTACTTGCTGAAATGTTGTTCGTCCAATAATAGTCGTACTGTGTTTTCTTTGATGTGACGTTCATTATTTCAAATTTCTTGTAGTATAGGTAATTTCAAGCCCTGCTGATCTCGTCAAGGTAAGGATGCAGGCAGATGGTCGTATGGTGAGCCCAGGTCTCCAACCCAGGTATGTGGGGATGTTTGATGCTTTAAAAAAGATCATCCGTGCTGAAGGGTTTGGAGGACTTTGGAAAGGCGTTTTTCCAAATGTCCAGAGAGCATTTTTAGTAAACATGGGAGAATTAGCTTGTTATGATCATGCAAAACATTTTATTATCGAAAATCAGATCTGTAATGATAATATTTATGCCCACACTCTATCTTCGATTATGTCTGGTCTTTCAGCTACTGCACTGAGTTGTCCGGCAGATGTAGTTAAGACTAGAATGATGAATCAGGCTGTCAATGATGAAAACAAGGTTAAATACAAGAATTCTTATGATTGTCTTGTGAAGACTGTTAGAATTGAAGGATTGAGGGCTCTATGGAAGGGATTTTTTCCTACGTGGGCTAGGCTTGGTCCTTGGCAGTTTGTATTTTGGGTTTCATATGAGAAATTTCGACAGATTGCAGGGCTAAATTCCTTCTGATAAGTTTTTGCAATTTCTTGTGATTTCCTGAATTGGTACTCTAGTTCTCTGTACCATTTGCCTGTCAAGAAGGAAATTTAATAGTTATTGTGATTCAGTTTCAAGTACACTGTTGGCCATGAGTTTCTTCATTTGCAAAGTAACTAGATAAGTTTTTTTTCCTTTTTTGTTTGCATGCAACTCTCTCTTTACACCCAATCAGAAAGAGAGTAGCTTTGTGTGGCAAAATACCTGGTCTATGAGCTCTGGTATGAAAAGGTAATTTTTTATCCGAAACAAATCTTTGAATCATCTTTATAGTTTGGAACTGTCTCTAATTAAGAGTAATGATCTCCTACCCACGGTGGGTAGAATATCATTTGCCACTGATGATGTGGGCTGTTGTGGGAGTGCTACATCAGCACACACAACACACAATTGTGTGTGGATACAAATGTGTCTACACATAGTGGCCAAATGATATCCTACCCACCGTAGATAGGAGATCATTACTCTTGTATGTAATATCTCTCTAGTCGAGCTATTTTTAGTTTCTAACGTGAATTATAGTTGTGGATGCCATAAAGCTGCTCATAAAATTTCAGTTAGAAATGAGTACAATCGCTGGTATATTGCAGTGCTGTAAATGTGCTAAAACGTGGTTCTCATTTCCTTCTGTGGTTTGAGAACACAAACTTATTGGTCTTCAATATTTTAATTTTTTGGCATTTAAATCCCTAAGCTTTTACTTTTGTAGCATCCTAGTCTCCAATATATAGTTGTCGCACATTTAACTATTAAGAAGTCATTTTTTCTTGAAAAGATTATAATACTCTTATTTTTATTTAAAATTAAAGAATAAATAAATAGAGGAAAGCAAAGGGATGGGACGAAGACAGACGAAATCACGAGCATGGCTGGCCAAAAAATAGGATTGGGAAAGAGGACGAATGATTTTTTCCCAGTGTTTAGAAAATCGGACCGAACTGGCCGGTTCAACGGAAAAAATTGGTCCGATCTTCCAATTTAACCGGCCATAAGAAAATCGGGGTTTTTAGCAGTTGAATTGGAAAAACTGGTAAAATCGGTCTGGTTTTAATGGTTTTTTGGTTTGAAATTTTTTTTAAGGCAAAGTTGCTCATTTTTTATTTCTTTCTCATTTCTCCCATTGTTCTTTTTTTTTTTTTTTTAGTTCTTTATTTTTTGTGAGATTTTTGGATTATTTTTTAATTTTTTAATTGAAATTTATGAAAAGTCTATTTAAAATCAAGTTTTGTAAGTAATTTTATCTATAAATGTTGATTTATTTACAAATAATTTATTTTTAGTAATTTTGTGAGATTTTTGGATTGATTTTTAATTTTTTAATTGAAATCGGTTCGACCTTGGTTCGACCTGATTTGACATTTTGACATTTGATTCGTTGCCTTTTGTGAATCCATGCTGGTCTGATTTTTTGAACATTGCTTTTTTGTTTCCCTTATTATTTATTTTTAATTAAGTTATTTATTTTTATCAATTTTAATGTTAAAACTGATACGATGGCCAGTGGATTGAAAAAATTGGGAATCAGACAAAAAAATGAAAATAGGAAACCTTTCTAACAAGTTAAGAATTCAAACTGGATTTCTTTCGCTGTCGTTAATTTACGTACTGTTTGATGCTACTACAATATTTATAAAATTGCAAATGTCTTATACCTATTAAAATTAGTTGTAATAAAATAAAAATGATTTACAACTAATGGACTAGTAGGGTAATATACGCATATGTGTTTGTGGCGTTGAAAAAAACTTCAAATTTTTTTTCATATGTAACGCGATTTTTCAATCATATGCTTGTAAATCATATTCTATGTGTGAATGTCGGCCATTATAATATACAGTTATACAATTTTTACAATATTCACATGCTTGAAGCATTAAATAAGTAGAATTCCACCTATTGCATAAGTCTGTACACAATAATTTTGTTTGAAGAGAATTTTCTACACATAATTCATCAAATACTTGTTTTCGAAAAAATGAAGCAATAATATAATTGAGGGCATACTTAATTTTTTCTAATTGTGGGCATATATACCTTAAACCATTGGACAATAAAATAAAAAATGTGACATACACGTCGAATATGAAATAAAATTCTACCAAAATTCGGATTTAATTCTCGAACTAATTTATCTATTACTATTATATTAGGCGTAGCATTATTAAATGTGAAACTGCGAATTCTAGATTCGTAGTTAAATTCTCTAATAATATACATTAAATAAGTAAAAATTAGTATCACATCATGAGGGTAGTCAATTACTTTAAAAATAATTATTCTTTTATGCATAATCCATAATTTATCAATATAATGTAAAGTAGCAGTAATATATCCTTTATGATTTATACCGGACCATAAGTCCGAAGTGAATGATACAACACCAGAATATTTAGTTAAATCTAGGAGTGAGCGTCGTGTGGTTCGGTTCAGATAGTGGAAGAATCGGAACCACTCGCTTATGTTCGGGTGTATTGTAAAAAGAATAGAAACTATCCACTTTTAACCAGAACCAAACTAGATCTGGAACCACTTGTTCCAGTTCTGTTCCGGTTCTACCCGAATTTTTTTATTTTTATTTTAACTATTGTCATTTTCAAACTAATGTACAAATAAACAAATTTTCTAATTCATATTTTAGTCTATAGGCACCAAAGTTCTCAAATAGTAATCATACTCCTTGATAATAATTAATAAGATCTACGGTACCGGAACTACAACTAATGGGACATGGGTAGATTAATGAGTTTTTCCTTGGGCTTTGGGAGTGATGCGTAACGGGTTTATTTGGTAAAGAAAAATATGAAAAGAAAAAAAAAAAGAAATGCAAATATAAAAAAAAAAAATTGAATTTTCGATTATGAAACAAGTATCCGGAACCGGTTCCTAAGAACCAGAACTGCTGGTTCTCGGTTCTTTTGAACTGGATCAAAATTTTTAGTGATAAGAACTGGACCGGATACGTCGGTTTTGGTCCAGTTCTGGTTCGAGAACTTCGGTTTTGGATAAATGCCCAGGCCAAGTTGAATCATTTATTATATTTTCTTTCTTTTTGTTATATAAAGTAATAGTATCAATACGAAGTGTTTCTAGCAAATGGTACATATCTTGGTTGAATATATATCTTTACTCTTTTTTTTGTCACATCAACATGACGGAGTTAGCTTGCATTGGAGGAGATTTTTTTAAAAATATCGTATATTTTAAGTAATTTCAGGTGGAAATTAATTTAGGAAGAAAGTTTGTGGACGAAATTACCCTTGTAATCTGGTACGAGTCGTGTTGAGAATGAGAGTTAACGGAGCTTTTTGGATGACAATAGACGGAAATGATATTTTGCGCAAGAAAATATGGATTTGAGAGTGAAAATCTCAAAATTTCAAAGGTAGTGATGATTTGTACAATCTCTTCAAAATACCTAAGGTATGGATGATTTGTACAATCTTTTAGGGCCTTTTAAATATAGTATAAATATAGATAAAAATACCTAATTGTCAAACATTGTAAATATTTCAATCATTGTGCCAAACCTCTTCTAAAAATAACTATTACGTTCTCATTTAGTTAAAAAAAAAATCCCACAAATTAGCAATAAAAAGGAATAACCCACAATTTTAAATGTTTAAAAATTTTAATTGTATATTTAATAAATTGTTAAAAATTTAATGTAGGATAATTGAAAGTGGTTTTGAGAGGATACGAGACGTTTCATGAATGAATACAATTTTAATTTAATTAGATAAATTTAAAATGTAATATAATAAATAAAATATTATAAGATAATTATATCTTAAATTTATTGAGGAAGGAAGACATTAGATTTCAATCTGGGCCTTTCTTTTTGGGTTGGATATTTTAACTTGTTTTGGGTTTTTTTTTTATTTGGGCCATTATTTTTTTTTTTTACAATGTCAGAAAATTGGTTTGTCCTAGTCTCCCCCAACCAGGACCCTCCCCCTCCCCCTCCCCGTCCTGTGTGCTAAAGGGTTTGGATGACTTAATTTTTATGAGGATAAAATAGTCTAAAAGTTTTTCTTTTTTAGAACTTTTTAAATATAGTATAGATAGTTATATAGATACTTGTGAACTACCATATTAATGAGCATTTAACTGATAAATAAAATCATATGGGGACCCTTGAAAGTTGACAGGGTCTGAGCCATAAAGCTGCTCATAAAATTTCAGTTTAGGGTGTGTTTGATAGCAAATGAAAAATTTGGGTGGAAAGAAAATATTTTCCATAGAAATAAATTGCCAAAAAATTATGGGTTGAAAAATAAGCAAAGATTTTTTATAGAAAATAAATTCTCCTATCCTACAAAGAAAATATTTTCCTTGAAAACAAGGAAAATATGGCCAAAAGTGAAAAAATGAGAAAAAATTTTCCATGGAAAAAAAAAAGATTGCAATCAAACAAAACAAGAAAAATAGGTGGGAAAAATACATTTTCCATGAAAATTTTTGGGCAATCAAACAAATAAGTTGAAAAATAGACGAAAAAAAGCCATTTTCTATGGAAAATATTTGTCAATCAAACACACCTAGAAATGATTACAATCGCTGGTATATTGCATTGCTGTAAATGTGCTAAAACTTGGTTCTCATTTCCCTCTGTAGTTTGAGAACACAAACTTATTGGTCTTCAATATTTTAATTTTTTGGCATTTAAATCCTTAAGCTCTTACTTTTGTAGCATCCTAGTCTCCAATATATAGTTGTCGAACATTTAACTATTAAGAAGTCATTTTTCTTGAAAATATTATTATACTCTTATTTTTATTTAAAATTAAAGAATAAATAAATAGAGGAGAGCAAACGACGTGAAAAGAGAGAAGAAAGCTAACTCCCCCAATGAGGATGGGACGAAGACGGACGAAATCACGGGCATGGCTGCCCAAAAAATAGGTTTGGAAAAGAAAACGAACGCTTTTTACTTTCCTTTATTATTAATTTTTAATTAAGTTATTTAATTTTGTCTATTTTAATGTTAAAACTGGCATGATGGCCAATGATTTGAAAAAATTGGGAACTAGATAGTCGTTTATATGTAAAAAAATGAGTATAGGAAACCTTTCTAACAACTTAAAAATTTGGTGGTCCATGTCAAGAACTAGTCGATTCACTTCTAGTTTTCTATTTAAAATATTATTTTACCACCAATTTGAGGTTTGAGCTTTTATATTTTTCAGATAGATGAGTGGACTGGTTTTTAAAAACATTGATCCATTTTACTCCATATGCATCGCACGTGACTGATTGGGACTAATGCTACAACCATGAAAAATGCATATCAACAATAAAGAGGACCCATTTGAAAGATTTTCATTGTTAGACGTCGTACAATAATAGAGTTACTTTTATTTTTATATAGACAAAAAAATAAAAATAAAATAATTAATATAGTTGGAAAACTAAAAATCAACTATATTTTCAACAAGGAATGTGGACTATAATTGGGAGAAATAAATAATTAAAGTAAATCCATCTTTATGAGACGGAAGGAATATATTTTTTCTTATTCAGCTTAAATTAACCTCCAACTTTCGTATTATATTATACAATACTATCTATGTTAACCTCCAACTTCAGCTTAAATACTATCTATTTTAATATACTATAATATTCTTTATCTAATATTATTAATTATAATTTTATACTAAATTCTTTATACGAATTAAACGTCGCCTTAAGGTGTATTTGTAAGTTGGCTGGAAAGCCTTAACATGATTTTAAGGTAAATCAGAAGCTTAAGTGAGGATTAATCTTATTCATTTTATTTCATGCTTTGAGCCTTTGACGCCAATAAGTCTTTTAGAAGACAAGTTAATTTGAATAATATTAGACGACATTTAAGAAGAGAAGCATGTGTGTGTGTGTGTGTGTGTGTGTGTGTGTCTCCAATTCATTGTAAACTTGTCATTTACGGATTTATAAGCTGGATGAGCCAAATTTTATTCCTGCTTACAAACCCTAATTTTATCTTCTGTTTACATGCATAAATTTACGGGAAATTGGCACAAATGGTCCATAACATTTTCCTTAGTGTGGAAATGGTCCTCAATTTTTGTTTTTTGGCACATCAGTCTTTAACTTATATATTTTGGTGCGCAATTGGTCTTTATTTGATAAAAAATAAAAAATATCCTTAGTTTTAATTAAAGAAAATTTCAATTGAATTTGTAACCTTTGTTAAACGTGCAAATAGGTCCGATATATTTATTAAATAATATTTAATTTAGCATATTAAATATATCACTATCGTTGTGTCAATTAAATTTTTTATAAAAGAAAAATGTAAAATTATTGTACTTTAGGTATATATAATTGCTATGTGATCTGAAAAACTTGAATTAAAATTAAGTTAAATAAATAATAAAATGGCGTATATAGTTTTATGATATTGAATCAATCTTATTATGTTTTATTAACATAAAAATACTAACAAAGAATAATTTACACATTATGTGTCCTTTATTTTTTAACGATAAATTAAAATATGAGTAACACAATTTGAGCTCTAATATTTGTAGTTAATAAATGAATAACTCAATTAAATAAAAATATTTGAGCATCAAGTTTGTGACAAAATTATTTTTCTTTTTATGTTGTAACGATAAAATTAAAGTTTGAATTTTAAATAATATGATTATTTAATAATAATAAAATAATTTTAATTTACACGTTTGTTAATAATTATGAACTTAAATTTTAGTTATTTTATAATAATTCATAATGTATATAAAATAATTTAATATATTATCAATTTGTTAGTTTCTTTTAATTTTTTATAAAAAAATAAAACTATCGGACTCATTGGTACTTTTTACAAATGTTAGGAATCTAATTGAAATTTTTTTAATTAAAAATAAGGACATATTTGTCTTTTTCATCAAATAAGGACCAATTGCACACTAAAACACATATGTTTGGGACTGCTACGCCAAAAAACAAAGGTTATAGACCATTTCTACACTAAGGGCAAATGTTAAGAACTATTTGCGCCAATTTTCCTTAATTTTACTAAAAACAATTCTCCTTCATAGATAAATTTGATAATAAACATGATATATATAATCTGGGGTAAATTGTAGCTAGTGTCTTTAACCTTTGACTTCATTTGCATTTGTATCATCAGTATTAAATCTTGGCATCTATTACTCCAACTTTTTATATAATTAGCAGCCAATGCCCTCATATGAAAGTATTGACTGCTAATTATATAAGGACATGAAGACATTAGCTGTTAATTATATAAAAAGTTGGAGTGATGGAAGCCAAAATTAAATACTGAAGATATAAGTATAAATGAAATCAAAAATTAAAAATACTAACTGCAATTTACCCTATAATCTACTATGAAAAGTACGAAGAAAAAAGGAAAAAAAAAAAAAAGACATTAATTACAAATATATGCGGGACAAGAGAGACAGCAATGTTGGTCCTATATATGTGAACAGTATTTATGTAGTCGCATTTAGTATCATTATTACTATATATGGCAAGAAGTGTAGGTGCCATTTTCAGGGTGTCCTATATATGGGAACAGTATTTATGTAGTCGCATTTAGTATCGTTATTACTATATATGACAAGAAGTGTAGGTGTAAACCATTTTCAGGTAAGTAATGGCGCATATAGTTTTATGACATTTTTAATTTGATAGCGACTTATGAGAACTTTATTTAGTGTTTTATTTTTTTAAATTGATATACTACATATATTGAGATGTGTATTAAATGTAGGGGACCTTTTTCCATATTGATAAATAATTACGACTTTTAATTTAAATTAATGTAGCTATCTAGATTTATTAAAATCTTTAAAATCCTTATACATTTAGAACGTCATATTAGTTAAAATTAAGAATAGTGATTAATTGTCAAATTTATTGATAGGTAGAATGATCTCCTTAATTGTATACCTATAAAATCATTAAATATATTCAAAATTTCCATTCTATTAATTAACTGCATAAGGAACTCGTCTTTAAACGCCCGTTTGATTTGTAGCTAAGACTCTTTATCTGGATAAAAGCTGGTCTTAAGAATCCATTTGGTATATGACAAATTGATAAAGATAACAGATAAAATTTGTCTTAACCTGTTTGGATAGAATTGATGTTCTGATACATTTTTATTCAGATAGCAATTTAAGCAAAAAATAAGGATAATTTTATCTTTGAAAAAAAGAGGACAATTTTTTATCCGAATAAAAGTTTAATAATTTTTTTTAAAAGTACGAACATATCTTTTATAATATAAAACAAATTTATTTTTGGACATCTTCGCCTCCACCTCCCCCTCTGCCTTGCCACAATTTTTCTCTTTTAATTTTTTTTTTACATTTTTTCGTTTAATTAAAAATAAGAGCAGAATTGTCTTTTTTACGAAAACCTGACTTTTTAATAGTAATTTTTTCTATTCTTATACTTAGTTGAACTAAACAATATAATGATATATATTTTATTTGGATAACTATTATCCAAATAAAAAAATTTATTCACAAACCAAACATGCCATAGAACAGCATTTATATGGTCGCATTTAGATTCATTACTATGAAAAGTCGTGCATGTGTTAAACATTATTCTTAGATATGTTACGCGCGCATTTTCAGGTAAGTAACGATGTTTGAACGTTCGACATTGAAATGTCAAGGGAAATTATATTTTTCATGTAGGTAACTCGATAGTAATTAAGGATGCCTAACATCTACACTGATCATGAATAAAAAATCAAATAATAAAAAGATAATTATATTTACACTACATTTTTTATTTTTTACACCAAGTTTTAATTATAGTTAACGTCATTAATCTTTGAACATTATAGCACTGATTTTTCCAACTTTTTTTATCGCATTTTTATCCTCAGCTTTTCATTAATTAGCACATATTGTGTCTAATAAGTAACAACGGTTACCGGCCAAAAAGTTTGTTGAGAACTCATAAAACGACTTATTTTCTCATTATATTTAAAAAAAACAATAAATACGAAAGCACGAAAAAATATTTTTTTTCCTCATTTCAATGTACATAAATAAAATATCTTGACAAAAACCATCATTAAGGATGAAATATGCTAATTAATAGAAGTTGAATATAAGAATTTGACAAAAACATTTAAGAACTTAAGTGCTACAATGAACAAAGGTTGATGACCTTAAGTACAATTAAAATGTAGTGCACTTATAATAAATTGTAGCGGCAATATAACTACCCATAATATAATCCACTTTAATTTACTATAATACCATTTACCTAGTAATATTTTTTATAATTTTATATTTTCTCCGTCCTACAAAAATATACTTACTTGCTCTATTCATCCGTCCAAAATTATAGTTCACTTTCTTTATTAATAATATAGTTGATTTCTTAATTTTATAATATGCTTCTATTTATATGTTTTATTATCAATAAATATGAACTACCATTATATTAATTGTAGGGATATATTTGAAAAATCGTAAATAAAAATTATTGTTCTAATTATAATAAGTAAATTTCTTAATTTGTGTGAAATAGAAGTAAACATATCTTTATGGAATGGAAGGTTACTAAATTTCTTATACAAGCTAATCAAGTGGGCCAAACATAACTTAAATATATTTATAATTCTATCTCGTACTACAAAAATTTTAATCTTCAACTATATTCGATATTTTCTTCTTTTCCCCTCAATATAATTTTCACTGCATGGAGACGTAGAATTGGGGAAAATCTTTAATTAAAAATAGAAAAATATGGGTCTCTATGAGGGCGCGATGAATATACAATGGAAGAAAAAAAAATATTGCATTTTGAATGGATTTGGCAACAATGAGACGTCGTTTTAAACTTGGTAAATGGCAATGGAGGATAGGTACACATTTATCTTTTTCTTTTTAATTTGATTGCAACTTATGAGAACTTTTTAAAGTTTTTTATTGTTTTTTTTTTACACTACATATATTGAGATGTAATATATTGAGATGTGTATTAATTGTAGGGAACGATTCAAATGTGTGTCTCCTTAACTGTCTCATCAATAAAAAACGTACACATTATCAAATAAATACAATAATTTAATGTGTTCACACTTGCTGTTAAAATTAATTTATATTTATTTGATGATACGTACATTTTCTATTGGTGGGATAGCCAATGAGACACATATTTGGAACAACAGATCTAAATTCCATTTTTCATACCAATAGATTTGATAAATAATTACGACTTTTAATTTAAATTAAGGGTTAATTACACTAATGATCCTCATTCTTTCAGGTTTGTAACGATTTCATCCCCGTTCTTTTTTTTAGTAGATATCATCCTCATTCTTCCATTTATACTCATAGATAGTCACCAAATCACTATTTTTCACTATTCTGACAATTTTTTGACAATTTTACCCTTTGACTTAAATAAATTAAAATGGTAGGAAAAAAAATATAATGAAAGCATTGCAATTGAACCCTTAATCTTTTCAAAAGTACAAATAAATCTTAAAAACTTTTCTTCCACCCAATCCTCAATAATCACCCATAATCAAATTAAAGATCCATAGGTTACCTAATTCCAAACACAAAATAGAAACACGATTAAAAAAATTAAAAAAAATTTATATACATTCAAAACTTCCTACCTGTTTATGAATGATATTTCCACGGAGAGAATATATCAAGAGGTAGCCATGTCAGGTTTCCACAGCAAGGACTCTACTGTCTTCATCATCGAAGACGAGCCACTTGACGGTGAAGATGTACTCAGATTCAATTGGGGACAGGTCGGGTCGAATCTTGACGACCCGATTTTTGTCAAGGTTTGTTGGAGCATGACCAATGAAGGATGAGGATTAGGGAGCGATTGGCGAGTGCTACTGAGTGAGTGTCGAGGGAAATTAGGAGGTCAGGATTGTCGACGAGCCAGCCTTCCTTGCCGGCCCCAAGATCGGTTAAGGCGTCGCATGCTATATAGTCGAGATCTGTCGTGTGTAAGCAGCGAGACATTGATGAAATGATTCAAATTCATACGTTGCAGTGAAGAGGGTGTCAAAGGATTCCAAACAAGGTCATCGAGAGTATGCATCAGAAGTGAAGATTATCAGTCGATTAAGACACATAAATCTTGTCCAAATTGTTGGTTGGTGCCATGAAAAAAGAAAGCTTTTACTTGTGTATGAATTCATGCCCAATGCTAGCTGGGTGGGGGTGGGGGTGGGGGTGGGGGTGGGGGTGGGGGTCCTTTTGAGTTGAGAGAAAATATTTATCTAAATAAAATAAAATAGTTTATGATTTATTTGTACTTTTGAAAAGGTTAAGGGCCCAATAGCAATACTTTCATTGTATTTTTTTTCCTATCATTTTAATTTATTTAAGTCAAGTGGCAAAATTGTCCAAGAATTGTCAGAATAGTGAAAAATAATGATTTGAGGACCATCTGTGAGTATAAATGGAAGAATGTGGATGATATCTGCTAAAAAATGAGGATCAAATCGTTACAAACCTGAAATAATGTAGACCATTAGTTTAATTAACCATTTAAATAAATGTAATGATCTAGATCTATTAAAATATTTAAAATCCTTATATATCTAGAACAGTATATTTGCTAAAATTAAGGACAGTAATTAATTGTCAAATTTATTGGTGAGTAGAATGGTCTTGTTATTAACAAATATGAACTACCATTAAGGTAATTATATTCACACAACACTTTTTATTTTTTGCACCACATTTTAATTACATTTAACATTTTTAATCTATTAACATTATAGCACTTATGTCCCCAAGTTTTTTTTTATCACATTTTTATCCCAAACCTTTCATTAATTAGCACATTTTGTGTTTGATAACGGTTTCCGTCTAAAACATTTGTTGAGAATTCGTAAAAAGACTTATTTGTCTGTCATATTTTTTTTAAAAAAAATAATAGATACAAAAGTACGATAAAATATTTTTCCTCATTTCAAAGAACGTAGACAAAATATCTCAACAGAAACCATCATTAATGATGAAATGTGCTAATTAATGAAAGTTGAAAATAAGAATTTGATGACAAAAAGTTAAG
The DNA here is from genome assembly GCA_030279155.1 of Forsythia viridissima. Lineage (NCBI taxonomy): Eukaryota > Viridiplantae > Streptophyta > Magnoliopsida > Lamiales > Oleaceae > Forsythia > Forsythia viridissima. The sequence goes on along the minus strand of CM059041.1, from coordinate 44,851,672 downwards.
AACATAATTGCAACTATGAACAAAAATTGAAGATCTTAAGTACAATTAAAATGTTGTGTGCTTATAACAAATTGTAGTGTGAATATAATCACCCCTACCATTATATTAATTGTAAAGGTATATTGGAAAATTCGTAAATAAAAATTATTGTTCTAATTATAATAACTAAACTTCTTAATATGTGTGAAATAGAAGTAAGCATATCATTATGGGACGAAAAGGGATACTAAATTACTTATACAAACTAATCAAATGCGCCAAATGTAACCTAAATATATTTATGGAAAATTGGTGCAAATGGTCCCTAACCTTTGCCATCAATGAGGAAATAGTCTCTAACGTTTGTTTTTAGCTCAAAAGTCCCTAACTTATGTGTTTTGGTACACAATTGGTCCTTATTTGATAAAAAAGACAAATATGCCCTTGGTTTTAATTAGAGAAAATTGTAATTAGATTCCTAACTTTTGTAAAAAGTACAAATAAGTCTTATACATTTATTAAATAATATTTATTTTAACATATTAAATATATCATTATAGTCGTATCAATTAAATTTTTCGTAAGAAACAAATGTAAAGTTCTTGTGCCTTAAATATATGTAAGTACTATATGATGTGAAAATTTTGAATAAAAACTAAGTTAATTAAATAACAAAATGGCGTATATAATTTTATGACATTGAACCAATTTTATTATATATTTTTGTTGACGTCGGAATATGTACTAACCACGTGTCAATAAATCTCCAGTCAATCCTCTACTAACCTGTCTAACAAAAAACTCTCTCCACACAAAACACACACTGACAATGCAATTTCACACACAACTCACAGTCCAGTTTCATGCAAACTCTTCCGGCTAAAATCCACGGCAAACCCACCGCCTAAACCACTGGATATGGACTCCAATGTGATCAGCCACTCTCTTCCAACCAACCACCAATCCACAGCTGGCCTCACGCCACCAAAAACAGGCCCCACGCCGCCAAACTCCCAGTCCGTGAAAACTGTAGATTCAGGTCATAGAGCTGCCGCGCCTCTGTCCACCGGTCGCGTGACCAGCCATCCACCAGTTGGTGCACTACCCTTGACGAGCAGCTTGATGGTCCATATAGTGCCCAAGGATTGGCACCTGCATCTCCAGAAACACTTCAAGTAGCAGCTCCCTCCCTGGAACGCACAACCATGGCATCTTCTCTCACTGGTGTGCCAACCTCAGGCGACCTTCCTGGTGGCACTAATGTCATCTTAAGGGTGGCGGATGATGCCTCCCTAATTTTCAAGTATCTACACATGTCACTCATCTCCAGTTTACAAACTACTAACTTTTTATATCCATCATCAAAGGTGAGAGGGTGAAATAAGAAAAGATGAATTTCCTCCTTAACACAGTAAGTTTGTAACTATACATGGTTAAGCATTGGTGCTCACATGCCACACATGTAGACTTTTAATAATTAGTTACAAGGAAATATGTCCATTCCTTGGCGATGATGTCTGCACATTGTGAAATATTAATGAGTTTATTTTAAAATTATAGCATCACGGTGATCTTACTTGCTGAAATGTTGTTCATCCAATAATAGTCGAACTGTGTTTTCTTTGATGTGATGTTCATTATTTCAAATTTCTTATATTATAGGTAACTTCAAGCCCTGCTGATCTCGTCAAGGTAAGGATGCAAGAAGATGGTCGTATGGTAAGCCTAGGTCTCCAACCTAGTTGGTATGCGGGGATGTTTAATGCTTTAAAAAAGATCATTCGTGCTGAAGGGTTTGGATGACTTAATTTTTATAAGGATAAAATAGTCTAAAAAAGTTTTTCCTTTTTAGAACTTTTTAAATGTAGTATAGATAGATCGGTGTTGATCTCCTATCCCAGGGGGTAGGATATCAGTTGCCCACCGCTGAAGTGGCTGGGCGCCACATCAGCGGTGGTTTATACAAAAACAAAAATTTAGGCTCAAATATTTTTTCACTCACCGAACTCTCTCTCTCCAAATCGTGCTGTGCCCTAGCCCCCTCCCCCACCGAGATCCTCTCTAGCGCCCAATCCGGTCAAATCCTTAATCCCCTCTCTCCCCCCTGCCTTCTCCCAGACTTTGCGACCGCATCTCCGACCACATCACGTTTCCCCAGCCTTCGCGACTGAAATCCAAAAATCATTCCCAAATCGTTGTCTCCCAAAACAGTGCACTTCCTCCACGACTTCATCGACTGAAATCCGAGCACCATTCCCAAGCCAGTTTTGTGAAAGTAACTCCCACATTAGCGCAGTTGCAATAAAGAGAAGGAATTGTGGGGTTCAAGTGAGCCTTGGGTTCGCGCAATCCGAGCATCATTTCTGGAACCAACAGATTTTTTTAAAGGTAGAATAAATGTAGAAATTTGAGCTGAATGTTTTGTTTTAGTAGCTGAAATTGGAGCTGACATTTGCATATAGTGCTGAAATTTTAGCTGAAATTGGTTGCTGGATTGGGAAAAAAATATTTACAGCTTCGTTAAAAAAATTTGGAATGTTGCTGCTTCCATATTGATTGGTTGTTGTTGCGGTTTTTGGTTGGAAATTAATTTATTTCATTCACTTTTCTTACTCACCAGGAATGGAAGTTGAAAGTGCGGATAATGTGTTTGTTCCCCAAGTTTCTGTTAGTCGAATTTCAAAGATTGGACAAGAATTTGAATCGCATGAAGAAGCCTACAACTTTTATAATGATTACGCACGTGAAGTTGGTTTTAGTGCACATATAGCGAATAGTAAAAAAAAGAGACACGAATGAAACGTACTGGAAATTATTTGTTTGCTCAAAGGAAGGTAAAACAGATGAGACATATTAGAAGAAACAAAAAGATGCGGTTGTATGGGTTGGGGAAAGAAATTGATGGCATACTAGAATCGGATGCAATTCGAAATTATCTGTTGTGAAACAGCAAACGGGCCATTTATGGGTTGTGAATAAATTTGTAGAGGAACACAACCATGCTCTTACAACGCCAAGTAGGATACATTTGCTACGTTCACATCGGCATGTATCTACAACAAAGAAGGCACTAAGCCAACAGTTTTCTGAAGCAAACATACCAACATGTCAGCAAATTCGACTAATGGAGATAGACTCAGGTGGACCATCATCGATTGGGTGTGTGGAGAGAGATTTGAAGAATCATGAGCAGAATATTCGGGAAGAGGTATGTGGTCACGATGCTCAAACATTTATCGAGTTGTTCACATTTGAAAAAGAGAAAAGCCCGAATTTCTTTTTTGATTACGAGACTGACTCAAAGGGGAAGTTGATTCGTTGTTTTTGGGCTGATTCTGAGTCACGTAGATCATATGCATTCTTCGGTGATGCTGTTGTGTTCGACACCACCTACAACACAAACAAGTATTCGATGATATTTGCACCATTTGTAGGGGTGAACCATCATGGCCAAACGATCCTATTTGCATGTGGGTTATTGACTGACGAGACAACAGAGTCATTTGTGTGGTTATTTTCGAAGTTCTTGGAGGTTATGCCGTCACAAGCACCACAAATTTTGATTATCAACCAGGATGCGGCAATTGCAAAAGCTATTTCGATTGTCTTGCCAAGTACATTCCACCGTTTATGTCTGTGGCACATTCTGAACAAATTTTTGGAGAAGATGAATGTCACGGTATACAACGAGCAGTATCATATGTTGATTAATATCATTAGACAGTCGAAGTCTCCTGAGGAGTTTGAGGCATGCTGGGTTGCAGTTATGGAAGATGTGGATTTGGTCGGTAACGAATAGTTGTCTACCATGTATGATATCCGCGGTCAATGGGTTCTAGCGTATGTGAAGCATATTTTCAGTGCAGGAATGTCGAGTAGTCAAAGGTCAGAGAGTGGACACTCTTTTTTCAAGCGGTATGTGAACAGGAAGAACTCACTTATGGATTTCATTACTCGTTTCAATATGGCATTATGCCATCAACGACACGAGGAGTTAGTGGCTAATCATATTGATATTAGTGAACAACCTCGTCTAATGTCAAATTTCCAAATGGAAACTCAAATGGTGCATATCTACACTAAGAAGATTTTTTTGATATTTCAAAAAGAAATTGATCAAAGTCATTTCTACATTTGCATAAAGAAATACACTACAGAAGATGCAAAAGTGTATGAGGTGGTGCGCGTTGAGTATGGAAAAACCTTTGATTGGCATCAACAACTTACATATTATCCGGTAACTGATCTAATTTGTTGTAGTTGTCGCACATATGAGTTCGATGGATATCCGTGTCGTCACATGAGTTGTAGTACATACTCCGGAGATGGACTAAGAATGCCAAAGTAAGTTATGTTGGCGATTCTGCACTGGCCTTCCGAACAGATGATTGTTCTAGTACGTCCTTGATGTCACGACACGGTTTATTGGCTAACAAGGCTTCTTTGATTGTTGATGACGCAGCATTGACTGATGCGCAAAGCACTTACTTGATGGACGAGTTTGAGGCATTGCATTTACGGGTGAAGGATATAGACGATAGAGGTACAATTAGCTGGAGGCAAAACAAGAGTGTAAATCGTGATGACAATATTGTGATTCTTGATCCTAATCCAGTACGAGCTAAAGGATGTGGAAAAAAATTGAAGTCTTCTAAAGAGAAAGCAATTGCGAAAGGGAATAGACAATGCCGTATATGTGGACATGTTGGGCAGGACAAGAGAACTTGTCCTCAAGTTATTGAAAGGTTAGTACAAATATGATCAATTGTTTTTTAATACGTATTTATTTTTCGAAGTTCTTATATGATTATTTTTATTTACAAGTTTTTCATTTTCATAGGTCTACTACGGATACACATCAGGCCGACAACGACTACGTGTGCACCGAGGACAACGTTGTACGAGATGATGGAACATTCGCCTCTAATGCAAGTAGTCATCATGGTGTTGTCGAATGGTTTTTGTGAAATACTTGTTTGCTTGTTTAAATGAAATATTGTCGAATGGTTTTTGTGCAATACTTGTTTGCTTCTTTAAATGAAACATTGTTATTTGAGTGGATTGTCATTTGAGTTGGTTCTTGTAATATACATGTGTGCATTTGGTGGATTGTCTTTCGGAGTTTCTAATTTACATGCCTTCATTGTAGATGGATTTAGAACATGTGCAAAATATTAAATGCACAGTACGTAAACACCAAATTAATCATTTAGTTGAAATATTGTCTTACAATATGAATTTTACAACAACGATGAAAATACAAAAACAAAAGACCAATTTAATATCACGGCGGATAGAGGCTACGTCATACATGACTTTGTCTAGCTTCTCTGATAACTTAAGTACATCAACCTTCAATTCATTCAACGGAGCATGTGTATTTCAGATACGAATAATTGACTTCCCATTTGTGCTTCAACTTCATCTGCTCATGTAAAACCTCTACACATGACACCATCCTACGTATAAAAAAAAGGTCAAATACTTACTAATATGACGAAATAAAAATAATTGGAAATTCGTAACGTACCTTAACATTATGGTATCTCCAGTATTTTCGAAGAGGATTTCGTTCAATATGTGATAAGTATGGTTTTACACTTATCTGGGCCATCAAAAGTAGACAATTGTAAGTACTTTTAAGTGATTTTCTACTTAATTATGTGTCTATTTAATTTTTTTAGGTCAAAACCTCGAGATTGGATGGAATTGGAGAAAAACAAAGCAAAATAGGCGAAAAGGGATTGAAGGCGTACGAAAATGGAGAAGTGGGGATCAACTTGCAAACATTCAAAAGTTGAAGGACTTGGATTGCAAATAAAAGAGGACTAAATTGAAATGAAAGAAGAAACTAGAGGACTAAAGAGGACAAATCCAAAGTTGAAGGGCTTGAGATGCAAATAAGAAGACAAAATGACAAATTTTGGAATAAGGGCCAAATAAAATACACCTTAAAACTTGGATGACTTAATATGCAATTTGGGAAATTGGAACCAAATTTGGAAGTTTTTCACTGTTTGCCGCGGTGAACTCGCGGTTTGCAAACTACGGTTCGACCGCGGCAATGTGCGGTCAGTGCGTTTGGGTGATTTTTGGCTTATTTTTAATTCAAATTAAGCACTTTTTCATCTTTTCATGTACATGAGTTGTTAAATTAGTGAAACACTATATAAAGACCTAACCTAGGTCAAAATAAGGTTGTTGATCTTTTGGAAAACACAAGAGAAGACAGAGAAAAGAACGACGAAGGAGACGAAGAACGATCAAGATCAAGAAGATTGGAGCGGAAAAATAAAGATTTCTTGGTGCAGGATAATCAACTGTTTCTCTTTTTTTATTCAAGATCCAGTTATGTATTTGAAACTCTTTATCTTGTCTTTCTCCCACATCATGAGTAGCTAAATTCATAGTTTGGATGAACAATGTAGCCTAAGTTTAATTCTTTAATTTCGAATCTTAAGTTTTGATTTATAAATTGCTCAAGTATTTGATTTTACTTCTCCTCTTAATGCTTAGAATAACTTGCCATTATTTCTTTGATCTCGTGGATTGTAATGAACTGAGAAGCAAATTATTAATCTAGACCACATAATAAAATTCGGTAATTGGATAAAAGGTAGATATACACTTTTATTATTGCTGCGGTCTTAATCGAATTCCTAGAAGAATTAATGCATCTAATTAAGGACCATTCTGACTGCCTAAGTTGACTTAATTAGATAGGCCTAATTTGAACTCGAGAGAGGTAAATTAGGATAAATTCGTGAATTCGACCGAATACAACTTTAGGAACAAATCTTGAGAGGAGGAATTAGAGATGACAACTAGGTGAATTCGTTCGTCCAAACGCTTTAACCATCATTTTTTCTCTAAATTCTTGTTATTTGCTTTTACATAAGTTATTGCATTGTTTTTCTTATTTCCTTAAATTCATAATTCTAGTTTAAATCTTTCAGATTAAATCAAATCAAATTGTTTTAAATAAATTAATATTAAGATTAATTGAACTAATATATAAATAAGATATTCTTCGTGGGAACGATAATCCGAACTCAATATATCCACTTTATTACTTGTTTGCGATATTGTACACTTGCAATCACATTATTTTCACAACAGTTATGCGATGTGTGTATTTTCATATACGCACCACAACTACATCTAACATGGGATTGCGCATCATTCGCACTAGAGGAAGACATCTGTTGTTCCTATATCTTCAACGGAGTTCAAACCAAAACCAACAATCATCTAACGAGTTAAGTTCTAAAAATATATAAGTTCTACATATTCTAAGAGTCTCAGATAGTTATATTTCCCCGGGCAAGAGACGTACGTCACCGCCATGGATGCATACCAGTTGCATTTGATATGAAGGTTGCAATAACCCGTTATCACCTGTCGTCTGATTTGCCAAGCCAAGATACGGATCCGGTTATCTCCTACTCCATATCAGTTGTTCATATTTTCACACATCATAACATCATCACTGCCTCTTACGTCCTCGTTCATTGTAATATACGTCAACATCAACAATCCCGGCCTAACGAAACAGTTATCATCTACGTTCACAATTGAAATCAACAGTCACTACCAAGCTCACAGTTAATAGAAAGGTCTACAATTAACATCAACAGAAAGGGGTAACAATTAACATCAACACAATGACTACCAAGCTCACAGTTAACATCAACGTCCACAGATAAAACCTACATTCACTCCCAGTCTCAACATGTGCACAGCAAGCAATTAAAATTTATCTCAAAATCAAGGGTTATTAGTGTAGCCAAAATCATTGGGGAGGAAGGGGTAACAACCCTGGAAGAATTCCAAATCTTCCAATCCCCTCAGGGCAACAAAAATGAAGGGTACATAATGCGAACCCAGGGGAACACAAATTAAGGGTACATACCGCAAACCCAAGGCAACAGAAATGATGCTCGGATTGCGCGAACCCAAGGCTCACTTGAACCCCACAATTCCTTTCCTCTGCCGCGACTGCGCTAATGTGGGAGTTACTTTCACAAAATTGGCTTGGGAATGGTGCTCGGATTTCAGTTGATGAAGTCGCGGAGGAAGTACAATGTTTTGGAGGACAGCGATTTGGGAATGATTTTCGAATTTCAGTCGCGAAGGATGGGAAAACGTGATGCGGTCAGAGATGCGGTCGCGAAGTCTGGGGAAAGGCAGTGGGGAGAGAGGGAATGAAGGATTTGACCAGATTGAGCGCCGGAGAGAGCAATTGCAGTCGCGGTGGGGGAGGGGGCTAGCGCAAAACGCGATTTGGAGAGAGAGAGAGAGAGTCCGGGGAGTGAAAAAATATTTGAGCCTAAATTTTTTTTTTTTTTTTTTTTTTGTATAAACCACCGCTGATGTGGCTGGGCCGCTGATGTGGCTCCCAGCCACGTTAGCGATAGGTAGCTGATATCCTACCTTTGGGGTAGGAGATCAGCACCGATAGATAGATACTTGTGAACTAAAACTTGGTTCTCATTTCCCTATGTAGTTTGAGAACACAAACTTATTGGTCTTCAATATTTATATTTTTTGGCATTTAAATCCTTAAAGCTTTTACTTTTGTAGCATCCTAGTCTCCAATATATAGTTGCTTAACATTTAACTATTAAAAAGTCATTTTTTCTTGAAAATATTATAATACTCTTAATTTTATTTAAAATTAAAGAATAAATAAATAGAGGAGAGCAAAGGACGTGAGAAGAGAGAAGGAAGCTAACTCCCCCAATGAGGACGGGACGAAGACAGACGAAATCACAGGCATGTGGACTATAATTGGGAAAACTAAAAATCAACTATATTTTCAACAAGGAATGTGGACTATAATTGGGAGAAATGAATAAATAAAGTAAATCCATCTTTATGGGGCGGAAGGAGTATATTTTTTCTTATTGAGCTTAAATTAACCTCCAACTTCCGTATTATATTATACGATTTATAGGTGTAAATAACTATGTTTTGAATGAAAAATTAAAGAATACTATTTATTTTAATATACTATAATATTCTTTATCTAATACTATAAATTATAATTTTATACTAAATTCTTTATACGAATTAAACGTTGCCTTAAGGTGTATTTGTAAGTTGGCTGGATAACAATCCATAAAATACATTGTATATTCTCTTAGAAGTCTTTCAAGTGCCACCTAGATAACAATTCATACAATGCATTGGAGATACTCTAAATCTAGACGAAGCTCTAGACCATGTTTACTTTTTTTTTTTTGTCACATCAACATGACGGAGTCAGCTTGCATTAGAGGAGATTTTTTTTTTTAAATATCTTATATTTTAAGTAATTTCAGGTGGAAATTAAGTTAGGAAGAAAGTTTATGGACGAAATTACCCTTGTAATATGGTACAAGTCGTGTTGAGAATGAGAGTTAACAGAGCTTTTTGAATGACAATGGACGGAAATAATATTTTGTGCAAGAAAATATGGATTTGAGAGTGAAAATGCCAAAATTTCAAAGATAGTGATGATTTGTACAATCTTTTAGGGCCTTTTACATATAGTATAGATATAGATAAAAATACCTAATTGTTAAACATTGTAAATATTTCAATTATTGTTCAAAACCTCTTCTAAAAATAACTATTACATTCTCAAAAAATAAAAATAAAAATCCCACAAATTAGCAATAAAAAGGAATAACCCACAATTTTAAATGTTTAAAAATTTTAATTGTATATTTAATAAATTGTTAAAAATTTAATGTAGGATGATTGAAAGTGGTTTTGGGAGGGCATGAGATGTTTCATGAATGAATACAATTTTAATTTAATTAGATAAATTTAAAATGTAATATAATAAATAAAATATTATAAGATAATTATACATTAATGACTAATAAAGGTGAATATGAAATTTTAAATTTTTTATAAGGATAAAATAGTCTAAATTTTTTTTTTTTTAGAACTTTTTAAAAGTAGTATAGATAGATATAAATAGATTATACATTTACTTGTGAACTACCATATTAATATGGGTTAATTTCACTGATGGTCACTGAAGTTTTATTGAAATAATAATTGACTACTAAAATTGTACTTATTTTGATTACTAAAATCAAGGATTTAGGGGACCAAAATTTGAAGATGTATAAAGTTGAAGGACCTAAGATACAATTTTTGGAGAACATAAAGATAATTGAAAATGTGGGGATCAAAGTGTACAGATCTAAAAATTTGAAGGACCCAAGATACAATTTTGGAGGACTTAAATGAAAGATAATTGTAAATTTGGGATCAAATTGTAAAAATGTAAAAAGTTGAAGGACATAAGATGCAATTTTTGAAGGACTTAACTGAAAGATAATTAAAAATTTGAGGACCAAAATTTGAAGATATAAAAAGTTGAAGGACCTTAGATGCAATTTTTGAGGTATTTATTATAAAATTTATTTTGAAATATTTTCAACTAGGTCCTTATATTATAGAGGTATTCATTGAGGTACAAAGTTATTATAGTTAGTGGGTAAAGTCTACATGTCAATAATTTTGCCATGTGTCATTCAAATGTACGCCGCATGGACATTTACAAGCAGTGGCGGAGCCACTGGTAGGCTTTGGAGGTCACGTGCTTTCCAAAAAAAATATATTCCATCTCCATTTTTTTTTTTAAGTTTAAACCAAAATTGAAATGTATTTGCCAAAAGCCCAGGAATTGAAATGTATCTTGAACTGAATTTTAGAGAATCACGCTTGTCTCTATCAGTTGATGAGAAATCGTTGGCTCTATTTATTAATTATTCTGATATTGTCGGCGAGAAGTGAGATATGTGGTTAATGAATGAGTATGGAAAGGTGGAGTCTTAGACGAAGAAATATATTATTGTACAAAATCATATGATTCCCTTAAAGTTTGTGAATAATGGGGAAGACTTATTTGCAATGAGCAACGAGAATTTGGTTTTAATCGACCTCGAAAAGAAGAAGACCAAGAATCTTGAAGTTCCTGGTTTGTCGTTTTCCTTCTACATTGCTGGTTTTGTGCCAAGTTTGGCATTGCTTGATGATTGACAGCGCTGTTACTAGAATTTTTAAAAGCTATGGGTATATCCCTTGCGTTTTTAAAGACTATGGGTATATCATTTGCGTTTTTAAAAGCTGTTGACCAAATATGCTATTATCCTTTTTTTAAAAAAAAAAAATTGTCGATTCCTTTTTATGTTTTCTTCACCATTTTATTTGCATAGTTGATTATTTTTATGTTGTTTTAACAAAATTTCTGTATAAAATGTGTAGTTTTACTTTTATTGTTTTCTTCAAAGGCTGCTTTCTCTATCGACCAATATAGTACCCCCAATGACAAAAGTCCTAGCTCCGCCACTGTTCACAAGTGACACGTCATCAAGTTAATTGGAGAATTTCAGTGAGTGACATTTGGTGCAAGTTTTAGTAAACTTCAGTGACCACTGCTGAAACTTTGTTACTTCAGTGACGATTTTGTAATTTTAATGAAACATCAATGACCATCAGTGAAATTAACCCTATTAATAGCATTTAACTGATAAATAGAATCATTTGGGGACCCTTGATAGGGTCTGAGCCATAAAGCTGCTCATAAAATTTCAGTTATAAATGAGTACAAATGTACATTCACTGGTATGTTGCAGTGCTTTAAATGTGCTAAAACGTGGTTCTCATTTCCCTCTGTAGTTTGAGAACACAAACTTATTGGTCTTCAGTATTTTAATTTTTGGGCATTTAAATCCTTAATCTTTTACTTTTGTAGCATCCTAGTCTCCAATATACAGTTGTCGCACATTTAACTATTAATAAGTCATTTTTTCTTGAAAAGATTATAATACTCTTATTATTATTTAAAATTAAAGAATAAATAAATAGAGGAAAGCAAAGGACGTGAAAAGAGAGAAGGAAAAAAAGAAGAAGCTAACTCCCCCAAGGAAAAAGAAGAAGAAGCTAAATAGATGATGTTATTGCTATGTAATATTTGGATTATTGAAGTTTGAGAAAGTAGTGTATTTAGTTTTATTTCTTTTGTGCATGATTATCTACATTTAGTTGTTTGTTAATACCTTTTTGTCGAGTTATTAGTTCAAAAAAAATAGAAGAAATTTATATCCAGATAACAAACGTATAATCTTTTTAGGACAAAACTTCTATAAAAATGGGCATTAATGTAATATTGCGAAATTTCAAATACATCTATCATTAATGATGTAGTTGAATAAATACAAACATTTTAAATGTAATATTGCGATATTAAAGATGGATTTAATTTTGCATTTTAAATGGATTTGGCAACAATGAGACGTCGTTTTCAACTTGATAAATGGCAATGGAAGATAGGTACACATTTGTCTTTTCATTTTAATTTGATTGCAACTTATGAGAACTTTATTTAGTTTTTTATTTTTTTAAATTGATATACTACATATATTGAGATGTGTATTAAATGTAGGGGACCCTTTTCCATATTGATAAATAATTACGACTTTTAATTTAAATTAATGTAGCTATCTAGATTTATTAAAATCTTTAAAATCCTTATACATTTAGAACATCATATTAGTTAAAATTAAGAATAGTGATTAATTATCAAATTTATTGATAGATACAGCGGTCTCCTTAATTGTATACCTATAAAATCATTAAATACATTTAAAATTTCCATTCTATTAATTAACTGCATAAGGAACTCGTCTTTAAAGGCCCGTTTGGTTTGTAGATAAGACTGTTTATCTGGATAAAAGCTGGTCTTAAGAATCCATTTGGTATATGACAAATTGATAAAGATAACAGATAAAATTTGTCTTAACCTGTTTGGATGGAATTGATGTTCTGATACATTTTTATTCAGATAGCAATTTAAGCAAAAAATAAGGATAATTTTATCTTCGAAAAAAAGAGGACAATTTTTTATCCGAATAAAAGTTCAATCAATTTTTTAAAAGTATGAACATATCCTTTATAATATAGAACGAATTTATTTTTAGACGTCTTCGCAGCCACCTCGCCCTCTGCCTTGCCACAATTTTTCTCTTTTAATTTTTTTTTTTTACATTTTTTCGTTTAATTAAAAATAAGAGCAGAATTGTCTTTTTTACAAAAAACTGACTTTTTAACATTAATTTTTTTCATTATTATACTTAGTTGAACCAAACAAGATAATGATATATATTTTATTCGAATAACTATTATCCAAATAAAACATTTTATTCACGAACCAAACGTGCCCTAAGATATCAGCATTTATATGGTTGCATTTAGATTCATTACTATGAAAAGACGTGCAGGTGTTAAACATTATTCTTAGATATGTTACGCATTTTTAGGTAATTAGTAACGATTTTTGAAGGTTCGACATTTAAATGTCAAGAGAAATTATATTTTTCGTGTAGGTAACTCGATAGCAATTAAGGATACCTAATTGCTACATTGATCATGAATAAAAAATCAAATAATATAACCCACTTTAAGATTAAGCATGTCGTGACCAAAATATCAAATAATATAACCCAGAAAGCAACGTAGAAAAAGAAGAACTAGCGTTTTGAGTTCCCTTATAAATAAGGAAACTCCAATAATCATTAGGATTAGGGTTAGTTGAAGAAGAAAAAGGGTTTGGTGCAGGAGGACTTTTAACATTCCTACCGGTTTTTTCTGCATAAAATTCGTACATTTCACATAATGTTTTTTCTAAATTACCGTAAGTTAAAGGATTATCGTAACTCAAATTATTAAAAATTTCAGAAATAGTCTGTTTAATACCTTGTAAATTTACTCTATGATTCATAATTGACGCTAACGAGAACAACATAGGCATCTTCCCAATATTTTCTAAACTTCATTTCCATTGTTTCAACAATATCACAAAAAATTGCATACGTCTTATATCTATTAAAATTATTTGCAATAAAATAAAAACGATTTAAAACTAATGGACTAGTAGGGTAGTATACACCACCACATGCATTTGTGGCGTCGTAAAATACTTTAAAAAATTTTCGAACATGAAATACAATTTGTCAATCATATGGTTGCAAATCGTATTGTGGACCTTGTGAATGTCGGCCATTATAATAAGCAGTTACTACTACAAAATGAAGTTCCTTCACCGACTAGAAAAGTAGTCGGTCAAAGTCCATATATATAGTCGGGAATTATAATCACCGACTATAAATATTTGGTTGGTAGAGTAGTCGGCAAAACTCTATCGGTGAAGGTAGTGACCAACTTAAAAATTCAATAGTCGGCGTAAGTACATTCGCCGACCAACATTTTCATTAATCGGCAAATCTTACACCGACTACATTTAGTAGACGGGGTAACTAACGCCAACCATTTCTTATTTGTCGTTTATTCCTATAATACATCGACTAAAAAATATTGTAGTCGGCAAAACTTACAAAGACCAAAATTATACGGTTGGAGATAACTAACTCTGACAAATTATTATCTAATCGGCTATATTTTATACGCCGACCAATATTTTAGTCTGTAAATCTTAATCAATGGAGACTTTCCACAATACTTCACCGACCAATTTTTTTAATTTTCTAGTCGGCAATTCCCTACTGATTTTTTTAATAGGTGATTTAATTATAATTATTTAAAAGTAACCATTTATAGCTGAAAATTATAATGTTAAATTTAAAAAATTATTGATACTTCAAAATAACTATAGTATAAGCTGTCCATAATGTTTGTTCACATAAAAAACGAAAAACATGTTCATGTTTCTCTTTCAAAATAGCGAAATACCATGTATATACGCAGTTTGGACAAAAGAAAGCTAAACACAAGTTTATCTAAAAAAGATATTACATGCTAATTGTCTATTATCATTAGTGAATATAATAGCGTGACCATATCATCTTACAAGGATATAAAAATACGTTAATGACATAATTTTAAACAAATCATTACTTTTAATTATGAGAAAAATTAAATATTTCTTTTCAGAAACTAGATCTATCCATCTTTGCCCTCTTTGTAGTGGGTAGTCTTCCACAGATCTATTTTGTCTGGTCTACCATTGCCCGTGTCCTGAAAAACTTAATTATAAGATCACATATTTATTTCTAGCAAAAAAAGACTATGAAGATAAAAACATAAAACTGGCATCAACACATGCTTGATTACATTCATGGCACAACCAAAGTTAAATCCTACAATCAAATAGGTTAACATTGGTTGAAGACCACACTCGCGGAATTCGCTTTCGACAAAATTTCTTTTAAAATTTATTTTCTTCTCTTATTTCAAAAGTCTCATGCCTACTATATCTAATAGGCTTGGACTTGGAGGGACTAAATATTTTCATTGTCCAAATTGTTAATGTTACATCGACTAGTGATCATCACCAATAGTGATAAATATTATTATTCATATGCTCTAATTAACCAGAACATATAAAATCAATTGTGTGTGCGCGTAAGCCATATTCAGTTAGAATTTGACATTTAATTAGTATATTTTTTTTTTTTTTTGGTGCAACGAAACAAGGAACTAAACGCAAAATATACATTTCTAAATCTAATATGCCGGATGTCACTTCTTATTATCAACGTATTTCTACTGTTTATTTCTTTTGTTAGTTCATTGGTTACACAATATATTCTAAAAACTAGAAAAATAGCAAATAATTACTTTCACGGTCTTTTTTTTGACCAAAATTAATCAACTTATGGAGCAAATCAATTTGAAGTATTTAGAAGATTTTAGCCCACATTCATCTTTCTTGCAAGGACAAGACCCTTTTGTAGTTCATCCTAACGGAAAAATACATAAAGAAGAATGTTTTCTTACTTTACATAGAAGCAAAAAGGGTGTTTGTATAATTTTTATATATAATCGTGCATTGAGTTATGCTCATATAATTTGACTAAAGATAATTAGTCTAATAGCAAATTAGTAATACTTCTTGATTCGGTCAAATTATATAGTGGGCAAATTATGTTGTTACGAGGTAAAATGGTCTTAAAATTATTTCTACAAAAAGAACAAGAAAATGATATGTACTAAAATTCATCATGGTATATTAATATTATCTTATATTTTGGTTTCGTGTGACAATATTATAATATTATCACACATAATAATAATCTCATATCATGCGTGATGACTAACATGACAAGAGCACACGAAATTTAAAGTGAGAATTTTTTTTTTTTTTTTTTCCGGGTATCAATAAATAATTATATGAGAAATTGGCACAAATGGTTTCTAACCTTTGTCCTTAGTGTTGAAATGGTCTAAAACCTTTATTTTTTTGGCACATGAGTTTCTACCATATGTACTTTGGTGTGTAATTAGTCTTCATTTGATAAAAAAGACAAATATGCCTTTATTTTTAATTACAAAAATTTTCAATTAGATTCTCAACCTTGCGAAAAGTATAAATAGGTACGATAATTTTATTTTTTATGAAAAATTAAAAGAAATTAATAAATTGATAATATACTAAATTATTTTGTATATTTTACGAACTATTATAAAATTATAAAATTCATGCTCATAATTATTAACAAACATGTTAATTAAAATTATTTTATTAATATTCAGTAATCATATTATTTAAAATTTAAACTTTAATATTATCGTTACAACATAAAAAGAAAAATAACTTTGTCACAAACTGTATACTCAAATATTTTTATTTAATTGAAATATTCGTTTATTAACTACAAATATTAGACCTCAAATCGTATTATTCATATTTTAATTTGTTGTTCAAAAATAAAGAACACATAATATGTAAATTAATTTTTATTAGTATTTTTATGTTAAAAAAAACATAATAAGATTGGTTAAATGTCATAAAATTATATACACCATTTTATTATCTATTTAACTTAATTTTTATTCAAAATTTTCATATCACATAGTAATTATATATTCCTAAAGCGCAATAATTTTATATTTCTCTTATGAAAAATATAATTGATACGACTTAGTGATATATTTAGTATGCTAAATTAAATATTATTTAACAAACGTATCATACCTATTTGAATATTTTTCAAATGTTAGAAATCCAACTGCGCACCAAAATACATAGGTTAGGGACTGCTGTACTAAAAAATTAAAGATTATGGACAATTTTTGCATTAAGGGCAAATATTAGGGACCATTTGCGCCATTTTCCCTAATTATGTTTATAACATGGAATCATTTTGTATAATATTAAAAATAATTAATTAAACTAATCGTCCACACTCTTTCATGTTGTAATAATAGCATCCCTATTCAATTTTATTCGTAGAAATCGTCCCGATCCATTCATTTATTCGTACAGATGGTCTCCAAATGAATTTTTTGACAATTTTTTTCCTAACTTAAATAAATTAAAATGAAAAAAAAATACAATGAAAAAATTACAATTAGGACCATAACTTTTTCAAACGTACAAATAAATCTTAAAAAAAGAAAAACAAAAAAATAAAAGTGATCATCTTCCCCAACCCACCCCTAACAAAAATCAGGAGGGATTTCTCTTCCCTCCGTTTGCCGACCCAAAACGCCGGGATTTGAGTGGCAATCGAAGATAGAAATACTTCCCAGTTGCGCGAAGACCAGGGAGATTTCTCCCTAGTATTTGCGAAAATCAGTGTGAAACCCTCCATAAACATGAAGCCCCAGACCCAATTATCTGCATGCATCTCCGGTGATGCTTACACACAAAGGATTAGTTACCAGTGTAGCCCAACAAGTTAACGGGGAGAATCCAAATCTGTATATACACAGTGAAAATGTGATTATGTGTGTTCTACCATTGTTTCACATTTATTCACTGAATTCAGTTCTGCTGTGTGGATTGAGAGTTGGAGCAGCAATTCTGATTATGTAGAGATTTGATATTCTGCCATTTTTGGAGCTGATACAGAAATATAAAATGACGATTGGTCCCTTTGTGCAGCTGATTGTTTTGTCCATTGTTAAATGTCCAGAGGTAGATAAATATGACATTTCGTCTTTACGGATGGTGATGTCAGGGACGGCGCCCTCGGGTAGAAGCTTGAAGATGCCGTTGGAATGAAATTTCCAAATGCCGATGATTTTGCTCCACCACAGAAAACGCTGGCGATTTTGGTCGCCCACCGGTTAGGCTCCACCACCGTATAACCATCATCAAACTCAATCCCACCAACGCAAAGGTGCTCTACCGGCACCGCTTCTCCACCACAGAGCTCTTCTCTAGTGACATTGACTCTGTTTTGAACAATAAGCTAATTTTTGGTTTTGGGTGTGGGTGTGGGTGTGGGTGTGGGTGTGGGAAGAACACCTATTTTTGATTTTTTGTTTTTTAAATTTTTTTTCTTTTTCTTTTAATCTGTTAAAAATAAAAAGATTTAGGAATTATTTGTACTTTTGAAAATGTTAGGGTCCTAATTGTAATTTTTCCATTGTATTTTTTTCTATCATTTTAATTTATTTAAGTCATGAGTAAAATTATCCAAAAAATCGCATGGGGACCATCTGTGCGAGTAAAATGAAAGGATGAAGACGATATTTGGTAATAAAATTGAATGAAGATGATATTGTTATAAAGCTGAAAGAATGAGGATTGTTAGTGTAATTAACCTTATTAAAAATATATATATCATCGAACAATAATATCACATATTTTTGTTTCTTTATTTCTTAATTTTCTTAGGCTTGGTTTGAAATTGATGTGCTTTTAAGAGAATCAGCTTCTGCTGTGCTGCAGAAAGAATCACTTATGGAAAGAATCAAATTAGTGTTTGGTGAATTCTTGTTTCAAAATTGTTGTATGTTTCAAAAGCAACATTTTAGCGTTTGGTAAACAAAAGTGATTTATTTTTGTGGTAAAATTCATTTTTTCCCTTTTATAGTAATATGTAATATTTGTCAAATATTTTTTAACAAGACAATACATTCACTATTATTATTTTAAAATAAAAATAATAAACACCTAATAAATTTCAAATTTTATAAAAATTACAAAATAAAAGTATAGTCATTTAGTGCAAAAATTGATTAAATTTAAATTATTTTTTATGCATCAAACTTGCATCAATTCGGTTTCTCAATTTCTCAATTTTCGTATAATAGAAAAAATGTCAAATAATTTTAAATTATCATTAATTAATGACTTGAAAAAATCCAAGTTCTCTATTTCTCTATTTCATATAATAAAAAATCACTGAAATCACTGAAATGTGTAGAAAATAAACTTAGGATATTAAATGAATTAATTTAATTAATTATGAGTAAAATAGGTATTTTAATAATATATAAATTAAAAAAAGTTAAAAGCAGGATTTGAAAAACTGCCATTTGCCGCTTCTCAAAATCTGCTGCCAGGTGAGTCTAGGGACGGCAATGGGGCGGGTTGGCTCCGCCCCGTCCTGCCCCGCGAAAATTTTGACCCACCCCGCCCCGCGACCCGTGAATTCGCGGGGCGGGGCGGGGCGGCCCTTCGACCCACCAACCGCCCCGGTTAAATATCTTTTTTTTTAAACTGAAAAAATAATAAAATAAATAAATAAATAAATTTTTGTTATATATTTGTACCAAATAAAACAAAAAAATTATAAAATTGAGGTTATGGTGTAGTGGTTAAGATTGATAGTTTACAAGTTTCAACCCGGATTCGATTCTTCTTTAGCCTATTTGTAATGAAAATTATAATTTCTATTCTATTTTATGATTTTTTAAAAAAAAAATATTTGGAGGGGCGGGTTGGGGCTGCCCTGGATCTGCGGCGGGGAAGAAAATTCTGCCCCAAACCCGCCCCTATTATCCGGCGGGGTGGTGCTTGGCGGGGCGCGGATTTTTTTGCCATCCCTAGGTGAGTCAGATTATTTTATAATCACTTTCAAAAATTTTGCCAAACGCCTACATCAAATTCTGATTGTTTGAGAATCAGAAGTTGGACTCCAAAATTAATCTCAAACGGGCCTTTAATACGGTATCTAAAGTTCTTCGTCCGAATCTTTGTGCGCAAGAAGGGGCAATCGTCTCATCAGAGCCGGCCCTGGGCTAAGGCTGAAAGGCAACAGCCTAGGGCCCCTTCAATTGTGGCCCAAATTTTTTTTTTTTAAAATTAGCCCATTACATTTTAAAAGCCCAAATGAATACTTACAGTCCAATTGTCTAAAATATAATCTTCCCTTACAAGTTTCAATTACCCAGAAGGCCAGAACTCAAGAGATGCTCTGCGTTCTGCTACCTCTGCTTGTTTCCGTCTGTGGTGTGCCTTGTGCCATGTATCAATCTCCATTCTCCAAGCCCAAGGTAAATATGGCCAAATGGTTATTTCAATGCGCAATCCACAAGGACCACAACTGCTGCATTCAAATTCTTCTATGTGAATCTGTGATGCTCTACAAATTTGAAAGAACTACCCCAAAAATGTCTCCATTTCTCCTAAATGGTTAAATCTTCTTCACAAAACCCTCCATGTTTGATGTTTGGACGAAGATAATTTAGCCATCGAAGCCTACAGCTTTTTCCGCATCTCTTTAGGCCTAATTCACAATTTATTTTCAGCATACTTCAATCAAATCAAATATACTAAGACTTCAAAATTCAGTGCTAAATAATTTTTTGTGGGGTTTCTCTCTTTACCAATTTTTTGGGGCAAAGCAATCCAGTTGCCGCCGGTGCCGTATTGCTCGATATATGACTTGAGCTTGGCATCATCTTCGGGTGACCATGGCCCTTTCTTCACATTAGCTTTGTCACAACAAGGAGCTCTGCCCATTATATTTCAGCTTTTTTTCCCATTATGCTTGAGTCTGAAGAATCTCTCTTCGCCTATAGACTATAAAGAAATTCTGTGTGTATGTGAGAGAGAGAAAGAGATATTATAAATGGAAAAGGATAAACATGTCTGCTGTAAACAATGTTATATTTAATCAAAATAATTCTATAATGTTTTTTCTATTTGATTGGAGCTTTTTCTTACGTTGAATTCTGATTTGAAGCCATTAATTAATGTTTTTATGCTTTGAAAATGAAATTTTTAAGTAAATAAATTAATCTCTTTTTATTGTTAATTTTTTACAGATTAGAGTACAAATTTCAAATATCGAACTCTCCAAATTAATCGAGTTTTATTGTTCCTCACAAGTGTTATATTTAATCATATCTTTCTTTTATAGTTGGATTGCCTTATTATGTCTTCTAGGAAATATTTGTCTGGACATGAAAAAAGAAAAAAAATGGAGAATTTATTCAATCTCAAGTATGAGCGGTGGAAAAATTTATCACTAGTATAGTTAAAGATCAGGTAAATGAAGAGGTTCAAAATAAAAACAATATAGATGGAAAAACATTATCTATAATCATTGTGTGTGTGTGTGTATCTATATATATGTTTTGAATAGTTAAGGGCCCCATTTAAGTTTTCGCCTAAGGCCCCCAAAATCTCAGGGCCGGCCCTGCGTCTCATGTATTGTACAACGTATGGCCTCCTTCCTAGGTATTCAGTGCTCCTAGTCCTATGTATGTCGTAAAGCAAATGAAGTTGTCCATGGCCTAACAAAACAAGCATGTGTAGGGCTCCGCCTTTCCTTGTACACATTTTATCTTAGAGCATGTTTGGTAGGGTTTAAAATAATTATTTTTTTAAATTCATTTTCAATCAAATATTTTATGGGACCCACAATTTTTATTAATTTTTCAATCACACATTTCATCAACTTTTATCAAAATCTCCTAAAAAACAACTTTTAAACTCTACCAAACAAACACGAGGAATGAATGTTTATGACTTGATTGAGCACAACTAGTAACTCCAAAAAGAACATATCAAGAGTACGTTTGGTAAAGTTTATTTTAAACTTTTTTTTTTAAATTCATTTTCAACCACATATTCTACGTGACCTACAACCTTTATCAATTTTTTAACCACACATTTTATCAACATTTATCAGAATTTTAAAAAATACTTTTAAACTCGACCAAGTACCTATTTGATTTGGCTAAAAATCAGATTTTTTGTAAATTTTGATAAAAATTGATTAAATAAATAATTGAAAAGTTGTGGATTCCATTAAATATATAATTATTGACTATAACTTTAAATTTTTTAACAAATTTTTAAATAAAACCAAACAAAATCCAAAATTCTTCATCCTCTATATATTTACCTAGGTTTCTTCTACATTATCTCACGACATCTCTGTCAACCTTCTCTGTTACTTTTTGATATCAAATCTTTCTTCTCCTACACTTGGAGATTGCTCTGAAATGGGTAGGTCCCCTTGCTGTGATAAAGTAGGCTTGAAAAAAGGGCAATGGACAGCAGAGGAAGACCAAAAGCTTTTGGCTTATATTGAAGAACATGGCCATGGAAGTTGGAGAGCCCTCCCAGCAAAAGCTGGTAATTAATATATATGTATGTATGTATGTATTTGTTACATGCATGTTATAAATAATATATGGAAAACATATATAGGATTGAGTTTTAATTATGTATAAAAATTAATATTTTAAAAAGTCCGCCTAGGCGCGTCTTCCACGCTTAATGTTTAGCCCTTACCTCTCCCTCGTCCAGTCCCGAAAAGTTTGAAATTTGGCTTCCATACCTAGACATGCATTACACTTTTTACAACACTGATAAAAAGACTTTAGTTAGTGCTAGGAATTAAACCCTAGTCCCAAACTACGAGAGATAATAACTAAATGAAACCGTAAAGTATAATTAGGCTCTACATGTTTCTTTACTTGGAAAAAGAATTGATCAAATTTTGTGGTCACTTGGCATATAGGGCTTCAGAGATGTGGTAAAAGTTACAGATTAAGGTGGGCAAATTATTTGAGGCCTGATATTAAGAGAGGAAAGTTCAGCTTACAGGAAGAGCAAACCATCATTCAACTTCATGCTCTTCTTGGAAACAGGTATTAATTAATTAAATAAGATTAATTTGATTACTAAACTGCTTATAATTATTTGATTATTACTGTATTAGATGGTCAGCCATAGCAGCTCACTTGCCAAAGAGAACTGATAATGAGATCAAGAACTACTGGAACACACACATCAAGAAGAGATTAACCAAATTGGGAATTGATCCAGTGACTCACAAGCTCAAGACCCACGCCCTCTGCACCAGTGAATCCAAAGACACCGCCAATCTCAGCCACATGGCCCAATGGGAGAGCGCTCGACTTGAAGCAGAAGCCAGGCATTGAGTCTTGGATATTATCTTAAGACGTCAATCTTGTTGAGAAGAGTAGTTCTAATTATTGCTTTCATTTAACTGATGTGGGACCTTAATACCAGGTTCATCCTTGAATCCAAACATGTTTCCAATCCTTACCACTCTCAGTTGCAGCTCCTCCACAACCACAAAGCCACTTATCCACCACCACTAGCACTTCCGCCACCGCCAGGACGGCCATATTTCGATATACTTAAAGTTTGGCAAGGGGAATGGACAAAGCCCGCAAAAGATATTGTGGAAAAATATGTGTCATATTTTTCACTTTTTATATCTTGGCTAACTTAATGAATATAACTGATTTTAAATGATAAAAGAGCAGACCAACATTTGTGTTTTTGACTGGTCTGATTAACACCAGTTCTGACTGACTGGCTTGATAAGCAGATTATTTTTTCAGATCAGTAAAAGCTGCGATTTTATTCTGTTTCTCTATTTGATATATTCTGATCTTATGAATATTATTAACAGCTCCTTTTGTACGTTAAAGAATATTTTCTTATTCTTTTAGATTTGTTTAGGAAGGAAATATTTAGTTTCCTAAATTCTTTCCTTCTACAAATCTAAGAATATTTTTCTATATTCTTGCATACTAATTCTCTTACCATTCTTGTTGCATATTCTTAGATAAGAAATAATTTCTAATTTGATTTCTACTTTAACTATAAGTAAGAGTGGAAATCAATAAGGAATTAATGCTTTGAAAATATTTTTGTGTTCTTGTTCTATAAGCTTCAAGCTAGCCGAATCCATTCAAAGTGAACAAGACATGGCGCTTCATTGATTCAACTTTCAAAGCAAAAATGTTTTTTTCAAATTCATTGAAGAATCAAGAACTTATTGGTACTCAACGAACAATTTCATATTTTGTTCAAGCTACTTGGCGTGAAGTTAAGAACGGGGGTTCTTAATCCAAGTGGTGGTTGCGGTCAAGTACAATAGGGAAGTGGCGATAAAGTCAAGATTGGTGGGTTTGATTCCACTTCATCAACAAGTCAGAAGAAGAAGTATCACAGGGAGTTGATCTGTTTTCTTTTGATTTTTATTTTATTAATTTTGCGAAATTACAAAAACCGATACTATTGTATTTTTGAACAAGATTATTAGTGAATTATTTTTACCCATGGCATGGGGGCCCGTGGATGTTTCCCTTAGGGGTTTACCACGTTACATCTTGTGTTCGTATTTAATCCTTTAATTTCTGCACTAGACAAGATTAGGTAAACGAACACGGTTGTATGAGTCAGAACTGTTATCTCTATATCTTGCCAGTTCTGACTACGTTCTGTCCACTGCTTGTTTAATTAAGATTAAAATTTATTTTTAATTTAATTAATCTAGGTTTTAGAACTTTCAATTGGTATCAGAGCGAGTACACTTTTTAAGTGCGATCCATATAAACCTAGTTATGGACGGAGCTCCATTTAGACCACCTGTTTATATGGTACTAATTATGCCTATTGGAAAATTAGAATTCAAGTGTATATCCAATCCCTTGATAAAAAAGCTTGGCACTCAATTGTCCATGGCTATAAAACTCCCACCATTACTGAAAATGGTGTAGAAGGAGAGAAAAAGGCAGACGAGTGGGCTACAACTGATTTTAATTATACTAATTGGAATTCCAAAGCTTTAAATACCATATTTTCTTTTGTAGACTCTAATCAATTTCGTTTAATCTCTACTTGTCAGGTTGCAAAAGATGCTTCGGACATCTTACGAATTGCTCACGAAGGAACCAATATAGTCAAGTCATCCAAGTTTCAAATTCTTACTCTAGAGTTTGAACAACTAACCATGAGAGACGATGAACAATTCAAGGACTTCTATGCAAAACTCAGTGACATCACCAATACTGCTTATACCTTGGGAAAGAAATATTTGGAGAGCAAAATTGTAAAGAAAATTCTCAGATCCTTGCCTGATCGTTTTCATTCTAAAGTAACTGCAATTGAAGAAAGTAAGGAGATTGAGAATATGAAGGTTGAAGAATTAGTGGGATCATTGATGACATATGAGCTACATCTACAAAGGAGAAAGAAAGAAAAAGAATCCAGTATTGCCTTCAAAATTAACAACCATGAAGACGAGGTTGATTGTGAGGAGAGCGAAACACATGAAAACATGGCCATGCTCACCAAACAATTTAAAAAATTTCTGAAAGGAAATCAAAAGAGAAAGAACTTGAATACCTCTCTCCAACAAAAGAAGAGATTTCTGACTAACACTAAATAAAATCCCACTACCTCTATGAATAGATCTGACAATCGAATTCAATGCCATGAGTGTGAGGGTTTTGGTCACATAGCCTCTTAATGTGCAAATACTTTAAAAAAATCTCATACCAAGAAGGCCATGAATATCACTTGGAGTGAAGATGATGAAAAAGATTCAGATGAGGACGAGGATGACAGTACCACTGTTGATCAGGTAATGTCCTTAACTGTGAACTTAACCTCTCGTACTGATTCTGTGCAAAACTTGATTGCAGGTTCTGACTTCTTGACGACAACTTCTGAAGAACCAGTCCGTGTCTGTCATAACTGCAGCAGTATGAATAAAAAATTACAAGATGAACAAGAGAAAAACTTGTCCACTCAAGTCATGATAAAATTTTTGGAAGATGACAAGGCTGAAATTGATTCTCAAAATAATACTCTTACCAACATCTTAAAAGAGAATGATGATCAAATTGCTAATCTTCTAGATGAATTAAAAGTCTCAAAAGAAAGGATCAAGCAATTAACAATTGGAGCCTCTCGCTTAAGCGAAACCCTAAGCTATGGAAGAACTCCAAACGTCAAAGAAGGTTTGGAATATGTTGGAAAAGGTGAAAGAAAAGTTGGAAATCAGATCAACTTCATCAAAGAAACAAAGTCTGCTGTATTTTCAGGCAAAACTGCTCCCATCACCGTCAGAACTAAGGCTGACCTGCCTATGCAAGTTCTGACCAATGCAAAGACTCAAAAACAGTCACGACCATCAGGTATACAACCAATACAGAGAGGTAAATTAAAGTACTTTGTAAAATGTTGCATTTATGGTAATTTAGGACACGACTCCTTTCATTGTTTGTTTAGTAAAAACTTGGCTAATAGACAAATGAGACACCTTAGCAACACTAAAGTAAGACAAATTTGGGTCAAAAATGGTGAATTAAATTGTTATATGGTTGATGTTGCCTATAGATCCTTTATTCCTAACTCTTAGTATTTTGACAGTGGTTGTTCTAGACATATGACTGGTAATCGATTTTATCTAACTAACTACAAAAGTCATTAAGGTGGTCTGGTTACTTTTGGTGATGGAGCACACGGTAAAATTGAAGGTGTAGGCACTATTCTAATTGATGGTTTCTCCCCGTTAAAAGAAGTTCTTTTTGTTGTAGGTTTAAAAACTAACCTGATTAGTATAGGCCAACTCTGTGATGATAAACACTTGGTTATGTTCTCAAAAAATTCCTCTAAAGTCTTGAAGTATGATGGTAGTTGTAATCTACATGGTACTAGATCCAATGATAAATGTTATCTTCTTGACACTAAAATTACTTGTCATATTTCAAAGACTGACTCAACCGAGTTGTGGCACAAACGATTGGGACATTTAAACTATAGTGATCTGTTGAGACTGTTGAGACTGACAAAGTTGAATGCAGTACGAGGTGTTCCTAAGTTTACTGAAACATCTAAAAGATTGTATGGTTCGTGCTTAAAAGGTAAGCAAACCAAAAGCACTCACAAGCAAAGTAAGTTTCTTACTACTGCTCATGTATTAGAATTACTTCACATGGATTTGATGGGACCTATTCAAACTGAAAGTATTGGGGACAAGAAATATATTTTTGTTTGCGTGGATGATTTTTTTAGATATACTTGGGTAGATTTCTTGAGAGAAAAATCTGATGTTTTTGAAAGATTCAAATTTTTGCATCTAAAATTAACAACAGAAAAACATTTTGAGGGAGTGTTTATTGGTTATTCTGAGAACAGCCGTGCTTACAGAATTTATAACATGCGTACTCAGACTAACATTGAATCAATCAATGTAAAAATTGATGATACTGATGACTTTTCATCTTATTTACAAGAGCCTAATATTCAGACTTTGGAAGAACAGGTTGTTGGACGTCAACCTACTCAAGACCATCATGTACCTGCACCAGACAGTAATATACAGAAGAAACATCCAGCATCAAGTTCTGATGTCTCTGCCCCTACTCCTGGAAGTTCTGACGCACCATATACAAATAATGAACAGGACATGAGAAGGCAACCTCCTTCTTGGATTCAGAAAGCACACCCACTGGACAATGTTCTCTCAGATTCCAGAGACGGCATGATGACTCGGAGAAGGCTTGCTAATGAACTTAGAAACGTTTGCTACACTTCATAAATTGAACCCAAAAATATAAATGAAGCCATTATTGATGAAAATTGGGTTCTAGCCATGCATGAAGAGCTAGCTCAATTTGATAGAAATGAAGTGTGGGAACTTGTACCTCGGCCAAAGGACACAAATGTGATCGGGACAAAGTGGATATTCAAAAATAAATCAGATGAACATGGCAACATAGTCAGAAACAAGGCACGCTTGGTTGCACAGGGATACACTCAACTATAAGAAGTAGATTTTGATGAAACATTTGCACCTGTGGCTCGACTTGAATCCATTAAACTCTTACTATCAGTGGCATGTCAAATGAGGTTCAAGCTGTACCAAATGGATGTCAAAAGTGCCTTTCTGAATAGAATTCTTAATGAAGAAGTCTATGTTGAGCAGCCTAAGGGATTTGTTGATCCTTATTCTCCTGACCATGTGTTCAGACTCAAAAAGGCTCTGTACGGACTAAAGCAAGCCCTACTAGCTTGGTATGAACGATTAACCATGTTCTTGTTAGAACAGGGATACAAGCGAGGAGGAGCTGACAAAACGTTATTCATCAAACATTTTAAAACTGGATTAATTGTTGCACAAATCTACGTCGATGACATTGTATTTGGTTTTTCACTAGAAACAAAATCCAAGGAATTTGCTACACTTATGCAAAATGAATTCGAAATGAGTATGGTTGGTGAACCAAATTTCTTTTTAGGTTTACAGATCAAACAGGTTGGATCAGGGATTTTTATCTCCCAGGCCAAGTATGATAAAAATCTTGTGAAGAAGTTCGGTTTTGAACAGACCAAGTCAGTCAGAACTCCCATGGCCACGTCCTTAAAAATTTCCAGAGATGACCAGGGAAAGGAGGTTGACTCCAGCTTGTACAGAAGCATGATAGGCAGTTTGCTGTACCTGACTACAAACCGTCCTGACATATCATTCAGTGTTGGAGTTTGTGCACGTTATCAAGCTAAACCAAAAGAATCACATCTTGCAGCAGTGAAGCGAATTATTCGCTATATTAACTGTATTTCTGATTATAGTTTATGGTATACTAATGATACTAACTCTCATCTTGCAGGATACACTGATGGTGACTGGGCTAGAAACATGGATGATAGGAAAAGCACGAGTGGGGGATGTTTCTACATTGGTAACAATCTCATTGCATGGTTAAGTAAGAAACAAAACTCTATTTCCTTATCTACTGCAGAAGCTGAATATATTGCAGCGGATAGTTGTTGCACTCAACTACTTTGGATGAAACAAATGCTATGTAATTATGGTATTGATCAGGACTCTGTTATTATATTCTGTGATAACACTAGTGCTATCAATATTTCTAAAAATCCTGTTCAGCACTCTAGGACCAAACATATTGATATTAGACATCATTTTATTAGAAATTTGGTCGAAGAAAAAGTTATTACTTTGGAACATATTCAGACTGAGTATCAGTTGGCTGATTTGTTTACCAAAGCCTTTGATTCTGCTAGATTTGAGACTCTACGGAAGGTCGTGAGCATTTGCTTGATGCATTAGTTTTTTTTTTTAAAAAAAAATAGAAGTAGTGTTTTTCTTTTTGTTTGATTTTATCATGTGTGTTTGTTTGCATTTGCTTATTTTTTATTTATTTATAAAAAAAGAAGGGGGAGAAGAATGGGTTTTCTTGCAAATAGCATATGATATAAATGTATGATTGATCTATGAATTTTGAGATTTACTTGGATTAACCAATCAGTATGGTATGCTCATTATACTTATGATAAAATATGCTCAGATATGCACACTTCGAAGACATATTGACTTGTTTGACTGTACCTTACTACTAACTAGATTGTTATCTTTAAAGTAGTTTCGTACTTTGTTGTGACCTATGGTCAATATCTATGTCTCTCGACACCATAGTATGTTGTTGTGTTAAACAGACAATTTCATAGAGGAGAGGGCTACCACCATAAATGTGTGCAGCCGTCCTTGATAATGAACATAAATCATGTAGAAAAGGCTACCTTTATGGCTGTGAGAAAGTCAACTCTATGATCTTATAAATTCAGTGCTTTGACAAAACAATATATATATATATATATATATATATATATATATATATATATATATATATATATATATATATATATATATATATATATATATATATATGCAAATAAAGTCAACACTCTGAGTACTCAAAAAGAAAAATTACTATGGTACTCCTGTCTGGTATGCTCATACTTTTTATTCAAAGAGATATGTTCAAATGATGACTGGTTTAAAATACATCTCAGTACTGATCTTCTTGACTATGTTCAATTTGGCTTAGTGGGACAGGTTATGATTGATTAATTCAATATGTCCTATCACACACTCACGTTATAAATCTGACCAATTAATTGAACCTAATTATGCGCATATATCTGATTGAAAGATTCTGGTTGATTTTGATATTCTTGGACTGATTGTATAATTTGTGGAACTATGAAGTTTGCCCATAAATAAACCATTCAATCTTATCTCATAAAATATTCTTATTATTTGTGTGTGAGTATCTTGTATGGGCATTTTCGTAGAAATTTCAATCAACAGTCTAATTTTGGTAGCACAATCAGTGTTAACTGAGAAAAGTCTGGACGAATTCTTAGTTTATGGAATCCAATCGCATTTTGTTCCTAATTTAAAAATTCTGTTTTCCATAAATTAGCATCTTAGGCGGTTTAATTCAAATTTGACTTATCTGATTAAGGAAGGTTTCGTGGTCATTAACTGCCATTTATCAGTTTATTTTCGGTAACTGCCTTCCACACGTCCCAAACTAACTGCTCCCTTCTTGTGCAATTTTGAATAAATTGAAAAGTTTTCCCTTTTTAAACCGTGATCTAGGGTTTTCTTCTTCACATTCTCACACTCAATCTTCGATTCCTAACTCCGAAGCCCCTC
Source organism: Forsythia viridissima (assembly GCA_030279155.1). Taxonomy (NCBI): domain Eukaryota; kingdom Viridiplantae; phylum Streptophyta; class Magnoliopsida; order Lamiales; family Oleaceae; genus Forsythia; species Forsythia viridissima. Next base: position 44,821,199 of record CM059041.1, on the reverse strand, counting down.
ATACTTGATCTTGAAGGTGTGTTTGAGTTTTCTTTTTCAGATTCAAACAATGGTGAAGACTAAAATGCCAAAATCGAAGAAACATCCGAGAAATTCGTCCAAGGACACTGTTGCTCCAATGTCTACTGCTGAAACTGCGATAGGGCCACAAATGTCTCCGGCAAGGACTCTCCGGCGAAGTACAAGAAGACGGAAACCCTCAAGTTCAGACCCGGACACTTCTCCAGCGGCAGTTGCATCTCAGGCTGACCAATCGACGGACATTGTTGTATATCAACCGTCGATCAGCCATTCTAAAAATCAGCCCCGTCCAACAACTAACGACCCAATCACCTTTCTGAGCAAGAAAGTCACCTTAAGTGCTCAAGACCCAGATGAAGAAGGAGATGAGGATGATGAATCTGCGGGTGACAGTGGGTCTGATAATGCTGAAATTGAAGAGAAAGTTTGTGAGGATGAAGGGGCTGGTGATGAGGAGTCTGAACAGCCTCCCCCATTCGTAGAAGGTTCAAGTAAGTCCCCCTCTCAAAAATCTGATTCTGATTTTGATATTGCCCTTGATGAATCTTCGGAATCTACTCCGACACCTCCTCCAACGAAAAGGGCCACCAGGGCTGAGAAAGGGAAAGGTAAAATGGCTGATGTTGCTGAGAAGCCCACGCCTGCTGGTCAGAACAGACCTAACATTGCCTCAGGGGGTGCCTACAGAGTACTGCCTACTCCTAGTTCAGACCCCCAAATGTTCAGACTTGACACATTAACTAGAGGTAGACACTCTGTTAACCCCCTCAATTACTGTTTTCTATCGGAGAGTGCTAATAGTTTGTTTATGTCATTTACCATCTACCGTAAGTTCATCATTGAGTACAAGGTTGCAATTGCTGAATTTAGTTCGTTTGGTTTGGTTGAAATTGTTGATTTTCACAACTTACATAATCTGTTAAGTTTTTCTGGGCCGTTCAATAAAACTCTAGTCAAGGAATTTATGGCCAATGTTCCAAAGAATCTGGAGAAGGCTGGCAATGAATTCAGGTGGAAGGTTTATGTCTGGGGAAGACATGTTACCTTCAGTCCTAACTCCCTCAGGGACTGGCTTGGGGTGACCACTGTGGCTGTCACAAGTGACAAAGAATTGACCAATGACAGCATTGCGCAAGAAATGACTGGCTCTACCTTGCCGGAATCAAGAGAACTGGCTGCTTCTCGGCTACTGCCTAAATACAAAATTCTTCATCGGATTTCTATCAACAATATCGATCCATTAACTCATCGATCGGACATTTCGGGGGACAGGGCTGTTGTGCTATACAAGTTAGGGATGAGGATGCCAGTTGACTGGGTTAAACTAGTTTTGATAGAATTGTTTATGAAGGGCCGATGAGGGCCAAGCAGTACAGGCTACCGCATCCAGCTCTGATTCATCACTTTTTTGTTCATCAAGAAGTGCCTGCAATGGATTCAGACCGCTTCTCTGAAGATATTCCATCGCTAGGTGTTCATGAGTTTACAAATTTGGGTAGCACACCGCATCCCACTCCCAGAGTTTCCAGGCATTTTCTATCCTCGTTGGACCATTCTGGACTTCTGGATGCACTAGAAACTCATTTGGGGCTGGTTCGAACACAGGTAGATCAAATTTTTTCCCTAACCAAAGGTTTTTCTGATGATGTTACTTTCATGCATAGGGTGTTGGGAAAACTGGAATTTCTGGACGATGAGCATATAAAATCTGCATTCCGAATAGTTACTCCAGAATTCTCAGCACATCCTGGAGATCCAATGGAGATTCCGACTTCTGATCCCGTTGGTGAGCCAACTGCTGCCCCAGCCTCTGCACCTCTCGCTAATGATCCTCCAGCTGATGCTCCTTCAGATACCTATGCTTGCAGGAGGGTTGCACATACATCTGCATCCGGTACAAAGAAGCTCAGATCCTCCAAGCACTAACTTTTCTCAGTTCTAACTCTTAACCCTCTAACTATTTGGCTATGGATAACTGTTTTAAACTCTTAAATTCTGCTTTATTTTCCTTCAAACACTGCTTTACTTTTGTTTTATCTCTTCCTTTGGCGTTCCTCTTACAAAAGAGGGAGTAGTAGTAATTTTTAATTTTTGTGGTTGTTAGGTTTTTCTTGCTATGGATACTTTGTTGGTTAAACTTTAATAGTAATATTTTTAGGTTTATGATAGTTTGATCATTACACTTAGATGATATCTTGCTAAGGGGGCAATATTAAATGTTATGGCTATTGTGTGTGGTATTTGCATATGTTGTTAACTTCTTTGCAGGAGTTCTTGGTTTACACACTAAGGGGGAGCCATAACCCTTGTATGTTGATGCACATGGGTTCTTTACTTATTCACACACATCACACTTATGTTAAAAATCTGATAGTTATGTGTTTGTAATTAAGCAACGCCAAAGGGGGAGATTGTTGGAAAAATATGTGTCATATTTTTCACTTTTTATATCTTGGGTAAGTTAATGAATGTAACTGATTTTTAATGATAAAAAAGCATGTCAACATTTGTGTTTTTGACTGGTCTGATTAACGCCAGTTCTGACTCACTGGCTTGATAAGCAGATTATTTTTCCAGATCAGTAAAAGCTGCGATTTTATTCTATTTCTCTATTTGATATATTATGATCTCATGAATATTATTGACAGCTCCTTTTGTAGGTTAAAAAAAATTTCTTATTCTTTTAGATTTGTTTAGGAAGGAAATATTTAGTTTCCTAAATTCTTTCCTTCTACAAATCTAAGAATATCTTTCTATATTCTTGCCTACTAATTCTCTTACCATTCTTGTTGCATATTCTTAGGTAAGAAATAATTCCTAATTTGATTTCTACTTTAACTATAAGTAAGAGTGGAAATCAATAAGGAATTAACGCTTTGAAAATATTTTTTTGTTCTTGTTCCATAAGCTTCAAACTAGCCGAATCCATTCAAGGTGAACAAGCCATGGCGCTTCATTGATTCAACTTTCAAAGCAAAAAGGTTTTCTTCAAACTCATTGAAGAATCAAGAACTTATTGGTACTCAACGAACAATTCCATATCTTGTTCAAGCTACTTGGCGTGAAGTTAAGAACGGGGATTCTTAATCCAAGTGGTGGTTGCGGTCAAGTACAATAGGGAAATGACGATAAAGTCAAGACCGGTGGATTTGATTCCACTTCATCAACAAGTCAGAAGAAGAAGTATCACACGGAGTTGATCTGTTTTCTTTTGATTGTTATTTTGTTAATTTTGCGAAATTACAAAAACCGATACTATTGTATTTTTGAACAAGATTATTAGTGGATTGTTTTTACCCATGGCATGGGAGCCCGTGGATGTTTTCCTTAGGGGTTTACCACGTTACATCTTGTGTTCATATTTAATCCTTTAATTTTCGCACTAGACAAGATTAGGTAAACGAACACAGTTGTGCGAGTCAGAACTGTTATCTCTATATCTTGCCAGTTCTGACTACGTTCTGTCCACTGCTTGTTTAATTAAAATTAAAATTCGTTTTTAATTTAATTAATCTAGGTTTTAGAACTTTCAGATATAAATACAATTCTTAATGGCTTTTCCTCTACATTAAATTTCTCATCACAGAACAAGTTCAGTACAATTCCCACCACAGTCGGATTGCTTTTCCTCTACATTAAATTTCTCATCACAGAACAAGTTCAGTACAATTCCCACCACAGTCGGATTTTATGACAATTCATCCATGATGCCCATCAATTATGTCGAAAATTCTGATGATATGATCAACGGAAGAATAATGGATCCTATTGATGATTCTTTAAGTGTTCCAGGTTTCGTGGAGAGCTTTACAGATCTTCTGCCTAACTTGGATGGTGTCACTGACAACGTTGTTGGAAGCTACGATGGAAGTTTCCAAGAGAAAGAATTATTGGAACAGTGTACTAAATTCTATGACATTGCCAATATGGGTTGGCCTGTGTTCTAACAGACCATTTTTATGGTATATTGGGAGCAACACGAGACTGATACGAGAATGTGTATGTTAGTCATATGTATGCTTAAAGTAACTGTGTTTAATGCACTCAAAATACTATTAAATGTAATAATTATTAAGAACTAAATTAAATAAATGCTGCATTATGCATTCTAATTAATGATTATTGGTTGATTAAGCCCTAGTTCATCCACAACTTATAATATAAGCACTTAAAAAATAATTTCAATACTACCAAACATATGCTAAATGTCTTCTTAGTGTTCATTTTCCTTTGGTCTATTTGATTAATTTTAATGAAGCTTGTGGTCCGTGCACAAATGGTTACAACTCAATAATTGTTTTAAAAATTAACTTTTTATTTAAAAAAGGAACAAAATTAATTAAAATATTGACTAGAAAAAGGAAAAGAAAAATAAACCAAACTTTAGATCTTTTATTATGATTTTTGGTATTATAATAAGAGAAATTTAATTTTTTAAATTAAACATAACATAAATGTACGAACATAAAATAATTTAAAATTAAAGAACCAGAAAAAAAAAAAATTCTTCGTACATTGCAAAAGGACCAAATTGATTATTATTATTATTATTTTTAAAAAGAAATGAAAAAAAAGAGTAAAAGTAATATAATCTAAATATGTTTAATAATAAGTTTAAAGGTAATACAAATATAGAAGGGTAAAGTGGAAAATACAAATATCGGGAAATATGTTATGAAAAACAAACCTTGTGGGAGGTTTATTTAATTTTTGAATAGGTGGGGGTTATCTCTGTAATGATCAATTTACCTTAGGAGTGTCTTTGATATTAACTCTTGATTAATTAATATTTTTGGGCTACAATATCAAGCCAATATACGGTATGAATTAGGGAACAAAACACTGTCCATTCTTTTCTTTTTCTTTTTTTGCATTCCTTTTTCTAATTTGAGGCGTCGTTTGATGCGAATTTTACGATTTTTCGTTACGATTGCATCACATATTCTATGAAGACTTTCTCGAAAGTCTATCATTGTATGATCTTCTCGAATTTGGCTTGGATGCATGTAGAGGCACAACCCACTTTTGGACTAGTACTATCTGCATTTCCAGCAAGGCTTAACATGGTCTACGCTGAGTTGAGCTGAGCTGAGCTGAGCCGAGCCGCTCTGGTGTAGCGGAATGCTCAAATATTCTAGTTGGTGGTTTTTCGACGGAGGACACGGACGAGACTTACTGCTGGCCAAAAAATGCAGGATTTGTTGCTGAATGTGATGCAATTCAACTCTTTGGGTAATGTAATGCTTGTCATAGCTTTACTTAGAGATGTAATTTGTAGCTCTTGTCGTTATGTCCTTAAAGATGAAATTAGAGTGACTCGTTTTGCTACATTACAAGATTTATGGTATGTGCTAGACTATCGACACACAGCAATCGGACAGAAGATATGTTGCTTTTCTCATATTATAAGTACTAAATAATAGTGTTAAAGGACATACAACTACGTGCCATCTCGTACTGTTTCGCAACATAATTAATAGGAAATTTATGTTGAACTAATGTGATCTGCTCCTCAGAGAGAACTATAAGGTAAATCTAGGGACCTCGGGTTAAAGGATGAGTTGGAAATGTACAAATAAGAAATTCGTGTACTCATAATTTAAAGATCAAATTACTCCGAGATGTTCTAGTACAAAAAATCACTCACTGTCACATTTCATCGATAATAGCCACAATATTAGTAGTTGACGAATTTAACACCAACAACAGATATATTGAATTTAATCACCCATGGATTTTAATAATCAACTTGTAGCTCTTGTTGTTATGTCTTTAAAGATGAAATTAGAGTGACTTGCTCGATCATTTGTTTCTTTTGCTACATTATAAGAAGTGTGTTTTACAAAATGTGCAGATGAAAAGTAATTAAAAATTATAGATCTTACAAAATATGTGAAATAAAAAATAATATTTGATCAACTTATAAATTTAAAAAAAAAAAAAAAACATACACAAACATGCTCGAAGTCTTTTTGGGAGTCGATAATTGCTCATACAATGGCTATAGAAACTGTACACTTTCCATTATATTATATGGAGAGAAGATATGTTGTTCGAATCGGACAACACACGTGACAGTCGGACACATACCGAATCGTGTTGGAGGACGGACAAATAGGTGCCATCTAGTACTTTTCTGCAACTTAATTAATAGGAAATTTACGTTGCAATAATGTGATCTGCTCCTCAAAGACAGAACTATAAGGTAAATCTAGGGACCTCAGGTTAAGGAAAAGTTGGAAATGTACAAAATAAGAAATTCTGAGTACTCATAATTTAAAGATCAAATTAGTCAGAGATGTACTGTATGTGTTATGATCAAATTACTCTGAAATGTACTGTATGTGCCCGACTATTGACACGTGACAATCGGGCTCAGCAGTCGGGTAGAAGATATGTTGCCCGACAACATATCTTTTCTCACATTACATGCGCTAAATAATAGTATTGAAGGACGGACAAACAGGTGACATCTCGTACTTTTCCGCAGCATAATTAATAGGAAATTTATGTTGCACTAATGTGATCTACTCCTCAAAGAGAGAACTATAAGGTAAATCTAGGGACCTCAGGTTAAAGGATGAGTTGGAAATGTACAAATAAGAAATTTGTGTACTAATAATTTAAATATCAAATTACTCCGAGATGTACTAGACTTTTATCCTTTCTTATCAAAGTAAATATTTCTAGTACAAAAACATCACACACTGGCACATTTCATTGATAATAGCCACAATATAGTTGTTGACGAATTTAACACCAACAACAAATATATTTTATAATTAATTGTTATATAGATGCCACGAATAATGAAAGACTTCTAATTTATACGGTATTGATGTCTAATGAATAAATATTTAAGTTCAAATTAATTTAGTCTCTAAACCGATACTTCATCCCCAAAGCTAGTTAGTTTATTCTTCAAAATTGACTAGTTCATACTCCCACACTTTTAAGAATTTGTATGAAGGTTTGTGACTTTTCCATAATTCATAAAGAGTTTTAAGGAGTTTGATTCTTACTTTTGTGTGGAATTCTATTAAGAATGTGGTTTGCTGAGAGGATTGCTCCCCCCTACAAATTCAGGGGTAAACCAGAACTAATCAACTTAGCATTTATCATCTCTTTAAGAGTACAATTTTTGCGTTCAGCAACACCTTTTGATTGAGGTGAATAAGGAGCTGTAATTTAATGAATAATTCCCGAGTCTAAACAAAATTCTTCAAACGGTGCTCCATATTTTCCTCCTCTATCATTATGAATAATTTTTATTCATATGCTAAGTTGATTCTCGACTTTATTCTTGTAAAGGTTAAAAATTTCTAAGGCCTCATCTTAATTTGCTTCTTAGCAAGTATACATAACAGTATCTCGTACAATCATCTAAGAAAGTAATAAAATACATTTTACCACATCTAGTTTGCACAAACTTTAAATCACAGATATCACTGTAGATTAACTCTAGATGGCTTGTGTTCCTTTCAATCGAATGAAACAGTGTTTTGGCTAACTTAGCATCTACACAAATTTCACATTTATGATTTTGATTAAAAGAACAAGAAGGTAATAAATCTAAACTTACTGATTTTTGTAAAGTATTAAAGTTAACATGTCCTAATCTATCATGCCATAAATTAGAAGACTCAATCAAGAAGGCAGGAGATTTAACTTTATTATCAAAATCACGAATTACAGGTATTACATTCATTTTGAATAGCCCATTGGCTATGTACCCCTTGCCTACAGACATGCTATTTTTGGTTAGTACAAATTTGTCAGATTCAAACACTAGTCTAAATCCATTCTTGCTAAGCATAACACCAGATGCCAAGTTCTTGCGAACTGTCTAGAACATGTAGCACATCTCCTTTTCAGCACAAATTCGAGTAGCGTCAATGTCTACAAACCATTCTCTTGGATTGTCTACCATGTTTGCTTCAAACATTACTGTCGTGAGCATTAGATTAGACACCCCATTAGACAGATTGTCTTCCTCGGTCATGTGCACTTGATTTTTATTTTGCTTTTTCTGCCGACAGTCTTTTTCTAAATGTCCTATCTTCTCGCAGTTATAGCATTCTCTTTTGAATTTCTTGACTTTGGCCTTTTTCTTGCTATTACCAGAGTGCTTCCTCTTTTTGTTAGCATTTAACTCCACCAAATTAGCTTTAGCCTCCGTTTGCAGCTTTCTGAATTTCTTGTCAGAATTTCGATTGTCTTCCTCAATTCTCAATCTGAATAAGATCTTCAAGTCCCATCTCCTTACGTTTGTATTTCAGGTAGTTTTTGAAATCTTTCCACATCGGTGGTAATTTTTCCACTATTGCAGCAACCTGAAATGATATGAGCAAACCTCTAAAAATGAAAACGGCGTAACAGCATCGTTCTAATAAAAGAAAGTCTGACTAGCTTTGGGATCAACGCATTAGAAAATTTTGTAAACGGGGAACTTTCTTTTATTCTGTGCCTTCCTTTCATATTATTTTTTCCTTCGAAAATTTGTAGTACAAGTCTTTAACGAAGTAAGAGAAAGTGAATGTAAAGTTGAAGGCCTTTTTTGAATAAAATATATGAGGCTAATATAAGAGCATCTCTAATAGACTTTTTATTTGCCATATCTTCTTTATTTTAAAGAATCAATCCTTATTTTAACTAGTCCAACAAACTCTATATCTTTAAAAATGAATGTAAAGAGTTGATTTGACTCTTCAAATGTAGAGAACCAAACATACTCTCTATATATTATTTTTAATGCTTTCACACATGAATTCTTTTAGGTATCTTGATAGCAATTAAGGATGCCTAACAGCTACACCGATTATGAATGAAAAATCAAATAAAATTGTCCAATTTAATTTACTATAAAACCATCTGATGATAAATATGATTACACTTTGGTAGATGACTACTGCTCTCCTTGGGACGTCTTCCTCAAGTGTTCGCTCGCCTCGTCAGTCCACCCGCTTCGCTGGTCTCATAGGCTCGCCTCTGACAGATAGACAGCCATAACCCAGCTGCCATCAAGTTAACCAGATAGGCGACCCATAGAATGATAGTTACCATCGACCATTGGGAATATGAAATGCCATCAGTTGGAAAGACGAAATGTCCCTCATTAATTCTTAATAATGAGGGAGATGAAGATGCACCCGTCATCAATGACCATTGAAGGCTATAACTACAGGTCATCCATATAAATAGAGATCAACCCTTCAGATAAAGATACAACACACATATTCAATATTGTTACTCTGCATTCTTGAGTTAATCCCATACTGATTATCACGTCGGAGTGGAATCGGAGGAAAAAAGTCCTGCCACCTTTTGTAGGTCTCCACCATTGCCGCCACCACGCTCATAGGAGGAGAAAATATTTAGTTATCACCATCTACCTAGTAATATCTTTTATAATTTTATATTTTCTCCGTCCTACAAATATATACTTACTTTTTTTATTCATCCGCCTCAAATTATAGTAAACTTATTTTGTTAAAAATATTGTTGAATTCTTAATTTTATAATATGCTCCTATTTATTTTGTCTTGTTATCAACAAATATGAATTACCATTATATTAATTGTAGGGGTATATTAGAAAAATCGTAAGTAAAAATTATTATTATAACTATAATAACTAAATTTCTTAATCTGGGTGAAATAGAAGTAAGCATATCTTTATAGGACGGAAAAGATACTAAATTTCATATACAATCTAATCAAGTGCGCCAAGCGTAACCTAAATATATTTATGGGAAATTGATGCAAATGGTCTCTAACCTTTGCCATTGTTGTAGAAATAGTCCACAACGTTTGTTTTTTGGGCATAGAAGAACCTAACCTATGTGTTTTGAACTTTTGGTGTACAATTAGTCCTTATTTGTTAAAAAAGATAAATATGTCCTTAGTTTTAATTAGAAAAAATTGTGGATGAATTTTTAACATTTGCAAAAAGTACAAATAGGTCTGATACATTTATTAAATAATATTTATTTTAGCATATTAAATATATCAATATAGTCGTGTTAATCAAATTTTTCATAAGAAAAAAAATGTAAAATTATTGTGCTTTAAATATATTTAATTCCCATGTGAAAATTTTGAATAAAAACTAAGTTAAATAAATAATAAAATGGCGTATATAATTTTATGACATTGAACCAATTTTATTATGTTTTTTGTTTAACATAAAATTACTAATAAAAATTAATTTACACATTATGTTTTCTTTATTTTTGAACTATAATAAAACGATAAATTAAAATATGAAGAATACAATTGGAGCTATAATATTTGTAGTTAATAAACAAATAGCTCAATTAAATAATATTATTTTCAAATTCTTTTGAAGATAATCTTTATATTGAAAAATTAAATAAGAGTAAATGTAAGGTGCTATTTATTGTAAGAGTGAATGCTTAAAATAAAGTTACAACACCCTTGGAGAGCCAAACTCACATTCTATAATTTGTATTTTATATTAGAATATTGCATATAATGAATTTCAAGTTTCAATTCTCTATTTCTTTTATTATTTAAATAATATTTAAATATTTTAGCAATTTGCACCTCATTTGGTTGTAAAAAAAATATTAAATAAAAGAATGAGGGAAAACAATAGAAGTTTATTGAAAAAAATAAATGAAGAGTCAAAAAAATAAAGAGTATTGTTGGAGTGTATTAAAATTTGTACTCTTTAAATTTAAATATGCTCTTTATAACGTACGATGTGCTCTTTGAAAATAAATAGGCTCTTGGAGATGCTCTAAGGGGTTGATGTTTATAGTCTATGAAACGTTCATTTATATGTCCACTATTGTCCACATAACGTAAAACAATTGACATTTGCTCCTTTGTTGACACATCACGAAATTCATCAACTAGAATAGAAAATAATGAATCACCAACATCTTTAATAATAACATTGATTGTTTTAGCAGCACAAGCACTTACTATATACTTCTGGACATCAGGCGACGTTAATTTGCAATTTTTAGGAGCATTTTTCAAGCAGACGGCATTAATATCATTGTTATGATCAGCCAGAAATTGCAATTGGACTAAAAAGTTACCTGGATTGAGAGAATTCTCAGATTCATCATTACCCCGAAACGAATGCCCTTGTCGCAGTAGAACTCGAACACAATCAATTGATGCATTAAGACGGATACTATATTCATTTCGTACTTGTTTTGACTGCTTGAAGAAAACTGATTGAATGTGTTGATCCTGATTCATTAAAGCTTCACACTTCATGCGAACTTGATTATGTGCACTATCATGCCCGCCAACATGAGTATTAAGCCGTTTTTTATCTTTCCAATACGTGAATCCATCACCAACAAAAGTATAGCCTCCTCCTTGTTTTCCACTACTTATTTTGAAAAGATAAAAAAACAAACAATATGCAGAATCCTTTTCTGTACTCTAACCAACTAGCAAACTCTTTAAACCAAGAAGAACTAAAACGTCTAGAATCTTTTCCAAATGGTCTTTTTGGAAATTCATGATCTTGAGGTTGACAAGGACCCTTTTGCATATATGCTCTTCGAACTTGATCTCGAATGTTCACATTATAATCCAAAATTGGTATCCTTAGTCCAGGATCAGTAGGAAGTTGTGCAACATCAAAATCCGTTTTATTTGATATCTCCCCATCATTGTTTTCCACAAGAAATTTTCTTTTGAAGAATCTCTCCATTGTCGCATCACACTAAAATAAATACATAAGTGATAATTAGTCGCGTGAACAATTAGGAAAGTATGAAATTAAAATTCGGTGCAAATTCTAGTAAACACATTAATATTTCTCAATAGCTAAACAAAATCCAAATTTCTCAACTTAATAAATGAAAGCAACATCCTGCACTTGCTAAAAGCCCAATTAGCATTAGCATTTCAGACTTTCAGTATTTCACAATTCCTATTTGCAACGTAAAAATGCTAATTTAGAGAGTATGAGAAAGCAAAAAATGCTGATATTGCAAATTTGCACTCTACACAACCATAATTTATTAATTTTAATTCATTTTGAATTCTGAAAGCATATTTGCATAAATTAATGATTTATGATTCCAGAAGAACTTCCATATACATATACAAAGGGCAGGATACTAGTCTTAGTAGTCTACCAATCTACCATGAATCATGAATGCACAAAACTGGTGCAGCCGTGCAGTACAGAGCACTTAAAATGTCATAGCATAATACCAGCAATAAAAATTATAAAATATTAGAATAATACCAAAATCAAAATAATTCACTGGCACTGCTGAATCTCCATAGACTGATAGTGCCGAATTTGAAAATACAAAAAATTATGCTAAATCTATTCTTCTTCCAATCAATAATCGTACCTTCTGGCTTCTTGTTCTTGATTTTCAAGAAATAATTGATTTTTCAAACTCCAGTGAATAGTGTTTTGCGAATGAGGGTTTCACTTTCTTTTTTACTCTAACTTCAGTCTTCACAGCAACAAACAGGAGATAGCGGCAGCAGAGAGAGCAAACGTCAATGATAATTTGTGATGGATATGGTGCATGTGTAATGTATATACTGATTCACTGCCTGGACCACCTTAATGCCATTTCTTCCATTTGAAGTGGATAGGTTTTTTTTTTTTTAAGTGTAATTGATGAGTGGAGGCGGCCCAGTTAAAATTCAAAAGCCCAGTGCAGGCATTTGCCTGCACTGGGTGTCACTAAGCTCCGTCCCTTATTATAGAATAATGGCTCCTTGACAATATTTTGGAAACGACATTGTTGTTCAGATGTGAATGTGCGCATTTGCTGATATCAAATTCATTATCTTCTTTAGTATTTGTTGCAAAATAATTTCTTTTAAATGAGAATAAAACAAGGATATCCAGTATAAAAGAAAGCGAGTATGCGGCTGACACAACCAGCTCTATGAAACCTTCAGTTCTAAGCTCGTAACTATATGTTCATCAATCAAATAAGTGTATACAATATTAAACAAGTTATTTTCATTAAACTCAATTAAATGGAACCCTGCACTGATCTAAAAGATAATTAAATATATTTGAACGATCTTTCAAGACCTGTTGGAGATTAAAAAAAAAAACTACTTCTAACTTTTTACATATGTCACTCATCTCCAGTTTACAAACTACTTCTAACTTTTTACATCCATCATCAAAGGTGAGAGGGTGAAATAAGAAAAGATGAATTCCCTCCTTAACACAGTAAGTTAGTAACTATACATGGTTAAGCATTGGTGCTCACACGCCACACAGGTAGACTTTTAGTAATCAGTTACAACGAAATATGTCCATTCCTTGGCGATGATGTCTGCACATTGTGAAATATTAATGAGTTTATTTAAGAATTATAGCATCACGGTGATCTTCCTTGCTGAAATGTTGTTCCAATAATAATCGAACTGTGTTTTCTTTGATGTGATGTTCATTATTTCAAATTTCTTATAGTATAGGTAACTTCAAGCCCTGCTGATCTCTTCAAGGTAAGGATGCAAGCAGATGGTGTATGGTGAGCCCAGGTCTCCAACCCAGCTGGTATGCGGGGATGTTTAATGCTTTAAAAAAGATCATTCGTGCTGAAGGGTTTGGAGGACTTAATTTTTATAAGGATAAAATAGTCTAAAAAAATCTTTCCTTTTTTGAATCTTTTAAATGTAGTATAGATAGATATAGATAAATTATACATTTATTTGTGAACTACCATATTAATGAGCATTTAACTGATAAATAGAATGATAAGGGGACCCTTGAAAGTTGACAGGGTCTGAGACTCTGAGTCATAAAGCTGCTCATAAAATTTCAGTTAGAAATGAGTACAATCATTGGTATTTTGCAGTGCTGTAAATGTGCTAAAACGCGGTTCTCATTTCCCTCTGTGGTTTGAGAACACAAACTTATTGGTCTTCAATATTTTAATTTTTTGGCATTTAAATCCTTAAGCTTTTACTTTTGTAGCATCCTAGTCTCCAATATATAGTTGACGAACATTTAACTATAAAGAAGTCATTTTTTCTTGAAAATATTATAATACTCTTATTTTTATTTAAAATTAAAGAATAAATAAATAGGAAAGCAAAGGACGTGAAAAGAGAGAAGGAAAAAAAGAAGCTAACTCCCCCAATGAGGACGGGACGAAGACGGACGAAATCACGGGCATGGCTGGCCAAAAAATAGGATTGGAAAAGAGGACGGTTGTTTTTTTCTGTTGTTTAGAAAATCGGACCGGACTGACCAATTCAACGGGAAAAGCCGGTCCGGTCTTCCAATTTAACCGGCCATCAGAAAACCAGACCGAAAACTGGGGGTTTTAGCGGTTGAATCAGAAAAACTGGTAAAACCGGTCCGATTTTAATAGTTTTTCGGTTTGAAAATTTTTTAAGGCAAAGTTGCTCATTTTTTTATTTCTTTCCCAATTCTCCCATTGTTCTTTTTTTTTTTTTTTTTGTTCTTCATTTTTTGTGAGATTTTTGGATTAATTTTTAATTTTTTAATTGAAATTTATGAAAAGTATATTTAAAGTCAAGTTTTGTAAGTAATTTTGTCTATAAGCGTTGGTTTATTTACAAATAACTTATTTTTAGTAATTTTGTGAAATTTTTGGATTGATTTTTAATTTTTTAATTGAAATCGGTTCGATCCGATTCGACCTTTTGACCTTTGACTCGTTGCTTTTTCCAAGTCGATGGCCAGTCTGATTTTCTGAACATTGTATTTTTCTTTCCTTTATTATTTATTTTTAATTAAGTTGTTTATTTTTATCTATTTTAAAGTTAAAACTGACGCAATAGCCAGTGGATTGAAAAAATTGGGAATCAGATAGTTGTTTATATGTAAAAAAATGAAAATAGGAAACCTTTCTAACAAGTTAAAAATTCAAACGGGATTTCTTTCGCGTCGTTAACTTACGTACTGTCTGATGCTACTACAATATCTATTAAATTGCAAATGTCTTATACATATTAAAATTAGTTGTAATAAAATAAAAAAGATTTAAAACTAATGGACTGGTAGAGTAATATACACACATGTGTTTGTGGCATCGAAAAAAACTTTAAAAATTTTCTCATATGTAACGCGATTTTTCAATCATATGCTTGTAAATCATATTCTAAGTGTGAATATCGACCATTATAATATGCAGTTATACGATATTCACAACTTTCACATGTTTGAAGCATTAAATAAGTAGAATTCCACTTATTGCATAAGTCTGTACACAAAAATTTTGTTTGAAGAGAATTTTCTACACATAATTCATCAAATACTTGTTTTCGAGAAAGTGAAGCAATAATATAATTTAGGGCATACCTAATTTTTTCTCATTGTGGGGCGTATATACTTTAAACCATCTTGGACAATAAAATAAAAAATGTGACATACACGTATTTGATTCTCGAACATGAAATAAAATTCTACTAAAATTCGGATTTAATTCTCGAACTAATTTATCTATTATTATGATATTAGGCGTAGCATTATCAAATGTGAAACCGCAAATTCTAGATTCGCAGTTAAATTCTCTAATAATATACATTAAATAAGTAAAAATTTGTATCCAATTATGAGGGTAGTCAATTACTTTAAAAGCATTTTTTTTATTTTATGCATAATCCATAATTTATCAATATAATGTAAAGTAGTAGTAATATATCCTTTATGATTTATACCAGACCATAAGTCCGAAGTGAATGATACAACATCAGAATATTTAGTTGAATCTAGGAGTGGGGGTCGGGTGGTTCGGTTCGGATAGTGAAAAAATCGGAACCACTCGTTTATGTTCGGGTATATTGTAAAAAGAACCGGAACCATCAACTTTCAACTGGAACCGAACTGGATCTGGAACCACTCATTCCAGTTCGATTCTGGTTCTACCCGAATTTTTTTATTTTTATTTTAACTATTGTCATTTTCAAGCCAAATGTACAAATAAACAAATTTTCTAAATCATAATTTAGCCTATAGGCACCAAAGTTCTCAAATAGTAATCATACTTCTTAATAATAATTAATAAGATCTACGGTACTGGAACTACATCTAATGGGACATGAGTAGATTAATGAGTTTTTCCTTTGGACTTTGGGAGTGATGTGTAACGGGTTTATTTGGTAAAGAAAAATATGAAAAGTAAAAAAAAGAAATGCAAATATAAAAATTAAAAAAATAATTGACTTTTCGGTTATGAAACGGTTATCCGGAACCGGTTCCTAAGAACCATAACCGGTCCAGAACCGCTGGTTCTCGGTTCTTTTGAATCGGATCAAAATATTTAGTGATAAGAATCAGACCGGATACGCCGGTTTTGGTCCAGTTCATGTTCGAGAACTTCGGTTCCGGATAAAATGCCTAGGCCTAGTTGAATAATTTATTATATTTTCTTTCTTTTTGTTATACAAAGCAATAGTATCAACACGAAGTATTTCTAGCAAATGGTACATATCTTGGTTGAATATATATCTTTATACGAATTTGGTGAAGTGAGGGCTTTTCGCCATGCTAAGAAGTAACTCATCGCTGGCCACCAACTGAGTCGTGTCTTGCTTGCGCATAGAGTCTTGTGAATACACACAGTTGTTAAGATTTGATATAGAACTAGAAGATCCACCAGGAGATCCAAACTGAAGTTGATCTTGAATTGGTATCAACTCCCCTATGCTTTTGCATACACTTAAAAAAATGTCAGTTTAGATTTCTCGTGCCACCACTTTTTTGCCATGCAAATTTTTGTTTACAATATTTATATATTGCCTTAAGATTGATTGTCTGTCTACAATTGTACTGGTCTGCACTAATTTGAAATGATCCCAACACTGAGCATTTTGTTTTGCAGCTCTTTGTTTGGTAGCCTACCCAGTCGTTGTAGTAGTGTTGGTAGCTTCTAATTCTTCATCGATATCCTCTAAATCGACAATGTGATCAGTGCTCCCAATCTCATAATCATCACCAAATTCAGAAATTGGAATATCATTTAATCCACTAAAATCATCATGAATTTGGTGATCGGCACTTCCTTGTGTATTGTATTGATCCATGTAGAAAATAGAAATGTCTCATTGTAGAAAACTAGAAATGTAAAAATTCAACTATAAATTATACAATAAAAGAGCTAATATTGACAATATAATTTTTTCGAATTGTGTATGTTGAGAAAGTTGTGAATTTGGGGGTGGGGGTGGGGGAGGGGGAGGGGGAGGGGGGTATTTATAGGAAAAAAAATTGCCGTTGGAAAAAAAATAAAAAAATAAGAAGAGAGATCAAAACGGTCACAAAAGTGATCGTTGAAATTCGTCTCTGGCTTTTTAAAAGCTGGGGACCTTGGCCCACGAGCTGGACTGGCTCGTGGGTTAGGTACGTGGACAGGCCGTGGACCTGCCAGTCATTTTCAAGGGTCGAGCTGACTCGACCCTTGTTTTTTTGGACGGCTCGACTTGGGCCGAGCTACCATGCCCGGCTTGGCCTAATTGCCATCCCTATGATGGTGTATATTTTTTCTTATTCAACTTAAATTAATTTCTAACTTTTGTATTATGTTATACGATATATAGGTGTAAATTAAATGACTATGTTTTAAATGAAAATTTAAAGAATATTATAATATCTCTTATCTAATACAAGTAATTATAATTTTATATTAAATTCTTTATACCAATTAAACGTAGCCTAAAGGTGTATTTGTAAGTTGGCTGGAAGTCCTTTACATTCAAGAAGAGAAGCATGTATCTATATGTGTGTGTCCAGTTCATTCTAAACTTATCATTTATTTACCGAGTTATAATTAGCTAGATGAGCCAAATTTTATTCCTGCTTACAAACCCTAATTTTATCTTATTGTTACATGCATGAATTTTACTAAAAACAATTCTGGACCAAGCCTTCATAGATAAATTTGATTAATAAATATGATATATACATAATCTGCAATGAAAAGGATGCCAAAAAAAGAAAAGGCAAAAAGTTGAAGACATTAATGCCCTTACAAATACATACGGTACAACTGCTGACTGCTGTACAAGAGAGGCAGAAATGTTGGTCTTATGGGAACAGCATTTATATAGTCGCATTTAGTTTCATTACTATGACAAGACGTCCTAGATATTGTTGGCAGAATTTCTGTGAAATGACTCCGAAGCAATAAAGCAAGAAACCAAAAAATGGAAAGGATGAAAATAAATCGAGGTAAGAATTGAACTCTTTGTTCTTAAATTAATTTTGCCTCGCAATAGTGCCTACGGTATAAGGCAAATGACTCCGAAGATACAACGGCTTCTGCTTGTGTTTGTAGCACTTCCAAACACAGGTACAACGAACCGGAAATCGATTTTGTACTCCAAAAGATTAAATGAAAATGAAACCAGAATTTGGTTATGCACTAAATGCAATTACTTTGGTTCAAATGATGAAATATATGAGTGCTTATTGTTTGCATATAGTTTCTGTATCAATCTTCTGAAAAATTGGACGTCCACAAATCTTTTTTAACGTTGGAGATCGGTTGAAAACGAAAAGGAATGAACCAAATCGTGCAACCCTTCAAAATGACATATCTGTTCGTGCAAACCTATGCGATCGCATGGTACAAAAATCCAGAACAGGACTTGCCAATTTAACCATGCGATCGCAAGGCTTTGCCTCCTGCGATCGCATGGAAGGACCCAAAAACGTTCTGCTTAAAATTTAGGCAGATTGCGATCGCAGGTGTACATACCTGTGCGATCGCATGGTCAAAATTTTGACCCAAAATTGTCCTTTTCCGTAATTTCTCATTCATTCGATATTGGTTTTGAGATGCCAAATATACCCTTTAAACATACAGATAAATCTGAATTTTCTGTTTCCCCGAAGCGTCGAAGTGGCAAACTAATTTGCCTAAACGGATTGGGTCGGATCTTGTATATTTGGCCAAGTTGACACGAAGTCACTTTCGTTGTTTTTAACACTTAATTAATTTCTCGACATATTTAAACCAATTTCCAACAGATATGATACGCATTTTTAGTGAAGTAATGATTTTAGAAAGTTCGACATTGCAATGTCAAGAGAAATTATATTTTTCGTGTAGAAACTCGATAGCAATTAAGGATGCCTAACCACCACACCGACTACCAAAAAAAAATCAAATAATGTTATCTATTTTAATTTACAATTTAATACTCTCTATTTAGTAATATTTATTATAATTTAATATTTCTCCCGTTTCACAAAAATATACTTATTTTTTTTATTCATCCGTCTCAAATTATAGTTTAATTTCCTTGTTAAAAATATAGTTGATTTCTTAATTTTATAATATGTTTCTATTTAATGTCTTCTTATCAACAAATACGAATAACTATTATATTAATTGTAGGAGTATATTAGAAAAATCGTAAATAAAAATTATTGTTCTAAACTATAATAACTAAATTTTTTAATCTAAGTGAAATAAAATTAAGCATATCTTTATAGGACATAAATAGTACTAAATTCCTTATACATGCTATTCAAGTACGCCAAACGAAACCTAAATATATTCATTATTTTATCATGTACTAGAAAAATTTTAATTCTCCAATTATATGCGATATTTTCTTCTTTTCCCTCAATATAATGTTCTCTGCATGAAGACATTGAAATTGGGAAAAAATTAATGAAAACTTTTAATAAAAAATAGAAAAAGAA
Organism: Forsythia viridissima; assembly: GCA_030279155.1. Taxonomy (NCBI): domain Eukaryota; kingdom Viridiplantae; phylum Streptophyta; class Magnoliopsida; order Lamiales; family Oleaceae; genus Forsythia; species Forsythia viridissima. The sequence goes on along the minus strand of CM059041.1, from coordinate 44,801,525 downwards.
GGGTCTCTGTTAAGGCACGATGAATGTGTGGAAGAAAAAAATAATTGTATCTTTAAAGGCTCGTTTGGTTTGTAGATAAAATTGTTTATTTGGATAAAAACTTATATGAATAATAGTTATCTAAATAACATGTTTATTGTAATATCGTTATCTTGTTTGGTTTAGTTAGGTATAAGAATGGAAAAAATTGTTGTTAAAAAGTCATTTTTTTTATTTAAAAAAAAGGACAATTCTACCATTATTCTTAATTAAACAAAAAAATAAAGAAAAATTTACATATTTCATCATCAACCTTTTCAATATGTTGCTAATTTACTCCCAACCAAATTTTATAGCATCAGACATCCTCAACGTTTCAATTAATTATAAACCACGTCCCCAATCACAAATTCTGTAAAAAACTAATGTTATGTTACAAGCATGTACCCCACACGTTTATATCACTCAACCAATGCGTCTGAGAGCTTAAGAGCAAATTGGTCCATTCATAAAAATATTCCCTAAATATATATATATATATATATATATATATATATATATATATATATATATATGCACATTCCTGTCTTATGTTGCTTTAATTCTTCCTCTTATATTTGCTCTTCTTCATCCACTCTCATTTTTGACAATCCAAATATAGAATGGAGGGTATGCAGATGTGGAAATCGCATGAATCTGAAGACATCATGGACGGATGCGAACTTAGCTAGAAGATTTTTTTATCTATAAGGTGATAATAGTGCTTCATCCCTTGAATTTCTCATTATTTAAGTACTTAAAACCCTAAATTTTTTGTGTAGGAAAATCATTATGGTTGCTTTGCGTGGTATGACCTTTCCATTTGTGATCGGGCAAAGCAGGTGATTCCCAGGTTGTTGAATTCTAGGCGAAGAGACGAAATAAAGATAAATCATTTAAAAGCACATGTTAAGATACTAGAATGAGAGATCAAGAAGTTACAAACACATATCAAGTGCTTAGAAGGAGAAAAAACAGAACTAGAAACAATAACAAATTGTAAGGTGTTGGTTGAAGAAAGCAAATTCCAAATGAGTTATTTTTAGATTTACTTAGTTGTAATCGAGTTTATTCTAGCTTGAATGTTATGGTCTTAAGTTAATGCCATTAAGAGTTGCGGTCAAATTTGTAAATCCATTGTAATTATTGTGTTTAGTGGAATATTTTCTAGATTGTTGGTTTATTATGTTGGTTTTTGCAAATCCAAAGTTATTTTGTTAATGTCTTTCTTTCACGTCCAATCCAAATATGTATAGTACGTGGTATGCTACTACTAGTGAACGTTGAGGACTTATTTTGCAACAACAATTTAAAGGTTGTGGACGTAAATTGCAAACATTCTTCAACGTTGGGGATGGAGTGTGCAACCATACGTATAGGTTGTGGACGCATTATGCAACAATGTGTAAAGGTTGGAGATCTAATTTGCCAAATGTTTGTTTGACGAATTATGCGCATATACTTCTCTTCTCAGTATATCTCCCTGGTCAAACCAACAATTTCAACACATTCAAACAATTTTATACAATTAGATTCTGATTTAACATTTTCAAAAAAATGCAAGCAATGAAGACATTCATCACATTCATTTAAAACATAACAATACCATCACAATCATCCATCACAGTTTTACATTCAAAACACTTTCAAGATTTATGTTTCTTAAATGAATTTCTCTTCTTCTTACTCCCGGTTCTTGACTGGAGCTAGCTTACTTGGTCTTGCATGAACGCTTGTTATGACCAGTGTCTTCACAAAAAATGCAAGTCATGTCCATCCAATGTCTCCATATCTTGTTTTTTGACTTTAGAGCCTCATCTTGTTCTCTTTTTCTTAATTTTTTGGGACTGCCTTGTTGTTTTCGATGGGGAGGTGGAGCAATAGGATTCTTACCCTTTACTACCCAAAATTCATGTCCTGTCATTTTGAATAACTGGATTGTAAACCTTTAGAAACATCTCATTGCTATAACACTCATCAACGTAGTCCTCAAGCTTCAGATGCCTGCTTTGAATGCAACACATGGCATGGCAACATGGAATTCCATTCATCTAAAACCTTCTACAAGAGCATGTGTTTTGAATTAGGTCAACAACATTTGTTTTTTCATTGTTTCTTCTACCTCATACTCTTACCTACCTGCCCATGTAGGCCTACACAACATGGAATCCTTCACATTTTTCTCAATAATTTTCTAGATTTTAGGAGCAAATCCATGCAGCCACTTGTTCACTGATTCTCTCTTTGTTTCCATACACATTATGAGATAATAGCGTATTTTCTAGCAAACATATAACTGGTTTGTCCCCAGTTTGCAAGATTGCGGTATTAAAATTTTCACACATATTGTTGAGTAGAATGTTACATTTGGTTGTGTCTCTGAAATGTGACATACTCTATTGTGATGTCGGCTTGTTCTCCAATCACTTAAAAGCTCATTCACTTTCAGTTTTCATTTTCTCCATACACTGCTCGAATTCTGCCAAAATTGTTGTCTTAGCAACTTTCCACAAAAAGATCTTCAATTGCATACACCTGAATTGTCCTTTAAAGTTGAAGTGTAGATGTCTAACATAGAATCGATGCTCCGCATCACCAATCCACTTGTCCAGTGCATCCACTAAGCCCTTTTGTTTATCACTAATAAGAGTTTCCAACATCAATGTCATCAACCAACTTCTCCAAAAACCAATTCTAACTACTTTTGGTCTCAACCTTAACTATGACGTATGCAATATGGTACATTGCATTCTCACAATCAATACCTACTGCTGCTAAGACATGGCCACCAAAATCATCCATAAAAAAACACTCATCCAATCCTACCACTTTTCTACACCCATTTAAGAATCTCTCTTTCATAGCAGTCAAGCATATGTAAACTCTTCTAAACTCTCGTACCTCACTATCCATCATGGTCTTTAGTACAACGGTGTTACCTACATTGCTCTTTTTCAAATGTTCACAGTAGTTGATAAGATTTGAAAATGCTCCGTACTATTCACTCTGATAGCCTCCAAACATTTTTCTTGTCCTATAAAAATTCCATCTCGAAGCATTTGAAGCACATTTATTCTTCACACTCTTCCCAAAACCGTTCAATTTTCAATCAGGCTCATTCCTAAATCGATCCATGTACATCGCAGACAAGTATGATGTACTTGCATGCTTAGTTTCATGTGTCATGGTGCAATTATGCTCCAAATTCAATGTGTTTGTTCTGTATGCCCCACTTTTTTTGTGGAATTGAATAATCTACTTGCAGTTTTTATCTATGCATATAGCTCAGATTCGAGTCTTGTCATCCTTTGCAAACTTAACCTCTCTAGCATGATATTCACAGAGTACTGTCTAATGACCTTTTTCAACACTTGCTTATCAGTAAATTTCTTACCTGCATATGCACAACATGTCCAGAAAACCACAACAGTTCAGTAAAGGTTGGGAGACCTATTTTGCAAAAACATGACATTACAATAGGGTACATTGCAGCATGTTAAGTAAAGGTTGGGGACATATGCAACATTTAAAAATGTCAATTTGCATTAAACTATACATGTTTCGAATTGTGGGTTCATCTTTGTTAACAAAGACATGATATTTGTCCTTCTTTTTCTCGGTATCTTCGTCACCATCTAAACTACGTAGGTCATCAGAATTTTCATTTTCAACTTCGTTTACTGCATCATCCTTATTTTGGTACTCCATGTACTTGTCCAATGTGTAGTGTATCTCAATTTTTATCATCATTCAGTTGTGGATCCTCTTGCTCGTAGTCTGAATCTACAAGATTGTCCTTCTCACCCACATCATCATTTCTATTCTCATCTTTATTAGCATTCAATGTGACTTCAGTTGTGGATCCTCTAATAGCATCTTGATCATTTGCAGCATGATGTTCACTCATTCCAATTGCTCCATCATGACAAAAACTAGTAAACACTCCATAAGAATATCTACAAACTCATCAGTAAAATAGTTCTCACAATCATTCACTAGGAGGTCCTCCCACTCCCTAACAATTTTCCCATATCGGGTTCCTTCAAAAGGGTTTTCTTGGGATGCAATCGGAGTTGTGAACTAGTTAGTAGCTGGCTCTCAGCCCCATGCACTTCCTCCTCCAACTGCTATATAGCTTCCACTCCATAGTTAGTTATTTCTTGAGCTTCCTTCTTCAACACAACATTCCCACAAACATAATCTAAGTCATTTTCTTCCACATTAACTTTTTGTTTCAGTTTCTTCAAGTTCATAAAATTCTACGATGCCATCAATGTCTGAATGTAAAGTGGGTAGATTTACATCAATTTCTGGCCCTAATTCTAACTCAATAATGATCACATTGTCCTCATTTGGTCTCCAAGGTAGGGCTAATACCTCAGGATATGTAACCACATACACTTCTATAGTCTTAGATTTTCTAATATTCTCAATCAAGCACAACACATCTACATCAGTCATCAACCTCAATAACTCATTCGTAAAATTCATCTTAGGTTTCTATAGGCAAAGATGAAAGGAAAATTGTACCCCAAAGATTTGGCCATGGCATTTAACTCAAATCTTGAAAAGCAATCGAAGTCCACCCAGTCAATGTATTGTGTCTACTCTTCAGTCTTCGACAGGAGGAGAAGTGGATTCCCTTCCAAAGAACACGGAATCCTTGATGCTTCTCAAACAAATGTCTGTCCATACAAGTAGATGATATTTTCCATCCTCATGAAAAACCCACCACCATGGATGTATTTCATTGTAAAGTTAGGAGAATCATTGGCAACCAAAAAAAAAAAATACAATTTTAGGTTAGAAAAATTTAATAACAACTATGGATTAAGACATTTCAACTACAATAAACCAAGAAACATACCATATTGTGGACCTCTTTGTTTTCTCTACGATATTGGTGTTCCTCGAATGACCTCATTTCTGGTTTATTTGCAACTGTTCGACTGGGCTTCTCCAAATGCACGATATGTGTGCTATTTCGAAAGGGAGAGGTTCGTCGTCTTCTGATAGGATGTGGGTAATTGTGTTCTCTAACGGATGTCGCCGAGTTGCTGAAGTAAAAATGGTGCAAGTGATCTTCCAACCGTTTCCTAGAACAAATTTGAGGGTTTTGTGTCTGATTTGTAATATGAACACATAAAATTTGGTTTGACACATAAAATTTGGTTTCGAACTTGAAAGAAAGATTTTTGTGAATAGACCAATTATCGCTTAAGGTCTCAAACACACTGGTTGAGAGATATAAATGCTCACACTTGTAACATAACGACTGTTTTTAATGTATTATGTGATTGGAGACGTGATTTACAATTGATTGAAATGTTGGAGATGTCTGATGCTATAAAAATTGATTGGGAGTATATTAGTAACAGATTGAAAATGTTGGGGACGAAAATTGCAAATTTTCTAAAAATAAAAAACAAAAACTAATAGAGAAAAAAAGTAGAGCGACGGAGTGTAGTGGCTGGTGGCGATAATTATCCTATGATATGGATGTCCAAAAATAAATGTGTTCTATATTATAAATGCTACGTTCGTATTTTTAAAAAATGAGTGAATTTATATCTGGATAAAAATAATTGTCGTAATCTTTTTTAGGATAAAACTTCTCTTCATTTTTTACTTAAATTGTTATCCGGGTAAAAGTGTATTAAAACATCAATTCCGTCCAAACATGAAATAAATTTTATCTATTATCTTTAACCATGGACAATATACTATACGTCCCTAAAGTACTATAATTAATTATTAAATTTATGCCATTCACATGACACAAATTAAGTTTTCTATTTTTTTTCTTAATCATTTGAGATATTATCAAATGTTAATTATTAGTTGATAGTAGTAATTTGTTTTATTTCACATTAAATAGGTAGTTATATGACATTAAATATCCAACAATATTTTAACTTTATATTAAATATTGTCATAATTATAAACAAGCTTCTTGTTAAGGAGAAATGACTTCAATTTATATCACGCAATATTACTATTTATAGGTGTCTAGGTGTCTAGGTGGTGTTTAATTCAAAAAAAAATTATTACCTGTACCCACCTTTAATTTACCGTGGACCATAGTTTTATTTTTAAGATAAATGTGCTCATAAATATTTACACACATAATATATATATATATATATATATATATATATATATATATGTGTGTGTGTGTGTGTGTGTGTGTGTGTGTGTGTGTGTGTGTGTGTGTGTGTGTGTGTGTGATGGTAATGATCACTATATTATGTAGCATTAAATGATATGGATATAAATATATCTCGACATTTCACTAACCAAATTATTTAATATCACATAAACTGGTGATAATTATCAGTGGTAATAAATATAATTATTTATAAAAAATAAAATCAGAACACATAAAATCAATTGTGTGGGTGCGTAAGCCATATATATTCAGTTAGAGTTTGACATGGACTCCTATCTATTTATTTAATCAGTAAATTCTTTTTTGTTGCAACGAAACAAAGAATTAAGCGCAAAGTATACATTTTTAAATCTAAAACGCGGAATGTCACTTCTTAATATCAACGTGTTTCTATGGTTGTTTTTTTTTAGTTCATTGATTACACAATATATACTAAAAACTAGAAAAATAGCAAATAATTACTTTCATGGTCTTTTTTGACCAAAGTTAATCAACTTATGGAGCAAATTAGTTTGAAGTATTTAGAAGATTTTAGCCCACATTCATCTTTCTTGCAAGGACAAGACCCTTTTGAAGTTCATCGTAATGGAAAAATACATAGAGAAGAACGTTTTCTTACTTTACATAGAAGCAAAAATGGGGAGTTTGTAAATTTTTATATATAATCGTACATTGAGTTCTGCACATATACTTTGATTAAAGATAATTAGTCTAATTGCAAATCAGTAATACTTTTTGATTCAAATTATTATATAGAATATACATGTTTGTATGTTTATAAGTACTTATAATTAAACTAGTCAAACATAATTTTTATTCATACATTTCGTAGAATTCACAAGCTTTATTTATTTTTTATCCACACATTTCGTAGGACTTACTGTTTATAATTTACAAAAACTTTTACCAAAAACACACTCTATATTGTTACGAGGTAAAATGGTCCGAAAATCATTTCTACAAAAAGAACGAGAATATGGTACGTACTAAAATTCATCATGGTGCATATAATATTATCTTATATTTTGAAATTCATCAATTTTTATCAAAATTTTCTAAAAAATTAATTTTAAACTCTGTTGTTTGATTTTGCTAAAAATCAATATTTTTGTAAATTTTGATAAAAATTGATAAATTATGTTGTTAAAAAGTTATGGGTCCCATACAATATAAAGTTAAAATAAATGGTTGATTTTAACTTTAATTTTTTTAACAAATTTTTAAATAAAATCAAACTTAAAATTCTTTATCCTCCTATATATTTACCTATCATATAGGTTTCTTCTACATTATCTCACATCTCAGTCACCTTCTCTCTCTAGGGTTGTTACTTTTTGATATCAAATATCTTTCTTCTCCTACACTTGGAGTCTTGGAGATTGCTCTGAAATGGGTAGGTCCCCTTGCTGTGATCAAGTAGGCTTGAAAAAAGGGCCGTGGACAGCAGATGAAGACCAAAAGCTTTTGGCTTATATTGCAGAACATGGCCATGGAAGTTGGAGATCCCTCCCAGCAAAAGCTGGTAATTAATAAACATATATATTAATATATAAATATGTATCTGTTACATGCATGTTATATATAATATATGGAAAATGTATATAGGATTGAGTTTTAATTATGTATAAAAAATACTATTCTAAAAAGTCGGGTTAGATGTGAGGCGCATCCTCCACATCTAACCATGCCTCATGCCTACACCTTACCTCACCCTCTTTAGGCTCGAAAAGTTTAAAGTTCGTCCTTCACATTTAGCCACATATTATGATTTTTAGAACACTGATAAAAAGACTTTAGTTAGTGTTAGGAATTAAGCCGTACCCCCAAATTACGAGAGATAACGAATGAATGAAAGAGTACAGTATACGTTTCTTCACTTGGAAAAAGAATTGATCAAATTTTGTGGTCGCTTGGCATATAGGGCTTCAGAGATGTGGTAAAAGTTGCAGATTAAGGTGGACAAATTATTTGAGGCCTGATATTAAGAGAGGAAAGTTCAGCTTACAGGAAGAGCAAACCATCATTCAACTTCATGCTCTTCTTGGAAACAGGTATTAATTAATTAAATAAGATTAATTTGATTATTAAACTGCTTATAATTATTTGATTATTACTGTATTAGATGGTCAGCCATAGCAGCTCACTTGCCAAAGAGAACTGATAATGAGATAAAGAACTACTGGAACACACACATCAAGAAGAGATTAACCAAAATGGGAATTGATCCAGTGACTCACAAGCTCAAGACCCACGCCCTCTGCACCAGTCAATCCAAAGACACCGCCAATCTCAGCCACATGGCCCAATGGGAGAGCGCTCGACTTGAAGCAGAAGCCAGGTATTCAGTCTTGGAGATTCATCTTAAAACGTCAATCTTGTTGAGAAGAGTAGTTCTAATTATTGCTTTCATTTAACTGATGTGGGACCTTAATACCAGGTTCATCCGTGAATCCAAACATGTTTCCAACCCTTACCACTCTCAGTTGCAGCTCCTCCACAACCACAAAGCCACCTATCTACCACCACTAGCACTTCCTCCACCACCACGACGGCCGTGTTTCGATATACTTAAAGTTTGGCAAGGGGAATGGACAAAGCCCGCAAAAGATAGAACTGCAATTCTTAATGGCTTTTCCTCTACATTAAAATTCTCATCACAGAACAAGTTCAGTACAATTCCCACCACCGTCGGATTTAATGACAATTCATCCATGATGCCCATCAATTATGTCGAAAATTCTGATCATATGATCAACGGAAGAATAATGGATCATCAATCTATTGATGATTCTTTAAGTGTTCCAGGTTTCGTGGAGAGCTTTACAGATCTTCTGCCTAACATGGATGGTGTCACTGACAACGTTGTTGGAAGCTACTATGGAAGTTTCCAAGAGAAAGAATTATTGGAACAGTGTACTAAATTCTATGACATTGCCAATATGGGTTGGCCTGTGTTCTAACAGACCATTTTTATGGTATATTGGGAGCAACACGAGACTGATACGAGAATGTGTATGTTAGTCGTATGTATGCTTAAAGTAACTGTGTAACTGTGTTTAATGCACTCAAAATACTATTAAATGTAATAATTATTAAGAACTAAATTAAATAAATTCTGCATTAATTATGCATTCTAATTAATGATTATTGGTTGATTAAATGTCTTCTTAGGGTTCATGTTCCTTTGGTCTATGTGATTAATTTTAATGAAGCTTGCGGTCTTTAATTGCACAAATGCTTACAACTCTATAATTGTTTTAAAAATTAACTACTTTTTATTTAAAGAAGGAACAAAATTAATTAAAATATTGACTAGAAAAAGGAAAAGAAAAATAAACCAAACTTTAGATCTTTATTATGATTTTTGTTATTATAATAAGAGGAATTTAATTTTTTAAATTAAACATAACATAAATGTATGAATATAAAATAATTTAAAATTAAAGAACCAAAAAAAAAAAAAATTCTTCGTACATTGCAAAAGGAACAAATAGATTTTTTTTTTTTTTTTTTTTGAGAAATGATGAAAAAAAAAAAAAAGTAACATAATCTAAAGAGGGTGTCATCAACTCAGATTTTAAAAGATTTGTTCATATTTATGAATTTAAATGGATTTCATGAATTTGAATAGAATTCCACTGAATTTATAAGATTTCAATAGAATTCTATATTATGAATTTCTATGAATTTTCATGAATTTGTGGTCTTTGTATTAAAAATAATAACTTTGCATTATTTTTATTCCAAATAGTTCATATAACTATCCTACATAAACAAATAATTTGAGTAGAATTTTGGAAAGAGAACAATTCTTGAAATATAAAGAAGTAAAAATTCTTTTCACTCAAAGAGGTGAATGATCCGATAAATCGGGATATACCAATCCGACAACTGTGTCAGGTAATCTCCTGGGGAACAAACTAATAAATAGGTCATCGGTCATCTCTATGCTCGAAGCGGAATTAGATCCATTGTTTGGAGGGATTCACATTACTATTATCAATTTTCTCAATTTTAAATTAAAAAAAAAATTGATTAAAAAACAAGGCTTCTTGAAAAAACGAATTGAATTAAAGTTTAATTTTCACTTTCTTTCTACTTGTATTTTTATAAAATTTTCTCTTTCATTCTGAGATTAGATGATGAATATTTAGGATTCATTCTTTTTCAAAATCAGTTGTTTAACCATCTTGTATAAAAAAAATTAGTGCTATATTGATTTTACAGTCCAATATTTAATTGTCCTATATGATATTAGACTAATTATCTAATTAATATTTACCAATAGATTATTTATATTTTTCAGCCCAATTGTTTTGTTCAATGAATGGTCATGGAATATCAACAATGAGAAATTTCAAAGACGATATTTGACAATTGAATAAAAAAAATATTAAAATCAAAAATCAAAATTCAATAAATTTCCATGCTAATATAAATTGAAAATCAAGATCAAGAATTTACTACAAAAACTTGTGACACAAATTGAGGAGAGAGGCAAGAAGGAAAGATGCATAAGAGAAGAAATAGATTGAAATTTTGAGGGGTGATGATAGAATTCTTAAAGAATTTGGTATTCATATTTATGAGCTCGAAATCCATACAAATCTGTTTAAATCTTTTAAGGGGTGTCCTCAACTCAGATTTGAATGGATTTGAAAAATTCACATAAATTTAGGTGTCCTCAACTCAGATTTTAATAGATTTCATTGAAATTTAGGTGTCCCCAATTCGGATTTAAATAGATTCTTTAGAAATCTAGGTGTCCTGAATAACTAGTGAATTTCTAAAGATTTCATTAATTAATGGATTTTGACTGATTTCAATAGATTTGGAACTATAATTATAACTACTAAAAATTCTAACAATTCTTGTTCCAAACCTCAAAATTTCAATTAATCTCTCTCTCTCTCTCTCTCTCTCTCTCTCTCTAACATCTCACTTTTTACATACGATTTTAGTGAAACTATTTTGTATCAATTGACTTTTTTTCTTTCTTTCTCTCACAAACCTCTCACCATTCACATAAAATTTTACTGAAATTCTTTTGTACCAATTTGTAATTATTCACGTCTTTATTCCGTTTTTTTCAAAACGATGCCCATATTTCCAACTTCATGATTTTTTTGTTTAAAATGATAAAGTTAGGAATTTCTTTTAATGTCAGACGTTATTCTTTTAATCACAATGTTATTTTTTTTAGTGATCTAGTCAGACATTATACTATTTTTTTAGCTTTTAAAATAATAATAATAATAATCCATTTATGCACAATGAGTGGTTATGGTTAAAAAAATCACAAATACGAACTCTATTAACCTCTATAATTTAGAATTCTTTAAAAGTTAAAACGTTTCGATACTCATTTTTAATATTTAAAATGTAAATTATATGTATCAATATATCATGAATTAGTTCTCTTTTTTTTTTTTTATGCTATTAGTCTAGTTTTTTTTTAAAAAAAAATAAATTGTGCTTTTATGGTGAATTTACTTGTCAACATTAATTTTAGAGCAAGTTTCTCGTCAAGACATAATTTGATTTTAAAAAAAATAGACTTGAAATGTTATGATGAAATTTTAAAATTTTTTCAAAATTTACAATTGACACAATTGAGGAGATGAAAATATAATTGTTAATAAAAAGACCACAAATTCAATGAAATCAATGAGAATCTATTAAAATCTATGATATCGAAATCTATTAAAATCTTATCAAATATGTCAAATTCTATTAAATTCCACGAAATTTATAAAAATTTATAAATATTAAGAAATCTATTAAAATCTGAGTTAAGGACACCCCCTTTAATTAATGAAATCTTTAGAAATTCACTTGTAATTAGGGACGCCTAAATTTCTAAAGAATCTATTTAAATCTATGTTGGGGACCCCAAATTTCTAAAGAATCTATTTAAATCTGAGTTGAGGACACATAAATTTCAATTGAATCAATTGAAATTTGAGTTGGGACACCAAAATTTACATAGATTTTTAAAATTTGTTCAAATCTAAGTTGAGGATGTTTAATAATAAGTTTAAAGGTAATACAAATATAGAAGGGTAAAGTGGAAAATACAAATACCGGTAAATATGTTATGAAAAACAAACCTTATGGGAGGTTTATTTAAATTTTGAATAGGTAGGGGTTATCTCTGAAATAGTCAAGTTACCTTAGGGGTGTCTTTGATATTAACTCTTGATTAATTAATAATGATTAAAAATCATTTTTTCTGTATTTTTGGGCTACAATATTAAGCCAATACGGTATAAATTAGGGAACAAAACATTGTTCATTCTTTTGTTTTTCTTTTTTGTTTTTGTTTTTGTTTTTGCATACCTTTTCTAATTTGAGGCTTAGTTTGGTGAATTTTACGATTTTTCATTTCGATAGCATCACATATTATACGAAGACTTTCTCGAAAGTCTATCATTGTACGATCTTCTCGAATTGGGTTGGATGTGTGTAGAGGCATAACCCACCTTTGGGCTAGCACTATCTGCATTTATGGCAATGCTTGGGTCTACGCTGAGCTGAGCCTCTCTGGTGTAGCGGAATGCTAAAAAATTCTAGTTAGTGGTTTTTCGACGGATTACGCGGACGAGGTTAACTGGCCAAAAAATGCGGGATTTGTTGTTGAATGTGATGCACTTCAACTCTTTGGGTAACGTAATGCTTGAACTCGGGTTCTAAACTTGCTCCCAATGTTTCTATTAATTTCGATGTCGTAGCTTTACTTAGAGATGTAACTTGTAGCTCTTATTGTTATGTCTTTAAAGATGAAATTAGAGTGACTCGCTCGATCATTTGCTTCTTTTGCTACATTATAAGAAGTGTATTTTACAAAATGTATAGATAAAAAGTAATTAAAAATTATAAATCTTACAAAATATGTGAAATAAAAAATAATATTTGATCAACTTATAAATTTAAAAAAAAAAAAAAACCATACACAAACATGCTCGAAGTCTTTTTGGGAGTCGATAATTGCTCATACAATGGCTATAGAAACTGTACACTTTTCATTATATTATATGGAGAGAAGATATGTTGTCCGAATCGGGTAACACACACGGCAGTCGGGCACATACCGAATCGACAGACAAACGAGTGCCATCTCGTACTTTTCTGCAACATAATTAATAGGAAATTTACATTGCAATAATGTTATCTGCTCCTCAAAGACAGAACTATAGGGTAAATCTAGGGACCTCAGGTTAAGGAAAAGTTGGAAATGTACAAAATAAGAAATTCTGTGTACTCATAATTTAAAGATCAAATTACTCCGAGATGTACTGTATGTGTTATGATCAAATTACTCTGAGATGTACTGTATGTGTCCGACTGTCGACATGTGGTAATAGGGCAGAAGATATATTGCCCAACAACATATCTTTTCTCATATTATATGTATACTAAATAATAGTGTTGAAGGACGGACAAACAGGTGACATCTCGTACTCTTCTGCAACATAATCAATAGGAAATTTATGTTGCACTAATGTGATCTGCTCCTCAAAGAGAGAACTATAAGGTAAATCTAGGGACCTCAGGTTAAAGGATGAGTTGGAAATGTACAAATAAGAAATTTGTGTACTATAATTTAAAGATCAAATTACTCCGAGATGTACTAGACTTTTTATCCTTTCTTATCAAATATTTATAGTACAAAAAGATCACTCACTGTCACATTTCATCGATAATAGCCACAATTTTAGTTGTTGACGAATTTAACACCAACAACAAATATATTGAATTTAATCACCCATGGATTTTATGTTTTATTTTTGAAGCCGTTGACGAATTTAACACCAACAACAAATATATTTTATAATTAATTGCGATATAAATCACACGAATATCAAAAGACTTCTAATTTATACCGTATCGATGTTTAATGAATAAATATTTAAGTTCAAATTAATTTATTCTCTAATGTATTCTATCGATTGCTATGAAAGTGTATTTTATTGTATTAAAATAAAAACAAAATTACATTTAGTTCTGCATAGAAAATTTATATCTACATAAAAAATTAATTTTTTATGAGTCGGCATTTCTAACGGAACTAACGTAATGTCAAAAGAAAAAAAAAATTACCACATAAGCAAAATAAATAATGTCTAAAAAATTTGTTACATAATGTAAAACTGACATGGCAAAGAAAAAACAGATAATGTCTAGACTCTAGGTTGATTCAGCAAAATTTAAATTTTATATGTACATATTTAAATGTAATCTAATTTTTATTTTAATAAATTAAAATACACCTAGAGGGCAATCCATATAATACATTGAACACCAAATTTGAACTTAAATATCTATTCATTAAACATTAATATCACATAGATTAGAATTTAGAACATCTCCAATACAACATATCACATAGATTAGAATTTAGAACATCTCCAATACAACTGTGGATTGCTATATTTTTTTGGTCACATAAGTAAAATAGACATTGTCTAAGAAAATTCTTCTCCAATACAAGCTGTCAAAGACTATTTCAAGCTGACGTGGTAGAAAAAAATAGACAATATCTAGAGCTTTGTGTAAATTCAAAAGTTTCGTTAAACATGCCGACTCAGCAAAATTTAGATTTCATATATAGATTTAAATTTTCGATGCATATTTAAATGTAATTTTTATTTTATTTTAATCAAATAAAATACATCTAGATAGCAATCCATAGAATGTATTGGAGACCAAATTTGAATCTTCTTCCGCCCATGCGCCTCGTCCAAGGCGAGTCTAGTATTCCGCCCTTTTTGATCGCTTGCTTCCGATTCCCCTACTTGACCCGATTCAAAATGTCTATTCATTATACATTAATCTTATATAAATCGGAAGTCTTTCAATATTCATGCTACCTAGATAGTAATCTATAGAATGCATTGTAGATTCTCTTAGAAGTCTTTAAAGTGCCAGCTAGATAACAATTCATATAATGCACTGGAGATGTTCTAAATCTAGACGAAGCTTTAGATCAATTTTTTTTTTTTTTTTTTTTGGGTCACATCAACATAAAAATAAAGAACAAGGTTTAGTTTTAGAGAACAATGGAAAAGGATATTAATTTCATTTAAAACTAGAGTTATAAGAGAACAAAATGCGAGGAGTTGGAATAATTTTAGTTTTTTTTTTTTTTAATATTTCAAGGATTTTTTTTTTCGATTTTGTTCATTAGTTTTGTAGGAAAAAAATTTATCTTTCACGTGTACAAGGAGTGGAGAAAAATAAATTACATTTTGAACACAAAATTTAAATAAACATCTTTATTTGACCTCTAATAGCATTTTTTTATAATAAAAGTATATAAAAAAATATATTAAAACAAACAAATATTCTCTATCCAAGTCTCATTCCCATGCGTTGATAAAAAATTATGCACCGTCACGTGCAAATCCTTTTATTCCCAAACATTCTCAAATCTCTTACCAACTTGTTGACTCCAATATTAATCTCTAAATCCAGCATCGAAGTATATATAGCAAGTTAATGAAATCTGCAAGATCTTAATGAGCTCAAGTTTCGTGTTGTGGTCCTCCTGGATTTCCTCGCCCCACCTTGTCCCGCCCCCACCATATATACGTGCATTTACATAGATCGAATGCAACTTGGAAGTAATGCTGATAGCCCACCATAAGCCTGGTCTGTCACGCTCAGGGAACAAAGTGTGGAGCCGACACCTGCTTTTGTGCTTTTAATACATCCATCCGTCTCTATTTAATCCTTGATACTCAGGATCTCAAGTGTCTACAGCATTCAATGAAAACAAAGATCATGTTCTTTAATATCTCCATACATACAAGGAACTAAAAATCTGCAAAATGGGTTGTTTAGTGTTAAATGAAAACGATATCTCCCTACAAAGGATGACAAATCTCGCAAACGGGTCGTTTAAGACCGTTTACTCAGTTGGCAACAATCATGATGTTCACAACATCGATTAGCTCTGAATCCCGACTAGAGATCCACGCCAAGCCAATACAAAATAGTCATTTCTATTCACAAAATGAGTCCAACACACCCACTACTACAGAGTCTAATGAACAAGACTAGCGGCATGTTTGGTACCAATAGAACTATTCAATTTCACAATGCAAGCATGCCATAAGAGTTTGTGGTGATATTAGACGTACATAAGAAAGAATGAGGTGTAATTTTATTGAAAGACGGAAACTGTAACCCAAAATCCTGGTGAAACAGTTAAAATAGATAAAAATAAAACGAACATTCTTCCAAAAATCTGTCGTGCTAGAAGTTAATTATTTTTTATCACTTGCTATTTTAAAAACCCTGACTCAACGAGGGACATCCAGAGCCTATTGATAATGAGCACAGTTGAAATTCAGCTTCAAAGAACTAGCAATTACGCTAGGTCTGAACCGACATTACCATTTCAAAAGCCACCAGACCCCTTTCTGTTCTGCAAAAATGCAGCCTTCTCCTCTTTCAGTTTCTGAACAATTTCGAGAATCCTGGGATCGTGGAATCGGTCGCGGACCAACTTTCTTTCCTCGGCCTGTATCTCTTTGATAGCACTAGGATATGGATTTGGCGGTGGTTTCTTCCCCTGAAGCTTTGCAATTTGCTTCAGACGAGCATGTGCTTTTTTTTAGCTTTTCTTTCAGCCCTATATTCCATCTATAACAAATGTAACCCTAAGGTTAGGCAATATATGGAGGGCCATTTACAAGTTCTTGATCTTGTCTTGCCACACTAAGTGTGACCAAATACGACAACGCCCAAACACTTAAATTTGCAAGGGAAAATACATACATCAGCCATGGCCATGGCTTCCTCCTCACTGACGCCTTGCTCCTTCAACTCAAGGACTTGCCAGCCAAATACACAGGAAGGAGGCGGATCAAAACCACTAATCCTATTGAAACATGAAACGATTTGACAAACAATTTGGAAATACAAACCAATAATGCAACTGAATGTTTAATTCTCAGCTCAAGTCACTCGGGAAACATAATTTAGAAATCTACTAAGCCAATAAACATCTTTTCCCTTCCTGTCACATGATCACACCACTTGCTTCTGTCTATTTTAACTTTCACCAGCACAATGAATGGGTTTCATTGTCCTTCTTTCACCACTTCTGAACTGTTTCAATCAAAGATTACTGCATGGTGAATTTAGATCACTCCTGTTTTCGTTTCTAGAATTACTGAGCTGGTATTTTTGTTTCAGCAGACACCTCCTTATTGACTTACGAATTTCAAAATGAGTTATGAAAATCCATAACCATATTAGTTCAAAAGCATGACATCACAAAAACAAAAATTTTATCAAAAAATTAACCACAATTGTTCCCATACAATAGCTGAATTCATAAGCTGTTTCAAACATAATTGAGCACTTTGGAAAATAACATGTTAAGGCAATCAAATTTTATTAGTTTATTTATTAATTTATTAGTAGTAAGCTAGTCTATCCTCAAACTACAAAAGAGAGTGAATCCTCACATTCACTTTGAACTCACTTGAGGGGTGTTTGGTAACAACATTGAGCAATTGAAACTGAAGATATTTCATCCTATTCAGTGTTCTATTGATGCAAAAGTGGTAGACCAAAATTTTCAGCTTTATGGGACCAATAAAACTTAATGCTACATATTTTTAAATAAGAGACTAGGCAGACAACCCCCCCCCCCCCCCCCCCTCTCCCTTTCTCTCTCTCTAAAGAACCTGTAGGCTCTCACTCACTCACCTCTCCACTGTTTAAAAAATGTAGAAAGGTCATTCAATAATTATGTGTGTTGGTTTAACAAATGCATAAACAGTTAGACAAATTGCAAAATAAAGAAGAAATTGGAAAAACAGTTGGACAATGTGCAAAATAGGGAAGAAAACGGAAATAAAAATATTCAGAATTCAATCAGTTCACCGGTTGAATTCAGACAATTGACACTAAATCTTCAGTTCTCAGAATTCAGCATCTTATTTAAGTTCAAAAAAAAAAAACTTCAGTGTTCAAATTTCAGTCTTATCAAACACCTCCTTCGTATATCTACAAGACCGTGTGTGCTTGATTTTTTATCTCCAATAATCAAGTTATATGCTTCAGTGAACCTTGATTATCATACTATATCTGAAATGTGAACGTATGGATGCTTAAATGAATCTCTTTAAAATTTGCAGACCTTTAATGTGACATGAAACTAATTCAATGTTAAATTAGTGAAAAGGTCTACATAAATGTTTAATTCTGCACAATATAAAATGTACTTGAGAGCCACGCAGGGAATCAAATTCAAGCTTAGTTGAATTGCTCTGAACTTAATCCTAACATCTACAAACTTGTCAAACAAATAAATCTCGTTAGCTTTAGCTTTAGTAAGGATAATTGTCAAAGCACTTCTGTCAATAGCTTCACACCCAAAAGTAAATACTTTTTCTTTTTCTTTTTCTTTTCTAGTTTATTAATACAACAAGAGTGCAATAAAAAGATTAAGCAAAACATTGCAAAATTCAAACGACATCATTTTGTACATAACACTAGAAAGGGTACTCAGAATGGATAAAAGAAATTACTTGATAGGATCTTTGTGCTTCCTGGTGCTTCTGAAAGAATTTACTAATATAAACATCCTCCGGCAAGCTTATGGGCTTAATCTTATTCTCAGGGCGATGAAATGTTGCAGGTGGCACCCTGAATTTTACAATTGTAACAATTAACCATAATAGTTGTTATAATTATGCACAAAGTACAATACCAAAGTAAAGAATTGGCAACAACAATAAATACATACTTTTCCATGGCTTTAAGCCAAACGGGTTCGGATTTGGCTAACCCTTTGACGAGTTTTCAGGTTTTTGATAGTGAATCCCCTCTCGTATACGATATAGCTTACCGCTATTTCTCTCTGTAATGCAAAAATGTAAAAGAATTTCAATCAACGAAAACAAAACCCAATCTTAGATACAACATAATTTACCAAATTATAAAGGAGAAAATGAAGAACAGATAAAAGGGATGATACAGCGTCGCGTCGTGTTGTCTCGTGTCGTCTCGTGTTAAAAGGAATTTTGGCGCAAATGGTCCTTAACCTTTGTTCTTAGTGTGGAATTGGTCCTTAATGGTTATTTTTTAGCAAACAGGTCCACAACCTATGTGTTTTAGTTCAAAATTAGTCCTTATGACAAATATGCCCTTAGTTTTAATTAAAAAAAATTGTATGTGGATTTCTAATCATTACAAAATATGCAAATAGGTTCAATACTTTTATTTTTTATTAAAAAAAATTAAAAAAAAGTAATGAGTTTTTTTTTTTTTTTGAAATTAACATTTTAGTAATAAACATGTCAAATAAAATTATTATTTTTATTATTAAGTAATTATATTATTTAAAGAGGGAGAAATTATTGTAAAAAATTATTTTTCTCCTTCTTTACTTATAAAATTTTTCTCACTCTTTACTTTAAAAATTAAATTAAATAAATAACAAAATGACGTATATAATTTTATGACATTGTACTAATCTTATTACATTTTTATTTAACATAAAAATACTAATAAAAATTAATTTACACATTTTGTGTTTTATTTTTGAACAAAAATAAAATGATAAATTAAAATATGAAGAATATAGTTAGATTTCTAATATTTGTAGTTAATAAACATATATAATATAACTCAATTAAATAAAAGTATTTGAACATCAAGTTTATGACAAAAAAAATTTTTATATACAATAATAAAAAAAAGCTTAAATTTTAAATAATATATTACTTAATAATAAAAATAATAATTTTATTTGACATATTTATTACTAAAGTGTTAATTTCAAAAAAAAACTCATTAGTTTTCTTTAATTTTTTATAAAAAATAAAAGTATTGGACTTATTTACACATTTTGTAATGATTAGGAATCTACATATAATTTTTTCTAATTAAAACTAAGTGTATATTTGTTTTTTTATCCAATAAGGACCAATTTCATACTAAAACACATAGGTTAGAGACTTGTTTGTCAAAAAATAAACGTTATGGACCAATTCCACACTAAGAACAAAGGTTAGGGACCATTTGCACCAAAATCCCTAACTAAAAAGAGCAATGTTTTTGAAAAGTAGGGAAATTAGCGCAAATAGTCCATAACGTATTCACTTAGTGCGGACATGGTCTCTAATCTTTTATTTTTGGCGTAAAGGTCCCAAACCTATGTGTTTTAAGTGTGAAATTGGTCATTTTCGACGAAATCCATCCAATATCTCTATTAGCTGCGCGCGTCTCTATTAATGTCTTATGTTTTATTTTTAATTCAAGGACAAAAACGTATATTCACTATATTTTGGTTTCTATTACTCAATTAGGAATGGCAAAAGGGTTGGGTTGTCCGTGGGACTGTCGACCCGGCCTTTAAAAGTCCGGCGCATGGGCTCATCCAAAGGCGGCCTAGGACTGGAAAATAAACACGGGCTGACCCGTGGATCCGGCTCATGGACTGGTCCGTGAAGTTAGCCTCCCAACTTTTTTTTTTGTCAAACGGCTATATCTTTTTTCCTATAAATACTCCATAAACTTTCCATATTCTTCACAAATTCACAATTCTCTCAACCTACATTCCTACAACAATCCGAAAAAAATTATATTGTCAATATAAGCTCTTTTATTGTGTAATTTATTGTTAAATTTCTACATCTCTAATCTTCTACATTCTTGCATTTTTAGTTATCTACATTCTACATTTCTAAAAAAACCAAATTTCTAAGGAAAAATTGTCTAAAAGTCACCTGCAAGTGACTTGTTTCAAATTAGGTCAAAATAATTTTTAAAAGTGTCAATAAGTCATACTTTTCAGCAATTTTTCATACTAATCCCAAAATTATCCTTGTGATTCATATTTGCCACAAACATTGACATTGGCACTATTCTTGCCATGGTCGTGGCTGCCATCGCCGCCTCAAAACAAAGCTTTAATATGAAATTCTTCTTTGTCAACAGCCTTGCAATTGCAAAAGAAGGTAAGTTGACAATTAGCACCATTGATGACATTCAGAAGCTTCATATTTGCTCTATCGCACTTGGTGAGCATGCACGCCGTATATGCCATCAAGAACAGACTTAGGCCTTGGCAATCTGTAATTTAAAGTATAATCCATCATGTTTTCCTGCTGTAATTAAGAATAGGAGAAATTTTTTTATAAACCATTTTGTTGTGAAATTCCAAGAACATAATTTTGTGGGTTTCCTTCAATTTTTGTTGGAGCTCTGTTATTTTTTTTTTTACTTTGGCAATTGTGAACTTTTCTTTATGTTGAAACAATTGTAGGGCAAGATACTGATTTTTATAGTAGAAGATAAA
The DNA here is from genome assembly GCA_030279155.1 of Forsythia viridissima. Classification (NCBI taxonomy): domain Eukaryota; kingdom Viridiplantae; phylum Streptophyta; class Magnoliopsida; order Lamiales; family Oleaceae; genus Forsythia; species Forsythia viridissima. Next base: position 44,780,019 of record CM059041.1, on the reverse strand, counting down.
AAACTTCAGCTAATTGCAGAGAAAGAAACTAAAGGAGCTGTTTACTCTCTTAATGTGTTCGATGGAAAACTTCTTGCTGCTATTAATGAAAAGATTCGGTTGTATAAATAGATGCTTCGTGATGATGGCTCCCGTGAATTGCAATATGAATGTGGACATCATGGACATATTCTTGAACTTTATGTGCAAACTAGAGGAGATTTTATAATTGTAGGGTATATGATGAAATCGATTTCTCTATTAATTTACAAGGTAAACATGTCAAATCTCCAGAAGTGGGCTTCTTGATTAGCTTTTGATGCATTTATGCTATTCTTTAGAAGGGTTTGACATTTATGGTATGAGAAATGGTATCATAAACACATTTGTATCATGATACTGTATTATAGAAAATATTAAATAATATTTGTTTGATGAATTTCTATAGTTGTTTGATGAATTTCTGTAGAGTTGCCATGATTTATTGTTGTAAATAGCAGCTTGAATTTCTGTATGAATGAAAAAGTTCGATGTGGGCATTGCTATGATAAAAGTTAGCCGTTAGATTATTCTCTGTGTTATTAATTAGTCATTTGTGATGTTTGATACTGTATTATAGAAAAACAGTATCATTGAAAATAATATCATAACAGAAATGAGCATAGAATTCGCATACGTGCTCAGAATTTTTATTATAATATGTTTTCAGAATGGTCTCGACGAGCTGGTCAAGACTAATAGCTTTGCCACCGTGTACGATGAATTTTAATCATTTGAAGTCATCTCTTTAGCTTAAAATGACAATCTTTAATTTTTCTTGTCTAAACAGTATCATATATACTAAAACAGTATCATAAATAAATGTATCTTAATATATCAGTATCATACATGAAAGTATTGTTGACCTCCAAAAATGACTGCTAACAAGAACCTCACACCTCATCTTCTTATGTGTATTTTTCCTCTTGCTTGGACTGCCACGTGGTTTATTCACCTACGTAGATAAACCTAGGACTGGGTGGATATGTAACAAAAGATAAAGAGAAACACATTATGGTAGAGGTAATAGCTTGAGGGCCTCTGATTAACGATTTCCCAGGTAATTATAACATTTGAAGAATAATTAGTGTAGAGGACTTGATATTTCTTGTGAGAGTAATGATTTCAACATCCATTTCTAGAGTCACGTATTTGGTGTCACATCATTAGCATTAATGCGGAAGTCTCTTTAAGCTGTAACCTAAGAGGCTATGATTGTGACAAGCCGCCTTTTGCAGGCTGTCCCATTAGACTTTTCGGGTCTGACTTATAATGTGTTAGGGAAAAGTTAACACGCAATCAGAGTCGGACTTTGACAACCTCAATTGTCCTAGCTCATCGGCATAAATAGCCTCGGTTGTCTAACCTATTCGACACAAATAGCCTCAGAGAGAGGGTTGAGTCAAAGCAGGTTGACTTTGACCATGCCTACATGGAGCCCAAGTGAGATTGTCCTGCCCACGTGGAACGCCAGGTGGTATTAGGGCGTAACAGGGATATGTCAGATCATTGCCCTATTCTATTAAAGTATAGCCCATCAAACTTTAAAACAAAGTCTTCCTTTAGATTTCAATCTATGTGGTGCCAACATGAGAATTTACTGGAGGTAATTAAAAAGAATTGGGATGCTCATTTGTCTCCTTACTCTAAATGATTGTTTGGTTTCTTTTACAAGTTAAAAATATTGAAAAGTACTATTTAGTGGTGGAACAAAGAGGTATTTGGGAATATTTTTGATGGGATTAAAAAAGCTGAAAATGAGGCTCTTGACAAAGAGAAACTTTATGATACACTTCAAAATTCAGAGGCCGGAGAGGAGGTTCATAAGGCGTATGCCAATCTTAATAGATTACTCTCCTGGGAAGAAGATAATTGGAGAAAAAAAAATCTAGGATTAAATGGCTGAAAAAAGGCGATAGAAATAGCAAATTTTTCCATGCTGTTTTGAAAAAGAACAGAAGTAAAAATAAGATCATCCAAATTCGCAACAATGATGGTAGATTGATTCAAAGTGAAGATGAGATTCAGGAATCTGTAGTGGACTACTTCCAGAATATCCTTACCAAAGAACCTATTGAATATGGTAGTGAGCTTCTGGAATCAATCCCTACTCTTATTTCTTCGAAGGACAACAAATTTCTTAATGATTTACCCTCCATTGAAGAGGTTAAAGAAGTAGTTTTCTCTATGAACAAAGATAGTGCAGCAGGGCCTGATGGATATTCTGCACTATTTTATCAATTTTGTTGAGAAGTTATTTAGAGAAATTTATATGATGCTGTTGTGGATTTTTTTTTGTGGTAAAGTGGTTGCTACTGGGGTTGCTATTACTTCTATCACGTTGATTACAAAGAAGCAAAATGCTCAGGAGTGGAAAGATTATAGGCCTATAAGCCTATGCAACGTATTGAATAAAATTTTGACCAAACTCCTAGCATCCAGATTAAATAAGATTCTGCCAAATATCATTTCTCCTTCTCAAAGTGGATTCATCCCCGGAAGAGATATTGGGGATAACATTCTTCTTGCTCAAGAATTGATTTATCAATAGGACAGAAAAATTAGGGGTGGCAATGTGGTGCTTAAACTAGATAAGGAAAAGGCATATGACAAAGTGGATTGGATCTTTTTATTGAAAGTTTTAGAGAAATTTGGATTCGACCAAGAATGGATAGAAAAAATTGAGAGATGCATCAATAATTGTGGTTTCTCCATTATCCTAAATGGCGAACTGAATGGATTCTTCAAATCTAGTAGAGGTCTTAGACAAGGTGATCCAATTTCTCCCTCTTTGTTTATTATCCTGGCTAAAAGTTTTTCTAGGAGATTGGACAAGCTATTTACTAGATATTCTACTATAGACTTTGTGTATGGTGGAGGAGTACCTATCTCTCATTTAGCTTTTGCAGACGATATGACCATATTTACTAATGGTCATAAGAAATCTCTTACTAAAGTGATGTAGTTCATCACTTCTTATACAAAAGGATCAGGTCAGAAAATAAATTACAACAAAAGTTCCTTCACTGTGACGAAAGACAAACACAAAGATGTGGTGGAAGCCTTGATTGGTTTTCAGTTTCAAGCTCTTCTTATAACTTATTTTGGAGTTCCTCTTTGCAAATGAAAAAAATGTGTGTTATTTGAAGATTTGGTAAACAAAATTAAAAATAGACTTCTTGGATGGGAACACAAAATTCTGTCTACTGGAGGGAGGTTGGTTCTTTTAAAATCTGTCCTGAATTCCATCACAATGCATCTTCTGAAAGTTATGGATCCTTCCATTGGAGTATTGAGTAGAATTTCAAAAATATTAAATGCTTATATATAGGGGGATACCAGTCACACAAAACAAATACATTGGGCAACTTGGGAGAAGATATGGTATCCCTATAATGAAGGTGGAATTGGATGTAGGACGATGAAAGATATGAGTATGGCCTTCGATTGCAAATTATGGTAGAAATTTAGAAAACAAGAATCATTATGGAGCTAGGTTATGATGGCAAAATACTGCAGAATTGTCCATGCTAATTTGATTACTACAAGGCCTCAAGACTCTCCTTTATGGAGAAGAATGCTTTGTATTAGACACTTGGTGGAACCTCATCTAGCATGGAAACTTGGAGAAGGAAAAATTAATTTTTGGTGTGATCAATGGATTAAATTAGGAGCCATTCAATACTTGCTACCCTAGCAACATTACAATAAACAATATGTACTGGAATTCAGAGAAAATAACTGTTGGAAATGTGATAAATTGAACAGCATCTTACCTCTGGAGTTGGTGAATGAAATCAAGAACATCCCTTTATCCAACCAAGCTGATAAACTGTATTGGAAGCTGGATAATACATGTCAGTTTTCTGTTTCATCATGTGTTGAATTATTTCGTCACAAGAACTCTTCTCAGTTGTCTTTTAAGTTCATCTGGGACAAAAGTATCCCGCCCAAGATATCTACATTTGTATGGAGACTTTGGCATAATTGGGTCTCGGTGGATGACATTATTAAAAAAAAAAAAACTTGGAATACAATTGGCATCTAAATGCCAATGTTGTGATGAGGAGGAATCCATTAATCAAGTATTTCTAAATGGTAAATGTGCTAAAGTAGTCTAGAAACATTTTTGCTTGAGATTTGGTATGTCACTCAAGAATTACTCATATTCTAGAGCTATGTTTATGATGTGGATTACCAGTAAACAAGCTCGGCCAGGAACTTTAATTGCTGCTGTGCCTTTGTTCATTTTGTGGTTTCTATGGAATGATAAAAATAACTCTAAACCAAATGGTGTGAGAATGAATTCAACTAGAATCATCAAAAGAACCCATCATCTGGTGGAATCCCTTCTCAAAGCTGGGATCAATTATGCTGATAAGAAAAGGGTAACTTACCCGATGGCTGTTACTTGGAGGAAACCCAAAGACGGATGGAGTAAATTAAACACAGATGGTGCACTAAAAGGTTGTGATCGGCAAGCTGGGGGTGGAGTAATCCGCAACAAATTAGGGGATGTTACATGGGGTTTTTTTATGACTTTTATGGGACTTGTTCTATCCTAGAAGCCGAACTGAAAGTTGTTGCTACTGGTCTTCAATTGTGTTGGCAGAAGGATGTCCGAAAAGTTTGGGTAGAAGTTGATTCCAGTGCTGCAATGTTATTATGCACTCAACATAATAAAGGTCATTAGGATGTTTAATACATTCTGGAATCCATCCACCAAAATGTTAACAAAATAGTGGTTCAATTTTCTCATATTTGGAGGGGGGAAATAAAGTAGCCGATTGGTTTGCCAATAAGGGACATACTGAAAAATGTTTCAAAATAGTACAAGGAATTGATTTACAAGGTGTTGTGAGAGGCATCATTCGTATGGACAAGTTGAGTATTGCATCAATCAGGATGATGGAGATAACAACATGACTTATAGTGTAGGAAGTAACAATTTTTTGACTTACATGATTGCTGATGTTCTGATGTTCATCAGATTCTGCAGAAATGGGACTTACCAGGCACATCATAATTCGAGCAAATTAAAGAGAATGGAACTCGTTCTTTGGAGCAAGATTTTCTAGAAGCCATTCTTTCATACTCGACTATCAACTTAGTTTCTTTTAGAATTTGTGGTTTTAACTTGTAAAAATAGTAGTACTCTTTTATGCATCCATATACATAGATAACTCTCTTTGTAAGATTTGGAGATAAGGCTCATACGTCTACCTCTATGTACTTCTTTTTGGATTGTAATAAAATGTATATCTCAGGCTTGGATTTTCGAGCCGAGACCCTCCCATCCCCTCCAAAAAAAAATCTATTATTTAAAAAAATTAAAAAAATAAAAAAAACCCCACCCCACCCCACCCCACCCCACCACATCAAACCAAACCAAACCAACAAATACAACTGGGGGATGAGATTTCTCTCCCACGGTTGCTGCACGAAAACCAGTGAGGATACCTATCTGGTTTTGCACAAAAACTTCGTTGGTTTTCGCGACCGAGAGATTTATCCCCCTCCCCCCTCCTCCTGCCTTGGAGTGGAGGTGGAGGTGGATGTGACTCTTCTTGTTTTTCTTCATTTTTTAATTTTTTTTTTCTTTTAATTTTTATAAATACAAAATTTATGATTTATTTACACTTTTAAAAAGATTAGGACTTCAACTGCAATTTGTCTATTTTATTTTCTATTTAATTTATTTAAATCAATGGCAAAATTGTCCAAATGGACCATTTGTGCAAATTAATGAAGGATATGAACGATATCTGCGAAAAAATTGAACGAGGATGATATTGTTACAAAGTTGAAAGAATGGTGATGTGGACGATATCTGCAAAAAATATTTTGGACTTAACATAAGTAGAAAATAATGTTAATATGGTATCAGGTTTATCGGATATCGTTGAAGGCACCGAAATAGCTAGTATTATCTTACAAAACAATATAAAATTGAATATAAAACGATGCATTTTATTCGAACAAAACTAGAAGAAATTTGCTTAGTTTTAAAGATATGTGCTACAATAGATACTATATTGAGACGATGCAAGAAAATAATAATGAATATCTTTGCATAACTACTTTTGTATTTGGCCAGAAGCAGACAAAAGAAAAACTCACTACACTACCCTCTGGCATGTATTACGCATTCATAAAAACAATTCAAACAATATTATGAACCCAAAGTTCGTTGAATCAAACAAATTTATACTTTGGAATGATCGACTTGGAACCACATGAGTAATAATGATCCATTGAATAATTAACAATTCACATGGACATCCACTAATGAACTGAAAGATTCTTTTACCAAAAGATAATCAATGTGCTGCTTGTTCACAAGGCAAGTTAGTCATCAGACCTTCGACTACAAATGTTAATGTTGAATCTCCAACTTTCTTAGAAATGATCTATCGAGATATATGTGGGTCAATACACCCACCATGTGGAAATACCATGTGGACTATTTCATTATTTCATGGTTTTAATTGACTCTTCTACTATATGGTCTCATATCTGCTTACTTTCCACTAGGAATGCAACTTTCGCTAGACTACTTACTCAAATCATAAAATTACGAGCTCAATTTCCTGATTACTCAATTAAGACAATTCATCTTGATAATGCTGATGAATTTAGATCACAAGCATTTTGAGTATTTTATATCAATCGGGATTGTTATTGAACATCCGGTTGCACATGTCTATACACAAAATAGTTTAGCAGACTCTTTTATCAAACATCTTCAATTGATTGTTAGACCATTACTTATTAAAACAAAACTCTCATCTTTGGGTTAGAGTCATGCTATATTACATGTTGCGTCATTAGTTTGTATAAGACCAACTGCGTATCATCAATACTCACCTTTACAATTTACATTTGATCATGAATCTAATATTCATCACCTACGATTTTTCGATTGTGATGTTCGAGTCTTAATTTCATCCCACAACGTACCAAAATGGGTCCCCAACCAGATTTTGAAATTTATATTAGTTTTGATTCACCATCTATTATTAGGTACATTGAACTTTTAACTGATGATTTATTTACTGCACGTTTTGCAGATTGACATTTTATGAATGGGCTTTTCCAACTGTGGGAGGGACAAAACAACATCCTGAAAAACAACATATAATTTCTTGGAATAAAGCAACTTTATCTTACTTTAATCACTGAAGGAATCATGATGTGTTTTTTGATACAAGAAAGGTGAAGCAAACATTAACAGCAACATTTTCAAACCATTTTAAAATTATTACAATCCATGATGCAAGTCGAGAATGTGCATGGTTGAGAAACGTGATGTATCATATCCAAGCATATTGCGAATCAGCTTCAACAAAGAATAGTTTAACAATATTGTATGAAAACAATGCATCTTGTATTGCACAACTCAAAGGAGACTACACAAAATGGGATAGGACAAAACATATTTTTTCAAAATTCTTTTATACATATGAGTTTTAGAAACATATGAGTTTCAGAAAAATGGTGACATCGATTTTGCAACAAATTCACTCAAGTCACAATGTGGCTGACTTATTTACAAAAATATTGCCGATATCCACATTCAAAAGAGTTGTGCATGAGATTGAAATGCGTCGACTCAAAGATTTTCAGTGATTATTATCGGAGAAAGTTGTACTCTTTTTCCTTAGTCTAGGTTTTGTCCCACATGGTTTTCCTTGCAAGATTTTGATGAGGCATTATTTCTTTAATACTCTAAACTTTAACAATTACTTGTACTCTTTTTTTATTTCGTTTGATTTTTTTTTCCACTAAGTTTTTGTCAAACAATGTTTTTAACGAGATTGTTATTGTACAAATAGTTATCAAATTAAGAGTGTTGTAAAATTATGAAAAATTATTGATGATCATATTTAGATATATCTTGCTTGATCTACAAGTATTTAAAATTTTATAAATATAAGTCTATAGTTATAATAAACTTACAGAATTCATTTTGCATTTCTTATATTTTTGTTTCTTCTTTCTTCAATTTTATAACGATTTGAATTTATTGAACAACTCTGTCAAATCAATGAATGTTGAAAAGAAAATCTCAAAACAAAAAGAAAAGTATCCAAGACATTAGGAGAAAATTAAGGCAATTACTTAGTATTATTTAGGAAATTGAAATTTATTGGAGTATTGTTATATGTTTGAAAAATACTGATTAGACAATTAATTATATTAATTTTTATTGAAAATATAACTTTTAAATATATTCAATTATCTTATCAATTTTAAAATTAAAGGAACGTGTAATTAAATAGATCTTAAATCAATGAACCAATATGCAACTTGCCATGTTAATCGAAGTCATAATCGGTTGTTTTAACTTTATTACACACAATCCTTCATTTTCTGGAGACTAACATATATTGTATTCTACTTTCTTTCTTATCTTTCTTATTCGAGGTTGAAAATAAGATTGGAGAATCAAAATAGAGACTATTCAACCTGACATTCTTCTTTCTTCTGAAATTTTCTTTATCGAAACTTTAATTTCTAGTCTATAATTGCATATTTTTGAAAATCTCGACAATACATCCTCTTAAGTATTATAACGCTGTTCAAAAAAGTAGTTTTTTATACATTATACACTAGATTTCATCTTTAACCAAAATCTTACGAGATTTTGAAATCAACCACGCTAGTGTTTTAGTTTTACGAGTATTCACTAATTCATGTTCTCATTTCGTAATTTCAGATTATCGGTGATGGCAGTGAGAGCACTTTGTTACTATAGATGCGACTATGCAGATGGTGTTGGACAATTCTTGTTACTACAGTTATTCCATATTGTTATTGATGATTTGGAAGAATTTTCATATTACACTTGGTAATATAATTTATTATTGTTCATTTTTTAAACAGCTGTTTTGTTTTTTGAAACTTCATTTGTTCTCGTGTTTTGTTACTGTATATTGTTAGAATGATAAAATTTATTTAATTTTGGAATTGAGATTTAATTTGATTCTATAATTTTTAAATTTGATTACATTGAATGAGTATAATGTGGAGAGAAAATATATTTTAGAAGAGAGAGAAGTGTTATAGAGAAGAAAGAAAATATGTTTAGATAAAGAGTAATTGTTGTTGTTTTTATTTATGTAATTGATTTACATTAATTATGATCAATAAGTAGTTAACAATATTTTTCAATAAAATATTAATATTGCTGTGTGTTTTCAATTAATTTATACAATTTAGTATTTGTCAATTTCTATTTAAATTCTAGTGTATATATGTAGAGTCCAGATTTGTTGTCCCAATTGTGTGTCCTCTTGGCCGTCCCACCAATATAAAATGTACACGTTATCAAATAAATACAATTATTTAATGTGTTCGTACTTGGTGTTAAAATTAACTTGTATTTATTTGATAATTTGTACATTTTCTATTGGTGAGACAATTATTGAGACACACAATTGAGACAACAGTTGTTAACTCATATATGTAAACACTCATGTTATCATGCCTCGGTGAGTGTTGTTTATTTTGCCCATTTCCAACCTGGCTGCCACATCAAATTAATTATCCAACTAAATTAATACCACGTGATCAATTCATTTTGTAAAATCTCTCTCTCTCTCTCTCTCTCTCTCTCTCTCTCTCTCTCTCTCTCTCTCTCTCTCTCTCTCTCTCCCTCCTCCCCACCCCACCCCACACCACCCCACCGACAGCTATCTCTCCCTCTTATCACCAATTATCATTCTTCTTAGCACCAATTGTCATTAGTTTTATTAATGATAATCACATAGTTTCACATAATCCGTGTCTCCTTGGTACTAATTGGTTGTTTGATATATTATATGGAAACAGCTAAGGTATTGTTTTAAAAATTGTTGGCAAGGAAAAAGAATAGAGGACCAAAATTGACCAAGAGAACACGGTTACGTAATGTATATGACAGACTCTATAATGTTCGTCTGCTTGTGTATTTGGGTTTGTGTATAAATGACATGTTCATTGAATTACAAATCTTCCTGAAAATAGAGAAGTCGAGCTCTTTTGAATTGAAAAGAATTTGCACGAACTTACTTTTTACTTTCTAATTTTTTGGGTCGTACAAGACTTTGTGATTGGCCTACCACAATTCAATGCTAGAAAACGAGAAAAAATAAGGTCTCACTTTATTTGTTCACTGAGTTAAATTACATCATATGGCAAATGTTTTTAAACACAGTATTTTGGCAGGGTATGTGGTCGAGTTAAGCTGCCACATCTCTTCTGTTGCAGCGGGATTAAACCAAACCCGGGCGAAGAGACTGGTTGAACCCATTCAATTTGTGGATTTTGCTGCATGATTACCGTAGAATTAAGTTCTCACGTTTTAGTAACTTAGAAATCTGGATTGTATTGAGCTTATTCTCGTTTAAATTTAAACTCTTATTTCACCTAGTGGAAGCTTAATGCCTCAACCGTGGGGTTAATTACCATTGTTGTAACTTGTAAGAAGTGTTCTTTAGTTTCTCCTTTATGCTTTCCCACCTTTCGAAAGCTGTTAATTAGAGCAAATTACATAGACATTCTTTGTGGTAATTGACTATTATAGAAACACTTAACAATTGTTATCTGCAACGGATTTCCCCTTTTAACGGTTTGTAAAGATTTTACCGGGGGGGAAAAGTCCAATGCATAGACCACCCTAATCAGTTACTAATGGTAACGGATAATATATTATAGGGCTGTTTAACAAATCTTTTGACAAAACTTTTAGTGGAGTTTGATAAAATTCATGAAAAGTTGATAAAAGTTGCAGATTTTATAAAATGTGTGTTAAAATCAGAGTTGATTACGGTATTAGGCAACTTAGGCAGTCACATAAGGCCCCGCCTTGGAGAAGGCTCTCAATTTTTTCAAATTATTTTTAAATTTTTTGATATGTGATATTTTTTTTTGTTCAAAAAACTAAAAATAAAATCCAACTAACCTACAACAACCTAGTCTATTAAAATCCCAAATTTATTTGCTGCTAACTTGTTTAATTATTTCAAGAATCAAGAATCAAATTCACTACCTAGGCGTCTATTCTTCTTTTATTTTTCCGTTTATTTCTTAAAGTTAGAAACTCTTTCTTCATCTTTCTCATGACAATGAAGGGATATGGGCGTTAGAGAGGTCTAATCAAACGTGCTGAAAAGGCTCTGTTTAATTTTTTAACGCTCCAAATTATTTCATCGATTAAACGTACAATCAAAGTAAAAATCATTTTCTTGAAAACGATTTTGACTAAAGATAAATTTCCTCAATTGTTTCTGAAGTTAAGATTTGGTAAAATTGTGTTACTTATTAGTTTTTATTGATTGATTCTTGTACATCTTTGTTTTATTTTCAGCTGCACGAAAACTAGAAAACTTTATTTAATCTGCTCGATTTGCATCAATTTCTTTCGTGTTCTAAGAAAAAAACTAATTTTGTTTTTATTGTTGTTTGTTTGGGTAATTAGCACAAAACGTCCACACCTTTTGAAGTCATTGTACAAATCGTTCCTACCTTCAAAAATTTGACAGTTTCAGCATCACCTCTACTTTTTCTTGCACAAAACATTAAATCTGATTTTCAACACGATTCGTACCAATTTTGAAAGATAATTTCTTCCAAAAACTTTCTACCCAAATTTTTCCACTTGCAATTCTTCTTAATGACGATCAAAAACTAATCAAAACCAGAATACTGGCAAAGAGGGAGGAAATTCTCCCCGAATTTACTCTAAATTCTCTTGTGCAGAAAACTCGGTGCAACAAAGTGAAAAACTATAAAAGAAAATGCTGATATTTGCATCTTGAATGACTTTGGCAGAGATAAGGACCCTTTGAATTTGGAATTTGGGAGTTTAAAACATTTTAGGGATTAAAGCATGCGAGTGCACATCCGCATGTGGCTGAATAAGTGATTATTGATTGAGAAGAAATTAAATGCAGTCTGCAAACGTATAGGCTGTTGTGTAATAACTCAGATCTACATTAGTGGTCATTTAACCTGTCTGCAGGAGATCCATTCAAATAATTTGAAATCCCTGAAATTTGCGTTCTTCTTTATTAAAACCACTAATATGGTGCATGCAAATGCACGGCTAAAACTCTGGCTAAAAACTTACAGAAAATCATGCTACCTGAAATGTATGTAAAGAAAAAAGCTTCATAAACTGGCAATAGTTTCTTGCTTTTGAACAAATGACAATAGTTAATTTCTTGCTTCATGAAATCTCAGGGTTACCACTCTCATGGATCGTGTGGAAGTTACCTTCATTAAGCACTTTTCAAATTCTAACCATCGGGAAGGCATGAAATTGCTGAGGCCAAAACAGAGGAGAGAAAAGCATCGTATAACGTTTTTCTCGGGTAACTTAAGTGATCATATTACATTTTTCCCTTAGCAAGTGATCTTTTTCAGAGATTAAAGCTGGATGGCTTTTGCAGCTCTCTGATGTTCAATGCTTCCAAGTGAAAGAAATTATTGTTTACTCACTTCGGTAATTCACTACTGATCTCCAGGTTTCTTTTCTGGTTGCTCAATTGCTTTACTTGTTGGTGTTACTCTACTCATAGAAGATAGAAAGTTAATGGATAAAGAGAACGCAACCTTGTACCTGGGTATTATCTTCTCACTCTACAGGTAAGTCAAATTTTGATCAGAACTCTGGTAAAAGCATAGTCCATCAGCACTGAGTTATCCAAGCTATGGTTTCACTAATGATATAATTATCACCTTTTGCAGTTTCTATGCATACATTGTCCTTCACATGCTTGTGTATGCCGCAAACATATATTTCTGGAGGCGCCATAAAATCAACTACTGCTTTATATTTGGTTTCGAACAGGGGACCGAGTTAGGTTATAGAGAAGTCTTCCTCCCGGCAATGGTCTTGCAATGATTGCCCTTGGAACTTTCCTAGTACACTTGTACATAAAGATGGACTCTAGAAAAAAAGATTACAAGACATGCAACAGAGTGAGGTGTAATTTTATTGAAAGATGGAAACTGTAACGCAAAATCCTGGTGAAACAGTTAAAATAGATAAAATGAAACGGACATTCTTCAAAAAAATATGTCGTGCTAGAAGTTAATCGTTTTTTTATCACTTACTATTTTAAAAACCCTGACTCGATGAGGGATATCCAGAGCCTATTGATAATGAGCACAGTTGAAATTCAGCTTCAAAGAACTAGCAATCACGCTAGGTCTGAACCAACATTACCATTTCAAAAGCCACCAGACCCCTTTCTGTCCTGCAAAAATGCAGCCTTCTCCTCTTTCAGTTTCTGAACAATTTCGAGTATCCTGAGATCATGGAATCGGTCGCGGACAAACTTTCTTTCCTCAGCCTGTATCTCCTTGATAGCACTAGGATATGGATTTGGCGGTGGTTTCTTCCCCTGAAGCTTTGCAATTTGCTTCAGACGAGCATGGGCTTTCTTTTTAGCTTTTCTTTCAGCCCTATATTCCATCTATAACAAATGTAACCCTAAGGTTAGGCAATATACGGAGGGCCATTTACAAGTTCTTGATCTTGTTTTGCCACACTAAGTGTGACCAAATAGGACAAGGCCCAAACACTTAAATTTGCAAGGAAAAATACATACATCAGCCACGGCCATAGCTTCCTCCTCACTGACGCCTTGCTCCTTCAACTCGAGGACTCGCCAGCCAAATACACGGGAAGGAGGCGGATCAAAACCATTAATCCTATTGAAACATGAAACGATTTGATAAAAAATTTGGAAATACAAACCAATAATTCAACCAAATGTTTAATTCTCAGCTCAAGTCACTCGGGAAACATAATTTAGAAATCTACTAAGCCAATAAACATCTTTTCCCTTCCTGTCACATGATCACACCTTTAACTTTCACCAGCACAATGGATGGGTTTCATTTTCCTTCTTTCACCACTTCTGAAATATTTAGATCACTCATGTTTTCGTTTCTAGAATTACTGAGCTGATAATTTTGTTTCAGCAGACACCTCCTTATTGACTTGCGAATTTCAAAATCAGTTATGAAAATCCATAACCATATTAGTTCAAAAACATGACATCACAGAAACAAAAATTTTATCAAAAAATTAACCACGATTGTTCCCATACAATAGATGAATTCATAAGCTGTTTCAAACATGATTGAGCACTTTGGAAAATAACATGTTAAGGCAATCAAATTTTATTTGTTTATTTATTTATTTATTAGCAGTAAGCTAGTCTATCCTCAAACTACAAAAGAGAGTGAATCCTCACATTCACTTTGAACTCACTTAAGGGGTGTTTGGTAACAATATTGAGCAATTGAAACTGAAGATATTTCATCCTAAGTTCAGTGTTCTATTGATGCAAAAGTGGTAGACCAAAATTTTCAGCTTTATGGGACCAATAAAACTTAATGCTACATATTTTTAAATAGCACCCCCCCACCCCCACCCCCACCCCCACCCCCACCCCACCCCACCCCACCCCAAGGAACCTGTAGGCTCTCACTCACTCACCTCTCCACGGTTTAAAAAATGTAGAAAGATCATTCAATAATTATATGTGTTGGTTTAACAAATGCAGAAACAGTTAGACAAATTGCAAAATAAAGAAGAAATTGGAAAAACAGTTAGACAATGTGAAAAATAGAGAAGAAAACAGAAATAAATATATTCAGAATTCAATCAATTCAACAGTTGAATTCAGACAATTGAAACTAAATCTTCAGTTCTCAGAATTCAGCATCTTAATTAAGTTCAAAAACATAAAACTTCAGTGTTCAAATTTCAGTCTTATCAAACACCTCCTTCGTATATCTACAAGACCATGTGTGCTTGATTTTTGATCTCCAATAATCAAGTTATATGCTTCAGTGAATCTTGATTATCATACTATATCTGAAATGTGAACGTGTGGATGCTTCAATGAATCTCTTTAAAATTTGCAGACCTTAAATGTGACATGAAACTAATTCAATGTTAAATTAGTGAAAAGGTCTACATAAATGTTTGTTTCTGCACAATATAAAATGTACTTGAGAGCTACCCAGGGAATCAAATTCAAGCTTAGTTGAATTGCTCTGAACTTAATCCTAACATCTACAAACTTGTCAAACAAGTAAATCTCGTTAGCTTTAGCTTTAGTAAAGATAATGTCAAAGCACTTCTGTCAATAGCTTCACACCCAAAAGTAAATACTTTTTCTTTTTCTTAACTAGTTCATTTTAATACAACAAGAGTGCAATAAAAAGATTAAGCAAAACATTGCAAAATTCAAACTTGACATCATTTTGTACAGAACACTAGAAAGGGTACACAGAATGGATAAAAGAAATTACGTGATAGGATCTTCGTGCTTCGAATCCGGGTGCTTCTGAAAGAATTTACTAATGTAAACATCCTCCGGCAAGCTCATGGGCTTAATCTTATTCTGAGCGCGAGGAAATGTAGCAGGTGGCACCCTGAATTTTACAATTGTAACAATTAACCATAATAGTTGTTATAATTATGCACAAAGTACAATACCAAAGTAAAGAATTGGCCACAACAATAAATACATACTTCTCCATGGCTTTAAGCCAAACAGGTTCGGATTTGGCTAACCCTTTGACGAGTTTTCGGGTTTTTGATAGTAAATCCCCTCTCATATACGACATAGCTGACCGCTATTTCTCTCTGTAATGCAAAAATGTAAAGAATTTCAGTCAACGAAAACAAAACCCAATCTTAGATACAACATAATTTACCAAATGATAAAGAGGAAAATGAAGAACAGATAAAAGAGATGATACAGTGTCGTGTCGTGTTACCTTCCACGGAGTGAGTGAGTCGGGGATTCAGGGGCGGATCTAGAACAATTATGTTGGGGGGATGAAATTTAAAAAAGGCAAGATATAGTCAGTCGATTGACATTTTCTGTGCAAAATTAATCCATCATAGGCAAAATGAAAATTTCAGACAGCAACATCATCAGATTCATCAGCTGCAAGAAATAATCAATGAATAGGGCACGACCATCGTAAGCAAAATTTCAGCAGCAATTAAACTTACTGGAATGCTGATGAAGTGATGATTTCAAATGGGTGCTACGATTTGCGAAATTAGGGCACGACCAGGAGAAGCAAATCTTGCGAATACAATGGATTTAGCAGAAGCAAAATTTCACAAGGCAATGGGCTGGTGATTTTGAACGTGAAAAGTGCTGCTTCTTTAAACATAAACACTTACAATTGGGTTGGGCCGCTGATTTTCATGGCTGGGCCTTTAATTTTTTTTTTGGGAAATTGGCGCAAATGGTCCCTAACGTATCATGTTAGTGCGCAAATGGTCCCTAACCTTTCATTTTTGGTGCAATGGTCCCTAACCTATCCATTTAGGTGCGGAAATGGTCCTTGTGGACGGATTGCGTTAAAAATCCGTTAAGCAACCTTTCATTTTGGTGCGCAAATGGTCCCTAGCAATGTTTTTGTCTTTATTTGTGGGGGTAAAATTGTCAAGTTACATCTTTCTTTCAATTGGCGCAAATGGTCCCTAACCTTTACCTTTTTCTGGCGCAAATGGTCCCTAACCTATAATTATATTTTGGTGCACAATTAATTCTTATTTGATGAAAAAGACAAAAATATATTTACTTTTAATTAAAAAAAATTGCAATTGGATTCCTAACCTTTAAAAAAAGTAAAAATGAGTCCGATACTTTAATTTTTTTATTAAAAAAATTAAAAGAAAAACTAACAAATTGACAATATACTAAATTATTTTGTATATTTTATGAACTATTATAAAATAACTAAAATTGAAATCATAATTATTAACGAGTGTGCTAATTAAAATTATTTTATTGTTATTAAGTAATCATATTATTTAAAATTTAAAATTTAATTTTATCATCACAAAATAAAAGGAAAAATAAATTTGTCACAAATAAAAATTTTAATTATGCTCAACTCAACTCGATTTTATACGATCTCATATTTACTGGGTCAATTCAACCCACTTTTGAGCCACAAAGAAACTGGACCATTCTTATTTTAAAATTTAATTTATTTTTGAATTTAAAAATAAAAAAAAACATTTCACCCCACCCCACCACCACCCCCGCCCACCCCCACCCCCACCCCCACCCCAACCCCAACCCCACAAAACCAGACCGGAAGGGAGGGGAGAAAGCCCCTCCCTTCCGGTCGCGTCGCAGCGATTAGGGGGGAGAAATCCCCCCTATTCGCTGCGAATTTCTCCCCCCTAATCGCTGCGACAGTTCGCAGCGAATAGGGGGGATTTCTCCCCCCTAATCGCTGCGACGTGGCAAAACCAGGGGGGATTTCTCCCCCCTGGTTTCAGGACCGAAAGGGAGGGGATTTCTCCCCTCCCCAGTCGCCGTCGACGGCGACCGGGGAGGGGAGAAATCCGGTCTGGTTTTGTGGGGGTGGGGTGGGGTGGGGTGGGGTGGGTGGTGGTGGGGTGGGGTGAAACCTTTTTTTTTATTTTTAAATTCAAAAATAAATTAAATTTTAAAATAAGAATGGTCCAGTTTCTTTGTGGCTCAAAAGTGGGTTGAATTGACCCAGTAAATATGAGATCGTATAAAATCGAGTTGAGTTGAGCATAATTAAAATTTTTATTTGTGACAAATTTATTTTTCCTTTTATTTTGTGATGATAAAATTAAATTTTAAATTTTAAATAATATGATTACTTAATAACAATAAAATAATTTTAATTAGCACACTCGTTAATAATTATGATTTCAATTTTAGTTATTTTATAATAGTTCATAAAATATACAAAATAATTTAGTATATTGTCAATTTGTTAGTTTTTCTTTTAATTTTTTTAATAAAAAAATTAAAGTATCGGACTCATTTTTACTTTTTTTAAAGGTTAGGAATCCAATTGCAATTTTTTTTAATTAAAAGTAAATATATTTTTGTCTTTTTCATCAAATAAGAATTAATTGTGCACCAAAATATAATTATAGGTTATGGACCATTTGCGCCAAAAAAAGGTAAAGGTTATGGACCATTTGCGCCAATTGAAAGAAAGATGTAACTTGACAATTTTACCCCCACAAATAAAGACAAAAACATTGCTAGGGACCATTTACGCACCAAAATGAAAGGTTGCTTAACGGATTTTTAACGGAATCCGTCCACAAGGACCATTTTCGCACCTAAATGGATAGGTTAGGGACCATTGCGCCAAAAATGAAAGGTTAGGGACCATTTGCGCACTAACATGATACGTTAGGGACCATTTGCGCCAATTTCCCTTTTTTTTTTTTAAAGGATATATATAGCTTGTGGTCCCGAACAGAGATGGACCGGGGCCCAGTGAGGCCCATCTCTAAATCCGCCCCAGGCTGGGGCCTGGAGGCGACGGCGGGTTTCAGCATTTGCTAGTTCGGGAGAGAAGGAGAGGTCAGGGTGTTTTCTTTTCTTTTTTTTCTTTTTATTTCCCAATTTGGGGGGATTTTCATTGGGCCTATGGGGTGGTTTAATAGGGTTTAATTTGGGTGGGCTAGAATTATTTTTGGTAGGCTAAACAATATAAACAAAAAGGGAAATTTACTGGAATAACTAAAAAGATCAATGTTTTTTAAAAGTAGGGAAATTGGCGCAAATGATCCATAACGTATTCACTTAGTGCGAACATAGTCTTTAACTTTTTATTTTTGGCGCAAAGGTCCAAACCTATGTGTTTAAGCATGAAATTGATCATTTTCGACGGAATCCATCCAATATCGCTACTAGTTGCGCGCATCTCTATTAATGTCCTATGTTTTGTTTTTAATTCAAGGACAAAAACGTATGTTCACTATATTTTAGTTTCTGTTAAATCTCACCAAATATAACCTCAATTTACCTGTCACTATCATGTATACATACAATACTAAATTCCACATAATTTCCTAATATTTTGGTTTCTATTAAATCACACCAATGAGCTATTCTATGTATTTCTTTCTTGTGGTGAGTATTGTTAACTTCTCCGACATTCTTGTAACTGTCACCCGTAGTCCAATGGCTTATCTACAAAAGTTTTTAATTTTTTAAATTTATCTGTAACTTGTACAATAAGTGGTTGGTTGTAGGTTGCGACCCACCAACCTGCTCCAGATGTATAAATACGATGTTCGGATTGTTGAATTTCAAGAGTAGGCTACGTGAAGAAAACATGTATCTTAAGAGCAAAAACAAGAAATTTCCTTGAAAGATTTGATTTTTGAGATTTATTTGCAAAGTTGCTATAATGAGGATGATGGGTTGAGATTTTACTATGGATGAAAAATGGATATGGGTTTGCAACCTCTATTGCAATTTTTAATGCACTTTGCACTTGTTATTAATGAATGAGAACAGTTTTATCATTTTGGCCTCATATTATCCATGAAAAAGACATATAGTAGTTTTGGAGATGGTGCGTAAACAACACAAAAATATTTACTTATGGAACGCAAAAGGTCCTAATCGTATGTAGATAGATGCGCAAATGGTCTTAAACATATGTAGTACGGTTAGTGATGGAAACGGGGTGGATCGGGACGGATTGGCCTGATCCAAATCCGCCCCGCAATAATTGTAGGAGATCCAAATCTGCCCCGCGATCTGCCATTTTTCGAGGTGGATCAGATCCCTGATCCGTATACTGATTCGTTTTTTTATTTTTTTTAGCATTCAAAAAATTTAAAATATATTGAAACAAGCTTTACTACTATACTATAGAGTTTAAACAACATTCTAAAATACATTAACTACTTAATTAAATGTCCAAAAGAAACAAACGACATCGATTACTTAATTAAAAATTGAATACTCTAAAATACACAATATAAAAAAAAAAAAATTGTTTATCATCTCATCTTCATAACTTCATGGAATCAAGAACCTAGGTTTAGGAATTAAGAAATTTGAAATTGCAATTGCAGCCCTTGTCCCAAATTTTTTATATTGTTATAATTTAATCGTTTTTTTTAAATACGGGGCGGGTCGGATCAGGGCAGCCCCGATCCGATCTGTCCCGAGATCCGTGGCGGATCACAGATATCTACCCCGATCCGTCTCGCCGACCCGAGGATCAGGTATTTTTCACTCCATTCGAATCGAGTATCCATCGGATTCGGGACGGATAGGATATTTTTCCCATCTCTAAGTACGGTGTGCAAATAGCCACAAACAATTGAAGATCGGTGCATGTATGGCCCCCAATGTTTGGTCCAAAACGTGTTGAACTAGGTAAGCATTTAGTCGAAGAGAAATGAAATCTCATATCGAGTTTTCACTTGTTCTACACATCATTCAACACAAACTACACAGTTCAATCATACCATAACCCATCATTAATCCAAAAATATAACAATGTGAACTGCATAC
The DNA here is from genome assembly GCA_030279155.1 of Forsythia viridissima. Taxonomy (NCBI): domain Eukaryota; kingdom Viridiplantae; phylum Streptophyta; class Magnoliopsida; order Lamiales; family Oleaceae; genus Forsythia; species Forsythia viridissima. The sequence goes on along the minus strand of CM059041.1, from coordinate 44,759,656 downwards.
AAGTACAAATTGCAATAAAACAAGACATATTGCAAAGCAAAATTAACATTCCAACTTCCTGCCAACTATACAAATGCAATAAAACAAGACATGAACTAAAACAAAAAAATTGAACCGCTTTATGTACATTATACATATTTACACCATTAGCAACATCATTCAATAATTTGTCCTAATATCAGTAGTACCAACAAATTTTCAAGAGTTTGGAAGACAAAAAATAAAACAATGGACCAACCTACATTTCAACAGTAAAAACCATTTCAACAGTAATTATCATCTCTATATCTTCACTGTTCTGCACATTACTACACAAAAATCATTCACATTACATCTAATCTAAAATTTCGTCCAAACAAGGCTTTTCTAACTGACATGTCGTAAATAGACCTTTTTGCCTCTAAATTAAAAATAAAACATAAGACAGTGATGGAGACGCGCGCAACTAACATAGATATTGGATGGATTCCGTCCAAAATGACCAATTTCGCATCGAAATAAAAAGGTTTGGGACCTTTGCGCAAAAAAATAAAAGGTCATAGACCATTTGCGCCATTCTAAAAAGCGAATTTGGTGCAAATGGTCCCTAACATTTGCCTTTAGTACGGAAATTGTCCATAATTTTTTTTTTTTGGCACAGATTTCTCTAACTTATGTATTTTTGTTTGAAATTGGTCCTTATTTGATGAAAATGACCAATATACTATTAATTTTAATTAGAAAAAATTGTAATTGAGTTTCTAACATTTGCAAAATGTGCAAATGAGTTTGGTACCTTTATTTAATAGTATTTAATTTGGCGTACTAAATATATTATTTTAGTCATGTCAATTAAAATTTTTATAAGAAAAAAATGTTAAATTGTTGTTTTTTAAGTATATGTAATGTTATTTGATGTGGAAAACTTAAATAAAAATTAAGGGTGTGTTTGATTTTGATTAAAATCGAATTTTTTGTAAAAATTGATAAAAACTAATGAAATGTGTGGTTGAAAAGTCGTGGGTCCATTAAATGTGTGGTTAAAATTAATTGTTAACTTTGACTTCAGCTTTTTATCAAAATTTTAATTGAAATCAAATGGGGCCTAAGTTAAATAAATAACAAAATGACGTATATAATTTCATGATATAGAACCAATCTAATTATGTTTTTATTTAACAAAAAAATACTAATAAAAATTAATTTATAAATTATGTTATTTATTCTCGAATGATAATAATACGATAAATTAAAACATGAAGAATATAGTTGGAGCTCTAATATTTGTAGTTAATGAACAAATAACTCAATTAAATAAAGTATTTGATGATCAAATTTGTGACAAAGTTATTTTCATTTTCTATTATAATTACACTCACAATCCATATTCTTTCAACTTTGAAACAATATCATCTATATTCAATTTTATTCGCATATATCGTCTACGTCCTTTCATTAATTTGCACAGATGGTCCACAAATTATTATTTTTTCGATTTTACCATTGACTTAAATAAATTAAAATAATAGAAAAAATATATAAGAGAAAAATTGCAATTGGGGATCCTAACATTTTCAAAAGTGCAAATAAATCCTAAATCATTTTTTTTTTTTTTTTTTACAGATTTTCAATTAAATTAATAAAAAATGTACTATCAAGTCCCAAACATTCTAATTATGTTCACCGAAAGGACATTTGCAATCTGGACATATTTATTCCAAAAGTCCATTAATTAACAAAATATCAAATCCGTGACTTAAATTTGACCAATTTTAATAAAGACAAAGTAGTATATTCACATTCTATTATTTAAAAAAATTAAAAAAAGAAAAAAAACACATCTTTCCTACCCCACACCCCTACCCATCTCACCAACAGATACAACTGGTGGAGGGAATTCCTCTCCCACGGTGCTGTTGAAAATTAGTTAAGATACCTCTCTGGTTTAGTGTAAAAACCTCGTTGGTTTTCCCCCTCCCTTGAAGAGGAGGTTTGGTGGTGGTGGTGGTGACTCATCTTGTTTTTTTTTATTTTTAAATTTAAAATTTAAAATTTTTTTTCTTTAAATTTTAATAAATACAAAATTTATGATTTATTTACACTTTTAAAAAGGTTGGGACCTCAACTGCAATTTGTCTATTTTATTTTCTATTTAATTTATTTTAAGTCAATGGCAAAATTGTTCAAATGGACCATCTGTGCGAATTAATAAAAGGATGTGGACGATATCCGCGAAAAATTGAACGATGATGATATTGTTACAAAGTTGAAAGAATGGTGATGTGGACGATATCTGCAAAAAATATTTTGGACTTAACATTAGTAGAAAATAATGTTAATATAATATGAGGTGTATCAGATATCGTTGAAGGCACCAAAATAGCTAATATTATCTTACAAAACAATACAAAATTGAATATAAAACGATGCATTTTATTCTAGCAAAACTAGAAGAAATTTGCTTAGTTTTAAAGATATGTGCTACAATGGATACTAAATTGAGACGATGCAAGAAAATAATAATGAATATCTTTGCATAACTTCTTTTGTGTTTGGCAGAAACAGGTAAAAGAAAAACTCATTGCACTCTCCTCTAGCATCTATTACACGTTCATAAAAACAATTCAAACAATATTATCAACCCGAAGTTTGTTGAATCAAAAAATTTTATACTCTGGAATAATCGACTTGGACACACATGAGCAATAATGATGTGTTGAATAATTAACAACTCACATGGACATCCACTAATGAACTGGAAGATTCTTTTACCAGAAGATAATCAATGTGCTGCTTGTTCACAAAGCAAGTTAGTCATCAGACCTTCCACTACAAAGGTTAATGTTGAATCTCCAACTTTCTTAGAAAGGATCCATCGAGATATATATGGGCCGATACACCCAGCATGTGGACTATTTCATTATTTCATGGTTTTAATTGATTCTTCTACTAGATGGTCTCATATATACTTTCCACTAGGAATGCATCTATCGCTAGACTACTTACTCAAATCATAAAATTACAAGCTCAATTTCCTGATTACTCAATTAAGTAATTCATCTTCATAATACTGGTGAATTTAGATCACAAGTATTTTGAGTATTTTATATCAATTGGGATTGTTATTGAACATCCGGCTGCACATGTCCATACACAAAATAGTTTAGCAGACTCTTTTATCAAACATCTTCAATTGATTGTTAGGCCATTACTTATTAAAACAAAACTCCAATCTTCGAGTTGGAGTCATGCTATATTACATGTTGCATAATTGGTTTGTATAAGACCAACTTCGTATCATCAATACTCACCTTTACAATTTACATTTGATCACGAACCTAATATTCACCACCTACGATTTTTTGATTGTGCTGTCTGAGTCCCAATTTCATTCCGCAACGTACCAAAATGGGTTCCCAATGAGGATTTGAAATTTATGTTAGTTTTGATTCACAATCTATTATTAGGTACATTAAACTTTTAATTGATAATTTGTTTACTGCACGTTTTGCATATTGACATTTTATGAATGGGATTTTCTAACTTTGGGATGAACAAAACAACATCCTACAAAACAACATATAATTTCTTGGAATGAAACAACTTTATTTTACTCTGATCACTGGAGCAATCAATGTGAACAAGAGGTTGAAAAAATCATTCATTTGCAAAGAATTCAAAATCAATTACCTGATGTGTTTTTTGATACAAGGAAAGTGAAGCAAACATTGACAGCAACATCTTCAAACTATTTTGAAATTATTACAATCCATGATGCAAGTCGAGAATGTGTATGGTTGAGGGACATGACCCATCATATCCAAGTATATTGCGAATTAGCTTCAACAAAGAATAGTCCAACAATATTGTATGAAAATAATGCATCTTGTATTGCGCAATTCAAAGGAGGCTACATAAAAGGAGATAGGACAAAGCATAATTTTTTAAAATTCTTTTATACGCTTGAGTTTCAGAAAAATGGCGACATCGCTGTTCAACAAATTCGCTCAAGTCACAATGTGATTGGCTTAGTTACAAAAACATTACCGATATCCACATTCAAGAAAGTTGTGCATGAGATTGAAATGCGTCGACTCAATGATTTTCAGTGATTATCATCAGGGGTAGTAGCTATACTCTTTTTCCCCAATCTAGGTTTTGTCCCACTTGGTTCTCCTAGCAAGATTTTAATGAGGCATTATTTCTTTAATACTCTAAATTTTAACAATTACCCATACTCTTTTTTTATTTCGTTTGATATTTTTTTCCACTGAGTTTTTGTAAAATAAGGTTTTTAACGAGACTGTTATTGTACAAATAGTTAACAAATGGAGAGTATTGTAAAATTATGAAAATTATTGATGATGATATTTAGATATGTCTTACTAGATCTACAAGTATTTGAAATCTTATAAATATGAGTTCATAGTTATAATAAAATTACAGAATTTATTTTGCATCTCTTATATTTTTGTTTCTTCTTTCTTTAGTTTTATAACAATTTTGAATTTATTAAGCAACTCTGTCAAATCAATGAATGTTGAAAAGAAATTATCAAAAGAAAAAGAAAAGTACCCAAGACATTAGGAGAAAATTAAGGCATTTACTTAGTATTATTTAGGAAATTGAAATATATTAGAGTATTGTTATATGTTTGAAAAACACTGATTAGACTATTAATTTTATTGATTTTTATTGAAAATATAACTTTTAAATATATTCAATTATCTCATCAATTTTAAAATTAAAGGAACGTGTAATTGAATAGATCTTAAATCAATGGACCAATATGCAACTTTCCATGTTAATCGAAGTTATAATCGGTTGTTTTAACTTTATTACACACAATCCTTTATTTTCTGGAGACTATCATATACTATATTCTACTTTTATTTTCTATCTCTCTTAATCGAAGTTGAAAATAAGATTGGAGAATCAAAATAGAGTCTATCAAACCTGACATTCTTCTTTCTTCTGAAATTTTCTTTATCGAATCTTCCATTTCTAGTCTATAATTGTATATTTTTGAAAATCCAGACAATACATCCTCTTAAGTATTATAACTCTGTTAAAAAAAGTAGTTTTTTATACATTATAAACTAGATTTCATCTTTAACCAAAATCTTACGAGATTTTGTAATCAACCATGCTATTGTTTTAGTTTTACGAGTAATCACTAATTCATGTTCTCATTTTGTAATTTCAGATTATCGGTGATGACCGTGAGAGCACTTTGTTACTGTGGATGCAACTATGCAGATGGTGTTAGACAATGCTTGTTACTGCAATTAATCCATATTGTTATTGATGAATAATTTTTAAGTTATACTTGGTAATATAACTTATTATTGTTCATTTTTTAAACAGCTGTCTTGTTTTTTGAAACTTCATTTGTTCTCGTTCTCGTGTTTTGTTACTGCATATTATTAGAATGATACAGTCTATTTATTTTTGGAATGGAGATTTAATTTGATTCTATAATTTTTAAATTTGATTACACTGAATGGGTATAATGTAGAAAAAAAATATATTTTGGAAGAGAGAGAAGTATTATAGAGAATAAAGAAAAATGGGGGTGGGGGTGGGGGTGGGGGTGGGGGTGGGGGTGGGGAAATATAGTTCTTTTAGTTGGAGAAAAACACTTATTTGAATAAAATAAAATAGTTTAGGATTTATTTATACTTTTGAAAAGGCTAAGGGCCCAATTGCAATGCTTTCATTGTTTTTTATTTTTCTATCATTTTAATTTATTTAAGTCAAGGGGCAAAATTGTCAAATAATTGTCAGAATAGTGAAAAATAGTAATTTGGAGACTATCTATGAGAATAAGTAAAAGAATGAAGATGATATCTGCTAAAAAAAAGAATGAGGATGAAATCGTTACAAACCTGAAAGAATGGAGACCATTTGTATAATTAACCTTGTAATCACCTACCGTAGGGAGGTTTACTCTGCCACAAGCACAAAAAAAAGTACTTATTTGTTCGTTACTACATCTTCATCTTCTCAAACCAAAATTCATATATCTCTCTCAATTCCTCAATTTCTCCATATTCATCAAAATTAAACTCCCCCCAAACAAAACTCTTTCTCTCTCATTATTCTCAACTCCTCGATCCATTAAAATCCTCTACGGTCGAATTCCACTTCAAAAAAAAAAAAAAACGATATACTAGTAATAACACATTTGTGATTCAACACTTTTAAGAGTGTGTTTGATACACCTATTTTCCATGGATTTTTAGATTTAAAAGGGTGTGTTTGATTGGTTTCCATGAAAAATGGTGGAAAATGAAAATATTTTCTATGTAAGGTGGAAAAAAAAATCCACCAAATAGGTGAGAAAATATTTTCCAAGAAAGTGGCCAAAAATGTGATTTAGGTGATTATACCTTGAAAATTATTTTTATTTTCCATGTACAATTAAACAACAAAAGGTGGAAAATATTTCTATGGATGTGACAACATTTTCCATGGATGTGATATTTTCCATGGAAAATATGCCAATCAAACACACCCTAACTGTTTAATTGCCAATATTTTTCATGTAAAAATAGTCTTGTTTTCTTAAAGACAAGGAAAAACAAGGAAAATGTTATAAAATTATAGATAATGATGAATGACTATTTAATTGTATCTAGATGTCTATGTAGTTATCTACTTACTCCAGAAGAGTGTATTCTAATCAAGTTGTAACTCCTTTTGAACCCTATAAATAAGGGTCATTGTTATAATAAATGGACACACTTGAGTTTTGACTCTCTCTATTCTCATCTTTTTCTCTCTCTATTTTTCTAGTTTTATAACACGTTATCAACACGACATTCTAAATAATTAATTAAACTAACGTGATTTTTCTTTGTGGCAGAAAATATTGGTGGAAAATTAGTTGGAATCCAATCTCACAATTTTCGGACGATCAATTAGTGAAAGGTGCCAATTACGAGGTTTAATTTCTGTACATCTCTTTATCTCTCTCTTTTAACCTATGTGGATTTCATATTATGATGAGAAGTTAACTAATGAGGTGGTAAAATTATGATCACATAATTAAAGTCCAGAAAAACATAATTATTTGTCTTTTACTAATTATTCTTTTAAAAGAATCTTTTTCCTTTTAATTGAATATTTTTAACCATGCATAAGTGTTGTTCAATGCGCGCATCAACTCTATAGTAAACAATTTACATGTGATTGCAACAGCCTATTATTTTAAATGTACATGCACTATATTTTCATGTTTACTAATGTATTATCAATTCTTAAACAAGATTAATTGTTAATTGTGTTATTTTTCACAAATCTGGTAATATTCCAGAAGAATATTACATTGTTGCTTTTCTCGAATATAACATAATCTCACATATAAATATTCTAGAAGAATATTTTATTGTTGATTCAGAATAAGCAAAGATTTATATTACATTAATATTCCAGTAGAATTTTAATTGCTCCTGAAGAGCCTAATTTTATAAGATATAATATTCTATTAGAATATTATAATATTGCTCATGAAGAGCAAATCTTTACTTCAGAATAATGATTTGTTGTTGCCCCTGAAGAAGCACAACGTATAATATTTTGACAAAATATTAACTGCTCCTAAAGAGCATAACGTTACAATTTAAATATTCCAGAAGAATATTAATTTTTACGACGTTATAATTTTGATATTTCAGAAAAATATTGAGCAGTAGTCAAAATAATGTTTTATTGTGCTCTAGAAGAAGCATATGTTTCGAAGAATATCATATCACATAATTAAAATGTGATATAAATAAGTAATTAATCAACTAATGCTTATCTCCAAAGGAAAGCATATAAATCATATTATGTTTTGATTAATGCAAATTATATAATAATTGATCGATTGCTTTAGTGAAAACTTTTACTTAATCGATAAATTATTTTGTATTGTGTCATTGCTCTTGAAGAACAACAACCTTATATTCAATCAATATTCTTGGAGAATATTGCATTATAATTCCTAAAGAAACACAATATTACATATATTAATATTTTGATATTGCTCCTGAAGAAGCACAAATTTATAGTATATTAATATTTTCCTGAAGAAGCATAACTTAATTAAACGAATATTATATGACAGCTTTGAAGAAGCATAAATTTGTACATATTAATATTCTATAAAAAATATCGTGTTGTTGCTCTTGAAGAAGCACAACTTTACAATTTTAGAATATTAATGTTGTGTAATATTAGAGTGTTGATACTTTTCAATAAGTACTATATTGAACTAGAAGTTCAATGTCCTAAAAATTTTATTATTGGCATTACCGGTTAGACCATCCCGGATCAATATGATGTGAATTATTAATGAGAATATCTATTGAAAACCAGAAGATTTTTCAATATAATGAATTCTCACGTGATGCTTGTTCTCATGGTATATAAACCAATAGACATTCACTAGGTAAAATCGGGACTGAATTCCCTGCATTTTTTAAAATTATTTAAGGTGATTTATGGGGCCCCATCACCTTCCATGTTGACCATCTATATATTATTTGTATCTAATAGATATATCTACTAGATAATTGTATGGTGTTAATATTCGCAACTTGAAATTTGCGAGATTACTTGCTCAAAATTTTAAATCATGAGCATAATTTTCAGAACAACCAAGACGGTGATGTGTCTTGTCAATACTAGTGAGTCTAAATCTCAAATTTTTAATAAATATTAATTGAGATGATGTTAAATGGTTTAGCAATATTATTTTTCAACGCCTCCAATTAAATTCTAAACCATTACTATTGAGAACACATCGCTTCCCATTTTTATCTAGGGAATGCTATTTTATATGTTGAAATACTTATACGCATCATGTCAACATCAAAGTTACCCCCGCTATAGTTGGCTTATGGTCAGAGCCTAATATTACCCATCTAATGATTTTTGACAGTGCAATATATGTACAATCGGTCCACCATAGTGCACTGAGATGGACTTTGAAAAATGTTGAGAATACATGTTTAGTATGGAACATTATAAAATATCTTAAGTCCTAACAGGTGATATTTTATAATATAGTATTTCGAATGTTATTTTGATAAGACAGTTTTCTCAATATCAGGGGAGAGAAATTAAGTAGCTGGAAAGAATATATGAAAATACAGTATATTATATTTTCTAGATCCTTGCACAAGACAATATGAACCAGAAGTTCAACAAATAACTCATTTCTAAGTTATACAATTGACGGATGTATTTACTGACCAAAGAGATTAAATCAAATCTCATATACCAGCTCTAAATGCTCCAATTTATATTAGCGTCCTTGAAGGACAATCCATTAACATTATATCAGGTAAATTAATGACACGCCTAAAGCGTGGTGATATTTGATTCCAAAATTCTCAAATTAAAAATGGAGCCAATTATAAAAATGATCCTATTGAGGAGGTGTATACTCTTGGAGAGTATATAGACATAACTAATTATAAAATTCCAGAAGAAGTTCAGCTAGCTGAAATAATAAAACGAAAAGATCTCGTTATGAGAAAGAAATGGATTCAAAAATAAATGTTGTTAACAACACTTTTGTATATAAAGAAGCGCTTCATATTATAAAAGGTAGCGAGGATATTGAAAGAAATCTATCAAAGAATTAATTGGCTAAATAAAAGGATGCAATCCAAGTAAATTGAACTGACTAGAGAAACCTGAAGTTTCTGGACCTATAGTCAGAGCACCTAAAGGTGTATATTTATGCGAAAAGCAAATAGAAAAATGAAGTCGTAACATGTAATGCACGACTTTTAAATTTTGCAAAGACTTATGTAAAGCAATCATAAGTTGATATCTTGTTAGTCTGTCAATGCATGACATATATGCATATAATGAATATTGTTATAACCAACTCATCTGGCATGACTGATAAAACAATGTATATAAATCTTTGGAGGATTTAATATGCTTGAAGCATATAGTTCAACTTTTCGAGAACTCAATCGATCAAAGTACAGATCTGAACTAATATTATAATGAGGGGGAGTAAATACGCATTGTACTCTTTTCCTTGACTGAGGTTTTGTCCCATTGGGTTTTCCTGGCAAGGTTTTTAATGAGGTAATTTGCATGGCGTATTAAAAGAATTATGTACTTTTTTTCCTTTACTATGATTTTTTCCCACATGGTTTTTTCCTAGTAAGGTTTTAATGGGGCATATTCTTTGTGTAAATGATATCCAATTAGAAGTATTATAATTCTTATAGTTATGGATGTCTATAACCTACAAAATATTTACCTTCATCATAACCCTATGATTATACTCCCGTGTATTATAAATTGTATATGAGACCCCTGAAGGGAACAACTACAAGATCTATTTTTAATATAATTGCATCAGACCATCATGCTGACTACAGTCAACCAGAGATAGTGTATGAAAATGATATTGCTGGAGGTTATAACATGGAGCACATTTCACCTGAATTGTTTTATACAAGTTTTGAAAAGATGGTGACATTGAAAACATTGGCGCACAAGATATGGATAGCTCGATATAAGTTTTTTCCATTGGTTGAAATCAGTTGGAGTAGCTGTACTCTTTTTCCTTAAATCACGTTTTGTCCCACTGGATTTTCTTGACAAGATTTTAATGAGGCAGCATTTGAGTACTCCAATTTTTGATAATTTTTCTTTCTATTGGTATTTTTGTCCCATTGGGTTTTTGCCAAATAACGAACTAGTTATTGTGTAATAAGTCATTCAAGGGGGAGTGTTATAAAATTATAGATAATGATGAATGACTATTTAATTGTATCCAGATGTCTATGTAGTTATCTACTTACTCCAAAAGAGTGTATTCTAATTAAGTTGTAACTCCTTTTGAACCCTATAAATAAGGTCATTGTTATAGTAAATTTACAAACTTGAGTTTTGATTCTCTTTATTCTCTTCTCTTTTTCTCTCTACTTTTCTAGTTTCATAACAGAAAATGAATTCTTGAGAGGATTGATTTTTATTTTTTTTGTGGAAGTTGAAATTTGTTTTCTTTTCCACTTCTACGTTCAAACACAACCTAAATTCTAATCCACGTGGAATCTTCCAGCCGAACTCTGAAGACTATGATATTTCGGTGGTCCTAACTACACTCGATGTTCATCTCTAACAAACTATAGACTAAAAAGCCGCATGCAGTGTATGATTTTCTGGAGTCCATTAAAATCTATCTTCAGTTCTAATTCACATTTAAAACACTTTTGAGCTTACAAATTTTAACTGTTTTCTCCTAAAAGGTGAATCTCCTCTCTCTCTGTCTAGATATTAAATTTCGCTGCCAAATATATATGTAATAAAATGTGTATGTATACATTGTGTTATGGCCTGCACTCTAATGATGACTTGAATCAATCAATCAACTCTTTGTAATTTTTTATAGTTTTTTATTTTTATTTTTTGGCATCTAATCGGTGAAAATCTTTGTAAATGTGATAAATGTATTTTGTATATATTAATTGTGAGCTTACTGTCTGTTGCATGCTGCTAAATTAATTGTGAGCTATCAAGGTTTTTGTTCTTTTTTGATTTTTTTTTTTTTGTGTGGATCGTAATCTAGAATTATCACCGATTTCATCTAAAGAACGGGAAATTAAGCGATAACTCTAATTAAACGAATAATTTTTAGTAGCATATTTTAATGGTGGATTCTTCACATTTAAAAGAATAAAATTGCAAAAATCAAGTGTAGGAATGTTGGTAAGAGATGCATTGTTCAAATTCCAATTATCCCAATTAATTGATGCATGTCGCGAACAATTTGTACTGGAAATTATACATTTGATCTGGGAAGGGAAGAGTTTTATAGATGCAGCTCTCTTTACTGATTACGTTTTGTGCTGGTCTTTGGCGATGTTGCTATTGTTAGAGTTATACTAATAGTAGAATTATACTAGTAGTATCTTATATATGGTAGAGTTATATTAGCATTAATATTAGAGTGTTTTACCTTATATAGGTTAGTGTTTGCATTAGTATAAATACGAGTTGTATCTATTATTTGGTAATCCCATTTGTTTAATAAGATTGGTTATCCCGTTTGGTTAATAAGATTGATTATGTCGTTTGCTTAATAAGATTGATTGTTGTTTCTTTTTCTTTGTTCTTCTCTTCTTAGTTTAATTTATATTATTGTTAGAACTTTCACAGCTATATCATAACGCATCATTTATAAGATATGTGTTTAATCTTCGATAACTTTTTCCATGATGCTATGAAATATTCAGTAAAGCAAGGTCACAGAAATTTGTCAATAGTTTAGGATCTTATACTAGTGAATGGTTCTTGTTATTTCATCTTACTAGTGAATGGTTCTTTTTATTTCTAGCAGAATCACATCAGAGGCAAAGTCAAGGGAAACCTTGAAACTGAAAGTATAAGAGTGCGTGAAAAGGAATGCAGATATGAAATTTGGGAAGGAGTTTAAGAAACAAAAAGTGCCGGAGTGGACAGAAGCCTATGTAGACTATAATGGACTCAAACGAATATTGCAAGAGATACGACGTATCAGACAAAGTAAGCTACCTCCAACTCCACTAAGAGCTTCTCAGCAGAGATCACTACTAAGAAGAACCTTTAGTGGTTTAAACCTAGAAGCTGGCAATCTCCAGAATTCAGAGGACATTGAGAACCCTGTAATAGCTGTTAATACAGTGCAACAGAAGAACTATAGAAAGTTATACAACACCAAGTTACTGGTGTCCCCTGAAGAAGTGGAAGAGAATGAGATAATCTTCTTCAAGAAACTTGATGATGAGCTCAATAAAGCAAATACCTTTTACAAGGACAAGGTTGAGGAAGTGATGAGGGAAGCAACTTTGCTCAATACACAAATGGATGCTTTGATTGCATTGCGGATCAAGGTGATGAATCCAGGATTTCACGGATCCAGTTCTCTGAGAAGTCTTCCCACAGATATTGAGAACTTGCTACCCTCAAAGGTTACATCTCCAAAAAGAGCAAAGACTTTTGGTAGGTGCTGGAAATGACTAAGAACTCATCATTTTGAAAATTTCCTTATTTTTACTGTCTTGTTGAATTAGTTGGTTTTCATTGCAAATTGCAGCTGTACGATTGAACTGGTGGACATAAAATGGTGTCAGTTGAATCGCGTTAGTTCATTTATAAAAGCAACAGTGGTTATAATTCTTAAACACATGTAATTTGTCAAAACCACCATAACTGAAATTGAGTGACAGCGTTTGTCTTCTGCAAACATGTCAGCATTGTAGAGATACCTTCTAAATTGTTGATTAACTAAGTTGAATTAGTTTTATTCTGAAATGTTCCGTCATTCTGGAGCAGTGTTAAAACCAGTTGCTCAGCGTCCATAATTGGAATAGAATAGTTGAGAAGTATTCGAAGACCTCAAAGAAGAAGCTAACTCTTTTCACTAATTTGAACCAGATCGAGTTAATGTGATTTTGAAACTTGTAAATTGTATAGGTTGATGAAGGAATCCTTGATCATAATTTCCAAGACCCATGGTCCTTCTACCTCCACAGGCATTGCTCCAAATTGTGTAGTAATAATAATAATTCCAATCCTATAACAAGTACAGTCTATTTTATTTGAGGCTTGAGTAATTCATTTATGTGCAGGAGTGAGTCAAATGGACATGAGACTTGGAGTTGAAATTCAGCAAAATTCTCCTAGTGGTAACGCAGTTATAATCATTATATTGGAACATTACTTTTATTGAGTAATTTATTTTCTTCTCAATTCAAAAGCTTGCCTATTTTCAGTGATAGAGCATATGAATGTAACACCAGAAAAAGGAAAGGAATCTGATATCCATTTTGAATCCGATAGTGCTCCTGTGGCACACTATGATGGTGCTTCAATAGATGAGGCAAATTTCAGCGAATGCAAAACAACTCAGTTAGAAATCCTTGATCGAGTTAAGATTTCCAATAATTGTGAAACTCCAATATCAACAATCAAAGGAGTTCTCAAGGACTCCAAAGAGAACGATTTGAGTTTTAAGAAAGATGAACTTAAAAAAGTTGAGGAAAGGTTGAAACGTGTTTTTGTTGAGTTCTATCACAAGCTTCGCCTTCTAAAGAACTACAGGTAGTGTATAGCAAAAATGTGTGCACGAATTATTCTCTTTCACAAATTTCCCCTTCTACTTTATATTATTCTGTACTCACCATTTTTACTAATTAGGAAGCAGCTTCTTGAATCTTTCAGCCTTTTCCAAGATCCTAAAGAAATATGAAAAGGTATTGTTGTGTGGATCCAAATGCTATGTTTCACTTATCAAAATAACAAAAAGAAATGGAACTCTCAAGTCTGTCTGAGGACTGCTTCTATTCATTAGTGTACAAGTTATTTACTTGTTGCACCAATGCAGATCACATCTAGGAGGGCTGCAAGACCATACATGAAAATTGTGGATAACTCTTACATTGGAAGCTCTGATGAGGTTTGTCTAATTTGCTTATTCTTCAATTTAATGGAAGGTATATTAATATTGTAGGCTGTTTGGACATTTCTAACTACAAGTTCAATGTGTGCATCTCTTATATATGGAGTAAATCAATAGTTATGTAAATATGTTTTATTTCCTTTTTTCCCCTTAATTAAAAACATGTCCATTTTCATTGATGCAATGATGGATCTAGGTTTTGGACAACGACACCAGCATGCAGTATAGTTTTGGTTCTTTTGTCAATTTTCATTGCAACGGCATGTTTTCATTGATTCATACAATATTATTGATCAAATAGTGAATAAAGTGATCTTGGAACTTCAACATTCTTAGGCTTCTTTTGATCCATTTGTTGACCTCAAAATCTGGCCGACCCACCCCGAAGTCAATAGAACCCGGCCACCACTCCGTCTACCAGTATGGTACCCGCATACTTGAACAACGTTATAATGCAAGATCGATTCTCAGAGAGAAGGAGGGGGGTGTGTGCAACGATCTAAGGATGGCAACAGGACTGCCGCTGGCCAAGGCCGGGACAACCTTTCTTTTCTTGGCCTGCCCCTATCCCCGTTTAAAGCTGGGGTTGGGGTTGGGGTTGGGGCTGGGGCTGGGAAACCTCCTACTCTTTTTATTTTGCCATTTAAATTTTTTTAATTTACATATTATATTTTCAATATTAAATTAAATTGTTAAATTAAATAAACACTTGAATTAACAAAATTACATTATTTATAGACTTTTTTTTTTCTAATATGTGGATAGTTTTTCGATGTGGGACAAAATAAAAATACCTTAGTAAAGTCCCAACACTTAAACAATAAATGTATAGAAGGAATCCCACATTGAATTCTTTAAATAAGTGTGTTGAATACCATTAAATAAATAATGAGCTTTACATTTGGATGAGCTATTTAGTGGATTTGTGGTTTTTTAATAATATTTAGCCCACTAGTAATTTATTTATATTTATAATTCTTTAAATATAATAAAAAATAATAAAAAAATTTATTTATTTATTGTAACCGGGGCGGGGATCTTGTTCCCCTGCTCCGCCCCAATTTAATTAGGGATTCCCCGCCCCGTTCGGGTCCCTGGGATCGGAACAACCGGGGATTATTGACATCCTACAACGATCAAGCTAGATAGAAAATTGAGGGAGACAAGTTGACAGTATTTTGGCTAGGATTAAGGTAGTTATAAAGTGCAATGTGCAAGAAAGCATTTCAACCTCTTGGGCCCTTTTGTTTCCCAACTCGTCATTGTCACTTACTTGAAGTAGGTCGTTGATTGAGGTCACTTCCACTTGCACCTCTTGCACACTTGAATTGTCCGGAGGCGCCAAATTCCTTCTCCTTGTCATGTCCCATCCTGTCATTCATCTTCTTTTATTGGGGTGAAATGACACGGACAGTCGGACACATTGATTTAATGGTATCACACATGCCACATTAAGAAATTACCTCGATAAGTGGTACCTACAACCACCAAATACCTTGTATCAGAATGGCATACTTCCCCATGCTTGTCAACTTGTTAAACTTCCTCTACAGATCTTGTAGGGCTTTTCTCAGTGCCTAGGCAACCAACTTCAGCCCATGCATTGGGGTACAGGGCTTCGGCCTATCTCCCAACTTGGAGCGTCCGTGAGCTGAGTGAGTCAGATCATCTTGAACCTCCTAGGCGTCGGCTTCTCCCTCAGTCTAGGTTTTGAGCTTCGGACTCGATCTGCTTGGTTTGTTGAGTACTTGTACCCGTTCCTGAGCCTTGGCCCATGCTTTGTTCTAAGTCTTAGAAGCCTCAGCCTAGACTTCTGGTTTGCTGACTGAGGCCCTGCCTCATTAGGGACGAATCGAGTGAGGGCACAAGCCTCCATATGGCTCTATGCGGAGGTGACTAAAACTCCATGCAAGGTGGAGGCATAACACCATCTTAAATCAATTAGCCTGCAAAGATATTTGGGAGTAACGAAATAGCAAGTTTAAAACATTTTAGGGATTAAAGCATGCGAGTGCACATCCCCATGTGGCTGAATAAGTGAATATTGATTGAGAAGAAAATAAATGCAGTCTTCAAACGTATAGGCTGTTGTGTAATAACTCAGATCTACAGTAGTGGTCATTTAACCTGTCTGCAGGAGATCAATTAAGTTAATTTGACCATTCAAATAATTTGAAATCCCTGAAATTTGCATTCTTCTTCATTAAAACCACTAATATGGTGCATGCAAATGCACGGCTAAAAATCTGGCAAAAAACTTACAGAAAATCACGCTACCTGAAATGTATGTAAAGAAAAAAACTTCATACACTGGCAATAGTTTCTTGCTTTTGAACAAATGACAATAGTTAATTTCTTGCTTCATGAATCTCAGGTTACCACTCTCATGGATTGGGTGGAAGTTACCTTCATTAAGCACTTTTCAAATTCTAACCGTCGGGAAGGCATGAAATTGCTGAGGCCAAAACAGAGGAGAGAAAAGCATCGTATAACGTTTTTCTCGGGTAACTTACTTAAGTGATCATATTACATTTTTCCCTTAGCAAGTGATCTTTTTCAGAGATTAAAGCTGGATGGCTTTTGCAGCTCTCTGATGTTCAATGCTTCCAAGTGAAAGAAATTATTGTTTACTCACTTCAGTAATTCACTACTGATCTCCAGGTTTCTTTTCTGGTTGCTCAATTGCTTTACTTGTTGGTGTTACTCTACTCATAGAAGATAGAAAGTTAATGGATAAAGAGAACACGACCTTGTACCTGGGTATTATCTTCTCACTCTACAGGTAAGTCAAATCTTGATCAGAACTCTTTGGTACAAGCATAGTCCATCAGCACTGAGTTATCCAAGCTATGGTTTCGCTAATGATATAATTATCACCTCTTGCAGTTTCTATGCATACATTGTCCTTCACATGCTTGTGTATGCCGCAAACATATATTTCTGGAGGCGCTATAAAATCAACTACCGCTTTATATTTGGTTTCGAGCAGGGGACCGAGTTAGGTTATAGAGAAGTCTTCCTCCTCGGCAATGGTCTTGCAATGCTTGCCCTTGGAACTTTCCTAGTACACTTGTACATAAAGATGGACTCTAGAAAAAAAGATTACAAGACGTACTTTGATCTTCTTCCTCTGGGCTTAGTCATTGTGAGATATTAAATACTTATACCAATCATTTGCTGCATCATATACTCCATGTCTTGACTAAGTACCTTCTCACATGTAGGTTGTACTTTTCATTGTATTTTGCCCTTTCAGTACCCTCTACCGTTCAAGCCGTTTCTTCCTTATCAAGTGTGTGTTTCATTGTATTTGCGCTCCTTTTTACAAGGTAGATCTACCATGGAAAGTTTCTATCTCAACATCTTTGAACGAATTTATATTGCCAAGCTGATTTCTTTTCGTTGTATTCCGTTATCACAGGTTACACTTCCTGACTTTTTCTTGGCGGACCAACTCACTAGCCAGGTTTCATGTTATGCCAATGTTACTGTTGGTCAAGACTGTTACTTCATATCTCTGTTTATTAATAGTTTACCTTCTGTTCAACTGCAGGTACAGGCTATAAGAAGCCTTGAGTATTACATTTGCTTCTACACTTGGGAAAAATTATCTCAGAGGCAAACCAAATGCAGCAATCATGATGCTTACAACATTTTCTATTTCATTGTTGCAGTAATCCCATATTGGTTTCGATTCCTCCAGGTTCATCACATTTATTCTTCTTCTAGTAAACTTCTATTTGATGTATCTTAATTCTTAAACAATAGGAAGAATGGGTTTGAATGGACGTGAACTGTCAGCTTGACATAATGGATGATAACTAACTAAATATAATTTCCTCCAGCTTGGCAGCTTCTGTACTTGGTGATTTATGATCAGTTACCTTGCAGATTTGTGTTGTTGCCTTGTTGGCATACTGTTAGCACTATCTGCTGATCAGTGCCGAAATCGCTGCTCTTATGAAGTTGAAGAGCTTGTTTACTTTCATTCCTTCTTTATATCATTTTATATAGTTCAGTTTGTATGCTTTTTGTTTGGCAATGTCGTGCTTTTTGTGTGATTAGTTCTATATGATATTTACTTTTTAAATATTTGATTTTATTATGCACCATCTGCATATGATTCCTTCTCTCATCCATGCCCATATATCATGTTCCTTATTTTCATGCACGTACATGTCAAGGAGCACTGATACATGGCTCATTCTTTGATGCAGTGTGTTCGTCGATTGTTTGAAGAGAAAGACATTGCACATGGATACAACGGTTTGAGATATTTTTTGACAATTGTTGCCGTTGTCATCAGAACAGCTTTTGAACTAAAGAAACAATTAACATGGCAAGTGTTGGCTCTGGTGAGCTCAGTTATTGCTACTATGTTCAATACGTATTGGGATATTTTCATCGACTGGGGGCTTCTGCAAAGAAAATCGAAAAACTTGTTTCTGAGAGATAAACTTCTGGTTTCCCACAAAAGTGTATACTTTGCAGCTATGGTAATACTCAAACTAACTCCTTTTGTTTTTTATTTATATTAAATTAGTTGTCCAGCCATTTTTTATTCAGGGATTTTCTTGTAGATTTTGGATATTCTTCTCAGATTTGCTTGGCTACAAGTTGTCCTGGTAGTTAATGTGCACTCTTTGCGTGGAACTACTATATCAAGCATATTTTCCTGCCTAGAAATCCTTCGCCGTGGAATGTGGAACTTCTTCAGGTACTTTCCCTCGTATTATACAGTAAATAATTAATAATTATCTTCTAGACGGCTGGCATTATTATGAAACATTCGGAGGCTAGTAGCATCTTATAATTGTAAATTGTATTAGAACTGTCTTAACATAGTATGCATTAAGAAGTTTATTTGAATCCTATCAGGTTAGAGAACGAGCACTTGAATAATGTGGGAAAATATCGGGCATTCAAGTCTGTCCCGCTTCCCTTCAATTACTATGATGATGATGAAGATGACGACGACGACGACAAGGATGACTAGGTAGGCTATATTCGATCATGAATCAACGGCAAAATGTTTGATTGATGATGTTAATGTCATAGAGTGTCTGAACCTATGGTTCGTGACCTGAAATCTCAAGAATCTTAACTAATTCGGCTAAGGAGGCAGACTAACCCCTTATGGTGCATTTGCTAAAGATGATTAGATAGAAAAAATCGATATTATGGATTCTTACTCAGAACCTCAAGCAAATGTATTTTAAGGAAATTGGCAGGTACGGTTTTCCAAACTATGGTTAACAGAGCACTTTGGTTCTCAAACCTTTTTTGTCATTTGAGTCCCTAGACTTCAATTTTTGCTGCATTTGGATTCTTGCTTATAGATTATGTCCAATTTATAGGCTAAAATAACATGTGCATCTCATATAACACAGTATTTCAAGGGTGCAACGAGTAATTAAAAGAGAGCTGTTAATAGGAAACACTTGCAATATATTTGGTATGTTGAATAGTACATGATAGAATAAATGATCGGATTTGTTCTCTTTTTTAATTATGTGTAGTATTGTACAAATTCATTTTATTCTGGTAAACATGCGTTTACATTTATATCATTAAATAATCACATGGCTCGTTATTATTCGATTAGCTAGAGGTTAGACCAAGCTTGTAAAAGATACTGGATTGAGCAATTGGACTTTTGGGTATCTTTCCATGCCACAAAAATCATACTTTAAAGTGAAATGCAAAAATAGCACTAAATTTGGGAGTTTTACCATGCTTTTGTACAACAACAACGTTGGCCAAGACTCAAAAAACGACCACATAAATGTTGAAAAACTATGAAATTTCTTCTATTGATTGTCTGCGTCCATTTTAATCTTCTTCCTCTACAATAATTTATATCAAGAATCTTGCCCTCTACTTGGCATTATCATGTATACATACAGTCTATGTAGGTGTTAATTCTTTTCTAGTCCATTTTTCTTAAATAAAGCAGTGATAATCAAATTAAAATAGAAAGTAGATTTATCTAAGGACAACTAGAGAGAGAGAGAGAGAGAGAGAGAGAGAGAGGTGTAGAAGGACAATATTTTTCTACAAAAAGTAGTACCAAATTATTCGCTCCATCCTAAAAATATAAGTTTATTTTTATTTTCATCCAGATTAAAAAAAATTTAGTTATTATAGTTGTAACAATAAATTTTATTAATATTTTTTTAATATACTTTTATTTTAATATTATTATCCTATTAATACTAATTTATATTTTGTTGATAATAAGATATATTAAATAGAGATATATTAGAAAATTAAGAAAACAAATATATTCTAATCGTCTATAATTTAGAACAAATAAAAAAAATAAAATTTTCTTCTTGGAGTATAATTTTTTCAAAACAAATATTAAAATTTATCATATTGTCAGTTTTGACGTCTCCACGGTCCACCTAAGACGGCGCTCAATTTTCCATGCCAAATTTATATTGACCCCACTAATGATAGACAAGACAAAAAAACAATTGAGAATTGTTAAAGTAGGGGGAAAAAATTTCAATAGTCATCGTAATTTATATTTTATTCAGTTTTATTTATTTATTTTATATCGTATTTCGTTAGTGTTTCAATTAAACAATGTGAATTAACGAATATCATTCAAGTTTTTGTTAGAACCTCTCTAGGAAACTTTCTATTTATAAAGAATATTTTTGACATTTTAGAGAATAATATTTTTGAAGTATTTGAACATCTTCTTTATTTTAATACTTTATTTTATTTCTTCCAATAGGTATTTGTAATTTTCCTTTATATTTTATTTTAACATGTTTCTTTTTTAATTATTGTATAATTATTCTCTATTTTATTTTATATATACTATTTAATTTAGTCAACATATTAATATTGAAAATTGAAATTATTTGAATGTATTTAAGTAAGTTTGGCTTTATAAATTTGGAGAACCAAATCTACTGTCTATTTTAAAAAGTTAATTTAGAAAGTCTTTTATAACATAATTTTAAGAGTTGATTCTCTAAAATAAAAAACATATTATGTGCCTTTTTACGTCAAAATTCTATGATTTTGTGCCTTTTTATCTAGGAAAGTTTTCATTAAGAAAAAAGTTATACAAATATCTTTACCATTTTGGGTAACAACTATCCATCTCATCAAATCTCTCATTTTCAACTCTGTTTGTCCTCGGCACCGTCAATCATTAAATATCTTTTTTTCAATTTTGTTTTTTTTTATCATTCACCATCGATCACTCATCAACTTCTATCAATCTCTATTTTTTATTTTTTTTTTCAACAAGAGCAAAATATTTTCTGATCCACTCAATTTCTATTTTTCTACTATCAAATATACTAGTAATTATTTCGGACTAACTTTCTCACTAACTTGCTAATCGGACACGAGACTAATTCTCGAAGTGTGCGTGAGTGTGTGTGTGTGAGAGAGAGTGTGAGAGAGAGAGGGGGGGGGGAGGGTTTTAGAAGCGAGGTTTAAGAGCAGCCATGGGCGACCTTTTCTCCACACCTTCAACACCGAACCCTAATTCAAACACCGAAACATCCACCATGTCTTCCTCAAATTCCCCTCAAACCCGTGAATCCAAACCCGAATCACAAACCCCAATTCAAGAACCCACGGATCCTCGATCAGATACAAAGAAGCCACAAACCCTACAGAATCTAGAAGAAAGAGACACCCTTCTGGAAAAAGATTCAGTCGAAACAATTACAGAACCCAATGGCGGCGAAGAAGAGGAGGAGGAGGAGGGTGAATGTGGGTTTTGCTTATTTATGAAAGGAGGTGGCTGTAAAGACACTTTTATAGAGTGGGAAAAGTGTGTGGAGGAAGGAGAGAAGAACAAAGAGGATATTGTGGAGAAGTGCTTTCAGGCCACTGCTGCTTTAAAGAAGTGTATGGAAGCTCATTCTGATTATTATGCGCCAATTTTGCAGGCTGAAAAGGTTGCCGAGGAGGAGGCTGTAAAGGAACTGGAAAAGGAGAAAGAAAGGTTGAATAACCATGGGGATGACGAAAAATCGGGATCAAAGGGGGAAATTTTGGATGATTCTCAGCATAAGAAAGAGCATTGACTTGGGATGATTTTGAAGTTGCTGTTTTAATTTATACTTCTGATTTTAACGATTGTTCGAGGCTTTAGGAGAATTTTCTTGAGGTAACTGGACAAAAAAACTTGAGAATTTCTGACAGAAATTGATATAATTTGAATAATTGATTGAATAATGACTGGCATTTTTGTGCAAATTGTTAGTCTTACTTGTTAGCTATGTTGAGCTTCTGGATTTTTCTGCGTAACTTGGCTTGGGGTAATTTATGATTTGATTTCATGAAGTGAAATTTTGCAATACTCTTATGGTCTCGTCTTAATGTATGAAAAATGGTAAATCTGATGTGAAATTCGAGTTTTTGCATGTATTATAAGCTTTATAGGCAGGATGCTTTTTGTTAAATGTATGATTGGGCTTTGGCGGAAAGTAAAATAAGCACTTTTTGAGTTAACGCACTAAGTAATGCTATAAATGCAGATTTACAATGCATTTGATGTATGTATCCTTGCTGTGAATTTGAATTAGCAAGGAATGTAGCACGACGGCACAGAATTGAGTTCTATAAATAGCAATTGATTCTCACACACAGTTTCTCTTCATAACTTGTAGGCGGTCAATTGTCATGGTTTAGAGCTTGTTTCTCTTTGAGTCTGATTTTCCCATACGGTTGTAAAACAAGGAAGGAAAAATAAAGGATAAATTGGTTGATGTGGGAATTTCAATATGCCATATGCCTTTGATAACTTTACTCATTTTTAACAAGCGCTTCATCTGATAAAGTTGATAAATACTAATTGGTTTCCCTGAGGGTTCTTATTGGATCAAACAAGGTTATGGTAGTGGTCTTTTGACAGAGGTCTAAGGTCTTCAATTCTCTCATTTTTGTCGATTTTCTCTATGTTAATCTTCTATTTACCTTTCGGTTGATAAACCTATTCACCAGATTATCTAGTCCTTCCTTTTGCTGGAACCATCATAGGTTGTTATTAATATGATCGCGTAAAATTCTTCTACCTACAAGAAAATATCAATTTCTATGAAAAGTGAAAACTTGATTTGTTCTTTAAAATGGTTTCCTATTCAACTTCAAAATAAAATTTATTTAGAAACTATGACATGTTGAAGTATAAACTTAAATCCTTAATAACTAGAAGCCAACCACCATGGTATACGTCTCGAATAGGAGACAATTACTAGTTCACTTGTTAATGTTTCAAAACTGAGTGTTTAGAAGCAAACTTCTGGGAGCTTGGGGAGGATAATGTTTAATTTGTGTTAAGTGACATTTTGTGTACTGAGAAATTCGATCAATATGAGGCATTTGATCTAAATGTAAATACCATTATAATGACTTGCATTCAAGACTCTCAGTAGCATCTTCATAATAAATTTTATACCCTGGAATTTATACGAGGAGACACCTTTTGAGACTGAGGTAGTAGTGCTTTTGTCACTGGAAAAACAGATAGTTTAACTCCTTAATGCCTTGTTTCGTAGGGAGAATTGGATAATAGTCGACAATAATGTTTTTCATATCATTTTATAGTGTCCGGTTCTATATGGTACTGCATATCATAAATGCAGAAAAGTGGATGGAGCCAGATAAGTTTTAAATAATATGATGCGTGGCATCCCCTGTAGCAATATTCATCCTTGAGTGCTTTTTAACTGCGTAAGAGATTTATTTATGAAAAATACGAATCAGTTTAAGAAGGGGAGGGAGAAGAATTTCTTGAGCCGCAACAGATGGAGGCCCTGTGCTTCTGAGTGTAAAATTTTGGGCATAAGATCCAAATTTTGCAGTCCTTACGAAATAAGAAATGCTTTTTCTTGCTAAAAACAAGATGCACCTTAAAAAATGTTTATATATACGACTTCTTACGAGTTAAATGTTTCGATAATCGCTCAACTTTGGGTTGCTTCTTTGATCATTCACTGAACTCAAAAATATTGCTTTGTGTTCACTTAACTTTGGAAAGTTGTACTCTAATCATCACTCCTCACAATTCCATTGGATCCAATTGACGGAATTGCCCACGTGGCAGTCGAAACATCGACGTGGTACACAATTGAGGTTAATTCTATCAATCATTTGAAATTGCCCTTCGTTGTCTTCTAATCGCATAATGAAATGCGATTCCTAACAAGCAAAAAACAGAATTATACAAATTATTCCCAATTCATCCAATCTCACTTTCCAAGAAAACCCTCGCCCTAACTCCTTTTCTCCGCGAACCAATATGAGACTCGGGATGGAGAACTCCTCTAATTCTTTGTCGATAATGAAAACAAGGCTATGTCATTGTGGTCAAGTTCCAGTCTTGAAGACGTCTTGGACTGCGATTTTGGGGTTTCAGATTCTATGGAAAGGTAGATGCGTGTGATTTTTTTGATTGGGTTGATCGTGCACACCATTCTAAATAGTAAATACAAATAGGTAATCAATGGACTGGTTCAAAAGAAGAACAAGGTTGAAATTGAAAAATGGGAAATGTGCATGACTATGAGAATTTATAAGATTGCTCAGTGGCTGCTTATTTTGTACATTGCAATTCGTGCTGTGTTTTGAATATGTCGGAGGAAGATTTACAAACAGATGGACCACCGACTGTATGTTATGTTGATGATGTTTATTAGTTCTAGAAGTAATGTTGTGTTGTTGTGCGTGCACGTCTATAATATTGGGTTGTTGTTAAAGTCAATATCAGTTCTTCAACATTTGTTTAACTCGGTCTTTAGATTTCTTCGCATTGCTATTTATCTATTTAAGCATATTCTCTCAAAAATGAGAAAGATGATCTGAGAGGTAACAATTGAATTCGAGCTGGAAAGACAATTGAATGTTCTTGTTTCTCCTTAAATTGTTGGGTGATTTTTGGGTAAAGCTCTTTTACATAGTTAAAACCAAATGGATGATAGATGTCTATAGCTTAGGTCATATTTGCAGTAATGACTTGCAACATCAAACAAATAAATTTATCGTTGGTTCATCAAAATTCAAATCACAAATTTTTGCTTGCCTTTCAGAATGTCCACACACTTACCCCTAAGTAACAGAAGCAGCAAATCTGAAAGTGTAATAAGGCAATAGGTCTACTATAATAATAATAATAATAATATCAAGCTCAATTCAACATTACCCTAAAATATTTAATCTCAACTTTAAACATATCAATGATCAAATGCACATCCATGCACTATAGTTTAAAAGAAATTCATATCAAAATACAAGTTCACAAGAACTCGAAAGGTGATTCTGCTATGGGTGGTGGCTAAGCATTGCTTCTTGATCTAGGTAGTAGAAATGGAGTTGCATTTGTGTTCATTTGCCTCCCTGCTTGTGCTCTTGCAGCTTCTTCAAATTCCAATCATTGAATGTATCTTCGATTCTGACATCAGTAGCAACAGTTTTCCCTTTGTCCTTACCTCCAATCACATACATTGATGCTGATGGTCATTTCCAACTTAGGTGTTGGCATGACTTCGAAAACTGATTGTGCTTCTTGAGGCTGACCGGATGAACTTCCATTTCCTCTATTTGGAATAAGTTTATCATGTGCCAAGAAACAAATAAATGATTATCTTAACCTTCTTCCTTCTAAGCACCGAGACCTTTCATTCTCCACACACTCCGATGGTGCATTCAACCACTCCTGCATATAGAAGCAGATGAAGTTCATTGTAACAATTAAAATGTAAATGTTCAATAGCACATAGCATAATGTAACAATTCAGAAGGACATAAAATACACTTGCATCACAATATACATTATATGTTTCTTGAGAATATTTGTGAAAAATAAAAATAAAAATCTATCTAAATGGTTTTCGCTGTCTAACTAAAAGATCAAAGAGAGAGTAGTAGTTTAGTTTTCACGCACGCATGCATGATGAAAAGTGAAGACCGTCATAAAGAGAAAGAAAGCATGCACCCCTAAATAGAGAGGGAAGAAGAAAGTTTGAAATTTGTTTCATATCATATTGTACAAAACCTTCTTCCATTACTAAAAACCAAGACTTCACCAAAGAATGTCATTGTTCACTCTTATCGACGGATTTCAATTACTAATAGAGAGCCTGTTTGGTAAGAATTTTAATTTACAAAATAGTTTGACTTCTGCACATGCAATCTTTACAATGTATAGTGTATAATTTGACACTTGATAATGTTAACCAAAATTATCGAAATGACCCCAGATCACGAAGTCCAGTCAATGCGTGAACTTTAGGGGTAAAATTGTAATTTTTGAACACCTTTAACATATGTGTCAGATTACACCCCGTGCAAATTAATCAGGTGGGCCCGCAGGTCAAAAATAGAAAAATGGGTTTTCATTTTAAAATACATATCAAACAGACATAGAATTAACAACGGAAATTCCGTTTGTTACCGTCAATTAAGAGGCTATTTGGTATAGATTTTTTTGTGTGGAAAAAATAGGTTTATTAGTATAATATTGTTGACTTTTCAAAAGATTTTAAGGTGAAAAGACAAAAATGCCTTTAATCAACAAAATGCCATTTTAGTAAAAAAAAATAAAATAATTTTATCATTTCACCTTAAAATCTTTTGAAAAGTCAACAATATTAAAAAAAAAACCCCCCATTTTTTCAAAAAAAATCTGTACCAAACAGCCTCTAACTTGTCCTTGACGGAAAATCCATAAATGAGTAATATTCACCCTCAGCGGTGAATTAAATCAATTAAAATTCTGTAATTGTGTAAAAAAAATTGAAACATATTTTAACCAAGCACGGAACAAAAACCCGTCAGTGAATTTAACACCGTAGATGAGTAATTTATATTCACCATCACTAGAAAATGAATGAATGAAGCCCAATATGTTCCCCATATCTGCACACATAGGGGGAAAAATGACTTTATCACTTCCTTCGTAGATTTTTAGCATCATTTTTTTTTGTCTTCCTCAAAAACTAATAACTTAAACTAATATTTACAAGGTACAATCGAAGTTGGGCTGTCACACATCACATTTACAAAAATTCACGTGTAAAGAAGTTCACGAAGTGAGGTTGTCACAAACACATCACATTTACAAAATTCCAATGAATCTCGTATTTATTTTGTTATATCTATTGTAAGACCTATTAATGTTGCCTATTTAATATTATTAAATGAATTAAATGAAGTGGGTTTTAATGCTAAAATCTAATTGGTGAATTGAGAAGTGGTAGTTAAGAACTGCACACTTTGATAGAAAGTGGGCAGTTTTAAGCCAATTAGAAACTGACTCTCTACCTATAAATGTGAATCTATTCCATCAAAATGCATACGTTCAATAATAGAAAGGTAAAGAGAGAAAACAGTTTCTTTATTTTCTGATTTCTTTTATTGCAAGTTTTATTTCTTTAACTATCATCAATGGATCAATGTACGCCTAATTGCTTTATTTATAACGTGAAAATCATGAAGTTCTAAGATCAAAAATTTAAGGTTCATATTATTTAAGACTTTATATGAAGATATTGATTGACTAACATCTATTCCTCCTTGTCCTCATCATCGTCACAATTGAAAGGCAATGGCACTGATTTGAATGCACGATATTTCCCAACATTGTTAAGATGCTCGTTCTCTAACCTGAGTAAGAAAAACAAAGACATTAACATCAGATAATTGATGTAAAATCTAGTATGCACTAGATGTTATTGCTAAGTTGAAAGGAATAACTTAAATAAATAAGCATATCCCATTTCTAACAACTCAAACTTTTAAAATAGGTCGTTCAACACCTTCTAGCCAACGCTAGGTTTGACCTGAATAGCATTAGTGTGAAGATTACAAATTTTCTCTTCTTCCGATACCAAGCATAAGATGGTCAATTGTTATTGCAAAGATAAGGGACTAGTATACGGATCTTAGAGAATTACCTGAAAAAATTCCATATACCGCGACGTATAATCTCTAGAGCAGCTACAAGTGCAATAACAGTTTGTCCATGCAAGGAAAAAATTGTGACATTCATTACTGTCTGTATCCAGGCTAATCTCAACAAGACATCAAGGACCTGCAATAAAAGATACTACTGTTACAGCATGTTTGGCTGCGCTTGACTTACTTTTAAGTTACTGAAAACTCACCATGGCTACAAAGTACACGCTCTTATGTGGGATAAGAAGTTTGTCTCTCAACAAATAGTTCTTAGAGTTGCGTTGGAGAAGACCCCAGTCAATAACAATGTCCCAATATGTGCAAAAGATAGTAGCAATTGCTGAGGCTATCCATGCTATGTACTTCCAAACAACTCCTCTGTTAAGTGTATAGGCTGTTCTGGTACTAACGGCCAGAATTATAGAGAAATATTTCAGGCCATTGAATCCCTGTATAGCATCCTTCTCGTCATACAAACGGCGTAGACACTGAGCAATGAAGAAACTGTATTAGTCCTGCTCGAAATGAGTCATTCTAAGCGAGACGAGCGTTAGGATTAGAACAATAAATAAATGGCGAAAAATAAAGAACACAAGGATTTATATAGGTTCGTCTCAATATGTGAGACTACGTCATGTTTTCAGCCGCTGTAGTATTTTCACTATAATAAATGATGATTGTTGTTTACAAGACATCAGTCCTATATATAATAACTCAATGAAGGTTCCCTAGTAATAATGAAATTCTAAGGCAACTCAACGAAGGTTCCTAGTTATAATGAAATATTAAGGCAACTTAATTACAAAAGAAAAATCTCGAAAACACAATTATTTGAGCAAATAGAAATACTGTGGACCTTTCGGGAGCACTGCCTGCCTACCCCCGAGTCCCCGGGACGGGGGCCGCTGCCCCCCTTCCAACTCCCATGACGACCTTACCGCGAAGGTCGGCCAGCGCTCAGCTCTGCGTAGCCCAACAAATTAGGCTCCACAGCTTAACAACGAGGACCAAAGTCTCAGCATCTATCTCTCTCATCCAGTTTGTAGGGTCTCTAACACAATACATCTATAGATGCGAGAATATTATTCGTAGTCCAAATTAAATTTTCTGATTGATGTAAGTATTTGGATACTTATTGAAGTGATATAGCATATGCCTGATTTTAAATTTCTTATTGAAGACTAAAATTAAATAAATAAACGTGTTACCTCTCTAACAGTTTAAGCTTTTATATAATGTAGTTTAACATAATATTAGGCAAATATCCTAGATTCAAGTCTTGCTGCCCCTTACCTTTTAAAATTGTGCACTTGTCACCTCTTTGATTCAAAATTGAATTCGGTCATCACGTGAGACAGGGCATTGAAGAAAAAATTTAAATAAATAAGTAAATGTATTTGTTGGAAATAGGTTATTTATAAATTGATTAGACCAATTTTTGACCAAATATTCGGGTGAATCCCGATAACTGATTGTTATAAATTTATAGTCGAATGTATTCTACTCCGTGAGTAGATGCTCGTGGTATATTTGGTTTCGCAAAACTATTTCCAAATGAATGAAAAATTAGTAGCAAGTGAGGAATTTTATGATGAAGACATAATTTTGGACTAATTCATATACCTCTAGTTTGGATTTGGGTTTGGGCTTCAAGGAGCACCGCAAGTCTTTAGAGGGGACGAGGATTATATACTATCGGGTTCGGTTTAAAGCCCACACAAACGCCGTCGCCGACCGGGGTCGTCAATCGTGTTTTGCCCAATATATTATTTTTGGACAAAATAATTTATTTATGTTATGTTAATTTTAATCCTCCAATATTAAATATCCGAATTTGACACGTGTTACGTGTATAGAAGTACAAACACAATTGTTCAAACAAGTTTTTTCAGGTCTTGTCTCTGTTCATTTAAGTCGTTTAAGATAATGAGTCTGTTCAGACACAACTTTTGGTTTATTATAAATAGATTCCCTCACTTTTGCGAATATCATCAATTCAATCATCTATCAATCTTCATTATTCTGTCTAGCATTCTACAAAGCATTCTGCATCTATCCCTTTTCATATAGAGAGTATAAAACATTTATTAAGTTCGTTGTTTCTTGCTGTTTGAAGTGTTTCTACCACAAGAAGAAGACTATTTTGTCTTGGAAGACGATTGCCTTTTTACCGTGAGCACCTAGGCGGGGAAAATTCGTCTTAAGGTGATAGAGTCGAACTCTAGCCTCAGTCTACCAGAATTATAGATTAATTCTGCATTCTTTCATTTTTGTTACTTGTTTAGTTAATTCAAGTAAGTCATTTTACAAAATATATATTCCAACAGTACTATCATTGCTTAAGCACATAATTTTGTAGTTGTACTACTATGCGAGATATAATTTATCGGTTAGATACCTGAAGGAGGCGCCACCAGTATGGAATCGCAGCTAAAATGAATGAGAAAGTCTTGAAAACATCGTTTGTTTTGCAACTATTCTTTCTGAGTTTGAAGTCTCCCCAACCGAAGTAGCAAATATAAAACTCTAGGCTTCTAAAAGCTTGTACCTGTATTAAGATTGAAGAATTCAGTATATATAAGGTAAGAAACTGAGTAGATTTCTAATTATCTGACAGTCCCACGTCATTACCTGGCTTGTCAGCTGATCTGCCAAGAAGAAGTCGGATAATGTAACCTGGGATGGGATTGGGGGGTGGCATATAAACTGTGTTAGTCCTGTTGGGGAAGTTTTTTTAGTATGACAATGTAATGGTAATAACTTCTTTACCTTATATAAAGGTGCAAAGAAGCAATGGAAGAAGTAGATGATTAGGAAGAAACGGCTGGAGCGGTATATAATGTTGAAAGGGCATAGCAGAATAACAATTAAAAGCTGCAGAGAAAGGAAAAATTGAATTTAGTATCCGTGGCAATTTAGGACGTTGAAAAGGGGAAGCAAGTTTAATCTTATTCGGTAGCCATTTTTTCCAAAAAAAAAATTTTTCTTACAATTTTTGACTTTTCAACCATTTTACACTACAAAAAAATTTGAAAAGTCAATAAAGTACTCAAAAAACCCATTTTTTCCCCAAAAAACTACACCGAACATGCCCTTAGTATCTTACCAGTAATAAACCCAGAGGGAGAAGTTCTGTTATTCCCTTGTAATCTTGTGTTATCGGATCTATTTCCATATCAAGGTTTGCAAGTACACTTGCTATGGCTAGTGCACTTAGACAGAAACTGAGGAATAGAACCTCTTTGTAGCCAAGTTCTGTTCCTTCCTTGAACCCGAATATGAAAGGATAATTGACTCGATATCGCTTCCAGAAGTATATATTTGCAGCATACATTAGCATGTGCAGAACAATGAATCCGAACAAACTGCAATAAAACTATAACTGGAAAGATTAAATGATAGCCCTGGAGATGAATGTATTTGAATTCTTTCAATAAAAAGGCTAAATACCATTTTAAAAATGGTGTCTCGCCTTGTTTTGCTACAATAACAGTTTTTTGAACATCCAAAGATAAATACGAGTAAGGATTAACCTGTAAAGGGGAAACATAGTTTCCATGTATAGAACTCTGCCTTCTTTATCTAGGATATGGCGTTCTCGTATGATTAAAGCAAGGGTCATTATGAGAGAAAATGTGCAGCCAACAAGGAACCCTGTAAATATTTTGTACATAGATTGAGTTGATACTCAAAAATTCATGTCGTAAAGAATAAAGTACGTGTTTGGTATGCAAGATAATAAATAAGATTTTTTTAGTTTCTTTATCTTCCTTAATATTGTCAAGCAGTATCCAATTTTTCCTACAAACACGCTAAAAGTTCATTCAGGTAACTTGTTGGATAGAAAAGCAGAATCTTACCTGTTGAGAATGTAACTCTATGTCTTTCATTTTTGGCCTTTGGCCTTAAGATTCCCATCCCTTTCCTGCGATTCGAGTTGGAGAAATGCTTGATGAATGCATCTTCTACCCTTTCCATCAATTTGCTGACCTATAATTGCAAAAAATCAACTGATCTGAATATCCATTTTTCTCATGCATTACTTGTAGAAGTTCTGATAAAACAATGTGAGGAGCAACTCATAAATATCTCTGCTTTCTATTCTATGAAAAAATAAAAAAGGAAATCCCTTCATTCTCCTATTGAATGCAAAATCTCACCTCGTCCGAGCTGCCTAGATAGGAATTATCAACCATTGCCATATAAGATTTTGATGCTGTTCTTGAAGCGATCTGCCACAATAGTATCAATATGTTATTCAAAATTCTCTTTTCTAGCTTTTCAAGTGTTTCTATCTGAATAATTATGATTTTCTATATGGCAAAAAGTGATATATAAACATAATTTACCTTATCATATTTCTTCATGATTTTCGAGAAGGCCAAAATATTAAGAAAGCTGTTTCATTTGTAAATAAAGTACATCAGTAACAACAAAATCAAGAATGAAACAGTAATGAGTTATGTACTAGAAAATGTGGCAACAAACCTGTAGCTTTTTAGTAGCGCAAGCTTGTGGTAGAATTCAGCGAAAGCCTTTTTAAGTTGTGTTTCTGCTTTCTTCAAATTATCCTTAGTGAACTTCAAGTCGGTTTGATTCGGAAGATTAAGAAACCCTTTAATGGTGGAACGTGGAGTTTCTCGAGTAGTGTTCAATTTTACATAGTTAAGTATCTCTAAAGGTGCTGGTCTCACGGTCCTGATTGTATTTGGATTATGCCTTTGATCATTTAAATTCACTGGTATCATCTCAATGGCATCTTTATCATCACTTGATTCGTCTGATTGT
Organism: Forsythia viridissima; assembly: GCA_030279155.1. Classification (NCBI taxonomy): domain Eukaryota; kingdom Viridiplantae; phylum Streptophyta; class Magnoliopsida; order Lamiales; family Oleaceae; genus Forsythia; species Forsythia viridissima. The sequence goes on along the minus strand of CM059041.1, from coordinate 44,726,505 downwards.
CCCTGATTGCTTGAACTTTCTTCATCTATCACATCCATTGAAATTCTTCCTGAATCAGAATAAGAAAATTGTGTCATTTTTAGTAATCAGAATTACTCGCAGTCATCTTTATCATCACTTATGCATCGTTGTAGTTTGCTAATCTTGCATATTAGTCCGTGGTTTGAAACATACATCCTATGTATACAGCTTGTTTTCTCGTATGAAATGGCCCACGAGATGCATTAAAAGCTCTAACATACCATCATCCTGCAAAAGCTATCATTTGCTTGGTGTTGAGTATTGAGATACTCAGAATTCAGGCTGAAGAATCACAATGTTTGCAGCTCAAGAGAAGAAAAGCTAATAACACGCATTTGTTGAACACGTAAAAAAGAAAGTAGCAAGTGGAGTTGGTTAGGACAAAAATTAAGAGACTGAAGGGCAGAGCTGTCCGGGAACATGTACTTGTCCGACTCAATCTATGCGCCTTTACGAGAAAAAACTGCAGAAGCAAACCAATGTTATTTTTGATAAGGTTCTCCAGTAAAAGAGCACTAATATGAAAAATCACTCCTAAAACTTCTTAGATTTGTGAAAATAAAATGTAATTACTACCAATGAAAGTAACCAAAAAATTTACTACATCAATCTCCCATAAGTTTCTAAGAATATATACTTACTGCTAGCTCTAGCTGCAGACGGAGTAGATGCCGTTATTGCTGCTCTAGAAGCAGCAACATCCAAAGCAAGATGCGTCGTCTCCTCCAAGCTGTTCAGCCACCCTTCTGGATTCTCCACTTTAATCCGAAAAGCAATTAGAGCTTCCATTTGCTTGTTCAAAACAGCAGCCTCCTTCATTACCTCCTCCACTTTAAATTTGTAAAACTTCACAACTTTATTAAACTCACCATCAAGTCTTTTAAAGTAAATAAGTTCATATTCTCCTCCTTCATCTGCTGCATTTAGAAACATAGTTTCCGAGCCTTCTTCGCCATTTCTTCTCACTTCATTCACAAAAATGACGTGATTTTCAATGTCTGATGGAGTCTGGGGTTTAGGAGAATTGCTTATGCGCGTTGTTAGTCCACTGAATGCTCTGTAAAGGGAAAGATTTTTTTTCATGCTGTCATTTTGCTGGATATTTGAATTATTTCTTTGCTTAAAAACTTGGATTTCTTTCAAAACGGTTTTCAGAAAATTATAATCCATGTAGGCATCATTCCATTCTGGCACCATTTGAGATACAAATTCTTTACCAAACTTCATGATCTTTTCTCCTTTCTGTTAAGCAAAAATCTTGTTTAATGCCAGGAAAATAAGCAAATTTTCAGAAAGTTTAGAACAAAACGAGCAAACTAGATGATATCAGAAGTGTGATTTTATTTGTAGAGAAAAGAGGAAGATTTTTCAGCATTCAGGTTTGTCCTTGGTAACATTCTGAAGGGTGATAAAGTGATGTCTTAAACATTTTATTTTTTTTGAGGAATTTTCGGAACCGTTAAAATTTTATTAATCGTCACTCAGCCCTCATAAAATCATGTTTCACTTCAAATATCTAGCTACCAAGCTAAGTTAGGTTACAAAACCTAGCCTTGTAAAGTTGGACATGTGACGGGATGCGAAGATTTAATAGAGATTTGGACAATTTCTAAAACTAATTGTACAATTATAGGTTGAAACCCGACCATGCAAAATTTTCTTTTTTAATGCAATAATTGTAATAATATTTTTTTTGAATTATTCAAACCTTTCCAGCATTCTTTCGTTTCTTTCATTATTCCCCTTATTAAAATTTAATTCGTACATTGTATTTTTGTTTGTACTTTTGTAGTCTGCATCTCAGTTGAAAATATATTCCTCAAATGAGCTGATATTGGTTGATTTTGAAGATGTAATCAGTTGTCCAGTTGTTGCCATAATGATTTGAAAATTAAGTTTTCTTATCCACTATTAATGTGGAAAATTAGTTCTAACGACCATTTTAGAAGGATTAGTTTCTATAATAAATGTCCGAAAGAGATTTTTATTTCGCAAGAGACTCGCTTGAAGAGCAGTCGGGCGCAATTTAGTGTCGTTATTATGTTTCTTGAAATCTTGATTTGATCTTTTGAGTATTGTAGGATATTTTTGTAAACTGAGTTTAAACTCGTGTAAATTGACTAGTTCATGCAAATATGGAGAACGTAAGAGCCCTTTTGGTCTTCGACCCATTTAAATTTTTAGAAAATAAAAAGGCAACGTTAATAGCACATCATTAAACCATAAGGAGGGTTAAAAAAAAGTGGTATTACCAACATTATTTCTAGCTTTTTTGAACCTTTTACTGCAAGGACACTTTCTGTTTACTGTAATTAAACAAGTAGCAGGTGTGGCCAATTAATTGGGTACAAATGTATTTGGCCACTTGCTTTAGGATAGGATAGGTCCCAAGTAATAAATGAAAACTTTTCATACAGCTGTTCATGGACAGGGCCCAAATTGGTTGAATATTTATTATATATGAAGGGAGTTTGTTCATGCCATTAGCATATACTTCTCTTTCATGTCAACAACCAAAAAGTTTCAAATACTTTTAGAATTGTTCTTCAATTTGATCAATTCCTTTGATTTTCCTTAAACATTTCCTTGAATAAAAGTTCTTGTTTTTTGCAGCTGATTTCGTTGATGTCATGTACACAGACAGGGGTCGAACTTAGATTTTTTTAAAGACTAAACTACTACTTGAAAAAAAAAAAATTTATTTACACTTTAAATTAAAAATTTTCTGGAGTGGGACTAGTCTATAGTCCGGTCCCGCCGCCATAGATACACCCATGGTCATAGGAGATGCTAGAAGTCGTAATCAGTGGTCCAAAAGTTGGTTTAAGAACTAATTAATTAAGATATAATTGTATAGCCATGATGGGTTGAAGATGAACTTTTCACCTTTCCATTCCACGAATATGCTTTCTCGGCTATTAATGTTAAAAAATTAGTTGAACAACGATTTGAAGAGGATTACTTCTCCTTTCTACATATTTGATAAAATATTTATCAAACAGCACGAGCAAAAGTTTGACTACCGGTTGTTAACGGACGGGAGTTAAAATATATTTTTTTTAAAAATTATACTTATAAAAAATGAAGTTTTTGGACTAATGGAGATGTTAGGGAGCCCTCTCAATCCACCTCTGAATTAAGTGGCAGCATCAGACATATCTATTTGTGAGGTAAAAGTATATCAATATGTGCAATTTTTTATTTAAAAAAAATAACATAACATTAATGAGAATAAGTCAATATATTACTACAATCATTGTCTACTCGTTTTCATACTTTGAAACGTCGTCTAATTACATCGTTTTTAATATACACCACAAAATTATCACTGAAACATTGATCTCCCATCTGATATACTTATATTTCGACAACAATTTCAAACGGTAAAACAAATATTATATTGATTACAAAATACATATTTTATCACTTCAATAAGTGAATCCATCTCAATAATATGCACTAAAACTTTAGCCACTAGTTTATCAATACAGACTACATGGCCAGAATTTAGAAAGGGACACCTACCCAAGAGCAACACAATAGACCAATGAAATACCTTTCAATTTAACAAATAAATAAGCTGATTTTTATCATAAATCTTAAACTAATTTTCAAATATGCAAATAGATACAAAGTTTGGGATAAATTTTAATATTTTACCTAAATAATAAAATACATACGTAGCAAGACAATATTTTGAACATTCAAAGTAGGAAATTTGGCGTAGATGGTCTTTAACCTTTACCCTCAATACAGAAATGGTACATAACGTTTATTTTTTTGGCACAGAACTCCCTCACATATGTGTTTTGGTGCGTAATTGGTCCTTATTTAGATTAGAAAAGACGAATATGTCTTTAGTTTTAATTAGAAAAAATTAGATTTGAATTCTTAACCTTTACAAAATGTGCGAATCGATCTGATACATTTATTAAATAATATTAAATTTTGTATATTAAATATATCATTATAGTCGTGTGAATTAAATTTTTCATAAGAGAAAAATATAAAATTATTGTGAATTAAATATATGCAATTGACTAATTGCTATGTGATGTGAAAAATTTGAATAAAAATTAAGTTAAACAAATAACAAAATAACGTATATAATTTTATGACATTGAACCAATCTTATTATATTTTTATTTAACATAAAATGCTAATAAAAATTAATTTACACATTATGTGTTGTTTATTTTTGAACGAAAATAAAATGATAAATTAAAATATGAAGAATACAGTTGGATCAATAATATTTGTAGTTAATAAACATATAGTTCAATTAAATAAAAATATTTGAGCATCAAGTTTGTAACAAAGTTATATTTTATTGTTTTGTCATAACGATAAAATAAAAGTTTAAATTTTAAATAATATAATTACTTAATAATAAAAATAATAATTTTATTTGACATGTTTATTAATAATCATGAACTTAAATTTTAGTTATTTTATAATAGTTCGTAAAATATACAAAATAATATTGTATATTATCAATTTAGTCAATAAAGTGTTAATTAAAAAAAACATCGTTAATTTTCTTTAATTTCTTATAAAAAATAAAAGTATATGACTCATTTGCAGTTTTTGCAAATGTTAGCAACCCAGTTACAAATTTTTCTTATTAAAAATAGATGATATTAGTCTTTTTCATTAAACAATGATCAATTACGCCAAAACACATAGACTAATGACTTATGTGCCAAAAAATAAACGTTAAAGATCATTTGTGTCAAAAAACCTAAAAAATAATGGAACCCACCAATCAAGTCCGACAAAAAAATCAAGAAATATTTTCTACAAAGTTAAAACAAGATCGATTTACATGTGATCTAGCCTCAAATATTGCGGCTGAAACTTGAGAACAAAAAAGAAATCCGTAGACCAATGAACAAATCTAAAAGAAGAAGAAAGACATTGGAATATGGCTTGGTACCTGGTAGAGAAGACCGTCCATAATAAAGAGAGGAGCCAAAAATTGTAAAAGGGATAATTAGTTCATACACCTTTTTTTTAATAAAAAGTTGAAATATACCTACTGTTTTAAATTTTTTATTTTTACCCCACGTGTAAATAATACTTATAAAAAATACCTCTCCTCTATTATATAAACTTTTTTAAAAATATTTATTTATTGTATAGTAGTCCATGTACTTTATATAATATTTACTTTAGTTCCTATATTTCAATTAAGTCCTTCAAAAATTACATCTTAGGTCCTTAATCTTTTATATCTTTACAATTTGGTCCCCAAATTTTTAATTATCTTTCAGTTAAGTCCTCCAAAAATTGCATCTTAGGTCCTTCAACTTTTTACATATTTACACTTTGGTCCCCAAATTTCAATTATCTTTCAATTAAGTCTTTCAAAAATTACATCTGGGTCCTTCAACTTTTTACATATTTACACTTTGGTCCACAAATTTTCAATTATCTTTCAGTTAAGTCCTCCAAAAATTGTATCTTATGTCCTTCAACTTTTTATATCTTTACACTTTGGTCCCAAAATTTCAATTATCTTCCAATTAAGTCTTCAAAAATTGCATCTTAGGTATGGTAACATATGTGTTACCCGTGTCAAATTGATTTTAATAAAATTGAGGAAGTAACATAGGGTAACAAATATAATAACATATATGTTACACGCGTAAAAATATTGTTTTTAAAAATATAAATTGGAAATATTTGATTTTAAAACAAACTAATGTATTTTTAAAAAAACATTTACATGGAGATAAATCATAAAATAGCAATTGTATATGTTGTTATTAAAAATGAAAAAATTAAATATATTATTTTCATTTAACATAATTCGTAATTCAGAAAATTATAGAAGGATATAATTTGCTAAAAATTAATTTTAATGAAATTGAGTAAGTAACATAGGTTAACAAATATGGTAACATACATGTTACCCGATTGTAGACGAAATTAATGTACTTTTTAAATACATTTACAATAATATAAATTATACAATAGTAATTGTACAGAAAATGAAGAAGTAACATATGGTAACACATGTGTTATCCGTGTCAAATTGTTGATATTAAAAGTGAAAAAATTAAATATATTATTTTTTTAATATAATTCGTAATTCAGAAAATTGTAGAAGGATATAATTTGCTAAAAATTGATTTTTATCAAATTGAGTAAGTAACATAGATTAACAAATACAGTAACATATATGTTACCCGTGTAAAAGTATTGTTTTCAAAAATAAAAATTGAAGATATTTGATTGTAGACGAAATTAATGTATTTTTTAAAAACATTTACAAGTAGATAAATTATAAAATAGCAATTGTATTGTAAATAAAGAAATAACATAGGGTAACACATGTGGTAACATATGTGTTACACGTGTCAAATAGTTATTTTTAAAAGTGAAAAAATTTATTTTTATTTAATATAATTCATAATTCAAAAAATTCTAGAATGATATAATTTGCTAAAAATTGATTTTAATGAAATTGAGGAAGTAACATAAGTTAATAAATATGGTAACATATATGTTACCTGCGTAAAATTATTTTTTTTAAAAATTAAAATTAGAAATAATTGATTTTAGAAAAAATTAATGCATTTTTTAAAAACATTTACAAGAAGATAAATTATAAAATATGAATTGTATTGAAAATGATGAATTAACATAGGGTAACACACGCGGTAACATATGTGTTACCTGTGAAATTGTTGATATTAAAAGTGAATAAATTAAATATATTATTTTTATTGAACATAATTCATAATTCAGAAAATTATAGAAAGATATAATTTGCTAAAAATTGATTTTAATGAAATTGAGAAAGTAACATAGGTTAACAAATATGGTAACATATATGTTACCCGCGTAAAAGTATTGTTTTCAAAAATGAAAATTGGAAATATTTGATTTTAGAAGAAATTAATGTATTTTTTAAAAACATTTACAAGAATATAAATTATAAAATAGCCATTGTATTGTAAATGAGGAAGTAACATAGGGTAACACATGTGGTAATATATGTGTTACCCGTGTCAAATAGTTATTTTTAAAAGTGAAAAAATTAAATATATTATTTTTATTTAATATAATTCGTAATTCAGAAAATTATAGAATGATATAATTTGCTAAAAATTGATTTTAATGAAATTGAGAAAGTAACATGGGTTAACAAATACGGTAACATATATGTTACCCGCGCAAAATTATTTTTTTAAAAAAATTAAAATTAGAAATAATTGATTTTAGACAAAATTAATATATTTTTTAAAAATATTTACAAGAAGATAAATTATAAAATAGCAATTATATTGAAAATGATGAAATAACATAGGGTAACATATTTACATATGTGGTAACATATGTGTTACTTGTGAAATTGTTGATATTAAAAATGAATAAATTTAATATATTATTTTTATTCAACATAATTCATAATTCAGAAAATTATAAAAGGATATAATTTACTAAAAATTGATTTTAATGAAATTGAGGAAGTAACATAGGTTAACAAATATGGTAACATATATGTTATCCGCGTAAAAGTATTGTTTTTAAAAATAAAAATTGAAAATATTCGATTGTAGACGAAATTAATGTATTTTTAAATACATTTACATGAATATAAATTATAAAATAGCAATTGTATAGAAATTGAGCAGTAATATATGGTAACACATATGGTAATACGTGTCAAATTGTTGATATTAAAAGTGAATAAATTAAATATATTGTTTTTATTTAAAATAATTCATAATTCAGAAAATTATAGAAGGATATAATTGCTAGAAATTGATTTTAATGAAATTGAGGAAGTAACATAGGTTATCAAATATGGTAACATATATGTTACCCGCGTAAAAGTATTGTTTTCAAAAATGAAAATTGGAAATATTTGATTTTAGACGAAATTAATGTATTTTTTAAAAACATTTACAAGAATATAAATTATAAAATAGCAATCGTAAATGAGCAAGTAACATATATGTTACTAGTATAAAAATGTTGTTTTTAAATGAAAAATTGAAATATTAATTTTAAATGTAGAGAATGTATTTTTAAAAGATTTATAAAAATAGAGAAATGGTAAAATATTTATTTTAAAGAAAAATGAGGAAATAACATATAGTAACATATATGTTACCTATGTAAAAAAGTTGTTTTAAAACAAAAAAAATTAAAATATTAATTTTAAAGAAAAATAACGTATTTTTTAAATAATATAAAATATTGATTTTATTGCAAATGAGCAAGTAACACATAGTAGTAACATATATGTAACAAGTATTAAAATATTTTTTTAAAATGAAAATTTAAAATATTGATTTTAAATAAAAATAACGTATTTTTAAAAAATTTATAAAAGTAGAGAAATGGTAAAATATTGATTTTAATAAAAAATGAGGAAGTAACATGTAAAAACATATATGTTACATGTGTAAAAATGTTGTTTTAAAATTAAAAAAAATTGAAATATTAATTTTAAAGAAAAATAGCGTATTTTTAAATAATTATAAAATATTGATTTTATTGCAAATGAGCAAGTAACACATAGTAACATATATGTTACTAGTATAAAAATGTTGTTTTAAATGAAAATTTGAAATATTGATTTCAAATGAAAATAATGTATTTTAAAAAATTTTATAAAAATAGAGAAATAGTAAAATATTGATTTTAATGAAATATAAGAAATACAAGTTGATAGGATCTCATTCTTAAGTTCTATGCTATCTCGTGTAGGTCTCGCCTTACTTGAGGTCTCATTCTTTATGTTTTTAGGTGATGGATGTGTGTGGAGCTATATAGCGATTCCATAAGGTCGATGGGGGTGGGTGCGAAAATTTAAGTATTGTAATTGTACTTTATAAAATTTATGTATGTACTAAGTAGTCTTAATATTTCTCCATTTATAAAAGTAATAGAGTAAGACCCTTTTCTTGGTGTAGAGAAAAAAATAGAGAGGCATAAGTTCAGACATATAGTAAATTTTGCAACGACATCAAGTTGACGTACATCTCGCATTTAGAGTGAATCACTCTAAATTATTTGTTCTAACTTGTTTTTAATTTCTCTATTTCGTTTTCATTATTACTTTGGGTAATATATAATTAGCCATTAATGCATAACATTCATGAATAACTTTCTCCACTGATAATGTAGAAAATTTAGTTTTAACAAATAACAACCACTTTTAAATGATTAGTTTCTAATGCTAAAGTTGAAAATTAGATTTTTATTTCAAGTATTAAACATTTTGTAACATGTTTTAAAAATTGTAATAGGAGCATCTATTGTGCAAAATAAATTTTAACGTGCGACACAAATTGATAGAAGAATACATGTGATTATATGAGGCGGAAAAAAAAATCCGTATTGAAATTAATTATGCGAATGATACATGAACTTTCATTCCGTGTTTTAAAACTATATATGAATTTAAATTTGTTTCAAAATCACGTATATACTAACAAAATTGTTTCTTATCAATACTAAAAATTGGCCAAAATTGACGGAATAGTGGATGTGACAAACGGAAAACACGTGGCATTAAAATAGTGTTTAAAATGTACATGTCATCAAATTACATTTCCCAAATGGAACCTTGCTTTGAAAACCAAAAAAAGAAAAAAGAAAAATATATAATCATCCCCACCAATGTTAGTTTTTTAGAGTGAAGGGTGGTGGTTACTAGGTGGTGGTTGTGGAAGGGGAAGGTGTGGTGGTTGCAAAGGTAGTGGCGGGGCGGGTGTTTCGTGGGGATGATTATTTTTTGTTCTTTATTTATTTTTCCATTTTTGTTATGAAAGTGTATTTGGCAAATGCATGACACGTTCATTTTAAACACTATTTTATTTCTATATTTGTTTTTCGTTTGCTATGTGAGTTATTCTGTTAGTTTTGATTAGACATATGTTAATTTTTAGGTAAATAACACTGGATCAAGTTTTGAATCTTGTGACGATGGGATTTCAAATATTTAATTTCTAGCACTCGAAATCTCTAATATTTCAAACGTATTTGTCAGGAGTCATTTTTAGATGGAAAACATCAAATTTGATGATAAGTGAACATTCGAGGCCCGCTTGATAAACTGATGAAGGGAAAAAATGTCCATAACAAGTCTGAAGTCACTAAAATGTCCCACATGGTGGTTGCTGAGGCGTGTTTGGGTTGATTATTTGGCTGAGGTAGATTACTTTAATTGTTTTTAACGTGCCACGTCTAATTTTGTCTGCCACGTAGCAGATTTCGTCCAATTTTACAAACGGAGAGTTGACGCATGGTGAATGAAAAACGATTTACAAAATTCATTAAGTAAATAGATACATTTACACTGACAAAGTAGTTACATATTCAAAGTTCAATTACATTTATCACGATTGTAGGGAGTTTTTCCGTTACACAAAGAAAATTGTATTTAAACATGTGTCATTAAATCTTCAATTTCTCCTATTACAAACTATTTACTTCTAAACTTGACTGATCGCTTCAATGTATCTCCATGATTCGTTCATCTACAAAGTCTATTGACCTCTTTAATTCATCTCTTTCAATTGATTATTTTTCTCCACCGACCATTTCTAAAATATATTCATCATTTCAATACATTATCATAATATATAGAGTATGGTCGTATCCCTTACTGTTTTAAATTAACACTTTGATTTTACCTAAAGAAAAATAGAGTTATCCTTTATTAGAAGCAAAAAATTCAATGCCTTTTGCAGCCTCATCCTCGACCTCTCAAAGCAAGAGAAAGAAAATGGCAACTTTCACCTCTCTCTACCCTTCAACCTCCTCTTGTCTTCTCTCTCCTCGCAGAACCCGAAAACAACAGTACTTTTCTTTCTTGAAATCAAATTCATCCTGTATATACTTAAAGAAAACACCATTATCTGTAAACTCAGTTCTCTCGACAGAAACTGATCCAAAAATCCCACAAACAGTGCAGACTTTCTGGCAGTGGCTGAAAGATGAAGGGGTAGTGTCGGCGAAGACTCCGGTGCGGCCGGGGTTGGTGCCGGAGGGCCTTGGACTGGTGGCCACAAGGGATGTTGCTAAAAACGAGGTCGTTTTGGAGGTGCCCAAGAAGTATTGGATCAATCCTGATACTGTTTTGGCATCAGAGATTGGAAATGTGTGCTCTGAATTGAAGCCTTGGATTTCTGTTGCTCTGTTTTTGCTCAGAGAGAGGTTTAGGGAGGACTCTAAGTGGAAAATTTATATTGATATTCTCCCAGAGTATACTAATTCCACTATATTTTGGTGGGTCTCGTTCAAATTTTCTCTATGAATTTGTGTTCTATTTTTAAGATGTTATAGCATGTTTCGCCTGGTTTAAAACCCAGCTTTTTTGGACAGTAGGCGCCTATAAGGTACTTTTAAGCAGGGCCAAACGTGATCTTAACGTGTTTGCATATATATTTTGTGTTTGGAATTCTTATGGGTTTGAAGTTTTATGTTGATAAGTACTGTTTTATATGTTATTCCAGTGCAGGTCAGAAGAGGAGCTTTCTGAGATTCAAGGTATAGTAATTTCTTGCTGAAGCATGGTGTTTGATTAAAATGATTTAAACCTTATCTTCTTATTTATCTTGACAATAACGTAATAGTTACTTTCAACATAAGTTTACTTAAGAAGTAAGGAAAAAGTAACTTATTATCGAAACATGTTTTTTCATGAAATGGCTTTATGGGCCTAAAAGAATTTGATTTAAGTAGTTTATTTCTGCTGCTGGCTGTTGTGGATATCCATAATTGAACTTGTAATTACTCTGAGGTTGTGCAGGAACTCAACTATTGAGCACAACATTGGGTGTAAAGGAGTATGTTCAAAATGAGTTTCTGAAAATTGAAGAAGATATCATACTTCCCAACAAGCAGCTCTTCCCTATTCCTATAACATTGGAAGATTTCTTTTGGGCGTTTGGGATACTCAGATCAAGGGCATTTTCTCGTCTTCGCAATCAAAATCTCGTGATAATACCCTTTGCAGACTTGGTAAGATACGGATTTGCCTATAAATAGCTGTAAATTTCAATTTTCAGTAAGAAATTCGTTGGGCAAACCATCCAAATTTTCTTGCTCGAAATGACAGATCTTTTTCGTTTGCATAAAATCCTTGTGGTATTGCTGGGTCTCATACCTAAAGCAGAATTTGACCTTATTGACATAATATAAATTTGCAAAATGGAGAATTAAATATCTCTCGGTAAGCTGCCCAAAAGAATGAGTCTTCTCTCTATCACCTTCAGGCTCCCGAGGACAAATCCTGGGTCTCATGGCATGTAGGCACCTGAGTCAAGTGAAGAAACTCCGGGATAATGTATCAGAGGGTTGTAAAAGTGAAAATCGAAAAGGAAAATATAGGAGTTATCCAACAATAGCATTTTATTATACTATATTCTGCATGGCTAATTAGTTTAAGTAATTGCATAAAAATGATGCGGAAAAAATCTAAGAGGCTGCACTGGATTAGTCATTGTTCAAGATTCATTTGTTCCTTTTTTTTTTTTCCCTAATACTTCCGTAATATATAATGCAACTACACTAGATGCAATTTATCCAGAAATCTATGATTTACATGCTTATTAACGTTCTTGGAACCTCAGATCAATCACAGTTCCCGAGTTACTACAGAAGATCATGCTTACGAGGTTAGAGGACCAGCAGGTCTTTTTTCCTGGGATTACCTCTTTTCTTTAAGGAGCCCGTTACCACTCAAGGCTGGCGAGCAGGTGAATTTCATTACCTATATCTGTAGCTGCTTTTATCCTGACTTAGATGCTACAACAGCAACATATACGACACATTTTAAACGTGAAATAGCTAATGTAATGCACATATCGGGTTAAAATTGTCGTATTTGCTTTATGCTTGTAACCATCTTCACACGATTCATCCAATGGACCAAATGAAAGAGTACATGTACAATCACTTAGTGACACAATATACTCAAATAATTGGATTCACATTATTGGTAATTCTGGCAGGTTTTTATCCAATATGATTTGAATAAGAGCAATGCCGATATGGCTCTGGACTACGGGTTTATTGACTCGAGATCAGATCGTGATGCATTCACGTTGACACTGGAAATATCAGATTCGGACAGCTTTTATGGTGACAAGTTGGATATAGCTGAGTTAAATGGTTTAGGAGAAACTGCATACTTTGACATTAAGTTGGGACAACCTCTTCCACCTGCTATGCTTCCATATCTACGGCTGGTAGCACTTGGAGGAACTGATGCTTTTCTTCTGGAGTCAATTTTCAGAAACACTATTTGGGGCCACCTCGAGTTGCCTGTTAGCCGCGCCAATGAGGAGCTTATATGTCAAGTGGTTCGGAATGCATGCAAATCTGCACTTTCTGGCTATCATACCACCATCGAAGAGGTAACATTATCCTTGTTTCGTATTAAAATTAGTAAGGTACATACACTTCAATTTCCTAATCTTAATAATTTTGAGTTTTTAAAGGGTAAATGTACTAACAAGGTAAAATGCAGGATGAGAAGCTGAAGGAGGAAGAAAATCTAAGTCCAAGGCTTGAAATAGCCATTGGAGTAAGAGCAGGAGAGAAAAAGGTATTGCAACAGATTGACGATATCTTTAGAGAGAGGGAATTGGAATTGTATGAACTCGAATATTACCAAGAAAGGAGGCTCAAAGATCTTGGTCTGGTTGGGGAACAAGGTGATATAATCTTCTGGGAGCCCAAGTAGGTACTATGAATCTGATTATGGTTGAGAGGCATCATCTTGTTATACCACATGGAAGAAGGCTATAGGTACTTCTCATGGATCAAAGAACAGAATATTTCAATTCATACTCCAGGAATGTTTTGAGGAAATTTATGTTTTGCTGGTTGCAAGTTTTGGTCGATTGAGCTCCAAATTTTCAAATTTGAGATCATTTTATTATATGATTATTATCTTGCTGCATGATACGTGCTTTGAAACATGCTCAAATTGCATTTTCACCATCTTTTTCATTGTAATTTTTACCAGTGAAATGTGGTTAAATTCATCTTTCCACGATCTCCTAATATTGCTCATATGACCACAGTATGTTTTACTATTAACTTGGACTGTTTTTTTTTTTTTTTTGGTCAAGACCATCTGTATCTAGGTGGAGGTTTAGCATGAATTCCTACTTGTTAATTAACAAAAACCAATAGTAGAAAAGGGAGAGGCATAAAACATTACTTCCAGAGTTGCACAAGATAGAGGAGAGAAGAACACGAGAAACCGAGAAAATAAAGCATTAAACTTGGAGGTACACAAGCATAGGCACACCAACAGGAGGCAGCGGCCATTTTACAGTATTCCTTGAGATAATTACGCAAGACTTGAAATGATAGAGTTCCGTGAGTTCTGCAAACTAAATTGGGTAACTTACGAATTTTCAATTAGTCCTTAGGCAAGAAGCGATGGAATATATTGTTGGATAAAATTCAACATGTGGGGCCAAACATGTATATATTAAAATGTGTGGTGCTATCTTAAAGTTTTAGTCAATAAAGTGATCTACTAAAGACTATTTTGGACTAATGGGTATTAAGTGTTATGAGATTAAAGTGTAGAGACGGATACAATGTTTTAAATTGATGAGGGGTCGATTTAACAACATTGAAACAAAATAACTGCCCTGCAGTTATATATACAGGTCATGGTCCCCAATTGAGCGTGGCTTTTCATAACTCTTTGTATCCCCGTCAACAAGAGACACTAAGGAGAAAACCACGGATCAATTGGAAGACCATAACCCAGTTCGATCAAACAGAATCATGGATTCAGGTACGCTTCCGCTTCAGTATTAATCTTGGTAATTACAGCATGATGGTTTTAAGTCATAGATATGCAATCATTCATATTTATGAATTCGGTAGATTAATTCTAACAAGTGGTATCAGAGCCTCCTTCATGTTGAATTATCAGATATGAATATATGTGGACATAATTCGTTTTTTGTGAAATTATAAATTCATGGTGTATCTATATATTCTTTAATCATGGATTTGGAAATTAACGAACAATTCGTATATATATTATGCATGTATATACGCGCAATAGTTGCAAAAATATGATTCCAATTTCAGTATGCATATTAACTCTCAAATATGCATGTATATATATATAGATATAGATATATATCTTGTTTAAGAACATGGGTTTTCTCAATTTTCGGTTTGCAATGGTCGGATTTATGGATTTGTGGGTTGTTTATTGGTTGATGTTATATCATGGATTGATTGTTGCCGTCGTTGGATTCAGGACACGCAGCGCCGGAGATGGCGCTGCGGCGGGTGGCAGCGTCGCTGCCAGCGACGCTGCGTGTGGAGTTCCTGCAGCGCCGGAGATGGCGCTGCAGGCGGAGACTCCGGCAGTGGAGCCGCGGAGACCGCGGCGCCATCTCCGGGTCTCGTTGATGGCGGCGGCAGCTAGGGTTGAAACCCTAGCTGCTGCATTTTGTGATTTTTTGGCCTAGGGACTTCCTTCGGAAATTAGAAGACCTAAAGGGCTGGTTTGCAATTTGGGAAATTTTGGTTTATTTAACCTATGGTCCTCCTGATTATTCCCTCATTTAATTAAACCCTAAAGTTTTAAATTCATTTAAGTTGGCCCTTTAGACTTCTGAATTTATAAAATAAGTCCCTATAGTTTTAGTAATCAATTAAGTTGGGCCTCTGAAGTTCTGAATTTTATGATTCAGTCCCTAAAGTTTAAGATTTTAATTAATTGGCCACTAAAGTTTTGGTAAAATTGCAATTTAGTCCTTCAAGCTTAAAATCTTTCATAATTGGCCAATCAAATTTAATTAAATTGCAATTTAACCTTCCAACTTAATGATTACTTAATCCTAAAGCTTTGAACTTCAAAAATTCAAATCCTAAAGTTCTAAATATATGCAAAACAGTTAATTCAGGTTCAAATTTTGGTATGATGGACTCTTTTGAGAAATATAATATTCCAAAGTGAATTAATTGAAGCAACATGCTGCCAAAGTAACCTCTCTTGTGGAAATTAATTCACTTAGAATATTAGAAGGTTTTGTGTGTGTGTGTTGTTCATGCGAATATTGATCGGCCCAAAGGAAGGTCAATGTTTGGCTGGAATTTCACATGCACCTGTGGTGATAAACGCGTGACGATTATTTGGTTTAACGTGTGATCAATAAATCGGTCCAAAGAAAGGTTTATTGATTGACATGTCTTATTGTCAGTGTTTGATTGCTACATCGAGGTACCACTTACGAGTCAATGTTTCTGTCCAAAGACTAAATATTGATGTTGTGCTAGGTATTTTGTGATGGGCCTTACCAATATATTTGAAATTATCATTTGCATAATTAAGTACTAATGTAAGTTATTTCTATCTCTTTCTCTATACAGCTCATTCATCCACTTCCACAATATCTGCAAATATCAATTCAATCCCCATGCTTAATGGGTCAAACTTCAAGGATTGGAAAGAGAACGTTTTAATTGTTCTTGGCTGCATGGATCTCGACCTTGCTCTTAGGATTGAGAAACCTGCTTCTCTTACGGATGTAAGTTCACCTGATGACAGGAGGAACTTTGAGAAGTGGGAACGCTCAAATCGCATGAGTCTTATGATCATTAAGCGCGGCATTCCAGAAGCCTTTAGAGGCGCAGTATCTGGGGAGGTAATTGATGCCAAAGAATTCCTTGCTGAAATTGAAAAGCGTTTTGCGAAAAACGATAAGGCTGAAACAAGCACGCTTCTGCAAAGCTTGATTTCAATGAAGTATAAAAGCAAGGGGAACATAAGGGAGTACATCATGCAGATGTCTCATACTGCTTCAAAACTTAAGGCACTAAAACTCGACTTGTCTGATGACTTGCTCGTGCATTTAGTATTAATATCGCTTCCTGCACATTTCAATCAATTTAAGGTCAGTTATAACTGTCAAAAGGAGAAATGGACTCTAAATGAGCTCATTTCTTATTGTGTGCAAGAGGAAGAAAGGTTGAAGCAGGACAGAACTGAAATTGCTAACTTGGCAAGTACCTCCAAAGATAAGGGCAAGAAAAGAAAAACAGAATATGAAGCTGCTAAGGGTCCAGAACAGAAGAAACAACATAAAGACAAAGAGGGTTGTTTCTTTTGCCAGAAACCTGGACATTTAAAGAAGGATTGTACTAAATATAACGCTTGGCGTGCAAAGAAAGGTACATTTCTTAATTTGGTCTGTTCTGAGGTTAATTTAGCTTCAGTACCTAGAAACACTTGGTGGTTAGATTCTGGTGCTACTACTCACATAAGTGTTTCTATGCAGGGTTGCCTGTTCTGCCGAAAGCCAAATGATGCTGAAAGATTCATCTTTGTGGGCGACGGAAAATCGGTGGAAGTTGAAGCAATAGGCACTTTTAGGTTATTGTTAGGGACTGGTTTTTATTTGGATTTGAAAGACACTTTTGTTGTACCGTCGTTTAGACGGAATTTGGTTTCTATTTCCTTATTGGACAAATTTGGATATCATTGTTCTTTTGGAAATTGTCAGTTTAGTCTTTCATTAAATTCAAATATTGTTGGTACTGGTTCATTATGTTCATACGATAACTTATATTTGCTTGATACTATTGCGTCATATAATGAAACCTTGCATGTGGAATCACGTGGTACTAAGCGAAAATTAAATAAAGAAAATTCAGCAAAACTATGGCACAAGCGCTTAGGTCACATCTCAAAAACAAGAGTTGAACGACTTGTGTCAGATGGTATTTTGGATTCCCTGGACTTTACAGACTTTGATGTTTGTATTGATTGTATCAAGGGAAAACAGACCAAAACAAAAAGGTTAGGTGCCAATAGAACTTCGGGCGTCTTAGAATTGATACACACAGATATTTGTGGACCATTCTCTACGGCTTCTTGGAATGGTCAACAATATTTTATATCATTCATAGACGATTACTCACGTTATGGGCATCTATATCTTATTCATGAAAAATCTGAGTCACTGGATATGTTCAAGGCTTTCAAAGCTGAAGTTGAGAATCAACTCAACAAAAGGATTAAAAGCGTTAGGTCTGATCGTGGTGGTGAGTACTACGGCAGATATGACGGTTCAGGTGAACAACGTCCAGGACCATTTGCTAAATTCCTAGAGGAATGTGGAATCGTCCCACAGTACACCATGCCAGGATCACCTAGCATGAATGGTGTAGCTGAAAGACGAAACAGGACTCTTAAGGACATGGTAAGGAGTATGATTAGTCATTCTACTTTACCAAAATCACTCTGGGGAGAAGCATTAAAGACTGCAGCTTATATTCTGAATAGAGTACCAACTAAATCTGCTGCTAAAACACCTTATGAGCTTTGGACTGGCAGAAAACCTGTTCTAAAGCATTTCCACATTTGGGGATGTCCAGGTGAGGCTAGGCCTTATAGGCCACATGAAAATAAACTGGACTCCAAAACTATAAGCAGCTATTTTATTGGTTATTCTGAGCGATCAAGGGGCTACAAATTTTATAATCCCACACTTAAGTCAATTTTTGAAACGGGAACTGCAACATTTTTTGAGGATGTTGAGTTTGGGGGGAGAAATAAGGTTAGAGACATTGTCTTTGAGGAAGAAACTGAGGAAGGATCGATTTCGATTCCTACTATTACTTTTGACAATGTGCAGGTCTCTGTACCTGTCACTGATCAAGAAGTATATCCGGAACCTCAGCAAGATAATGTTGAAGAACCTCCCACCATTCCAGAAGTACAAACTCAACAACCTCAAGAACCAATACCATTAAGGAGATCCACTCGAAAAAGGAAAAATGCTATTTCAGATGACTTTATAGTATTTCTCCAAGAACATGAGGAAAATAATGGAATGATGGAAGATGATCCAATCAATTTCCATCAGGCCATGAAGGGTTCTGATTCTCAAAAGTGGATTGATGCCATGAATGAGGAGTATAAGTCTATGCAAGACAATAAAGTTTGGGATCTTGTCCCATTACCAGAAGGTGCGAAGCCCATTGGTTGTAAATGGATTTTTAAAACCAAAAGGGATTCGAAAGGTAATGTGGAAAGATATAAGGCTCGTCTTGTAGCTAAAGGCTTTACACAAAAGGAAGGCATTGACTTCAAAGAGACTTTCTCTCCGGTTTCAACGAAAGACTCTTTCAGGACAGTCATGGCACTTGTTGCACATTTTGATCTTGAGTTACATCAGATGGATGTTAAGACAGCGTTTCTCAATGGAGACATTGATGAGACGATTTATATGGTGCAACCAGAAAACTTCGTGTCAGGAGACTCGAAGAATATGGTTTGCAAATTAAAGAAATCTATCTATGGACTCAAGCAAGCTTCCCGTCAGTGGTACTACAAATTTCATCAAGTGATTATCTCGTTTGGTTTTGAGATAAATATTGTTGATGATTGTGTATATCACAAGTTCAGTGGGAGTAAGCATATTTTCCTGGTTTTGTATGTTGACGACATACTGCTTGCCACTAATGATATAGGCATGTTGCACGAAACCAAGACTTTTCTGTCAAGGAATTTTGAGATGAAAGATCTTGGGGACGCTTCTTTTGTATTAGGGATTCAAATATACCGAGATCGCTCTCGGGGTATTCTTGGATTGTCACAAAAGAGCTATATCGATAAAGTTCTTAAAAGGTTTGGCATGCAGGATAGTAAACCAGGGGACACCCCTGTTGCTAAGGGAGACAAATTTAGTCTCAATCAGTGCCCGAAAAATAATCTTGAAGTTAAGGAAATGCAGAAGATTCCCTATGCATCAGCTGTTGGGAGTCTGATGTATGCTCAGGTTTGTACACGTCCAGATATAGCATTCATTGTTGGAATGCTGGGCAGATATTTAAGTAACCCTGGGATGAATCATTGGATAGCAGCAAAAAGGGTTATGAGGTACTTGAAGAGAACAAGAGATTGCATGCTTACATACAGCAGATCGGATCAGTTAGAGATCGTAGGGTACTCCGATTCTGATTTTGCGGGATGCCAAGACAGTAGAAAATCCACATCAGGCTGCATATATCTGCTAGCTGGAGGAGCTATATCCTGGAGGAGTGCTAAGCAGACACTCGTAGCCTCTTCCACTATGGCAGCAGAATTTGTAGCATGTTATGAGGCATCTAATCATGGGATATGGCTGCGAAATTTTGTCACTGGGCTGCGCATTCTGAATGGCATTGAAAGACCATTAAAGTTATATTGTGACAATAACTCTGCAGTGCTATATTCTAATAACAACAGGAGTTCAACTAAGTCAAAACACATTGACATTAAGTTCCTGGTTGTGAAAGAAAGGGTACAGAATGGACAGATTTCCATAGAGCATATTGGGACAAACTCCATGATTGCGGATCCGCTTACTAAGGGATTACCACCCAAGGTTTTTCATGAGCACACTGCTCGTATGGGTGTTGTATTTCTTGAGGATATCATGTTTTAGTGGGAGTTTGTATTTTGGTTGCTTTATGTTTGTTTTTGGACACATTTGTGTATTTGGATAATTTTCTGTACAGAAATAAAGTATTCAGTTCATTCCATTCTGTTATATTATGTTTGGTATTGATCTCACTTAAGAAATAAAGTCGGACCAATTGAAAATAGACATGTTTGGATCACATAACATGTAATTTTCATACTACACTCTCATGATTGATCTATGTCATTTGGTTGTATTAGTGTATGTGACCATTGATGGATTTAGTTACGATTAATGTAACGAAAGTCGCTTTGATCCTACATTGATATGATTGATGGACGAGATTGTTTGGAAATACCCTTAACAGTGATAGCAAAATTTTGAGCTCATAAGGTTGTGCACATTTATAAGGATACATGTATGGCCCAGTGGGAGATTGTTGGATAAAATTCAACATGTGGGGCCAAACATGTATATATTAAAATGTGTGGTGCTATCTTAAAGTTTTAGTCAATAAAGTGATCCACTAAAGACTATTTTGGACTAATGGGTATTAAGTGTTATGAGATTAAAGTGTAGAGACGGATACAATGTTTTAAATTGATGAGGGGCCGATTTAACAACATTGAAACAAAATAACTGCCCTGCAGTTATATATACAGGTCATGGTCCCCAATTGAGCGTGGCTTTTCATAACTCTTTGTATCCCCGTCAACAAGAGACACTAAGGAGAAAACCACGGATCAATTGGAAGACCATAACCCAGTTCGATCAAACAGAATCATGGATTCAGGTACGCTTCCGCTTCAGTATTAATCTTGGTAATTACAGCATGATGGTTTTAAGTCATAGATATGTAATCATTCATATTTATGAATTCGGTAGATTAATTCTAACATATATAACACCACAAATGGAAGAGGTGAGCTATGACCATGAGGACAGCCCCTTTCCATGCTAACATATAGTCATCGTCTAACCTCTTCAAGAGAGTGTCCCCCAATGAGGTTGGGGTTATTTTTCCCATCAAATGCCTAATTACTAGACTTGAACTCAAATATTTTGTTTGGCTCTGCTATTATGTTTACCATCTTTATCACATGTATCCATTTAAATTAGATCTTCAACCGTCCGTCTCCCCGAGTCTATAGTTCAGATAAATATAGTCTTGTTCCAAATAGGTTTCGAGCTCTTCAATCATGTAAAACCATGACATCTCCTACACTCCAAAAGGTACGGTCTCTCATTGACTATCAATTCTTCCTCTCTACTAGGGTTGAACAACGAAACCACAAAACCAACTCGAAACCGTTTTTTTGAAACCGTTGGTTTGGGTTCACGTGAATCCGTCGACGTTTTGGTTTTGAACCGAACCAAACTGCTTCAAAGAGGTTTGGTTTAGGTTTTAATTTTTCCAAACCGTTTTAAAAAATAAAATAAAATAAAACAAAATAATTTAAAATTTATTCAACTCAATTAAAACTAAATCCATTTATTATCCATACTAGACCCAACTCAATTAAACAAAATACTCAACCCACTTAAATCAATCTATTATCCATATTACCGTTTCTTTCTCTACATTTTCTTTTCGATTCCGACCACCGCTTCCGAAATTCTTGATTCACCTCCGCCTAAACAACCACCATACTCTGATTTTCTTTTACTAAATTTTCTGTGGGTTTTGAGGAGTGATTCAATCTGTAATTCAAGCAAGTTTTCTATTTTTTTTGTAACAATTTAGTTTATTTTCTGCCAGATTTGTGGTTGTTATAAGGAAATGATAACTCCATCATTAGCTCCATCAAAATATGCTATTCAATCTGGTGGCCCAAGTCCTTCACAAATTCCTTTGGGTATTTTCAAACTCATTCCATCAATTTTTAAAGCTAGACTTGTTCGAGAAGCTCAAGTTGATAAGAATGGTTTGGTGGATTGCTTAAATGATCGTTGTGAAGATTTAACCAATGAGCCTTTCTACATATTACTTTGATAGAAATTGAATGCAAATAAGTATAGGATTGTCTCCCAAATTGCCAAAAGATGTGTTAGTCATTCAAATATCAACTGTTGCTTGTGTCTGCATTCTCTACCAGTGGTCAGATTCTTAATTCGTTAGGAGTTCGTTGAGTGCAAAGATGGTTGAAGCGATGATTTGCACTAAGAATTGGTTGTATAGTAACAAAGAGCCTATATTGATTTGTTTATATTTGGATGAAGTAGACGCATTAGATGATTCAGAGAAAGTTCCAGAAAATATTATTGTATTTGATATTTATATTCATTTTCTTTTATTACTAGATTTATATCATTTAATTATAATTATGAATATATTTACTATATTCTTATCTTTACGTAGAGAATGAATCGTGTGTTACAACTAGAGATGTTGCGCCAATTAATATCGACTAAGATGTTACTCTAAAGGCATCATGTGCCTGGCATTTCCCTTCACATTAAAAATGCAGCTACAGCACGGTAGGAGTCAGACACCATATTCACTACTCATTTTTGCAAGTAGTTAAAAAGACTCTTGTTGGTAGCGAGTCCCTATTTGCGTCTGGAGATGCCTAGTTTACGTACGAGCAATGGTGGCAATAGTAAAAGGGGAAAAGATAATGCATTTATCTCGAGATTCACTGGGAGAAGATAAGTCTAGCAAAAATACATTTATACGAGCCTAGCAAAAAGCTCGATGAAAGCCAATCATGCCCGCTTTACGGTACGGGCGGGTGGGTTTGGAGGAGTTAACTTTTTTTCTCCTACTCTTTTTCTTTTTCCTTTCATGTTTACATTCTTATTTAAATTCGTGTTTGTAAAGAACATTGTCAATTAACTCTTTCGACGAGGTGGAAAAATGAATCCAGACTCATCCTGCCACGTCATATTTTCGTTTGTCAAAAGATTGACAGAGATAGATGACTAACTTGAAACGTATTATAAAGTAGAATGGGCAACCGGTTTAAAAAAAAAGATACAGACAAGTGGCCAAATGGGTTTTTAACCATATAAAGTCTAAGATCCAAAATTACAAAAAATTGAGATAGAGAAGGAGAGAATGATTGCTATTAATAGTTGAGGTACTATGTGCTTGTTTGGTAAAGTTTTTGTAGATTATAAATTGTATGTACTATGAAATATGTGTATAAAAATAATGTTTAACTATGTTTGAAAATTCATTATGCTTGGACAATGTTAAGAAGTTCATTATGCTCAAAGATTCTTTTACTTTTAGAGCGAAAACCCTCGCAAGCCATGCAATGTCCTGCATCACCTTCCCCGTAGATGTTCTTGTCATGAACATTCATACTGGAACTTATTCGAATGTACCGGTATCTGGATCAGAAACATGATTAATAACAATATTTGAATCTAATTCTGCCCCAGATGTTCTTATAACCACGTTCAAGACAGATTTTTAATCCTCCCAGTCTCAGTGCCTTCAGTTCAGCAACTAAGATAAAACCAGAAACATAGTTATAACACCCAAGTCCAGAAATTCTAGACTTAGAAGTGTTATTATTTAATTATCTTTAAACAACAAGATGTAAATGCGGAAAACTCCATAGTTTGACTAATTTAAAATAAGTAAAAGAATAGTATTTCAATAACACCAACTGGCCTAAGGCATCTTATTTCTGAAATAATAACAAATAAAACTTGAATTTAAACAATACTGAGTCCGTCTCGCTCCAACACAGTCGTCTCGAATCATCTAACTCTCATCATTTGAAAAGTGGAGAATATGGGATGAGCTAACATCCAGCAAGCAAACCTCATGCACGTGATAATGTATGCTTATGATATGCATTTTTTTCAAATAGTTTTTCTAAGATACGTATCTCATCTTTTCTTATCCTTTAAAAACTTTAACATTGTGAGCTCACTTTTGTGTATCGCCTATTCAATCAAGATGCAGTGAGCCATTATTATTTGGAACCCGTTCCATCTACTAGTAGTACCGCAAAGCGGTTAAACATTAAACATTCAACATTGTCATTCGTCAGGTGCGTCGGTCCCCCACGCCCCATTTCCCACTCACACCTTTCATGGCATAAGCGTACACCACTTTTTTTTATAAAATTGGGATACATATCTTTCTAAAAGTAAAATATACCTTTCAACATTATCATTTAAATCTTTACTTCATGCATGATTGTGGATGCATTAACATGAATATACATGCAACAATATGTCGCATGAGACATTAATGGCATATAAATGCATATAAAACTATATCAAAGTATATCACGTTCACATAATAGCTATTTATGTAACACATCTAAACATTTAACATTGCACTCTACAAACGAATTCTAGGAGAGGTTTTCTTACCTGAATACGTAGCAATTTACTTTTAGAAAAGTAAGTGGAACTGTCCTTGGCTACCCACGAAGTCAACGTACCAAAAATCCTAAGTCATCGCCATTAAAAAGAAAATTTTACATATCATTTATTATTATCGTTATATTAGTTCGATTATTTATTATCTCGTCGTACTACTTTAGAATTATAAATTGATGGGCAAAAGCTGTCAAATAGCTTTACGAGTGCAGTTTAAACTCCCATGAATGAAGAAGAATTGAAATTTCACGTCTTAAAATTAATTATTGTCTCCATGTTTTCATCACAGTTATACAGTAACACTTGCAAAGTAATACACATATGAAGAAAATTACAAAAGGACTATTGCGTTGAGAAGTTGAAAAACTTATATTCACGTGCTCTAACAAAAATGATAACCATGGAATTAATAGCCAATTGATCAATTTGACCTTGGCTGGTTTGACTAATCATAAAATTTATATACAAGGCACTAACCAATTTGACAAGTATTACCTTCTATGTCAGGAAATTCTTATGATCTATTTTACTTAAGCTATATTTAATCTAAATAATATTATTGACAAATAAAATTTAAGTACCTACACATATTAACAATATTAATTTAAACTAAAATTTTATATAAATCTATTAAGAGTGCTAGTCTTAAGTAATTAAATTTCTCTTGTACATAAATATAAGCATAAAAAATAGATTGATAAATAAATATAAAAATTTTATTTATTTAATTATTCATTATTCTTTGGACTAAATTATGATAGAATGAGTAAATTAAACAAACAAGTAAATAGAAGAAATAAATTAATAAAATTTAACACTTTTTTAGAAAATTCAAAAAGTGATGCACTTATCTTTATATGAGTTTAAATCTATATAAAATAAAAAATATGAAATTATAAACACATATGTACATATATGTTAACGTGTGTATATATTTGGATTTGAATGAATACCACTATTCCCATAAATTAATTAACAATGCACAAAGATATTAAGAGCAACTCCGGGGGTAGCGCCATTTTGGCGTGAAATTATGCTCCAATGGAGTGCTAAAACCAAACGCCAAAATGGCGCAGTGTGCGCACTGTTCATTTGGCATGGGGTTTTCAATTTTTTTTTTCCATTTGTCTTTTTTATACTTGTCAAATTTGTTTTTCTTTATATATCCTTTTTCATACTCTTTTTATAAGAAAACAAAATAAGTACTATTCATTTGGTGCAATTTTTAAAGATCATGGTTGGAGATGGGTAAAAAAATAGTGTGAAAATTACACTATCTTAGTGTAAAAATTGCACTATTTTAAAGATCATAGTTGGAGTTGTTCTAAGTAATGAAATATAAATCAAATAATAAAATAATATAAAGTTGACACCTTTTGTAACCAAAAGTCGAGAAGATGCTTCAAAATGAAATGGATGAAGGGTGTGATTTTTTTTTTATTATTATTATTATTATTATTTTTTAATAAAGACAAGTGCTCAAAAAGGAGAATCTCTTGTTTCCAATTTTAGGGTACCCATTTAAAAGTCAATCATGTAAATTATGTGAATAGGATTGGTTTCATTCACGTTTTTTGAGGCCCCACTTCATGCTTTATACAGTATATTAATTTAAATAGATTTTAATTTATATGAAAGAAAATGAATATGTTCAAGAGACATGTCTAAATTCATTAATCTAGATAAGATTGACATAAGCACATAATAAATAAAAATATTATATACTTTAATTCAAGTTTAAATAAAATTATAAGTGTCTTTTAATTTAAATTAATAGGCATGTCGATCGTCTAGGACGTCCACGGTATATTCCACAGCAAAACAATAGTTAGTTACAAAGTGTAAATTCATTAATTAAGAATTAATTGTAATATTAATACACGCATCATAATAAATTACAATAATCATGTAAATGGATACGTGGCATATTGTAACGACCACGGACTTTCTCCTACGACCTTTCGCCTATGAGCTATTCCGTGCGTCGTTAGCTTACGTATAGCATTCTCCATAAGTTCTTCATAAGGCGGGAGGTCAAGAGTTCGAATTGCTGATAAGCTAACAGAGCACGGAATAGCCCCTAAGCAAAAAGTCGTAGGAGAAAGTCCGTAGTCGATACAAAAATATTCATGAAATGCGATATCCCTCAAGATTCCCCCACCTGAGGATTCATCGCACCCCTTTGAACAGCCATCTGTATTCAATTTGACAAATCCGTTACAGGGCTTTTCCTGACTAACTACCTTAGGTTCTCTATGTTGCTCATTTGCAGGAGAGAAGCTATCAAGACTGCCCACATCCAAACCCCCCCAGCCGATCACCATAACTGAATGGACCAGCTTCATCCACCTTAACATCCTTGAAATTTTTTTGTTGGGACTCATCTTTCTCCTTCAAACATACATAAAATAATTCTTCTTCATTCTGTTCTTTAACCACCAGGATTTTTATCCACAAATTCTTGAGCCCTCTCCTCTACTCTGCTTACGTTTTCATTTTCATCTTTATCAGTCTTCTCATCGCTAATGGCAACAACAGACATAGTTCTGTTCGACATTTTCTCAAACGTGTAGCATGCCCCTGGTGCAAACATTGAGTGCAATAACTCTGGATATTTTCGTATACAAACATTTTTGCCAAAATGACTTTTCCCCTCAACCAATATAAATTCGAGTTATTCTTGGCTTCATCAGATCTAACTCCACGCACACACTTGCTGTATCTACTATGGATCTACTTGATGTTGCTTCATCCAGCATCAGAGGTGTTCCAATGACACGGGCAATGGAATATAGTGCCCATTTTAATGAAATCCATAGAGCATCTATAGCACATTCAAACTCAGGATTGAAATCAGTTGTCCATTTAAAAACTTTCATGGTGTAGCCACAAATATACCAGATGGACTCTACAAAAGGTCTTACATAATCCTCTTCTTGGGCGAAAATGATTAACACATGCTTGGAATCAATATGATCCACTGTAAAATCCTCTTTAAACCCTAATGAGTGGAAAGTTGTTC
This sequence comes from Forsythia viridissima, assembly GCA_030279155.1. Classification (NCBI taxonomy): domain Eukaryota; kingdom Viridiplantae; phylum Streptophyta; class Magnoliopsida; order Lamiales; family Oleaceae; genus Forsythia; species Forsythia viridissima. The sequence goes on along the minus strand of CM059041.1, from coordinate 44,698,701 downwards.
TCACCTCTGCTATTGCAGGCTTGCCATCGAAAAACCAATCAAAGTTTATTTGAAAGGGGCTAAAAGTTTCTGCATTTCACCATCTCACAAAGCTAGACATGGTTGTCCTTCGTACAATGTAAGTTGATTTCCCTTAACAGGAAAGGAAGGAGTTGAAGATTCAGCAAAAATGGAGGAAAAATACAGACTCGAATCCCATGGAGAGAACAGGCTGGGTTAGCTTTGCGGGTTGGTAGCCATGGATTTCTCCACTTTCGGCTGAGAGAGACGAAGAGAGGGCAGCCATTTTGCAGTAGACCTTCTAGTGATAGATTTCCTTGAATTCACTCTTACCATGTGTAACTAATATAAATCTTGATTACACAAGAAACAATTTAAATCCTAGGCCACTGCGAAATGCATGGAACAGAGTAGTTAAGGACTAAGTAGGGGTGCAAAGGATCCAGTCAGCCCTTCACGGTACATGACACGGCCATATAAGGCCATGCCGGGCATGAGAACCGAGGCTCAGCACGTATTAATAAAGCCTTGGCACATAGAGAATATAGCCATTGTTGAAGACAATGAGCAAGGGTCGTTCTCTGTGTTACAATTTTCAGTTTTGAAGTTTTGAATTCAATTTTAGTTTCATGTTTTGAGTGTTTGTTTTGAGATTGCTGAAAATACGTTCTTTTTGTCATTTTGAAAAATTGTTTCTCAAAACAGAAAATTGAAAAACGCGTTTACTTAAAAATTTGAGATTCTTTTTTTTTCTTTTTATCTCAATCCAATTCAACCTTTATTTCCATTCCAGCACATCATAAACTCAATAAGAAACATTAACATGGTCAACATGCTCAATGCATTTCTTATTACAGTATTTAAAGTCTCTATGCATTCCAGACAAACTGAAAGACAATTGAAGTGAATAGGCTATTATACATTATTCTGTACATTTTGCACTAATGAAAAAAACTTCCACACTTCAAAGCACATCACCAGATCACCTGACATTTCTGTTACTTCCCCAAAATATTTCATCCATTATATTGCTGATCGAATAATCCTTAAGTTATCAAAGTTCCGGAAATTCGTTTGTTTGTCTAAAGGACTGGAGCACCACTTCATATTATCGTAACAGTAGAAACTTGGATAGTCATGATAGACAGTGTCCAAGATTCAACCTACTCTTTCCAAGATGTAAATAGCAGAAAGATTCTAAGCAACCTTCACTTGATTAGCACTTATATAAGGTTTAAAATGACAAGAGCATACCATCGGCAAGGTTTTTTGGACTCTTTAAGGATCTCATTTTCATTTGATTGGTAAGACTCCTCAACTTGGCAGGTACAACACAGCCACCTACGCATCCTTGCTATCTTTCTCAGATAGAAATCCTCTTTATTAATTGTATTTTCCAGGCGCACAAAATAACCAAAAGAAGGTGCGTGTGCCTACATAAAAATCAGTCAAATGTGAAAACTACACAAAAAATGCTAAGAGAAGAATGAACAACATTTTATTCAGGCAGTACCCACCTCAACCAAAAAATCAATGGAAAACATTCATGTACCACCACAACTACATCAGACAAATCAACTTATCATCAAAAAATTTCAATTTCAAATAAATATTAATGTTGTAATAAGGAATCCTCCATCATTTCTGAGAAATTAATCCAGAAATAGAAATGGTGTCCTACCTTGCATTTTCAGTGTTTTGGCCCGTTTCGGAAATGGACTCTGTTTTATAAAGAAAATGGTCCAAATATTATTTTCCATTTTCTTTGTAAATTTTTTGGGTGTTTTCGAAAATGCATTTTTGAAAATGGATAAGCAAACACATTTTCACTTTTTTGAAAAACTGAACTAAAAACGACTTGAAAATAACAAAAAGAACAGGGCAAGATTTTCCCATGAAACAATTAGTTCTGCTTGTGATATCTTCCGATGCCACAAAAAATGAGGCAACTTATGTATAAATAACAATGATATCATGCAAAATTACACGGCATTCTTCAATCAGCAGAAGAAAATAAAATTACATATTAACAAAATGAATGAAGACATTTTGAATGCCCAAAAGGGACGTTCTGAGTTACGTTTATCTTTCATTCCTTCTTTCTTGAGAATTCATTACAAGCGACGCCGCAGCAACTTCAGTCGACATTATGTCGTTTCCATCTAATTGTTTTGAGTGTGTGTATCCATCAAAACAAGTCCCGGCTTATTGGAGTGGCATGGTTTATCTCACTTTCACCAAATCTATAGGCAGAACTGAATATCGAGGCAAAAACATGATTTTGCAGAAATGTATCATTCGCCTGTAGTTGCATTACCAGGACTTATTAAGTCTCCACAACTAGTTCTTTCACACAGGCATTCTTGAGGATTTGAGTAGAAGTAATCTTCATCTTTCGGCTTGTCTGGAATGACCGTACGACGACTTGGCTGTCCCATTCTTCTCTCATGGGCCAGTTGTACTGCAGCTGAAAACTCGTCCCAGGTGAGTGTCCCATTCTGATGTAAATCCAACAATTCTACAAGCTTTTTGCGATACAGTTGGATGGTTTTTTTGAAACCAAGGTACCTGCAAAAGAAGGAAACATAGATGTGCAACGGATATTGGCTAGTCGATTAATATGGATAATCCACATTTCAAAGTTCATATATGGTACCTACGATGACCTTCCACGACTCTTGCCATGTTTCCATCATAAGTGGGAACAAAAATATTACTGGCAACAGAAACCATAAAATCGAGGGCTGCCATTTGAGATGAATGATTCTGAAACAGCCGCAAATCTTCTGGATCTAGCAGCATTTCCTTTTTCACCTATAATCACAATGACTGTCACATTTAGAGAAACATTAAGTTTGCAAAAGTAAAAACGAGAAGCGATCTAGAAGCATACAAATGACTAGTTTACAAACATACGAAAAGCTATTGTCATGTCGTTCACAAACATACAAATAAAAGACACCATGAGAAACCAAAAAGTTTACCGAATATGATCACCACCGACTACATGACTTCCTCCTAAGAAAACATTAAACCCACATTTGGTATCCAGTATTGCAAATGACTGGACAGTGCAATGGACAATTTTAACTTGCATTTCTTTCTTAATATTGTGGACTACCGTCAGTCCACCTTACCAAACATGCAAGAAAGACGAGTAATGAAGCAGTTGCAAAACTCACAATCCTTGGGAAGGCAGCTCTTAACAATGCAAGTCTCCGTTCACTTCCGTAGATCTCACCAGATGCAATATAGATTTGGGTTTCCTTGTCAAAACCCAATGCTTGCAGAATCAATGTCGTCTCCTCTGGGGTAAGAGGACATAAGCCATGAGATCTCCTTTCCTCTGATACTATTTCTTTCTCCCTCCACCAAGGAAATGCATATCTGTTCTGACAATGAAGTGTAAAAAGGAAAGTTTTAAGTGTGCAGAAGGTGGGAAATAGAAGAAAACTAGACAATTTTTAAACTGGGAAAAAATAATAACTGTGTAAAATGCAAAACGATGTAAAATTGAAAATAATCAATCACTGTCAATCTACGTGTCATAAACAACATTATGATCATTTCTTCATCATCAACTTGCCATATAAGATCTTTAATTAAATTTAGTAACTACAACTAAGAACAGGTAATTTTGTTTCATTCCATTAGAACAATGAATCAATTTCATCAAGAGTTACCTTAACCGTTTGAGCTCCTCGGCCTCCACTTCAGTGCAGCCATGAGTACAACCTGAGAAAGCCAACATGTCCATCTCATATCGGAGATGTAATGCTAAATATGGTCCTTTCTCTTGAATAATACGAACCAACTTGTTTCCCAGAGCCTCAATCTCAGGTGTGAACTTTAGCGCCTGGAAATTGACACGACATCTGAGTCTCTGAAGCTCAAGAGGGATCCCATTGTTTGCCAGCCGAGCATCTGTTCTGTTGAAGTATATAACCTTATGCCGGCTGAAGCGAGGCAAAATCTGCATGTGGAATCTAAACATAAGAACAAAATTTCTCCTTGTATTCCAGTGCAACAAAAATAAACTCAATAATAGCGTCATCTATAGTAGCAAGTGTTAAATATTCCCCACACTTTAAATAAACTTTCAAGATCTCCATTTATAAGCAATAAATGGACCACACAAAAGAAAAGGTGAAAGGGAAATGAGATCTTGGTGTCTTGATTTTAACTTGATTACTCTCTCTCCATTATATTGCAACTACACATAACAGTCTAATTCCCGAAATGCCTTTATGTGTTGATACATGTTGCAACCTCTATCATCATTCTAAAACTTGCAAATTTTGGACATCAAAATGAAACTATAATGACATAAACTCAAAATTTCTTCCCAAAAGAATTTAAATTTTGATTGTGAAAGTCTACAAATAAACTGATTGCAATTAGCAGTGGGTATCGGTTTTAATGGCTAAGACAACTTTTTTGCTTTCAAGAATAGAATCAAATAATTCACTGATAATACATCATGATCTTCTGTCAATGGTATGTGCACTGATGGATTTTCATTATGTAGTGAACATTGGTGCTGAGATGAGGTTATGCAAAGTTAACAACAGAAAATACTGGCTTTTAATTGCCTTCACTCTGGTTGAGCTCTCTCAATCAAGCATAACTACAAAACCTATTCTTCTAATGGAGGTTTTTTTCGAGAACAGATATAAATCTGACCATTTTCAGCAACTGGTGTAAGCAATGGTGCTTGCCTAAAAATTGTATTCTCCTTCTCATGTTGCAAACATGAATCACTACTAACAAAGCATGTAAAGCCTTAGATACCAAACTTAACGCTGAACTTTTTTGTCGCCATGACACCAAAAGGATATTCTGGTAACAAAGTAACAGTGTTGCATAGCATTTGCAAATCAGGTGATGCTCACGTAGAATTGTTGATGGCGTTGACAAGTATAAATAACGATTAACAAATATAAGTGACAAGATTGAAAATACAAGGGGCATGTCTCTTGGCAGAAGTTCAAGGGAAGTAAAGTGCACAAATAGTACTGCACAATGTTGAAGTAAAAATTAATCAATTTTCTTCCACATTCTCCACATTGTCGGCTTTGAGGGATTGCTTCTCGCATGAGAATTTATGAAATTACAGGAACAACGATTAAGATTCTGTTACGCAATTAAAACTTCGTTTAGATCATCAGTCAAAAGTGTTTTAACCATTGTACTGCCTTATAAATCAACAGTGTATGCACAAGGAACTTGTGTACACCACGAAGATATTTGTGATAAAAGAAATATACAAACCTGTTGCAAATAGTATTTCTCATTTGACCAGCTTACAGGAGGCATTATAAGTGGTTTAAATCCATATCTTGGGCCAAACTTCTTGGGCAACCTCTTAATAATTCGAACTTCATCTCTTAATGAATCAATGAAATGTCTCACATCAAAAATATCCTCAAAATTACTGCAAGTAAAATAACAGAGTTTCAAGCTGCAGAAATGAATAAATGACAAATTTGTATGCATGTGCGTGACTACTTTTCCATAGTACCTAGGATCAGCCCAGAATGATGCCTTATCAAGCTCGGGAATAACCAAAGTAAGATTTAAAAGCCGAGCTATTGTGACCATGTCACAAATCTGAAAGTTGAGGTTGCTGAATTAGTTGAAGTGAAACATAAGTCGTTAAAAAGAGAATAAAGAAAGAAACTAAGTACAAACCGCGGAGCGCATTTGATTTAAGCCACCGTTGCAAGAGACTTTAAGAAAACCATTACTTGTGTAATCCCCTGCAGTATATTAGAAGTGAATGTCTAATAGTAAAAGAAAGTACAGTACCACATCTATTGGAGTCTTAAATTTATCCTAAGTTTTGCAATAATTCTACTTTTAGAGAGAGCACCACATAGCTTTTCACAACTGGTACTATTCATTTAAACTGAAAATTGGAAGCCAATTTTAAAGTGGAGTTATTAATGTATGATACCAGTAGATATATAGTTTGTGCAATACGAGATTCCTCATTATGGCTTGCCAATCTTGCAAATTACCTCCATTGGTATTAAGCACTCAACTTATGTCCTAGTGACTTTGAGAACGCAGCTAATTACCCCAACCATCTCAGCCTAATGATGCAAACTTCTTTCATATTCGTCAAATTGCCCCATAAATGCTAATCCTGGTTTTAGGTATACCAGGGAAACCTCCAAGTAAAAATTCTACAAATTTCCCAAATTCACAACCTTATTTATGAGTTTCACTAACGCATAGATTCAGCATAGGACCTAAAATCCATATGCATCAATGTGTTGTATATCATAACTACTAAACAACACAGATTCAAATATAAAATAATGTCGGCAGCAATGCACCATCCAAAAACAAGTGTAAATGAGCTAAAAGAGATTACGCACTAGATGGAACTGGGGGCGGGGGCGAAGAAGACAAGGATTCTTCGACACCAACCGACATTTTTCTAAATCCCAATACTCCGGTGAGCAGATGAGGATGCCACAGTTCCCCAACTGTGACAAGCTGAACCAAACAGGTCCATATTAGAATGCTAGAACAAACTCTAATAAACCAAGCTTGTAATCTTGTTCTCTGAACCACCTGGCCCTGCAATTGCGGCAATTTATCAATGTCCCTTTCTGATCTAGTCACCTCCATCTCCCTCAACCCTCATTGCCATCGCCAATTATTCATCCCCAAATTACACCCCACAACAACCCAAATTCATGAATCAGCCATACAATTGTACATGCATATTCTATGCATATGTATGAATTGAAATGTGGCTTTGTTAAAGATTCAATCTTTCGGGTAACTTGGAGGATTTGAACCCCTGGTGGGTAAAATTGAAGGCAAATATTGATAATTGATTGAGAAAAAATTGAATTTTTGGACAGGATGAAGAATGGGTTCACTGGGAGTGAGAAAAAAATGGGTGAAAATCTAGAGAGAGAAGTGGAGAAAATTAAATGAGGAGTAATTTTCACGATATGAATGGTTTATCAAAATGGACAAGTGTCTCTGCAGAATTTCTCTCCTATTTTTCAGGAAAATTCGTTCTTTCTTGTTTTGTGATTTCTTGACAAAATTGATGAATCTAAAGTTGTTACTCTGAGAGAGAGAGAGAGAGAGAGAGAGAGAGAGAGAGATGTTTAGCAGATTCAAGATTTGGATTATTTTGTTCTTTGCATAATCAGGTATGATTAATGTAATAATTGGGGTTACAGTGTTAATTAATTTATTTCCTGACTTTTTATTCTGTTCTCTGTATTTTGAAAATTTTAATAAAATTCCATTGTCTATAACTCTATTTATATCAAAAGGTGAGCAATTTGATTTGGTTTAATTAAGATTAAATAGGATTTGATTAGGAACATTTTGAAATCTGGTTTAAGAGTTGCAAGCTTGCAGTTGCTAATTAGGGTATTAGTGCTTAACTACTTAAATTAGAAAGTTTTAACAATATCACTACCAATTACTTTCTTTAATTTCCACTAATTAATGTAGATCGACACACACGCACATGGATATGATGTTTGAATTTGTTAATAAATACCTTTTTTATTTACGTGTCTCAAATTATAGTCCACTTTTATTATTGAGAGTATAATTTATTTTTTTAGTTTCATAATATGTCTTTATATATTTTATGTATGTTGTTATAAGTAAATATGAATTGTCATGATATTATTGTGGAAGTATATTAAGAAAAAAGTAAGTAAAATTTACTTTTTCAATTATATTAATTTTTGTTTTTTTTTTTGTTAAAACTAAAGTAAGTTTATATTTGCAAGACCGGTGACTATAATAATGAACGTAAAATAAAGAAATTTACAAAAATGAGATTTTTCTGAAAATTTGTGAATTTTTAGTTGATTGTTTTCATTTATTGGTATTTAGGGTGTATTTGATTCTAATTAAAATTAGATTTTTTTGTAAAAGTTGTTGAAATATGCAATGTTCTAAAAAGCGTAAAGCGTGGCTAGGCGTGAAGGTCGAGCTTCAAGCTTTTCGGGCCTAGGCGAGTCCTAAGCGAGAGCGAGATAAGAGCAAGGCGAGAGCGATGCGTAGCTAGGCGTGGAAATCGAGCTTCAAGCATAGGCGAAACCTAGGCGAGACTTAAGCGGACTTTTTAGAACAGTGAAAATATGTGACTGAAAAACTGTAAAAAATTGTAAATTTATAAAATATGTGGTTAAAATTAATTATTGACTTTTACTGTAATTTTTTAACAAAATCAAAAACGAAAACAAACACAATTTTTAAATCTCGTGTTCAAACAATGTGTTGTGGAATGTGCCATAACGACAAGTGTGTACTGTGTACATGCATTCAATACAGGCATCAGGGTATCTAATCTGGGTATGCCTGATCTATTAAGGCAGAGAGAGTGAATCTAGAAGCACATTTTAAAATATTCAAAAAATAAGACATGTTCTCTCAATATTACGCCTTACAATTATTTATGATAATACATGAAAATGTACGATAAAACTCTCCTATTCGATATCTTTTGTTTACGAGATTTGATCAAATTGAAATTGTTTTCAGTTTCACACAGCGCACTACTTGAGAAAATGGGGAAGTGTCACTAATTATGGTCACGAAAGATAACGTGACAACGAGTGACTTCTTTACTTAGAATAAGCTAACGTTAATAATAAAATAGGCAGATTTAATTCTACTTTTCTTCAAGTTTAGAGCCCATTTAGGGGACAACATTTTTGTAAAGTGAAACAAAAAACGGGTCTCACAAGACAACATGAAAATGGGCTCCACGTCCCATCATGATAAGTCATATACGTGCCCAAAGTTAGATAGAACTTAAGGAAGTATGTTTAATTAAGAATATGTTGTCTTTGCCATTTTTAACTTATTTTTCGTTTTCTGTTTTTGAAAATAGTCAAAACGTGTTTATTTATCTATTTTCGAAAATATATTTTCTAAAATATCAAAAAAAATGCAAAACGATGTTTTTACCATTTTTCGCGTTTTGTTTGCAAAACTTGGTCATTGTCTAAAATGGTCAAAACGCACGTTTTAAAAAATGTGGTCTACGTTTCGAATTTAGAATGTGGCATTTTTTTTTAAGATTTTATGATGAGCAAGTAAACTGATGATTTAAATATTTTCTGCATTTTCTTTAAAGGACGTAGCTTCTTTCCAAAACGGTCAGCATGCGATATCTACATTGGTGGTCAGGGGTTCAAGTCACATCCGCGTTTTTCTATTTTTAATTAATAATTATTTTTAATTCCAAATAATTAAATTTTTTTAATTCCAAATAATTAATTTTTTTTAATTCCAACATTAAAATTGTTTTTAAATATTTTTAATTCCGAAAATAATTGTTTTTAATTAATAATTATTTTTAATTTTAAATAATTAATTGTTTTTAATTTCAAATAATTCTAAGTTTTTAATTTTTTTTGATTTCAAAAATAATTGTTTTTAATTCTTTTTCATTCCAAATAATTTCAATTTTTTAATTGCTTTTAATTTCAAAAATAATTGTTTTTAATTATTTTAAATTCCAACTAATTCAAAGTTTTAAATTGTTTTTAATTCCAAGTAATTCCAAATTTTTAATTAATAATTGTTTGAATAAAATATTACACAAAATAGTTTATCAAAATTTCAAAGTAAACGTGTTTTCCAATTTTCTGTTTTGAGAAACAGTTTTCAATATTTTCATAAATCTCAAAATAGACATTCAAAACACAAAACTCAAAATGAATTCAAAATTCAAAACACAAAACTGAAACGCAAAGAAAACACTACTTAAAAGTTTGTTTGATTTTGATTAAAATCAAAATTTTTGTAAAAGTTGATGGAAGTTAATGAAATGTATAGTTGAAAAATTGTAAAAAATTGTGAGTCCACAAAATGAGTGATTAAAATTAATTGTTGACTTTGACTTCAATTTTTTAACAGAATTTTAAGTGAAATAAAACAACCTCTAAGTGCATTTTATACGGATTTTTTAAAATATATAAAAGTCTTGGGGTAGACTTTTGAAATCCTATGAAATGCAAATGTATTCAAAATGTCAACGAATTTTAATGACTTTATAAAGAATTTTCTAAAGAACAAAATATAAATAAAAGATACCACATTTTTTCTCACATTCATCCCAAAGAGTTTGGAAAAAATCAAAATTTTTAATTCCTTAATTTTTTTTCATTATGCAAATTTTCTCTTTTCTTTTTCATTCTACAAACAGTAAAGTCAAGATTATTATTCTTCTTTTCTTTAATATGATTTTTTTTCTCTCTTCAATATTCTCATTACTATTTTTTTTTCTTTCTACGAACTATATAGTTATGATTAATTACCAATATTTTTTTATGAACAAGAATATTAATATTTTTTATCTCTAGTCAATGTGCTTTTTTTTCTTTCGTCTTTCTTCTTTTTCTTTCAATAAACCTTAGACACATGATTAATTACCAATTTTTTTTTAAAAAAATGAAGGTTATTATTTTTTTTATTCAATATTCCCATAATAAAAATTTTATCTTTCTTCTCTTTCATAGTTTTTCCATTTTTCATTTAAAACAAGATAAATTTATAATTAAATTCTTATATAATTGCTAATTGTAGTTAATTAATGAATTTTATTAAGTTAAAAATTAATTTTTTATTACTGTCTTTTTTTTCCCCATTCTTGGCTTTTCTATTTATTTTGATGAACATGGATGTATTTATTCTTCTTCGTAAACTGGTATTTTGGTAATTTATTTATGTAATTATGGTGACTAATAATGATATGTTACCTATAGATTATTAAATATATGAAGTAAGATTATGAACTGAATAAATTTTTTTGTTGGAAAATATTTTTAAAAGAGTCGTATGCCATCTTTTTTTTGAATTTATCCACAAACCATTTGAAATTTCATGGTTTTACCCCAAAAAAAATAAAAATAATATGTTATTAACTTTTGACGTAGTTTACTTACAACGATTAAATAACACATTAACTTTTATGAATATAATAATATTAATTCAATTAAATAATTTATTATTAGACTTTTTTCCTACAACAATTTTTTTAACTGTGGAATATTAAATTTTTATAAAAAAATTTAATTGAAAAAATAAAGTCCATAAAATTTTGTGAAAGTCAAGAAAATCTTTGAAAATGAAAATCTATAAAAATCCATAAAAAGTCTATTAAAATCTATAAAAGTCAATAAAAGTTTATGAAATTCACAGTCATTTAAAAAATGTCAATCAAAGTCTTTAAAAATCAAGATTAATACACCAATCTTAACATAAACTACAATTTTCAACCCTTTAGAATTTGAATGGTGCTTAGCATCAGTTTAAGTGATAGTGATAGCCCATGATAAGTAAATATTATGTATTTATCTAGATCTTTTATTGAGGCTTTTTGGTAGTATATCGAGTATTTTTAGTTCAATTATTATTAACTTAAGCTTGTTTTCGTTATTGTAAGCGTGAACTTGAATTATATGGGTTAAATTTATGAGAAGATGAGAGTTAAATTTGTGAGAAGATGAGAATAAGTTGAGGGCTTGAAATGAAGATGGAAGTTGGAATTTAGAAAGCGACTCTAGAAGATAAAAGACAACAAAAAACGGAACAAAATGTTGTAGTAGTATTGGTGCTTGAGCACCAAAATCCATGCTTGAGCAGAGTAAACAAGCAGAAAACAAGGAACTCTGTCACTCGAACGCTCGAGTTCCATGCTCGAGCGACAAAGCGATTGAAAAATCAGAAATTTGTTGATGTTCGAGTGTTGATCCTAAAGCAACCTTACGTTCCTATTTTCGATAGGGTATCTTTGGGTACTTCTAGGTCAAGTGAGACACGATACAAGAGAAAATACAAAAATGCACAACTCTAAGAGAAATCATCTGCTTCGTGGGGAGAAAATATTTGAGAGAAAATACAAAAATACACAACTCTAAACCTAGATTTTGAAGAAGACAAAGGAGAAGAAGAAAATTGTTGCTGTGATTTTAGGATTCAACCTCCAAAATTCATCAATTATTTTTTTTTTCTTAATTTGAGCGATAATCTTCTTAATTATTACTCACTCCGTCCCACAAAGTTCTTTTTTCACACAGATTAAGAAATCTCATTTAATATAATTAAAATTATAAATTTTTCACACACTATTCCTATTATACCCCCATTTAATATTAGTCATTTATAAATCTAATAAATTTAAATGTTAATTAAGTTACAATTGGAATGCAAATGAAATTGAATTGCATTACATTGAAACAATAATGAAATCAATTATTGAGTTTGTTATTGGGAGATGGGTGTTTTCTAGGCAATGTGGAATTCATTGAATGTCTATTGAGTAAATGTGTGAATAAATTTATGTAATTTTCTATTAGGCCATTATAATTGGAATATGTTAAGTTTATTTGGGTTGATAACAATGTAAATTTAAATAAGGGTATGTTAGGAAAAAGAAAAATTTAATACACTTTCTATAAAGTAATTGGCCTATAATTTAAGACAGATAAATAAAGAAAACGAGTCTATCTTTATAGGACGGAGGGAGTATTAATTATTGTTTTTATAGTTTGATATTAATTCTCAGATTGTGACTTCAAGTATATCTTCATTCTTTTGTTTTTTATGTTGATTTGAATGCTTTCAATTATTTGATCAATAATTATATGCTTTGTGAACCGTAATGAGACCAATAGGTAATTTATGAGTTTATACTAATACAACGAAGGCCATAAAATGTAAATAAGAAATACAAATATACTCTTATGGTTTGTGAGATTCTGTGTGTGAATTTCTTAGCTTTTAATGTATTTTTATTCATCGTAGTTTGCATAGAGATAAGATATAGTAAGTTCATGTTTAAAAGTAGTTTTGATTGTACACGAAATAGACTATCAAACAATATATGAGAACTCGATATAATTATATGTTATCAAAGTTTGAGAAATGAAATTGAACCGGTTAAAATTACGGTGAAATTATGAGTCCTAATATCTTCATTTAATTGAATCAACCCAAGTTTAGTTAGTCAATTTTCATACTTAGTTAATTTAGCTTATAATTCACTTCAAAAGCCGATTGATCAAATAAAGTTAGAATTAACTCAATTTTGGTAATTGATAAATTAAACAGTCCTCGTATGATCGACACTTAACTCACGTCCACTTTTACTACTTGTTCGATATCGTGTACTTGCACATTTTCACAACAACCCACCTTTAATTGTAAGTTGTGATGCATTTTGATTCATTGGACAATTAAAGGTGTACCCTACTACCACTTAAACTAGCGCTAAGCACAACTGATGTTAGACAACATTATTCTTAGAGTATAGGTTAAAATTGACTTGATTTATTTGTATTTCTTTTGAATTATTTTGTTAGTAAATTTTGGAAAAATCATATCATTAGCCTATTAACATATACTATATGCTTTGATTTTACTTGTGGTGGAATTTGAGTATTGAGAAATGTAATGTTAAAATATTAGATGTAATAAAAACATTGCTATACATTCATTCTGGGCTTGAGCATGCATGCAGTCATAAAAATAGCTTTCCTTTCAAGAAAAGATTGTCCTGTTCATCAAAAGCAAAATAAATAATGATTTTGAAAGAAAACCAAGGACAAATAGACATTTCTATAAGTTGCTTCTATGGTCCCCCAAACTAGAACTAAAAAAATTATATAATATAGAGTTTTGACTTGAATTCAAGGCTTTGTTTGATTTTACTTAAAAATTTGTTAAAAAGTCAAAGTCGAAGTCAAAGTCAATAATTAATAGTAATCACCCATGCATAAGACTCACACTTTTTATCAATTTTTACAATTTTTTTTAACAAAATCAAACATGCACTAATTTTCTTTGCACTTGAGTCTCTATATTTATAATTTTGTAATAAATTACTCTCTTATGATGTTTTTTGTTGAAAAAATTTATTAAAACGACTTACACATAATGAGAGAGTATTCACTCGAAAGGGGGGAAAAAGTTAGTATTATTGCATCTAATGTTATTCTACCAAGAATATATAAGAAGATTATCTATATCTATATCTATACTATATCTAAAAGGTCTTAAAAGGGAGAAACATTTTTGAACTAAAATATGCTCACTCATATTTTAGATTTTTCAATTTGCCCTTGATTAATTTAAAATCATATAAACTTGTTTCAATTAAATCTTAATTAAGTCCTTTAAAATTCTCCATCTATTCATCTAAATTCCCACCCCTTTATTTCATGAATTGAATATAATTAATTGAAAATATTTTGTGATAATTGGATGGTTAATTAAGCTTTAGCAACACATGAAATGTAAAAAGGGACGTCGTGAAATTTTAAGATTATATTACTGCACAAGAAGACTATTTAAATATTGAATATCGTATTTAAGTATAACAATGGGCTTTCTAAGGTTAGAAAGCTCTTTGATGTATTATCACTCTCACATACAATGGCCTTACCCTATATATGGTGAATCAAAATTGTTGTTGGTCAAAGTTACTAAATTCTAAACATTGTTTCATTTTATTTTATTTTTAAATATGAGATATAAATTGAGAAGAATGGGAACAATTCAATTTTCCTCGTTTTATTAGCACATGCGAGAGATACCTTCAATTTTCAGAATAATTTTGAAAGAAAGTGATGTCCATACAGTTATGTCTTGTAAGAAAAGCTATTGAGAAATGTTGTGTTGGTTTGTCGAAACATAAGAAAAGTTACGTCTATCTAAAACAACGTTTTTATCTTCGCATTTAGAGCATGTTTGATAAGATTTAAAATAAAATAAACTCTTTTTTTTCAAAATTCATTTTCAACTACATATTTCACGAGATTTACGATTTTTATCAAATTTTCAACCATATATTTCATCAATTTTTATTAAAATCTCTTTAAAAACTATTTTTAAACTCTACCAAACAAACATTAATTGGAATTTGGAATATGAGAAAAAAGAATTATCTTTATTCTTCTATGTCTATATGTCATGATCTTACATAAAATTGAGTTAATTTTACAAATAATAACTGAAGTTCAAGCAAAATTTTAAATTAGACCTTAAAATATTTGTTGACCCATTAGCCACTAAAACTACATAATGCTGCATAATTAGTCATTTTGTCAGCTTAATTAACGTCATGTTTGATGTATGAACCGTTAAACCTTGACAAGAACCAACCTCGTTATACTCTCGATTCTTTTCAACTGTCTTCTAATCTCAGTTTTGTCACAACTCTTTTATTGTTTTAGTACGTAATAGCAAAAACTAGGATAAGGGTTAAAAGAAGTTATTCAGAATTTTTTTTATTGAATGTGAGATTTTTCTAAGAACTGTGTTTTATTTTGAATATATGTAATTTCACGTTATGGACAAACACAGCCGTTAGTCGATGTCAAGATTTAGTTCTTGTTTGGCTATGCTTAAATTGATCAAACATACTTTTCATCCATACATTTTGTAAGACTCACAACTTATAAGTATTTAAAATATGATTTCACCACCGTCAAATATGCTATTAACACGCCACATCAAATCTGGAGTGGACAATGCTAATAGAGTGACCAATTTAAAATTTCAATTGAAATTCAGTGGTCATTTATGACAATAACTCCACAAAATATGATCGTTGTATCCATATTATTATTTTCGTATTCTAGCAATCAAGTATGAAACTTTCACAATATTTTTAACTTAATTTTGTAATAACAAATAATTGAGTTTCAAAATATGTGCTGCATAATGCATTTTAACTGAATCTACGTCACTATTTGTCAATATTCTAAAAAGTGTAAAGCGTGGCTAGGCGTTGAGGCTGAGCTTCAAACTTTTTGGGTCTAGGCGAGTCCTAGGCGAGAGCAAGATAAGGACAAGGCGAGAGCGATGCATGACTAGGCGTGGAGGCCGAGCTTTAAGTCTAGCTGAAGCTTAGGCGAGACTTAAGCGAGTTTTTTAGAACATTAGTATTTGTGAGTAGTGAGCGCTTCAAGTAAGGTGACAATATTATTGATTCTTTGATAGCAAAAACATTAATTTCTCCAACATTCAATAAGCTTGGAAATTTAATAAAATCATTTTTTGAAATTCAATGGTGAATTTATTTCAATTTATGCCCTTATTTAGTTAATTAAAGTCAAAATCGGGGAAATTGTCAACCTAAAGTGGAAATAAAAAACAGACACCCTTCCTACGTGGAAAAATGTAATTGGATAACGCTACCATTTTTGACAACAACATTTCTCCTAAAAATAAAAAATAAAAAAAGATAAATAGCATTGAGAGTCCTAAACCTTTGAACTTTATGAGGATAAAATTTCAGACTTTTCAAACCTTTGCACTTGAGATCCTTTTCGTGACGGAAAATGTCAGTCTGACCATAAAAATACTAATAAAAATTAATTTACACGTTATGTATTTTTTATTTTTGAACAATAATTAAAATATGAAGAATACAATTGGAACTTTAATATTTGTAGTTAATAAACGAAAAACTAAATTAAATAAAAGTATTTGAATATTAAGTTTGTGACAAAATTATTTTTCTTCTTATGTGTGGTAATAATAATATAAAATTTTAATTTTAAATAATATAATTACTTAATAATAATAAAATAATTTTATTTAACATATCTTACATAAAATAAAATAAAATAAAATAAAAGAGCCTTAAAATCATCAGTATTCATGTGGTTACCATGACACTTTTCTTTTTAATTTTTTATTTTTGGGGCAACCCACTTTTTGTCTTCTCAAGTCTCTTCACTTTAATCGCTCTTCTTTTGCGAAAAGGGTAAAATTTCCCAATGGGCAATGACCGTTTGCAAAAAAAAAAAAAAAAAAAAAAAGCAAATTTTCATCATGATCTATTTCCGGTTGTCGTCACCGTCGATGTTGGTCGTGTTTTTCATTTATTTTTTTTTGCACAAATTAGATTTTTCTCGCTTGATTCTTGATATGACTCTTTTTGGGCTTTTAGTGTATCAAACCATTTGACGTATCTCATTATTTCAACGAGATATTTGGGGCAGTGATGCCCCGTCGCCTTCCATACCCAGGTCGAGTTTCCCGGATGTTGAGGATAAAGAAGAGCCCCAGTGCCCGCCAGGCCTCCGCCAATACGAGACTATCGTGCTGCTAAGGCCCAATATGTCTGAAGACGAGCGCCTCGCCTTTACCCAGAAGTATGAGGAGTTGCTTGTTGCTGGTGGTGGCATGTATGTGGAGGTGTTCAACAGACAAGTGATTCCACTTGCCAACAGCATTCGAAAGAAAAAACAAAGCAGGAGAAACTAACACTTACTTGGATGGTATCTACCTTCTGTTCACTTATTTCACCAAACCCGAATCCATGGAAATTCTCACGGAAACATTACAAGCAGATGACAATGTTATTCGATCTTCCAGTTTCAAGATCAGGAAAGGAAGTTGTTTTAGAAGATGAGTAAATTGTGCTTGATTGGGCAAGTGGTCTAATGAAGTCGTGTTTTAATCATGAAGAAGGTGCAAAGGAATCAACCATTTCGTTAATGATAGACAATTCCATTGTACGAAGTTTCTTACCCTATATATATATATATATATATATATATATATATATATATATATATATATATATTTGACGTTCAAGGGTTAAAAATCGAACGATTTTTATATTTGTTTTTTGTTTGATTTTGCTCAGACGAAGGTTTATTTAGTTTGATTCAGCGGGAATTGTTCTACTCCCCATAGTGGAGAGTTTTTATAAACCCCACTGGACACGTGTCCAGTGGGGGTGGGGGTGGAGGTGGGGGTTGGGGGGGTGGGGGTGGAGGTGGGGGTTGGGGGGGTGGGGTTGGATGGTTTATAAAAACTCTCCACCATGAGGAGTAGAACAATTCCCTTGATTCAGCATACCATGTCTCTCCACTCTATTCTCTCATCAAATTGCAAGCATCTAGAATTGTTTTATCTAGAATTGTTTTATGAAAAAAATTGACCAATCGGTACGTATTCAACTTATCTGATTCAAGATTTTGTTTCATGAATTCAATGTTAATTGACATTGCAGTATATGAGATTGAGTTAAAAAAAATATGATATTCTATTACACACCCTGTGCATCTGTAATGCTGTATTTGAGTTTGTGTGTGTGTGTGTGTGTGTGTGTGTGTGTTGGGGGAGGGTTCTAGAAGTATCCTACCCACTTTTCTTGAATCTATATATTATATTTCTCTTTCTCTATTTGTGATTTAATTTAAGTGGGTTTTTTTTTCCTTTACTTTCTTGAATTCAATTTTCCTTTTAGTTTTTCGATTCTTCCCTTCCAGACAATGCTATTTGTACACTTAAAGTTACCACCACACTTACACTTTGTCTATGTAGCACAATAAATAGAAGGGTTAATTACACTAATGGTCTCCATTCTTTCAGGTTTGTAACGATTTCATCCCCATTCTTTTTTTAGCAGATATCATCCCCATTCTTCTATTTATTCTTACATAGGGTCCCCAAATCACTATTTTTCACTATTCTGACAATTCTATGACAATTTTACCCCTTGACTTAAATAAATTAAAATAATATGAATAAAAAATACAATGAAAGTATTGCAATTGGGCCCTTAACGTTTTTAAAAGTACAAATAAATTCTAAACATTTTTTTTAATTCAGATAGGTGTTCTTCCCAAACTCAAAAAAAATCACCTTTCCCCACCCCCACCCCCACCCCCACCCCCACCCCCACCCCCACATTCTCCTTCTCCTGTGCAGATGGCTCCATCGCCATGTCTAAGTTTCTCTCCTCCATCTCTCCCACACCATCCGACTGGTCAGCCACTACCCACTTCTGCAGCTGGACTGGCATCAAATGTGACAATACTAACTCTTTGCCACTTCTACAACTGGACGCCTGCAACCTCTACAGCATGAGCAGCCCTATTAACTAATCCAATAAAAACATACACAGCCCTCGGCCCAATAACCATATTTGGTGGGCTCATCGAAACAGTGGGGATACGCTATTTCAGTTGGGGATATTCATATCCCTATTTCTGCTAAATGCAGTTCAGGAGAAGGAATATCCCTAAAATCCCTGATGTGAAAATTGTTTATCCCTACATCCTACCCCCACAAAGCCCCTCTTATCTGCTGAGTTTCTGCCCTCGACTACCCACCAAAAAACACCCCCAAAAAGACACAGAACCACCATGAGAATACGGAAGAATGCCAAAATTTCTCTACTGATATATGCAACATCTTCATTGAAACCGGAGATTGTGCTTCAAACCCATATCTGTCAGTTGAATCAATCCTCTTGGGATGTTATGAATTTTTCACCACCATCAACTCCTCTGCCACCACTACCTCCGCCGTCGTTCCAAGTCAGTTAAATTTAGTCTAAATTGACTCGAATTTGTTTCTATAGACAGATCTGTTAAAATCCATTTGTTTTTCTTCTCAAATGTCCCTTCATTTTTGCTATTATTCTTTTTTCTTCTAGGGTTTCTGAAAACTCACCATTAGGGTTCATTAAAAAATGTGAATCAAAGGGTTTTTATCGTGTATTTGGGCTTTGGAATTTTAATTCTTTTGTGGATTTTCACTGTTTTGTTTATTATAGCTTGGGTGTTTCTAATTTTTTACCAAATATTTTGATTGGGGATATTCCTATCCCTTAGACATGGCGGCGAAGCCATCTGCATAGGAGAAGGAGAATATGGGGGTGGGGGTGGGGGTGGGGGTGGGGGTGGGTAGAGAAAGATTATTTCTTTTGAGTTTGGGAAGAACACCTATCTGAATAAAAAAAAAATTGTTTAGGATTTATTTGTACTTTTAAAAATGTTAAGGGCCCAATTGCAATACTTTTATTGTATTTTTTATTCATATTATTTTAATTTATTTAAGTCAAGGGGTAAAATTGCCATAGAATTGTCAGAATAGTGAAAAATAGTGATTTGGGGGCCCTATGTGAGAATAAATGGAAGGATGATATCTGCTAAAAAAAAGAATGAGGATAAAATCGTTACAAACCTGAAAGAATGGGGACCATTAGTGTAATTAACCCTAAATAGAAATAAAATAATTGAAGCATTGTCATTTTTCTTTCTATTTATTGGGCCACATAGACAAAATGTAAGTGTAGTGGTAACCTTGAGTGTATAAGTAGCATTATCCCTTCCATTTTAGTAGTTTGTTTAATTTTCATGCATTTGTCTGCTACTTTCCCTTTAGGATTCCCCCCTAATGGTTTATTTCTTTTTGTCTCTCAGGACATAATGGTTAGTTTTATTGTGATATTAATTTGTAAAACTTTGCATGTGATGGTGGATTTGATGAAGAGTAGAGGGCGATGACCACTCTCCTAAGCTTTTGACAATTTTTTAGAATTCTTCTATATAGCGGGTAAAAATAATTTTTTGCTATCTCAATTTGGGAACACACTTCTTTTCCAAATTGATATATTTATTAGTAATTTTTGCTTTAAGATTGTAAAGGCAAATGCTTATGAGAGAACAATGTATTGTATAATCGTTGAAGAGATTCTTCTTTTTGGTTCATTGTATAAACATTCCATGCATTAGCCTATGCACTATCTGTTCAATAATTTTATATTTTTTTCCTGAATTTTTTATTTGTTAACGCGAGGGCTTGTTTATTGATTGTCTCCACTTTTATTTGAAAGGTGAAGATCTTTCTCTTGACACCCATGCCTTCAATTTGATCTGAATTATTGTGGTTGTTTGTACCTCAAAGTTCAAAAAGTTTATTTCTAATTAATTGATGTAAGCAATTCTGATGCCTTATTAGTGTTATTTATTGACATATATATTAATATAACGCTTCTGTAATGTGTGAAATAAAGGACATGTAATAAAAATATGATATTTTGCCTTGGTATGATTAAATCAACTATTCATTTGTTTGATCGGTATTGTCAGCGATTTTGTATCTTTAATAATTCTGCAAGTGCACGGATCGCTCAAGTAATAAAGTGGATTGTGAGTCCAAGTATCGTTCCCACGAAAATTTAGATAATTCAATTCAATTACAATGACCTTAACCGAATCTATTGAACTTTTGAAGTTTGGTGTTTAAGAACTAATTAGAATTTGAACTAAAAACAATAAACTAATTATAAATCAAATAACTAAAAATTAGATTAATGAAGATTTTTTTTTAAAATTGAGAAAGAAGAGTACTAGGATCCCGAATCCACTTATAATTGTTAATCCATCTATCTTAATTCTTGGTTTTGACTCGACTATATCTCTATGACGAATGCGAATACAAATGAAAGCATTAAATTTCTGTGGATAATTAAAGAACACCTAAAGCATAGCGGTATATTTCTATCCTCTATCGGACCTTAGGATAATTAAAATAGTGTCTAGCATGCTTTCGATCTTTCGATAGTAAAACAAACCACAACAATCATACAATTATT
Organism: Forsythia viridissima; assembly: GCA_030279155.1. Taxonomy (NCBI): domain Eukaryota; kingdom Viridiplantae; phylum Streptophyta; class Magnoliopsida; order Lamiales; family Oleaceae; genus Forsythia; species Forsythia viridissima. The sequence continues at coordinate 44,677,298 of CM059041.1, read as the reverse complement.
GTGCATATAATTATAGATTCATATAAATCAAAATTAATTATTCAAAACTATAATGAAATAAATTGTCAAAAACCAAGTCTCAAGATAGAAGAATTTAGATTACAAGCTTCATCGTAATCCTAGCACAAAATAAACTAGCCTAAGATACTAATAATAAGAGAAGAAAGGGAAGAAGAAACTATGGAATTCATAACCCGGAAACGAAGAAATCTTGAGCGAGAAGAAATCTTGATCTTGATCTTGATCTTCGTTCTTGGAGAGATGAATCTTGATCTTCTGTTTTGTGTTTCTTGTAATGTTTTCTTTCCCAAAATTCTCCTCCTCTATTATGAGTTAATAGCTCATATATATAATACCCTAATTGTGCCCTAAAATATCCCAAAAATATTATGAAAATCACGTCCAAAAAGTTACCTAATTGCTTTCGAACTCAAAAATAAAACAAATTTCACGCTGCCAAAATTTAGCCTGGGCGATCGCCCAGGCCATTCTCGGGTGATCGCCCAGTTATGGAGAATTGCATTCTGCTTCTGGCTTGGGTTGATGGGCGCTCGCCCAGCTATGATCGCCCAGCTATGATTTTTGAATTCTACGGCTTTTGGTTCTCCAACTTTTCATTAATTTCCATTTGGTCTTTCAACTTTTGATAATCTCCAATTTATTGCTCTTTTCATCCATTCTTCTCCAGTTGCTAAATTAAGTATAAATTCAGTAAAATGACGGAATAAAAGCTTAGTTTAAAGGCCCGAATAAGTGCACAAAATGCACTTATCAAACACCCCCAAACTAAACCTTTGTCTGTCCTCGAACAAAAATAAAAATAAACTAGAACTTTAAACTAAGCTAAAAGAATGAACAGGAATGTAGTTAATGTTAAGTTTCTTACCAAATGCCTCAAGTTTGAAAAATAAAGTAACACGTTTAGAAAGATATCAAACAACACAAAATATTTTCACTTATCCAATGCTCGACCTTTAGTGAGTGTGTGATTAGCCAAAAATTGAGCTTACCCATGTATTAGACCACGACCAATATTGTGTTGTTGATACTTTACAATCCCGAACCCTTTGTAGTCATTTATTCCTTACACCTCTCGTAGATTACACACTTCTTATGCTTTTCTCTCCAATCCCGAGGTGTTCTAGCAAATTTGGTTCCTACTGATCAATACAATGCTATTTCAAATAAAGTGGTAAAAATTAGAACTTGTATTCTCAGAATTAGGATGGTGAGTGATTTCTAAATTCTCATATTCGGTCTCTTAGGTTCTAATGTAGCATCCTTACCGAGCACTTTAACTTCTTTCATTTTATTCCACCAATATAAATGATCTTACATCTTGTGCAATACTTTTCTCTCACTAGCTTTCTATGTGACCTTTGTAGCGAGCTTTGGGCCGATGACTCCCAAGTCAGATGACCATAGGGCACCAGATTTTGAAATACCCTAACAGACTTAATTGCTCGAGTCCCACACAGGCTATAAGAGAAGTAAAGAAGTAAATTTTTTTTTTGTGACTCATGTAACGAGCTTTGGGCCGATGACTCCCAAGTCAGATGTCTTTAGGGCATTAGATTTTAAAATACTCTAACAGGCTTAATTGCTCGAGTCAGATATTTTACTTATTTATTTATTTTATTTAATTTAATTTTTTTTCAGCAATGAGTAGTGCTCGATTCAGATTCTTTGACTACAACCTATTCAACCAAAGATGAGATCCAGAAAACCCAAATTATCAAAATTCCACAAAAACATGTACTAACTTTAACACCTCCAAACTGTTCTCAAACAGTTTGGTTACTAGTCTAAAGATTTAGGAACGAGAATTTTTTTTTAATGATCTAAGTCAATAATATCAACACATACACTCAAGTCATGTTTTCAATAAGTGATAAGCCAACAGTGGCCAGGTGCTTCAAATCTAGTCTAACATGGATAAGTATTAAGATAAAAGCATGTGTTCAAGTATTGTCCAATATTCTACTAAAAATGTACTCAACTTCAAACAAATCTCATCATTGGCAGCAAAATATTCAATAATAACTATGAAAGAATTTTTTTTATTTAATAATAATAAAAAAAACAATTTTTTTTTTATAGACCCGAAAAAATAAGCAAATTCAAAATACTTAAGTATCCTGATACTTAACCCACCTTCAAAATGAAACATTACATTGTCTCTAATGTAATAACAAAATAAAGCAAATAGATGAGAAAAAAGATCAGTTACTCCCCGGAGATAGATGTGGAGAAGATGGATCTGGCTGGTTGAAGGTCCGGTTGAAGTGGACTAAAGTGAGATAGGACTCATGTACCTTACAAAGTGGGACATCCTGCGATTGACATAGAGAGGCTTTAGAAGTGGATGAAATAATAATAGAAACTAATAAATTATTTAAACTAATTAAAATTACTATATAGAAAGCAAGTAAATAAAAGGGTTAGAAAATGAGTTGCCTCCATTAAGCGCTTATTTATAGTCATTAGCTTGACTTATTGTCTGATTGTCCTTCATCTTCCATTTAACAGCTCCAACATGTACTTCAGGGATGACTTCTTCAACTTCAACCTTATGTTCACCAACGGAAGCTTCTTGCATCTGAACAGTCTGTTTACCTTTGTCTTTCACCTTGTCTGGTGGCTTTGTATCCCAAATTTTTTTAAAGAAGTTGTTCTTGAATTTCTTTAAAGTCTCCACTTGATAACCTGTCCAATAAGAAAGAGATGGTGGAGGTGTTGAATCTCTACCCAACATATAAAATATTTCTCATTAATGCTGAACTCTCAATGTCAATATGCCCCGTGAAACATCAATGAGAGCATCTGAAGTAGCTAAGAAGGGACGTCCCAAGATGATAGGGATTTCAGCATTCTCAGGCATATCAAGAACAACAAAATCAATGGGAAATAATAACTTTCCCACTCTCATTACCACATCTTCTACTATTCCAAACAGTTTTTTAATAGATCAGTCTGCCAACTGAAGATTAAATTTCGCAGGTTTAACTTCACCAATTCCTAATCGCCTGAAAATAGAGAGGGGCATTAAATTGATACTTGCACCAAGATCACATAATGCCTTGTCAATCACGAGGTTACCGATGGTAATTGGAATTGTGAAGCTGTCTGGATCATGTCTTTTGTCTGGTAGTTGCCTCTCCATTATAGCATTTACTTCCCCTGTAAGTTGTACGATATCCTCTTCTTCCAATTTTTTCTTATTTGAAAGCAGGTGTCTCATATACTTGACATAGTTGGGCATTTGAGTCAGAGCCTCCACAAATGGTATGTTGATATGAAGCTTCCTTAGATGATCTAGAAATTCTGCACATTGCTGATCCTGCTTCTTCTTCTTTGGATTTAACCTTTGTGGATAAGGAATGGGAGGTTCATATGGTTTAATAGGAACGGCTGCCTTAGCCTGTGGTGTAACTGAACTTTCTTCAATATCTACTGGTTACTTAGTCTGTTCCACTTGTTCCCCATCAGTGGAAGATACATGTTCTTTATTTGCAACTGGTCTTTTTATATGGATTTCTGGCAACTGAATCCCACTTCTGGTAGTTATTGCATGTACTTGCTCTCTAGGATTGACCTCGGTATTGCTTGGCAAGGTACCATGTGGTCTACTGGATATAGCAACTGCCATCTGACCCATCTGTGTTTCTAAATTTTTAATTGAAGCACCTTGGTTCTGAAGGTTAATTTCTGTCTGTCTCATAAATTGATCAGTTTTTTCTATGAATTTATCAGTTCTTTCGATGAATTTACCGAGTGCATCTTCTAATGAAACTCTCTTTTCTGGCTGCTGAAACTGAGAATATTGTGGTCTGTTGTTATTCTGATTATTCATCCAGAAAAAATTTGGATGATTACGCCATCCTGGATTAAATGCTTTGGAGAATGGATTATTTTGTGGGTATTGACCACCTTGAACATATTCGACTTGCTCTGGTTGCTGTGAGAGAATGGGACATTCTGATGTGCTGTGATTTACCCCACAATCTTCACATGTTGATTTCTTTGTTTGCATCACAAATGCTGATTGTGACATGTTCTCCACTTTGTGTGCCAAAGAGTCTATTTTTGCAGATAATACCGAGACAGTGTCTATTTCATGTACCCCTGCAAATTTCTTGTGTATGACTCTATCTGATGCCCACATAGCAGTGGTGGTAGCTACTCTTTCAAACAACTCTAGAGCTTCAACAACGGTTTTGGTAGATAAGAAGCCGTTAGAAGAAGAGTCGATCATACTTTTACATGAAGGGAGTAGTCCAGCATAAAAGTACTGAATTTGTTGGCCCTTGCCAATGTCATGATGATGACACTTTCTTAGCATGTTTTTGAACCTGTTCCACACTTCATCAAAGGGTTCTGTTTCTAACTGTTGAAATATAGAAATGTCATGCTTCAGCTTCGAAACCTTTGCTAGTGGGAAGAATTTTGTGCAGAATTTTTGGGCTAGATTATTCCAGGTGGTTATGCTATCAATTGGTAGTGAGTCTAGCCACTCAAGAGCTTTGTCCCTAAGAGTATGTGGGAACAAATGTAGCTGGATGGCATCGTCTAAGATTCCTTGATATTTGAAGTGTTGACACATTTCCAAGAATCTTGAAACATGTGTATGTGGATTCTCTTCAGCCCTGCCATAGAATTGATGACCATTCTGGAATAGATGAATGACGTTAGTCTTCAACTGAAAGTTCGACTGTCCAAAAGGTGGGTAGACAATGTTAGATTGGTTCTGGATAATCTGTGGAGTCAAAAAGTCTCCAACTAGCATATTGTCTTCATCAATCTCCTGTCTTGCCTGAGCAATTTCGTTGTTGTTCATTTTGCCTTGCTGTTTTTTTGTCTTTTTGGTGTGTCATTCTTGTCTCTCTCTGCCTACGATGAAAAGTGCGCTCAATCTTTGGATCAATTGGAATTAGAGACCCGTGTCTCACACTTCGCATTCAATGGCCTGAAAAGAAACAAAGCAGACACTGAAATAACTAAAAAATAATAATAAAACCAATTAAAGCAATTAAATAAGTTCGAATTAGTGTCAAAATAATTGAAAAGAACTAAAGCTAAATCTCCGGCAACGGCGCCAAAAACTTGTCAGCGATTTTGTATCTTTAATAATTTCGCAAGTGCACGGATTGCTCAAGTAATAAAGTGGATTGTGAGTCTAAGTATCGTTCCCACGAAGATTTAGATAATTCAATTCAATTACAATGACCTTAACCAAATCTATTGAACTTTTGAAGTTTGATGTTTAAGAACTAATTAGAATTTGAACTAAAAATAATAAACTAATTATAAATCAAATAACTAAAAATTAGATTAATGAAGATTTATTTTAAAATTGAGAAAGAAGAGTACTAGGATCCTGAATCCACTTATAATTGTTAATCCATCTATCTTAATTCTTGGTTTTGACAAAATACATCAGTTATAAAGATCAATATCCCTAGATTGTTTAACAGTTTCTTTCGAATAAAATTAAACATATTCATATGCATAACTCGACTATATCTCTATGACGAATGCGAATACAAATGAAAGAATTAAATTTCTGTGGATAATTAAAGATCACTTAAAGCATAGCGGTATATTTTTATCCCCTATCGGACCTTAGGATAATTAAAATAGTGTCTAGCATGCTTTCGATCTTTCGATAGTAAAACAAATTACAACAATCATACAATTATTGCGCATATAATTGTAGATTCATATAAATCAAAATTAATTATTCAAAACTATAATGAAATAAATTATCAAAAACCAAGTCTCAAAATAGAAGAATTTAGATTACAAGCTTCATCGTAATTCTAGCACAAAATAAACTAGCCTAACATACTAATAATAAAAGAAGAAAGGGAAGAAGAAACTATAGAATTCATAACTCGGAAACGAAGAAATCTTGAGCGAGAAGAAATCTTGATCTTCGTTCTTGGAGAGATGAATCTTGATCTTCCGTTTTGTGTTTCTTGTAATGTTTTCTTTCCCAAAATTCTCCTCCTCTATTATGAGTTAATAGCTCATATATATAATACCCTAATTGTGCCCTAAAATATCCCAAAAATATTATGAAAATCGCGTCAAAAAAATTACCTAATTGCTTTAGAACTTAAAAAGGAAACAAATTTCACGCTGCCGAAATTTAGCCTGGGCGATCCCGGACGATCGCCCAGTTATGGAGAATTGCATTCTGCTTCTAGCTTGGGTTGCTGGGCGCTCGCCCAGCTTAGATTTTTGAATTCTGCTGTTTTTGGTTCTCCAACTTTTGATAATCTCCAATTTATTGCTCTTTCATTCATTCTTCTCCAGTTGCTATTAAACAGGTCCAAAACTGAAATATGAAGAATAAAATACTAAATTAAGTATAAATTCAGTAAAATGACGAAATAAAAGCTTAGTTTAAAGGTCAGAATAAGTGCACAAAATGCACTTATCAGGTATTTAATTCGCAGTAGTGGAAGAATTGATCCCTCGGTAATTTTTGATACTCTTGTAGTAAAATGTTATGTAAACCAGCCAGCAAATTAGTAGAAAAATGATTATTTGATTTCATGTGTTTAGTAATTAAGCACTTATTAATGAATATCTTTTCTTGTATATTGACCATGAAGAAGGGAAAAATATTTAAAAGAGAATTCATTTAGTAAATTATTCATGCTTAAGACTTTCCTATTTTTTTAACGGATGAATTTAAGCACGTGTATTTTTATTTTGTTTTGTGGGATTCTCATCTCTTGATTTTGGAATGTATAGCACTTTGCTTATCAGATTCAAGAAAAGTATAGTAATGAGAATTTAGACTTTAATGTGGAACAGAAATTCGTGTGCTTATTTGTTTTAGAAATGAGGATTCTGCTAACGAGTTTGAAACATCCCTCGTGTTTTAATCTCTAGAGAAATAGCTCTTTTATAAAGTTGTGTTCAATTTGTATTATCAAATTTGTAAAATTATATACTTTACATATTATACACACTTTTGAACTAAATATGGAAATTTGAAGTTTTGATTAATTGAAGTTTTATTGTTTATCAGACTTAAAATATACATATTTTTTGTAAATGTTTTGCAAGATATAACTTCTTGCACTTTGTTATTTTTTACAATGTCTGACAAATAGTTACAAAATAACTAATTTACTTTGAAATTTTTTGTTATTTTAAGAGTTTTGATTTGAATATAAAATATTTTAGTCAAATAATTTAATCGTTTATGTCTAGATATTTGTATTTTATTAAAGATAGTATGAAAGATGATTGCTAGGTAATAAATCATTAACTCATAAATTGTTGTTAACCTTGAATGTGCCCTAAATTACCTTTGGACATATTCCAAATTTTAGAGAAGGAAAATATAAACTGAAATAGTTACAAATTTGTTGGCGACGGATGGAAGGCGAAGAAAGTGATAAAGGTAAAAATTCGATAAGTTTGAAAGAAAAGGGTTTAGTGAATAAGTGACGAACAATTGACTGTATGAAAAGATTATCAAAACAAGCGTCGTAGAGAGCTTTGCCTGAAGAAATTATATATCGATAACTATGTTAGATATCAATAGCAAATAAACTCCGGAAGAAGCGAAAGAATTAGCATGGGGAGATGTAATGACAATTATTCTTGTAAGTAATTTTGTAAACAAAATATATATTAGATTATTTGTTATTTTGTAGTATATAGTTGTACTAAATGTGTTATTAGTATAGTGTAGAATTTCTTTTGCAAATATGAGTTCGTAAAGTGATTCTTGTGGACTAAACATTTTATGTATAATGCAGACAACGTATTAGATGCTACTTTTTTTTAAGTCCTCAACAATATGAAGGCAGATATCATTGCAACACAGGTACTAACCAATTTTATCCCATCTTATTCAATATTTTTCAATATATTATGTTTAGTATAATACATGACAAATTAATAAGGTTAGAGTTTTGGTGCTTATTTGTTATTAATTTGTTATATAAATTATTTTTAATTTGAATTCTATGTAGAATAGATTTCGAAAAAGTATATATTTTATTATTCCATAAATAACTATGATTAGTTTAGTTTTTCTAGATTTTGTGTAGTTTCACTAAAGGTATTATTTAGTTTGAACTGGTTATATATGTGTAAGGTTTTAGAGTTTGTATTTTTTTTCCCCAGAAATTAGTTTAATTTTTCTGGATTTTGTTTGGCTTCTTTGAATCTATTGTTTACTTTCAACGTGTTATATATGTTTCAAGTTTTAGGGTTATATATGTTTCAAGATTTAGGGTTTTCAATTTTGAGTTTTTTTCTTCTTCAGAAATTAATTTAATTCTTCTGGGTTTTGTTTAATTTCTTTGAACCCATTGTTTACTTTCAATCAATATTTTCTAATTTGCGGATTGTGGGTTTTTGTGTATCGTAGTTAAAATGGTTTCAAATTATCTCTCATTTGAATCTATAGAAACAAAAAAATTGAGTTATACAGTACACCAAGAGAAATTTAAGTTTTATATTGATTAACTTATAATTTGCTTTGACTGATATAATTTTATAACATATCCAATCTTTTCATATATCTGATTTTGATGTTTACATGCTCCCACTAGGAGGGAATGGTGTGTCCTTGACCTCATTAAGTATTCATTTTTCGACTGTGACAATGCTATGATTGATACTCAAGGACTGTAAACGACAATTTTAGACATTGCCAATCAAATATCTTAATGCTGGATCTTTTGTTTTGATGATTGCTTTCTTTTAGAGTTCCATAGCATAAAATTGAGAACACTTCAATGGTTGCTACCTTTTGAGTATCTGAATTATTTTTCTGGTCTGATTGTTGGTATAATAGTTTTTTTAAGTTTCTCCACTAGCTTTTGAGCATATTCTTATCGAATCCTTTTTTCCCGTAGTGACTGTATGATCCTTGTGTCCATAAAATGAAATATACATGATTATGATTGATCGACTGCAGATTGTTGTTGCATATTTTTTATCTTTTATCTCTCACTGTTGGGAGCTGGTGGCTACTTGTGCAGATCATTTGAATGCATCTATAAGCGTGTTCTGTTGTTTATAATGTAACTTCATGTTTTCATCTCTATTTGGCTTCTATTGTGCATTTTGATTTGAGGAATTTCTTTTCTCTAGGCTTAATTTCTTGGAGATATTTAGCATATTCAGTCCAAATAATTTTGTCCCCCCTTTGGGTGTAGTGAATAAACCACAATTTTTTATTTTTTTATTTATATTTATTTCAATCTCACCTTGATTTGGATGTAACCTCTGTCAGCATGTTACCCTCTTTGTTTGTTGTAATTTTTAGATATTAATCTTTCTTATGACTTTTATATTTTCTCCTCAATTTGTTTTTAGGAATGAATATTAAGACTGACACTCTTATTGCGAAGAAGACAACAAAATGGGTGATGGAGTTCTTACTGATGAATCATCTATTTGACTGCCCAATTTGTGATCACGATGGATAGTGCGATCTCTACGATCAATCTATGGCTTGTGGTTCTGATCAAGGTTGGTCTACTGAATTGAATAGATAAGTAGTTGATAAGAATCTAGGCCCATTTGTAAAGGCTGTGATGACTCGATGTATAAATGTATTCAGTGCAGAAGGTTCGTATTAGGTTAACTTGTGCTATAACTTTCTAATTGGGAGTAGTGAAGTATACCAAGTTTTTTGATTAAATACGTTCAATGTTGGTTAAATTTCTCTTGGTATACTGTATGAAAAAATTATTTTTTTACTTTTTACAATTGAGCAAACATCCATACATTCACACTTTCCATAACAATCGACATAGTTTAATCAAAGAGTGAGAACATTATGTTTGGCTCTTGTGAATTCAGTGGCAATAGTAAAAGGCTAACTACTGTGTGATCTATGTATCTTATGTGATAATAGTTATTGATATATTTATTGTCTTTTTCTATATTTGTGTTGAAGTTGGATTAATTCAAAAGATAATAATTTAAAAGAATATAGAGATACAGTGGAGAAGTTTTTGAATTTCGCATACAAATGCCACGTTGAGGAATGCATAGTTTATTGTCCACATAAGAATTGCGCCGATAGATATTTTGTAAGTTTTTGAACAATTTAATGATGGTGGATTGAATGCTTTGTTTTGTGATTCAGTCTTTTGAGAGTAAAATTTATTTTATGATATGACATTCAACATTCTCCTCAATATACTTGCAATTTTGGTTTGTTTTATAATAGAATCGAATAATTTTTATTATGTTATTCTTTTACTCAAGTAGTGACTATTTCAATTAAATTTTATTGTCAAATTATTGAACATATTGTATGCTAATGAGTACCTTTTTGACACTATTACACACATCGTTACAGTCGCAACACGTGCATCGCCCCACTAGTTTATTAATAATTGTGAGCTTAAATTTTAGTTATTTTATAATAGTTCATAAAATATACAAAACAATTTAGTACATTATCACTTTGGTCAATAAAGTGTTAATTAAAAAAAATAGGAATGATTTCTGCACTGAGGACAAATGTGAGGGACCGTTTGCACCAATTTCCCCACAAAATATGATCGATGTATCCATATTATTATTTTCGTATTATAGCAATCAAGTAAGAAGCTTTCATGATATTTTTAACTTAAGGCTCGTTTGATTTCAATTAAAATTTTGCTAAAAAGTTGCAGTGATGATCAACAATTAATTTTAACCACATATTTTATGGGAGCCATAACTTTTTACAATTTTGCAACCCTGCATTTCGTCAACTTTTTAAAAAAATATGATTTTAATCAAAATCAAACGCACCCTTAATTTTGTAAAAACAAATAATCCAGTTTCAAAATATCTGCTCTAATTCATTTTAACCGAATCTATATTACTATTTGTGAGTAGCGAGCATAGATATGAGCGTTGGGTGGATCGGTTCGAGTATTTCAATACCCGGAACCACTCATTACAGTTCGAATATTTCGTAAATGGAATCATTCGGTTCCACGTAATTATTGGAATCAAATTCGAACCGAAACCATCGGTTCTAGTTCCAATTCGAGTTCGGTTCTACCCAAAACATTTTTTTAAAAAAATCTTTAGTTAACAATGTGTTATGAAAAAAAATAAAAATTGCAAACCTGTTAACATTAAAGTATGTTAAATATTAAAACAATTTATGAAAGATATAAATATTAACCGAAAAAATAGACACCAAATTTGCAAACTCATAAATTATGGTTGGAAAAATGAAAATTACTTCTCAAAATTGAGAATTCGTTTCGGTTAAAGAAGAGTTTCGTCTTCGCCGTCTCACTGTGTGTTAAGCGAAAGTGCGAAACAGACGACAATGTTTGTATTGAGCTTCTGAGTAAATAGCGATTGGAAATTTAAGATTTGGGTAATTAGAATTTAGTCAATTGAGTTTGAGTTTAAAGATGATGATTTTTTTTTTTTAGATCTTGAACAGTTGGACTCTTGTCTTTGGGCCGTGGGTCATTGGATTATGTTGAATAAATTGTAAAAACTAAAAGATTTATAAAAAATAACAAATTCGGTTTCAATCGGTACCCACGGTTCTAGTTCAAGAACCAAGAACCGACCCGAATTCGATCGATTCTCGATTCTGTTTCCTAATTTTATATTTTTGGAACCGGATCGGAATCTCCGGTTTCAGTTCGAGAGATTCGGTTCTGGTTAAAATACCCACTCCTAAACGAGCGCTTTAAGGTGACAATGTTATTAGTACCCGTCTTTGTTATTTGATAGCAAAAACATTAATTTCTCCAACATTCAATAAACATAGAAATGTAATAAAATCATTTTTTTGAAATTCAACGGTGAATTTATTTCAATTTATGCCATTCCTTAGTTAATTAAAGTCAAAACCGGGGAAATTGTCAACCTAAAGTGGAAATTATAAAACAGACACCCTTCCTACGTGGAGGAATGTAATTGGATAACACTACCATTTTTTACAACAACCTTTTTCCTAAAATAAAAAAAAAAAAAAAAAGGTAAATAGCATTAAAATTCCCAAACTTTTGAACCTTATAACGATTGGATCCCAAACTTTTTTTTTTCTCTAGCACTCAAGATTCCAAACCTTTCAAAATTTTGCACTTGAAATCTTTTTATGACGGAAAATATCAGTTTGACCATTAAGTAGTCAATTTTTTATTAGAATGATAATTCTACTCTTATTTTAATTTAAGATAAATAGCACTGAGATTCCCATTTAGGGTAAATAGCATTTGGAGTTTTAATCTTTAAACTTTGTGACAATCAAGTATCGAATCTTTAATTTTTAGCAACTTGAGATCCCAAATTATTCAAACCTCTGCACTTTAGGTTGTTTTATGACCAAAAATGTTGGTTTGGCCGTTAAAGAAAAAAGAAAGGGAAAAGGAAAAAAATGAAAGAATCACCCCCACTCTTTCAAACCAATAATTTGATTAACAATTTAGAAATAAAACCATGACATCATAAGAACAGTACCTTTATTTTCCATTCTCAAAACCCAAAAAATCAGCAACCAAGCACCACCAAAGATTATTTTTCTGTTCTCGAGCTTGATGTCAGCCAGAAGTAGATTTGAATTTTGGGTTTGGATTTGAGACCAAATTTTGGCAGCGATTGATTTTTTGTTGCAAATTGTGTGGGTTTCAAGAGAGTTGGGGATGGATGGTGATTGATGAAAATGAAAGGGATTGAGAGGTATGTGGGTTCTCAAGTGCTGCAAATACTAATTAGTTTATTTTTCGGTAGACAGTAGCGACAACATCGCTGCCTCTAGATCGAGGTGGGTGGTTTTGAGCTAGGGAATACGATTATTTATTTTTCTTTTTTCTTTTATTTATTTATTTATTTATTTTTATTTTTATTTAATTCAAACTTAAATATGGGAACACTAATTATTTTACTCAAATTGTGACCTTTTAACGGTCAAACTAACGTTTTTCATCACAAAAGAACCTCAGTCGCAAACGTTTGAAAGATTAAGAATTATGGGTGCTATAAATCAAAATTTTGAGACCTCGTTGTCACAAAATTTAGATGTTAAAGACTCTAAATGCTATTTATCTTAAATAATGAAAATAAAAGTAGAATTGTCATTTTAATTTAAAAAAAATTGACTATTTAACTGTCAAACAGACATTTTCCTTCACAAAAGAACTTTAGGCACAGACGTTTGAAAAGTTTGAGATTCTAGTTGCTAGACATCAAAGATTTGGGACCCATCGTCACAATGTTCAAATATTCGGGACCATATTTACTCCCAAAAAGGTTAAATTACACAGATGGTCCTCAAGTGTATTCACCATAACAGCTCCCACACCAACCTCCTCTGTTTCTTCTTCGTCTCTTTCATTACATTTCTTGATATCAAACAAAATCTATAATAATCTCCCGCAAAACATTACAGCTAAACCAACCCAAAAATCTAGTTGTCATCATAACCCTTTGTCCAAAAACACAAGAAAAAGAATCATTTTTTGTTAATTAATATGAAAATCCAAATTGATAAACAGAGTATTTTCATCATCTTAATCTCGGGGTTCTTGTTATGGACCCGGGTTGAGTCGATCCGATTCGATCTGGAATCTGGGCACACCAAATGCATAGCGGAGGACATAAAAAGTAATTCCATGACCGTTGGAAAGTATCACATTGTTAACCCTCATGAGGACCACCCTTTGCCTGACTCCCATAAAATCACCGTCCGGGTAATTATTATTTTTCTAGTTCAATTGTTTTCTTTCGTTTTAATTGATTTTGTACTGTCCTGGATCAATTTGCTAAAAGGGTTTTGACTAGTTTATGAATGATGATTTGAAAATAAAGATATTTTTGAAATCTTGAACCTTTTATCCCTTTGACATTAAATTTTTTGAATTACAGATGAATTTTGAGGAGAATCGTTCTTACAAATGATTTTTTTATGTAAAAGAATCATTCTGAGGTGAAGGTTTTATTAATCTTAACGACATGAATTCTTTTGGTAATGATAGGATTGGATTGGATTTACGTATACAACTTCTTACCGAAAAGTTTAAGATAATAAGTCATGTTCTAGATTTTGTTTGTTAGTTTAGTTAAAATGAAGAGTTTGCTCGGTTTTACTTTATTTTATGTTAATTTATCCTTTGTATTCTTTTGCTTTCTTGATTGGTGTAGAAGGTTTGTCTAATTTGTGTTCTAACTTGTAGGTGACATCGGCATATGGGAATAGCTATCACTACTCAGACCATGTTACTGAGGGGCATTTTGCATTTCAAGCAACGGAGGCAGGTGATTACATGGCTTGCTTTTTTGCAGCTGATCAGAAACCTTCCACTATTATTACCGTTGACTTTGATTGGAAGTCTGGTGTTGCTGCCAAGGATTGGACGAATGTCGCCAAGAAAGGTTCTGTTGAAGTAAGTGCTCATTCTTCTTCGGCTTTGCCCTTCATTTTTTAATTTTTTATATTTTTTTTGCATCCAAATCCAAATTAATTCATATCAACAAAAATCGGTGGTGAAAGGAACCGCGGAATACAATCTGTCCATCTAGACCTATCCCCAATCAATTGAAAAGAAAGCTGCCATACCGTGGACTGCCGTATTCCCCTCTTGGGGAACAAATCATCAAGATCCACAACTTACATTGGCAAATAAAGACAATATATCTGACAATTTCACCGGAATTGGTGCACAAGAGAAATTCGACTTTAGACTCTGCACAACTCTAAGAGAATTACATTCAGTCACCATAATCTGCAGTCCATTTTCTTTGGCAAAAATGAGCCCATCACGCAATGCAATTGCTTCTGCAACCACCACTCCAAAATGCCCTCTAGTCCTCTTTGACTGGGCTGTACTCACCCCGCACTGCCACATCTGTATTCAGCTTAAGGCCTCCCATCGCCATCGTGCATCCCTCTTTTGCCTTCCTCTCTTCGGCTGTACAATAACAGCCTCTGTCCCCATTCCATTAGGCTGGCTGCAGCACTAGCAAGTAGCAATCACACTCGGTTCACGCCCCTTCCCACCATGAAGAACCTGGTTGCGATTTAGTTTATTTTGTCTCTACTTCTAAGTTAAAAGTGAGCTTAATTGTAGATCTCATCACGGAGTGTATCTATCATTAAGTGTAATTTTACATCTCACACATACGGCTGTAGATTCCGTTGTCACTTGCTTTATGGATTTTTCCCACCTCTAAAGTTTTTAATTTAAAATGTCTTTTTAAAGATCAAATGTCCAACGTATCCTTATTAGAGAAGGCCTTCCTTTCCAACTTATCATCTCATCTTCGTCATCCTCTCTGCCCGCCATTGCCCGCCCGTATCTCCTTACCCCCACCCCACCCCACCCCACCCCACCCCGCATACTTGAGAGCTTCCCGAGGATCTCACGATCAGAGTGGGGGAAAGGTTGTATAATTGCAAAAGTGGGAGAGGAGGGCGTGGGGGAGGGATGCAAGTTTGGGGTGAGGAAGGAGAAGGAGAAGGTTATATTGGGATTATTACAAAAATTGAGTCTTGTTCTAAAAATGTTGAAAAAAATGCCTTTTTTCATTTCTCCCTCCAACTTGGTCCTTCCTAAACAATAATCTCTTTATATCTTTGGGTTTATCCATTTTGTACCTATCACTTTTTTATTTTGATTGTGGAACTTATACCAAGTTTAGTATGGGGCAGAAGAAATTTATCTGTGGAGGTGGGGATGTTGGAGTCTATTTTGGGTTACGGTTTTTTAATGCTCTCAAGGACTATATTAGTGAGTGGTTCATCATATCAGTTTGTAGATTTTGACCTGAAAATCTTATGTAAGTCTATTTTCTGATAAATCGTGATCTTCAACAAATGATTCTTCGTGCACCCGAGCATTCTCTAGCTTTTTCTATGAATCTGTTTTTGTGCAGTAATTTCTTTTTCTTGTTCTTGCTTTGAGATCTAAACTACACTTAGAAGGAGGTTTCTTCACACTAAATGCAATCCAAATTATTACAAATCATTTTAGCATTTTATATTTGATTATTCAAAGGTTCGAGGTGATATTTGAAATTGTTCTATTTTTTACCCTTTTGTATCTTTTCTTTTTCTCGAGGTTTGAATATCTCTGACTATGTTTTTCAGAATTTTATAGTTATCGTTTTACAACTTTGCAATATTGCAGTAAAGATAGCGTAACTTGGTAAAAATTTAGTGGAGATATGTAATAATGCCTGAAATGCTTGAATTGGATGTAAATTTTAATTGAAATGATGTGCAGTCTACTTTTTCTTTTTAATTTTAACAACCGTATTCTCATGTCCCAGGTAATGGAATTAGAGCTGAAAAAAATGTTTGATACAGTGCAATCCATCCATGACGAGATGTTTTATCTACGTGAAAAGTGAGTTAATTCAATTCTAACTTTCTAAAGAAAATTTGGCATGTTTGGTAGGGGAGGATTGCATAGTTCTAAAGTGAAAAAAATGTTTGATACAGTGCAATCCATCCTCTTGTTTTGTACTGCGTCACAAAAATGCACTTTATATTTTCCACTTGATTACTGACGTAGAACCTTATTTCTGATTCTTATTCCAGGGAAGAAGAAATGCAGGAACTTAACAGGTCTACCAACAGCAAAATGGCGTGGTTTAGTTTTTTGTCGTTTTTTATTTGCTTGTCCGTGGCTGGACTGCAGCTATGGCATTTGAAGTCGTTCTTCGAAAAGAAGAAACTCATCTAATGGTGTTCTGAATCATCCTAGTTAGTGTTTTTTAGTCATGAATTGGAATTACAACTACACAAATTTGAATGGATTTTTCGCTAATTCCATATATTCAGGTGCAAGGTTCATACTAGTGTCTTTCTGGTTATTGTACAAGTTTTATTAACCAAAACAGGGTAAAGGGGAATTGCATGCTTATTACTGGACTTGCAATAAATATCAATTAGTGTTCAAGGGTTGTTCGCGTGAAGAATTTTGAACAGACTATGAGAATGGACTTGCGAGGTCGACTTGAAATTTATTGGGACAAGTGCTTAGTTTGCCCTATAATCCCATTTATGAAGGAGATGAATTGCAGAAATGGAAGAAATGATTCCCCATGGTTTAATCTTTAGATGTTACCCTCGAACATAAACATTAATGAAATCATATAATATGTGTTATCTATACGTCAATTAAAAACGTCAAACAACATATTATAATAAAAAGAACAGTAAACAAACTGAACAATAAAATCTGCAGAATTAAAATGAAGAGGAATTCAAACCGAAGCATGTACAAGTACAGTTTTCTTAAAACAGATTCGTCCCCTACCGTAGGTTATGAACGTCTGTCTCCCAGGATACAACGGTAGAACTGGTTATACTAGCGAACGGACCTACTGCCCGAACTTTATCACCTTTAAAAAAAAACTTGGATAAACTTGAAAGAAAGAGAGGAAAAAACTGATTTTTTTTTTATGTCTTAAAAAGAGGAACTATTGACTTGTTTATATAGGCCTCCAAGAGACCTTTCAAATCCAATCTAAGTTACATGAGTTATACTCATTAACCCATCACTAAAACCATTAAAAATGAGTTGAGAAGTTGAAAGGTTTAAAAATAATTTTTAATTTCTATTCATATTCCAACAATCCCCCACATGAATAGAAATTAACAGAGACACGGAAGACTTAGTGATAAAGTTCAACGTCCGAATCCTGCATAGGATAGGTAGGTGTTACCTTTTGAACCTTTCCTTATGAAAATATATTTACTTTACTGGCTGACCAGTAGACACGATGTCCTTGAACTGTTCTGCCATTTGTGTAAACGATAATATACCTCACACAGAATTCATTCTGACATAGTTCAGTTCTCATTGTTATGTTCATTTATGGCCGTGAACATATGCCTGGTTCTGCGAGAGGTTTTAAGAATTGCGCCTTACACAATTCTCTTAGAAGCGGCCCCACTTCTCTCTCACATAGGTGATTTCTTATTAAGAGTAGCACGTTCTACTCCGTGCGTAAGAATCATTAAAAGCCTATTGCTTATCATTTCCTCTACGGGTATCAATGTTTCATCATAGGAATGGATAGAAGAGAACCCCCACAGTGATCTAATTAAGTATTTACAATTAGGTTGTCCCTTTGAACCTAGATCTTGGAATCTCCAGTCAACTAGGTTGGGTTTCCATTGTATTAACTTATTCTTCCAAAGGCTTAAGTCCCATTCCTTTCGACGACTTTCCAACTAACTCTCTATTCAAACCTTTAGTTAGCGGATCCGCTATATTATCTTTTGACTTTACATAATCAATAGAGATAACTCCAGTTGAGAGTAGTTGTCTTATGGTATTATGTCTACGACGTATGTGTCTAGACTTACCATTATACATGTTACTCTGTGCCCTACCAATTGCAGATTGGCTATCACAATGTATGCAAATTACTGGCACAGGCTTTGGCCATCTAGGAATATCCTCTAGGAAGTGACGTAACCACTCAGCCTCTTCACCACACTTGTCCAAGGCTATAAACTCAGATTCCATAGTGGATCTGGCTATAACTGTCTATTTAGAGGATTTCTATGATATAGCTGCACCTCTCAGTGTGAACACAAATCTACTTATAAACTTTGAGTCTTTTATATCAGATATCCAATAAGCGTCACTGTATCCTTCAATAACTTCCAGATATCTGGTATAGTGCAGCCCATAATCACGAGTATATTTCAAATACCTTAGTATTCTTATTATTCCTTTCCAGTGGTCAGCTCCTGGATTACTCGTATATCTACTCAGTTTGCTAACTGTGTAGGCTATGTCTGGTCTTGTACAACTCATTGAGTACATCAGACTTCTGATAATTCTAGAGTATTCTACTTGAGAGATACTCTCGCCTCTATTCTTTGATAGATGCTGACTAGTATCTATCGGTGTTCTAGCCATGTCAAAATCATCCTTGTTAAATTTTTCAAGAATTTTGTCCACATAGTGTGATTGACTTAGGACAATTCTCTCTGATATTCTTGAAATTTTAATTCCAAGTATCACATCTGCTAAGTCCATATCCTTCATGTCAAATCTTGAATTTAACATGTTTTTAGTAGATTTAATCATCTTATCGTTGCTTCCAACAATAAGCATGTCATTAACGTAAAGACATAAATTGACATAGCCATTTTCAGTGTCTTTGATATAAACGCATTTATCGCACCCGTTGATTTTAAATCCACATTCCATTATGATATGATCAAATTTTTCATGCCATTGTTTTGGAGCTTGTTTCAAGCCATACAATGACTTCACCAATTTACAGACTTTGTTTTCTTGCCCTGGAGCAGAAAAACTCTCAGGTTGTTCCATGTAGATTTCTTCATCTAAATCTCCATTTAGAAAGGCAATTTTCACATCCATTTGATGTACTTCAAGATTTCGCAAAGTAGCAATTGCAAGTTTCATCCTGATGGATGTTATTCTCGTTACTGGAGAATATGTATCAAAGTAATCAAGACCTTCTTGTTGTCTGTATCATTTTATAAAAAGCCCTACTTTATACTTTTCGATTGTTCCATCTGCTTTTATTGAAAATCCTTTTGTAGCCTAGTGGTTTGCATCCCGGAGGAAGATCCACTAGCTCCCATGTATGATTTTGCAGAATAGAATCTATCTCACTTTTAATTGTCTCTTTCCTTTGAGGTCCTTCTGAAGAGTTTATAGCTTCTTTGAAGCTTTGAGGTTCAGTTTCTAGCATATAAGTCAGAAAATCAGGACCATAAGATTTTTCTGTCCTTTCTCGTTTGCTACGTCTTGGTTCAATCTCAACTTCCTCTTCTACTTCTTGGTCCTGACTATTCTCAATCATAGTCTCATATGTCCGTTTAGAAGAGCTTGCTTCTTCTTTGGACTTATATGGAACTACATGTTCAAAGAATGATGCATTTCTAGATTCCATTATCGTGTTTTTGTGTATATCAGAAATTTTTTAATCAAACACAAGAAATCGATAAGCACTACTGTTATGTGCATATCCGATAAATATGCAATCAACAGTTTTTGGTCCTATTTTCACCTTCTTTGGTGTAGGTATCACCACTTTGGCAAGACACCCCCACACTCGTAAGTATTTATATGAAATCTTTCTTCCTTTCAATAACTCGTAGGGGCTCTTATCTTCTTTCTTCCGGGGTGTCTTATTTAAAAGGTAATTAGTTGATAACACAGCTTCTCCCCACATGTTCAACTTAACAACATTGCATTCATCATTTCTTTCAATGTTCTATTTTCTCGTTCAGCAACATCATTTTGTTGAGGTGAATAAGGTGCTGTTGTTTCATGTTTAATTCCGTGTTGTGCACAGAATTCAGCAAATGGTGAATCATATTCACCACCTGTAATTACTTCTCAACACTTTGTTTTTTTTTTTTCATCTTGTTGATTTGAATAACACGCAACTAAAAGGCTTCCAGGTGAGGAGGGAGGTCACAAGTGGACCACTTAAATCTCAAGCTCTCCTTAGACAGTTTAGGTCCTTTTGACAAAGCCTTCCAGTATTGCGAATACACAAATCAAGAAAACTCGATCATAAGTGAAAATGAAAGCGTTTAAAAGTACAAATTCTCATATCTCTTGTATTTGAGATAATATTTGAAATCTTTCCATGTCGGAGGTAGTTTTCAATAATAGCTGCCACTTGGAAGTTTTTACTCAAACTCATTCTCTCGGTGACTGATCACGGGTTTTGGGTCCACCATTTTATAATCGAGGAATAGGCCAACAATGAATTTCTTAGCCCCCGCATCCTCAATTTTATATTTGCGGTCTAGAGACTCCCACAATTCTTTTGCCGTTTTCATTGTACTATACACATTGTATAGTGAATCTGCCAAACTATTCATGACATAATTCCGGCATAGGAAATCAGATTGTTTCCAAGCTTCAACAGCGCTGGCAGCTTGTATATCTCCCATACCCTGTTTGAGTTTCGGAGCATCTTCAGTCAAGAATCTCGTAAGATTCAATGTGGTCAGATAAAATAGCATTTTCTGTTGCCACCTTTTGAAATTCAATTCATTGAACTTCTCAGATTTTTTTTTCTTCCATGATTAACTAGAACATTTATATGACTAGTTGGAGCCAAAGTTTGGGTCACGTGACCCAAACTTTGGCACTTGTAGCACAGTTTGGTTCACAGATGGACTTGGCACAGTAGCCACAGTTTGGTTTTCATTAGCCACAATTTCAGTAATAGGATTAGTTGCCATTTTCTGAAAGAAAGAGGAAAATTTCAGTAGACCCAATTTCTAGTTTAGAAAAGAAATTTCAGCAAAGTTACACTCGTAGATCTCAATTATTTAGCAAATCAATAAAATTACAAGTAATAACTTATCCAGCAAGAAACATGAATTGAGAATGAAGCTTGACTAGACTATCAAATTAAAAAGGTTGTGGCCAACAAATCATACGGAATTAGATATCAACCTTTTTGAAATAAGTTGCAGGAAACAAATGTTAATTACAAGTTAATCAATCTTTTGATTTAATTGCAGATTTCACTGAAATGAAATCACATAAATGTGTAACCACTTAAACAAAATTTAATAACTCAAACCTGCAAATTAAATATATTCACTTGACTGAATGAAGTGTAAACTTAAAAGTGTAAACACAAATAAATTGCAATCACCAAAAGCAGCCAATTGCAATCACTGAAACTGAAATCTGCCAACGAAATGTTATCACAGGAATTAGCCAAAAAAAAATTTGCAAATGAAAAATATTTCATTTTCTAAAACACAGTAAGCAAATTTTCTGCTATTGAATTATTGAAATTCTGCCAAATGTTTGGAGCACTGTTTTTAGTATAATATGAGTTTAGCGAATCTATTTTAAGATTGTTATCTATACGTCAATTAAAAACGTCAAACAACATATTATAATAAAAAGAATAATAAACAAACTGAACAATAAAATCTGCAGAATTAAAATGAAGAGGAATTCAAATCGAGGCCTGTACAAGTACAGTTTCCTTAAAACAGATTCGTCCCCTATCGTAGGTTATGAACATCTGTCTCCCAAGATACAACGGTAGAACTGATTGTACCAGCGAACCGACCTACTGCCCGAACTTTATTACCTTTAAAAGAAAACTTGGATGAACTTGAAAGAAAGAGAGGAAAAAACTGAATTTTTTTTTGTCTTAAAAAGAGGAACTATTGACTTGTTTATATAGGCCTCCAAGAGACCTTTCAAATCCAATGTAAGTTACATGAGTTATACTCATTAACCCATCACTAAAACTATTAAAAATGAGTTGAGAAGTTGAAAGGTTTAACAATGATTTTTAATTTCTATTCATATTCCAACAATATCAACCTGCGTTGCTTCTATTCTTCCAAATATCACTCCAGCAGTAACATAATTACTTTAATTTAGAAAGCATGTTTAGTACAAGACAAATGTATAACTGTCTGAAATTATTACAAGAAGTTAGCCAACTACAGCATATTGCAACTCAAAGAAAACCAGATTGGAGAATGAACATTTATATATGTTAATTAAGCCACTAATTGTCACTCACTTCTGAGATAAAGAAATCAGTAGAAATAATAGGCAAGTCCAAGATTAAATCCAAATGGCACGACAAGGCATTGGCCAAATGATCAGTAATGCAAACCCCAAACGATGGACTTGGACTCCGTTCACAATTGATCTCGATTCCATATGTAGGGGTAAAAGGGGTTATTGGCAGATACACAGTTCCTTCTTTCATATTTTGTTTATCTCATGTCGTAAAGATGTTCCAGTGATGATCGGGTGGTAACATATCCTTTATCTTTTCGAGCTTCTTCAAGATCTCCAAGAAAGGTGGTCTCTGATTCATATCTGCTGCCCAGCACCTCTCAGTTAACCTAAAACATGTCCAATTCAATAGGATATCAGGAAATCAAATATTCAAGATTTTATTCTATGAAAATGATAATGCACGTAAAGGAAAATGTTTATTGCAGTTCGTGCATCACTCATAATTCACTGATAAACAGTTATGAATGAAATTAAAAACATTTTTGCAGTAAAACTGGAGGTTGCAACAATGTGTTAAAAATTGTATGTGAATTAAGTTATTTTAAGGTCCAATTTACAGTCGAACACGGGCCATAATTACACATGCACACACTATGAGATATTATAGTCCACTTACTCTCTCAAATCCTGTATAAAACCTTTGGCCCTAAACATTGGTCTGTGTCCCTCTGCCACATATCTAGCTGCTTCATATGGTTCGTAATGTGCCAGTGGTGGTTCACCTTCAAGCATCTGCATTAGTTGACAGGTCACTTTGGATTATATTTCAATCAATTATGGTTCTATTCTATTCTATTCTAATTCAGGACAAACAACAAAATTACCTCGTATAAGATCATTGCAAAAGAGAAAACATCGACCTTCTTGTCATATTTCCGGTGCTTGAAGACTTCAGGAGCCATATACCGGTCTTTATAGTTGGCAAAAATACAGAATTTAATACCATTATCAAATTCCCCGTTTTATATAAACAATTTAAAAAATAGTTACTTACAGCTTCCAGTTTCACCAGTCATTTTGTACACATCATGAGAATTTTGCACTCTAATAAGCTTGCTTAATCCAAAGTCTCCAACTTTCAAATGGTCTGCACTCAAGTTGACAAGAAGAACATTCCTGAAAAAGTATTCAGTTTGACAGCTATTAGGGAAAAGAAGGATTCTCCCAAGAGTTCCCAATACAGAGAGAACAATATGCAAGCATTTTAAACATAGGCTTTGGTTGAGAGATGACAAGAAGAACATTCCTGAAAAAGTACCATATTCAGTTTGACAGCTATTAGGGAAAAGAAGGATTCTCCCAAGAGTTCCCAATACAGAGAGAACAATATGCAAGCATTTTAAACATAGGCTTTGGTTGAGAGATATGATGACAGATATGTAATAGTTATAGACAACATGTATGCATGTCCTCCCAATTGTATCCAGAAAACCAGCTAACCTTGGTTTTAGATCTCTGTGTACTATAACATTTGGCTCGCTGTGAAGATAAGCCATGCCTCTGTCGAAACAAGATTTATAAAACTCAACATTAGCATACTAGACATTCTACATTACTGCATAAATTAATTTATTTAAATATTAGACAATCATCCCATATGCTTAAACTAGGCTTATTCGGTCATGACACCAAAATACTCCAAGACATAAGAAATAAGAACTATCACTCAAAGCATACGTCATATCAGAGTTACTCAAATAACAAGGAACCCAAACAAAAATGCATTATTACTCTCCAAGATATGTAACATTAAAGATTTTTATCCGGGATACTGTTTATGGGCTGCTAAGCCAAATTATTTTATGCCCCTCCCCAGATGCATGCACGCCATTGCACCCAAAAAAAGGTTAATCTCAATCCAGCAAATGTATTTGGGAATAATAGGTTTCTCTCTAATAAAACTAAACTATGTGCTTTGGGCAACAGATCTCATCAGTAATTGTGCATATGTTTGAGATGTTCCTGAAGGACAACTGACATGATAAAAGGGTTTGGAAGTTTTTACTAAACAGAAACAAAGACAAAAAATTTGATGCCAATTTTACCTGGCAATATCTAATGCAAAGCTGATCGCTGTTGATGGATTGAGTGCCCCCTTTTCCTTTAGGTATTGATGTAAATCCCCCTATAAAGGAATATGAAATGCAACACTTAAGACAGGAATCTCCATTGTCGGAAGTAAAAATATTCTGCTTCAACATGGGAAACAGATTCACTTACCCCCCTCAAATACTCTGTAATTAGCATTAAGGGCTTCTTTTCAGTGACCGCTCCAAGAAATTGGACTATATTTGGGTGGCGAAGTTTAACTAGCAAATTTACCTCATGTCTGAAGTCCTGACTGCATGGAGAGCATGAGACAAGTTATTTTACTTTATGTTAAGAAGGAACATGATGTGAAATATAGGTTGTGAGTCTGCATGACCATACATTCTACAAGAAATAAGAAATGTAACATCATAAGCATGCCATAACAATCTTAACCCAATTATGAAACATACATCACCAATCTATCATCTGAGAGGTTTGGAAGAATTCGTTTGACAGCTACAGGTGTTCCCCTCCAACAAGCTTTTATTATCTCACCAAAAGACCCCTACCAATATCGGCCGTCATCAGGAACTTTGCATAAAGATATAAATAATACACATTGCTCAACTTACTGAAGCCAAATAACAAACAACAATGACTAAATATTTGATATGTAAACAACAAAGATCATAGCATAAAAATCAAGAAAACCATACGAGAATTTGAAGCAAACTGGCGGGTCATTCAGTAACATTTCCAACCAACACAAAATAAAATAGAAAGAAGATGGCACTGTACCATAAAAGTGTTGTTGTGGTGGTCATGCTCCCCCCTCCCAAAAAATATAAAAATAAATAAATAAACAAAAGAGAACCAACAAATCCTTTGAGGAAATGCTACTGTGCCATTAAAGAGTGCAAACACAGAACACACCGACGTTATAAAAAGAAGCAAAATATAAAAGAGCCCAGGAAGGCAATTTTTGAGTACATTCCATTAATTACCAAATTATACAAACAAATTTACATCCGACTAAAATCCTCAAATACAACTAGGTTAACGAAATTCTCAACTGTAAATGTAACTTCTTCAAATATGTTCTACTCGGTTAAGAATAGATGCAGACCATTACATTGGTGCAAAGAACAAGATGATTCTAACTTAAAATATAGACCGAAAATATCAATATTTTGTGTCCTTTAACAAACAGTATTGGATTGCTTATTATCTACTGCATTGCACTGAACAGTGACTAATGTACAAAAAAGAGTTGATCAGTATTTTTTTAGTACAGACCTTCCCTATTATTGTTGGGCTTGAGAAGTCAAGTTCACCAGGATCAATCTCCCAGTCACACTTATTTGGAAGAGGGGGTGGAACAGGCCTTGGTTCAAAATGGCTTCCATTCTGGCCCTGCAATATGCCGAATAAAACTAAGCAAAAAGAAAAGCAAAAAAGAAATTATGCACAAAATTCTATATATGAAGAGAATACATGATGACCACAACTTAAAATTCAACTGACTTGTGCATGACATGAATCTCACAACCAAATTAAAACAGGGCCTGAGTAGCTCATGGTTGGCTTCTGCAGTGCTTGTTCAAGCTCAGATTGGTAATAAAGAAATTAAGCTTGAACTTGTTTCTAAGCTTCTAAAATTTCTCTCGACGTTACATCTAGTAAATATAGTGCAAATCAACCAAATTGTTTGAACTCAGCTCAGATTCATTGGTAAAAAATTCATTCAAGCTTCAGCTTGAATAGTAATCAGTTCAGGGTTTAACATTTTTTAGGCTTGTTATGTTACAATCAGCAGGGCTCATTTTACTTTGATGCTTCCAAAGCACAACATCATGTCAATTTGTGTTATACACCTTTTTTAAAAAGAAAAATCATGTTAAGCCGTTGCTATACTCGTGTACCTAATGACATCCATTATGACTTCCCAAGTACAGGCACGATAATGTGCAGTCCAGCAGAAAAGAATTAGAAGTTACGTCATAAATTTCAACAATTGGTCCCAAAAAGGAAAGGAAATGGGAAAGATGACAACATATATCAAAGAAACAATTAACCATCAAGAAGTCAGTTGAGACATCAAAGAAGAGTCCCTACCCTAATTTTAGGTTCATAAGGTACACAAAAGAACTCAATGAACTTTAGCACCAGAACTAAAGTGAACAAGCATCAAATGCAGTAATGAGTGAAGAGAGTTGCTGAACAATCTTAAAAAACCAGCAAGGCTATATCTTGGAAAGCAAGAGAGACCCCAGAAGTCGGATGAGTGGAAGATTCAAATGTTTGCCTAGACTCATTATTCAATAACCCTGTTTTTCCTGACCTATTATTGATAATAGTAGATGATCACAGCATCGAGCATACTATTTCTTATAATCTAATACTCAAATTAGACGTCTCAACCAAATAAACAAGTAGAAGTTTTATTCAGTTATAGAAACAAGTCATGATTCCAAACTTCCGAAGAATGTAGAGATGATAACTTATCAAAATAACAACCCCATATCCAAGAAAGAGTGAAGAAAAAATTAGAAGATCAGTAACAAATAAAACCACTGATATCACAAAGAATACCATCACTTAAAGAGTCTTATTGTACCGAAGGAAGAATGCAAGAAAAAGAAGAGACTTACATAAGATAGCCCACCATATGACTTTAATAACTCAATCATTCCATGTTTTTTTGCTCCTTCAGCATCAGCTAGAGGCTGTCATCACCAATACAAAGGTCAGATTAAAGGGCAATGAATAGAAAGTAGAAAAAGACTTCATCACAATTAAGGTTCACAACTTAGAATGGGGAAAATGAAAAGAAGAAGTTAGTGCATTATGTTTTAGGTGTATATGGGGTGGAGAGAGGAGCACTGCAATGACGCTTGGGAACTCTACATTCACATGACATTTGCATGTAATAGAAGACTGATAGTCCACAACTTGAGATCATGATATTGGCAATTTGTAAGCTTAAACCCAAGCTTACCAAATAGAAGATATAACTCTAGTTTATATATCGTACAAGAAATTTTTTAATACTAATATTTATTGAAACTGTTATATGCATACTACAAATAATTGTATTACATTATTTGAAAGTAATCTCTTACTATGCCCACTTTCCTAATTTGACAAAAATACTCATTCTTGTAGTAGTGAAATGTATATAGAAGCACTGTGAAATTTTGGGATAGTTTTCAAGTCATTTAAATGCATCTAAAACTAGAGTGAGGAAAAGCAATAGCAACTTTTACAAAGCTAACATATAAATGAAGGTTATCTTTTAATTCCAAAATTTTCTATTTATATCATTATCATATCTGCACTCTGCACAAGTTGATATCCAGCAATCTTCCAATTGATTTTCTCTCGGGTCCTATTTTTTCTTTTGTACTTCCTAAGGAAAAAATAATTTTAGTAGTTCAATCTGAAATGTAACATATAATACTAATATTGATGATCGTCTAAAGCTGACCAGATAATCTCTCAATAATTTTCTGAGGATCTAAATTCTTACATGTACTTCCGAAGGTGAAAAATCACTTCAGCACTTCAATGTGCCATTTAATGTATCGTATTTCACCCCTTTCCTTCGTAGGTGCCAAAGAAAAGAAAAGGATGAACGAAGAAGCGGAAGCAACAGCAATAAGGTCCGAACTGAACTTTGCTATTGGTGCCATTATGGGTATAATGATAGATGTCCAAGGCCAAGTCACATTTATTTCTTTTTCTGCTTTTGTATTAAACTTATAAATTTAAACCTGGCTTTGTACCTGTCAATGGACCCATCTAAATTAGGCTCAAAAGCAAGAAGCAAGGGACCGAGCTGTCTGATCTAAGGCAACATAATTGGGCTTCCAGTTTCTACTATTATTAATATATGAGAGGACCAAAAGAATGCCAACCTCAATCATTGGCTCGCTGCCAATTATGGGCACCACTTTGTATCCAATTTTTACAATGTCATTTGTGTTTTGGTCACGAGGCTTCAAGGTCAATGCTTGGTTAAGGTATGCACATCATCGCTAAGGTCAAATATTTTCCATTTTTTATTGTTCTGTGATCCAACACTAGAACCTTAGGATATCATGGCCATATAAGGACGAGGTTCAAGATAGGAAAGGCTTACGGTGGATACCTAGGCACTATATGGTTATTAAATGTTGGTGACTGTCTAAAACTGCCAATATTTAAAATTCAACACATCAAATTACTTCCTCTTTCATCACCGCCAAAATTAATAAAGTTGCCAAACCAACTCCTAAATTTGGCTACTTTACAGAGGGAACTACAATTAAGGATTTTGAGACCCCATTTGTGTTTATGTTAATGTAGTACAATAAGGTCCATCAAAATTAACCCTATCTCCTACCTAATGGGACTGACGGTCCGTGTATAGCATGCATACATGCATGATTGTGGGCCTGTGGCACATAACTCAGACAGCCCAAAGGTGATGATTAGCTGCGGCCGACCATACGGTCCTGGATATTTGAAGACAAAGTATCCATATGAGCATTATAGAAACTCCAATTTACTTTGAATCTCTTAATACTTCAAGAACATTTTTAATAACTCGGGCACATGCACAAAGCACGTCCCACCCTCACTTGCAATGAAATCCTACTTCTGTTAACAAATGTTAACAAAGGTGAAAAATTATAGGAAACCATGCCGTCAACTTAATAACTGGAAGCACAAAGTTACACACAATTCACCAAATGGGGATACACAAACAAGAGATGGAGACAGACAAATGTCAATATAATCAATTAACATGAATTCCACGAAATTGCCTATAGTATAAATAAGCAGAGAATTCCAAAAAAAAAAAAAAAATCAGAACCGCATCTCAGATTAGAAAATGTACTAATTTAAGTACACGCGTACGCACAAGTACATGCTAAGAATAGTAGAATTCCAGAAAAATGCATCTGAATGAAAAAGAGTGCTAAATAATTTACAGTCACAATCCAACCTGTCGAATTATGCTCACAAAATAATTCAATCATCACTTATACAGCCATAAAATCAACAATTACACACATGTAAGTATATAATATAAATCTATATATGTAAATTATGAAGGAATTACGGTGTTTTTCCACCGATCTTGTGCGTTGACATCAGCGTCATACTCAAGGAGGCACTTGCCGACGTCGATCCAACCGTGGAGCGCCGCCACATGAAGCGGAGTGCGGTTGTCGTAGTCTATGGCTTGCACCAGCGATGGATCCTCCTCAAGGAGCTTTCTCACCGATGCGGCATCATTCTGGTGCGCGTGCCACAGGATTTGAGAAGTCCGGCTCACCCGCGCCTTCTCCTTCTTCTTCTCCTTATCCGCAGTGGACGAAGGATGCCCTTCCCCACCGGGGCCGCTCGCCGCTGATTTCCCTGAACTCCCCTCGCTGCCGCTCATTTGTTGGATTAATCGGATCCGAATTCCTAAATGTCTCTCTGACAGTGCTTTGACACTCTCGCGCGTGTTTGTGCACAAACAAAAAAGGAAACGCCAAAATAAAATAAAATTTGCCTTGCCTTCATTTATTATTTAATTATAGACAATTTTAAGATATTTAGAAATCTACACAAATGAATCATTTTTTAAAATGGCAATTTTTTAAGGACAAGAAATTAATTATACCCTTTTGTGAAAAAACGGTTCAACTGTTCCGACAATTCAATTGTCTTTTGTTTGCGTGTAAAACAAATGAAGGAGGAAAGGAAAAAAAAATTAATTCATAAATTCAATCTCTTTCAACAATTCTTGAACAATTATATTCAACATATTTTCAAATTTAAAATTAACTAAACTAATATAGTACAAAATCTATTGCATTTTTGTTCTTTTTAACAATGTTCTAAAAAGCGTAAAGCATGACTAAGCGTGTATGTCGAGTTTCAAGTTTTTCGGACTTAGGAAAGAGCGAGTTAAAGACAAGACGAGGATAATACGTGATACGTGGTTAGGCGTTGATGTCGAGATTTAAGCCTAGACGAGGCTTGCGCGGATTTTTTAGAATATTGCTTTTTATAATCTAAATTAATCTATCAAAATAGTAACTTAGTTGAAGTGGGTTAGTTGGTAGTGAATAGTGGCGCGAAGATGGTGGTTGGTGGAGCAATATCTAATTTTAGTAGAATAATAGATCTGATTTTGAATTAGTTTCGACTAAGATATAATAGATATTTAAATAATTATTTAGAATTATATTTATTTAAAATAGTCATTTTTTAACTTATTTTAAAAAATTGTCATTTTTCAAATGTCTTAATTCTTACTCTTATTGACGTAGATGGATGGATTATTGTTGTACGGCAATAAATAAAATCTCAACCGACTACATACTTTTTTTATTTTTATTTTTTAATAATTATCTCTTTAGTGATAATCTTGGCGATATTCTAACTATTGTATGTTTAAATGACAATTGACCCCAATTTGGAGAAATGAGGATTATGGTAATTAAGTTTAATTGATTATCTCCGCAAGTGGGGCATATTTGATTAAGATGTAATGTTGACAAATATGATTGCAATACTAATTTATCAATCTTGAATGGACTCACATTAATACTTGCCCTATTCTATGATGATAAGGACTAATTCAACTGTATATTTACTGAAACAGTTACATGCTTCGCTGTAATTAATAATAGCATTTTTTTTAAGTATTGTTCAATAATCAATACTATCAATTACAAAGAACTTTATTTCAATTTGAAGAGTAGAACAAAGCGAGACCATAAGCATAAAAAGTGTCCAACGTTGCACAGAGGTCGAGGATGACTTGAGATCGACCATTTTAATCAACTATATATTGCACATCATTCAAACGTCCATTCTCCAAGTTCTTTGATACTCGTGTCTAATATGGACTCGTGCACCTCGACAGTTGTCAAAAAAGGAAGGAGACAACATTGTCCAACTCGTCAACGAAAAATATGTCGTGGACAATTTCCAGAAAAAATATTCGTTGTTTCACATCCTTAACATATTTTGTCGTCTAGTGGACATACTTATAAATAGTAAGTAGGTAAATTGTCTTTATTAATTTCGATATGTATTCACAAGCAAAGTGTTTCTATTAATTTTTATTTATAAAAAACGACTTATTTTCAGTATTCTTTTACTTTAAAGAATTTTTCGGTGGAGTGACGAGCATGAAATTTATCCCATGCTTCAGAGTCTTGATTTTTTCGGTACTCTAGCAATTGAAGATTTTATGGTAAAAAATAGGGATGTGGTTTAAAATTTTGGAGAAATTAATATAGGGTGCTTTGTTTTGTGATTTGGGGGAGATTTGTAGATATTAGAATGTTGTAATATAAATTTTGCTTTATTTAGTGTAAAAAACGGAGAGGAGAAATGTGAGATTCAGATTTCAGATGGGTCAGATGGGTAGACGTGCACTGAAAATAAAGAATGAGCCAATTGTTTTTAATTTTTTATTATTAATTTTAGTAGGCCAATGGATCATATTACTTTCTATTAAATTGATATTGAGTGATTCAATAAATTGATATTTGGCCAATTTTGTTTACTATTAAATTGCATGTCAATAATTGAAAAAAGATAAAAAAACAAAAAAAATAATCTCCGGGGCACCCCTGTGACCCCACCTCCGCCCATGACGCATGAGGGTCTAAGCCTTTTTCAAGTATGAAAACTACGGTGGACATCATTTTATCTGACATCAAATGCTAAAGTATTATCAACTATTATTATTAGGAAACAAGGCAGAAAATTTATATGTACTTGATTTTATGCAATGTATTTGGTCTTAGATAACTATAAATAATAATTCCTTATTCAATTAATTGCGTCGGCTGGCTGCGGTATGC
This sequence comes from Forsythia viridissima, assembly GCA_030279155.1. Lineage (NCBI taxonomy): Eukaryota > Viridiplantae > Streptophyta > Magnoliopsida > Lamiales > Oleaceae > Forsythia > Forsythia viridissima. Next base: position 44,644,894 of record CM059041.1, on the reverse strand, counting down.
CAATTACCAAGTCTTTCTCTAAACATGTGAATCCTTCATGCAAAAGCCAAAAATTTTCTTTGCTACTTTGATTCAAAAGGGGAAATTGACATTGTTGAAGTGGTCCAACATGTTTTAATTGTGAGGTAAGGAAAATCTCGAATTTCTCAATTTCTTTGATATTCGTGTCATATATGAACTCGAGCATCTTGACAGTTGTTAAAAAGGAAAGGAGACAACCATTGTCCAACTCGTCAACAAATGATATATCGTGGCTAAATTCCCTTCACTTAATCAAGAAAAATATTTGTTGTTTGTTATATCCACTTCCTTTACAGTTTTTGTCATCTAATGGACATACTTATAAATAGTAGGTAGAGATAGTTATTTGTTTCTCCTTCCACATTTTACTTGCACATTAACATATCCACATCATTTGCATATTTTCTCTTGCTCACACTGACTTGACTGTTGGAATGGCAACATCATGCACTTAATAGAAAAAGGCTCAAGGCTTATCTTTTGAATTTTAATATTTTATTTATCTAATTATGTCATTCTAAATAACTAGGGTCAATTTTATAGTTTGTTAAGAGTTGAAAGACTGATGGTGCAATTTTTATTAGGTTTTCATTAGGATGTTAGGGAATTGATCTCCTGCTATGCCCACTACTGATATGGATTAATATGGGAGTAACACATCATTAGTAGAACACACAAACAAATGTGTCTACACATAGTGGGCAATATATATACTGCCCATGATGGAAAGAAGATCAATCATCTAAGATGTTATATTTTAGCCGCAAACAGTATTTGTAAGAATCAATAATTTTGTCAATCAAGATCAAGTATTCGATATCAACAAATATTTGATTCATAAATTTGCAATATTCTCGTAGTCCATGCGCTTTTAAATTTGTTTTTCATTCACAATTATTAAGTATTAAAAAATACTAGTTAAGAACCACTGTTCTAAAAAGTTCACCTAAACTTCGCCTAGGCTCCGTATAGACTTGAAGCTCGACCTCTACGTCTAGTCACGCATCACGCATCGTCATCGCCTTGCCCTTATTTCGCTATCGCCTAGGACTCGCCTAGGCCCGAAAAGCTTGAAACTCAACCTCCACGCCTAGCCACGTTTTATGTTTTTTAGAACATTGTTAAGAACACATGTTTTGCACGTAATTTTGTAATAATATTGTGAATTTATTTTTGTTTGTTGAAATTTTTAAATAATAAATGTTCGATAATTATTTTTTTATGTTATTTATCAAACTCTCAATTAGTACATCGGGTCACTTGGATTAAAAAATTAAAACTGACAATTTGCTTGGAAATTCGAAAAAAATAATGGAGTGCTGAACATGATTAATCATGAACTTCTGAAAAGAGGTTCGATACAGCAACAAGTAAGTAAATTATAGTTTTTCAAGAATTAAAAGTTTTGAGTTTATATTCCGCCAGATTGCTAGTCATTTGAACTCGAAATCAATCTTTGGTTACCTTTTTTTGTGCTTGAAGTTGACTTTTATTAATATGGGTACACTTGATATATTAAATATCGTTTTTATATAAAATTCTTGTAAAAACCTTAAAAACTTCAAGTACCATCACAAAATCAACAGATTGTAAAGAAATCATTTCAATTTAAAAATAACAGTCCAAACATATCATTTTAAACTTTTATAACGAAAGTTCAAGTATAAAGAAACTAAAATTGGCATTTCCACATAAGGGGATGTGTTGATAAGCCAAGAATAATTGGTAACCTATATCCATACTTTGTACATCTATCTTTCGTGTATAAAAATTAAGGCATAAGTAAAAGATCCATTTAGAACTATGTATTCACTTGGTGCTCAACTGTCACTGTGTGGAGATGTTGGTTTTCTAAAAATCATTTATTCTAATGGTTATGCATCTATTAGGGTTTTGTGTCTTTAATGTATGGTATACAAAATTGAAGATATGTAATGTGTACAAAAGTTATCAATTTTCACCATGCTTAAGAAAAATCACAAACTTACCAATGATAAAATTTACAATAAAACTCATTATTCATCTTCATTTTCACTTTCATCTTTGTCGGGCAAAACTTTCCTTGATGGCATGGCATTATCAACAAATATTACAGAATCTACCTCCATTTAACAAATCTCGACAGCACCAAACAATCTCTCTAGTAATTTCTTCTCCGATTGTGCTTCTACCAATAAACCTATATCCACTGACACTGTCGTAACGCACCCCAAAGCCAAGCGCAAAATTTCGGTGGCGATTGCTGAGCTACTAATATCTACATCTATTTCAAGATAATTATGCCATTTGTGGTAATAACAATTCCAGGCTTTCTCACTATAGTTTTCATGATCTATGGTTCCTTTACAATTTTGTTTACGATCTTAAACTTATTGTTGCGAAAGACATCCAACCTATAAATAAATTGATACAATAATGAATTGGAGTGATATGTGATGATTAGAGTTGTAGTGTTTCTAATTATTTATTTTTAATTCGTAAAATGAAGGGGCGAGTGTAGATGTATAGGTGAATAATTTTAAAGGCTTTAATTAATTAAAATTTAATTGTTAGATGTAGATGCATAGGCGAAAAATTTTAAAAGCCTTAATTAATTAAGATTTAATTGAACCAATTTTAAAGACTTTTTAAATTAATCAAATGTAAATTAAAAAATCTAAAATATGAGTAAAGATATTTTTGTTCAAAAATGTCTCTCTTTTATGAACTTTTTAAAATGTATTAAGATTAAGATTAATATTAATATTAAGATAAGATTAAGATTAAGATTTAATTTAACCAATTTTAAAGGTTTTTTAAATTAATAAAGGGTAAATTGGAAAATCTAAATTATGAGTAAGAATATTTTGATCCAAAAATATATATTTTTTTTAAAATTTTTTAGACGTAGTATAGATTATGCAATGTATTTGGTGTTAGCTAAATATAATTAATAATTTTAGTCACGGCAACTTGTATTGTATGCTATTATTATATCTATCTCCTTATTCAATGAATTGCGTGGGCTGGCTGCGGTATGCCAATTACCAAGTCTTTCTCTTGATGACTAAACATGTGAATCCTTCGTGCAAAAGCCAAAAATTGGCTTTGCTACTTTGATTCAAAAGTGGAAATTGATATTGTTGAAGTGGTCCAACATGTTTTAATTATAAGGTCAAGAAAATCCCAGATTTCGAAGACTATGTCTCTCTGAGTGTATTTAAATTGAGTTTTTTAAAAAAAATTTAAAGATTTAAAAGATTAGAAGTATTCATTGTACAATTTTTAAATCTCTCTAAAAGTATTGACTTATTCAATAGAAATTTTAAAAGAGTCTTTAAAAGTCATGGGTTCTTATATAAGTTACGAGGTATTCAAATTAAGAATGACTTTCAGGAAATTCCCTATTTATTAAATTTTTGGAGATTTTTTAGTGGAAAGTATAAATAGCAAATCTCAAAGAAAATCTCTTTATATCTTTGAGATTTGTTAAGATTTCAGAACCTCAAAATAAAGAACTCCTATTTTCTTTTCTCATATATCTTTCGGTAAGAATTTGATTTTACTTATTCCAGATACGCTTTTTTATAATTTGTCTGAAATCTGAATTTACTATTTTTCAGTGTGAGTTTTTCTTGATTGCATAATGGATGAGTTATCGTAAACGGTTGTTTTGCTTTCTAATTACGAAAATTGTGCCTATATAGATTTTTTTAATACACGATAGTCTTGATTTCATACTTGAGTCCGTTTTAAATGGTTAATTCAAATGTCAAATTCCTTTTCCCCCACATACACACTTCCTGTTAATTGATTGATGTAGATGGTCATGAATGTATTTGGATTTAAATTGATTTGAAATGGGCTGAATTTGTGATTGGAATAATTTGATTTTTGAATACTTGTTTTTGAATCTCAAATAAACTTATCAAATTGCAATTTTTTTTTTTAATGAACATTATTAAAGTGTTATTATTCTTTTTGGTATGTAAGTTATTTGTTAATCTAATTGAGGGTACTTATTATTATTAACATAGAAAATATGATTTATTATTTTTTATTAATTACATGTGTTGTGGATGATTTAGACATACGAAAAGTTGTTCAAAATAATATTACATTATATAGAAATTTAGCTTAATTGTTTTTTTTTAAATGAAAATTTATAGAAATCTACATAAGTGTTTAATAAAAGTCTACAAAAGTGCAATTCCGCAGCATTCTTATTTGTGAAGATTTCAATTCAAGAATATGATCCAACGGTGTCACAATAGAATTGACATTCTATCACTACTTATTTGAAATCCCAAATGCTGCAAAATCTTTGTGTAGAATCAAATGTAGAATGTGGGCACAATGGGGTCGGATCTGTTGTCAATTTGACATATTTAGTAGTGTTTGAGTTTATATTATAATTTCACATTTACTTTTCAAAATTTTAAATTATAGATATAACAAATGTAACACACATTTTTTATTTTAAATATTACAAACATAACAAATGCAATAATAAGTGTTACAAAAATAAAAATAATATTTTTAGAATAAAAAAAGTTATATAGTATTTTATAAATAATTTTTTATTTTGTAGTGTATAGTGAAACTATCCTTATTTGGTATGTCGAATTGAATGTAGGGTATTAAGAAATGCACACGAGATATTTGACGGTTGTTATGTCTAATTCAATACACCACTTAACGTGTTTATCTAATACAATGTCCAAATTTTAGAGGACTAAATATACCCCAACATAGCATCGTTTCAAATATCCAAAATCTCTCCATAGTTCAAAATTTAGAGGTGGCAAATAAGCCGATCGATCCTACATGGACAAGTCACACATGAAATTGAACCGGGCTTGTTCTGGCCCGATTTTACACGGAATAATGATTTGCTGAAACCAAATTTTGACACTAGACTAGTCCAATTTTGGGACACCGGCCAACTCAACCTTAATTTTTGAATTTTTAAAAAATAAAAGAATTCATATTCTTCTTCCAAATCCACCCCACCCCACCCCACCCCACCCCACCCCACCCCAAACAAGCGAGATCTCCCCGGTTGCCCCGCGATTGGTAGCGAATCAACAGGGTGGAGGAGTGGAGACTTGGACCAAATTTTTACAGGACAATTACCGAGTCAGCACAAAATAATTAGGTTACTTCGATGTTAGTCCGATTGGCTCGGCAGGCTAATTGTGTCGGACCAAATATGCCTAATTTTTTTTTAAAAAAAATTGCCAAATTTTTATTGGGTTGAGCCAACCCTGCATTTGGGCTAGCCCGCCGGGCCGGCCATTTTTCCACCTGTAACCAAATCTTATGCCCTTGGTTAGTGTAAGACGAGTCTGTCCGGCTAAACTGGACCCACATTTTTTGGTGGGATTTTAAGCCAGCCTGTGAAAAATATAGGCCACGAACCCATGCCAGGCCTGGCAGGCAACCAAGCCCAACAAATTTTTCTAACCTTTTTGTTTTTATCTAATTATTATTTTTAAAACAAAAAAAATTAGAAATGAAGCCCGCATAGGCTGCAGGACAGCCCACTCATGTTTACACTTCTATCCTTGGTAGTATGCTAACATTCCCAACCCAAATTCTCCATTAAGGAGGTTTAAACTCATCAAAAGAACAAATGGCAATACAAGCTTCAAAAGAGGTTTTATAAGCAATTTCCACTAGAATTAAGCCAAGAATTTCCTTGATGGCGATATTTACTGCAGAAGAAATTATATGACAATATCAACCTTTAATCTATCACCTGTGTTCCAAACCAGCCGGGTTTCATATGAAGTCCTCCTGGTCTTCAAGGGAGCGCTTGCGTGCCCATAAGTTAAGCTTAAGGTTTTCAGGTCGAGGAGGTGTTCTTCCCCCATAGAACAAAACTGCTAGTGCCCTATTCCTACTGCATAGATCGAAAACCTGCAGAGAAATTTTTATAAATATCAGAATATATTAACAGGTGGGATCGGATTTACACATGATCCAGCTTCTTACAGATGAGGCTTCTATCTCGGCAACACCTTCACAATTTTGACCTCCCCCTTGAAGCAAATCACAGAATCTTGCAGCTTCATTTTGATCCTCAAATACCTTCAACAAGTAGAAAGTTCTTAGGGGCCAAGTACCATATTTGATGTCTAGAAATATATAATAAATAGTTGAAACTAGTTAGATCATGGAAAGAATTCAAGTTGAAGTTCAAATATACAGATAATATCTTGGGATACTGAATGAAAGGAGGTCAAACATTAATTAAGAATGCTAGTAAAAACTTACAAGCACGCCCTCTTGGACGTCCTCAACAAGCATCTGAAATTTGGTGCCAACTCCGGACTGCTTGGACTGATTTCTCCACTTTCCACCATTGGAAAACAGACGTCCAAACTCTCTTTCAACTTCGCTGTATTAAGAATAAAGTCTGAGCAAGTCTAGAGAGAAAATAATTTAACTAATTGAAACTCAACTCACCTGCGATTTCTACGAGTTTTCATTGTACATAACTGATTTTCCCTGTGAGTGAGTACATACACAGATTTTGATCTCTCTCTCCAAGGGTTGGCCTCCAATACTGCATAGCACATACAATAGAAAAGATTTTGTGAAGTCTTGCACAGAAAGAAATTCTCTTTTGGTGTCAATAAAAAAAGTTCGCAACAAGCCCACGTGATGGATGCCATAGGGGAAATGGGGCAACTAAAAAGAAATAAAGGGCAGAGAGATACACAGTCATTGAAGGATACAATTTTCTATAACCAGCAGAAGATATAATAGGTGAATGTTTAATTGCCGTGGACTCCATCAAAGATGAAAATGCGTAGTCAAAATGGGCAAATAATCAATCACTATCACTAGAAATACTTAGTGTCCCTCGCTTGTCAAAATTTAGAAAGAATACATAAAAAACAGGGCATGTCGAACACGTGACTTGCACGTCCAAGGAGTTTCAGTGTCTGATATGTGCAGCACACTGACACACCCCCCTAAGGAGATTGTCCATGCTTCACAACTGGGTATAATGTGACTCGACTTAGCCAAAAAAATCTACCCTGGAAAAGTAGATAATAAAGGAGAGCTCCACTAGCTCTTGCAATAAATATGATTTACCATTTATGAATGAGTGAAAAAGAAAAAATAGCCTGTAACTATTTTTTAAAAGGCAGTGTATAACATAATTAAATGAAAGATAATGTTTGTGCTTCACATTGTCTTTACAAAGTAGAGTGCAACATAACAAAGTCTATTTAAAGCAGTAACACTATCTTTCATATCCATGAGAACAAAGTGAATGCTCACTGAGGTGGACAAGATAAGAAATGAAAAGTTGAATATTTATCTACAAGCAGACGAAGATCTAACTATTTTGAGTGTCAACCATAAAACTAGAAAAGGTTAAATGTAATTTAATTATATTACTCAAATGATCTTACATACATATCAAATGCACGTGTTCTAATTAATGTCATTTCTCACATTTCACAGAATTCCAAAATCGAAAAATGAAGCTAAAGCATCACCAATTTTATAAGGTGTATAAAAGTGAACGCATCCTCAGCTCTTCTTCATCCCTACTCTGAATGGCAAGAAATAAATGGTTGAAACATACAAACTTCAAAGTTCTAATCAGCATAAAGGACCTTAATGAACCTTCAAAGCCTTGAACATCTAAATTCCTTGTTCTACCATAATATTTTGTAACCTCCCATAACAAGACTACCAATAGATGAAAGTTCGTTAAAAAGGCTCGACCTTTTCAGGAATGCCTTTCCTTTTCAGAGTAATGCTACATGAACCAAAACTTGGACCAAAAGTTGGACAACCATAAGTAAAATATCTATAGTGTCCTTTGAAAAGACACATTTGAAAATTTGAATTGTGTCTTTTCAAAGGACATTTTTGGTATTTTACCCATGGTTGTCCAACTTTTGGTCCAAGTTTTGGTTCATATAGCATTTTCCTTCCTTTTCATGTAAGAGACAACATGAACGAAAGTTAGACCTAAAGACCTTCTTATTCCAAAGCATTTAAATATCTTCTAGGGGCAGCCGTCATACTCATGTCAGTGAACAGTTAAACTTGCAGTGTATTACAACTTTCACTAGGTTAAGAATTCAAATCAAATCTATTTAATGACAAGAAATGGACAAATCCAATAAGACTCGTAGTAACAAAGAGGTCAAAGCGTGACTTGCTTATACACACCATATGTTGAAGAGTTATATACTAGTACATCGCTTTTTTTTTCGGTAGAATCTGACTGTAAATGATTTTAATAGATAAAGGAGTTGAGAAGAATGTTGAAGATTGAGAGAGTGGGAAAGTTTTGTTTGAAGGGGGTTTGATTTTGAAAAATATGAAGAAAAACAAAAAGAAATGGAGGAATTGAGAGAGAGATGTGGGTTTTGGTTTGAGAAGATGAAGACGTAGTGACGGACAAAGAAGTACTTTTTTTTTTGTACTTGTAGCGGAGTAAACCTCCCTACGGTCGGTGATAATAGGTTTAACAAAAGAAAAGTCCTGTTAGTATCAACTGATCAAGGTGATAAGTATTAATATTAACAAAGTAAAATGAAATTCAAGAAATCATATATATTGAAAATGAAGAATAGCCAAGATGGATTTGCAATGTTCTCGGGAGCTATTCACCGATACTAGCTCATCCGGCATTCTTTTCCCATTTATAGTTCTTGTTAAACGTCTTTCTAGGTTAGCAAAATTGTTAGTATATATTGCGATTACATGTATAAGTATGATCCTATACATGCTACTATAAATCGTAATCCCACAGAAAACAAGAAAAAAGAAGAAATTTTCTACACATTAGTCATCTTTCACTAATTGGAGAGAAACATTTTGAAATTTTGCAAGTCAAATGAACTTTGTTTACTCTTTTACCAATCAAGACTTAACCCTATGGTCCCTATCGACTATCAATTTGATGTCTCGTACACAGCATTAAAAAGGATTGGACAGTACGGCAGGCAATGAGTTAACTTGTTTTTTCTTCAAACATGTTCTCGTACCAACATATCCAAAATAAACAAAAAGCTTAAAATACAGGTATTTTAACAATATAAAAAGCACTACTCTTCAAAATAAATTTTTAAAAATGATCAACAATAATAAAAGGAGAGAACTTACCATCGTAGCTACTGCTATCAAAACTCTGCTGGAGATTCCTACGCATGTCGTAAGCGCGTGATGACACCTGCTTCACAAACTCATTGGAACTCCCCGGAATCGTTCCGTCCATGCGCAGCGCCCTCTCCAACTCCTCATCTCTCTTATTATTTTCATCTAATTCTCTCTCATTTCCTTCACTCAATTTACACGAAACTCCAATCTTTTGCTTTCTTTTACATGATTCTCTCGGGTATAAAAAACTAGACAAAGAAGAAAGACGAAAATTGTTAACCGGTTTGATGTATGTAGAGGAAAAAGTGATTTGCCGCCGCCTCCGCCGGTGGTGGATCGGAGTGAGTATAGATGGTGAAACTGATGTCAGAGAATCCATGAATCCTGCGACTCCTCCTTTCTATATAACTTTACAATTTATGTATGCAAATATATATACTTACATGATACATACATATATATACACACACGCTTACAAATGAAGTGACCTAGGGAGGTTGGAAGGAGGAAGAAGGAAGTTGAACAGTAAATGTGAACGTGAATCTTCTGTTCATGGGTGGGTCCTCTCAAGTTGGATTTGTTATGTTGTCGGGTCAAAGCGGAGCTCCATTCCTTTGGAGTTTGGTTTGGACAAAGAAAGATTGCCCCCGTTTTTGTTTCTTGAGAATTTTCACGAAATATAATTCTTTTTTTCTTTTATTAGGAACTTGGGTTAGGTTAAAGAAATAAGTTTCTCCGTATAAAGCAATTTTGAGGTTGAATCAAGAAGAAGCATCGCAATAGTAATTTTAGCTGAAATCTTGAATAGTCTTTTTGAAATTTCTAATGGTGAAAAATATTATTTTTTTTATTCAACATATTAAGGGCTTGTTCGGTAAAGTTTTTTTGGAGAAAAAATGGGTTTTTTTTGTTATTTTTTGACTTTTCAAATGTTTTTGTAGTGTAAAAAGGGTTGAAAAGTAAAAAATTGTAGGCAAAAAAATGGATTTTTTTGGAAAAAAACTCTACCGAACAAGCCCTAAGAGACATATTATGCTTTTAAGTAGAGCTATGTATTTTGTTAATTTTTCACGATTAAGAAAAAGACTGTCTTTAGACGAGAGTGTCGGATCGAAACCGATATAAAGAAAGACGAACCTAAAAGAACCTATGCCATCAGAGTAACAAATAGATCTATTTTTTAGAGTTACAGAATCAGACATCTCATTCTTATAATACAGTGTCATTCTGTTAGAGATGACTCGGCTCGGCTCTTGCCAAGAAGGGCTCGGCTCGGCCCAAGGTACGGGCCGAGCTCCACTCGTAAAGGGATGCTTGGCCTGTCCCATTTCCACGAGCTTGGATCCGCCCGTGGCTCTTGGGCCACACGAGTCGAGCCACACGTAAAATTTTTATTTTTTTTTATTTTCGAGTTTATAAATTTAAAATAAAATAAGTTTTGATAAAATTGACAAGTCACAAACCATTCGTGAAGTAAGTTATTTTTTTCCACGAACTATGGACCAACCAGTTATTTCCAAGGGCCGATCCCAGTTCGGCCCTTGTTTTTTTTTTTCACAGCCTGAACCTAGGCCCCTCCTTAGACGAGCCCAAGCCATAACGGGGTGAGCTTTTACGAGCCCACAGACAGTCCAACCATTTTGTCATCCCTACATTGTTATGGAAACTTAAGTGAATTCTACCGTATATAATGTAACTATTAGTGTCATAAGTGATACCTTTTCAAAAAGATTCTTAAAACAGATAAAACATTTTTAACAATTTTCCCAAAAAATAAAAAAAAAAAAGACAAAAATGACTCAGTCACCAAGAGATGATATGAGCCGGCATTAAGGTTGATGTTGAAAAACTAGGACCGTATTTGTATCCATTATATAAAAAATAATTCAGACACCAGATTATAATTCCTTTTGGGAGATTATCAAAATTATCATCAGAAATTAATTTCAACCAAATTTTTTTTCCTGCACTGCAGCATTTCTACTGATAATAAAGACTTCAGCAATTTCCTAGCTTTTTGCCTGTGAAACAATGTAAAAAGCATGTGAATAACACCCTTTGCATGCAGCAAAGAAGAAACTCAAAATTGAAAATTTCAATATTTACAAATAATAAAACATGGCAAAAAGTTTCACCAATCCCCTTTACTCATCTTCTTGCCCATGACTCTGCAAATACAGCACTGATCTCTGAATTAAGCAAAGATGCTAAAGCAGGCTTACTGAGAAAGATGGTCTAGTAGCCTTTGGGTTGGTCTTCGATTGACTTAATACTAATTTGTAAACTTAGCACGTCCCGTTGCAAACTACTTTGATGTAAAGATAGCAACTACAATTAGTAATCGACAACTTCTTTACAAGGGCGGCTGGAACCAAGCCAACGCATACTACTGCGTGCGGTCTACAAAACAAAGAAATCAATATGCACGTATTAGGATTCAGGAGACACAGTTTCTACATGAAAGACCACAAGAAAACTTCTGCAATATGAAAAAGCGGTTTTATTCTAATGCCCACAGTGGGCATTAGAACGGTGATGTATGAAAAAGAAACGGTTTTGTTCTAATGCCCACCGGGATACTTGTCCAACACTCATTGGATGAGTGTAAAGGCATTAGAACGGGAGTGGAAAAAGAAAATCTAAAACTTCTGAAAACAGATTGTTTAAATTAAATTTAAATATTTAAGAACAATGACATCTGCACGTGTTTCCATAAATATGGTATTAGGTTTCTGGTAAAGACAAAATAGTGCATTAATTAATGAAATACAATTCACCATACAAAGCTTTGGAAAAATTCAAGAAACCCAAGTCCAGTAGTAATATTGCAGTAAATCTCAATCAGAACTGTTTTGGTGTCATTAAACTTCATGTTTGTACGCAGCAAAATCCCAAACAACTTGGTGCCATTGCTTACTCCGAGACATTGTGACTACCCAGGCTTAGCACCATCATTAAATTCTTTGCTACCAGTGTGATTAGATTTATTTCCCCAAAATGCTTCCGACCATTCATTAATAGAGGTTATCACATATTAGAGCAATTGGCCCATATATACCAACAAAAGTCGATTTCAGCTAGTGCTTTAGATCAAACCAACATTATGCAGAGCAATTGGCCCATATATACCAACAAAAGTCGATTTCAGCTAGTGCTTTAGATCAAACCAACATTATGCATGCCGGATGTGTTTCAAAATCAACAAAATGCAAGCATTATATCTTTTTCGGTGCTTCTGGTTGATTGAATGCACATAAACTAAATTCTCAAACTAAGGATGCAACAAGCCAATACAGGGACCAGAAACTTAATGGCTACTGTGATAGAACACCACAAAAAGTTAGGGTAAATATAGAACATGGAAAATTTATTTTCTAAATATCTAAAAGGTAACCTAAAAACTAAAATATGCATTCACAAAAGCTCAAACATTCATCAAGAACAAGAGTTATTTTGATTGTGCTTTATGGTTTTAAACTTTTTAATTAGAAGAGTTTTTTATTGTTATGCATAACCAATCCACCTTACCTTTTCTTCTTTTTGGTCATCTACAAGGTCACCGCATGGATGGAGGTAAGACAACCCTTGTTCGAACTTCCTCCGGAACCTGCCAGTCCTTTTCGTTATCCACTGGATATATTGGTTCCGCGTAAGCTTCTCTCCAACAGGCAGTCGTGTAATATGGGGAGCACAGCGTGTTGACTGATACCCCTCTCAACCTCGCAACCACGAGTGCATGCTCACATGGAAGTTGTAACAAGTCAAACTCCTTGCAAGTGCAAGTCTTTTCTGCAAGGTTCACAACATGCATATTCATGTCCATACCGACATGGAACTCATGAAGTGTTACCGGCTTCACTTGCAATACTGCTGCTGCGTCAATCTTTTTGCGGAAATCATCTTCTAGTCTTGGGGTCAACGGGGTCATGCACTCTTCTGCTTCAGTGCGTCTCTCAAAAAACCACTGTTGCATAACTGTTCGAATATGTTCTATCAAGGCAGTAATTGGGTAATCTCGTTGGTGCCTCAGCAATGAATTCAAGGACTCGACATTGTTTATTTTCATAATGTTGTATCGATTACCTTTAAAGTGTACTCGAGACCAATACTCAAAACCTGCATCCTCCAAGTATGTGCCAACAGTTTCATTCTTCCTATTAATATCTGCAATTAAGCTCTGAAACTCTGATATGCAGTATGCTTGGGCTGCTGACTTGAACAAAGACAAGATGCCAGTCGTGTGAAACTTTGACTTTATGCTATTTTCCATATGCCCCATACAATACCCATGATGCGATCGTGGAAATGCAGTTTTTATTGCGCTAGCAATGTTCTTACTTTGATCAGAAATGAACACAAGTTGGTCAGACTCGCCAATTTGCTCTCGCAACTTCGACATAAACCACAGCCATGATGCATCATTCTCAGATTCCACTATGCCCCATGCTATAGGGTACATCTGTATGTTGCTGTCTTGACACGTGGCAATAAGCAAAGTCCCACGGTACTTAGATTTCAAAGAAGTACTGTTAACACACACAACAGGTCGCATAAATGAATGGAAACCCCGGATACTTGGACCAAACATCAAGAATAAATACATGAAACAGTTCTCACTGTCTGTCTCAATACACGTAGTTGTGCCAGGGTTATTCTTCTCTAGAATGTAGCAATATGAGGCCAGTTTCTCGTAACTTTCCTCTGGTGAGCCCCTAATAAGCTCAAGTGCATGTTCCACAGCCTTTCGTGCCTTTTGGTAACTTATGTTTATACCAAACTCTTGACGTATGACATCAATGATGCTAGCGGGTTTCAATGATTGGTTTGGATCTCGCAACTTTTGCATGATGTGTCGTCCAATGACCCAGCTGCTAGCTTGTCTATGGCTATTATGCCCAAATTCTGAAGAACATGTATGTTGACACGAAAACTTCCGAACTAAGAAGAAGTTCGATTCCCTGAGCTTTGTTGCCCGCAAACGCCACTGGCAGTTGTCATTGATACAAATCACTGAAAAAATATTCTTATTCGACTTCTTTACCTTGAACTCGAAATTTTTTCTTAGTGCAAGCATGTGCAACTTGGTTTGCAACTCTTTCTTACTCTTGTACAGTTTGTTGGCCTGAACATCTCCAGTGTCAATACCTGATTCAACAGTAGCATCAAGCAGGATGCTACCACCACCTGTGCTGCCAACTTGGCCAGCACTAGGTGTACTGTCAATAGAAGCATGATCTGCAGATTCATGAGCAACATCATCGTTGTGGTTATCAGACATAATATCGACTCCAATCATGCAATCATCCTCAATACCACCATGTACATCATCATTGTTGCATAGTTGATTCGCTGGATCAGGTACTAAGGCACAATTGTGATCAGCTGAATTAAATGCATTGAAATTTCCTTCATTGTTGTATTGTTGGTTAAATTGTGCATCGGAAACAGGCTCACGCGACCATTCTCTCTTGGGGGACTCAACAGCTATATGATTAGTTCCCACCTCCATTGTAATCATTCTTATAGTACTAACACACAGTGGTGTTTGCTGGTATACCGAAATATACCAATCAACATCATCGTCCTTGCATATCTCAGCTGGAGGAATAGACATATCTGACATTCCTGGGACTTTAAACTTCATCACAATCTTGAAAACACTGCAATCAACTTGGAGGAGCTCTATCACTTTGTCAAGCAGCTCTCTGTATTTTATATTTCTTTTTACCACAAGAGATGTGGTCTTCGTTCCATTCCAAGTCCACGAGTTATTATCATGTCTAAACTCTCCACCGTGAGATAGAACCAGTCGAATCATTGAAGTAATACCTGAAATTTATATTAGCATGCATATATGTATACATCAACAAGAAATTCCAACTGTGAAAAAATCATTTTAGAATTTTGGGGAGGAACAAATGGTGCTGGCCATCCACTCAAAAACATAAGACAGAAAAATCCACCAGTGGGAAACAAAAACTCAAAAAGGGAACAATAAAAAAAAAAAAAAGACACTGAAAACCAGCGCATCAAAAAATACTTATCAACGATTCAAACCAGATCAATCACTCAAAAATCTTGTTTTCTCTGGTTATTTGAAAATCATTCTAAAAGCTAAAATTGAAGTGGGAAAAACAAAAAATTGAAGTGATTTCTGACTACAAGAAAAAAGGGTCTTACCACGTTACGGATCCGTAATGGAAAATTATGCGCAAGAGCCCGGAAGTAAGAGATTATTGTGATTTAGGGTTAGTGATTTGCGTAGCAGGGGAACAATGAGACGGGTAGGAGGAGAAGGGCGTTAGAGCAAAATTTTGGTAAAAGGACCTTCTCAATTTAGGGTTAATTTCTAAATGGTCAATTCTGAAAAATCATATAAATGTTATGAAATTATAGATAATGATGAATGACTATTTAGTTGTATCTAGATGTCTATGTAGTTATCTACTTACTCTAGAAGAGTATATTCTAATCAGATTGTAACTCCCTTTGGAACCCTATAAATAAGGGTCATTGTTATAGTAAATTAACAGACTTGAGTTTTGACTATCTCTGTTCTTTTATCTTTTCTCTCTATTTTTCTAGTTTCATAACACGTTATCAGCACGATAAAGCTCTTCCAAAATAAAATAGAGAGAAAACCCGAGAGTTTGTTTAGAAAATTCACAGAATTTGGGCAGCCTGTGCATCTATGATCAAACAATGATATCTCAACATTCCGTGGTCCGATCATTGTAAAATTTGGACAGTAACTTCAAAACCTATTTTTCTTGAAATCCAACGGCTACAATTAAGATCATACGGTTCATTCGTAAGAAATTGCTACGTGAATAATAGCAATTTTTGTATTGATACTACTTTCAACAAATGACTATTTTCCTATTCCAAGTAAGTATATTCTTACAAATCTTTTAATTATATTTTGTAAGATTGGATTTACATGATTTATGAATTTTGTTATTGGTTAAATCTTTTGTTTTAACAAATTAAATACTTTTAAATAAGTAAAAATGTGTTGATGTTCTTGAAGAAACATAACACAATTAAATAAATATTCAAGAAGAATATTTTTTTGGTTAATCCTGAAGAAATCAAAATTTTATATAAATCAATATTCTAGAAGAATATTATGTTAGTCCTGAAGATTAACTTTATACAAGTTTAAGTTTGATAAATATGTTAATGTTCTCGAAGAGCACAATATTATATTAATATTCTAGAAGAATGTTATTTGTCCCTAAATAGTGTGACATCATTAATTTAATATTCCAGAAGAATGTTGTGTTATATTTAACGACCTAGCATATAAATATTATATTAGAATATTTTGTTGCTCCAGAAGTAGCACAATTTTAGATTATATTAATATTCCAGCAGAATATTAATTGCTCCCGAAGAGCATAATTTTATAAGATCTAATATTCTATAAGAATATTATAATATTAATATTTACATCAAAATAATAATTTGTTGTTGTCCCTGAAGAAGCACAACGTATAATATTTTGACAAAATATTAGCTGTTCCTGAAGAGCATAACATTACAATTTAAATATTCCAGAAGAATATTAATTGCTCCTGAAGAGCATAATGTCACAATTTAAATATTGCAGAAGAATATTAATTTTTACGACGTTATAATTTTTACGAAAATATAATGTTATCATTTTTATATTCCAGAAGAATATTGAGCAGTATTCGAAATAATATTTTATTGTGTTCTAGAAGAAGCACATGTCTTGAAGAATATATCATATCACATAATTAAATTGTGATATAAATGAGTAATTAATCAACTAATGCTTATTCCTGAAGTAAAGCATATAAATCATGTTATGTTGATTAATGTGAATTATATGATTATACAATGTCTAATAGAAAATTAATTATATTTTCTTGTTCATTGTGTAGTTACTCAAATAAACAAAAAATATATTTGCTAAATTGTATTGAACCAGAAGTTTAATACTTCGAAATTTTATTGATTGGCAATACCGGTTAGACCATCCCAAATCAATATGATGTGACTTATTAATGGGGATATCTATTGAAAACCAGAAGATTTTTCAATATAATGAATTCTCACGTGATGCTTGTTCTCATGATATATAAACCAGTAGACATTTACTAGATAAAATCGGGACTGAATTCCCTACATTTTTGAAAATTATTTAGGGTGATTTATGGGGTCCCATCACCCTCCATGTTGACCATCTATATATTATTTGTATCTGATAGATACATCTATTAGATGATTGTATGGTGTTATTATTGGCAACTTGAAGTTTGGGAGATTACTTGCTCAAATATTAAATTATGAGCATAATTTTCAGATTATACAACCAAGACGATGATGTGTCTTGTCAATACTAGTGAGTCTAAATCTCAAACTTTTAATAAATATCAGTTGAGATGATTTTAAATGGTTTAGCAATATTGTTTTTCAACGCCTCCAATTAAATTCTAAACAATTACTATTGAGAACAAAGCGCTTCCCATTTTTGTCTAGGGAATGCTATTTTATATGCAGAAATATTTATACGCATCATGCCAACATCAAAGTTACCCCCTGCTATAGTTGGCTTATGGTCAGAGCCTAATATTATCCATCTAATGAATTTTTTATAGTGCAATATATGTATAATCGGTCCACCATAGTGCACTGAGATGGACTTTGAAAAATGTTGAGAATACATGTTTAGTATGGAACATTATAAAATATCTTAAGTCCTAACGGGTGATATTTTATAATGCGGTTTTTCGAATGTCATTTTGATAAGGCAGTTTTCTCAACATTAGGGGAGGAAAATTAAGTAGCTGGAAAGAATACATGAAAATGCTGTATATTATATTTTCTAGATCCTTGCACAAGACAATATAAACCAAAAGTTCGAAAAATAACTCATTTGTAAGTTATACAATTGACAGATGCATTTACTGACCAAAGAGATTAAATCAAATCTCATATACCAGCTCTAAATGCTCCAATTTATATTAGTGTCCTTGAAGGACAATCCATTAACATTATATCAGGTTAATTAATGACACGCCTGAAGCGTGGTGACATTTGATTCCAAAAAATTCTCAAATAAAAAATGGAGCAAATTATAAAGATGGTCCTATTGAGGAGGTGTATACTCTTGGAGAGTATATAGACATAACTAATTATAAAACCCTAGAAGAGGATCAGCTAGCTGAAATAATAAAACGAAAAGATCTCGTTAAGTTATGTCGTTATGAGAAAGAAATGGATTCAAAAATAAATGTTGTTGACAATATTGTTATACATAATGAAGCGCTTCATATTATGAAAGGTAGCAAGGATATTGAAAGAAATCTGTCAAAGAATTAATTGGCCAAATAAAAAGATGCAATCCAAGTAAATTGAACTGACTAGAGAAACCTGAAGTTTCAGTACATATAGTCGGAGCACCTAAAGGTGTATATTTATGCGAAAATGAAATGGAAAAATGAAGTCGTAACATGTAATGCACGACTTTTAACATTGTGAATTTCGCAAAGGCTTATGTAAAACAATCATAAGTTGATATCTTGTTAGTCTGTCAATGCATGACATATATGCATATAATGAATATTGTTATAACCAACTCATCTGGTATAACTAATAAAACAATGTATGTAAATCCCTGGAGGATTTAATATGCCTGAAGCATATAGTTCAACTTTTCGAGAACTCAATCGATCAAAGTACAGATCTGAACTAATATTATAATGAGGGGGAGTAAATACGCATTGTACTATTTTCCTTGACTGAGGTTTTGTCCCATTGGGTTTTCCTGGCAAGGTTTTTAATGAGACAATTTGCATAGCGTATTAAAAGAATTATGTACTCTTTTTCCTTTACTATGATTTTTTCCCACAGGGTTTTTTCTTAGTAAGGTTTTAATGAGGCATATTCTTTATGTAAATGACATCCAATTGGAAGTGGTATAAATATTATAGTTATGAATGTCCATAACTTACAAAACATTTTACCATCATCATGACCTTATGGTTATACTCCCGTGTATTATAAATTGTATATGAGACCCCTGAAGGGAACAACAACAAGATCTATTTTTAATATAACTGCATCAAACCATCATGCTGATTACAGTCAACCAGAGGTAGTGTATGAAGATGATATTGCTGGAGGTTATAACATGGAGCACATTTCACCAGAATTGTTTTATACAAGTTTTAAAAGATGGTGGCATTGAAGACATTGACGCACAAGATATTGATAGCTCAATACAAGTTTTTTTTCCATTGGTTGAAATTAGGGGGAGTAGCTGTACTCTTTTTCCTTCGCTCAGGTTTTGTCCCACTGGATTTTCCTGACAAGGTTTTAATGAGGCAGCATTTGAGTACTCCAATTTTTGATAATTTTTTTTTTCCCTATTGGCATTTTTGTCCCATTGGGTTTTTACCAAACAACCAAGCAGTTATTGTGTAATAAGTCATTCAAGGGGGAGTGTTATGAAATTATAGATAATGATGAATGACTATTTAGTTGTATCTAGATGTCTATGTAGTTATCTACTTACTCTAGAAGAGTATATTCTAATCAGATTGTAACTCCCTTTGGAACCCTATAAATAAGGGTCATTGTTATAGTAAATTAACACATTTTTCAAAGTCTCATAACAATAAAGAAGTTATTAATTATAAGTTGTTTTTTTACCAATTATTAACTATAAGTTTATATGTTAATACTAGTATACGTGTAGCAATTATAATATTATAGCATTCAAGAAGAACAACAATGGCTGTAAAGACTGCAAAATCAAAATATTCTTAATTATACTAATGTAGATTGTCAATTGAATTCTATAAGTTAGATTGTATATAATATACAAATATGTCATTATTATACAAATTTTATATCAAGTGTACCTAGGCTACCTCAAGAACAAAATACCCACATATTTTAAATAAATGGTCGTAAACAATTTTACGCAAATTAACATTCCTCAAACATTCTCCAACGTATCTATTTAATAGCATTTATTTGAATTAATATCAAATAATCTCAAATAGTAATAAATAATTCAGTAAAAGTGAACAATAAGTTTGAAAAATGTAAAAATTTACCTTCGACTGGAGCGAATTGTGTACAATCTACTTCTAAGATTTAAAAAAAAAAAAATTGGTGAAAAATTGAATGAAAATCTTTTTGGACAAATGTGTAAAAGAAAAAAAAAATTAAGGAAAAAAAATTGTCAAAATGGGGCAACTTCTTGCTCAACAAACACAAAATAAATAAATAAATAAATAAATAAATTTGGGCAGTATCGAGTTGCTCAAAAAAAAAAAAAAAAAAATTGGTCTTATTAGTTTTTTTGTTCCAAAAAAAAAACTTATTCTCAAACATCCTCCAACATATCTATTTGATAGCATTTTTTTAAAAATAATCTGTAATAAATAATTCAGTAAAAGTGAAAAACAAATTTGAAAAATGTAAAGAATTTACCTAAAGCGAATTGTGTATAATTTGCTTATAAAATAAAAAAAAAATTGGTAAAAAAATGAATGAAAATCTACTTGCTATTAGGGTGTAAAAAAAAACAAATTTTTTTTTTTTGATTGGCACAACACACATGACACACCACAAAATAAAGATAATTGGCATGTTTGTTCTTGTGTTTGTCAAGACACCAACAAAATATATATAATTTTTGGACAGTGTTGAGCTGCTCGACAAAAAAAAATGGCTTTATTATATTCTAATTTGTCGAATAACTCGGCAAATTGGTAATTTGACCCAATTTGTCAAGTTACTAGACAAATGGACTCCTCCAATCAAATTGGGAATTTTTCGAGATACTCAACACATGCGAGTTGTCAAAATATCAAAATTGGTCCAAAAAAAGTGTGAGAATTTTACATCCGAATCTAATAAAGTGGAAATATGTAAAACTTGGACTAATTTGCGAATTTTAGTATAGTTAAGGATATTTTGATTCTCTAGTCTCCACAACCATTGTTCTTCCTTAATGCTACAATATACAGATACATTTTTTTGTTCAAAAATTTTTTTTTTGTCATTATTCAATTCTCAAACATCCTCTAACATATCTATTAATAGCATGTAGAATAATCTCAAGTAGTAATAAACAATTCAGTTGAAAAACAAATTTGAAAAATGTAAAGAGTAAATTGTGTACAATTTGTGGTTCAATTCAATATTCCCACTATATAAAGGACTTCTTACAAATTGATGAAAAAAAGGGGGGACAAAATGGGATTTTGGCATGCTTGTTCTTGTTTGTCGAGATTCTCAAAAAACATAAAACAAAAAACAAAACAAAAAATTGGTATTTGGACAGTGTCGAGCTGCTTGACCCAAAAAAAAAAAAAAAAATTGGTCGAGTAACTCGCCAATTTGGTAAGAGCTGTAAAAATAAAAAATTTGACTCAATTTGTTGAGTTACTTCTATTTGTCTAGATGATTAGGAGTTTGTCGAGTAAGAGATGTAAAAATATCAAAATTGGTCAAAAAAACTGTGGATTTAATAAAGAGGAGGAAATAAGTAAAACTTGGACGAAAGTGTGAATTTTAATATAGTTAAAAACATTTTGATTCTCCAGTCTCCATAGAACAAATAGGGGATTTGTAGAGTTAGTCGACAAATGCGAGTTGTAAAAATGTTCAAAATTGGTCCCAAAAAAACTGTGGAAATTTTAAGCGGTTTGGATTGGAGAAAGAAAGAAAAAAGACAAAAAAAAAAGTGTAAAATGGGCCAAAAGCCATTTGCTTGGGAACCATAAATTGGTTTCAATCGACAAAACTAAGGGGAGAAAAATCCAAAATTGAGGCTGTGTTGAATGTCAAAGCGGTGCGTTTTGGACGAAAGTTGAACAATAAAAAAATTAAGACTCTTATATTATTGTAGAGATAGAATATAACTTCATGTAAATAATTTGAATGTTAAACACTTTCATAAATATTCATTATATTGATTTATTTAATAAATAATTACTTTTTTTACAAAAATTATTTGCTAAAAATAAAAAAATTACCTAAATTACTTTATTTTGAAAGTACATACAATTTTATTATTAAAATAAGTAACTTATTTCACTTATAAATGAGTTTATAATTTTGAAAATTAATATATTTTACTCTATATCTTTATAGATGAACACTACGATCGCTCCCAATAATATAAAATTGCATTTGAATTCTTTATGAGAATTCTTCCCAACCTTTATTATTTAGAAATAGAGTACAAATGTGAAGGGTCAACATACTTTGCCAATTGTTGCATCAACACCTAGCATTTATACATGAAATGATGCAATTAACACCTATAATTGCTTGAGTTTGTTGAAACCTATCGATTAAGGCCAACCAGCCAAGATAACCGCCCATCATGAATAAGAAAATTGACCACCAAGGCAGAATTCACCCACTAGAAAGTCTGCACATAACTGCATGCAATCAATTATTTTTCCATGTGCACTTAGCATGCCTAAACTACTTTAACTTCTGTTGGTGCTTGTATATAGCCTTCTGTCCCCCGACATCGGGGTAATTCCGCCCAAGCAATGTTGCCATAAAGTAAATCAGCATTGCATGCTTCCGTTACTCGTCGAATGCACACATATCCGTCTCATGCAAACACGATGTCTTGCTTTCATCTTTACCAAATACTCGCTTCACTCGCACATCTCATGCACATCCAACAATGACATTGAGATGGGGCAAGGTAGCGCCCATGCCATAGCCATTCCAATCGAAAGGGGTCTAACAAACCTTCCTCACCAGAAGAATCTGATGTCCTCGTTGGATAGATTCACACAAATGCATTTGCATTGTCTTCACAAACTTTGCCAAAGGAACACACCAAAATCTAGTTCCCCTTCCAACTAATCAACATAAACAATAGTCGATCCCGCACACCATAGTCACTTTTCATCTGTAGCAACAAGCTGCAGCGGATTTAGAAGACCTCTTCAGCAGCTTCATATGTCCCTTCAAGCATCAAAGCATTGAAATTCTCCCGCCTTGGACACTCCTAGCATCAAAGCAAATGAAACAACCATTATAACTCTTCGCTCGCTTTTAGGATGAATCACCTTCTTGGATTTCAAAGACTGATCACTCAGCTTATCAGTCTTCGTCCCATCTTTTGAAGTTCAATCTTTCTCCCTTTTTCCATCATAGTGTTTTCTCATGGACAAGGAATCATTGTGCAATCGTACTATACCAATCGTTAGTCGCAGTAATTGTCGAAGGTAAATCTATCATGCCCTGCCTTCTCAATTAGCTTGCGCCCATGTCTGCAACCCAGACATAAACTTAAACAAATTTTACTCTTTGGACATATTCTTGATGTCCAACATCAATTAACAAAACGCCTTAACAAAAGCCTGCACTGTTTCCATTTGCCTCAAGTTTCTCAACGACTCCCTTACAATCCATACAGTATTGCAAGGAAGAAAATGATCTTTCAACTCTTTTTGCAGATTTTTCCAAGTGACTTTCGATGTCTGCCCATAGCTTCGTCATCTTGCAGTCAGGTTCTCTACCACAATTTTGTATCCCTTGTCAGATACATGCTAGCAAATATATCAATCCGGTCATCTTCAAGCACATGTGCATCCTTGAAATACTGCACCATGTCCTCCTGAGGACAACGAGTTGTGATG
Source organism: Forsythia viridissima (assembly GCA_030279155.1). Classification (NCBI taxonomy): domain Eukaryota; kingdom Viridiplantae; phylum Streptophyta; class Magnoliopsida; order Lamiales; family Oleaceae; genus Forsythia; species Forsythia viridissima. The sequence continues at coordinate 44,621,105 of CM059041.1, read as the reverse complement.
CATTCGTGTTCTCATCCACCAAGCTTCCACGAGACATGTGCAATTGTGCATTGACATACTTGATGTACAACTGGTAAATATAGTTGTCATTTATCAGATCAAACGCAAGAGCAAAGCAAATTAATTCAGCAGAATCCAACATCATATGGAAATGGTGTTATATATCCACAAAACATCTAACACAAACGACACCTAACATCCAAAATTTAAAGCCACGGGTTATTAAATTCAATAAAGTATCATAGAATAGTAGAGTGAATCTGCATTCATGATAAGAAACTCAATACTCCATTAAAACCAAACCTATGTCATATTAGAACAAAAACTCACTTCAATTTTTCATAATTACTCAAGACAAGCATAAATTTTCGTTCAAAATCCATTCTTCAAGGACCCCATAAGATCAGGCCATTATTTACACTAGATTCACAAAAAGATTTAATAATTGTGATTCAAAGAATATTTAAATTGTACAAGTCAATGAATTATGTCATTGAAACATTTTAAGATTTGCAATCCGATCACACTTATCGTTCATTTCATATTCATGTAGCAAACCATAATTATCTTTTTCAACAACTTCTTCATTTTCGTCAAATTTTGCACTTGCACGTAACAATTCTTCATCGTCATCATAAGGAGTAAATTCTTGGTCTTTTTTCCCATGAATTTTGATTAATTATGTAGAGCCATTGAATCAATAACATTTTTTACTTGCTTTTTAGCGAGAAATATTTGGCATTTGATGCAAGATTTTTCATCTATTTTTCCAAACACCAAACGTTCTTTTAATAGTATACCTTGAGGATGAATATACATGGTTGAAAACTTCTCTTTTTCCTATTGAAAGGCCAGAACATCGAAAATCAAAAAGATGGTACCGTTCACCTTGATATTCATGTAAGGATATTCAGTATCTGCTAAATAAAAAATTTACCTACACCAAAGAAACAATACATAATTTACAATTTTAAAAAATAATAATAATAAAGTTTAAATAATAGAAAAAAGTAAAACATGATGTAAATAATTATATTTGATTGATAAGAAAAATCCAATGTTTCTTTACTTAAAGCTTCCAAGAAAATATGTGTAAATTAAGCAGTGTCTTCTTATCCAGCTCACGCAAATGTAAAACACATATCAAAATCACATACAATCATCACATTTTTTAGTAGGAATGCATTTCCTTCCAATATATAGTATTTGCTTCAAGCTAGGGACCACAATCGGTATATGTGTTCCATCAATTACTCCAATATATCTTTGAAATATGGACAATGCATCTTGTGATCTTTATTTTTTTTATTGGAATTGATCTAAAGTGTTGATCACTAGATTTTATGAAATCAACTGCTAACACAATTTCAAACCATCTAGATATAGTTTCACCCGAATGTTGAAATATCTCTTGAACCATTCTATTACGAGTCCATAACATAACATAATTAAAAATGATTGTTACCGCCTTTATCAAATTTACATCCCTGCCATTCTTTAACCCATAAGATTCCTTCAACAATTTACATAATTTCATGAAAACATGCATTTTCATTCTAAATTATCGGTGATATCTATCATCATGACCATTTAGTACATTTATCTTGTATAAGTGGATGTCCTACAAGGTTCTTTAACATAATATTTAATGAAATGTTCTAGTGTTATAACTACTTTTGCTTGAACCATGTGTAAAAGTTCTTCTTCAACTTTTCATGTGTATCATCATAATCACTATCAGAGTCATAACATGCAAGTAATTATACATGTAACCAAATATAAATCAGTACATCACAAAAGATGTCCCAATGTTTACAAAACAACACAAAAGATATTACACCATTTCATTTATTTAAGCCATTCGATTTGAAGATCATGATCCTTAAGTACAACAAACATCTCCCTATTCTCTTTTTTAAGAAATAATTTTGTGGCAAGCATAAAAAGTTCACCCCCCCCCCCACCCACGCACCCAAATCAATTTCAGCCATAGTACCCAACGTGTCCATTACTTTAGAAATACTACAACCAGCATTGTCTCTTCTTGTATTTTGAATTGCATTATTTAGTGCATATTTGACAATGCTGAAATTATTTTCAAGTGTTTAAAAGTTGTAGGTCTTACAAAATGTGTAGATAATAAGTTGTGGATTTTACGAATTGTGTGAATAAAAAATATATTTGATTAGTTTGACCAAACATACACTTATATTATCTAATTGTCTAGATAACTTTGTTATTGCTCCACTTCTAGTCTCTAACATCCTTTTTCCTTTTCTTTCCTTTGTCTTGAGTAGAAGTTCCAAATGTAGAATTTGATATGCCGAAATCATTACCAATGTCCTCAATTCCTTGAGTAAACGGTGGATCATCATTAAAGTTTCCACGAAGACCTTCAAATGTATCAAAATTTACTTTCTCCCCATCATCATTCGGTATATAACCTGAAGAAGGTGCCCAAGCTCCGTCCCCTATAGAAACAACATCTTAAACAAGATTTTAAAAATTTTCAACATATTTCAAACCTCTAGTTCGAAATTTTGATTCTTAAAGATTCTCCTACAATAATATTAGTAAGTCATATATAAATTAAACCTAGAGTATAACACATTTTTTGTAGTGCAACAATACCTTCAATTTCCTCTCCCACCGTTAGTTGCTTGCGTCAATTTTTTGTCTCACTAGATTCCATCTTAAACCAGTTTCTTTTCTTACGAAAGTTGTCCAAATCTGCCAATCCTTCTTCAATGCATCCCATTTATTTTTTTAATTGCTTGTAATCATAATCTTATTTTGTGACACTAACAAATTTGCTAATGACATTCTTTCATCCAATCTTACTAAAGTGACCAGTTGGTCGGTTTCCAACTAATGTCTCGTTAACACAAATTTTGACAAATGATTCAAGTGTAAAATCATTTTCTATCTTCTTTATTCTTTCTTCTTTTTCCATTATTGTCTCATTGAGTTTCTTGAGTAGGATTTGACATTTCTTAATAAATTGAAGAATGAAAATATTATTCGGGTACTATTATAGCCATCCTAGTATACAATTGGCCTATTGAACATATATTTTATATCATATCTAAATATCTTGATCTAGATACGTAGTTACTTTACTTGAATATACCAAAATCTGTTAAATGGCAAATCTCCATGGTTATGTGTCAGAATTCTCAGAAGTCTCCAACTTTGTTCTAGCACAATCTCACGGAAATTCAAATTTATATAAATACTAGAATATAGTGCCTGAAAGCTAGAAAAAACATCAAAAATTTATGTATCATGTTTATTCATTTGTTGACCATTTGGTGACGATTTAAATAAAAGAAACTTACTAAGCAAATGATATTCTATGTTTACTGTTATATCCCAATTGCATAACGTGCAACGTACAACGAGTAAATTGTAAATGTATCTGGAAAAACAAATTTCTATATTAGAAAATGCATCAATAATTAGAGAAGAATATTTCCCCCCTTCTTATTTGTCCCTTTCTTTCTTAATTGGTCTCTTTTTAATTCTCCAATTTTTCAAAACTATTACAAAACTAAAGTTTAATTCGAATTAAATTTCAAGTCACTCATATGAATCCTTCTACACTATCCACTGGAACTCTTTAACAATTACAAAAATTAATAATCAACAAACTCCATTTCCATCTGTACCAACAATGTCACTACAAAGTTAACCAAAAAAATTCGATGAAAAGAATCAGTTCTGCCTGTGAAAAATACCAAAAAAAAAAATTCAAATAGTGATCAAATGCACGCCATGATGCTGAAATTTTTCAAGAATTTCGATGACCTAATGAATACGTCTCCAGCATAATAGTGATCAAATGCACGCCATGATGCTGAACTTTTTCAAGAATTTCGATGACCTAATGAATACGTCTCCAGCATAATAGGTCTACATTACGATCAAGAAACAATCTAAAATATCAGTCACAATAAGAAACATCCCGATAAGTACAGGAAGAAGGGGAAAGTCACAACACAGGAAAATGAATCCTACAATTTGCCTCATGCCATGATTTTTGCAGATCTCACGTAAAGACTGTCAACAACCTTACCCATATTTGAAATGGTATCCAATGTAGCAGGATATATAGCATCCATCTTGGGATCATCAAAAATAACAAGGCATCCGGCGCCCTGGTCGAGAGTTCCAGCAAACTTTTTATCCAAGATCATTTGCGACAATTTCTTCTCAACATGATCAGCAGGCAATTCAATTAACTCGGCAATATGAGCAATCTCGACCTTTGAGAAGGGTTCAATCAGCCTGCAAAGGTTCTGCGCAAGTAAAGTGTCATAGAGTGAAGAGAGGTGCCTGTGGACTATAGGATCTTCGTCTAGCTGAGCCCTAAAATTTCGAAGAGCAACCTCAAAGAGCTTCAGAGAGCGTTTTGAATGAGCATCCGCCACAGCCTTCATTGCATCGAGCTCCGGGCCCTGATATTGCAAGCCCACCTTTGGCGATGATATTATTCCCGCCACGTCATCTGCCTGGCTGACCATGACTTTGCAGAGTAACATATACTTGAGGCTATATATAGCCTGGGGATCTTCAAGGGCATTGAAAGCTTCAAATGCTTCATAGAAATAGCTATAAGCAGTTTTATAATCTTTCTCTTCTGCATGAAGAATCCCGCTTTGCAAATCTATAGTGCCCTGCTGAGCTGGAGGCACGTAAATAGCATTGGCAGCTGTTCTCGCGGCAGTAAGTGCAGCTTTGGCTTTAGGAAGGTTTCTCAAAGAAAAATGGAGCTTGCTCTCCAACAAGTCTATATCCACAAGAAGCAACTTATCATCTAATCTTCTCACTTCCTTGATCAGCCCTGAAAGGAGGATTAATGCTTCAGAATACTCCTTGTTCTCCATCAAAAGAGCAGCAAGTCTTGCCTCAATTCGTTGACGAAGAAAAGTTCGTTTCTCAGCACGGGTCCAGTGTACTATTTCTTTGCAAAGCGCAATCTGGAGATCCGATGTTCCTGGTATTTTAGCTACTGCATCAACAACGCCGCGGACAATTTTTGCAGTTTTTGCTTTAGGTATCAACGAGAAGAAGGACCGGAGCTGGCTCAGAAGATTTTTAAGTTCCTCAGCTCTGTTCTCCTGTCTAAGAAGATCGGAGAGGTTGTTGATGGCCGATTCTTTTATCCTTAAGGCGTCAGAAGAAGATGAGGGGCTCTCAAGTATGCGATAGAGGATAGAAATTGCTTCAGATGGAGATTTAGCTTCAGAAGCCTCTTCAAGTGAACCAGTGGTTGCTGGAAGATACGAGGAAGACATGGTGACAGCTTTCAGATTACAAGTCCTGCACCTTAGCACAACTAATGTGATTAAGAGAGACTTAACATAAATTACTCATACTGCAACCAAGACATGCCAGCACGTTTGACATATAAAATTACTGCAAATACCAAATTCCATGACAGGTGGGGGCTAGTAAAGCAAATGTAAGCACCTAAACTATGAAAAGACTACATATCGACACGTCAACATAAATCTTCGTAAAAACACTTTTGGAACATGCTATACTAACATGATAGAAGTTAAAAATTGCCAATTTATACATATGGACCTCATGTTCAGTGAAAAGTTAGCCTTTTAAGAAGCTCATTCAACATGCTCGTTCCAGAAGTATTTCTACAACCCGGAACTCTACTTATTTAGTGAAGATCACTAAATTGTGTCTAAATGTCATGGAACACAATTTATTCTAAAGTCTGGAAAATGAACGTAATCAGCTGACGACAAAGTTCTGGGTGCAATCTAGATTCATTCTGAAGAAAAATCTACTTATCAGAAAAGCACGTGTTTACAAATCTCATGGATACACTGTAGCACATCAAGGTCATACAGAGAGTTATTCTTCAAAAGTAAAGTGGTAAGTTAGAGACTTTATACAAATATTCCGTTCAAATGTCTCAGTTAGGGCCATAAATTTCAACGAGGAACAGAGAGTGCTGCTTTTTGCCCCAGAACTAATAATAGATGTTTACTTTATCTGTTGAGGGGAGAATATCCACACAAAAAAAAGAAGAAGAAGAAGCATTTTGAAGTATAAAATAGAAGACATAAATCAAGAGTATATGACTATGAACAAAAGCATCTTGTCTCTCTAATTAACCACATTAGATCTATACCACAACAAAGTGGCATTTACACTTGCATAAATTGTCTTTCCTAGTAATAACAGGGTAGTTCAATGTGATTGCTTAAGCCAATATTGTAATCCATGGGGATTAACATTACAACACAAGTGCATCAAAAACATTGCTCCAATAGGCCTTTCACTTGTTAAGATTCATGATCCTAGGCAATTATTTTGCTGAGTCCCAATTCTTGCTTTCTAATCCTACATTATCAAGTTATCACTTCACCCCCAACAATTCACAGATGGTAACTGTATGTATGATAATTTTATATACCTGTCCAACACTCAGCTGCATACAAACATCATGCAAAGGAATCTATAGAAGTTCTAAAGAAGTTAAACTTCTAACTTCCCATGGTTCCACCCTATGAGCAATGTCCTTATTTGACACCTCAAGACTAGGCATGGCAGATCCGTTTTATTGAAATCGTCAGGATTCCTATCTCATCAAATGCTAAAATAAGCATTAATAAACAATTTTCTTAATCTTATATCTCCGTTACTAATCTCTGTTTTTTTACCCTTTTAATAAATACATCTCTTCCTAATTGGCCACTACACAAAGGACTGACATGTGCTCAACTCTCCCTCCAGCTTCTTCCTTACCAGTAACAACACCCCCCACCCTTCTCCCACAAATAAAATACTCGTGTCCAAGTACTCAAGTTGTCTTTCATCCAATTAAACTCCCAAAGCAGCTTCTACACAGCCCCACAACAAGGAAATGAGAAAAGCACATATGCACCAATCAAATCACTTAATTCCAACATCCTTCGCTACCTTATAGGCCAAGGTATCCCTAGTATAAGGCTGCAAGAATAAACAATTCCAACTACCCCAACTCTGTTCTCATGATATTACTAAGAAAAATATAGTAAGATTACTTGCAAAATTCGTCGTTAGAGTTTAAGCATCCATTCCTATATATAAAAAATGCATTTTCATAAGCTAACCATTTAATTACGCACTAGATACAAAGTTACAGATTTAAGTACATAAAAATTCGATTGTTTCGTCTGACTTAAAAAAAAAAAAAGGTAATATCACATAAAAGAGAAAAGGAGAAGCAAATGAATTGAAAAATAAACTGTTTAATTGGGTGCATGCACAACCCTTAATTCTATATTCTAAATATTCAGCAAAACATGGCAATTTAATGTAGAATTGTTAGTAACAAAACTAGGGTTTTCGAATTTCAATTGGTTAACTCACCTTGCTCAGCGAATTAATAACACTAGTCTCCGATTTGCAGTCCGAGTGGATCCAGAGAGTACGTTAGAGCGTCCAAGAGGAAACCCATCAGACTCCAATTTCTGCAATTTTGGGTTTATCATATGGAAATATATCGAAAATACTTTGTATTTTGAATCTGCATAGTTAGGTTTAATGACAAGTAGACCCTTGTATTTTGAGAAATTTGTCTAAAAGGACATGGTTGTCAATGGAAAATGAACAAACCACTCACTTTCTAATTTTATGAGACTCCCATGCTTTCAAAAGATTAGGGCATATTCTCTTTACTCTTTTCAAACTGTTTTCAATTTTCAATTTTGCAAAACAGTGAAAACGTGTTTACTTAGCCGTTTCGGAAAATGCATTTTTCAAAAAGAGAAAAAAATTTACACAGAAAATAAAAAATGATAAAAACCTGTTTTCATCTTTTTCTGTAGAAAACAAACCAACACCCAAAACGGCCAAAACACAGAACTTGCTTGTGTTGATCTCCATTTCGAATCCTATCTTATCCTTTTTTTTTTCTCTCCAAACCCATTTCCAATCCTCTCTTCTATCCAATTCTTTCTCTCCAATTCGCTGTAGGTACGCATATCTCTTCTCCCTTCTGCCTTAATTTCTCTTCCTTCTTCAATTTCTGCCTCCTCCGTTCGAATTAGGTCTGTCTTTTTATTTTTTGTTTTCATAATTTGAGGTTCGAATCTGGTTTTGTGGTGACAAACATAGGGTTTTCAGTGCTGGCCTAGTAATTTGATGCGTTATCCAGTTTTCTGTTTTGAGAAACAGTTTTTTAAAATGATAAAAAAAATATATTTTCAACAATATCAAAACAGACACTAAAAACACAAAACTGAAAATGAATTCAAAAACTCAAAACTTAAAACTGAAACACAAAGAGAACGGCCCTTAGATTTCTTATTTTGAGAAATTTGGGTCGAAAGGATCGCAAGTGCAATAAAATTGTAAAAATTGGGACGAAAATGTTCATTTAAACGGTTGGGGAGAAAATGCAATATTAACAATAGACCGAGGACCTCTACTACTATTTTCCCAACTGAAAATATCAAGGAATTAGCCGTCCAAAAGAACCATCGGGTTCTCCTATCCAATTATCCCACTACTCACTACAGCATAAGAACCGAAGAAGCTTTATTGGCTTCAGGCAGTCCACCGTGCATCTCTCTCCACCACCGCTGCCGCCGGAAAATCAAGAATCAGGTTTCTCTCTCTCCACCCCCCCTCGTATGACTAATTTTGTCATCTGACAACAGTTGGTTTGATTGTTAGTCTTAATTTTGTCGTTGACTAAAGTTATTTCGAAACTATACTCTACTCTAAACTAGTGACACGTTTCAATAGTTGGCGTGCTTAATCCTTGTAAGCCCTTTGGATTTAAACGTCTTGAATTGCGAGGCTCTCGGTTATATGTTGGGATATATATTTTTCAGTAGATAAAGAAACAATAATTGTATAATGTAATAGATATGAAGATTAACTGAAATACATACACAAGATCTTAACTATCAAGCATTTTATATATGTTGAAATTAATTATGTGCTGAAGAACTGTTTCAAAACAAAGAAAAGGTAATAAACTGCAATAGCTACACCAAATCATTATTAAGCTATGTTTACGTCAGATTGTTTGGCAACCGCCAACATCGAGTGGGGCGGATTGGTCTACCAGGTGAAGAGACGGCATTCTTCTTCAATCGTGTAACTGCAGAACAAATGTAGGTCAGCTTTTGTTTCTGCCAAAAGGGGGTGTGCCGACTGATCTGACTTTGTGGGTGAAGTTAAAAGGTTGCCTCTTCGAAATTGATTCAAGAGAATATGTAAAAGCATTGAAGAAGTTAGGTAAATTTTGTACATTTGATGTGCAATTACTTTGCTCTCGAGCGATGAGGTTCCTTTCATGGGCTAAGAATTGGAAGGACTTTTGGTGATGGAATCTAAATATAAGGTTGAGTCCTTCTCCCTTGTTAGCTTCTCTGGTAGGTTATACTAGATTTCTTTCTTTCCTGATGGTTTGAGATCCCGTTTCAGTTGGAGTTTAACACCTTTTTTCTTCTATCGAGCTCGTCCTTTCTAATCTCAACCTGGTGATCCCAATCCTTAATAACAAGAACACACGAGCACATGACTAAGAGGGAGAAGCCCTCAATCAGAAAAAAGGAAGTAGTGTACTAGCAGGGAAATAGAGAAGTTCGCCCTCCCCACCTACATGAGGGGGATCACTCTATCCGTTCCATCTCCTTACCCGTGCAGTAAAGCCTTCGGGAGTATTTATAGAAGGGAAAGTCTTCATTCACCAGGAATTATGAATCCTAGAAGGCAGAGTTGGTAATACAGACGTTCTTTGATAAGTGGTGTCATCTCGAAAAATGTATATCCAACTGCCCTTGGGACTTGTTCCTCAATACTTGTTATTATAGGTACTTAATTCAAGTGTCCTTGTTGGCATGTAATGCTGAGCTGCTTTTATATCAGCTTGATCGTGTCTGAGCAGCTTCCTCATGACCAGCTATAGTGGTTGCCGTCTGGTCAGTCAATCTCATTGAGTGCTCATCCACTGTGGATTTCACGGTTCTTGTCTTTCATTTTGGTGATGATTTGTCCTGCCACCTTGGGGTGTATGTGCCCCTTCATTACGCCACATCATTTTAGGGTGCAACAATTTAAATAGGGGATGGAACCAATCTGACAGTTAACTTCGGTTGTAGAAGAACATAAATGGTATTGTGCTTTAGTTGCCCACAAGGTGGTTCCTTAAATGCCCAGTGTCCAAAAAAATTTAATTGTTTGTGGAAATTGACGTGGAAAATTGTGAGGTGGTGAATCTCAAGCTTGGTAAATAAATTTCATAATGACATTGTTCTATAACATTTTGTCATAGAACTAAGCTGCATTTCTCTTATTGTGCTTGGATTCATTTTATCTTTCAAAATTTCATGATTTTCGAACTCAACTGATGTTTTTGGGGAATCATTAGCTTTTCAGTTATCTGAAGATTTTAAATCATTTTTCTTGAAACGTGCAGTACATCAGTCACTTGGGGAATTGACAGCATCATAAAAAGCACTTTGCAATAGTAACTGCCGATGATTGTCTCTGCACTTCTAACTTCTGTTGGAATAAATTTCGGGCTCTGTGTTTTATTCTTTGCTTTGTATTCTATTCTAAGAAAGCAACCGGGGAACTATAATATTTATGATCCCCGCTTGGATGCGGAGGATAAATCTCGAACCAGTTATTTCAATATAGGAAGGCTTTTACCTACTCCTGAATGGATGAGACGTGCATGGCAGCCTACTGAAGATGAACTGCTGTCTTCTTCAGGCTTGGATGCTGTGGTATTCATGCGCACCATCACCTTCAGGTAATAATTTTTCTTGTGATTTCAATAACTAACCATTGTGCAATATTATACTCGTTTACCTAATGTAGGAGAAATAGAAATAATGCATAATTGCATATTCAAGTTATGTGATTGACCATGAGAGAAATCCTTGTTTGAAAGTTGGAGATAAAAATTGTTCAATTTGGATCAGATTGAAAGAAAAAGCCACAATCACTTTGTTTGGAGGACTAACACCACATTTGATCCCCTCGTGCTTTCTCTGATCTGAATTATGCAGTTTAAAGGTATTTAGTCTTGCTGGAATTGTTGGAGTCTTCATTCTTCTTCCAGTTAATTGCACAGGGAATCAGCTTCGGGATATAAATTTTGCAAATTTGACAAACAATTCTTTGGATGTATTTACCATCTCAAATGTAAATAATGGCTCCAAAAGGTGACTACTTTCGTTCTCTTTGTATATTACAAAGATTATGTTAACGCCTATGGTTGCCTTGTACGATATGAGTATTGGTTTTGCCTCTGCTCTATCCCCAAGCAAAGCCTGGAATTATATTCCCTTTAAAATTTGTCTGTTGCAGGCTATGGATTCACTTCTGTGCAGTATATGTCCTCACCATTTTTATGTGTTATCTTCTTTACCATGTAAGTCATATACTTTTACAGCAATGCTAGGTGGGATGGTCTTATCTCAAAAGGATTTTAATATATCTGTTATTTGTCCCCTCTCTAACAACTTAAGCTTTTAGATGGTTGGTCCAATAATGTTTTGATAGCTTCAATTTCCGTAGCATGTTTTAGTGGCATCTTTCTTCCGCTTCTCTAGTTCTCACACTGCCCATTCCTATACTATACAAAATTACAAGATTGTAAGACCATATTCTCATTTTATTAAGGTTTTAGAGAATTAGGAAGATAACAGAAATACTTAATTTCGAATAGGTTCTAATAGTATTGTTTGTCCAGGAATACAAGTAATAAAATGAGAATATGGTCTTACAATCTTTCTCCCGCTTCTCTAGTTCTCACACTTCCCATTCCCGTACTATACAAAATTGTAAGATTGCAAGACCATATTCTCTTTTTATTAGTTTATTAAGGTTTGAGAGAATTAAAAAGATAACAGAAATAGTTTATTTCGAATATGTTCTAATAGTATTGATTGTCCAGGAATACGAGTACGTATCTTCGAAAAGGATTGCTTATTTCAATTCATCCAAACCTCAGCCACATCAATTTACTATTTTGGTCCACAGTATCCCTGTCTCTGCTGGCAGCAGTATTAGCAACATTGTAAAGAGCTTTTTCATGGAATACCATCCTTCTACATATTTATCCCATCTGGTGGTTCATAAAGCAAGTAAATTCCATGATCAATGTAAGCTATTTCTCCTCTATTTTTCTTTCAACAACTATCATTATTGCTGTTATTGAGTGGTCCACTTTTTTAATCTTTCCTTGTTGTCTTGAGAATCTTTTTCATTTCAGGCAAAAGTCAAACCACTATTATTAAATTGCTATTTATCCAATAAAGGTAGAATACGAAATAAAGTTTATTATATTAATGCGAATAATCCTTAGTTTCTGTTATTAAACTACAAATTATGAAGTGGGAATATCAACTTATTCAATGAAAAAAATGAAAATGTGAACTTTAATTAACTTCAACATGGGCAGAGTACAATATTCCCTTATTTAATTATTAGGCAACTTAAATACTATATTTTGTAAGATGTTGATTGTCTACAAGAATGTTTCCTGCCATCATGCTGTTCCTGCAGTACCCACTGGCCTTCTAAAATAAGCTGAATAAATTGCTTCCCCATTTACTACCAGAAACAAATTGTTGTGGGCTATTTAGGGGAAAGTCTGATACTGGGAATCACGCTGGAAAAAGAAGTCAGAATGTTAATAGAAGAATGTAAAATTGAAGCCAACATGTATTCCCATAGAAAGTCATGCACATGCTCAAATTTTTCTCTCTCTTCCGATCAGTGTCGGTATATACATCTGACTCTAGTTATTTCTTCTGTGCATGCTTTCTAGTCAAGTTATTTGTAACTTCATCCAAATAGTAAATGTCTGATCACGTACTTTTTGAGGCTTGTAACAAAGGAATTGCTTCTATTGTTTTTACTTATTTGTGATGAACACAAAGAAGAACATTGTCAAGCACAAAGTTTGCGTTGGCGGAAAATTTAGAATAGTTTTTGCAGTTTAAAGTGCAGTCTGCTTATTGTTTTTAATTGCTTTTTCCTAGTGTAACAACTATATTATCTTCTTATTCGCTGCCATTTGGTTTCTTTTTCCCCCCAAAAAATGTGAAAGGAAGTTCAAGCTGCCTTTGTCTCTTTCAAGTCTCGGTATGGTGCTGCAATGGTACTTCGCATGCAACAGTCAGACAATTCCACAGAGTGGGTAACTGAGCAAGCACCTGAGCCCCATGATGTCTACCGGCCTTTCTTCTCTTCATTTTTCATGCGAAAATGGATCTTGAAGCTTGTTGTCATTGTTGCATGTCTTCTTCTTACAATTTTGTTCTTCATCCCCGTGTTGATTGTGCAAGGTCTAACTAACCTGTATGAGTTAGAAATCTTGTTCCCCTTCCTGAAGAGCTTCCTGAACATGTAAGCAATCGTTGTTGCACATCTATTAAACATAAAGTTGAACTCCCTTTTCCTCAGTGTATAAGATCAAGAGTTTACCAGTCAACATGCACTGAAAATGCATTTTAGTAAGTTTTCTAACATCTGGTTTTCGTTGTTGCACATCTATTGACAATTGTTGTATATTCTACTAAAATGATCTACACTTTTCTTACGTCTACTTTTCAGTTACTGCACGAGCAAATATCATATCGCAAGGAACATCACATGTCATTTCCTTATTCTAGTGAAAAATTTAAATTACGATGCATTGATTTTACTCTTCTGCTATTTATTTTGTACTGAAATGCATTGGTCTTTCTTGCAGGGCTTTTGTCAGTCAAATTGTCACAGGATACCTTCCCAACCTGCTTCTTCAGTTGTTTCTGAAACTGGCACCTCCTGTCATGCTGTTTTTATCTTCCATTCAAGGATTCATCTCTTACAGTGAGATCAAGAGAAGTGCCTGTAAGAAAGTAATTTGGTTTATAGTATGGAACATCTTTGTAGCAAATGTTTTTTCTGGTTCAGTTTTCAATCAATTATCATTCATCCTTGAGCCCAAGAACCTACCAGCACGCCTAGCTGTTGCAGTTCCAGCTCAGGTGAGGAAATTTTCTCTCTATTTTTTTAATCTGATTATTCTGGGTGTTCATCTGATTTTTACCTGAATACCTACGTGAGATGAATAAGTTGAAATTCAAATTTTTAACTTTGGAAACTTTCTTCTGTAGATTAAAGACATTGTAAGTTCTTTCCATAGTGAGCTAAATAGCCGAGGGACGGTCAAACTCAGACTCGTAGTAAAAAATTGAAATTATTTTAGTGAAGGTATTGAATACAGCAACAACAAACTAAGTGTTATTCGCAGTAAATTGGGGTTGGCTCTTTGGCCACTCCATTGCGTTCATTGCTATGTATCCTAGAATATCCACACCAAATAGTTCATTCAAGGATATAGTGGAAACTGATTTCACACTAAATCTAAACAAACTAGGTAAAGTTAGATTAAATCTCATCTGATTCTGTTTATACACTTTCCAAATAAATCCTAAAAGTCCAAGTGCAGTTCGCACTAGAGAAGGACGTAGCATATTATATTTGTCTGATAATCACATCTCAAATCATCATGCATATAACTTGGTTATTATTTATGTGCAGGCATCTTTCTTCATTGCCTATGTTGTCACATCAGGATGGACAAGTACTTCATCGGAACTAGTCCGCCTCATCCCACTTATTTGCAGCTTAATAAAAAAGCCCTTTGCTGATCCTACAACTGACAAATTTGAAGCTCCAATTTTTTCTTACCATTGGGACATTCCAAGGGTTCTGTTTTTCAATCTACTTGGAATAATATACTTCCTGCTTGCTCCTCTAATTTTGCCATTTTTACTGGTTTACTTCTGTCTTGGATATATCATCTACCGTAATCAGGTTAGTTAAATGCCTGTCTATTACACTTTTCGTTTCCTTTTATTGGTTCAATTGCAAATTAAGCCTCTTATCATGTGAGGTTCACTGTCCAAAGTATTATTTGAATTTTGAAATATACGCCTCTTATCTTGTGGGAAAATATCTAATTTCGTAGTATATCCTTGTCTTCGTAGTTCTTCAATTTTTTATTTATTTATTTATTTATTTTTTAAATTTTGTAATTCATAAGGTAATTATTCATAAGCATGTCTGATGCAGAAATGGAGACAATAGAAGAGAGAGAAGGAGAGAAGAATTGTGAAGAGAAATTTCAGTTTCACTCAATGACCAAATCAATAGTCTACATTATTCAAAAGACTAGTCTTACTTGTACATAAAATCCCTAGTGAAAATGGAAAGTTACCTAGATAACAAACACGGAAAATTACCTAACTTAAACCTAATAACTATGGAGGAAATAAATCAAATAAATCGAAGTACAATCAATTCCTTAAATCTACTTCCTAAAATAAGTGTCTAAGGCAAGTCTTTGGACCATAATCTATCACAATCTCCACCAATATCATTATATAAAGTATTGAAAATCTAGCAACTCAAATCTTTTTCTGAACTAGCAATTTAACTTCCTTTGACTTCTTGAATTTTTTTAGAAATAAATTTTTGGGGCTATATCTTGAGTTTGTGATTTTCGGAGGACCTGCAATTGCATTGTTTCTCATTCTGTCTGTTTCATGATTGATTGTCTAGTTTTGAAAATTGTACAGTTAAATGGACAACTAAAGATGAATCAACCATGTGTTGGACATAGTTGCTGATACAAGAATATCTTTTGCAGTTTATCTATGTATATGCACCCAAGTACGAGACTGGTGGGAAATATTGGCCTATTGTGCACAATTCAATGATTTACTCCCTTGTATTGATGCATGCTATTGCTGTGGGAATTTTCACACTAAAAAAGCTTCGTCTAGCATCAAGCTTGATGTTTCCTCTTGCAGTTATGACACTTCTCTTCAATGCATATTGTAGGAAGCGCTTTCTACCCTCTTTTACTACCTTCTCTGCTCAGGTATGTTACGTCACGCTCATGTGTCTTCTAGTTATGTTAAAAATGATAGATAATATTGATCACAGTCCAATGTGTTACGATTTCATGCTCCATGTTCCAAAATATCATTTTTCTCGACTTTCTAGCTCTTTTCCTGCTATTATTTCCTTGTATGGATATTTTTCATTTTCAGGTTTAGCTAAACTATAGTTCACATGAACTCTGTAGCATGTTTGCTAAAAATTTGTTTATTATACTATCTAGCCTATTCACTACTTTGTACCAAGCATGCACTTGATGTTTTTTCCCCTGCTAATTTGACTTGAAAATACTTCTCACTCGCCATACATTTGAGTCACTTCAGGTAACTGTCTCCTTTTATGCATACATTGATGGTTCTTGAGAATCAATTTGAGATTATTCCCAGGACATCAACTGTGACTTTTGTTGATCTAGAAAAAACATACGGCAAGATTTTTAGAGACGTTTTATGATCAGCTTTGGAAAAGTCGTCAAGACTGGGTATTATATTGATGGAACTATCATTATTGCGAACTTTTGAAATCACATTGGAATTAGATAAGTAGATAGGATTTTAAGCCTTTGTGGTTTAAGCTTTGGAGATGATGCCTTCAGATAGCCGTACTCATGTTAATGTAGCTAAATTTCGTAAGAAGTTTTCATTTTTATATATGAATTTTAACTGTATAAAAATGGAAACTTCCTTGAAATTAATACTTTGTCAAGTCTGTATTGTCGTGTTTGCTACGCAGTACTATACATGATTCAATAGTATAATAAACAAGATTTTAATTTCTTTTTTATCTCTAACATTGTTCACTACCATACTAATTACCTTACCAAACGAGCAATACATATGTACGTTTATACTATGTTAATCACTACTATGATTCATATCAGTTGGGTTCCATTTAACTTTCTAACACCTATTGTATTCTGCAAATCAGAGTTTGATAAACAAGGACAGAGATGACAACAATGATCCTGAAATGGCTGAGTTTTTCAATAAATTGGTCACTGCCTATGAAGAACCTACTTCATCGCCAATGGATCATTCTACCAACAGTGACAGTCAAACGTCTCCTCTTCTCTCTTCCACTCCAGTATGAAGCTTTTCAGGTAATAATGTGTGATTGTACATATATTGTATAGTTTTTGTATGTTTGGAAGTAATATCAGTAATTAAGAACTTGTTCGAGATAGCTTTTTAGCAATTTTTTTATAAAAAATTGATGAAATTTGTAGTTGAAAAGTTAATAAAAGTTGTGAGTCTTATGATATGTGTAGTTAAAATTAATTATTGACTTTGACTACAAATTTTTAACAGATTTTAATCTGGACCAAACAAGCATTAAGTAAATCAACAACAGTTAGCACTTGGTCTCGCAATTGAAGGCATCAGCCACTTGATGAGTTTCGCAAAACCATTGACAGAAGGTTTCAATCTCCATGTATGTATGTATTCAATTTTACACAGTTATCAGACTCGGCTCGGCCAAAGTACCGAGTTATCGGCTCACTATTTGAACCGGCAGGTCATTGCTTTGAGATAAACCATTTACCTCAATGAAAAGTTCAGGCTTTTTTTTTTCACACAATATCATTCTGTCTTCACCTTTGTTAAAGTTGTTGTGCCACAAAAAATGTGTGAAGTAAAATAGACGAGGTGGTTCAACTACAGGGACTTCATCGAATGATTGAATTTACACTTTTCTAAATGTCAAATTATAGGGGGTTAAAGTCCCTAAAGTTGAACCACATCGTCTAAATTACTTGCATGTGACAATTACACGTTAAAAGAAAAGGTTTTCCGGGGTCAAGAACACTGAATTGAAACCCGAAGGCTATATATTTTAATTGTACTAAACTTGGCAAAAGAATTTGTCATTCTAACTTTGTTGTGCTTAAAATTTAAAACATATCCGTTGAACCAATAGCAATAACTCCAGTTTGAAGAGTCATATGTTTCGAAATAATATGAAGAGTGGGAAATTCAATTAATCGAGAATACCTAGCATGGTGATGTCCTAATGTTGGGCGACAAGGACTAAGATTTAGTTGTGGTCCTTCATGTTTCGGGGAATTCGGTGTTTCATTAAACAATTGCAGATAATAATATAATTTCTGCCAAAGAAACTATTCGAAGTTTGAATAATTAAAATCTGAAAAAAAATTAAAAAATTATCACAATAATTTTAAATCAAGGCAAAAATTGGCAATTTTTAACTATGACATGCTTCGTATTGGTATAAAAACTAAAACCAATATTTAAAAAAATAGATAGACCCCTAAAAACGAGACCTCTTCATTTTTTTACGTAAATATAAACTATTTGATATGTCCTTTTTATTCTTAAACAATCTCTCGTATAAACTATAAATAAACTGACAAATTGAAACCGCTAGATATAAATTGACAAATATCTCTCTTATTTAATTATATTATGTACTACCCTAAAATTGAAGGTAATATTTTCCCCTTCATTTCAACAATGTGTCATGTTACATTGTTATTAGTTACCAAGAAAGAGTTGGAATCTTTTACTATGTTATTGATTTGGTTAAGCACAAACACTCCTGGAACAAGTGTTTTTCTTAATTCCATGTCTGAACCTGGCACACTGCCCTATTATTTATCCTAATACTTTATTATTCTTTTTTAAGGATTTTTTTTTTTGTTTTTTTGTATTTATATATTCTAATTTTCCATTAATTTCTTATATTTATTTTCTTTTTTGTTTAATTTAACTTTTAGAATGCAATAAAATATTTGATTAGTGAAAAGAAAAAATGATTTTGCTACTGAAAAGGTCCATAAATAATTAATCCTCAAAAATGTAGAGAATCATGACAGCTTTATTTTGAGTGGTGATTAGCTCAAGAATTAAGTGAAATTAAGTAATTAACGGCCGTCTAATTAGTAATTATAAACTTATGTTAATAACACCTTTTTAATTAATTACCATTTGGCAGGCAGAAGGCACGTAGATCAACCTAATAACGACACGTGTTTATAGAAGCTCGATGGTTGGCATCTTTGGCTATAGTTTTAAACAATATTAAAAAATGATTATAATTATAATTATATACTGTTCAGTTATATTTAATTTATTTGTCGAAGTTTAAATTATAATTTAAATTAATTAAAATTTTCAAATATATTTTCTAATTTTTATTTATACATTTCGTATGATTCACAATTTACTACTCACTTATTATCTACGTATTAAAATAGTATTTAAATTGCTAACATAGTTTGACTAATCTTAATATATTGTCAAATGACCCAATATCTTATAAAGATTTTCATTAGAAAAGATAAGGCAAAAATGGATACTATGTGGTCCAACTCTAATTTATAAGTTGAAAATTCAAGACCTAGTAATCATAGTGTCCCATCACCAAATTCCAACCAAGTTTTTTAATCCTTAAAAATTAAAGAGACCCCACCCCACCCCACCCACCCCACCCCAACCCACCCTAACCTCACCCCCACCCCCACCCCCACCCCCTTTTCCCAAGTGCATGAATTGCCCCTTCTAAATCCCACCATCATTTAACATGTTGAGAAAAGTTGGGGCAAAAGGGTGGCTTAAAGGGGGATTGAATTACATGATTTGGCTACAAGGAAGGATAAACTATGAACAAGAAAGAATAGGTTTATTTTCTTTATGATGAGATTGATTATCTTGGATTATAGAATCAATTTTGATCACTTTTTAACACTTTTTTTTAAAAGACTAATTATATATGCTTTTTGATATTAGGGATGGCTTAAAAAGTGTTTTTGAAACTATAAAATTTGTTTGTGAATTCCTGTCTTTCTACATTGTACATATATGATATGTTTGACACGTAATATTAGATAGAATTAAACAATCTAATTAATAAGATTTTAGCTTTATTTTTCTTTTTAACTTTTAACTTTTAATGGATAAAAAAGAAGTTTTCTATGATTGTATAGAACATTATCTATTCTCAAATTTCGACCAGACTCATCAGCGCTAAGCTCGCAAAGCAACATATCAAAAAGAAAAACGTTATGAGATATGAAGATTATTTTCAACAATATTACATTTCCCCTTTTTCGTTTGTTAGTCCTACAAGGGTCTGGTCATGAGTCATGACAAAAAAAAGTTCAGTAAAAATAAAAGTAAAGTTGTGTCTGTTTAATTTTATTAAAAATTAGATTTTTAGTAGATTTTGATAAAAATTAATGAAATGTACAGTTGAAAAATGATAAAAATTGTGAGTATCATAAAATGTGAGGTTAAAATTAATTATTGACTTTGACTCAGATTTTTAATAAAACCAAACAAGCACTCATTCTTTTTTGTTTTAGATAAACAAGGATACATATTTTTTCATGTTACATCAGAACCAAATCAAAATAGTTAGTTTTTGGTCGATTCACCACTTCACATAAAACAGTTTAATTTGTGTAAACTTTTTATCCACTAACTTTTAAAATTGCAATAGTTCGATAATATCTATGTTTAAGTACTAAACACCATCGTGAGTAATAAACACACGTATATTATAATCAATGGGAAGAGGACGACAATTATGACGATAATTACGATTACCACAATGCTTGATGGATTTAATGATGATTAGAGAATAGAGACTGTTAATAGATTAGGCAGTTTAGGTGAATGAATCAAGAGAAAGTCCAATCAAATATCAACTTTATTACAAAGCTCATTAATTAAGTACTAAACTCCAATAAATACAAAGTCTTTTTCCTCTTCATTTGACTTGATACTACCTTAATCACGGACAAAAGCAGGGCCTATAATGTTTTTTTTCTTTAATATCCTCACTACAAAGTCAAACATTATGCAGACTCCAAATGAAACCATGTTCTATGCAAAAGACATGTTTAATATATTCGATTGAATTGAACTGTGCTTAAATTTGATAATTGCAGACTCCAATCAGATATGATGAATGCGTCATACGATTTTTAAGATTAGTGTCCTCGAAACGACTACTATTTTTCTTTCCATCCAAAGTAAAACCAGATCCACCTTTTTCCTGTTGAATATTTGTATGCACCTGCATCAAAACTTCCTTCACCACTCGACAGAGGGAAAAATCTCTCTCTCTCTCTATATATATAGAATATGTACACACACACATATATCATATGTATGGGCAATAATGGTGATATGAATTTCTCTTCTCTTTCATGCAAATAGGCCTTTTCTGTTCATTCTCTGCTCCTTTTTCCAACAAGTCATGGAAGAAACAGAAGAGTCCAATACAAACAAGAAATGCACAAGGAATTTCAGAAGGAATGGAAATACTCAAAACTATCACTACCCGAACCAATTTCTGCATCAATCAAATAGGATTAATGGCTTTGGTTATGGATTTAGTTACCAAAATCAATACCCTGCTCTACTTCCTTTGCCTCCAAGCATTCCTCTGCAAATGGCTGTGGCTCCATCTTTCCCTCAATACCAGAACTTTGGATCGAAAACCCATTTGCAGAAACCATCATGGAAACAGAATAATCCTCCTCTTGCCACCTCTTCTGAATCCCAGGTCCAAGATTTCTCAGTTACACAAGGTAAATAATTAAAAATCCCTTTTCTTATCTTTTTTCAATATGGGTTTTTGAGCTTATTTTTCTTTGATTTTTGGGACTGCATGTTAATTTTTGTTTTGGAAGCTAGCAAAAGGGTTACCATAGAGGACATAAAATGAATGTTTAAATGCTAATAATGGAAAGGAATTTTCTTTTCTATAGCAAAATGAAATATTGGACTTCGGAGTTCTGTTATCTTTCTACTATGAAATATGCCAAATTTTATTTTTCTAATACTATGTTTTTGTTTTTAAATTCTTTGTATTCATATGTTGTCTTCCGGCATCCCAAGAATGAATCACTGAGTTGTGATCAATTTTGGAGAATTTGATCTTCAAGAGTAATATTTCTAGTATTAGTAATATGTTGAAGTCTAAACTTTTCACGTTAATGCTTTTGTTAGGTTTAAGAATTTGGTGGAGTGGAATATATTGTGGTGAAGATGGGATTAAATTTGATTATTGTGATTTATTTTGTTGTTCTAAATTCCATTAACGAATCAGCTCGGACGAATTTCCACTTGCAAACTTGGCTGCCCTTTGATGAGAGTGATAGGAGGGTTATGGATGCGAAACCAAAACCGTTGGCAGTGACAAGAAGACCGGACTCGGGTGGTGTAGAAGGGAAAGTTATCACTCTCCTTGCTAATCATTTCTTAGTCCAATTCGACCCTTCACAGCGAATCTTTCATTATGATGTTGATATAGCCCCAAATCCGTCAAAGGAAATTTCAAGAATTATCAAGCAAAAACTTGTTGAGGACAATTCCGCGTTGCTATCTGGTGCTCTTCCAGTTTATGATGGTCGAAGGACCATCTATAGTCCAATAGAGTTCCAAGATGATAGGCTTGAATTATATATTAGCCTCCCAATTTCTAGTGGAATACCATTAGAAATAATGAAATCTGAAGAAAAAGGACAGCAACTTAAGCTTTTTCGGATCAACATCAAACTTGTTTCGAAATTTGATGGGAAAGATCTAAGCAGCTACTTGCGTAAAGGAGGAGAAGATTGGAGTCCCCTTCCTCAAGAGTATATCCATGCATTGGATGTTGTCTTACGAGAGAATCCAACAGAAAAGTGTGTAGCAGCCGGAAGATCATTTTACTCGTGTTCAATGGGAGGGGCAAAAGAAATTGGAGGAGGAGCTATTGCACTAAAAGGCTTCTTTCAGAGCTTAAGACCAACACAACAAGGGCTTGCTCTCAATGTGGACTTCTCGGTGACGGCTTTTCACGAGAGTATTGGAGTGATCCCTTATTTGCAAAAGCGTCTCGATTTTATGCATAATCTCTGTCAGAAGAAGGCGAGAGGTTTGACGAGCGGAGAGAAGAAAGAAGTGGAGAAAGCACTGAAAAACATCAGGATCTTTGTTTGCCATAGAGAAACTGTTCAGAGATACCGTGTTTGTAGCTTAACCGAGGAAGTTACCGAGAATCTCTGGTTTCCAGATAGAGATGGCAAAAGTTTAAGACTGGTTGACTATTTCAAGAATCAATATAACTATGATATACAGTACAGAAACTTGCCATGTTTGCAGATTAGTAGGAGGAAGCCTTGTTATTTGCCGATGGAGCTTTGTGTGATTTGTGAAGGGCAGAAGTTTCTCGGCAAGCTCTCGGATGATCAGACTGCTAAAATACTCAAAATGGGATGCCAAAGGCCGAGAGAACGCAAGAAAACTATTGATCAAGTTATGGAAGGACCAGTTGGGCCGACCAGGTAATCATAATATTTACACAATTCTGGCAACTTTTCATTGTTGCTTGTGTTTTCCTTCAAAAACCTTGCGAGTGATTAACATCTATGTTTTAACAGTGGCAATCAGGGAAGAGGATTCAAGCTCCAAGTTTCAAGAGAAATGACGAGATTGACTGGGAGAATTCTTCAGCCTCCCAAGCTTAAGCTCGGTAATGGTGGTCATATAAGAAATCTGACTCCTTCCCGTCGTGATCGCCAGTGGAACCTTCTAGATAGCCATGTCTTTGAAGGAACTCGAGTAGCAAGATGGGCATTAATAAGTTTTGGTGGTACTTCAGATCAGAAGTCCAACATACCAAAATTTATAAACCAACTGTCTCAAAGGTGCGAGCAATTGGGCATTTTTCTCCACAAAAACACTCTTGTTAATCCCCAGTTCGAGCCAATGCACGTGCTTGGAAATGTAAAACTTTTGGAATCTAAACTCAAGAAAATTCACAAGGCTGCTTTCAACAATGTTCAACTGCTTATTTGTGTCATGGAGAGAAAACACAAAGGGTATGCAGACTTAAAACGAATTGCTGAGACTAATATTGGGATCGTAAGTCAGTGCTGCTTGTACCCTAATCTTGACAAGCCGAGTTCACAGTTCCTGGCAAATTTGGCTCTCAAGATCAATGCCAAAGTTGGTGGATGCACGGTGGCATTGTATAATTCACTACCTTCTCAAATCCCGAGGCTCTTCAGGCAGGATGATCCGGTGATCTTTATGGGTGCTGATGTAACGCATCCTCACCCGTTAGATGATTTTAGTCCCTCTGTTGCTGCTGTGGTAGGTAGCGTGAATTGGCCAGCCGCAAACAAGTATGTTTCAAGAATGAGATCCCAAACACATCGACAAGAGATCATTCAAGATCTTGGAACAATGGTTGGGGAAATTCTCGATGACTTTTACGAGGAACTCTCTCAACTCCCGAAGAGAATCATCTTTTTCCGAGACGGAGTTAGCGAAACGCAGTTCTACAAAGTGCTTCAGGAGGAACTGCAAGAAATTCGTCGGGCGTGTTCAAGATTTCCCGGTTACAAACCTCCTATTACTTTTGCAGTAGTTCAGAAAAGGCATCACACAAGGTTGTTTCCATATGAACCCGAACCAACTTCACCATGGAACGATGAAAATATTCCTCCAGGAACAGTTGTAGATACGGTGATCACTCATCCAAGAGAGTTCGACTTCTACCTATGCAGCCATTGGGGCGTAAAAGGAACCAGCAGACCTATTCACTATCATGTTTTGTGGGATGAAAACCATTTCACTTCTGATGAACTCCAAAAGTTGGTATACAATCTTTGCTACACATTTGTGAGGTGCACCAAGCCTATTTCATTGGTGCCTCCAGCTTATTATGCTCACCTTGCAGCTTATAGAGGTAGATTATACCTTGATCGTTCGGATTCAAGTGTCCAAAGAAGTTCTACTATATCGCGTGCTCCCCCTCCAAAGGCAATGCCTCTCCCTAAACTTAGTGAGAACATTAGGAAGCTAATGTTTTATTGCTGATATTGTAGCATTTGCAAATACAAATATTTCAGTTCTATGATCTAACTATATCTTGAATTTAAACTACCGTTAACCATATGTTATGTAAAGCAAGATTAGTATTTGTTAACTAGATTCATAACATGATCTCCAAAGACTTCTATACTTAATACCATGTAGATATGTTTGGTGTACAATATTTGATAAGATTGAACATTTGAACTGTGAAATAGACGAGAGTTTATTTTTCTTCATTAATATTTTGTTTTATTTGTTTGGTATGTGTAAGCATAGGTGGTGTGAGCTCCATGTAAAGAAGATTTAAACACTTATTCAAGAGACTACCACTCTAAAATGCACTGGCCACGAAAGTGTGCGATATCTCAATATAGTATAAACATGTGGAGACACGACTGAAATGTTCGGTATTTACATGTTGTAATATTATAATGAACTGTTTCGTTTAAAAATTTAAACCGTGAAAAGTGGAGACGAGTTGCATGAAGTACGCATGCAACTGGTTTAATTAGTCAATTGACTTTAGTGCTGAAATTTTTGAGTGAAACTTATCCAGGTGCTTGGATGGAACATGAACCTACCATTCTTGAGTTGACATTAATGGAGTTTTTGTGATAAAAATGAATCAGATAATTAATAGTGGAAAAGCCATTAGCAAAAATAAGTGATTTCAGAATAAATGGTTACGTAAAGGAATTAACAAATGAGAGAGAGATCAGAAATGCATAGGGTGTGGGAATTTGTACTGTTACAAACATGAATGGTCACATTCACAATTGAAGAATAAGCAGAAGGCAGAATCTAGGGGTAATATTGGGATATACAAAATAAGTAGAAACAGAGCCCAAAAAAAATTCTGACAAAAAGCTGTGTATTTTAGTATTTATCATACTATGATCTCTTGAATCTTGTCAGTATATAGTAATATATAGACTGTTCATGTAAAAAATAAAATAATTCACAAAACATGAATTTGGTTTTTTTTTTTCCTCAGTACTTTTAGACAGTTGAATTATATTGATCTAAAAAATATCAGAAATTGCCCCCCTCGAGCATAGCTCAACTGGTGGAACAATCAGTATAAAGCTTGTTTCTAGCGGCATGGTAGGAGTTCGAATCATGGTGGAAATCTGCGGCTGGATTTTATTCGGTATGGAGCAATCATTTGAGGACAGCTCTTTGTGCGCAGAAGTGTACAGTCGGATGAGGAGAACCTGGGAGCTAGTTGAGGCATAATCCGCAATTTACCTCTTTCAAAGTTCTAGAAGCAAGAGTCTTGGAGGTCCAGGATTTAGTCTAATAAAACTGAAATACCTGAGTATCAAAAAAAAAAATTAGAAATTGAACAGAACTAAAGAATTGAAGTATGTTCGAGTAATTATGATTGTCAAAATTGTGAAGTTTAGGGGCTCAAAGGCTTATAATCACTGAAGTACGCTCTGATCATATCACTAAGCTGCTACTATTATAGGTCGATAAAATATCTTTTTTTATGTTATTGAAGGAAGAGAGAGTCTAGTCTAAAAGCTTGACATTCAAAATTCTAAGAACATCTCCAATATAATTGTAGATTACATTAAAATATGTGTCATATCATCTTAAATTGTTGACATAACAAAGAAAAAAGTGAAAAACGTTATGCTAGACATCTTCTATTTATTTTTTATAAGTATTGTTTATTGAAATATGTGTTAAATATTTTTTTATTTAATTTTTTATAATTTATCTTTATTAAAATGTGTGTAAATTATTATTTATTCAATTTTTGATAATTTATCTACCACCATTTTGTTTGTACGCGTAGACAACAATTTTTTCAATCTACAACTCCATCAGAGATGTTCTGAGTTCATGCATCAGCTGTGAACATATCGATTCGATGAAGTGATATAATTAAGAATATGGTCAGTCGAGAAAGCCGATTCAGAAAAGAAGAGTAAATTGTGTCCCACATTACTAATTTAAAACTTGACTTGCGAACTTATAATCACTTAATTAATTAAGTAGGAGGGTCTACAAGAGAAAGTGATGGCAGTATGATATACCCCAGTTGGTGGGGTGGGGGAGGTTGCTGCATGGTGCAGTCAGTGGGAATGGCCAAAACTGAGAAAAAGCCAGTACTGATGAACTGTAGAGAGAGAAAGTTAGTGAGAGAAAATGACAGAAGGAAAGCCAAAAAAAAGATGGGACTTGAAGTAAAGCCACTGAGTTGTGACTTTATGACTTCCTCTTTTGTCTCTTCCACTACCATTTTTCTTTCTCATTTGTCTATTGTCTATGCACACACATGTGTGTGTATCATACTAATTTTTATTGCTTATTTTCCTGTCAAAAGTACTTATGCATACTGCACAGCCA
Organism: Forsythia viridissima; assembly: GCA_030279155.1. Taxonomy (NCBI): domain Eukaryota; kingdom Viridiplantae; phylum Streptophyta; class Magnoliopsida; order Lamiales; family Oleaceae; genus Forsythia; species Forsythia viridissima. Next base: position 44,593,989 of record CM059041.1, on the reverse strand, counting down.
TGGGAACAGACCTAGCGACAAAAGGAGTGGCAGAGGGACAGAAAATTCTGGCTTGCCTTTATTCATAAAGTAACCTTTATCCAAGAAAAATTAAATTAAATTTATATTATTACTTTTTTGTTAAAAGCATTATTTTTTTATTGTGAAAAACAAATGAAAAATTGTTGGTGAAAAAAAAAAAAAATCAAACAAGAATAAGAAAAATTAATGAAGACAGAGAGATGAACTTTTTCATATTAACCAAAGTTCATATTAAACTCTAATTTTACACTAAATGTATCACAATTTTAACCAAACGTTCCAAGAAAAATTTCACGAAGAAATAAGGACTATATTCACGAAGAAAAAGAGTGAAAGAGAAAATGTCATTTAATGGTCACTGAAAAACTCCAAAAAATAAATGACAGGGAAGACCAATTCACATGGAAGACAACTAATGCATTTTAGCCAGCAACACGTAGGATGAGATGAGTTATTTGGTAGCTGGATTGTTGACCTCAGAATTTGCACTATCCACATGTTAACAGATTTCTAATCAATCATCTATCAGCTTGTATGTTACCTGCACACCGTGACAATCGTTAGGCACCAAGATTGTCAGGGAAAAAAGGGGCCAACGGTCGTTGGTACTCTAACGATCAAGTCAACTGCTGGTAAACAAGAATAATATATGGGAGGAATGTTTGGGTATAGGAGAGACAAGCAGACAGAGATTTGGACAGAGTTTAAGGGTGAGAATAATGCGTACCTTATAATGGCCAAGGATCTTGTATTTATAGGTCCAGAGTCCAATTCATTTGTGTAGGCAATCAATTAGAGATCTGATCGGATCTTCATTCCTTATAAGATAATGGTAATTGGATGTGAATGCAATATTTTTAGATTTTCCATTCTTATCTCCATTGATTCCCTATATCTTGTTACTAATTATCAAGATGTTGATTTTTAGTTTTCTTCTAAGTTTGAATCACAATCAAACACGATCCAAAACAATTTTTTTTGAGATATCTCTTTAACTATTCCAAAATATCTTATTGTATGCGGATTATATAGAATATGAAGACCGACGAAGCACCCCATGTTGGTTACGAGGGTCGAGGCCCTTCATGGGTTTTGTAGTAACCGATTTAGTCGTCCGAGGCATTCGCTGGTCTTAAGAGACCTTTATTGGGCCTAGGAGGTCTTGCTTGGGTCTTTACTAGGCTTAGGAGGTCTTACTTGGGTCTATGAGGCCTTGCCAAAACTAGGTGGTAACATGGATGATTTCCCTATTCTAGGATGAATATGGTCTAATCAATATATAACCAAATAGGATAGAGTTAGTAAAACTCTAATAGAAGACCACTACCTTTAAACAAACACATAAGGACGGTTCAAACTCGATATCATTTGAGCAACTAGATTGGTTACACTTTAAAAGTGACTGTTATCCAAACCCAACCCAACCCAACCCAATCCAACTCAATCCAATAACTACGATTTTCCATTTTGAACAGGTCAATGACTCAATACACTAGTGTGGAATTAAACTTGGATTGTACATTTTATTTAAGACACAAGCCTAATTATGTACGCAATAATCATCATCATTGCTTTGAAGATTGTTTAGCACAAACTACCATACATTTTTACTTTAAAGAGTTATTGTTTATCTCTTTTTACCCGAAGTGACCATCTCAATAAGAGTTTTGAGAGTTTTTGTTTCTCTCTTTTTACCCAAAGTGACCATCTCAATAAGAGTTTTGGTTAAAATGACATTTTTGTTCTAAAAAAAAACAAATTTGTTCTAAAATTTTAGCATAGCATATTTGGTCCACAACCTTTTAAAAACATAAGAGATATATCTTTAACCTTTAAAAATAGCACCGGACATCCCCAATATTTGAAGAAATAGGCATGGCAGATCTTTTATGACGAAATTGATATCCCCTTTAAATAAACAAAAAACAAGAAAAAGGAAAAAAAATGATTAGAAAAATAATCAAATGCACAAAAAAAAAAAATAATAATAAAGAAATCATCTTCTTTATCAAACTCTAAAATTCAAAATCCACCCTCCCTCCTCCAACAACAAAAAAAAAAACTCAAAAATCCTCAAAATCCACCATCCTAAATCTAGGAACTGTAAAATGCCATTATTGTCAAGTTTTGACTATTGTAGATCGTGTATACTTCATGTTGTCAAGCATATTATTCCACGCCTTGCCAGTTAATGCATATCTGATGAAAAATTTTAAAATATCCAGAGGAAAGTAGAAGACATTGTTGTATAACCAGATAATAGCTGCCTAGCCTCAACATATACCGCGGATCCTTGCAAATTTCCAGTTAGCATACACAGCAATTAATGTTGCAACTTTGACAATAAAAGACACATTAAACGAATGGACTCTCCTACCAAAAATAAATATTACTCGTGTGAAGTCCAGAAGAAAACAACAGTCGTTACTGTAAGATAAGTGCCAAGAACAACTCCATTGGTGAAATTTTCTTTCAGCTTCCATGAATCAGGCATCAATCATGACATTGTTTTTGGAAATTGCCATGATGGTTCCATCATTGAGAATTGCAATCATCATAAGCATGAATGGTGAGAAATCAAAATTCTAGATGAGTGCAATGGGCATAAAACTAAGCACAATATGTATAGTTTGGGATTTGAGATGGTGGATTTTGGATTTTGGAGTTTGATAAAGAAGATGAGATCTTTGTTACTTTTTATTTTTTTTTGGTACATTTAGTTATTTTTCAATCATTTTTTTGTTTATTTAAAAAGAAGAGCAATTTCGTCATAAATAACGTACCATGCCTATTTTTCAAAAGTTGGAGATGTTTGGTTCTATTTTTAAAGGTTAGGGATATATCTCTTACGTGTTTTTAAAGAAATGGTGACCAAATATGATTTTTCCCCCCCTAAAATTAAATCTAAACTTTAAACCTTATTCAATCTCAATTTTGTTAGTATCAAGATCATGGGGGAGGTACAGTCCGGTCTAGCTCTGTAAAAAAATTATTTTTTTAGTGCAAAAGAAAAAAAATCTAGCAGTTATCCGATTTTGAAGTACAATTTTTTTTTTTTTAGTAGTAGTCCCCCTTTCAAAAAATTTTGACTCGTCCCTAATTATGATAATGGTATTTAATTGTGTAAACTTAACCTAGCATAAATATTACGCGCATAAAAAAACCAATCTAATTAAAAATAAGAACAAGTAAGAGAAAAGAAAGAACAAGTGTAGTTTAAATATATAATAACGTGTTTAAAAAAATAGTATATAATGAAAGAGCAAAATAGGAAGTATAAATCTATATTTGAGTTATACATGTGAATTGTCTATGAAAAATAAATGTTAAATCTATATTTGAGTTATACATGTGAATTGTCTATGAAAAATAAATGTTACGAGAGAAAAAGTTTTTTTTTTTTTTTTTTTTTGTGAATAAGAAAATAATGTCAATGTAATAGTCGGAAGAGTCCCGTTCTCCTGCCTCTAGTGGACAGAAAAATTTATACCCACAGTTGATATGGCACTTCATGTCAACAGTGGTTAGTGGGTCATTTTGCTTCAAATGAGGAAGTTCATTTTCCCAAATTCATTTCAACACCCATTTACAAGTGCCCATTTCAGCGAGCAAATGCCCACTAAACAGCAGCAATTGAGGGTGATACTGAGCAATTTAGGGTACAGGAGAGTGAATCGTTGAAAACACAAAGCCAAGAATTATGGGCACTTGTACATGGGCTGCTGAAATAGGTTTGGAGACATGGACTTTCTCATTTGAAGCAAAATGACCAACTGTCAGCTGTGGGTATAAATTTTCCTGCCCACTAGGGATAGGAGAATGGGACTCATAGTCACAAACCTCAACTCAAACCTCTAATTTGCTCTTTTTATAAGTAATTCTAGCAAAAAATTTATAATCTATTAAATTCCAACGAATAAATTTCCAATAAAAATCGTACAAAAACATCAACTATTTACGTCAAATTCACAGATCAATTTCGACTAACAACCAAGGCATGAACTTTGTTGAAATTTTGAAAAGTGAAATTTGACAAGTGAACTTGATAGTTGGAGACAAGAAGAGTGTACTTTTAGTAGATTTTTAATGATAATTCGACAATTTTTTAGTCAATTATGTGAATTATCTTTTCTTAGTACGCACGTTATTTAGGTCATGTTCAGTAGATATTTTTTTTTCCAAAAAACTCATTTTTTTGTTTATAATTTTTTACTTTTCAACCTTTTTATACTACAAAAAATTTAAAATATCAATAAATTACCCAAAAAAACTTATTTTTTCTCAAAAAAAACTACATCGAACATGCTCTTAATATAACTTATATTAAATACGGTGATTATTTTAGAAGTGTCAATGACTTGTCTTGTCTTGTCTTGTGAAGTACAATTTTTTTAAAATTCAAAGTGTAAGTCATGCAGGCTTTTCTAAGATTTTAATGTTGTATTACATCATAGTCTCATTTCTTTGGTGACAAGTTCATAAATATTTGGTAGGCATCATCAAGCTAAATTGTGTTATTTTTCGTTTATATTAAACTTTAACTTTTCTATCGAGTAATGAGTATCTTCTTGCACCGTTTGACTCAAATTTTGGACTTTTTAAAATAACTTCTAGTATAATTTAAATTGGACATTTTTGTTCGTCCGTTGCAATTGTTACTTCTCATCACAGTATGATCTGGATAACAGCTCATTTCAACTCAAATCACGACACATTAGACCGTAAACCACTCAAGTCATGACACCTTAGACAACAAATGGGTTTGCCTGCCACCCACTCTATTTTTCACTCTTACGCATTCGACATATGATGTGTCATGACTTAAGTAGTTTAGGATCCGATGTGTCGTGATTTGAGTGAACGGTCCTATCATGTGTGTAAATAGAATCGTCTCACTAAATTATTTAAGAATAATTGCATGAAAGGTCCCCAACGTTTCAAAATCATTGAAGATATGCCCATAATTTTAAAAAATAGTACCATACGTCCCCAATATATGAAGAAATATGCATCATAGGTCCATTTTCACACTTTCCGTCCATTTTCTCTGTTAAAAGCTAAAATTGGACTACACGCGCCATCTCTCTCCAAAATAAGCGATTGAAATTGTAGGGGTAAAAATGTCAGTCCACTATATACATATGAAATTGAAAAGTGGCTTTGTCTGCTTTACCAATTTCTCGTTGATTCATCTGGTAATGGTAAGTGCCTCACCAGAGACTGTGACGGCTTGCTTGAATGCAAAGACTTTGGTGCAGCTCTAGTGTTTCTTGTTAGGGTAAAGGGTGTTTCTTGTATTTTTGAAGAAGAAGGAAAAAAATTATGATTCAATGCAAACTTTTAGTTATGCTTTTCTTTTCTTTTACGCATCTCATCTGGGCAGCAAAAACTTCCTTATTTTGACTTTGGTTTTTCAAATCTACCTGCTTAACACAGGAGAGTGAAGTTTGGAGATGGAGGAAAATGAAGAGTCGTAGGGGTGCTTCATTTTTCATGCGGACAACTGAAGATGTCGCGAGAGCTGTTGCTATAGCCGGCGCAGCTGCAGCTACTGTTCATTCAGCACGACCTTCTGTGGTTTATTCCTCTAAAGACAATAGCAGTAGCCCTCTCTAAAGATGATAGCGGTAGCCTCTGGTAGCCCCTGGTACGATAGCGGTAGCCTTCTGTTTGTTCAGTCTAAAATATCAATTGCAGTCCCTGGGAGGATTTCTTCTCTCACACTCTTAATTTATTAATTGTGCTTGTTTGCTTGTATGAACAAGCTTTTTTACTTGTCAACAATGGCGGACATGAGAATTTGGTAAGATAAATTAGTAAAGCAGGTGTTATTTTTTTAGGTTAGGGCATATCTCCAACGATTTTGAAACGTTGGAGACATTTCATGCAATTATCCCAATTATTCATCCTAAAAATTAAGTGGTTGAAAACTTTTGTAGGTGGGACGCATCAGTTAAAAAGATTGAAAAATTAGGATTTCTACCTAGTTATTAAGAAAATGAAATATAGTGTATGGTTTTAAAATTCTATGAATACCGATCAACATACATATTTAAATGATAATTAATGGATATTCAAAATTTTACTTATTAAATATTATCACATTAATTACTATAGGACAATTAACAGAAAATCCCCAAATTAAACAACCAGTTGAAATTATACCATATTTTTCGCACCTTATCACGTAATTTCATTCTAGAGCATTATATCCTTCATTGAGTTTTTATCTTCTACACATTTATCATATCCACTTATAATGTTCACGCTGAGGTGACATCACATAATTGGTAAAAATAATAAATATGGGATCATGAACTATTAATCATGTAATGTCATCTCAGCGTGAGCATTTTAAAGTGAGTAGGATAAGTGGATATGAAATCAAAACTCCTCCTTCATTTCTTGGACAATATCAAACGTTACATTGATCGCCATTTTAGTTCTCAAATCTACCCCTTCGAATTCCAATATTTTATACTAAATCATGCTTAATTTAGGAAGATTTTATTATATAATCATAGAAGGATTGCAAGTTGTTATATTCAACAGTTGTTTGTGTTCAATCTTTCATGTATCCTATAATTTCTAATATCATTTTGCTTATTATCAAGATAGAGTTGTTGAGCAATATTTCCCACCCAAAAGCAAAGCTTATTATTTACGGAGTGATGTAGAATGGATCTCTCGAAAGTCGAAAGTCATTTTAATAAAATTGAACCATATAAGATCGAGATAGGAAAAACAAAAGTTATTGGTGGGTACATGTTATTTCATCTTTTTACATCGTTAGTGGATACTACATCTCGTTACCACTACCAAGAATAGAATATGACAATGTGATATCGAAAATTATTTCTACAACGTCGGAATAATTTTGCAAACAGAATACGTTGTTGTAGATTGTTACTCTGTTTTATTACGATGTTGATGGATATTGCATCTTGTTAAAACTGTCGAAAATAGAATAAGATATCAAAAATTATTTCTCCAACGTCGGAATAATCTGCAAATGACTTCCAATTGCTGAAATTTCTTGTTACTGTGAGTTGCTGATTTGGTTTAGAATTTATTGTTGCATTTTAATTTCAAATTTAAAATATGAGGATTTTGTGAGATAAAATTTTTAAGAATGAAACAGTGGAATTAATTTTAAATAAAGGTAACCTTTCAAAAAAATATAAGTCTTGAAATGTTTAGTAATTTTTAATTTATATTATCATTTATTGGTACATTTTAATTTCTAATTTATCCTTAAAAGATTATTTACGGGCCAGCTCAATCCAACCTGCAACGGCCCGTCAAGCGGGATGTGCTTTCTGTTCTATATTATTCCGGTCCCGCTTCACTCGCAAACAGTCCGAACCAATCAAATCCGTCAGTTACGATCTGGGTTATGTGGACCAGATGTGGCTCAGATCTGGTGAATAAACGGTTATCAAGCCAGTAAGACAACCAAATGGGTCAAAACTTGGTTTTGATGGACTGGATGGACAGATGCCTGATGGACCCTGCAATTTCCGTACACTGCGATGCATGAGATTCTTTTTTGCTATCTTATCATCACTGACATTTGGGCTGTGGTGGGCTGGCGTCATCATTTTGCATTTGATAGATGCATGTGTGTTTTACAGAAGTACAGTTAGTAACACGTGCGTTGCGGGTGATTTTGAAATAATTTTTTTAATTTTTAGTATTTTAAATTGTTTTTATTTTTTTATTGTTAATAGTTAAAGTATTAATATAGAAATTGCAATAAATGTAAAATAATACGGTTATTGATAATTTGCTGTATTGTATTGTTTGATATTATAATGAATAATATTGATATTTTGTTTACATTTTATATAAGTAAAATTGTAATTAGAAATTAATTTTATATTGTGGTAATACAAGTACCAACTTGAACGCAGTGAATACAATTTTGTTATTTGAGCTTTGATAGTTGACGACATGTTGATATCAAATCTTATGGAATTGATGATGTATTAACATGGATCTTCATGGCTGCATGAAGAATAAAATTAATAATTAATAATTATATTTTGAGAAAATGTAATGATTGACTATATAATATTGTACATTTGTTGAAGTAGTAATTCCTTTTAAATAATATTATTTGTGTATGTTCTCTTCTTATTTGGCGTGTTTGACTTGATTAACACTTTTGTGATAGATATCGAAGTGTCCCTTGATAGTGTAACATATAATTGACCATGAGAAAAGACATATTGTGGTAGATATACTCCAACGTGAGGTATATTTTCTAATTTAATGTTTGAAAATTTTATATGGTTGAGTTTCATGATCTTGCGTATAAGCTATTAGCTTACACCACAAGTGAAACTTTATGCATTCTAATTAGTGGATGGCATAATATTTTATTTAGATTACAAAATTTTCAATTTAATTTAGTTATAAAATATTAACAAAAACTGAAGTTCACTTATACAAACTCATTTCACCAATTTTCCCTAAAATCGATAAAAAAAAAAAAAAAGTCTTGGAAGTTGTTTCAACAGTATCATGTACCATTTCATCAAAAATCTGGCATCTATTAATTACTCCGCTAAACCTGACCCCAAAAAGAAAATTTCGATTTGCCCTGATTCATATCATTTACACGCCAAAATCAATAAAAACAAACTAATAATTCAACAAATTTCAAAACTCTTACCACAAAAATAAATCATAAAGTAAGCATTAGGGCATTAAGAAGCAAAATAAAAATTTTAAAACCAAATGTATGAAGGTTGGAACAATTTTTTTTTTTTTTGGTATATACAGATACAAGCTTCCGCATATACATACAACGAGGGATGAAAGAACTAGAATCAAGGTTATCGAAACGACGTTGAATCTTCGATGGTGGAATTCTTGATGCTTCTATATATGGCGGATGAGATTTGAATCTCTTGTCAAACTTAGATATTGTGTTATATAGTTTAATAATAGTGGGAGGTGAAATATTTTTAGATTTTTGAATATGAGAGGATAAATTATTATAAAATAATTGTAATGAGATTGTGTTATATAGTTTAATAATGGTGGGAGGGGAAATGTTTTTGAATTTGAGTATGGTGGATAAAATTTTATAAAATTATTGTACATTAATGATATTTTATTATATAATTTAATAATGGATGGAGGTGAAAGTTTTTTTGATATTTGAACATGGGATGGTTTGTGTTATACAATTTAATAATAATGGACAAACTTGTGGTGCTAAATATTAACAGATGCTTATGGACAACAATGGTATGCACTGGTCCTAAGTATGGATTACATTGATTTTTATATTTTTTTAAAAATTGTCTGTCATAATTTTTCATCAGAGATATGTAAGAAATGCATGTTATGATTTTCAGTTTTGTTTAGAAAAATTTGATTAATTTGGTGTATTGATGTGATATAATATATTATAACATAATATTTTGCAAACTAAAATATAATTAAGGGTGAATATGAAATTTTAAAATTTTTGTAAGGATATAATTGTCAAAAAATGTTTCTCCCTTTAAGTCCCTTTTAGATGTAGTAAAATTAAATAAAATTAAAGGTGAATATGGAATTTTAAAATTTTTGTAAGGATATAATTGTTCAAAAATATTTATCCTTTTAAGCCATTTTTAGATGTAGTAAAATAAAATAAAATTAAGGGTGAATATAGAATTTTAAAATTTTCAAAGTATATAATTGTTCAAAAATATTTCTCCCTTTAAGCTCTTTTTAGATGTAGTATAGGAATAGAAAAGTTAGAATTATAAGAATTTTTATTTCATGGATTTAAATCTAAATTTTAATAATTTTTTATTTATAAGTAGAAATTATTTATTTTGTCAATAAATTAAGAACTCATGTCAAAGTAAAAACGTCAAAGATGAATGGAAATATGGCGTAATCTTTGTTTTCAGTGCATAAATGATTCTTAACGTTTATTTATTTATTTTTTGTCACATACATCATTAGCTTATGTATTTTAGTGTTTAACTGGTTCTTCAAAAAACCAATATGCCTTTAATTTTAATTAGAAAAAATTACCATTTTGTTTCTGACCTTTGCAAAAAGTACAAATAAGTCTAGTACTTTTTTTATATATAAAAAAATTAAAAGAAACTAAAGAGTCTTTTTTTTTTTAATGAAGACTTTGTTGACTAAATTGATAATATACGTAAGTTGTTTTTTATATTTTACGAAGTATTATAAACAACAAAAATATAAGATCATAACTATTAACAAATGTATTAAATTAAATTAATAGTCTTATTATTAGGGAATTATGTTATTTAAAATTTAACATTTTATTTTATGATTATAATAAAAAAAAATTATTTTTTTCACAAATTTGATGCTCAAATATTTTTATTCAATTGAAACATTTGTTTATTATAATTACAAATATTAGAGCTCCAATTATATTCTTCATATTTTAATTTATCGTTTCGCTATTATTCAAAAAAAAAAAAAATTAGTAAGTTAATTTTTATTAATATTTTTATGTTAAATAAAAATATAATAAGATTGTTTCAATGTCATAAAATTATTTTTATTATTTATTTACCTTAATTTTTATTCAAATTTTTCACATCACATAGCAATAACATATACTTGAAGCATAATAATTTAACATTTTTTCTCTTATGAACAATTTAATTGACACAACTATAATGGTAAATTTAATTAGTATGCTAACTTAAATATTATTAAATAAAAGTATTGAAATTATTTGCACATTTTGTAAAGATTAAGAACCCAACTGCAATTTTTCTAATTAAAATTAAAGATATATTAGTCTTTTTTATCAAATAATGATCAATTTTGCACCAAAAGACATATGTTTGAGAATATCGCGTAAAAAAAACGTTAGAGACCATTTCTGCATTGAAGACAAGATGTTAGAGATCAATTGCGTCAAATTTCCAAAATTAATATCAAATTTTTAATTGAGAAAATTGTTGTAAAATTATAGATAATGACGAATGATTATTTAGTTTTATCTAGATATTTATGTAGTCATCTACTTACTTCAGAAGATTGTATTCTACTCAGATTGTAACTCTTATTGGAACCCTATAAATAAGAGTCATTGTTATAATAAATCGTCACAATTGCTCTCTTAATTCTCTTCTATTTTCTTATCTTGTTCTCTTAGTTTTATGACACGTTATCAACACGAATTTAATTTTGTTCACATCGAAGCATAAATTAAACCGGCCTTTATTTTCTAGCGCTTATTCTTGTTGGTAACTGGTATGCAAAATTATTTACTTCATATTGAATTTAATGGTCAACATATGGTATAACTTTTGAATATTAAAAGACGTGATTGATTTTAATTCGATAGAGATGGTCCTCAAATGATATTTTTTAACAATTTTGCCCTTAGCATAAATAAAGTAAAGGGATTTTGGCGCAAATGGTCCCTAACGTATGTCCTTAGTGCGTTTTTGGTCCTTAACCTTTCAATTTTGGCTAGGAGGTCCCTAACATATCCAATTGGTTGCAAAAGTGGTCCCTATGGACGGAATCCATCCAAAAGTGCCGTTAGTTTGGAGCGTGCAGTGCAATCTCTATTAATTTCTTTTTATTTGCAGGGGTAAAGTTGTCAGTTCACTTTTACCCTTTTATTTGTTGGCTTCAGACGTTTCATTTCCTTTTTCTACCATTCATTGTTTAAAAAAAAAAAACGCTACGCAAAGAAGTTGAAAAGAGAATCGAAAATTCTTGCTTCCGAAAATTGCATTGACAACTACCGTCGTCACAACTGCCGTCGGTTATAGGTAAGGGTAAGTGTAAATCCAAGCACTGTTATCTTCATTGTGATGGGTTTTTTGCTTCAAATGTTTTATTAACAAATTTTTTTGTCGAAAATCAACAGAAAAAAGATCTTGAGTAGTTTGAAACGATTCGAAATTGAAGGGGAGTGAATAGTCTATGAAATGGGTATACGCATCAGAGGAAAAAAATCCATCGCCTGTGTATGGTAAGTGTGCAATAGAAGATCATCAGTTGTTTATTTTGAATTTGTTGTTCTTTGTATGATTGGAGAGTTAAGAAGATGATTTTGTGGGGACAGTTTGGTCTGCGGAATGCGTAGGCACTGGATGTGGGGGACTAGGGGAAACATGAAAAAGTGGATGTTTGTTTGGCCAATTTTTTGAATTGTTGCATGCACTGCATATTGTCAATGAATATGATGTTGACAATAATTTCTTTGGTGTTGTAGGTGAAAATTCCAAATGCTTCACGATTGCCTGGCATCACGGTGGTAGATTTTATTTGAAGCCGAATAATTTGGCTTATGAGCACAGAGTCCTTGATTACGTTGACTTTGTTGACCCAGATGAAGTTTTAAAGTTGACAGTTCGTAGGTTAGATAGGTTTTTGAAAGGTTTTGGATATAAATTCCCAGTGGAATGTTTTTATAGGAGGTATAAGATGTCGTTGTTAGTTGGGTTGGTTAGGATGAAGAGTCGTGATGATTTGAAGGGAATGGTAAGTGCGATAGGTGCCTCGAAAGTGGTGGAAGTGTACATGGTTACTCCAACCATAACATTTTCTTTGCCTTGGGATTCACCAAATGTCAAATGGAGGAGCAATGTCATAATAACGGAGATCTTAGAGACTGACATGAATAGTGAGTCTATATCGCAGACAGTTATTGAGCCTGAAAGTCAGCCCCTACGAGGTGATGAACCTCAAGTTGAAATTCCAACTCAAGATGATGGATGTTATTTGCCGGAAAAAGGATCGCATCAATGGGACAATATAGAGTGGGGAGATTTATTTGATGGGATAGGAGTGGATGTGTCTCAAGACTGGGAATCGGATTTCATTGAGTCATTTGTTCGACGGTCAGGGAGTGAAGAATTGAGGCAGCAAGGTAAAGGTGAAGGTGAAGCTGAAGGTGAAGGTGAAGGTGAAGGTGAAGGTGATGGTGATCAACAGACAGATTTAGGTGAAGATGGTAGGCCCGATGAGGATGGTATTCTTGTTGAATCGGACTATGAGATGGATGAACCTCAGGTTGAGCCTACAAATGACAACAATGTCAACATCGATATAGGCTTCGGTGAATTTTTTGATGGTTCTGGCCGCAATAGTGAATCTGATTATGGAGACTCGGACGAGTTAAAAAGTCTTGACAGTGAAGGAGAACTTTCAAAGAGAAGGAGGACACGGGATGATTTTAATCCAAGAGTAGACATGATAAATCCACAATTCAAAATAGGTATCATTACTGCAATAAATTTTTTATTTGTTTTAGTTTCTAACAGTCAAGCCTTGATTGAAATTTTATCTTGTTTACATGTACAGCTTCTACTTACCAGTTTGAACCTACATTGCAGGACTTGTTTTCGAAACCAAACAAACACTGATCGAGGCTGTTAATCAGTACTCAGTGATCACTAATAGAGAGTTGAAATGGAAGAAAAATGACAAGAAACGCTTTAGAGCAATTTGCAAAAACGCTGATTGTCCGTTTGTGTTGTATGCTGCTGCTATGAGTGATAAAACAAGCTTCCAGGTTAAAACATTCAACGAAGAACACAATTGTAGTTTGGGATTCAACAACAAGAGGGTCAGTTCAAAGTACATGGCAAAGAAGTATGCATTCTCGTTTAGGTCAGATCCAGATTTACGATTGCGAGCTTTTAGAGATGTTGTCAAGCAAGATTGTAATATTGACATATCAAAGTGGATATTTTGTCGGACAAGACAAAAGTACATGGAACAAATAAGAGGCAGCATACATGATCAGTACAAATTATTGCATGATTACTATGAGCAGCTGAAGGTCTCAAATGTTGGCAGTACAGTTATTCTGCAATCGAATGGAAATGAATTTAGAAGATTATATGTTTGTTTAGCAGCGTGTAGAGCTAGGTTTTTGGATGGTTGTAGAAAGTTGATTGGGTTGGATGGGTGTTTCTTGAAGACCGAGTATGGGGGGCAGCTATTGGCTGCTGTTGGAGTTGACGAGAACAATGCAATGTTCCCCGTTGCATATGCAGTCGTCGACACTGAAAATGGTGAAAATTGGAGTTGGTTTTTGAGTTTGTTAGGATACGACTTAAAAATTAACAACTTGTTTGAATGGACATTTATTTCGGACAAGCAGAAAGGGTTGATTCAAGCCATAAGCACTTTGTATGAGAACAGTGAACACATGACATGTGTATGTCATTTATACAACAACTTCAAGATGACACACAAATGAGTAGTATTGAAACATGCTTTGTGGAATGCAGCCCAAGCTACAACAGTTGCAATGTGGCAGAAAGAGATGGATGTGTTGAAAGAAATGGACAAGGAGGCATACGATTGGCTTGATGCAAAGCGTGCTGGACAATGGTCGAGATCGCATTTTAGAGATTCCAGCAAGTCTGATATGTTACTAAATAACCTCTGTGAGGCGTTCAACAGTTCCATTTTAAATGCGAGGGAGAAGCCATTATTAAGTATGTTGGAACACATACGATTCAATCTTATGACACGTATGGTGAGCAAGAAAGAAGAGGTAAAGAAATGGTCCAAAGAAGTTGGCCCCTGAATATTCAACATTATCGAGAAAAATAGAAAGGCACTCAGATATGTTATTCTGCAATCGCTTCTAAATTATTAATTTCAGTACTTGTTGATATGAATTTAATTGTGTACAGTTTTATTGGCGTGTAAAATTAGGTATCTTCATGCAACGTATTCAGGCGACAAAAGGTTCGAAGTGAGGCATATTCATTCGGGTCATATCAATGCGGTGGATCTAGTTGCAAGAACATGTTCATGTAGGAGTTGGCAATTGTCGGGGTTGCCGTGTGGACATGTCATTTCCAGTCTTGATTCATGAGGAATGTCTAACGACATTATGTTATACGTTAGTGATTGCTACAAGAATAAGGCCTTGTTGAGGACGTACTCTTCTGTCATATACCCTATGACAGGTCCCGAATTATGGCCGAATCCTGGCCAACACCCATTGACACCACCTCCAATTAAGAAAGTGTCTAGACGTCCAAAGAAAGCAAGAAGAAGAGAGGCAGATGAACATCAGACTTCATCTAGCAGATCGGAAAGGATCGGAATGATAATGAAGTGCAGACGGTGCGGGAAGGAAGGACACAACAAAAGAACGTGCAAAGAACCCCAAACGGGACAGTCCACTAATGTTCCATAGTCGTAGATTGTAATAGGCTACAATTTTTTGTTCAGATTTTGTTGGGTTGGGGTTCGTCACTGCTACAAGAACATTTTTTGATGCTTACCTTTTTTTTTATGGCACATCTTCATTGTAAATTACCTGTTTTGCTGGCTGAAGTTGTATGCATATAATGTTTTCAGTTGCTTACTTTTGTCAATGGTGTATGAACATTATTGGAATTCATGCTTTGTGGAACCTATTAAATACTTCGTCTTTTATGTAGAATGTTGTGGTATTGAATTTCTGAGATTTGCAATTGTATATGACGTTCAGCATTAAACACTTGGTCTTAGGTAGAATGCAGGTTAATATCAGGGATCATTCAATCAGAGTTAACAGTATTGCCTTTTTTTAATATGTTAGGGACCATTTTCGCATCAAATTACATATGTTGGGGATCATTTTCGCACCAAATGACAAACGTTTGGGACCTTTTTCGCACCAAAAGACATAGGTTTGGGACCAAACAGGCACCTCTTTACAAACGTTTGGGACCATTTGCGCACCATTAACAAACGTTGAAAATTGGTCTACGGTACACCATTAACAAGCACCATTAATTTCAGATTTCACATTCACAGTTCATAGTCACAGTACATTACAACATGTTAACCCTTAATCCACATTACAATTATTCCAGAAATAAAACCAAATATCCAAATCTTCCAAGGAAATTCTTTTTCCTCAATCCTAAGTTGCATGTTTTCTTCTCGCAGCCTGCTGTTGGAGTTCATCAATTCGGGTATTGTATCTTTACATCTCTGGCAAGTGGGGGGGTCGCACCAAACAAACAGACCACAACCACCTAATTCCTGTTCAGTTTACAAATAACTTCAAACATTACGAACTTTTGAATATTACTCATTATCGGAAATAAAATAAAAACAGTAGCTCACCCGTCGTCGTTGGCAAGCAACAAAACGTCTTCCAGGGTTTAGATCTGTCCAGGAGGTCTTCATCTCCAACGGTAGCCCACAGCGACAAGTATTGGCTTCATTATTTCTTCCCAAGTCCTATAGATATAATTTCTTCTGGTTTTGGTCATTCAACCAGAGAGCATAGATGGCGCGTAATATATTGACGTCTGAAGCCAACAAATAAAAGGGTAAAAGTGAACTGACAACTTTACCCCTGCAAATAAAAAGAAATTAATAGAGATTGCACTGTACGGTCCAAACTAACGGCACTTTTGGATGGATTCCGTCCATAGGGACCACTTTTGCAACCAATTGGATAGGTTAGGGACCTCCTAGCCAAAATTGAAAGGTTAGGGACCAAAAACGCACTAAGGGCATACGTTAGAGACCATTTGCGCCAAAATCCCTAAAGTAAAATAATAGAAAAAAGAAGATATGATGAAAAAATTACAATTGGGTCCCTATCATTTTTAAAAGTGCAATTAAATCTTAAATCTTTTAAATTTTTTATTTATTTATAGATTTTCACTTTAAATAATAAAAAAAATGTGCGATCAAATCCCAAACCTTTTGATTATATTCATCGAAAGGGCCTTTGAAGACTGGACAAATTTATTCTAGAAGTTCGTTAATTGACAAAAAATCAAGTTCGTTACCTAAATATAACAAAGACAAAACAATATCTTCACATTCTATTATTTAAAAAAATAAAAAAAATGTTCATCCACCCCACCCCACCCCACCCCACCCCACCCAATAGGAACAACCAACCAAAAGGGATTTTTCACCCCCTTCACCCCCTTGGCGTTTATGCGCAGACTTAACTTAAAAAGAAGGATTCCCTTTTGTTAACGACATGATTCTCGTGACTGTTGTTTTAGGTCTTCTTGTCTAGCAAGACACCTAGTGGGCAATCACCTGTTATATTTGTTGTTGCTTGATGTGCAACATGTCTTTGAAGATCTTGGTCATGGCCCTCTAGGATTTTGTCCGTACTATAATGAAAATTAGAAATTGATTCCACAAAAAAAAAAAAAAAAAAGCTTAGATATGAAGAAAGGAAAAAAATAGCATATCGTGGAAATCCTCACGACCTAGTGGTCGGCATAACAATAATGATATTTGTCGATATGCCACGACTTGTTAAGGGTAGCCCTAAAGCGGAATTAACCGATGGTGGTTGGTCGAAGCTCCAATAGAAATGGACTGATTCATCCATTTCTTTGGTTCGAGACTCTCAAGAAGCCTTTAGGGACTTCTTTAGGGAGAAGCGGGAGCGGGCAAGCACACTTTCTTTATATTGTACTTATCTCGAAGAAGAGTCAAGCATGTAGTCCATTTGGACATGATGATGTGCCCTAATCCAAGTGATAGGTTACGACTACCTTTATTCGCAAAGAGTCGCTTAGCGAACTCGAAAGCTCTTGTATTGGAGATAAGGGATTCAATAGATCTGAGGTTCCAATATGGAGATATCGAATCAGTGCTAGCTGAGCTGGTTTGGGTCCAAATGGAATATCCCCTAAGACTCACTTTTTTGGTATGGTTAACTTGAAACTTTAATATTTTGATTATAACAAACAAATTTGTTATGTTTGATAACTATCTATTTTCAAGTAATATTCAAAACGCTATAAATCGAACTCACATGCAATGCCAATCCAAATCAATACAAGAGTTCAAGTATCTCAAGATCCAAAATTCAAGATCTAAAATTCAAGATTTGAATATCAAGATCGAAGAATAGATTGTAAAGGTATTAACTATTTGATTTTTAGCAATTAAATGAATGAACGCTCAAAACAATTTTATGCACAAAATCTATGTTAATATCACTTGCATAAAATATTTTTATCAAAGCCACAAAGCAATTTTTTAATATGTAGAAACGATCATCCGTTTGGAGCGAACCGGTCGACCGTTTGATGAACCGGTCGTCTGTCTAGCTGTCATTTTCTAAAAAGTGTCCATTCTGATTTTTTTACAGTTTCAACGGCTAATTCTGACCATCTAACCGGTCGACCGTCTGGTCATCCGTTTCAACAGAAAGTGACGAAAATTCATCTCTATAAATATCACTTCATTTATTATCATTCAACAACACTTACAAGAGTATTTATAGAGAGAATCATATTGATAAACTTTATTCAAAGCTTTATTGCATTCATTGAAAAACTTTGTTTGATCAAATCAAACTTTTGATTCATCGTTCTCAATAAAATTTTCTTCTAACACTTGAGTTTTCTCATCTATTGCTATTTATTAAAGTGTTAATCTCTCTTAAAACTAAACTTATATTTATCATTCACCAAAAGAGAAATACTCAAATCAATCTCTTTACATTTTTGAGTCATATTAATGTCTCTTGAAAGTTCAATATTGTATAAGGATAGGTGCTTCTTGTTTGTAAGACACCGGATACATTGTAAGGGTTTGGATTACACCATAAGTCAATCAAAATAGTGGAAATGCCGTGCTCGTGTTGGAGAGCTTGGTAACGGGAGATGTAGATCATTGGTTGGATCAAATCTCCATAAAAATATCGTTTGCACTCTCTCTTCCCTTTTATTTACTTATATTGTGCTTATATTTTTGTAGATTAATTTTCATTTCTTAAATATCATATTTTGAGAATATTTTTCGAAAAAGTTTGAGAAAACCAATTTACCCTCATCTTTGTTGGTTATTCTTAAGCTATCAGGAGAGAGAGCTTGACACTTCATCACTGTTACGTATGCTCTCCCTTCATCTAAGCCTTTAACTCAGGCCTTCGCTAGACTAATCGACTTTTCTCTATCGTCTCAAAAAATTAGTTGG
This sequence comes from Forsythia viridissima, assembly GCA_030279155.1. Lineage (NCBI taxonomy): Eukaryota > Viridiplantae > Streptophyta > Magnoliopsida > Lamiales > Oleaceae > Forsythia > Forsythia viridissima. The sequence goes on along the minus strand of CM059041.1, from coordinate 44,575,035 downwards.
GGCGGTTGGGAAAGACAAGCCTTTTTGGTTTTCTATTTTTCTTTTTAATTAATTTATTTTTTTAATTTTTAAAAATAAAAGATTTATGATTTATACTTTAAAAAAGGTTGGGGACCTCAATTGCAAATTTTTCACTTTTTTCTCTTTAATTTATTTAAATTAGGACAAAATTGTTCAAATAGACCATTTGCACGAATTAATTAAAGGTTAATGACGATATCTACAAATAAAATTGAACGAGAATGATATTATTACAAAACTCGAAGAACGAAGACTGAGTGTAATTTACCCTAATAAATACAGACATTTATGAGAGCAATTCATAGGAAAGAACTGTCGTAAACAACATTCTATCTCCATGAAGTGTGGTTTTATGAGTTCATCTCTATGTTCAAAATTACGAATCTTCAACGTCTTAGATTAGTACTATAACAAGCTTCAGGTTCTTGATAAAAAAAAAAAAAAAAAAAAAGATAACATTTCTTCAACTTCAGATAATAATTTTGATTATCAAGATTTCAAGTTTCACTTCCAAGCCTAATAAAAAAATAAAGTGTTAATTGAATTAAAGTCTCGTGTTTTAACTCACAGTAAAAACTATGAAAATGAGATATATCTCATAATTATGAGTTAATTGTGATTATCTTGTGTGTGTTGTAAAATCCCCTTTGATAATTTTTTTTGGAAGCTATTCTATCAGCCTATAGTATGGTGAAATATTAATAAAAAAATGATCATTTTTACAAAAAAAATAGAATATATATATTTATATATTTGACATTTTGTATCTAAAAGTGACTATTTTTGCAAATGTTTTTAAAATTAGCCATATTTCAAATTCATATCTCACTTTTGGCCACATTTCAAAATTTCACTTATTAATTTATATTTTCTTTCCTAAGAGCATTTACTACTTATACATTTTCTTGATTGTCGGCTTTTGTGTATTGTTACGCTCTGTAAACATATTTATTTTGTATAATCTGATGACAATATCATCTTTGTATATCTATGCAAGATTGTAAGTTATGGACTCCATATTGTATATACGAATTAGGTACTGAGAATATGATTCAACTTGTAAAACATCGTGAAAAATGCATTTATTGTTCACACTTATTTGAACTTATTAAAAAAACAAAACGATTTTTATGTCTACGTGATGTTTATGACATTTTCCGTAATTAGATCTATATAGTCGTTCTCTATTATTCATTGTTAAATTATAATATATAAATTCTGAATTTTTTTTTTTATACATTTATGTAACTTATATATTTAATTCTTAATTTCTAAGAAAAGTACTATATTTGAGCTCAAAATCAATTTAAATTATTTGAAGCAAAGCTCTACCAAAGGAAAATATTAGCTAATATGTTTTATTGTTTGGTTAAGCAAATAATTTTCAGTAAAACCAATAATATTTTACCAGTTATTTACTGAAGAGTTTTTTTAAATAAAGTAATAAAAATCAAATTAAATATTAACAGATAATCAATAAAAGTATAAATGCAAAATCAAAGCTAAAAGAGACCACAAGGCTCAATTGGCGAAAAACCTTTTAACCAAACAAAGAAGAAAACAACTACATGGAAATATGGAAGGACCCAATGGGCCGCGTGATGAGCTAAAAATTGGACTAAGAATTGGGCAGGGGCCGCGCGAACGCAGGCCCCCTCTAACCACAAATTATGACGTAGGCTCGACCACTTGGGCCGACCTTAGGCGGGCACCCTTCCATAGTGCAATGGAAGTCACCAACCTAGGACATGGGCCTTCTTGATCGCCCATTGACCCCGTCCAGGTAAGTATTTTTTCTAAGCCCACTTGGTCCAATTTTATGCTACTTCCCAGATCAAACTTCTAATCATTTTTTCGATGTGGGATTGACAGAACTCTTAGACTTGGATTTTCTTCTCTAAAAATTTTCCACAAATTAAATAAAAAACTCTTTCCTCCCAAATTAAAGCCTACTTTCAAGTTTCAATCCGTAGAAAGGATTTAAATATCATTATTTGCTATTTTGGGTCTTCAAGACCTAAGGATGCACCAAAAATAAAGTTATTATGTATTCTGGATAAATTTGAGATCTATTTAAATATTTTTAATTTAATGATTTTATTAGTTTACTGTCATATTTATTAAAATAAAATAATTTTAAGTTAACACTTTGTTTAGTGCTCAATAAGTAATAAAATAATTATGTTTGAGTGGCGTGGTATTTAAAGGAAAAACAATCCAATTTCTTCTAAAGGAAATTTTGGAAATATAGCTAAAAATAAATGGTGGATTGCAAATATATCTATTTTGTAAAACAAATGTGAAAATGATTATTTTTTAGGGAAATTGGTTCAAAATGTCCCTAACGTATAGACTCGGTGTGCAATTCATCCTTACCTTTCAAATTTTGGCTTTTATATCCCTCACCTATCCATGTAGTGCGCAAATCATCATTTTGAACAGAATCCTTCCAATATTCCGTTAAACCTTTGGGATTTTGGCGCAAATGGTCCCTAACCTTTGCCCTTAGTTTGAAATTGGTTCCTAACGTTTATGTTTTGGCAAATAAGTTCCTAACCTATGTGTTTTAGTGCGAAATTGATCTTTATGGAATAAAAAAGACAAATATACCCTTAGTTTTAATTAGAAGAAATTGTATGTGGATTTCTAATCATTACAAAATGTGCAAATAAGTCCAATACTTTTATTTTTTATAAAAAAATTAAAGAAAACTAATGAGTTTTTTTTAATTAATACTTTAGTAATAAACATGTCAAATAAAATTATTATTTTTATTATTAAGTAATAAAAATATTATTTAAAATTAAAAATTTTATTTTATTGTTGTATAAAAAAAATAACTTTGTCACAAACTTGATGTTCAAATACCTTTATTTAATTGAGTTATATGTTTATTAACTACAAATATTAGAAATCTAACTATATTCTTTATATTTTAATTTATCGTTTTATTTTTGTTCAAAAATAAAACACATAATGTATAAATTAATTTTTATTAGTAATTTTATGTAAAATAAAAATGTAATAAGATTAGTTCAATATCATAAAATTATATACGTCATTTTGTTATTTATTTAACTTAATTTTTAAAGTAAAGAGGGAAAAAAAAATTTATAAGTAAAGAGGGAGAAAAACGATTTCTCACAATGATTTCTCTCTTTAAATATATTTATTACTTAATAATAAAAATAATAAATTTATTTGACATGTTTATTACTAAAGTGTTAATTCAAAAAAAAAATTCATTAATTTTTTTTATTTTTTTAATAAAAAATAAAAGCATTAGACTTATTTGCGTATTTTGTAATGATTAGGAATCTACATACAATTTCTTCTAATTAAACTAAGGGTATATTTTGTCTTTTTCATTCCATGAGGACCAATTTCACATCAAAACACATATGTTAGGGACTTGTTTGCCAAAACATAAACGTTAGGGACCAATTCTACACTAAGAACAAAAGTTAGGGACCATTTGCGCCAAAATTTCAAAAGTTTAACGGAATATTGAATGGATTCCATTCAAAAGGATGATTTGCGCACTACATGGATAGGTGAGGGATGTAATTGTCAAAATTTGAAATGTAAGGATGATTTGCACACCGGACCTATACGTTAGGGACGTTTTGGGTCAATTTCCCTATTTTTTATTGTCAAATATACTATTTTATAAAAATGTCTATGATTTAGATTTAATAGTACAAAAATTAATTGGTGTGCAAATACATGTGCAAGTTACGGCCATGATCTGCTGCCCACGAGTGGGCAGCTTATTCGGCCCACGTGCTGACGTGGCAGCACGTGGGCCGTAGATGATAAAAGCAACTTTTATCATCTACGGCCCACGTGCTGCCACGTCAGCACGTGGGCCGAATAAGCTGCCCACTCGTGGGCAGCAGATCGGATCCTGTGCAAGTTAAGAATAACGACTCCTTTCAAGTTCATGCAATGTATGCGTAAATGAATGAAGTAGTATATTTGCTACACCATTTATAAGTTAAAATGGCATATGACAATATTCCATTAAAGATATATGTACCTTGGTATCAATATCATATCTTGAGTACTTCCATTGTATATAAATATTCAATAACAATATCGAATTCTATGTACACTTCACGTAATCACATAGAAAAATATTATAATATCGATACTATTTATTTTGCATTGTAATTAGACCATTACTTACCTCTATCATGAGATTTCATGGTATTCCATTTCCATTGTATCAAATTGATATAAAAGGTTTATATAAACTTCTAGAAGAGTTTATAGAAGACGAATTAATGACAAGCTTAATTTTAGTACATTTTAACATCTTCAGTTGGAGACAGTCAAAACAGACTGTTCAAATACTTAAGAATATGTTATGAGCATTTGTGTTAAATCTATGGAAAATTTGAGAAATTGCCTACAACTAGTAAAGTTTGTTTATCACAATAGCTATTAGACAATTTTTGGAATTACTTCCAACAAAGAGTAAGTCACTGATCTTTTAGGATGAAGACGGTGGACATCAATTATTTTGGACCTGAGATATTTGAATGGATATTTCAAGACGTTGAAAAATTCTCGTGAGAGGTTCAAGACGACTCAGGTCCAAAATAATTGATGAAGTTATACAAGAACGAGATAAGGACATCAGAGTTAAGTGTCTATGGTTGTTCAATAACTATGAAGGTGTCAAATTACTATGTCGTGGAAGCGTGATACCAGTGAATATTAAGATTTCTAAGGATACCAAAGAATGTGTAAAGTTCAATGACAAAATTTATTTAAGGGGAGAATAATGTAACATCTCATAATTTTCTGCGATTTTTAAAAATCAATTCATAAATTATTAGGGCTTCTAATAGAGTTATGTGATTGAAAATTTAATTAGTGAAACTTTTGAAAAAATGATAATTGAAAGAATTACCTTTGATTTAAAAGTGTAAATAAGATATTTATCTTAATTGTGGCTAACCCCGTGGAGAAAACTATAAATAGCCGGGGGGAAGGGTTTCATTTTCAACATTTTCAAATTTTAGAATTAAACGACTCGGCTGGGAAAGTAATTTTCCTTCATACAACGTTTTAATTATTTTTAGATGAGCAAAATTAATAAAAAGAGCTTATAAATAATCCTGACACAGTACTGTATGCTTGGTGCACAGAGTGGGACGATAAAATAAAGTTTTAGGAATAGAGGTCGACACCATGTAAGGGTGCTGATGCCATGTGTTGATACCCCAACACCTTTTCACCCATGGTCGGCTTTTCAGCCTAACATTCTAGGTGGAAATGTGCATAACATTTTGTAGAAATCTTCAAATTGAGATTTGTAAAATGCATTGGACTCCTGACTTTATAAGATTTTCAATAATATATTATATGCTTTGTGGTGACCTTTATATCAATATCAGAACTCTAATTTCTTTACACGTGATGTCCATTAGTTCTCTAGTGTCGAGGCCTACTTCTCAATTTTACTTGGGATTTTATTTTTTGTGTTTTTAACCCGATTGACTATATGGACACTTGATTTATGTTGATGATAACTTATATATATATATATATATATGACACAAGGTTAGGTAGATATCGATTATCCAACGAAGTGTAGAATAATGAAACTTTGAATGCTATGATAGGCGATGATGTATGTAAGTAACAATTCAACCACAATGCAAAAACGGTATTATATGTATTATAATGTGTTCGTGTGTGATTACACGAGATGTACTTTTGTTGCTATGTGCATGGATATGTTGTCATTGTCATGTGATTGGAGTATTTGATATACAATATGATTATATGATATTATTATACATATGCATATATTGGAATATGGTTACAAGTCATATGTGACACATGCGTTACATTGATGCATCCATGTGCATGTGAATATGCATGTACATGAAAGAAGTAACAATACATAACTTGTAATCGAAGAAATAATATAAGTAAGAGAAATGATGTTGAATACATAGTATTGACATTTTGAATAAGATCATAACTTTGAACTTAATAGCATTGCCCTATGGGTTACTGTACTAATCTTTAAGTTCGTATATATATACCGTTCGATGCTCTTGATGGTCATCAAGGTAACCTGATGATAGGGTGTTGGTGGTATGGCGCTGGTATGCATATGGTGTGAGAAGGTCCCTAGGTGGCCTTGGGACTACACATCGGCACAGTGAGCACCGTATAAATAGGCTAGACCTAATTTGTATACGTTATATTTTCCATTACGTTATCACGAGTTTTGATGGGAAACGATGAATACGACTGTGATATCATGAGGTTTGGTGGGTGATGATAGACCCACAACACTAGATGTCGCTCTTGTTATTAGCTATATTGATATTGGAGCTCGTATGGTACACCGTAGTAGGATTCGGGCCCAAAGAGATAAAATATGAAAAGACATGAATTTGAGAATAGATAAAGATAGGGAGAGAGATGTCAATTTTGAAAATGGGATCACAAAGGAATAATGGATACAACATCTCGCACATGCTCATACATATCGTACTTATTGAGTATTTGTTCGTATAGTTTTGTATTGTAGGTGTGGTAATGCATATATTGGAGGTTGGTGCTTACTATCAGATGACGGGGTAATTGTGTACTGCGTACCTGACCATAGTTCAATGGGTCTATCGCAAGAGAAATCCATAAAATGTTATAAACTGATTCTAAAGGGATTTCAAAGTTAAATAATCAGTTTCTATATGATTATACAATATTATTAAATAATTTGAAAATTATTTTTAGAATGACTTTAGAGTTGTTTGATATAATATTATTTTATTGTGTTAAAAATATAGCAATAAAATAAATTAAATACATAGAAATTACAATAAAATTTGGAGCGTCACAACACATGTTCTGAGATAATTGAGTGCTTGCTCAACAAGTAATCGCCCACCAAGCCCTTCTGATCTGTCTCGAGGTCGGCTATATGTTTTTTTAGCTAGTCCAGCTCGTTTTGCTGTTCTTGTTGTGTCTCGACGGCATTGAAAAATGAGCCAACTCGCTCACCAGTCCAAGAAACTGCATCTCACAATTCTTGGTAGGGAATTTTGATTTGATTCTTTAGGCATTGAAAACACTTCACTCGCGTCTATGACGATGAGCTCATCACTGTTCAGGAAAAATAATCAACCATCGGCAAAATGTGGTTGCAACGGTCGAAGACTCTCTGGTGTGTGAATTAGAAAGATTAGAATGAACTGAGCTAAAGTATAATTTTTGAGTGTCCGTCAAGATTGCTTACCTCTTTGAGATGGAAGTGGTTTTACATGTAAGCAAGGTGAAGCTCAACACTACCTGGCCACTTCAATCACGTGACCAGGGATGGGTATTTGAACCACTCAAGTGTCTTTCCATGATTGTGATTGACTGTGAATGACGGTTTGTGATTGTCATGACAGCTTAGAGACTAGTTTTCGAGCTCAGGTTGTTCCATCGAAGCTCTTGAGTGGTGAGATTGGCTGGCGTAGTGTGCAACTTGGAGACGATCCATCGTCTAGGTAATGATTAAATCGGCTCAGCAAAATTAATAGTGAAGTATGAATTTCCTTTGATCTACGGGTAATAATTGATCCTAAATTTATATTGAACTTGTGGGAGAGATAATTTGATATTTGACGTTCGTTAGCTCGGAATAACATATCCGGCCTTTGGGAGCCTGATGTCTTTCAATAAGTGGACCCACTTTGGAATGGTGGTCTGTGCTCACTTCCAGTTGGCCACCATTATGGATATAACACATGTAATTAGATCAAATTATCTTCGTTTTCCCACCCCATCAGACCTAGTCGGAGTTAATTCATTGAGGATCAGTCAATCTAGGGTGCGTCGGTGGCTTTCAATTTTCTCTTTTTATATTCGTGTCGTGCACCACGCAATTTACCGTTGATTGCCATGGAATATGACCGTGTACCTTTCAGATGCCTAAAAATCCAATATCAAAACTCCAAGTGACCCATTCATTCGTCATCCCCTAAATTACTGCATTCATCCATGAAAAATATATATAATCAAAGCTGAAGAAAGCGTACGCATACCCACGCGGGACCATCGGTCTTGCCATAACGTAAGCCAGCCCAAAATTCCAAAACCAATCACACAAAAGTCCACTTTCCCTGTTTCGCCCCATAAAATTCTTTCCTTCTTCACACTTCCAATTGCAGATCCTCTCGTTCTTCCCATGTTAGATGCCTCGACCGTGTCCCACTTTTGTCACGTGACCTGTTCTACCAGTGTCATGTGTTAACTCTGCGAACTTCGTGAAGGGCTGTCACATTGTTTGTGTATAGATCAGCAATGGAAATGGGATTCTTTGAGTGGGAGATGTGTTAAAAGTGTTCTGATTTTGTGGGTTGCTGTTGAATGTTGAGAAGAACGTGGATATTGTTGATGATCTTCTTTTTTTTAGAGGTGAGTTTTGAAATGCTTTTGTTTTAGATCTGAATTGCATTCTTGAAAACGCAAATGCTGGAATTATTGATTGGTGGGTTATTTGGAATTTAAAGGTTGTTGGGATTTTGATTGTGTTTCTTCAATCGATTTTGATATTACTGAGGTTTTCTTGACAAAGAACTTTATGAAAAATGGAAGTGTCGAGTGGATTGAGTCCAAGAGTTAACCCGGTTGGATTGCATAAAGAACAAGAAAAGAATAATGAAGGACAAGATCTTCAGAACTTCGAATTGGACTCAGTTGAGTACACTATTCGATCTGATCACCATTTTCATTCAATGAATGCACTGGAAATTCTGAGGGAAACAGTCAGAATTCTTCGGTATAATTCAACGGGTTTTATGGCAATTGCAGCATTGCTAATATGCCCTGTATCGGCAGTGCTTTTGTCGAATGTGATGGTCAATCAATCCCTCGTGAAGAGACTGACTATAAGGCTGTTGCTAGTCGCGAAGTCCAGTGGACTCCCTCTTAGGCCTTTTATCAAACAGTCATGCCAAAAGTTCGCAGAAATGACAGTCTCAGCTGTAATGTGTTTCCCTTTGTTTGTTACATTTTCGTTGTTGTCAAAGGCTGCAGTGGTTTACTCGGTTGATTGTACGTACTCGAGGAAAATATTTGATTCTTCAAAGTTTTATGTGATTGCTTCAAAGATTTGGAAGCGCATTTTTGTGACGTACTTGTGGGTGTGTATGGTGATTGCTGGTTGCCTCGCGTTGTTCCTCGTGCTACTGGTTGTAGTGAGCAGCGTATTTTCAATTATGGGATTCCCTTCAGATTTGATTTTGTATCCTGCAATGGTAGTAGGATTGATTTTCTCCATAATTTTGGCGAATGCTATCATTATATGCAACATTTCTGTTGTCATCTCTGTTCTAGAGGATGTTTCAGGGCCGCAGGCATTGCTGAGATCGAGTTCATTAATTAAGGGGCAGACTCAAGTTGGTCTATTGATATTTCTTGGATCGACAATAGGGATGGCATTTGTGGAAGGTCTTTTTGAGCATCGGGTAAAGACACTAAGCTATGGAGATGGTTCTTCAAGGATATGGGAAGGACCGCTTTTGGTATTAATGTATTCATTTGTGGGGCTTATCGACTCAATGATGAGTGCCGTTTTCTACTTCAGTTGTAAATCTTATCGTATGGAATCTGCAAACGTAGAAAGCCAACCTGTTTTAGAAGCCCTTACTATTTCATCAGGATCAGCTGATGTTCAATAGCATCATCTCAGATTCCATTTCTGGTCTGTAAAGCTACTTCAGCTTGTTGAAGAAAGACAGGAACAGGATTAAAAGCTCAAGTCTTGATTTATTTTTGTGCTCTGGTACCACCAATAAGGAAACATGTAAAGCTTCTAAAAAATGGAGTTGATAGCTTTTTGCTAAAAGGGATAACTCTATGTAGTGTAGCTTCCATTCATTGTTCCACATGTTATCATAAAGTACTTAAGTAATTGTAAACACGGAAACAGAAGAAAGAAAGCTTCTGAAAGTTTGAAAATTGGATCATTCAGAAGTATACTGTCCTGGGAAGTATTTTGAAAGTTACTGTCACATACTTTGTATTGTTTTTCGTCACTTGTAGTCAATACAGAATACTATTGTCTTTCACTTTTTTCCATAAGTTACCGGTTCTGAAACCTGTCATTAGGTGGTTGTATTTTAAAAATCGGCTGGAAATAGTTACAGAATACAAATGCATTTGAGGTAAGCAATACATTTTTGTGAAAAGTAATATGTAGCGTAGCTATGTTGTTTAACAGTGTAGATCGTGTGTAGTAAATAATTGATCACTGGCACTTCAACTATGGATTACATTTCTTTTGATTTTCATTGGCTTTAGCTTTTTGTTTGCGAAGATATGTTAAATATTGAATTGGTAAATGATTGTTTGTGTAATTGGCATGCGTGTTTTAGTTGATTAATTTGTTGAAAAGTACTCAGGTTGAAGAACTATATGGTGATTAGTTGCATCAGTCAATTGAAAGACGATGTGAAATAGCATGTGAAGTAAAGGTTATGCTTATACTGTATTATTTTGAAATTTTGGTTATAGTTTATCTGGAACGAATGAGCAGGATGCTTGGAAGATCCAGCAACAAACAGGTACTGTCCTAACCCGGACAATTAATAAAGTGGGAAATGTTTACCACGTACTGATTCAGCCATTGTCAGTGTACGTCCACTGCTACATGCTTGCCATAGTTCATCCCGTTAACAGGTAATCGACTTCAAGAAAGGAGAGAAACCTATTTAATACAAAGGATGTCAGTTGATGAAAATCTCGGTTTGGTATCCAAGCCACCTCCCAGGTGACCTTGCATTGGTCGAATTCAGAGTTCACTCTTATGGTGACATTCAGGTATGTGCACTCCTATGGAGCCATTACAGAAGGTCTGAGTCCTTGTAAGTCTTTTGAGACTTCTGAGAATGTTATTTTCTGTAGAATGCCAAAGAAATGATGTCAATCTCAAGGAAATAACATATACTATATTGCAGACCAGATACAAGGCATATATTTGTGGATGTCGGACTTGGATTTCATGTGGAGTTTACCTGGTCTGAAGCTCTAAAATTCATATCTGCAACTTAAAAGTAAGAAATGTGTAAAATATCCAAACATGTTTGGAAAGATTTCCTTTTACATTTTTAAGCTTAGCCAAACATGCCCTTTAGCTGTGCTTAAATGGTATGGAGCCATTGCCTATGGAACTCACTGCGCTTTACCTATCTTTGCTCTTATTCTGTCTTCCTCTAAAAAGTTCTCTTTCTTAGATGCATCAGTTGTGGAATTTTCGTAAACAGGTAGTGATGAGACTTGAATCGAGGATGTATGCATTCTCAAAGAATATTCAAATTGTGAAATTTTCCTGTGACCTTGAAACACACTGACTATTCTCATTTTTGGCAACAATTTCCATTGATGGCATGCAGGTACCAGTAAGTGCGGTGTAGGAACTATATAGGCGGGTTATTTGATAGCACCCTTGAGGCTTGCTGGAATTTTTGTCTCTCGGATCAAGTACTAGAATGTTCGAGAATTTGCTGCATTCTTACATACAATTTCTCCGAGTAATTAGGGATGCTTCTAGAAATAACTTATATACTATGTGATTGCTCAATTATGCTGCGATCGACCTACATTCTTCATGCGCTGACTACTCTTGCAAGTGAAGAACAAGAATGAGTCCTAGAATGGACTATTTTGTTGGAGAACCGAAACCTAGGAATAAGTTTTGATGGGTTTTGGAAATTTAACATTCAAAAGGTTAATGTCATATTTAGCAGGAGGATTCGAGTATGGTAAAAAGGAAAAATAAGTTAAATTTTTATTCATTATATTCTAGTTCTATCTCGTATTGCATATGAAACATATACTAATTGTTTTGTATTTGTTTATGTGGTATTCTCTTTGCGTTTGAGTTTTGAATTCATTTTGTGTTTTGTACTTTTTGTTTTGAGTATTTGTTTTGAGATTTTTGGAAGTGCATTCTTTTTGGAGTTTTCAAAAATTGTTTATGAAAACAGAAAATTTGAAAACGTGTTCACTTGAAATTTTTTAGAAATTTGAACTTACTTAGAATTAAAAATAATTAAAAATAATTTACACTTGGAATTAAAAATATTTAAAAAACATTAAAAACAATTAATTATGGAATTAAAAATAATTTACACTTGGAATTAAAAACATTGAAACACAATTAAAAATATTTAATTATGGAATTAAAAATATTTTAAAAACATTTAAAACATTTAAAAACAATTAAAATCAATGGAAAATATTTCAAAACAATTAAAAACATTAAAAACAATTAAAAACAAATAAAAACATTTAATTATGGAATTAAAAACATTTAAAAAATATTAAAAACAATTAAAAACTTTTAATTATGGAATTTAAAACAATTAAAAATATTTAATTATAGAATTTAAAACAATTAAAACATTTAATTATGTAATTAAAAATATTTAAAAACAATGAAAAATATTTAAACGCAATTAAAAATATATAATTATGAAATTAAAAATAATTAAAAACATTTAATTATGGAATTAAAAATGTTTAAAAACTTGGAAAGGAGATGGGAATCAAACCACTCATCTGCTGTTGAAAAATCGTGTTTCTGATCACTTTGGAAATGAACTGTATATTGTAAAAAAACGCGGAAAATAGTTAAATCATCATTATTTTGTCCATTGTAAAATGAAAAAAAAAAAAAAGGCGCAACCAAGATTCAAAACGGGGACCTCCACGGTCAAAACTGCCAAAATGTTGTTTTGTATTTTCTTTGCAATTTTTTAAGTGTTTTGAAAAATATATTTTTAGAAATGACAAAAAGAACACGTTTTGACTATTTTAAAAAACACGACAGAAAACGAGTTGAAAACATCAAAGAGAAGATGGCCTTACTTTTTTAAACTGTTGGATCAAATGGTATGTTTCCCCTTCTGGATATTCAAGATTCTTGACTTGGCTTTGGGCTCTTTTGTTTGACGACTTTGCTAACTTTATATTTGAAATTGTGAAATTGTATTATGATTATTTAATTTATGGATCTCTTCATAAGATGTACGCCACAAACTCTAGATTGGAATGTCAAAATCGGGGCGGTCATTCTTGTTCCGTCGGAAATTTTTCGCCCCATGTCTCGTTTACAGTTCCATTTATTTTATATTTTCTTTAGATTATTTGTAACTATTCACGAGTTCATACTCTTATCAAGTCTTTTTAGGTGAATGTTAATAATAATATGGTATTAAAAAATAAAAAAATATAAATAGAACAATCGCGGGACGAGATCCTCTCCTCGTAAACCCGATTAAGCCGGAAATTCCCGCCCAATTCAGAATGGGCCCGCAAAGATCGAGTTTAAAGGGTGTTTTTGGTCATTCCTAGTCTCTGTTGTGACTTGTTCAAGTGAATCAAAAACCAAACTTATGGTTTATTGACAATTCATTGTTGGCGTAGGTACGAATTTTTTTAAAAACTAAATAATTTGACTTGGAATTTTCCACATAATTGTTTGAACTTGACTTATGATAAACCCCGCGCGCTCAGGTTGTCTTCTACATCCAATTTCAATCTCTCTCAGATCATCCTGCAGTATCCATCCATGGCAACCCTTGGCGTCGGCCATAGCCCAAACTTCTGGGGAGTTCTCTCCGAAACCAAGCGCATAATCCGCGCCAACTCCAGCAATTTCTTAGCCTTATCTATCATCTTCCTCCTCCCCCTCTCTGTTGCCCTCATCCTCTACCCATCTCTCCTAACCACCCTCTCTCAACCCAACCCCATTATCCATCAATCCCTTTTCATCTTCTCCTACACTGCACCAGACCCCACAATCCCATCACCCCAAAAATCCCATCTCCTTATCACTCTTCTTTACTTTCTCTTTGTGTTCCTTTTCTCCATTTTCGCCACTGCCTCAATCACCTACAGCACCTTCCATGGATTCTATGGTAGACCCGTAAATTACATTTCCTCTATAAAGTCTATCTTGTTCTCGTTCTTTCCTCTTCTTGTGACTGTTATAGCTTCCCAGATGATATTAATTTCGATCTTCTTTATACTCGGGTTCTTCGCAGTTTCACTGTATCAGTATGAAGGGTTTGGATCGAATTATTCTCTGGGTTTTGTTATTTTCATGACGATTTTGAATCTGGTGGTGACATTTTACTTGCAAGTTGAGTGGTCGTTGGCGTATGCGGTGGTGGTGGTGGAATCCAAGTGGGGGTTTGCATCCTTGAAGCGAAGTGCTTATTTAATCAAGGGGATGAAATGGGTGGCGCTATCAATCATGTTGTTTAATGTGATATTGACTGGATTTTTAGCAATTTTGTGTTCAATGTTGATCTCAAATATTGATGGCAGTATATGGGACTGGGGATACATTCCTCAGACAGTTTTAACATCGGGTGTTATGACAACGTTGATGCTTTACAACGTTGCTGCCTACACAGTTTTGTATATGTATTGCAAGGCTTTACATGGGGAAATGGCATTTGAGATTGCAGAGGATTCTGGGCCAGATTATATTAGCTTGCCTATTGATGATGGGAATGTACCTCATGTTATCTACGTTGTACCACATTGATACAATCTTGAGGTTAGTGGCTGAAGAGTTTGTTTTCTTAAAAATCCTGTGTATGATGATGAAGTATGTATAAGAAATGTGAAAGATATGAGACCTATAAATCTCTACTCTGTTGTGCTACTAAATAAATGTTACTGATGTTTCGTTGTTGTATATTAAATAGATTCTTTTTGTTTTATGTAAAGAAAGAGAACATAACTTTTGTTGTCTTGGATGGAAAATAAGTGAGCCTTTTGTCATTGCGAAAGTTTGAAGTTGCGTACGTGCATCATGATGAATGCGAACCTAGGTATGAGTATGCAATTTCGGTATTTTGAGGGAAATGAAAGTTGTGTACGAGCCGCTGGACGAGTAGTAATACTTTCGGACAATTTTATTAGGCCAAATAAACATTGGAGTTAGAACGGATCTTTCAAATTTCTGTAATAATACTTCTTTTCAAACTTTAATAGGTAAGAACTGAATTGTCCAACTCATAGTTATAGATAATCGAACTACTAACCCAAAATTTCAAGTAAAAAACTGAAGTTTCGTTACATCAAACTAATCGTAAAATAAACAAAGACTTGCTATCGAAAAAGCAAAATGCATACCAGACTTGACTTGTATTTCTTCACAAATTCATTGTTCTTAATCCCCTCAAAAAACTAACTCGAACTCTTGTGTTTCAGTTCTCAGAATCTAAACTTGAACGTCCTTATCAGTTTCCTAAATTTTTCAAACGGCTCATCCTCTCTTTCCCTCTCATCCAACTCCTGTATCTGTACTCTCATTCTCCTCCTACGTATAATCGCATTCTTATTATTAGACAAATCAATCTTAATCTACATTAAGTGAGAAGTTGATGTATGAAAGTGTAATATAGAGAAAAAAATTGAGTTTCTGATGTCTGATCTGATTTGATCGGTCTGAGTTTCACTGACTATATTTTTCTCTCTCATATAGAGTCAATGTCATTTGCAGTTCTCCAACTAGGTTATTTCAAAATTAATTCAAGAATTCCATACTTATTAATTCAAGGGCAAGTTAATAAATTTCAAAAATTAGTAAGGACATAACCGTTCAATTTTTTTTTCTCAAGATGGGACTTTTAATTTTTTATAGGGAAATTGGCGTAAATGATAAATAACAATTGCCCTAAGTGCAAAAATGGTCCATAACGCTTATTTTTTAGCACAAAAATTCATAATTTGTGTTTTAGTGCGCATTAGTCATTATTTAATGAAAAATAACAATGTACTCTTAATTTTAATAAGTAAAAATTGCAATTGGGTTACTAACGAGTTTTTTTTTTTTTTTTTTAATTAACACTTTATTGACCAAATTGATAATATACTAAATTGTTTTGTATATTTTATGAACTATTATAAAATAAATAAAATTTAAGCTCATAATTTTTAACAAACATGTAAAATATTTTTTTTATTAAGTAATTACATTATTTAACATTTAACTTTTATTTTATCATACAACATAAAAAAAAATAACTTTTTCACAAACTTGATCTCAAATACTTTTATTTAATTGTGTTATTCGTTTATTAACTACAAATATTAAAACTCCAACTGTATTCTTCATATTTTAATTTATCGTTCAAAAATAAAGAACACATAATATGTAAATTAATTTTTATTAGTATTTTTATATTAAAAAAAACATAATAAAATTAGTTCAATGAATAAAATTATATACACTATTTTATTATTTATTTAACTTAATCTTTATTCAAAATTTTCACATTATATAGCAATTACATATACTTAAAGTATTATAATTTTACATATTTTTCACGACTATAATGATATATTTAATATACTAAATTAAATATTATTTAATAAATATACAGGACGTATTTGCACATTTTACAAAAGTTCAAAATTTAATTACAATTTTTTTTTTATTATAACAAAATATATATTTGTCTTTTTATCAAATAAAGACTAATTACGTACTAAAATATATAGGTTAAAGAATTTTATGTCAAAAAATAAATATTAGGGACCATTTCCATACTAAAGGAAAAAGTCAGGTATCATTTGTGCTGATATCAATTCATTGTTAGCATAGTAGGTACGAAAATTTAAAAATAATACTTTTGACTTAGAATTTTTCACATAAATATTTGAACTAGACTTCTGATCAAGATCAAGTCTGCGGGTTGTCTTCTAAATCCAATTTCAATCTCTCTGTGATCAACTGATCATCCTGCAGTATCCATCAATGTCAACGCACGGCCATAGCCCAAACCTCTGCGGAGTTCTCTCCGAAACCAGGCGCATAATCCGCGTCAACTCCCGCCATTTCTTAGCCCTTTCAATCCTCTTCCTCCTCCCCCTCTCTTTTGCCCACATCCTCTACACATATCTCATAACCACCCTCTCTCATACCAACTCTATTACTGCCCACTACCACCAATCACTTTTCCTCTTCTCCTATACTGCACCAGACCCTTCATATCCCCCACCCCAAAAATCCCATCTCCTTATCACTCTTCTTTACCTGCTTTTTTGTTTCCTTTTCTCCATTTTCGCCACCGCTTTAATCACCTACAGCACCTTCCACGGATTTTATAGTAGACCCGTTAACTTCGTCTCCTCTATAAAATCCGTCTTGTTTTCGTTTTTTCCTCTTCTTGTGACTGTTATAGCTTCCCAGATCATATTAATTTTGATTTTCTTTATTTTCGGGCTTTTCGCGGCTTTTGTGTATGAAGGGTTTGTAACTCTCGGGATCGACGTCGATTATGGATCGAATTATTTGCTGGGTATTGTTATCTGTACGACGATTTCGATTCTGGTGTTGACAATTTACTTGCAAGTGGAATGGTCATTGGCGTTTGCGGTGGTGGTGGTGGAATCCAAGTGGGGGTTTGCACCCTTGAAGCGGAGTGCTTATTTAATTAACGGGATGAAATGGGTCGCGCTATCAATCATGTTGTATTATGGGATGTTGATGGGAGTTATAACAATGTCGTTTTCGGCATTGGCCTCACTTTTAGGTGGCATTAATGGCGGCTGGGGATTCATACTTCAGGCGGTGGTCGTCTCGGTTCTTATGACATTATTGATGATATATTACATTGCTGCCTACTCAGTGTTGTATGTTTATTGCAAGGTTTTACACGGGGAAATGGTATTTGAGATTGCAGATGAGTCTGCAGCAGATTATGTTAGCTTGCCTGTTGATGATGGGAAAGGTCCTCATGTTGTCTATGTTGTGCCATAATGATAAAAGATTGAGGTTAGTGCATACTGCATATGATTCCTTGTGTTTCTTTGTGCTACAGTTTATGTTGTTATTAATACTGTGTATGATGTTGAAGTTGTACAAGAAATGTGAAGATATGAGACCTATGGATCTCTAATCATGTATGATACATAATAAATGTTATTTTATGTTTCTCAATGATTGTGAATTGTGTAGACTCCTTTTGATTCAAGTCGAGAGAGAACAAATTTTTCTCGTCTTGGATACGTGCATCATGATGAATGCTAACCAAAGTATGAGTATACCATTGAGGGGTTGAATTATCGGTGTTTTGTGTATGAGTAGCTGGATAAGTAGTAAAGACATCATACGATTGTTGGAACATGCATGTAAACTATATTTTTTTCATCTAGATAGATCCCATTAACTCAGAATATTCAAGATCTTCATAGGAGATGCTTAGAGGAACAAAATTCATGCTGCAGATTCATATCATAGATGTCAACATTTACAGGATAGCAATCACTAACGCAGCAAGCCTAGCCGACTAAACCATTGAACTTCCACCCAGTGGGTGATGCTGCAGCGAAACAAAATTTGTATTTCTGTAGGCACCTTTACATCCCAATTGTTAACATTGTCTAACCAAAAAGTTAATACAGGATTCCAAAAGCTGATAAGTAGAGCAATTGCCCAAAGGCAGGAAGTAGCCAACTCTGTTTAACCCTGGCCAACAAATGAAAAGAATCTCAAGAATCTGGATTGCATACCATGAGTATAGCAAATCAATCTATTGGCTACACCACCCTTAAAGCTTCCTTGAGTCTGTTATGATAGATGAAGACGAGGCCATCAACTTTGTAACCCTCCTGTCGTACTCAGAACCAAAGAGGAGGCTACTCCAGTTAGTTGGCTGTCCTACAATTCTTGTAGGCACCTGATCACTATCTTCCCCACCCGATGCATCATATCCATCACTAGTTGATCTTGACGATGGGATTCCCTTATGAGCTGCCGATAGCCCAACAAGTCGACTTGCCTCTTTGGCTCCTGATGAGGAAACTCGGAAAGGGTGAAGATCTGGGGAATCTAAACTACTCTCGGGGGAGGAAGCAACAATCCCAGATGCACCTGACATAACTGGGCCTTTCCTGTAAACACTTCGAGGTTCAAGTTGAAGAGGAGCGAAGCGGGTTGATGTCTCAGCCATCATATGATGATTTCTATTGTCTGCTGCATCCTTGCTTGGAATGTTTGAAAGTGGTTGGAGGAGCGATTCTGCAGGAAGGCGAATCCGCTTGCTACCTCGTTTTCTGTTGTTATCAGGCCTCGGGGGCATCCAGCGACCACTGCTGCCATAACTACTGTCAGTTTCAAAAGTTGACGCTTCACGTCTTATTACAGGGCGTAGAATTTTAGACTTCTTTCTTGCTTCAGCAGCAGCCTTTGACACCTCGTCTGCATTCAATCGTGCCAATGTCCATGGACTAATCTTTACAGCTGCAGGATTCCTTTTCTTCAGCGAGTCCTCCACCAGGGTCTTTTTTCCTAGTGAACTAACGGATCCAGTGTCCGGAGGAACCACATCAAACTGCATGATAGTCAGATATTGCCCAATAATAATCACAACGCTGATAAGTTTCAATCTACGACTGAAAGCATACAAAAATTGGAAGCTATTATTGATGCAGAAAGGAAAAAAACAAAAAACAAAAAACAAAAAGCGACCAGGAAGCTGAAAAGAAACATTCAATTTGCTTTTCTAAGCCAAATAACCAAAAAAATTAGATGAAATGTCACTTTTTTGTGCCAGACTCGGCTATTATTTATCGTTTAACAATATGAAAACAGGCTTCCTTTCTTCCGAGCAATTGGTATGAAATTATATGTGAACAAAATCAAGCTTCAATAATTACAATACATCCAGTTCCTAACGCTGCCATCCAGCAGTTGTTTTTCATTTGTGAGCAAAAAACAGTGTTGAATATTAAAGATCTTGATCCAATCAAACACAATAATAAGCAAAAATAACAAATAAAACTATTGGTTGTCTGAAGGATAAAGCAACGAATCAAAGAATGCACATAAACTGAAATGACATTCCATGACTCGTTTGAACAAATAAGGTACAAATATCAAGTATACCTGATCTTCCACAAACAGACGTGGTGGTGTACACCATGCTGCACGGTGGAAAGTGTTAAACGAGCTTGCACTGCTTAATCCAGTAAGAGAGCTAGCCAGAGACATCTGAGGACTTTGCTGACCTTCAGCACCTTGTTGTTCTTGCTCTCTCAGAGCTATAATATAATCATATGTACTAATTCCCTGTCAACCGTACACAGTAATCGTCAGCTCAAAGTAAATCATCTTTTCCTGAGCAATTCTATTTTCCCATCAAATTTTCAGCAAAAAGAAATCATAGGCTTACCTTCTTTATAAGAAGAATGTGAAAGAAGAAGAGCTGAGCAATTGGCAAAGTCGCAATCATTGCCAATATGGTACATACTGCCTGTAATGCGTAAGGTTACATCTGTCAATTATTTGTGTTGAACTATGTGGGGTATAATAATCACACTCTACTATCCTCTCGCCCGTGGATAGCTTTCTCATTATAGGGATATATTTGATATTCATGCACATGGCACGTTCCCTAATATTCCTACTATATTAGGGATTAATTGGGGGTGCGGGTGGGGGGGAGTTTTGTGGAGAGATGTATACTAGAAAACTTTGTACTCTTCTTCTCCATTAGAGAGAAAACATGCTGCACAAGTGAATGTAGCTATGACATTACGGGTGAACCACAATAATTCGTGGTAGGACTTGGGCTTAATCCATAACATTTGGAACATGAGAAATGTAAGCACAGTGACAAATTAGATTCTTCATATTATTTCACTAAACTCAGAAAAGTTACAAAGATCCCGAGGTTGACCCGCAGGGTGAACTCATATTTTCAGTACTCCCTTTTTTTCTTTGCAACCACAAACCAATGAAATCAAAATGGAGACACGAAGGGAAGTGAAAATAGTACTCACCACCACAATTACAAATGGAACCAGAGTGAAACTGCTTCCTAACTTGGAACTGATGTCCAAAGAGAATTGCTTCCTCTCAAGAAAACAGCAGATCAGTACAAGAATTCCAGTAGACCATTGAAGTATAAGCTGCAATCTCAAGTCCAAGGTTATTGATTTAGTAAAAGGTTACTATACGTTGTCGAGGAAAGTGCTACGGTGGGTACTATGGAGAAAATGAATTCCTATCAAATATATTTATATAATTAATTATATATGATGAATTCACTATAACAGTAGTGGAATTTTTCCTAATAGCCGCAAATAAATTGCTTTTTACGCGAATTTCAGGATCCAGCATGTTGTTTTCTAGAACAAAATTAGGTTTGTAAACTACACATAATATGAAAGAGCAAATTACAAAGACAATTATTGGAGGCTAGAGCATACCAGGAGAAGGGCGGACACCATCAGGGTAAAGAACTTTCGGTAGTTCCTTTTGCCTATACAGTTGTTTAGCCACTACAAACCAGAACGAGAAAATGAATCAAAATTTCTTGTTTCACAAAGAAGGTATACTTCTACTCACTCAAATTCGAGGCTTACCCTGCAATGATGATCGAAGTTGTCAACACACTTGTCACAGACTCTACAATGCTTGCTGTACTTGAAAACCTGCGAGATTGTGCCCATTATGGTCGTATCATTTATAAATATTGTGAAGATCAAATGTTCCAGTACATGCCTCGTAGTTTTAAGAACAAGCAAGGATTTGTTCAACCACGCGTATTGATTATCATTACAACAACATTTTAAGAGAGCAAATTTTATGTCCATGTGTGCTATGCAATATTAGACACTATAATGAAAAATACTTTAGCTTCTTTTTCTTTCTTAGTAGCCAAGTGATATCTAATCCTTTGTATCAAACATGCTATAAAAGAACAATCCATGCTTTTCAGTGAGGTGCAGTATTGGAAGGTGGTTCCAGGATGCAGAAACCATTTA
The DNA here is from genome assembly GCA_030279155.1 of Forsythia viridissima. Taxonomy (NCBI): domain Eukaryota; kingdom Viridiplantae; phylum Streptophyta; class Magnoliopsida; order Lamiales; family Oleaceae; genus Forsythia; species Forsythia viridissima. Next base: position 44,553,207 of record CM059041.1, on the reverse strand, counting down.
ACAGCATATGCAACTACACACCTCGACCTCACATAAACTACAATAGAACATCCCATCTTCACTTATTTGTTGCTCGGAAGATTCATCACGTGAGTTGCAAACATAAGCACAAGGCAATAAAGCCAGCATTGTCATTAAGCAGGATCTTTGATGAGATGATGGATTCTTCGTTTCAGTTTCGGCAGTAGAATCAGCTGTTGCATCTAAATCGTTGTTTCTGTTATCATGGGATTTCTCTTCTGTGGCAACATTAGCATCTTGAGTCGACGAAGTTAATTCTCCACAGAGTTTAGACTTGTTTAATTTGACATGCTTTCTGTCATCGGGAATGTTTAGATATTTTTTGGACCTAAAGACTCCTGGATCTGCAGGATCAGCAGCAGCACACCAAATATATAGACCGAGGACGCATATAATCTGAGAAAAGATAAGAAGAAATTTGAGATTAGAGAAACTACAATTAATACGTCGATTTGTTCATTAGACAATCAATTCAAGAAACATGTGACAAGGTTAAGAAGAACTTAAAATATGCTTCATTACAATGTGAAACTTTGACGACGCTGTACAGAGCAAACAGACTATTTAAACAAAGATAAAATTATGCATCTTTTCTTCGTTTAGCAAATCAATTTACGAGAAAAAATCTGCATTAATGGATTTCTGGTACTGCAATTCAAGACCAAGATGTCTGTCTAAACCATGTAATTTGTAGCCTATGGATCATCCAAGAAAACAAGCTTAACTAAAAATGGACTATCAACAAATGAACTGCTGGAATGCATTCGTCCATGATAATCTTACAGTATGTAGTTATCTGCTTCACCTACAATTTTTGCCAGTCCTGTTCATAGTGTATCAAACATATCTCCCGGAAGAGGTGAAAACAAGGAAACAGAAAGAATAACAATGAGACCAGAAACTCATCACATCAATTTCATAATCCTCTCCTGGTTCCTAGTTCCCTCCCTTCAACACACAAAAGAAAAAAACAAAAAACTAGGTTTTTCTCCCCAAGAAGTGAGTACTGTTGTCTTGTCTTTCCATAAAGACGCAAGAAGATTACTGGAGTTAAAATGCATATAGCCCTTTAGTTATGTCAGGTGCATACATTAACGAACACTCGAGGGCAATAGTTAGGCAGTACTGATATGATGTCCGGGTAACCCAATTCCCAGTGGATTGAAGGCATAAACTTATTTACTCCTCTGTAAAAGATTTCTGGAACCCGGTTTGATGATATCTCAGAATTACCAGGCAGTCAAGATTGAAATCTGAATCAATGCAAGGCTTTTAAATATAAAGACAAAATCTGATCTTCAGAGGGAAGATGAGTGTGAAACTTGTGGCTCCCAATATGCAACCAAAAGCTAAAGGACAATCCCAGTTTTCCTTATCAGCTAAAAGTGACAGCTCTTAGAAAAATTGAATGTTTTCCAACAAACGCCTAGGTTAATTAGAAAAGAATAGAGAACATCACGGAACAGTAAAAAATGTAATTAATCCACGAAGGATTGGGATTCCTGGGGACAAAATCAAGATCAATAAGAAAGCAATGAGAGTACAGATCTAAGCTCTTTACGGCCATTAAAAAAACATACTCATATGAGAATAATTGTTCTTACAAGAGGAGTATAAATCCCCATCACTATGTATTGAAACAATTGCTTTCCCACAAATGGCGCAAAGAAAACATAGAAAGCAAACCCCAATGCTAGAAATACAGCAACAGCAACCACCTGCACACATACACCATATGAACTCAAAACACTCGGATATATACACATACATATAGAGAGAGAGAGTGAAAATGGATGATGAAAATGATACCTGGAGTGGATGGTAGGGAAGCTGCCATCCATGTTTCCTCATTGTGCTGATTGAAGAAAAAATAGTTTCAAGAAACTAAGGCAATTTAGGGAAAAATGAAGTTAGATTTACTCCATTTCTCCACTCTTTAAGCTACTTGTCATTTTTGGGAAAAGAATTCCTCAAATGGGAATCTTAGATCACTGCTTTGCTGTACAAGCAATCAAACAAATCTTGCATACTCATCTTCATCAGTCTTATTCATAATAACAAAATGGAAGATTAAAAAAATTAAATAATTGCATCTTTAAAGGGCAAGAAATGAAGAGATGGACAATGGGGTAGGGACCTTTGTCTAGTTCACTCAGTCATAGCCCACCACTCACAAAATCCACACATTGAAATGGGCATTTGAGCAAAATGCAAATTCCCTTTACTTTTCTTGTTTCTTGGAAACCCTTTTGCTTGGGGACAAGCAAAGATCTGTGTAGCTGAAGAGAGAGAGAAAGGGAGAGGTCAGGGGCACTGCTGGATTGGGATTTTGCTTTTTGATGCCTATTATTACTACTTTGGCAATCTTGGATTACACTTTTCCCTTGTTTCTAGCATTGCCTTTGTCAATGGGCAAAATCAAAATTCATGTGTCACGGGTTCCTTTTACTTCCTTTCTCTTTCTAACAGTACAGTCCAATTTAATCTTCTTGTTTCTTCTCTCTCTCTCTCTCTCTCTCTCTCTCTCTTTTCTGCCTTCTTCTTAAATGCATGCAGTGGTAGATAAAATTGTTAATTCTCTTTATTGCAGATAGTGATTTATGCCTGTAACAAAATTTTGTTGTTGAAAAGGAACGATGCAGTGAGGTATACAATTTGAGGGAAATAATCACAGTGTTTGCATGGCCCAATATCATCATATTTACGTGTAATATTAACCACTCGAATTGAATAGCGAGTGCTAATATTGTAAATCCGTATATTTTAGTAATTCACCGTATCAAATATGTAACTAGTACATATTTGATACATAGTATTCAATTATACTGAACAATACACTGAATAAAATTTTCAATTTTTTAATATTATACAGTATATTTTATTTTATTGTTATGATAAGATTATTTTTGGTAGAGTGTGGTGAACCGAGGGCGATCGTGAAGATAGCATGTACGTGTTTGGAAGCACTAAGTCCATGTTTGGGAAGAGTCGCAGTTGTTTTTAAACTTAGTCAAATATATTTTGAAGTATTTTACACAAAAACAAGGATGTGAATGTTTTAATGTTTTAAAGAGTTAAAAATATGACCTATAGTTTTAGTCCTTTTAAAAAAAGGTACTTAACTTAACCTTCCATTAATCTCAATTACCACCCCTATTAATGAATATTACAAACAGGGGAATCAAACAACATGGGAAAAAGAGAAATGGATGTTTTGTTTGTAGAGGCCTCATGTGGGTTTTCTAGGGAGATGCATTTTGGCACCTTCTTGTTAATACATTGTGCTTGATGACTTAGGTAAAATCAATTATCATATAAAGTCAAACATTGTATTAGGATAAATCATTTAAAAAAAATTTTGCTTTTTAATATTCGTTTACTTGTACAGTGGGTAGGATAAAATAAAGGGTTAGCTTGGGAAATTGAGTTATTTTTGTTCCCGGCCTTAGTACCTTTAGTGACAACTAAAGTTGAGTTCTCAAAATTAATATCGAATGATATAGACACTCGAATATTAGGCTTAGTTCTTGTAAATTAAAAAAAAAAAAATCGATTGTAAAAGTTTCACAATTTTAATAATCGTAGAAAAATTCAAAATCTTTCAAAAGGGTTTTAGAAAAATTCAAAAATAATACAACAAAATAATGTGAAAGTATTCGTAAAAAATCTTTACTAACTTTTAACAATGAAATACTTTGAAAGTGAATTTTATTTTGTATGACTTCAAAATCAACTACGTAGGGGATCAAATAAATATTCTCAAAAAGACGAGACAAATTTTATATAGATTTATTTTATTTTATTTTATATAATACATATTCATTTATGATTTGGCCAAAGGATTAAATTGTAGATGAGAATCCAGAAGAAAAGACAGAGGTTAGGACATTGAGTTGACCAAGGTTACGATACCTTTTTGTCAGATTTTTAACTTTTAGTATTTGTTTTGAAACCAAGTCAAGAATATTACTAGCTAGACATTGGACTATATATGTCATATGTGTATGCTTATGACAATTTGACTTGTTTGCTTTTGTTAAAATTAATTTTTAAATATGTATGAGTTGTAGATTTTATGAAATGTGTTGATAATAAGTAGATAGTAAATTATAATTTTTATGAAATATATAAATAAAAAATATATTCAAACAATTTGATTTACTTAAATTATAATCTAAACTTAGTTAAACATAAATTTATAATGTTCTTGTAAAATGAGCGTCAACTCTAACTATTTGAATGCATGCTAATACTTTGTTGGTCAACTTTGATTCGGGCCATTTGAACTCACTAGTTAAGAATACGTGCATTGCATGTGATTTTGTAATAATATTATGAGTTTTATTTTAAAATCATCGATGAACATGACATTTAAATGAAACTCATTTCTAATCATAAGTTCATCAATGATTATGACCAACTAAGAAAAAACATTCAAGCTTCTTGATAAAACACGTGGTTCATTAAAAAATACATGACCTAAGTGAATGTTAAGTTTGAAAGACGATTATTGATACCTTTTTAATTATATGTTAAAGCATATATTTAATGGCTTATCAAAAAAAGACAACTTTCTTTTATAAAAATTAGCATCAAATTCCAAAATAAATGAAAATAATAGGTAGAACACAATTTTTCATTGATTTTCTGTATTTATATCGTTATAAAAAGCACATAAAAATAAAATATTTAGCCTTTTTTAGGTAATTATTTTAAAAAAAAATAAGAATTCCAAAATTCTTTGACATAGGATGAAAAAGAATTTTCTCTTGCAATATTCATTCAGTTCTAATGCACTCATAAATTAAGTTTTTTTTTTTTTGTTCTCTTTATGAATTCTTTCCCGCAATTCCATCTGATATATTAATAAATTTCAAAAATATTCAAAACAACTAGATAGTTAGACAATCTCTTTCTTAATAAAAATTCGTGATTTTAACTCATCGCATAAAACCCACTTATTATTTGAGATTTGCCTTCATCTTATAGATAACATAACTCAGTTTATCCAAGTTATGTAATACACTTTCTCGAACTTGAGAGAGCTAGAGTAACACCAATTTTTCTTGTTTTAACTCGTTCTTTTTCAATAAATATATGTTTAATTGTTTACAAAATAACATAAAATATCATTCGAACTTAAATCACTTTGCTATCAAGATGACTACAATAATTAACATTTTTACTTCGAATAAATATTCTAAATAAAGAAAAAAAAAATATAGAAATCAAATTTAAATGAACACTACCATCATATATATTCTTAAAATTAGTGAATCATTCATGAAAAATTAACACATCTATTATTACCATATAACTATCTAATTGATTATCAAATATTAAAAATCGTTCCTACGAGAAAAAAATTCCTGGCATAATGAAAAAACAAAGAAGAACAACATATGAAGAAAGTATGAATCAATAATAAGAAAGTCGAAATGCAAAGTCGAATTTATCTTGTTTGGTTATGTTGATGAATGAAATTGCTTAAATTCTCATGCATAATAAGTTTGACTATTTGATTGTTTAAATATAATAATTTTAATATATTAAAAACCTTATTAGCATTATATTTTTATTTATTTTCATTTATTTCAATAAATAATAGAATTTAAAAGGGCAAATCACTTTCAATGATCGAAATGTAATATTTATTTGGTATTAAATAATTTAGATTAAAGTCTAAATAAATAATATTAATTGAAAGATGATTTTAAGAATTATAAGTTATTTGCGGGGCAATATCGTCCATAAATATTTCTCCCGTATTGAAATTTTTAAATGTATTATAGATTATGAATAGGGTAGTAAGTGGAAATGGCAATGCTGCACATATTAAAATATTTCTTTAATTATTTATTTATATTTTTAAAAATATAATTTATATAAAAAAAAAATAAGAGTCTAGGCCAGGCGGATGAAGCATTTTGCTATCCATACTAGCAAATGCAAAAGACTTGGTAGGCCAAATTGACAAAAGAAAATTCATTTTTGAACACACAATAATTTTATTAAATTGAGAGTTAAATAATTATGAATTTTAAAATTTTTTATCTTTATTTCGTCCCATTTCTATCGTTTTAATTATTCAAATAGGACAACAAAACTAAACAAATATATTAATATTCTTATGCATGGAGATTATCAACCTCTATATTTCATTGTAATATGATTTTCACAGATTAATTTTATTGGTGGTCATTGAAGTTATAAAATTTCAGCGTCGGTCATCGAAGTATATAAACGTGTTTATCGACGATCACTCAGTTAAAATTCTAACGTGAATTGATGATGTGTCTCCGTTAAGTGTCCAGATAGCACACAATCGGTTAACATTGGTACAAATTGACACCACGTGAACTTAATGTACTAATAACAATAAATTCATACAAAAAATAATACACATAAAACATGAGGATCTCGTTGCAATTTTTGGACAAAATCTAAATCAGATTTTCAAACCATTTGCACTGCCATATTTAACCAATTGGGGGAAAATTAGGGTTATTTATGCATCGTTTTTTTTTTTTATCGAAATATGCATCGTTTTTTGGGTGCAAAATGGTTTAGGGATCTATGATTTAGATATTATCCAAAAATTGCAGCTAGGTCCTCGTGTTTTAGGTGCATCCTTTGTGGTCCGAATTATTTAAGTCTATGTGACGTTAATTTTCATCAAATATCAACCGATTGTATGCCACGTGGACACTTAGTGGTGACACATCATCAATTCACTCTGTGAATTTAATAGAGCGGATGTTGGTGAACGCGTTGGTATACTTCAGTGACTGACGTTGAAACTTTATAACTTTAGAGACCGTTTTATAATTTTGTTGAAACTTTAGTGAGCGTCGGAGAAATTATGGGTAAAAATAATAAATACACATATTTAACAATTTTTTTTAAGGAGAAATTGCCTATAAGTCACCCGCAAGTGACTTGTTTCAAATTAGGTTAAAACACTTTTCAAAATTGTCACAAAGTCATACTCTTCAGCAATATTTCATATTAATACCAAATTACCCATGTGATCCATATTTGCCACACACATTGTCTTCGGCACTACTCCCACCATCTCCTCAAGCATCACCACCACTACCATCAACTCCGTCTTGCCCACCATCAACTCCAACAAGTAACCTTTGCAAAGATTCAGAAATAGTGTTAATGGATTCATCATCAGCCTCAATTAAAAAGTTATCGATATGTGCAAGGAATATTCCGACGGCAGGAAAGATGCCAGCGACAGCGGAATTGGAGGGTTACTTCTAGAAAAGTAGGAGCATAAAAGATTACACTGAGTGCGTGATAAAAAATCATTATGCCAACACGTTTATTTTGGAGTTCCATGATTAATTATTCTCCTTCCTTTTTTATGTGTTCTTGGTTGAATATATTTGTTCTTCCATATTTTCCCTTTTTGACCATACACCATTTTTCCTTTCTATGATAATGAGGACGAAATATTTTTTTTTTTTTTTTTTTTCTGATTGATGGATAGTAATGCTTTGGTTGGATAACATAGCACATAAATATAGTTAATGAAACTTCATCTGAAGTGGCCTTTTGAGGAGTTGAAACAAAAATGGGATGAGAACTTTATATTAAGGGTGTGTTTGATTGGAAATGGTGGAAAAGAAAAAAAATTCCATGTAAAAAGGAAAATAAAAACCAACAAAATGGTGAGAAAACATTTTCTACCAAAATGGCCAAATTCATGCTTTAAGTGATTGTACCCTATAAAACATTTTCATTTTTCACCTTGTATCAAACAGTCAAAGTAGAAAAATATTTTCTTCTGATTTGACATTATTTTCCCCAGATATGATATTTTTCATGAAAAATGGTGCAATCGAACGGACCATAAATGCTTAAAAAATAGAAAATTTGAAGGTTAAATGTTGCTTACAAGAATATCATGATAGTTCTAACTTTTCAACAGTTCTGAAAGCTTTTTGTTGATGAGTAGATTGTAGTGGAGAAGTCAAGCCTTGGCTCCATATTGATTTGGTTTATTTTGTGTCCTCTATGTTAACTCTGTTTCTTTTCTTCCCTAATAAAGGTAGTGGTTGAAATATATTAGGCGACCAAAAAGAGTCATGAATGAAACACAAAATTCATCTAGTGGTTGAAATATATTATGCCCATGATGTGCCATTCCACAATCTTTTATTGGTTTCGAGTTTGACAATGTTCCAAAAAGTAGTACTGTGAACACCCAATTTAATTCTAGTCCATAACCACAAGTTGTGTTAGAAAATTGTTATCTTAATAGAATAGTATCATAAATAGTATTTTATTAAAAATAGTATCTCGCAATACAGTATTACAAAACAGTATTTTATTAAAATTAGTATCACAGATAAAAGTATAATAATATTTCAGTATCAGAAGTACATTATTATATTAATATAACAAGCATGTTAGTTCAGTTTCTTTGTAAAACAATGTAGTATTACATACATTCAAAATAGAAAATTTCAACCCAACAAAAAAATAGTATTATAATAAAATTATCTTAATAAAACAATATCAGAAACATATTTGTATCAATATCATAATAACAGTATCGTATTGCTAAAGATATCAATATAACATATGAAAAGTACATTAATATCAAGTACATGCTTAGGTGAGTACAAATGTTATGTTTTAACAGAAATCATAGCACAATATTTAAATAAAACAGTATTAGAAGCACATTCGTATCAATATCATAATAGCAGTATGATAGATAAGAGCATTGTTTGGTTAAAGATAACAAATATAACAATATCAAAATCACATTTATTATCAAATACATGCTTAGGTGAGCACAAATGTTATGTTTTAATAGAAAGTATAGCACAATATCTAAATAAAATAGTCTATTAATAAAATAATTTCTTAATAAAACAGTATCATAGATTAAATTTAATATATAAGTATTATATATGACAATATCTTAATATAACAGTATCACCTATACAAATTACAATCTAATATAAGAACAATATCATAGATTGAAATAGTATCAAGCATTTTGAATGAAAATAGTTTCAATGATCTTGTACTAATGGAACATTTTGAAACAGTATCATTATTTCAACTATAAAACATTTAATTTTGGATGTATGTTTGTTTGGTGGAGTTTAAAAGTAGTTTTTTTTTTTTAGATTTTGAAAAAAAATGGTGAAATGTGTGGTTAAAAAGTTGATAAAATATATGGGTCTCATGAAATATGTGGTTAAAAATTAGTTTAGAAAAAAGAGTTAATAAATCTGGCCCAACATACTATAATGTAACGAAAATTAGTGTAGAATAATAAAAGTAAAATAGTATCAAATATTTTTTTTATAAAAAAATATCATAATAAAACAGTATTATAAAAAACAATATAATAGAAAATAGTATCATAATAAAACAGTATTATAAAAAACAGTATCATAGAAAACAGAATTAGCATTTTTTGTAATTGTAATGGTACATTGGGTTTTTAACGTTGAAATGTGAGCTTAATTGAATTAACTTTAGGATATATGACTTAAACGTTCATAAGTGCATGTTGGCTGACCGTCCTGGATTTACCATTTTTGTTATAGGCCAAGGGGAAAATATTGGTCTGGGAATACCTAAATTCTACACTGGACCGTGGCCCAGCCCACAATAAAAACTCGGTTACATCTAAATAAGATAGGGGATCCGGACATGTCTTCAAGCCCATTTAACTCGGTCCATTTGTATTAGGGAAAAGGACACCAAAGATAAAAAAGGGCCAAAAAATTAATTTTGGTATTTTTACGTCTATTCATTTTAATCACCTAAGCTTCGCTCAGGCGTGAGACGCAACCTCCACCTCTAGCCCTTACCTCGCTCTTATGATACTCTCATCTAGGCTCGAAAAACTTGAAACTCGATTTTCATGTCTAGTCACGTTTTACGTTTTTTAGAACATTTCTTTTTGAAGATTTAATTTATAAAAGTTAAACATTACGTGTTGTGACGTGCAAATACATAAAGATCGGGAAGTCGTACAAGATTCAAAATATTGATATTTGATCAAGATACTATCGATAATATCAAAATTTTTGCCTAAGTACGTTAAGACTTTTTGGTTTTCTATTTTCTTGATCCAAATCTAGAAACTCAAATGGGATTAAATTGAAAAATAAAATAAAGTTCTTGGTAAAATAAGTTAAAGAAACATGGTCCCTTTTTTTGCTTCCTCCCCACTCTTTTCCTCTGGTCAATGTAGCTACAGCAGACTCCAATAGCATAGAAGACATTAAAGCAACTTGATCTCATTGGATTTTTTCTTATTAATTAATGCGTTTAAAATTATATTTTTATATTGTCATGTTGTAAACAAACCTAATTTACACTTGATAAAAGAAGAAAAAAATCTTTTATATACTTTTATACAATTAATCAAATTCGTAACACAAATCAAATTCAAGTTGAATAAACGATGTACAGAGACAAAGTTCCATTTATCTCAAAGAAACCATATCATGAGGACAATTTTCCAATGACATAGTCCTAGCACAACTTCACGGTCTCATCACTTGACTAGTCGGCCTCCATTACCCTACACTCGAGATAAACACAAGCACATCAAAGAGATAATTCTCTGACATACCTGATTGGATAAATTCCTACATTGAACTAAGCCAGCACATAGACGTTTGATTGAACACTTTTTTCTGATCTCAAAGAACAATTCTCTAACTCAATTAAATTTTCTACTTGCCTCTTTATACAAAGGGTAGATTTTGTCAAAAAACAAATGAAATGTGATAAGGAGAACCTTTGGTCCTCCACAAACAACACCTTCTTTGTAAAAGGAACACAATTCATCAAAAGGAAAAACACATCTCAACGTAAGTCTGTATGACTGGAGATGCCTAACAAACGCACATCAAGCATGCATGTTTTTTGTGACACCAAAAGCAACTCAAACAACTTGAGAATTTTAGGCAAAATCTTTAAGAAGAACTTTACAAGAATAAATATAAAACAATTAATCTTTACCAATGTCGATGTCGTCTATAATCATTGATAGTGTGCTTCAATCGTTGATTGTCGACAAAGAAGCATTTATTCTGTTTCCAATTTTTTATTTTTTAATATATTTTGTAAATAACTTAAAATAGCTTATGATTCTTTTTGGTAATATTACACATAATATTTCCTTCATTCATATTTAATTTTATATTTAAATTATTATATAAACAAAAATTTCATTGGCAAATTAAATTTATTCAAATATCTAATTTTGTAATATTTATAAATGAAATTTTAAATTATTTTTTAATTATTATTTAACTGTCAACATTTTCGAAAAGTAATACTTATAGTATTTTTATTTTTATTTAACAATGAAAATTAATCTTTCGTTAAACAAAATTCTATCAATGACAAAAAGCTCCATTGTCAATGTTTTAAATTTATTTTGTTACCTACACAGTACTTTTTCATTAATAATATTTTTCGTTATTACTTATTTAGCGCTATGATTTTTGTCACTAAATTAATTTATCAAGATAAGATTTTAAAAATTATTATCGATAGAAAAATATAACTTAAAAATTCTGTTCGTAAAATTATTTGGTATGAAAATCTAAAATTTGGAGGCCTTATCTAAATATAGAGTCTTAGGCGACATCTTCAATTGCATAGAAGTTGAGTCGACTCTATTCATGACACGCTCCTTGGCCCTTGCTGTTGAAAATGAAGTGTAACATTTTTTTTGGTGCTTTATATTTGCAGAACGTATTATTTCTTATTTATAACCATGAAAATGAGGTGTAACTTATTTGTGGGTCAGGATTAGCCATTAGGAGAAGACTTTATTTGAAAACTAATTAAACATTTTAGGTAGATCGACAAAGTGTTATTATCTAGTTGTTATCAAATAGAATTCCGTGGCCGGCATTGCAAATAAAATAAAAAATCTTGTTTTTTTGTTTTGTTCGAATATTTTGAAGTCATCATATTATTAATGACGTATACGTTAATTCTTTTCAACACTGTTCTAAAAAATTCATTTAGGCAGTGTCTAGACTTTGCTTAATGTTGAGGCGTGGAAGGCACGCATCACGCTTCTCCCTTGCGAAGTCCTCGCCTAGGCTTGAAAAGCTTGAAACTCAGTTTCCAAGTCTAGTCGTGTTTTACGTTTTTAAAATATTGCTTTTCAAAACCCATTGTCTTAACATCCATACAAAATATGTCATAAATGAATAGTAAGCGCATGTTTGATTGTGTTCAAAATTATTTTTTAAGTATTTATAAGTTGTAGGTCTTATAAAACAGGGTGAATAATAAATGTACATAAGTTGTAAGTCCTACGAAATATATAAATAAAATTATATTTTTACTAGTATAACATAATTATATTATAATTTAAATTAAGACAAATAATTAACACATCATGATTCATATATTCTCCACTTAGTTCATATCAATAAAATTATAAATAAAAATATGATAAAAGTTGTCGGATTTGGTCTTAAATTTGGCAAACCATGCATGATTAGAGGATTGTTTATTTTATTCTTGTTACGTTTCCCATTAAATTTTCTGCTTTAATAATGTTTATACCTGCCAAAGATATGTATATTTTGTGTACAAAGGGATTTTTTTTTTTTTTTTTTTTTTTTTTTTTTTTTTGGGCGTGAGGTGGGATAACAATAAAAAACAATGCAACTATCTCTGTCTCGTAAGGTCGATAAAGTTTTAGCTTTACGTACTTAACATGGGATGTTCAATAACATTATATAATAATACTAGTCGAACTTGAACTAAAAAGTGACTAAAATAAGAAAATATTTCCCCCAAGTAAGATTTAATGTCAACCTTCATAGTACTTTAATTGGATTATTATCAAGCAAACAAAAGAAAAAAAAACATAGTGTAATTCGTCCATTCTTTGGTTCAATACCATATATTATGGCATGTAATTAAAATGAAATTCACGTGAGGGACCAACAAAACTTGTGGACCGCTCGACTAGATAAAATCAAATAAGAAACACGTGCAATAAAATTTATTGACGAGATGTTAAATCTAATTCAAGTACTAAGTATACTATCATTGCAAAATTAGTATGCAATATTAAATATGATCACTACCTAACAACTTAAATTCATATTTGACAATACAATACTCAATATTTTAATTTATTTTTATTATTTAATATTGTATATCAAATTGTTTTTTAAATTAAAAAAGGTGCATTAAGTCAAGGTGTATTTAGGTCTTAATTGGAATATTGGTTACAAATGAAAAAAATATAAAGTTGTATACCCTCCAACCTATTCAATCAAAATAGAAAAAATAAATTCTTCAATTGGTAGGTATAAGTGACAAAAGCACATTGACTAAAATTAATTGGGTGCGTTTGAGGCGCAACAACTAGTGCCCAACCACTTCAAATATAAGAAAAAACCATGCTTGCCACCATTGCCAAACCTTCTAATCATTGCAAGAAAATTACTTTTTCAAGATTTTAATTTTTAATTGGTGAATTAGAGTGTGTTAAGTTTAAAAGTTTCTTTTAAGTAATTTTTTTTTTGTAAAAATATGTTTTGGGAATTTTTAAAAGTTACTTCTTAAAAGAATTTTTACAAGTACTCTTGCTCTTTAAAAAAAAAAAAACTTATCGCTATTAATCTTGTTTTGTTGCAAGTTATAAGTCTCTTCGTATGCTTGTTTTGTTTATAATTTTTTTTTTTTGTAAAATAATTAGTGACACGTCACATATATTTTACGAGAAATAATTGACACGATATGATTATGAAAGAGAATTACGTGAGATGTTTGTTTGGTTACGTCCAACCTTATTCAAGGGGGTTAATTAATTGTCCCTAGACTCTTAGTCTCTAAGCTGCCAAACATGGAGGGGTTTGGCCTAATGTGCCAAAATAAGTTTGAAAATTTGAAAACCATGAGTTTGTAGGAGTATGGTTTCAAAATAATAGGTGGAAGGTGAACTAATTATACAGTTTGTTTGGTGGAGTTTAAAAATCTGCTAAAAAGCTAAAGTAATAACGAGAATTTTCACGACCAACTTAGTCATTAGTTGAGGAGGAGATTTGTACCGATCAAAAATTATGAATTGTGAGTCGCTTTCTGTTATCATGTCTATACTCTATACATGATAAGTGGGAGTTAGCAAGAAGTCCCGTTTATCTACTTTTATTCTATTCACGTGGGGAAGGAAATAAAAGTCTTTACTCGGCTACCAAATTTATTTTGTACATAGCGGGAGTACTATTTTTAATTTTTCTCTTGTAAAAAATGTATTTTAGAGAAGATTATTTTATTTCACAAAATAAAATAAAAATTCTTACTATTAATCCCCTAAAACGATTCACGTCATTATACTCATCTACTCTAAAATTAGCAAGAAAAAATTGCAACTTAAGTAGTTATGTTGATAAATATAACACTATTAGTTTATTACCATTCTTAATAATAAGATAATTCATATGCACTTCATTAAACTATTTAATATTCCAATATTTAATGGATCTTACTTTGCATACTAAGAAACTACATTAGTATGACATTTAGAAAAAAACACTGTTCTAAAAAGCTTGCATAGGCGGCGTCTAGACTTTGCCTAAGTTTGAAGCTCGGCCGCCTCGCCCTCGCGTCGTTCTTGTCTAATCATCACCAAGGCTTCACTTAAGTCTAAAAAGCTTGAAGCTCAGCCTCCACATCTAGCTATGTTTTACACTTTTACAATACTGGAAAAAAAAATTAGTAAAAATTTAAAAATAAAATAAAAAATCAGGTTAGTGAAAATTTTATTTTTCAATACCATAAAGGTGATAATGATTGCCAAAGAAATTCTCGCAAGTGCGAAAACGACTTTCACGCAACTGAAGTTTAGCATTTTCTAATACAAGTAAGGAAATTTGGGGATATCAAGTCTTTGTTGTCCCTCATGAGCCAGTGGATTTGACTAGCTTAATTTTTTTTATATAAAATATATATATTTTCTCTTACAATGATGGTTCGACTATAATTTGTCTATTTGACTAGAAATTAACCAACTAATCGAGTTGAATTAGAACGTATAATTTAGTCTAAAATAGTTTTCAATCCAAAAAAGAGCGAATAGAGCGAGTCAATACTACCAATGTCACTTTTAAAGCACGTGAATTTTTTTTTCCCGAATTACCTAACAATGTTAGTCTTCACACGAGATCAATAAAAGTTTTTTGTTAAAAAATGTTAACAATTAGGGTAGATATTATAATATCAACCTATTCATAATGAATAATAACTAAGATACTTATTTTGAAACAGAGTTCCAACTTACGATATGATTTAGTATCGAATTTCCAATTTTCGACTCTCTTTAGGTCCTCCATCAATACTTTCCAATTTTCATCTACATTTTATAAGAATTATATTTATTTGAACTTTAGATAGATCGAATTACTCGAAGAACGAGCCCTTAC
The DNA here is from genome assembly GCA_030279155.1 of Forsythia viridissima. Taxonomy (NCBI): domain Eukaryota; kingdom Viridiplantae; phylum Streptophyta; class Magnoliopsida; order Lamiales; family Oleaceae; genus Forsythia; species Forsythia viridissima. The sequence goes on along the minus strand of CM059041.1, from coordinate 44,537,737 downwards.
ACGCTTATATATGTGTATGTCGATTATTATTTCGTCTTTTAAGTGTTCCATCAACTTTTGAAGATCATAATATATTAATTTGATTGTACATAAATAATGCCGATAGTGTTTTAGGTGTACTTGTTTTTAGTGTTGTTGGATCATTATTTTTATTTTATTTTATTGCTTTTTTGGTTTATGGGTTTTTGGTTAAGACCTTTGTTTAATTTATTTTCTTGATTCTACTCTTTGTTCCCTCTTAAATCATTTAATATAAGTTAGTTCTCTACAGTTCTCTAATCATTGAAGTCCTTTTCTTGACTAATTTTATATGACTTTTTAGATAATTCTTAACAAATTACAATTCTTTTTGTTCAACTTTTTTATTTTATGATATTTATTCACTCAACTTACTGTTTAGGTGGGAGAGTGCCAAATTTCAAAGGAAAAAATCGACTTATTCAAAAATAATTATATTTTACTACCATGTTTTACTGTTTGATTTTGGTGGGTAGTTGTTTATTTAAGGTCAAAATTAGTTTGTGGGAAATTTAAACGCCACTGATTCTAAGTTTTAGCTTTGCTATCTGCATAAATATCTGATCAAATTAATCTGCAGAGGGCATCAAATGAGTGAAGTTTGATTGAAATATCTGGTAGGAAGCCCTAATACTGGATTCTTGTTCTACAGATTTGGTTTTGAATGTAAGTGTTCTAATCAGAGCTTCTACAGAACATGTTGTTTCCATTTTTTATTTATTTCGAGGTAATTTAGATTCAATTCTCTGGTTGACAAGTTTAATCTTGAAGGAAACTACAACATGAAATCAAGTTTGATCAAAGATCAACCTGATCCCCCCCACTCCCACTTGAATATTGCCTATTGATGCTATAATCCATAATGAGTTATCCCTTTTTGGGATGCTTGGTTCGTTGAATTAGAACGTTATGGTTAGGATTGAAGAAGATGAAGTTCTTTTTTGTAGTAATGTGTATGGAACTCCCTTTATTTGCAGAGTTTAATGGAATAACTAATTGAATGTTTACTTATGTACTTTCGTGGTGCAAGTAGATAAACTCTTGTGCAGTGAATTCTAAAGATTTTCCTTTCTGTGAACTCAAATGGCTAATGGTCTATTCATCAATCATGTACGTTTAGACCCTAAAACGCTTATGTATTTTAGCCAACGGGAACTTGAGGTAGTATCTTGAGTCGTATAGATTTTCTCACTGGTGAGTTTTTAGTACCGGACTATTCGAGCAGCTACTCACAGTAGATAATACATGGCTGACAAAGCATGATTGTAGAGTATCGTCCTAAAACTTTTATCCGTCTATCTACATTCGAAGTTGCAATTGTTTTTTCACTTTTGAAAGAAAAATGTGAGAATATTTCTTTAGTGGGAGTACAAGTGTTTTTCTATCCCCTATTAGAGCTAATTCTCCCAGGAAACTGGGCTCTCTCTTATCTAATTTTGCTTACTGCTTGTGAATCAAAATTTTGGTACAATTTCACTTATTTGTTGTGACATTTTGGCTTACAAGGCTGCAAGGAAGTCCTGGTTCCTTGAATGCTGAAGCTTTGTTGATCTTGTGTGTGAATCAATAAATTTGGCATCTGATATGAGGAAGGCATTATTTTCTCACTGGATTTTGTGAAAATTAGTCACAATCATGGGTGGCTGTGTTTCAAAACCAAAACAAAAGGTGAAATCAAATGCCAAGTACTTCTACAAGTCTTGCAAATTTCGCAGAAAGATAGCCCCATCAATTTCAATTGCACCTGTTGAACACCTTACTGATGCAGAAAATTATGCGAGCGACTTTTCTGTCCAAGAATTAGCTTCTTTGGACATTCAAAGTAGTGAAACAACCATCTGCTGCATGTCTAAGGTGCAAATTCTAACTTTCCAACGTACCAAGTTGCAACAGTACCACAACGAACTTGGGACAAACGGTACAACTCTCCTCTCTTTTCCACTCTTTATTGCAAATGTAACTCAAAATATTCATCTTATAACAGCTTATGATTTTGAATTTGCAGAACATAAAAACACAATCTCAAGAGCTGCAAAAGTTTTCATAGAGAATGAGAAACATTACAATCGATAATCTCTCTCTCACACTGTCACACACAGAGAAACATTACAATCGATAATCTCTCTCTCACACTGTCACACACACGTGCGCGTGCTTGCACTTTCACACACAAAATATAATGCAATTCAAAAATTAACTGATGGAGTAGTACATGAAACTCTTAAATGGCACGTCACAAGGATTTCTTTGCACTGAAACCTAAACATGATTATAAAGGTCCTACAGAAGCATATCTGATGAGCTTTTTGGTGATGAAAATTACAATGGGAATGCACAAGAAATCTCTCTCTCTGTTTTCATTTCAATTCTTTAGTGGAAAACGAAATTGGATGCAACAAAGCACTGTTTCCTTGCCAGTCCTCTATTGGATGTTCTATAAGTTTGGCTGTCATAGTTTCTAATTTGTTAGTATCTGAGAAGATCATATATAAAAGTATTGTTTATACTGATAATATTGAAAGTCTCTCTCTCTTTTTAGCAGGAACATGCCAAGAAGAAGAATGGTTCGACTCTGTTAGTGTTCTTGATTCTGATACCGATGAAGACTTTATTAGTGTTGATTGTGGTAATTTCAAATAATTTCTATTTTGATTTACATTTCACTGCAACAGTATTTTTATTAGGTGTCTTTTTAACTTTTTCTTCCAGAATTTTTTGCACCGTTGAGTACAGCTGGGAGCTCGTTAGATGGCCAAACGACTCAATTTGATGGTAACTCGTGCTTTGTTGACAATGTGTGTAGAACTGAGGATAAAACTACGAATAATTTGAACTACGACGAAAAGAAACAAAATGGCTTCACGCAGCTAAATGCTGATACAGAAAATACTGATCTTTTATACTTTAAAAATACTGCCGAAACTTTTACAAACAGGATTGAAGTCAGTGTATAGCATTATGAAGAAAAAACAGCGAGAAACAATTTTGAGTGTTGCTTATCGCATTTTTGTCCTACAGTCGATGCCTCTGACAGAAATCAGCATACGTCATTCCCAGGCTCAACATCAAACAGAAAGAAGTCAACCGCTACAGTGGTTCCATTAGAGAGGAAACTCTATGATAGAGAAGTTCCAACTGAGTTCTGTAAGTAGAAAATGTACTTTGTCTAATAAGTAATTCATAGCATATAGTTAAGATTACCTATCCAAACGAGAAGTCTTGCACCATATCAAAAACCTTCCCAATAAAATACTGCACTCCAAACCAAAGTTTGCTGATAGTTAACATTGGATTTAACAAGATTGCGTGTACTTGTGGCTGTTGTAATTTGTCTACCTAAATAAGTCCTCAAGTAAGTTTGGCAAAGCTTAAAACGTTTACTAATAAACAAATAGTAAGTTTTAAAATAATTTTTTTATTGGTCAAAATTGAAAATAAGTTGCTGTGTTTTGATAGTGAAACTTAGCCAAACATGCTCCATGTAGGGTAAGAATACTAATAAATTTATGATGACAGGTTCATCTGAGAGATTCCTATGTCATCCTAGAGCCGGACATCTGATTCCATGCTCCACGGAGAAGCCAACTCAAGGTTGCTGGTGCCCTCTTGCACCTTCTGCCTTTAAGCTACGCGGAGAAAACTATTTCAGGCATGTTATCTAGTAATGATCTAATATAGTCTGCATATTTCCGGCTACTTTGTGGTGTGTGTCTAGATTTGTATCATGTCTTTCTAACTAAATTATTATTTTTCTCAATGCAGAGATAAAAAGAAATATCCTGCTCCTAATTACTGCCCATACGTACCTATTGGTACTGATTTATTTGCCTGCCCCAGAAAGATACATCACATTGCACAGCATGTTGAACTTCCTTCTGTAAAGTCACACCATGAAGTGCCTTCCCTACTGATTGTTAACATACAGGTCTAGCATTTGTCTTTGAGATTCTTAGTTCCTGAACATAGTAGATTCATATGCCTGTTCTGTTTCATTTTTATCGCCGTGTTGTCTGTGATAAGTAGAATAGTTAACTTGTCCTGCTGTGGTTGCAAATGATTTGATTACATTAGATCTTTGAGTAGACATAGGGATGAAATGAACGGAATGGAGAAAATGATTCATGTAGTCAACCCAAATTTATTGGGAATAATGCTTGATTTTTGTGTTGTTTGTTATTGCTGTTGTTACCTCTTGGAGACTGAATTCTGGATGTTCTTATGGCAGCTTCCTGCTTATCCTGCTTCCATGTTCCTTGGTAACAGTGATGGGGAGGGTGTGAGCCTTGTATTATATTTCAAATTATCTGAGGATTTTGACAAAGTTTCTCCAAAAGTTTTGGACACCATAAAGGTACTCTAAAGATTAATTGCTTTCGCTTCAACCTCTTTTGTTCTTGCAGAGCATCCTACAAATTTCTGTTGATAATTTTTTCGACAATTTGCTTATTTTTGTGTGTGTAACACAATTAGCAAGAAACATATATATTCTGATTATATTAAACGTTGTCCCATTTGCAAATTTTGGTTAACAGCTTCCATTTTGGTTATACCTCAGAGATTTTTCATGGATGAGATGGAAACTGTGAAGGGTTTTGCTAAAGAATCTACAGTTCCTTACAGAGAAAGACTAAAGTTCTTGGTAAATGCTGTCAATCCGGAGGAGCTCCGTTTGAGTTCTGCCGAAAGAAAGCTTCTATCAGCATATAAGGATAAGCCAGTACTTTCTCGTCCGCAACATATTTTCTATAGGGTACGTATTCAAGTAATGCTATTTAGTATAGTCTAATCCACCTTACTAGACATGCCATAAATGTTTTAAGCTATCCTACAGGTCTTTTGCCACTGTCTTTATTTTGATTTGGTATTTATCTACTTTTCTTTATATGAGTTTTACATTTGATGGTACCTAATTCCTTTGAAAATGAACTTGATGTTTTCAGGGACCTAATTACTTTGAAATTGACCTGGATGTACATCGTTTCAGCTACATATGTAGAAAAGGACTCGATGCATTTCGAGCACGTTTAAAACATGGGATACTTGATCTCGGATTGACAATTCAGGTAAATTCTTTAATCATTTTCACTCAAAACCAACATCAAGTGATTGCAAGGAACTTGGTGCTTCGTCTCCTCAAGAGTCGATACCACATAGGTAGATGACAGAATATTTTCAGATTGTGAGATCATAACATCAAGAAAAGGTCACTTCATCGATGTCCTTAATGTTTGACCAACAATTTTGGTCACTGCAGGCACAAAAGCCTGAGGAACTGCCAGAGAAAGTTCTGTGTTGCGTTCGACTGGACAAAGTAGACTTTGAAAATCATGGCCAGATACCAGCACTTGTAACTCTTAGAGACGATTAAGGCTACAGATTGGTGCATTTGAGACACGAAATTTTAAGCCGCGGGAATCTTTAGGAGCCATAGTAGTGTAAAATTCTTAAGAGTTGGGAAAAGAGAGAGAGAACAAGCAGAACTTTGGTATGTGAGAGACTATTTCTGCTCCAATAATTGTATTTTATATTGTTCAAGGACTTCAAGTTGCTCAATAACATGATTCTTTTCATTTCTGTCCAAGACTTGAATTTGATGCAACAGTGTAAAGCAGTATTTCTTCTCATATATAATATACAAAGAGTATTTTCCGGATTAAGCCTTAATCCCCACTTATGAGATTGTTAGTAAAGGGGTTGATCTACCAATCATGTGATGCCACTTTACCGGTGGACATTATATCTCCTGGGTAGGAGATCAGTCCCCATGTATAAATGTACAGATTTAGTAGACGCATAATTTATCAAAGAGTTACATGATAGTGCATTCGTCTCATGTTTCGTGTCCCTGCTACATAGTGGTTTTAGCAAATCACCCAAGGAAAGTTGAGAGAAGGGATCACTGGGGATAATAGCAGGGACCCGTGTAAAGGGTTATCCTGTGCTGAAATTTCTATTGGCCTAATTTATTTATTTTTGGAAATTTTAAATATATACACTATTTCTAAATAACATTATGAAATGTACTAGTCGGATTACTAATTAGAATAATACTATATTGTTACTAAAAGGGTTAATTACACTAATGGTCTCTGTTCTTTCAGATTTGTAACGACTTCATCCCCATTCAATTTTTTTAACAAATATTATCCCTATCTTTTTATTTATTCGCACAGATGGTCCACAAATCAGTATTTTTCACTATTTTGACAATTATTTGACAATTTTGCCCCTTGAATTAAATAAATTAAAATAATAGAAAAAGAAAATACAATGAAAATATTGCAATTGGGCCCTTAACCTTTTCAAAAGTGCAAATAAATTCTAAACTATTTTATTTTAGGGTAAATAGCACTAGGGGTCCCTAACCTTTGGACCTTGTGACGATGGGGTCCCTAACCTTCTATTTTGAACTCCCGGGGTCCTTAACCTATGAAACGTTAGCACCTGAAGTCTTTTTTGACCAAAACTGTTAGTTTGACCGTTAAATTGTCAAAATTTTGTTGAATATACCAAATTACCCTTAAATTAAATGATAAAAAAAAAAAGAAAAAGAATAATAAAATAAAAATTGCAACTAAACCCCAACCAACAAAATAAAAAATTGTAACTAAACCCCCAAACACTTCTTCTTCTCCAAAATACTGCCACCAACCACCACCCACCGAAAATATTTTTGAGCAATTGCCGCCAATCGCCGCCAACCACCTCCCACCGGTGAAAACTCCAGCTGAGACCCATTGAAGCAGGAGATTATGTGAAAACTGTGAGTTTATGCAAAAAAAAAAAAAAAAAAAAAAACCCATGAGCGATTCCTTCAATCCGGCCCCAATTGGCCATGACCCGATCCCTCCCTTGCCGGACCCGGACTCCAATGAGGGCGGACCACCCTCACCACCATCCTTATCAGTCTCACACCAACCCAAATAGGCCCCGCGCCAAAAAACAGCACCACATCCGCGGCGGACCTAGGTTTAACCTCTAGCGTTGCCCCGACCTACTTTACCAGACGCGTGACCACCGGCCAGCCTCCGGTTAGTTCGCCTACCAAGGACGACCAGTTTGATGTCTCCATTGGCGCCCTAAGGTTGGCGCCTGCTAAATTTCCATCAAATTACTAGCGTGGGGCGACCCACACCCATTTTGAAAAATCAGTGAATGCAGTTTCATTTAATTTTGTTGCCATCGCCATTCTCATATCTATGTTTCTTGTCATGGCTATCTTTGAGTAGACCCTCAAGAACACCTCGTTGTCTCTCACGCTATCCGGTGGCCTCCGTCGCCACACGAAATGAAGCGGCCGTAGGTGAGGCCGCAAACGATTAGGAAGAAGATGAGAGTGAAGGTGGATCTAAGGTTGGGTTTCAGCTGGGGTCTGGGGGTGGGTAATCTCTATTACTTTGTAATTGAGCTTTTTGGTGTTAATGGAGATGAGAAGCTGATTTACCGGTGGGTGGTGGTTGGTGGCGGTATTTTGGAGAAGAAGAAGTTTTTGGGAGTTTAGTTGCAATTTTTTATTTTGTTGGTTGGGGTTTAGTTGCAATTTTTATTTTATTATTCTTTTTCTTTTTTTTAATCATTTAATTTAAGGGTAATTTGGTCTATTCAACAAAATTTTGACCATTTAACGGTCAAACTAACAGTTTTGGTTAAAAAAGGACTTCAGGTGCTAACGTTTCATAGGTTAAGGACCCAGGAGTTCAAAATAGAATGTTAGGGACCCCATCGTCACAAAGTCCAAAGGTTAGGGACCCCTAGTGCTATTTACCCTTTATTTTATTCAGATAAATGTTCTTCTCTAACTAAAAAAGAATCATCTTTTCCAACAATATATGTAATACTTAGATAAAATAACATTATATTCTTGAACTATAAAATTTAACTAAATAAATGGGAACACTAGAAGCCAGAAATAGACCTTCTTCAATAAAGACAGAGATCCCAAAATCAGTTGCCTTCAACATTGCTTTCTCATCTTTACTTGCAAGCAAGAAATTCTCCGGCTTGAGATCCCTATGCATCACTCCCATAAAATGGCAATGGTGAACAACATTCACAATCTGTCTACAAAGGTCAGCATCAACTCTCTCGGAATAATGCCCCTGAGCAATAATCATGTCAAAGAGCTTCCCACCGACACAAAGCTCCATCAAAACGTGCACAGACTGCCTGTCCTCATAAGCATCCTTAAATTCCACGATGTTCAGCTGCCCACTCAAGTGTTGCATGATATGAACTTTCCTCTTCATATCCTCCTTATCATTCTTACTCACAAGCTTCCTCTTTAGTATTGACTTGCAGGCATAGGTGTGTCCGGTTGCAATCTCAGTACAAAGGTAAGTTACCCCAAACTGACCCTTTCCCAATTCGATGCCAAGTTTGTATTTTAACCTTATATCCTCAAAGGGCTTCTCTAAAATGTTATTGGGTTCTAATCTTTGAACAGGGCTATGGTGTTGCGGAGCAGGTTTCACAGGAGCTGGAATTGGTGCCTGAGATCGATGTTGCGACTGCGGCCGTGGCATTGGCGGAGGCTGGTGAGATGATGGTTTTTGATAATGATTAAATTTTAGTTGGGGAAGAATAAAATAGTTTAGAATTTATTTGTACTTTTGAAAAAGTTAAGAGCTCATTTACAATGTTTTTATTTTCTTTTCGTTTTCTATCATTTTAATTTATTTAAGTCAAGGGGTAAAATTGTCAAAGATTATCAAAATAGTGAAAAATAGTGATATGTGGACCATTTGTGTGAATAAATGAAAGGATGAGAATGATATCTGCTAAAAAAATTAAATGGGGATGAAATCGTTACAAACCTAAAAGAATGAGGGCCATTAGTATATTTAACCCTCACTAAGGGCTTGTTTGGTAGAGTTTTTTTTGTTACTTTTTTACTTTTCAAATTTTTTTGTAGTGTAAAAAAGATTGAAAAGTAAAAAATTGTAGGTAAAAAAATAGATTTTTTTGAGAAAAAACTCTACCGACCATGACCTAAAATAAATATTGGACCTTATTAAAAGCCAAATGATGATGATATTTATGGGACTGTTCAATTAGAAATCAATTCAACCGTTATTTTCTCCAAATAATATTCCACAAAATTAGCTCAAATTCAATTTTCAAAAACCCCAAAAAAACTTTCATCCCAATAAACGATATCTGATTTTCAACAACCCAAAAATCTATTTTGCATGAATTCACATAAAATTTATAAATTACACATAGTTATCTTAAAACAATTTAGAAAACATGTACGATTGCAACATTCGCATGTAACACAAAAATGTGACATTTTTTGGATATTCAAAAAAACAACAAATGCAATTTTTTATTTAAAAATGTGAAAAAACAGTTAGTGAAAAGACATACACTTTGCACACAAACACATCATAAAAGTTTAATAGTTTACAATTTTAATTCACATATTGTTGGCAACAATATACATTAGCAAATTGAAACAATAATAGTAACATCAATGATTAGTAACATGTATATTTTGTTTGGTAATAACATAGATTAACAACCTACATTAACGAATTATTCACTAATATATATAGCAATAACAACACGAAACTGATGAACAATAAAAAAAAAAAAAACCGATGAATCAAATGTCATTCTCGCTATTGCGATTGAACACTTGCAAGGAAAATTTACCAACCAAAGTATATTTGACAGGGTATGAAAATTTATAGGTTCCATTATCTAAAAAATCTAAATATGGTTCTCCTTCATACAACGTAACTCGGTGCAGATGAATGAAATGAGTTGAAAATTCAACAAGAATTGAGGAAATATTCATACTCAAAGCACGAAGAGGTGGGCCTGGTGACTTCACGGGTTGGTAATCATGTGTTTCTCCATTTTTGTTAAGAGGAAGAGAGATGACTCGTTATGATGAATCTCCAGCTTTTTGATGATACAAATATTTGATTTTGATTCTAATTGAATTTTTTTTTTCCATAATACATTTCCATATATTTGGAATCTTAAATTTGTAGGTTTTTGTTAGTGAGTGCTTAATTTGAGGGATAAAATTTATACGTTTTGGTCCCTAAAATTTAGCGCTTATCAAATTATATGTTTTTAAAATTATATAATAAATAAAATAATAATTTTAAAAAATGTAGTAAATGTGAATGAAAATATGTATTAATGAATAAAATAAAGAATATTAGTATATTTCAAAATTCTAATGTAAAAATTGTGTAAGTCCTAATTTTCACTTTTTTTAGTAAAAATTTTATATAGAAAATTATATTTTTTTTATATATTAGTTGTCCAAATTTTTGTTAGCTCCCGTCTGAATCCGTCGTCGATTGATTGGGAGAAGTCCTATCTAATTCACAATAGAGCCCCTTATTTTCTCCTTATAGTGCAACAATAAAAAATATAAAAATCTATGCAGAAAATCTAGTTATAGTGTACTTATATCTTTTAAGTTAGATATCAACCTAATATTCATAATACATAGAGAATCTTTAGACGCATTTCTTTTAGAGTGAGACTCATCTCCGTAAATCTACAGTACTAAAAGTTAAATGCATTTACCACTATCAAGGGGGCTGATCTCTTACTCATGGTGGGTAGGAGATATAATGTCCACTATAGATAAGAGATCAACCCCCTTTATAGATGTTATATTTTAATTTTAATACTTATTCACTTTTAAAAAATATAATACTCTTTTTAACTTCAATTTTGATTTAGAGGTGAAACCTTTTAAATACTAGGAGTAATGATATAAATGTTAATCATATTTACAGTCTTTATTCTTTCAGTTTTGTAACAATATTATTGTCATTCAATTTTATTCATAGATATCGTTTTCATTCTTTGATTTTACTCATACAGATGACCTCCAAATAATTACAATTGGAATTCTAACATTTTCAAAAATACAAATAAATTCCAAATATTTTTTATTTTTTTACAGATTTTTACTTAAAATAATAAAAAATGTGTCATCAAGTTTCAAAACTTCTGATTATATTCACCGAAGAACATTTAAAGTATGTACAAATTTTGTGCATTAGTTTGTTAATTGACAAAAAATATACTCGTAACTTAAATTTGTCCAATTTAACAAGGATAAAATAATTTATTATATTATATTATTCAAAATAATTTAAAAAAGAAAAAGAAAAAGGAAAAATCTAACCCAATCCAATCCAATCAGCAATATTCCCATGTAGACCTTCCCATTTCCTCCAATTCCAATCACATTTTCATCTAAAAAACTCTTTGTTGCTGCATCAATTTCTTGATACTTAATTGAGTTAATTCTGTGGCCAGTACTCTAATTCCCAATCTTCCATTTCTTCTCTCTCCCTTTTGCTTCTTCTATTCCTTCCGATAATCAAGAAAACTACTAAAAATATGACATTAATCAAGAAAACTCCTACTGCCGTACCTGCAATAAAACCTTTAGATCGGATCGATATACCGCTATTCGGGGAAGCTCAAAATATGGCAATCCCTTTCTGATCAATGCCTCACTCAGTGAAACATTTGAATTGCTGTAACTCCAAGCCAAGATCTTGTGACTTTCAATCAAAGCTCCTGTGGATGCAGTAAAACCAACATACATTTCCTCCTCGAAAACCTTAGAAAGATTAAGAAAGACATTCAGCAACGGTTGTGAGTATTTAAGGGTTGGGTAGCGTGGGGTGGGGTGGTTGATATAATTTTTTAAAAAAACATTTGTTTTAAATAATAGAATGTAATAAATTATTCTGTTTTTGTTAAATTGATGAAATTTAGGTTACGTGTATAATTTTTTGTCAATTAATAGACCACTGGATGAAATTTGTACAGACTTCAAATGTCTTTTCGATGAACATAATTAAAAGTTTTGAGTCTTAATGACAAATTTTTTATTATTTTAAGTGAAAAACTGTAAAAAATAAAAAATTTAAAATTTATTTGTACTTTTGAAAAGGTTAGATTCCCAATTCTATTTTTCCCCTATCATTTTAATTTATTTAACTCAAAGGCAAAATTGTCCAAAAAATTACTTGGAGACAATCTGTGCGAATAAAATAAAAGAATAGAGACGATATTTACGAATAAAATTGAATAAGAATAATGTTGTTACGAAGTTAAAAGAATGGAGACTATAAATATAATTAACCCATGATTTAATGTACTTTGTATCACTAGCGGAAACAAATTGGAAATATTCATGTATACAAAATTGTACATCACTAGTATAAAGGATTCAACATGAAGGCTGTGTAAAATTTTTCACCAATTTTCCAGCTTTGGTCTGTTTGATTGGCAAAATTTTTCATAGAAAAGATATTTTCTCACCTGTTTTCCATCTTTTGTTTGATTGCAACTTTTGTTTTTCTATGAAATTTTTTTTCAAAATTTTCCACTTTTGGCTACATTTTCCTTGTTTTCAAGAAAAATATTTTCTTTTTGGGATAGGAGAATTTATTTTCCATGGAAAATTTGTTAACCTTTTCCAACCCATTTATTTTCCATAGAACATTTTCCAATCCAAATTTTCTTGGTAATTCATTTCCATGGAAAATATTTTCTTTCCACCCAAATTTTCCACTTGCAATCAAACACAACCGAAGTTCCTATAGTTTTTCTCACATTATATTATTTTTAGGGGACTTGTTTGCATTTGAAAAATATCTCTCTTTTGTCCAAAATTAAAAAGAATATACAAAAAATAAGACACGCTGCACATATTCTGTAATATACGGAGAGTGTCGAACATTGACACATTGCCCTAAAAGGAGTATCTATGCTTTGAGAAATGCTATTTGTACAGAAAATTTTTACACAATTTTTTTCAGATTACCATTATATCGCGAGAAAATGCTAATACCAAAATATCATGATATTTTGAATCAAAACTTAAAAAACTACAAAAGCCCACTTCAGATTTCACCCATTTTTTTGTCCGCCATTTCTTCTCCACCAGCAAAATTTTTCAACCACTTACGACATTTCTTATCCACCGCATCCTTCATCACCGGCGAGAATAAAATTTTTGGATATGGAGTCGTAGTAGAATATCACTTTTTTATTAAGGTTTTTAGTGAAAAGAGTGAAGTTTGCTTGAGTTGTTGAGTGAGTTGTGCTGTCGGAGGTGGTGCATGTGAGGCAGAAGCAGCAGCGGCAGCTGAAGCGGCGCCAGCGGAGGTTGTGGCGGAGGTGGGCCGTGGGGTTTGGATGGTATGGGTAGCGCAAGGAGTTACAAAGATGGGTTTTGGTTGCTGCTGGGATGATTGTAGCTGCGGCCGCCGCAAGGTTGGCTTGATTGATGGGTTAATTCTATCTTTGGAGTACGCCGGAGATTCGCTAGTGGAGATTTGGAGTCGCCGAAATTGAGTTGCAAATGGAAAATGATTTTTTTCCACGCTGCCAAGTGAATTTCTCTCCAAAATTGGGAATTGTAAAACAAAGTGTATAATTGTCATTTAAGAAATGTGTCAAGTCAGCATCTCTAAAAAATTCTGTAGAAATTTTGTACAAGTGCATTTCTCCTATGCTTTGTGGTTAAACCATATTGGAGAAAACGTGATAGTGCAGTGCACGAATAGGCCCTATACACCCTCAACTTTTTTGGGCACAACGAATAATCTTTATAGTCATTCCTACCAAAACAAGAAAAAATTGCAATAAATGGCTCCTCGTCCGAAGAAGAACTGAGGGTTCAAAAATCCATCCTTATTTATCGAATTCAAGTGTCAACAGCCATGCTTGCAATACAACAATTAGGCATTTACAGAAAGAATGCACATGGTATTAACATTACAAGTACTATTTCTTTAATGAAATTTACAAAACAATTCCTATTCAATTCACATCTTTGGTTTTCTTGTGGCAAACGCTTGTATTACCTAGTTTCTGTATTTTTCAAGTGGGGATAATATAATTTAATTCACATTCATGGCCACTATTGTGGCATAACATAGATCTCACTAAAACAAATTTCATCTACCTCGTGGCAGCATTTTCATGTCGACGGACTCTCTTCCAGTCACTACTCAAGAAAGTTGTGTTACCTGTTCTTCTTTGAATCGGAGAAGTGCTATAGGATCTTGGTCATTGTTCCCAAATTCCATTCTCCTATTTGCTGCTTGTCTATCAATTAGAGCATCTTGTGGTCTCGACAGTGAAGCAGCATGGGCCGTGGTATGACTGCTATTCTTAGCAGCAGGTACATCATGATTATGCTTTCCCTCGTACGTTGTTATGACAGCTTTTGGGTCACTTGCAGCCCTTTCAACATGCTTCCGGACATTGCAGCCTGGGTTAGTGCATTTGTAGTAGCTTCTGCAAACAGAAATAATAAGATTCAGAAAACAAGCCGAAGAGAATATCTACACTGTGCAAAAGAAAATCATTACTAGCGCCAAGAAATGGATTACCGGTATTCATTGACATCCACAGAATATAAAACGCAAAGGGCATAGCAGCACTTTGATGCCCAAAGAAGCTGAACTTTACGTTTCACAGCATTATTTTATTTCAATCTTTGATAGTCACAATCAAGGGTAAGAAACAAAGGTTCTCAATCGCGTCAAATAGTTTTATAGCAGATTTATTTCTCAGACACGGTGGCTAATCAATTGGCAGTTCACAACTAGCTGCAGTTAGAACAGGCATGATTGGGGAAACAGACTCCAATTTTTCCCCTTGCAAAGCTAGCACCCAATACATATCATCCATATAATATCATAACACAGAGTTTTCATAGTGGAAAGGGAGGAAAAGGTTTCACCTTGGATGAGGGTTCCCTTTAACAACCTTCTGGCCATATTTTCGCCACCTATAACCATCATCCAAAAGATCAACTTCACTGGTCGTTTGGACTATGATTCTAGGTTCTGTAACTGTCCGGTGGGATGATGCTTGCTCTGAAGTCTGAACCTCCGTGTTCCTGCTAATATTTCACCATAGAATACACATCAAGATAAGCAGAACAATAAAATATTTTTCAAATTTTTTCAGACTTCGGAAAGTAAGTATACCTTCGCTTGGATTCTGGTTCATCGTCATCCCTTCCTTCTACTCTAGATTCAGTTTCCCCCATCTCCTCACTGTCACTTGATCCAGATATATGCTCGGGTGTAACTTGGCATGATTCCTGATCTTTGCTAGATAATAACCCCTCCACAGATTTGTTCAAATTTCGAGTTAGACCCTCGGAGCCCAATTCAGAGTTTCCCTGAAGGTGCACAGTTCCATTTGAATTTCCTGCATCTTTTGTACGCTTACTGGTCTGCGGATGGTTGTGCTGGCCCTTGTATATGATCTCTGTTATTTGACCATCTAGAGACCGTTCCACTTTCTTCTTGACTGGACATTTCGGATGAGTACATTTATAATAGCTTCGAGGATATTCACCGCCCTTCACCTGCTTCTGCCCATACTTTCGCCAGTTGTATCCGTCATCTGTAGGTTTATCAACAGTGAAATTAGGAGGTTGAGATTTCTGATCAGAGTGAGAAACATCCGATGACTCCTTCATGATGTTAGTGTCACGGGCAGGAGGCGGCATCTGTTGTTGCAAAGTTATAATGGAAGAAAGAGGTTGCAGCTGTGACAGTGATGAAGTAGAAGCTGCCGATAAAGATGGATATTCAGATTGGATGTGCATCTGGGCTTGAGTTTGAGCCTGAGCTGAAACCTGATCCAGCATTTGTTGATGAGACATTCCGAAAGAACCCTATGTTAAGCAAAAAGTCAAAAATAAATAGGAGAAACAGGTGCGAAGTAACAACTGCAAGCATTTGAGTTTGAGTTTCGTCTAATGCTATTAAGGAAGCGAATTCAAGACACTAACAAGTTGTAATTCCCATGAGATATAACACCTATAATACACTCCAGAACTGCTAAATATTTTCCATATGTTTCAGATTATGGGGAAAAAATCATTTGGTCAGGTGATATACTGCCTATGAATCACTCTGAAACTGCTCAAATTTTCAGTCTGTTTTTATTACAATTAAAGAATCATATGCGCAGGTGGACAACAATAACTGATCCAGAACCAATTAATCACTGTAAGGATCATCCAAGCTAGCAAGCATACTAAGCAACAATTTATATGGAAGTCCTTATATTATGATAATTACAAGAATCCCAAGGTGATCCTTATTATTTCATCATATGGCAGAAACAAAGGAGAAAAACCTCTATAAAAAAAGGTTCAATTGAAAAAATATGCAAATACAGATATGAAACCACAAGTTCTAACTGTTCAGGAACGTCTCCACAAAATCACTTAGGATTCCTGAAAAACACAGATATTTAAGGTATGGAACTTCAAAGTTAAATGAGAAGCCAAAGGTCCATCTATAATGGCGCTTCCTTCTATTTGGCCTATTTTCTCTGTAGTTTGTACAAACAAAGAAAAAGCCTAGAAAGCTGTGACACAGTGAAGAAATATAGTAAGACAATAAATTAATAATGTCTCGGCATGTTTTTGGTGACAAAAGAAGTATAAGCCATAATATTTATATTAGAACGTAACTCTTCGTTGATTCGGATGTTAAACCACCCAAGTCTTTTCTTTAAAAATCAAAATGAGCTTTCTCAGTAATGTCCATGCTTATTTCACCCAAAGTCAGGAGGGACACCAACTTGCCACCTGTATTTTTAGAAAAGTTAGCAGGATCTCACGCTTCAAGCAGCTGTTGCCGATGAACTAGGGTGCTTTATGAAAAATATTTGCAGCTGTTAACCAAATCCTCAAATAGAGAAACAACATATTCCTCAGTTTTCCCCAGCTGAACTTTATGATTTTACATAACAAAAAAGCTCCTTTTTCTATCGTTCTACCATAGAAGAAAGACAACAAATAATTTAACACAAGACATAATGTGAAAGTTCTAACAATAATATAAATCAAACTAAAAAGAGAACAACAAAGAGGAAGAAAGGAGAACGACTTATTCTTAAGCAAAACGATTAATTAGGTCATACGATTACAATTACTCTATATAATAAAACAAATGAAAAGTTACTAAACTACCCTACACAATATTATTAATATTCTAACATATATTCTAACACATAATCCCACTAGTACATGCAAGGTAGACTACAAATTAAGCAGTAGGATTTGGCTGTGACATGGTTGAAGCCCTGCAAATAGAACCGACCCTTTCATTGAAGGGTGTGTAAGGGACATGTGTTGCAGACAAGGATCCATAGGTAGGTTGATGGGGCAATCATAGTTAAGGGGCAGAAAGCTAGGCACTACGAGCCAAGACAAGGGGCTCAAGGCACTGTATGGAAAGTAGGCATGCAGCAGAGCCTGCAGGGCACAGATGGTCCGAAAGCTGAATGATAGGCATGCAGTTGAAGGCCAGAGAATAGTTAACAGTGCAGGCAGATGGTCTACAAATTTGGCAAAACTTCAAAAAGGTTTATGGAACACTAAAGAAACATGGAGAACCTTGAGAAGAAGGCCAATTCTAGAGTATTTCTTGGAGAGACCGGCAACACATGTCTGAAAGACAACCTTGCTAGAAGATAGGACTGATCTAACACAGGATTCATTTTTCTCATTTTGTCTTCCTTATGCAAAGTATGCATCTCAAAGAAAATTTATGTCAAGAGAAACTAAAGTAAAAATTGCCACAATAGATTTTGAAATAAAAACGTATATTGGAAGTGTACTACATCTCCATACAGACATCACTAAACCTTCCAATTATAATTCAAATAACGGCACATGTTTCATTTAAACTTGCAGATGGAAAGTGGTGAGAAGCATTTGTCTGGTTGATCCGTGGGAATAATTTAGTCACGTGCAAAAGTATTGGACAATTCCCACGTTTGATGTTGTATGTTTTATGTTTATATTTTTCGGTGATTTGATTTTCAAATACAAATAAAATGGATGGCAACAATTTTTGTTCTGGGGTTTACATATGCTCATCTATACTATTATATATTTGTTGTTTGGTGTTTGTCCGCGTACAACAGCGTAACTTTGCTTTTTCATACCATTTAAATGTTATAGCATTGACCTTAAATACATGTTTATTGACTTATAATTTATTGAGAATAAAATATGTTGTACCTTCGTTCAGGAGACACTATTACATGACATTCTGACTTGATATAGACAGCCAGAATATTAATTTAAGAGGTCAACTATAACTAATATCTCACGCCAACAATGAGCTTGGGATAACAAGCTTCAGCAATAAAGAATTGCACATTGTGGAGCTTGGTTCATGTCGAGCTGAAATGGTGCAAAAGAGTGATTTGTTGCAAAGATTAAGAGCTATTTATGGATTTGTCAAACGTGTGTTGACTTGTAAGAGATGTAAAATACAAGATCTTGTAGGCATGACAGAAACCAGAGGGAAATGGGCGTTGTTGAAGGGTGGTAAAAGATTTAATTGAAGTCAAGTTTTAGACGATTCAAAGGTAGCTTATTATCATAAATTGTTAAAAAATGTTTAATTTTGACTCATTAATTAAGCTCAACTTTTTGACAAGTTAAACTGAGCACACTCTGTTAATTTATTGTAGCACATATTGTTAGTTTAATGAAATAAATCGAAAAATGTTAGGAACATAGCAGTTTCTTTAATTTTCTTTAAATTTGAGCATGCACAAACATTATATAACTCGAGTTAAGCCACCACGAGTAGTTAAATGTTTTATCTTCTGGTGAACGACTGTTGCTGCCTATTTTAGATTCTTCTTGTAT
The DNA here is from genome assembly GCA_030279155.1 of Forsythia viridissima. NCBI lineage: Eukaryota > Viridiplantae > Streptophyta > Magnoliopsida > Lamiales > Oleaceae > Forsythia > Forsythia viridissima. The sequence continues at coordinate 44,519,025 of CM059041.1, read as the reverse complement.
ACATTTTCTCTTCACAGTAATGATTTCTTTGAACTTTCTAATTTGAGGCTGTCAAGTATCCATTTGTTACTTGCCCTTTCTTTTCATTTTTTTTTTCGTTCCAAATCCACTTGATTCAATTTCCCATGTGCACTAATAATCACTTATTCTTAGTATTCTTAGAGATCCTAGAATCGAGTCTTACATCACATAAGCATAGAGAAGGTGAAAAGCTAGGTTTGACTTAGACATTTTCGCATGCATGGAATGTATCATGCAAGTATCGTATTCCAAAAAGAATGATGTTTGTAACACCCATTTTTTCAACTATAGTATTATACTTAGGAGCATGCACCAAGTAAGACTACCTCCTTTGCATTGCAGCCAGTAACTCAAATCATAACATTTCCTTCATTGGACGGTTCTTTAAACTGTGCCAAACCAATACTTGGAGCCACACTATAAAATAACATATCCCTGAGCAATTAGTCCACACCCTATAACCATTTTAGGCAATCACCAATTGAACCAAGCCTAAGTTATAAGCAAAGACAGATATAAAACAACACGAATAACTAACCAATCCTTTCCTATAACTCATAACATACATATATTCCTTTCCTTGATCAAAAAATGCTTACAAACTATTTTCATTTTCAATTCATAAATTTCAATGTTTCCTCTTTTACTTCTACCATTTCCTTCTCCAATTCATCACTTCCGCGTAAACTAATTAATTATGGAGGATATAAATCTCACGCACAAAATTCATTATCCAGATAGGCAAGTACCAATTCCATTTACCCTAATCACATTTAATCGCACGGTGATGATGATAACGACAAAGGAAATAATACAGCACCGCATTTGTTTAGGTGGAGCTATAATTATAAAACTACATCTTAAATTGAAGCCTAAATTTAGTACCTGAGCAGGTGGAACAAACCCAGGAGAATCGAGCAAGCTCGTGGGACTCAATCCGGGAGGTATTGTAAACATCCCAGGCTGCTGCCACATGACTAAACCAGCCGGCCTATCCTGCTGAAACCTAAAATCCCCGCCACTACCACCTCCAGTATCCTCCTTATTCTCCACCGCTGCCTGCTGCACCGACTGAGAAGGTAAAAAGTTACGTCTGACGTTTGGCACAGCCGCAGGCGAGGCCATGGCACCGGCAAGCAACTGCGAGAACGAGCGGGAGTCATTATCGGGTTCATTTTCCGCAAAAAAGCTGGAGACCAAGGTCATCGGGCCCGGGCTCGCCCCCGTCCCACCTGTAAACAAACTTTCCATTGAACTCCTCGGGGGCAAAGCGATCATCGGCCGAGCAAGCTTAGATGATGGTGAAGGAGGTTGGTTCTCAGCCATTAAACTTAGTTCTAAAGCTTCAAATTTTCAAGGAAGAAGTGATTACAGCTAGAAAATTATTGCTTCAATTTCTTTGTTCGATTAAGAGAGAAGAGCTTTTAGAGATAGAGAGAGAGCTTTCTGTTTTGAGCTATTTTTCTATAATCTGCAACCTGAAAGTCGCCGCCTTGTCTGTGAACTTTCTGTTTTTTGCAGGCAAAAGTCCACGGAAATATAATGAATTTAATTTTCACATTCGCCCCCATAATATTGTTTTGGTATCAAATTGATCCAGAATAATTCGAAAAAAGAGTGGTAAAACTAGTTACTTTAACTTTCTTGTATTAAAATGTCTAAATTAAAAACATAATTTGTTTATTTATATGAAGAATTCACTATCAATAATTAATAAAGAATTAAAAAAGTTCAATAATTTGATAAATCCATTTGGAATAATTTTCAATCCTAAACAACAAAATTATAATCTAAAATGACAGATTTTATGTTTTTGAAAGATTGGAGCCTAAATCATTATTAAGCACAAATTGTAGGAAGCAGTGAAAGTAACATTATTCTATTTTTGTTGATAATTATTGCTTCGTTGACTTCTGTGTAAAGGTATTGACTTTTGTATACACTTGGCTCCTCATGAGCACGTTGGGGCCTCTTTGGGCTTAAAATATGTTCTTGTATAATTGTTGTGTCTTATTTCCTACCAATATTAAAGCGTGAATGTTTGGTTTACTATTTAAAATAGTCAACTAAAATAGAAATTGGCGCATATGATTTTTTATCTTTGTCCTCGTTACAAATATCATTCCTAACATATATTTTTTACACACGAGACTTTCAATCTATGTGTTTTAGTGCGTAATTGATCTTTATTTGATAAAAAAGACAAATATGTTCTTAGTTTTAATTAGAGAAAATGGTAATTGAATTTCTAATCTTTGCAAAATGTATAAATGGATCCGATAATTTTATTTTTTTATATATTAAAAAAAAACTAACGAGTTCTTTTTTTTTTAATTGACATTTTATTGACCAAATTGATATTGTATTAAATTGTTTTGTATATTTTACGAAATATTATAAAATAACTAAAATTTAGACTCATAATTATTAATAAATATGTTAAATAAAATTATTTTATTATTAATAATAAATCTTATTATTTAAATTTTTATTTTATTGTTACAACATAAAAATAATAATTTTGTCACAAACTTGATATTCAAATACTTTTATTAATTGTGTTATTTGTTTATTAACTACAGATATTAGAGCTCCAATTGTATTTTTAACATTTTAACTTAATTTTTACAAAAATTGGTGCAAATGGTCCCTAAATAAATAACAAAATGACGTATATAATTTTATTGTCATTTTCTTTTTTAATATTAATGCAACTCTAGAGTATTATTCTTGAAAATGACTTGTTTGTACATTAGCAATACAAACTCTGTTTAATGCTTTAGAAATTTGTGTTTAAGATGTTACTTTTTACACGGGTAGTTATAGAACAATTTTAATTGTAATTAATATGTTTATTGACTTTTTTACTTTTTTACACATTTGTGGCCCACAATTTCTAACTTGCATCAAATATATACAACTTCCACTAACATGCTTAATTAACAACTGCAACGTAATTTATTTATTTTTAGTAATTATGTTGTTTTAAGAGTTTAAATTCGAACATGAAACGATTTAATCAATTAACTTATTGATTATCTCTATAGCTTCATCTAAAGCAATAAAGAAGATTTTTATGAACTTTTTATTCTGCCACTAAACACCGTGATGATTGAATTAGTGCACTTACCGAAGAAGCATAATTTGTCATTCTTGAAAACTAAAATCTTTGATGGTGTAAGCTCAATTCAACCATCTCTTTATCTTTTATTTAAGTTATTTGGAAAAAAAAAATTAATGTACAGATGTTTTTGTAGATACTTATGTCCAGAGTCTTATTCTGAAGCAAGTGTGAAATTTCTTAATGCAAAAGCATTCGAATTTCTTTACGTGATTAAAATATTATAAAGGAATGAACTTAGTCTTCGAGGAAGAATACAAATTTAGGGAAAATTGTACTTAAGATTAATGGCTTTTATGAAGTAGATTGAATTCAATTTTACCATATGTTTGAGTCATCTATTGTAATGAATTTTAATAAATTAGATTTTAAGTTATAAGCATTCTTATATTTAGGTTTCAATCGCCTGATTTTTTAATATTTAATTTTTTTTTCACTTAGATTATCAATATCAAGTCAATTCGTAAAATAAAATATAATAAACACTATTACATTCTTAATTAACGAGACATAATGTGCATCGCACGTGCTCACACTAGTATAAGAGTATACATGTCCATGAGCCTCACCCTACACATTAATTGATAGAGGAAATTATGCTGAATACTTCAATTTAAAAGAATTTTAATTCTTTTACATCTAGGGTGTGTTTGATTGCAAACGTGGAAAAGAAAATAAATTCCAACTTCCATGGAAAATAAAAACCAACCCCCCCCCCCCCCCCCCCAACAAGGAATTAATTTTTCGACCAATTTTACATAGAAAATGTTGACAATCAAACAAGGCATGATGGAAAAGGGACATTTTTCTTGGAAAATGTGTGCAATCAAACACACCCCTATTTTCATTTTAAAATTACTGCACACGTCCCCAAGTCACTGTTAATCTTGCATACCATCACCACCAAATCTATCCATCGTCTGAAACCACTCCCACCACACTCGCAACCACCACACCATATGAAACCACATCCACCACTGCCATTTGAGACCACCTTGTCACCATCTGAATCCACTTCCACCACAATCGCAACCACCGCCTCACCATCTAAAACCACATCCACCACCATTTAGCGACCGCCACCACCATCTAAAAAGCAACTCTCACCGCCATTGCGACCCTCCCACTTGACACCACTATACACCACTTGAAAATATACACAAATCCCTTCCCCACGACTTCTCTCATCATCCATTACAAATATAAATTTTGAATCTAAAATGGTTTATGGCAGTGGAATGGCACCGCGATCTCACTACGGTTAGAATGCGATGAGATCGTGGTGGTTGTGGTGTTGGGCAGTCGCAGAGACGTTAAATGCCATCGCAATGATCTCGTGCTGTTAGGAAAATGAAGGAATCGTTTGGTGGCAGATTCGTCTACGTTGATAGTTGTGGTCCCCAATGGCAGTGGTTGTGGGTATGGAACTTTTTATGCTCATTTTTTTTGGGTTTGGATAGTGCTTATGTCGACGATTGGGTGATGGGTGGTTGCGTATGATGGTGGTGGTGTTCTTATGGTGGTTTCCAAGTTGGGGTAGTGGGAGTAAGTGGAAGTAGTGGAAGCTTGCAACAGATGAATGTGTCACAGTATGTTACATATGTTACATGTATTGCTGTGTTACAAAAAGCAATATTGAGATCTGCCCTATTTTATAATAGTCACTTTTAAATCCCCTAGTTATGTAAAATGCTTTTACATAAAAAGATAATTAGAAACCACACTGTTTTTTATTTTATTTTAGACATATACTAGATAATTTTTTTTAATATTACCATTTTCCACTTAATTTTACTGTAACTAAAAATTATTAAATTTTTTAATTAATTTGAATCCAAATACATTTAATAATTGATTAGCTAATTTTGAGGCACCAATTCTCATCACAATTAATTAGAAGATCAATCAAAGATATTTTTCAAAAGATATTTTTGTCTCTCTCTTTCTTCTACTCGAATTGATGATGTCTTTCACCTATGTTTCGCGATTATATGAAACCCAACTACCGGTGGCGCTGCCGACAAAGTACTAGAAGTTCGTCGTCAAGAACTCGACTCCATTCTTCTTGAATAAGCGGGGACGTCAGAACAAGAAGGAGAAGGATTTGAACAGGAATAAAATGAAGAAAAAGAAGATCAAGAATTTCAATGCAAAACCTTTATTGGTTATGCTTCCCAAGGGTTTCGTCCTTCTTTGAGACTCACCGCGATGTCATAATATGTACCCGAATTCAGTCACTTTCTTTTTGCGATCTTTCTACTGAAAGACAGCATTGAAGAAGAGTGCAGAAGAGAAAGAAAATCAAGAGAAAAAGACTCCGAGAGAAATGAAGATGATTATATAAAAAGTAAGCACACATAACACACAGATGAGGAATTGTTTGTTTCTTGTTTCTTATGAGTCTCAATAATATACGTATGCATGCATCCAGATGTATAAATATAAATTTTGGTTGTGCTTTATGCAGTTTTATATATCTTCCTTTTGTTTTTTAAAGTTTACAATGTTACTTACAAAGGTTTTCAATTTGCAAAACTGGTTTGTTAATCGAGTAATGTATAAAGAATAATACATTAAAAAGTAATAAATTTTGATATTTTCTTGTGTAATTAGGCACTACCTGATACGTTAATGTTAATTGTTAAATTAGATTATTGATACATATTTGTGGTACGTATGTATGATAACTACATGAATGCATTTATCAATTTTGCATGTTACTGAATTTGGTTGAACACTAATAAGTCGGCTTAGTATCAAGTGTTAAGGTTTTTTTATGCGTTGATGACATTGAATTTATAACTTTATACTGTCGTGAATTCTCTCGGTAAAGTCGTATAACCACATGATTATATTTATTGTTTTTGTGCACATTTGTTAATATTTATTGTTATTACAATACCATATTTTGACGCACTAATAATGCACCGTTAACTAATAGTTACGACGTTACACTTTATTTATATTTTGTAATTACCATGTTTCGATAACCACGTCGGGTTCTAGCGATATTTTTCAGAATTCAATTTTTGACATGGACGGTAATTCCTCTTCTTGGTGATAATGGAATATTCTATTTTTTTCTAAAAATTAAGTTTTTGTGATGAATTTTGGATTTAGACCGTGATACTTCTTTTTGTTGATGATGAATGATGCTGTTGGAATTCAAATTCAATTTTTGAGATAATTTTGAGATTTGGTGATATCTATTTTGTAATTGATAAAATAGCCAAATGAGGATGTTGAAATTGAGCAATTACAGTTTGTATTTATTATCAAGTAATATTAATCATCTTTTAATTGAAAACAATATTTATATCTTTTTTTTTGTTTCATCTAGTAAAATTGTAGTTTAGTTACATATATTAGTCATATATGTAAATTTCCGTTACATAAACACTTTAAATCTAGACAAAACTTGAATAATTTGTTTTCATTTGTCTTATTTGTTGGAAATGCACCGTTGCCATAGGTGGTCTATATAAATTGACTAGATCAGCATGACTTTCTATAAATAAAAAAGAGTAGTTTTAGTTTTGAATCAAACTAATACTATTGACGACTGACAATTAATTTCTCATAACTTTTTTTTTAATTAGTTCAAAGGTTCAATTTACTCAGAAGTAGATAATCATTTAAGAAAACATATGATGAGTTTTTGGGTTGCCCAGCCTAGAGTGGCAATGGGCCGGTCGAGCCGGCTCGGCCCATTGCCAACTGAGCTCGGCTCGTCTCAAAAAAGAGGGTTCGGTAGGTTCCACCTACGAGCTCGTGGGTCGAACGAGTCGAGCCGAGCCGAGCTTTTTTTTCTGGATAATTTTAAAATAAAAAAAGAAAAAAATGTCAGAAATGTTTTATGTTAAAAATTCAAAGTTGAAAACTCTTTTCATTTTTTTCGAGCTTGGGACCGGCTACTTTGAACGTAGGCGGAGTTAAAATTGTACATGAACAAGTTGTTACGTGTACAATTTTTTGTTAAAATAAGGAAAAAATATCAAATACATACGCAAATAATACTTACTACAAATTCAATTATTCCATATTCAAATCTTCAAGTTCTTCAAACATTATTCTGTCCACTTTGTCTTAGATTTGAAGTTCGGCGTCATTCCAATCCTTCAGATACAGTAAGCTTTCTAATATGTCGACTTTTAAGTCTTAACATGAAATCAGACAAAACCCTACCACATGTACTAAATGCAGACCCCAATGCTACAGTTGATACTAGAGGTGTTAATAGATCACGTGTCATTTTTGAAAGAATTGGATATTGACGTTGATTTTGTCTCCACCATCGTACTATATATAAAAAAATTATATTCGTCATCTAAAATACTAAGCATGTCGTGCGCGAAATATCTAACTAACTCTACAGATGTATCGTCAGAACGGAAAAGAGAAAAAGGAGAAGAATAATTACTAACATGTTAACCACCTCTATGTGAACTAACGTAACTCTATAAGTCAATATCACCGGTTAATGACAAAGTATATGTTAGAACACGGGGTTGTATGACATTTTTACCGGCCTTTTCAGCATAAACCTTATACATTGACATAAAGTTTGTTCTAAATTACCACGCATTAGTGAATTCCCGTACGTTAATTTTTTTGAAATTTTCATTATTATTATTTGCCTACCATCTAAGTTAATTTTAGTATCCATAATACATGCTAATGAAAATAATATAGGCAATTGTTCTCAATATTTTCTAAATTTAGCATACATGACAAGTATAATATTATAAAAAAGAGCATAATCCTTATACATATTAAAGCTGTTAGCAATATAATAAAAATAATTTAAAACTAGTGGAGTAGTCGGATAATATACAACTGAACGTACATTTATTGCGTCGAAAAAAACTTTCAAATTTTTTCTAATATGAGCACATGTTTTCCAGTCATATGTTTGCAAATCATATTCTGGACCTTATAAGTGTTGGTCATTATAAAGTAATGCAATCTTCGTATTCTTCACAAGATTCAAGCATGAGATGTGTTGAATTCTACATATAGCCAACATCAGTGCAAAAATATTTTTCTTGCAGCCAATTTTCAACTCATATACCAGCAAAAACTTGTAATTAATAGCATATCTAATTTTTTTTCTAATTATACTTCTATAAATTTTAATCCATATTTCACAATTAAATTAAAAACATGACATACACAACGAATGTGAAATAAAATACCATCAAATTCTGAATTAAAATGTTGAATTAATTTTTCAATTACTATATTGTTGGAGCTTGCATTGTCTAATGTAAAACTACAAATATTCGTTTCACAATTAAATTCACGTAACACACCCAATAAAACATGAAAAATATTAACTCTATTATAAGGATAGTCAATTTGTCTAAACGCTATTATTTTTTTATGCATCATCTAATTATTATCAATGTAGTGTGTAGTTGCAGTCATGTATCCATTTTAATTATTACCTCTCCATAAGTTTAAATAAAAAGATAAAGCACAATTATAATTATTAATATCATTCATAATAGCTTCTTTCTTTTTATTATATAAAATAATAGTATTTTTACGAAGAGTATTTCTAGAAATAGAAACATACATTGGTTGGAGATATTTTTGGATAAAGTTCGTGAAATGAAGATTTTCCACCAAGTTCAGTGGAAACTCGACATTTGCCACCAATTTCGACAGTCCTTCGCGACGCATGCTATCTTGTGAATATACCCAATTGTTTAGATTTGGGGTAGTACTGGAGCCGGCTCCAGAAAATCCAAACTGAAGTTGTGCCTAATTTGATTCTAAACCTTCGTGTTTGAATTGACACTTTTTGAAGTATCTGTTTAGATATGCTGTGCCTATCCTATTTTGCTAGGCTAACTTCTCTTTACAATGTTTACAATGTGATTTGTACTTAGGAATTTTGTCTATTAGTTTACTAGTCGGTACCAACTCAAAATGCTGTCAGCACCTAATTTTTTGTTTTGTGGCTTTTCGTTTAGTACTAGAATCGGTGGTTGTATGTGTATCGACATCTTCTTGAATGTCATTCAAATCAATTGGATCAGTGCTACCTTTAAACTCATCAACAATATCGCGCGGAATTGTAATGTCATTAAGACCACTGAAATCACCATCACTTCGATTGTAAGCAATTTAGAACAAAATAAAAAATAGAAGAGTAGAAGATGGAGATGTAGTAGAAATGTAGAGAATTAGTAGAAGAAGTAAAAAAATAAAACTTAAAAGTATAGACTAATATCTAGATAATGAGATTTGAGATAATAATTATAAACTAATATTGAGATAATGAAATTTGAGAATTTTTGTTGAATTGAGTATATAATAGATTGAGAGATTGAAGTGTAAAAAAAATAAGTTTAGAATGGGATATATATATGAAAATAAAAATTAAAAAATGACGTACGTAGAGTCACAAAAATATGACCGTCCGTTGGACACGGCCAAGATGAACCGACTCATTTTTTTTTGCTGAGCACTCTTTTTTTTTTGGGTGGGTGGGTCCCTAGCCCGGGCTCATCCCTAGACGAGCCTGAGTATATATTGGCCAAGTTTTGATGGACAGGACGAGTGAGCTCACGAGCTAATCGGCCAATTTGCCACCCGCATCCCCGCCCACCTCTCTCAATAAGTTAATATGAGAATAAACGAGAGCGAATTATCAAAAAAATAGTTAACATTAGCAGATAATCATTTAAGAAAGCATAAGTTAACTTTTTCTCAACCTGTTCTTTTTAAATACGTTAGCGTAGATTATCGAGAAGATAGTTTTAAATCTTTGTCTTGCAGTTCTCGTGTTCTTATTCTAGCACGACGGAACATAAGTTAATCTCATGTTCAATTATGAGAATTAATTTTTTAACTACTCTAAAATTGACTTTTGAGAAAAGTTCGAATATTTCTTTTGATATTCAAAATGTCGTTCTCATTGTTTTTTAATTTTCAACGACAAATTAGGGCCGATGGTAGTTTTGCATTTAATGTGGAGTGGTAGGTGTTCAAACATTGCAGTGTTAACAAGGCTAGTGGAATGGAGAAAATGTGTGCTATAAATATCAAACGAAGTAGAACTTTGGCCTTATTGATTGTTGGAACGGTGTTATTTAAGTGTCTTCTCGTTTTATTTTACTTCATGGCATGTGCTTATTTGATTGGGTTTTTGGTTTTTTAATATACTTGTACTCAAAAAATATGAGTATCACATAAAATTATCTTTGTAACAATTAGATAAGATGTGAGTGGTTTTGGATCAAAACTATGCAAAACAATATATTTGGTCAATTTTATGGTACATGTAATGTTTGTTTATTTGATTGGTATCTTGGTTTTTTAATATACTTGTACTCGAAAAATATAAGTATCACATAAAATTATGTTGGTAACAATGAACTCAGTGATGAGGAATTATGTTATTCATAGTCGCTCACTACCGATAGTCATCATACGTGTCAATTATATAAAATGTGAATGGTTTTGGATCAAAACTATGCAAAACAATATGTTTGGTCAATTTCACGGTACATGTAACATTTGTTGTTGTTGAACAATATGTTTGATCAATTTCATAATACATGTAATGTTTTTTGTTGTCGGTTTGAGGGTTACAATCCTTAATGAGTTTCTACTTAAGAAGATAAAGCAAAACATCTCGAAAATCTTAACATCCAATCAAACTCAAATACTCATTCTAGGACCATGGTTGACTAATGAAAAACTTGAGCAACCATACCCACACGATTGATTTTGATGCAAGTGGTCTCTAACATTTGCTTCAAGTATTGAAATGCTCATTAATATTTATTTTTTAGCACAGAAGTCTTTAACCTATGTATTTTATGACGTAATTGGTCATTGTTTGATGAAAAAGAATAATACGTCATTAATTTTAATAAAGAAAAATTGTAGTTGGATTACTAACATTTGCAAAAAGTACAAATATGTCCAAATATGTTCGATACTTTTATGTTTTATAAAAAATTAAAGAAAGCTAACGATTTTTTTAATTAATACTTTATTGACCAAATTGATAATATACTAAATTGTTTTGTATATTTTACGAACTATTATAAAATAACTTAAATTTAAGCTCATTATTAATAAACATGTCAAATAATATTATTATTTTTATTATTAAGTAATTACATTATTTAAAATTTAAAATTTTATTTTATTATTATAACAAAAAAAAAACCGTCACAAAATTGATACTCAAACACTTATATTTAATTGGATGATATATTTATTAACTACAAATATTAGAAATTCTACTGTATTCTTTATATTTTAATTTATCGTTTTATTATCGTTCAAAAATAAATAACACATGATGTGTAAATTAATTTTTATTAGTATGTTTATGAAATAAAAATTTAATAAGATTGGTTCAATGTCATAAATTTATATAAGTTATTTTGTTATTTATTTAACTTAATTTTTATCAAGTTTTTCACATTACATAGTAATTACATATATTTAAAGCACAATAATTATATTTTTCTCTTACGAAAATTTTAATTCACAAGACTATAATGATATATTTGTAAGTAAAATTAAATATTATTTAATAAATATACCGGATCTATTTGCACATTTTGTAAATGTTAGGAATTCAAATACAATTTTTCTAATTAAAACTAATAGCATATTTGTTTTTTTTATCAAATAATGATCAATTACATACTTAACGATATAAGTTAGAGACCATTTGCGCCAAAATTTCTTTTAAAATATCAATCCAAGTATTATGTTGTATGATTCATCATTACATGAACTTTTGCTCATGGAGCTAAATGGTTTCAATTTCAACCAATTTGCAGTTAATAGAGGTAAAGATCATTCGAATAAGCAATCGAAAAAGATCTCACGAGAGTTCATCAATTGTCGCGAACCACGGACACTTTGAATTTCGAAAACAAAGTTTCTATTTCCATTCGAATGAGAATATATTCCTTAAATCTTAAAATTTTCATGTGATGGAATAGATTCTTTGAAATTATTCTTCAGACAAAATTTGTCACCAATTCTTACTAAGAAATACATAATAGAGATCAAACATTGATTCAGCTAACCCACCCCCTCCGTCCCTCAAGACCAAATAAAGGTTAATACTAGAAAATTCTTTAATTTGTTTATATATGACGAACACGTTTATACCATTGTATTAAATGATTCCAATCTATCAAATTGTTCGAAAAAGCCTACAAGTCAAATAGAAAGTGGTGTTACAAGTGACAGATGAAACCTGAATAATCAACTCATTCATACATGAATGATAGTTTATAATTCAAGATTATCGATAATGATAAATAAAAAGTAATTAACAATAAGAAAAGGAAAATGCTAGATGAATAATAACTTGGACATAAAATTAGACCACTATGTGTAAAATGTTAAATCTGTCCTTTGAAAAGACATAAATAGGAAATTGAATTATGTCTTTTCAAAAGATAGATTTGACATTTTACACATGGTGATCTAACTTTATGTTCAACTTTATGTTCATCTAGCATTATTCGAAAAGGAAAATGGTTTGATTGTTACAACTTAAAATCTTTCGGGTTCTATTGAAAAATATTCTAACATATTGGAATATTATTACAGTAATTAACATATTTTAATATCACAAAGTAATCACTAACCACTTCATTATGTACAAAATAAATATTTCAAATATATAAGCCAGACAGATGGAACCCACCGCCACCACCGCCGCCGCCGCTAAGCCCATTCGTTGCATCGTCAAACTCGGTCAGCAGTATATCTTTAAAATATCTATTTCTATGTGTGTTTTCCCATTTATTTCGATTAATTGTTTAATTGAGTTAATCATGACACTGTGATTTGATTGATCCAAATACAGGAGATTCAGTGATCACTGGGTTGTTTATATTTTCATAATTTGTTATTAAAGATTAATTGAGGACTGTGGGGATTGTGGTATAACGAGTTGAAAATGTGTTTATTAATGGAAAATTTTATTGTGATTTGATATATGTGAGTCGTTTTTGAGTATTTGGTTTTAAATATGGATGACAGGTACAATAGGAATATGTGTGTTATTTGGTTGGTTTTTTGCATGTGTTCAAAGATGATATCAGCATCTTCATAATCTAGTTGGTGGATTTTATATATGTATGATACAGGAGGCTCTGCAATTACCTGTAAAAATGAATTAGAGACAATAAACGAGGAAAATCTCAAAGTAGTTTCATCGCAGCTGCGGCAGGCAATGATTTCGGGATCATGTCATGGAATGGACTGGAGCAAGAGGCCCGGATCATTGGAAATTCCAAGTGTCATTGATGATTTCAGTGATCAAGAGGTTACGGACTCCAAGAAATTTATCTTAGTTCATGGTGCAGGTTGAAAATTTTACTTGATTCATTGCTACTGTTAAGTTACTTTTGGAATTTGTTGATTTTAGTTTATGATATATAGTTTTCTTCTTTTCATTACTGTTTGAATACTTAGTGCATCAGTTCTTCAAAATTGACAGGCGAGATCACAATCTTGTGTTCGTTGCAGTCAAAAACAAGAATCTGCTTCTGTCAAAATTGAACACTGTAGCAGTAGCTCAAATAGTTATTACTACAATCTGCCAAGGTCTTGTATGTGCTGAAATCTGAATAATAAAAATATGAAATCAGAGAGCGGTTCCCTTTAAATTGCCTGAGATTCCTTTCTCTCCAATTGATACACTGTATCAGCCAACCATGAGTTTCTTACTGATGCACAAACAGATTTCCCATTTATCCTTTTTGTATCGCAAGGGTGAAACTTATCAATAAACAAAGGATGGTTTGATTTTCCACAATGTTTCGGGACATCTAACGTGTTTGTGCTGTTGAATTTGTGGTAGAATGGGTCATGACTGTTATTATTTATTACTGCTTTCAGGTTCTTTTGGGCATTTTCAAGCTAGCAAGTCAGGGGTTCATAAGGGCGACTTAAGCAGACCTCTTGTTAAAGCTGGTTTTGTTGCCACTCGAATATCTGTAAGACCTAAAAATTGTCTGACCTTAGTCTATGTGCCATATTCACTTCTTGTTTGTTTTGGTTGAACAATAATTTCTGTAAAGCTAAACTGTCGTATTGCGGCTGTTGAACTTACATCTACTTTTAAAAGATTATGTCACGCCGAAAGCACTTCATGAACACCAAAAGTGGAACAAGGACCTTCTATTTTGTTTAGTTTTATTGTCTCCATAAAAATTGACACTGTTGACTTCTAAGGTCAATTTGACCGTTTTTAAAATTGAAAAATGACTGTAATTTGTTTAAAAAATTTTCGAAATGTCAAACCTTTTAGATGATAGTATTTTTAATGTAGTTCATAAATTTTCTCGTGTACTTTCCCTCACTTAGTACATTGTATGAAATTCCACTCCAGAAAAAGGTCCAATTGACCACAAGTCCAACAGCGTTAATGTATATCTACGATGCACAAACACTCCTGTTAGGGCAGTTTGTCCGTGTCCGACACGTGTCATATTGTGTCGGACACCTACACTACTCGAACATTCCATGATATGGGTCCGACAAGTCACATAACATAATGTGTCCTATTTTTTAATTTTTTAACACTCGAGGGATACTTTAGGGGACATTCCTCGGGCAAGTGTTCGACAAATACCAAATTGTTTATTAATGAGCGTTAATGTGGTACACTTGTTGTTCTTATATTTTCTTCTTGTGTTTCTTTTAGTATGGAAGTCATTTCCGTGATAGGGGTTATATTGGTTGGTTATGTTACCTAAGCCATTCATTTATGTACGTGTATGTTTGCATAGACCCCATTTTAGATGTCTACGATTTTAAGTGGTTACCCATTTTCTTGGAAGTTGAATGATTTTGTTATTCTTTTTGTAGTTACGTATTACTACTTTTTGCCTGTTAGATTTCAGGTCATTCAAAAATTACTGGTGAGCCTTTTCTAGTTGTATATTTATTCTCCTTCTGTATTCATTCCAATTGTTTCAGGTCACATCTCTTAATCTTGAAATTGTCAGAGCCCTTGCAAAAGGTACTAATGGAATTCAACTATCCTTTTTAGATAATTTTTCAGAACAGTATTTATTGTTTCTTCAGTTTAAGGGTCCTGTATATTATATATTGATTTCCTGATTATGCTCCAGTTGAATTATATGTAAACAAGGATTGGCCAGGGTTTAGGCCTCCTTTGATGGAGTTTCAAATTTTAGTTTTTTTCCCTTCTCCGTTTTCATTTTCCTTCTTGCAGTCACTGTTTATTTCAATTTATTATTTTCTGCCAACAGGTTTTACCTCAAGATTATCCACCATTTTAACTGCCCAAGGCCATAGATCGTTTTCAACTGTGCCAAATAGATAATTTCTGTATTCCATTAGCTCCTACTAAATATTTTGGCATTACTAAATTTGTTAACCGTTTGACTTGTAATGTTGGTCGACTTATCTATAATGATTAAAAATATAAATGGGATTGTCTCTTTGTGCTCCAAAACTATCATGTTGACTTTCTAAGTTATTCATGACTGTGTTTATTCACCCTGTGAAAGTTACAACTGAATTTCTCAATGAAAAAATCACCTTGTTTTGTGATTGCTACTTTTTAATACATACAGTGGTAAGAGTCTGTTTTCTGCTTTGCCAGCATAACTTATTATAACTTTTTGTATCTCTTTTTACCATGTGCATATCTTTGACGAATTATTTGTGTCTTCCTACAGAGGGTATCCCTTCTATTGGAATGTCTCCATTTTCATGTGGCTGGTCAACTTGTGAAAGAAATGTTAGAAGGCATCCAGAAGGCTTTACTTATCACTTTGTTGCAATATTCCTTTCATGCTATTTGTCTGGTTGGTCACCTTTTGGATAGTTCTTAATGGCAAGACCTTAGAAAGTTTAGTCTTGCTCGTTTACAGATAGCTGTGGCTGATGTAAGTACAGTGGCTAAAGTTATCGACACTGGATTTGTACCTGTAAGTTTGAACTTCCTCAAGTTAACAATGAAATATGAGATTACACCCATTGAATTGACCTTTGACGAATTTCTCTTGAGGCTATAAAACTCTCTCTCTGTTCCATCATTACGACAATCAAATTTTGTACAAACTGATCATGATTGAAGGGACAATGTGAATCATAATAACATTCACCTTTTTATGTTCTTATTTTTGGGCCTTCTTCTATGCTAATCATTAACTTACCAGAGGCAAATATTTTTTCAGTTTTTTACATTTTTCTCGTTGGAGAATGATGAAAACACCACTAAAGTCTCAAAGTTAACATGATTTCGATCTTCATACTTCCAAATATCTGAATGAGACTACAACAGTTTTGTTTACTCTGAGATACGGTATTTATTGATAATCAACAGATTCAAGTTGACTCACTACTATATTCCAACAAACAGTATTTTACTTTGACGCTGAACCACATTCATAGCATGGTAGATGCAACCCTTTTAACTGACTAATTTTAGCAAGCTGCCATTCTGAGATATGTTCTTCAGTTTTTTATTTCATCTTGAATTTAGGTTTCTGATTAGTTTTCATTTGGAGGATTTTCTTTGCATCACGCTGTCAGCTTGATTGTTGCTAATAAGTTTTTGTTTGCTTTGCCATTATTCTTCTGTGGTATTTTCTTTCCGTATCATGAACACTGCATCTGATGCCCATTCCTCAAAATTCCAGGTTATGCATGGAGATGCTGTACTGGATAGTTCACAGGTTTGATTTCTGTATATATGTGCTAAACTTTCATGGTCTCGATGTGTCCTGAATCCGATCATCTTTTAATCAGGATTGCACTATATTAAGTGGAGATGTAATCATACGGCATTTGGCAGCTCAACTAAAACCTGACTATGTTGTCTTCCTCGTATCCTCTATCAATTTAATGTTATCCTTTCCCCTAATGCTTCTTTTATCTTTTTCATGGAGACAATACAGATACTGGACTTGAATGAATAAAATATCTTCTATAGTTCAGAAGATCAAACCAGCAGATTCTTCCTCAAAATACATAATGATGTATCATTTTCCATAATAATTTCTCAAGATGTTCACAGAAATTTCATGTTTCATACAGTCTCACATTTCCTTCAGTTTGTACTTCAAGTTTATAGTGTTTTGCACATAAGAGTACATGTGAAATAGCTTTATATGCATGTCCTATACAACACCAACTGAAGACAGATGTTTTGGGGGTATATGACCGCCCACCAACAGAACCTGATGCAGTGCTTCTTAGGGAAATCGGTGAGTATTCCAAATGATTGAGGTGTAATAAAGAATAGATAGAATATATTCTGATGTTGTGTTCATTTCGATGTTGAACTAAGATGATTAATTCGTAATGCATATTCACAGCTGTGCGTGAAGACGGGAGCTGGTTTGTATTAAAACCTGAATTGAAGGACATGAACAGGCAAGGTCAGTGTAGTATTACTATTTGTACCGTATGATACGAGTTCATCTCCTACTTTGCATTTTAATACCTAGGTAAGGTTTTGCCTGCTGTAGTCGGAAATCTTTTCCTTTCGACTTCTGTAAAACAGATTCAGTTGGAGTACTTACTTCTTTCTTTGTTCTTTGTTCTTTGTTTGGAATAGTTGTATTACATTCTGATACAATATGCTCTTTTATGATGTCGATATTCCCTTTTATTAATAAAAGTAGTTTCGGGTAATCTGTGGCACGTTCAGACAGCTATTAATTCCTAGTTTCAGCATGGAAAATGTAAGAGTTGCCTCTGCATGCATATTATATTCAATTATTCATATACATTAAATTCCTCAATTATGTTCTAATGCAAAGTATAAAGAGGAGCACCTTGAAATTGCCATATTTCCTACACTTCTCCTGTGAAGATTTTGGCACTTTTGCACATTTGAGAATGCGTTACTATCCGATATTTTAGCTCGTTGATTTGACATATACCTTCACAATCTCTTTATGCTGCTATATTGTTCGCACATGGTGATAAAGGAACTCATGAAGCTTCTTTACCTTCTTTCGTGCTCTTCATGTAGTTACCTCATTGTTAACAAATAACATGTGACAATTATTATGAACAGTTGAAATAACTGTAGCAGCACATGACACGACCGGTGGCATGGTCACAAAAATATCGGAAGCTGCAATGATTGCCAAACATGCAATTGATGTCTATATAGTTAAGGTAATAGACAACCACCTATCAGTTTGTTTCTTAAGGGAATATGTATCTTCAGTATTAAGTGGATGCAGGCAGCGACGGATTACTCATTGAGGGCTCTACAAGGAGAATTGAAAGAGAATGTACCTGATGACTGGCTTGGAACAGTCATCCGGCTTGTCAAGTAGAATCGAGTGCTACTCTTTTGAAGAAAATCGACATGATTTGGAGAATGCAAGTTTTCATGTATGTGGATTCAAGCATTTACTCAAGTCAGGTGAATCCTGCTGTTGTATCATGCTAATTAATAATTGTGTATCATTTGCAACGTTGCTGATATAACTTGACAACGCATATTAAACATGGATTACTTATAATTGCTTGGAAATTACCTTTTGTGATCAAGATATTGTTGGACATCTCAATTCTTCTATTCTAAATCTTTCCGATGACAACTTGTTCGACGAATGCCCTGTAGTTCCCATTCCAGGGTCAGGACATTAACACTGGCTGGAGATTTGTGTCAACTCCAATAGAAGTCCATGGAGATCAATTTGAATTTATAACCACGGTTGCGAAGGTTCATTTTTGAGTTTGTGTTTTGAGTTTTAAGTTTTGAATTTATTTTCAATGTTCTGTTTTGAAGTTGTACGCGTTTGTTATTCTGAAGAAAGTTTGGTTTAGAATTTTGAAAAAAAAAAATTATAATATTTTAATGAATTTGATTATTCAATAAAATAAAATAATGTTATCCCTAATATATTATCAAGTAATATATATATTTAAAAATAATTTTATATTAATATATTATTAAGTAACATATACTAGTGAATCTTGCAATATATTTTTCGTGCTACAAAAGTAAAATATAAATAAATAATAAATTAACTTGCCAAAAATAAGAAATAAAAAAATAAAAATTGTTTAAAATTATTTTTTAAATATTTTTTATTTAAATAACCGATAATGCTTGAACTATATTTATTTTTTTAAAATTTTAGAATTTTCATTTTTATAAAATTTTAGCTTTAAATTTTTTATTTAAACGCTCATTTCTCCCGTTTCAAATATTTTTAGTATTTTCACTAAAATCACAAAAAACATAAAAATAATAATAATAATTTGAATTTTATATTATAAATTTAATCTTATTTTCAAAAATGAATTTTTAAAAATAATAAACTAATAAATTTTGAATGTTTTAATAAACTGAAAATAACCTAAAAAAGCAAACCAAACGCTACCTAAAATGCTCAAGCTTTTCGAATGAGTGATGACTTGAAACCTCCAAAAACTCTTCGTGTCCATTAATAGTTTTTCTTCGTGTGATAAAATTTCTCAATACTAAAAAATAATATGAAAATCAGCAAAGTATTGCAGCAACTCTCTCAAACCAAACACCATGGTGTTAAATTATGCAAGAAGTTTATACATTTGTTGCCAATTCCAAATTTCACCACACCACAATAAACAAAACAAGATACAAACCATTTCTCAAAAATAACAAAATGAAAACAGGACACAATTCTAACTCAAATGACACAGAGAAAATAGTATCTCAATAGTCAAGAACATGGACAATCCTGAATAAGATGGTCCCGTAGTCGTCCCACCCTTTACTAATCTAATAATTTGAAGTTTATCGCATTTGGAATTTCAAACCATCGAGCAATCCATGTGATTTAGGGCTACTTGGGACCAATATCCTTGAGAGCACAGATCTGCTCCTCCCCCATGGCAGACATAACACTCACAACAAGGTCCTTCCCCTCTTCAAATCCAGCCTTGATCTGTACATTTTACCAAAAATAAGACATTTATAGAATGTGCAACTAAAAATAACAATTAATTAAAATTCCTCAGAAGTTAATGAAAAATGTGAAATCTGACTAACCTGGGAAAGCAGATTTTCATCAGTTGGGAGCTTCAGGTCATCCTTGGTGTTACCATTCTCAGTCAGCAAGCTCACCTACACCATATTTTGCAAGAGACATAAGACAAAGTAAACCATGTTGATTAAACAACCAAGAAAAAATCAGTATCGACTTACAAATCCATCCTCGGATATGTCAATGAGCTGGTAGTCCGTGCGATTAACATGAGGAACCTGTAATGCAATGATATCATTTAAAAAAGCTAGTAACGGCAGAAGAAAAACAGCAAATGCATATCGAAAATATAATTAAATGAAGAACAAAAAGAACATGCATACATCACAGTTGTGGGAAGAGGGGACAATATCTTCGAGCTTCTTCGCGGTGAAGATGTCGATTGCAACAAAGTGACATTTAGCGTGACCGTGCTTTCCCGTCTTGGAAGTTGAGACTTCTACAACCTGTAAGGATCACAATTAACATGAATAATATCGAGTTATCAGCCACAACAATCTCTCAATCACCATCAGCGGCCTACACAAGAAAAGTTATTCTAGAATCAACGGGTTACATCAATGAAACGGACGCCAATATATCATATCTTATCCCATCATATTAATTTTCCACAAGTACACAATATAAACTAAATAGACTCCTCCACACAAATATTTCAGATCAAATGTTACAAAGAAAGCAAATTGCTTGGATGACAAATGATCACCAAACAAATTACTATTAAATATCGGCTAAAGGTACTGGGAACTCATTATCATGCAACAGTTATGAAAGTATTTTGACTATACAAAAGTGCATTTTCAAGCTATATTCATATCCACTCCAGATCAAAGAAGACCAAAATAATTCAATAAAATGTTATTAAACATGAGATCTATATATACGAATTCAAATTTACAAAAAAAATAAAAATAGCTAGCATATACAAATTACTTGAATAAATTTAGGTCGTGAACCAAAATCAAATTCAGCACCAAATAGTTATCAACGCGAATTTGACAATCATAATTGTCTACGATTGCAGAGCTCAACTTTACCTAAAACACCCAGATCTGAATCCAAAACAATAATTAATACAGATTCATAAATACGTGAATTTACTACTAGTCTACCACTTTTTTGCTGTGAGATCCTAAGGCTTTATTATGATAATGGATTGAAGCGGTGGACACATTTTGGAGATCATCCGTGGAGAGATGATCAATTGAGGGGATAAATTGAGAAGATGAGCAGATTTTGGAGATGCTCGGTTGAGAAGATGATTCAACCGCAAATTTTGGTGGAGATGATTTTGAAAACGTACTAACAGTGTGATACTCAAACGTTAAAGTGTTTTTTTCTTTCCACAGCAGATAAAACTCATACTGTCGTGACTCGTGATTAGACACAGATATACATACAAATATAGATACAAAAAGAAAACCCAAACCTTGCAAGGACGGCCTTTGATAACAATATAACCGTTCTTACGGATGGTACCGGCCTGCTGCGGGTAAGTTTTGGAGGCGCCGGCATCGGCCTTCGACTCGAATTGATGCTCCTCGTCCGACATGTTTGATTGTAGTGAGAGAATGCAAGTAAATTTCTAGTGAGAGAAAAAGAGGCGGCGTTAGAAGGAGGAGCCGAAGATGGGGTGTCGGAATTGGGTGGTTCTAGATATATGGGGTTGTGTAGGTATAGGAGGGAGATTTTAGGGTTTTCGAGTGAAGGGGTAGGTGATTGAGCGTGGGATTAATGGGTAAGAGGATCAACGGATGAGATTTAATTTCTTTTTGCGTCAAAACGACGCAGTGTCCATTAAGCCCGTCGAGTGACTTTGTTTTTTTTTTTTTTTGATCGAGTCGAGTGACTTTGTTTATTTGACAATGAACTAGCTTGCTCATTGATTGTAGAAGTGTTCTGTTTTGATAGAGAGGGAATGAAGAAAGTTAAACTTTTAATTGTATACAAGCTTTTGAAATTGTATCGATTTACTTACGTAGATTATATATGTATGTTACTTATAATAATTTTTTTAAAAAAATTGTATAACTTTATTCAATGCATGTCGTTTTGATTCCAAAAAATAAATGAATACAATTAAATCAAATAAACGAATTCCTATCTAATATTGCAAATAATGCGAGCTTATACACCACCATATTCCAATATCTAAGAATATAGCGACATAGACGACAACCTACACCTATGCACAACGAAATAATATGATCTAACAAAGCAACATTTGGAGCCATACTAAAATCAGTTTGAAGACTTTGTACCGCTCGCAATGAATCACACACAAGCTGAAATCTGAATTCCAAGAGATTTGGAAAGAAGAAGTTCATCACATACCGCCACCGCCTTTACATCATCCATCGAAGGACTACCTAGTGATCGTTTACCTGTGGCCGCACCACTCCCTAATGATCCCTAATCCCACCCCGGTCCCAAAGTTGCCATCCATCCCTCAGTGCTGCATCTGTATTGAAAACATAGCAACCCTCTCCCGATGGACACCATGATATCGCTCTCTCCACAACTCCTCCCGCACAACACCATGATACCACCTCCCAATTCCTCCCAACAGCCCATCTGCCACATCCATTAGCACATCAAGTGATCGATCATTCCCATAGACAACCTTATTCCGTTCCTTCCAAATAACTTAAAGTAGTTATCCCAACTTCACCACCCCTAGTACATCGCCATGCCTTTGCATCTCCATAAGGGCATCCTGAATACCAGTGGACTTAATTGCAAGTTTGATAATAGGTCACCATCCAACACTTTTTTGGTAAAGAATTGACTTATACATACACAACAGAAATTAAATTTACAATTCCTATAAATCGGATCATCCTTGTACTTAGATAGAATTCGTGATAGAAGTTAACCTTAATGAATACCGTGAAATCTGATAATCGGATTAGTTAGAGGTACAATCTTCAAGACCACAGTTGTCCAATTGTCCAGCCTCCAATGGTAATCCACACAACAAGAATAGATCTGAATTTCCACGATCAAGAACAGATGAAAGTAAAACTTTTGAGAGTAATTGTATTGAGTTGTCTTTTTTTTGTACTAACAAGTAATGAAGATCAAATTTTTTAATCTGTTGTGGCATTTGTATTTATAGGCAGCGCTAACTCTAACCCCAGTTTTAGTCTAACTAGAAGCCATCAACAAACGGACCCAATTAATTAATCTAATTAATTAATTTGGTCTAATAAGTAATTAAGTCCGACCTAACTAATTGGACATTGGACATTAATTCTTACATTTTCACACCTTCTTGGCTTCATCATACTGAAATAACACATGTATAGAAGTCTCATCAGCCCACACCTTCCACATCAGCCATAAGTTTTCACTCGGCATTGCCTCAAATTGGCTCCTGGTGGTAGCACCTCGTTCCACACCTCTCACACAAAAACCCAAACCTTATGGAACATGGGAATATTTCGAATAAAATTCCACCATTCTTGCACCACCCAAGTATTTAAGCGAATATGACTCAGTTGTTCCTGTACAAGATATCTATACCCGCTTCACACTGAATATTCACGGGTCCCCTCTTAGTTCAAACTACCAAATCAGATTGTCGCTTCTAGTGCACTGTCCAAGTGGAATTCCTAGGATCTAGTCCCTATTTGGTTGGACAAAGCACCTATTAAATTTTGCTACATTCCAATTACTAATGATGTGAATAGATTAGCCACACATGTCACCCCTGCCATCGGGCTCGAAATTGGTAAAAAATAATGAGGTCTCAAAAGCCATAGTTAATGCACGTAATCACTGACTCACCATTCCCAATCTTTCATCGCAAACCACATATTAACAAGTCGTATCTCCAAATAATATTACGCCAATGATAAGATCATCCATTTTGAATACTTGCCTTCAAAAAAAAAAAATTGAACAATGGTACTTGCTTTTCAAAATACACGCTGTCAATGAATCAGGTGTTGTAATATTGTTCAATTTATATAATAAGAAGTGATTTAGAATCAAACATCTATGAAGGGATATCAAGTGGATGGAAAAATATCCAAAACAAAACCCAAAAACAAAAAAGGAGAGCCAAAATATCAGCAAAATTTTTAGCCCAACCTCATTTTTTGGCTGTCGAGGCCATTTTTTCCCAGTACAAAATTTATGTGATTGTTGCTTTTGAATTTTGGCAGCATTTTAAAAGGTTTTGGCATCTTTTGGCTTGGTTTTGGCATATATTCGTGTATTGGACTTGATAATCTATAAATATAGATAGTTTTCATGTTGGAAATGAAATGATTAACATCAAATATATAAACTTACATCCAAATTAAAGATCAAAACTCAGATTTCATAAAGTGTTCTTCAAGTTCTTTTTGCTTGATTTGAACTCGATTTAAAGGTTTGTTTACTCCTACATAGTATTTGTCATTAAAGCCTTCAAGTACTCATCCCGGTGGCGACAAATATCGTTTGAGGACAGCGATTTCAAATTGTGTTCAAACCTTTCCTTTTGGTGGATTTTCTGTTTTCTTCTCTTGTTTTGTTCTTCATCCTTCATTGTAAAACAATCTCAAACGATATTGTCGTAATGGAGAACGAGATTAACATGGCTACAATCAAAATGATGAATCAAGATCTTGTGGGTCTTGATAGGTTCGATGGAACTAACTTTACCAAATGGAAGGACAAGTTGAAATTCCATCTCACCACCTTGAAGATCTTCTATATTTTGGATCCAGATTTGGCACAATTGCCGGAATCAACCCCAATTGATTCTAATAATGATGATAGAAAGAAAAAAGAGACAAGAAGACGAGTTTATATGCAAAGGACACATCGTGAATGCTCTCTTCCATTTTCTTTATGATCTCTGCCTAAACACCACTTCGGCAAGAGAGAGATGAAATGTATTGGAAAATAAATACAAGGTCGACTAGGAAGGTACCAAAAAGTTTTTGATTTCTAAATATTTTGATTTCAAGTTTTTGGATAACGTACTTTTGTTAGGACAAGTACATGAGTTGTAAGTTATTGTCAATAAAATAAAGTCCGTGAAGATTGAAATTCGTGAAACTTTCTTAAGTTGGTGCAATTATTGCTAAGTTGTCATTATCATGGAGAGGTTGTATGAAGAAAATTCTTCATAGTTCCGAGGATTATTTTTTGGAAGGGACTCAAAAGCATCTTCGAATTAAGGAAGAATCAAGTGCACGAGGATGAGAATGAACATTCTCATGAGGGCACTTCCAAATCCCATGCCGTGGATCAAGTCGACAAATCAAACAAGGATTCTATGAAGAGAAAACTCTCAAACTCCAACAAAGATAACAAGAACAAGAAAAAATAAAAGGTTTCTTATTATGTGTGTGGCAAACCCGGTCATTATGTCTGAGAGTGTAGGAATCGCAAACAACCAAAACAAACAGGAAAAGTGAACTCCATTGACATCGAAAATATTATTGTTACTGTGAAGATTGTCAATGTCGTCAAAGAAAAAGTTCAAGGATGGTGGTATGATACTTGTGTCACCATACATGTTTGCTATGGTAGGTCTTTCTTCAAAACTTATCAAGAGGTGGATGATGAATACATTCAAATGGGTAGTGAAGTTCAATACAAGGTTGTTGGCAAAGGAAGTGTGGACTTACATTTCACATCTAGCAAGAAGATCACATTGATAAATATTTTACATGTACCAGATATGAATAGAAATCTTGTAAGTGTGGATTTTTTGGAAAAATTGATAATTAAGTCTGTATATGAGTTGGGCAAACTTGCACTTTCTCGGAATGGTGTATTTGTTGGAAAAGGCTGTTCTAGTGATGGAATTGTCCAACCAACTTTGTATTGTCGAAAATGATATTAATAAAACTACAAATTTGAATTATGTTGTTGAGTCTATTTCTTTATGACATAATAAACTAGGACATATTAGTTACTCTACTATAAAAAGAATGATAAAAACTGAAATGATTTCATGCGAAAACATAGAACATAATAAATGTGAATTGTGTGTTAAGTCTAAAATAATTAAGAAACATTTTCATAGTGTTGAAAGGACCTCAAACTTATTAGACTTAATTCATTCCGATATATGTGAATTAAATGGAATGTTAATTAGATGAGGCAATAAATACTTCATAACATTAATAGATGATCATTCTAGGTTTTGTTATAACTACTTGATGAAACATAAGGATGAAGCCTTTAGTATGTTTAAGATATATAAAACTAATGTAGAAAACCAATTAAATAGAAAGATTAAAATTCTTAGAAGTGATAGAGGATGTAAATACTTCTCTAATAAATTTAATATTTTTTGTGAACAATATGGCATGATAAATCAATGTAATGCTCCTAGAACACTCAAACAAAATGGTTTGGCTAAGAGAAATAATAGGACATTAGTTGAGATGATAAATGATATGTTATTAAACTCTAAGTTGCCATTTAATTTATGAGGTGAAGCTTTGTTAAGTGCATGTCATATAGTTAATATGATTCCTTCTAAAAGATTTAAGTTTCTCCCTACGAATTGTGGAAATGAAGAAAATCGAACATTGATTATTTTAAAATGTGGGAGTGTCTTGCTTACTGCAAGAACACAGATCCTAAAAGGACTAAGTTGGGTCATAGAGGGATCAAATGCGCTTTTATAGGATATGATCAAAACAGCAAAGGATATCATTTATTAAATCTGGAAACCAATGTTATAATTAAATTCTGAGACGTAGAATTCTTTGAGAACTTATTATCTTCGGATAATAATTCTTTAAGGGAATCTCAAATAGAGACTCCTAGTTCTACAAGATCACAAGTTGCAACACCTTCCAAAGATGTTGATACAAATGAACTTCGTTGAAGTAAAAGAGCTCGAAAGGATAAAGTGCTAGGACCGAATGAAATTTATTCTCAACTTATTTCCTTCTATTTGGTTGAGGAAAATGAGAAGGGCGTCACAAGAACTATTCTGTATGTTCTTCAAGTAGAAACCGATGCTAAAACTTATCGAGAAGCAATGTCATCAAGAGATAGTATCTTTTTGAAAGATACTATAAATGATAAAATTGATTCAATAATGTCAAATAATACTCGGGAATTAGTTGATTTACCACCTGGCTAAGAAACTATAGGTTGCAAATAAGTATTTAGGAGGAAGTACAATGCAGACGATACTCTTAATACCTTTAAAGCTAAGTTAGTGGCCAAAGAGTATCAACATAAGGAATGAATAGATTACTTTGACACAGGGGCGGATCCAAGAATTTAGTCCGCATGGGTGGAAATATATAGAAGTTGTAGGCTAATACTCTAACCAAAGAAACTAACTAAACCATTTCTTCTAAAATCAACGAGACTGAGTTTTTTCTGTTGTCCTTGGATATTCTGAAAGTACTGGTTGATAAGGCCCAACTTTTAGATATGTCACTTTAATCTCACCTCGCAGATTAACAGAATGTTCAAATATTTGCTTTCTTTTTTCGGGATCTCGTTTAATGCCAGTAGTCGGTTGATAAGGCCCAACTTTTGAAGTTGAAGGATGTACAGTTTCTGGAGATGATACTGGAGGAAGTTGCACGGTAGGAATTGAGGGTTGATCTTCAGTTAACCTATCAGAAGGTGTACTTTCACTAGATTGGTCTATTTTTTAAAAAAAAATGAAAACAATGTCTTTTTTCTCTTGACAAAAGTTTGACCTTCCATTTGTAAATTCTAAAAAGCAAAATTTAAAATCTATCAACAATAATACAAAATAGGCCGACAAGGCACAACAATTCCATAATACGAACTAAGTCGGCAAGGCACAACAATTCAATAATAAAAAGACAAAGCTTTAAACATAAGCTGGCAAGGCAACAAAAAATTAATGACACCAGTCTGAGTGAATTAGCAAAATACATGTAAGGCTTTTCTTTATTGTTTCCTCACGTTGGCCGCTGCCCGCTTATTTGTTTCTGTACATTAAAAATAAGTCAATTCATGATATTACAACTTTCATAAAAATAAAAATATGCATTAATTATTGAATAATATAATTACAGGTCGGCTGCTTAAAGGAAACGACATGACTTTGCATGAGAGAACTATACAAATACTGTAATATGAATTAGTAATTAAGTTGAGATTTCAATTGAATTAATATAATTTGTTAATTTAAAACCCAATGGAAATTGAACAATGTTTATCGCCAAACTTGAAGACTAGTTTTACTTTGATTATTGAACTTTAATTAGTCATTTTCTAATAGTTTTTATTGCACTCAATCTACAACTAAACCCCTGATTTTCTTACATTTTTTTTCCAATAATTGAAATATACAAAATAATATACAATTCATAATCTGGTATAAAATCAATAAAAAAATATGCAAAATAATATAAACTTAATAAAAAAAAGTAAAAAAAACAAAAAATCAAAAATACCTGTTCTTGAGAACGATTCTGGCTGAAAAATAGATTTTCGAATGATTTAAGACCGTTGAAAACAAGCTATCAAGTTGGGTTAACAGATTTGCAGCTTATTTTCAGTGATTGAAGTTTCAATTTTTCCAAAAAAAAAAAAAATTGAAGAAATGGAACTTCAGAACACAGCACGTCAGCACGTAAGGGTTTCAGGCTTTTTGCGGAAATGGGCAAATTGGGACTGACTTTTGTTTTTGTGGCAACTTGGGACTGACTTCATGGAACGCAAGTAAGGGTTTCGGCGGTTGGCGGAAATGGACAAATTGGGTCTGGCTTTTGTTTCAGAAATTCAGCGGAAATCGAAAAATGGAAAAATGGTGCTTCACTGCTTCAGCCTTCAGCTTTTTTTTTTTTTTGTTTTAGTTGGGTCTTGGGTCTTGGGCACTTGGTTAGTTGCTTGGTTGGGCTTAATTTTTTTTTTCTAGTTAGATTTGGGCTAACAGTTGGGCTGAAATTTAATTTGGACCTGGGCTAATTTTTATTTTGATATGGGCTATTTCGGAAAAAAAAAAATTATACATGGATTATGGATCTGGGCTGGGCCTAGCCCGGGCTGTAGTCAGGCCTAGCCCCACATTGGATCCGCCACTGCTTTGACACGTATGCACCAGTTGCACGAATAACCTCGATTAAGATTTTATTCGCATTAGCTTCTATTTATGATTTGCATATACATCAAATAGATGTTAAGACGGTGTTCTTAAATATGGATCTCGATGAGGAGGTTTATATAGAACAATCGGAAGGTTTTGTTCTACCTAGAAATGAACATAAGTATACAAATTAGTAACATCATTATATGGATTAAAACAAGCATCAAAGAAATGGCACAAAAAATTTGACTTAGCAATAATATCATTTGGATTTAAACATAATAGTGTTGATAAATGTTTATATTCAAAAGTTTGTGATAATTATGTTGTACTTATTTGTTTATACGTGGATGACATGTTAAATCTTAAATAATCAAATACAATGTATAAAAGAAACAAAGAGATTTCTATCTTTCACATTCAACATGAAAGATCTTGGTCAAGTGAATACCGTATTAGGTATCTGATAGCCCAAGAATAACTAACTAAGAGGGGGTGAATTGGTTTTCTCAAACTTTTTAGAAAAATATTCTTAAAAATGAAATTTAAGAAATAAAAATTGATTCACTCAAATATAAGCACAATATAAGTAAATAAAAGAGAAGAGAGAGTGCAAACGATTTTTATGGAGGTTCGATCCAACCAATGATCTACGTCCCCCGTTACCAAGCTCTCCAACACGAGCACGGCCTTTCCACTATTTTGATTGACTTATGGTGCAATCCAAACCCTTACGATGTATCCGGTGACTTACAAACAAGGAGCACCGATCCTTATACAATATTGAGCTTTTGCACGGGACCTCAATATGACCCAAATATATGAAGAAATTGATTTGAGTATTTCTCTCTAGATGAATGATAGATACAAGTTTAGTTCTAAGAGAGACTAACACTTTAATGAATAGCAATGAATAAGGAAAGCTCAAGTGTTAGAAGAAAACTTTGTTGAGAAAGATGAATCAAAGGTTTGATTTAATCAAACAAAGTTTTTCAATATGAGATATTGAAGATATAAATACAATGAAGCTTTGGATGAAGTTTTTCAATATGATTCTCTCTATAAATGCTCTTATAAGTGTTGTTAAATGATAATAAATGAAGTGGTATTTATAGAGATGAATTTTCGTCACTTTCTGACCAAACGGATGACCAAACGGTCGACCGGTCAGATTGGTCAGAACTAGCCGTTGAGCTGCAAAAAGTCAGAACGGACACTTTTTGGACAGTGACAGTCAAACGGTCGACCGGTTCATTTAAAACGGATGACCGGTTCAAACGGATGATCCAAACGGATGACCGTTTCCACAGTTTTGAAAAATGATTTTTGGCTTTGATACAAATATTTTATGCAAGTAATAATGACATGTGTTTTGTGCATAAAAATATTTTGAGCTTTCATTCATTTAATTGCTAAGGATTAAAGAGTTAATACCTTTACAATTTTATCTAAAAAATCTATTCTTCAATCTTGATCTTCGAATCTTGAATTTCGGCGGATCTTGAGATGCTTGAACTCTTGAATTGATTTTGACCTTGAACTTGTCATTGCATGAGAGTTCGATTTGTAGCACTTTGAATTTTGCTTGAAAATAAAATGTTAGAAAACATAACCAATTTGTTTGTAATAATCAAAACATTAAGGTTTAAAGTTAACCATAGGTCAACAATTTCCCCCTTTTTGATTATGACAAACAATGTGAGAATATATGATAATAATATACAATAAAGCATATATATTCCCCATTTTTTTTTCAAGTAAACATGATTTGATGAATTTGATGAATTTGTATCACATTATTTCGTTTTCATTTGATTTGCCAAATTTATCATATATGTCATTACATGATATCAATTCCATTTGATCACAAATCCATCACATCACACATTTCATCATATTTCATCACATAGTTATTTTCCCCCTTTTGGCATAAACAAAAAGGCAAAAAGATAAAACATTAAGGTTTAAAATAATTTCCCCCTAAATGAAACAAAATATGCCGTTCATTGATAAACTTAAAAAAAAGCATAGAACATAGACTTCGTTTCCAAAACATAGCTACAAAAACAAAAGTAATAAATAAACTTCGTTTCCAAAACATAGCGACAAAAGCAAAAGTAATAAATAGACTAAGGCTCCGGTGGCGGAGGCGGAGGAAATCCAGTGCCGAGACGGGAGTGAAGAGCATGAAGCAAGGATGTGATGCCGTCTACCGAAGTTTGCAGTCCACCAACCGTAGTTTGAATGCTAGCCGCCGTTTGTTTGAGATCACTCACGGCATGTTGTAGGCCATCGACGATAGATGCAAGAGAATCGATCCGGCCATTAAGAAGATTAAACTGGTCCTCGTTGAAGCCGGAGGTGGAGGATGACGGCCTTTGAGATGATCGGGGTCGACGCGGAGGCGGAGCATCTTCGGCATTGCCACCTTCGTCCATTTCTTCCTAATCCTCAAATGGCAAAGTCGAGGGGCCGGACTCATCGTCAAATCCCTTGGATTTTGCTACCCATTGCCCATTTTCTTTGACAATTTTCATACGGCGAAGGGTAAGAATATTTATGGTGTCGGTGGGTTTGGGAAGAGTGGCAACCGAGTTACGGAAGGAAACTTCAAAATGTTGAAAAATCTTAGTGAGAAACATTCCGTAGGGAAGCCCCTTAGTCCTAGTGCCGTTAAGGACGGATGACATGTGTTGGATCATTATGTATGGAAAATCAAGTTTACGCCCACGGAGGATAGAGTCGAGAAGAAATACATCATAGTGATTAACCTCATCTAAGTGACCTTTACGAGGAACAATAATATGTGCAATGATGTTATGGAGGACTCGACATGGAAGAGTAAGTTGGTTCGTGCGAAGACGGACGGCAGCCTCAAATTGCTTGCCGGTGACATGACAACAGGCCGCGATTGGGTCGTAATCTTGAGTATGAGGAATTGTTTTTGTGGTGTACATGCGAAGACCGCCTTCCTCAAGATGAAGAAGTGATCGAATTAAGTCTTGAGTGATCTTAATTCGTTTGTCCCGAACTAGACAAGAAATTTCGGACCTTGGAGAGGAAGACATATTTTTATAGAAATCTTTGACAAGGGAAGGGTAAACTTTGTCATTCAACGTGAGAATGCCAACCCAACCCATACCTATGAAAAGATCCTCTATATGAAAGGAAGGGGCTTCAAAAGTAAAAGAGGCAAGGTCCACGTTCTTACCGATGAGGACGGGACATTTGGCAATCCGAATTTCCGAGAGAGAATCCTCTTCTTCAGATGATGGAGTAGGTTGCCTATCCCTCCTAGGTCGTTTGGCTGCCATTTTCACTCGAGGCATGATTTTGAAGACGGATTTGGAGCCTAGGGTTTAGAGATCGTCCGTTTGGGTGGAAAGGGTAAAATTGATGGATAAAAATTGGGGATTTTTCGGTTTTTGGTGTAAAAAAGATATGGGTTTTGTGATTTTGAGTGTAAAATGGAAAGATTAGGAGATGGGAAGATGATTGAGAGAGAAATGAACGGAAAAACCCTAGGGCGCGCAAAGATGAAATGAGGAATTTTGAAAAAGAAAGGAGTTAAAACCCTGATTTGCGCGCAAACGGTCGACCGTAAAGCCCAAAAGGTCGTCCGTTTTAACTGAAAGTTTGACAAGTTAAATCTCTGCTCAAACGGACGATCCTACGGATGATCATAAGGTCGTCCGTTTAAGATAAAACGGTCGTCCGTTTAATCTACACGGTCGTCCGTTTGAAAACATTTAATTTTGGCAAAAGTCTGTTTAGACGGATGATCAATGGTTCATCCGTTTGACATGAAACGGTCGACCGTTTAATTTACTGGTCGTCCGTTTGACACAAAAATATTATAAACTTTGCTTTTTGGTCTTATTATCAATCTTTAACACATATTTGTCACATAAAGTGCAATCAATCATAAAAAAAAAAAAAAAAAATGCATAGAGTTTAGCCACATATTTCACCTTCATCAAGTATGCCTAAATTTCGTCGAATATATGAAAATCTTTCAAGTGCTAGAGGTTTTGTGAGAATATCGGCCAATTGTTTTTCGGTGTTTACAAACTCCAAAGTTATATCTCCCTTTTGTGCATGGTCTCGTAAAAAGTGATGTCTAATCTCGATGTGTTTGGTACGAGAATGCAAAACGGGATTTTTTGATAAATTGATCGCACTAGTATTATCACACATAATAGGAATTTTGTCAAATGAGATGTGATAATCATTTAGAGTTTGCTTCATCCATAGGATTTGAGCACAACAACTAGCGGCGGAGATATACTCGGCTTCGGCGGTTGACAAGGCAACGGAATTTTGTTTCTTACTAAACCATGAAACTAAGGCAAAGCCTAGAAAATGGCACGTTCCACTAGTACTTTTACGATCAATTGTGCAACCGGCCCAATCGGCATCCGAAAAGCTAAGTAAATCAAAATGAGTTTCTTTGGGATACCAAAGACCTAAAGATCTAGTTCCACTAAGATAACGAAAAATGCGTTTTACGGCACTAAGATGGGAATTCTTAGGATTAGATTGATATCTAGCACATAAGCAAACACTAAACATAATATCGGGTCTACTAGCGATTAAATAAAGAAGGGATCCGATCATACCTCGATATTTTGTTACATCAACGGAAGTACCTTGCTCGTCTTTATCTAGTTTGATTGATGAGCTCATTGGAGTATTCATTGGCTTCAAGTCTTCCATTTCAAACTTTTTGAGCATATCCAAGATATACTTAGTTTGACTAATGAATATTCCATCATTGGTTTGTTTGATTTGGAGACCAAGAAAGAACTTGAGTTCTCCCATCATACTCATCTCAAATTCCCTACTCATGCACTTAGAAAATTCTTCACATAGGGAAATGTTAGTAGCACCAAAAATAATATCATCAACATAAATTTGAACAACTATCATATCATTCTTTTTGGTTTTTATAAATAATGTTGTATCCGCTTTACCCATTAAAAAATCATTTGATAAGAGAAATTTACTCAATCTCTCATACCATGCTCTAGGAGCTTGTTTTAAACCATAAAGGGCTTTTCTAAGTTTGAAAACTTTGTCCGGATACTTATGATTTTTAAAACCGGGTGGTTGCTCAACAAAAACTTCTTCTTGAATGACTCCATTCAAAAATGCACTTTTGACATCCATTTGAAATAGAGTAAAATTCTTATGACATGCAAAAGCAAGAAGCATACGAATTGACTCTAATCTAGCAACCGGGGCAAAAGTTTCTTCGAAATCAATACCTTCTTCTTGATTGTAACCTTGAGCCACTAATCTAGCTTTGTTACGCACAATTATACCATTTTCATCTATTTTGTTTCGAAAAACCCATTTTGTGCCAATTACGGTTTGTGAATTTGGTCTAGCAACTAAATCCCAAACATGATTTCTTTCAAATTGATTTAGTTCTTCTTGCATAGCTAGAATCCAAAATTCATCAAACTCGGCTTCTTTAAAAATTTTTGGCTCGATTTGTGAAAGAAATGCACAATTGTTATGAAAATTTCTAAAAATATTTCTTGTACTTATCCCTTTTGATGGATCACCAATGATGAGATCTTTTGGATGAGAAGGGACAAACCTCCATTCTTTTGGTAATGAAGTGTTGAGATCTTCATGAGGTTCTTCTTCATTTTGT
The DNA here is from genome assembly GCA_030279155.1 of Forsythia viridissima. Lineage (NCBI taxonomy): Eukaryota > Viridiplantae > Streptophyta > Magnoliopsida > Lamiales > Oleaceae > Forsythia > Forsythia viridissima. The sequence goes on along the minus strand of CM059041.1, from coordinate 44,484,163 downwards.
TGCATAGTTGTTTCCTCCTCATGTTGAATTTCAATGTTGTTTGGATTCCCTTTGTCTTGATTTTGAACGCTTAGTTGCTCAAATGGGATTTCCAAATCTTCATCATCAATGACTTTTTCTTGCCCAATTGAGTTAGTTTCATCAAAAACAACATGCATGGATTCTTCAACTACTAAAGTTCTTTTGTTGAAAACTCTAAAAGCTTTGCTAGTAGATGAATATCCAAGAAAAATTCCAATATCGGATTTTGGATCAAATTTTCCCAAGTTTTCTTTTGTGTTTAAAATGAAGCACTTGCAACCAAAAACTTTAAAATATCCAATATTGGGAATTCTATTTTTCCAAAGCTCATATGGAGTTTTGGTTTTCTTTCGACTCACCAAAACTCGATTTAAGATATAACAAGAAGTGCTTACGGCTTCGGCCCAAAAGTACTTTGGTAAATTGTTTTCATTCAACATGGTCCGAGCCATTTCTTGCAATGTTCGATTCTTTCTTTCTACTACACCATTTTGTTGAGGAGTTCTAGGAGCCGAGAAATTATGTTCATATCCATTGGATTTGCAAAAATTATCAAAGGCTATATTTTCAAATTCTCCACCATGATCACTCCTAATTGTGGTAATGGTGTATCCCTTTTCATTTTGGACTCTTTTGCAAAAATGTTTAAATGCATTTAAGGCTTCATCTTTTAAATTCAAGAAAATGACCCAAGTATATCTTGAAAAATCATCAACAATAACAAATGCATAATGTTTTCCACTTAAACTAGCGGTTCTAGAAGGTCCAAATAGGTCCATGTGGAGAAGTTGTAAAGGTCTTGAAGTAGAAGAGTGTTGTTTAAGTTTGAAAGAACTCTTTACTTGTTTTCCAAATTGACAAGCATCACAAATTTTATCTTTTTCAAACTTTATATTTGGCAACCCTTTTACAAAGTTGTTTTTGGAGATTTTTGAAAGTAAGTCCATGCTAACATGACCTAATCTCCTATGCCATAACCAAGAATCGTCCTTTATACTTGAAAGACATTTTATTTCCTTTTCAAGTTCAAATTCAATACATATGATGTAAACATCTTTACTTCGGCTCCCCATGAACAATACCTCTTTAGATATAGCATCCTCAATGAGGCAATTGGAAGAATCAAATTTAATGAGATAACCTTTATCACATAATTGACTTATGCTAAGCAAGTTATGCTTGAGGTTAGTAACTAATAAAACATTTTCAATAGATGGAGAAGAATGATTACCAATATTTCCAATGCCTATGATTTTTCCTTTGGCATTGTCTCCAAACGTCACATGACCTCCATCTTTTCTTTTGAGATTTGATAGCAAGGATCGATCTCCCGTCATATGTTTCGAACACCCACTATCCAAGAACCAATTGCTCTTGACTTTTTGTGGTACCTACAAAAATAATTTTAATTTTTGATTTTTGGTACCCACATAAGTTTGGGTCCTTGATAGTTAGAGCTTGTGGATTCTTTTATCCACTTGTGTTTCCTTTCAAAGAATAATTTCTTTTTAGTTAAGCAATTATAAGCAACATGACCATCTTTCTTGCAAAAACTACATGTGATGTTTTGTTGAGAAAACTTGGATGATTTTACAAAAATAGTTTCAAGGGATTTTTGTTTCAAGAGAGGTTTATATCCAATCCCTCCTTTGTTAAACACACATTTTTGCTCACCAAGCATTAATTCAAAATTTTTCTTTCCTTGGGTAAATTTGTGAACAATGCTTGTTAAATCAACCACTTTTTCTTTCAATAAAACATTTTCTTTAATTAAGGACTTATGATCATCTTTCTCTTTTTCAAAGTCCTTTTGAGCAATAAAAAGCTTCTTGACTACATTTTTCAACAAAGAGTGTTTATTGTTAAGAATAGAGTATTTTGACATAAGTTTCTCAAACTCTTCAAGAATTTCATCATAAGAAGAAGATAAGTCAAAGTAAGAGTTATTGTTATTTGTACTTACCTCATCCTCAATAGCCATGAAGCACATATTAGCGATTTCTTCTTGAATTTCATCTTCTTCTTGATCATCTTCATCACTATCATCCCATGTAGCTTGAAGTGCTTTCTTTTTGATGAACTTCTTCTTGTTTGGGCATTCGGTCCTCTTGTGACCGGGTTTGTCACAATCGTAACATATGATCTTTTTATTCTTTTCTTCACTTTTGTCTTCTTTCTTTTGAAATCGCCTATTGTTTCGAAATCCTCTCCATTTCTTGACAAGAAGAACTAAGTCATCAAGTTCTTCATCACTCATGTTTGTATTGGAAGATCCTTCATCATTTGTTGATTTCAAAGCAATTTGCTTCTTGGGAAGCTCCTTCATCTCTTCTTTGCTTCTCCTCGTTTTCTCCTTTGTTTCGGCATTGTTGAGCTCATACGTCATCAATGTTCCATATAGCTCCTCCAATGGATAAGTGTTGATATCTTTTGTATTCTCTATCAACATCCTCAAGGAGTTCCAATCTTCCAATAAAGACCTAAGCATTTTGCTCACAAGTTCACCGTTAGTAAACTTTCGATCAAAGCCCTTAAGGCCATTAATAATATCGGTGAAACGAGTAATCATATCAACAATAGGTTCATCTTGTTTCATAAAGAAATTTTCAAAATCTTTTGTCAAAAGATTTATTTTGGTTTCTTTAACCTTGTTGGTACCTAAGTGAGTTATCTCTAATGCATGCCAAATATCATATGCGGAATCACATGTGCTAATACGATTAAACTCATTTTTGTCTAAAGCACAATAAAGTAAATTTTTGGCTCTAGCATTCAAAGACAACTTTCTTTTATCCTCTTCATCATATTCCTCTCTAGGCTTAGAAGTAGTTTGGTCCGGTTTATCATCAATTTTGATAATTTTTGTAGGCACATATGGACCAAACTCAATGACTTCCCAAATGTTATAATCAATTGATTGAATATAGATCATCATTCTAGTTTTCCAATAATTGTAGTGGGAGCCATTAAAGAAGGGAGGACGATTTGTAGAATGACCCTCAAGGTTTTGAAAATTTTGGTTAGCCATTACTCAAGATTGTGAAATCAAATAAATGAGCACCTTGCTCTGATACCAATTGATAGCCCAAGAATAACTAACCAAGAGGGGGGTGAATTGGTTTTCTCAAACTTTTTCGAAAAATATTCTTAAAAATAAAATTTAAGAAATAAAAATTGATTCACTCAAATATAAGCACAATATAAGTAAATAAAAGAGAAGAGAGAGTGCAAACGATTTTTATGGAGGTTCGATCCAACCAATGATCTACGTCCCCCGTTACCAAGCTCTCCAACACGAGCACGGCCTTTCCACTATTTTGATTGACTTATGGTGCAATCCAAACCCTTACGATGTATCCGGTGACTTACAAACAAGGAGCACCGATCCTTATACAATATTGAGCTTTTGCACGGGACCTCAATATGACCCAAATATATGAAGAAATTGATTTGAGTATTTCTCTCTAGATGAATGATAGATACAAGTTTAGTTCTAAGAGAGACTAACACTTTAATGAATAGCAATGAATAAGGAAAGCTCAAGTGTTAGAAGAAAACTTTGTTGAGAAAGATGAATCAAAGGTTTGATTTAATCAAACAAAGTTTTTCAATATGAGATATTGAAGATATAAATACAATGAAGCTTTGGATGAAGTTTTTCAATATGATTCTCTCTATAAATGCTCTTATAAGTGTTGTTAAATGATAATAAATGAAGTGGTATTTATAGAGATGAATTTTCGTCACTTTCTGACCAAACGGATGACCAAACGGATGACCAAACGGTCGACCGGTCAGATTGGTCAGAACTAGCCGTTGAGCTGCAAAAAGTCAGAACGGACACTTTTTGGACAGTGACAGTCAAACGGTCGACCGGTTCATTTCAAACGGATGACCGGTTCAAACGGATGATCCAAACGGATGACCGTTTCTACAGTTTTGAAAAATAATTTTTGGCTTTGATACAAATATTTTATGCAAGTAATAATGACATGTGTTTTGTGCATAAAAATATTTTGAGCTTTCATTTATTTAATTGCTAAGGATTAAAGAGTTAATACCTTTACAATTTTATCTAAAAAATCTATTCTTCAATCTTGATCTTCGAATCTTGAATTTCGGCGGATCTTGAGATGCTTGAACTCTTGAATTGATTTTGACCTTGAACTTGTCATTGCATGAGAGTTCGATTTGTAGCACTTTGAATTTTTCTTAAAAATAAAATGTTAGAAAACATAACCAATTTGTTTGTAATAATCAAAACATTAAGGTTTAAAGTTAACCATAGGTCAACAGTATCAAGGTCACCAAGACTAGTGGATGTTATATGTTGAACCAATCACATTATGTTGAGAATGTGATCAAAAAGTTCAATCACTTGAACATCAAAGAGGTAAATACCATGTTTGATCCAAGTTTGAAACTTATAAAGAATGATGGAAGAGTAATAACACAACTTGAGCATGCAAGTGTTATAGGAAGTCTTATGTATGCGGTGCAATGCACAAGACCTGATATAACATTTGCAATTAGTAAACTTAGTAGGTTTACTAGCAATCTAAGTGAAGAATATTGGAAGGCTATTGGAATGGTTCTTGGTTATTTGAAGAAGACCAATGATCTAGGTCTCCAATATTCTAAATTTCTAACAATCTTAGAAGGATTTACCGATGTTAGTTGGATATCTAGTGTAGTGATAATAAATCCACCTCATGTAGGGTATTCACTCTTAGAAGATGTGCAATCTCTTGAAAATCCAAGAAACAAACGTGCATTACACACTCAACTATGGAATCTGAATTTGTAGCATTGGCTGAAACCGGAAAAGATGTTGAATGGCTTAGGGATTTAATGTATGAAATTCCATTGGTGGAGAATAATAATTCTTCTATATCTATCTTGTGTGATAGTCAAGCAACTTTAGCTAGAGCGTACAATTAAATGTATAACGATAAGTCTAGACACATGAGTCTAAGACATGACTATGTGAAGAAATTAATTAAAGATGGAATAATTTCACTCACTTATGTAAAGTCAAATGGGAATCTGGCTGATCCGCTTACTAAACTGCTCACAAGGGAGTTAGTGCGGACAACAACTAGTAAGATGGAGTTGAAACACCGTAATTAAATCCACCAAATGACGGAAACCTTACCTGATTATATTAACAAGTATAACTCAGGTTCAAAGGGTAATAACAAGTCATTTGATAAGTGAATAGTTTCAGCACTTATTTTTTTCTTAAACCCTATCATAGGTTATAAGTGATGGTTGTCATGAAAATGAGGGATGAGTTTCTATAACTCTTAATATAGTTCAGATTGTTGGATCAAGTATCTCTAAAAGTGACAAAGATTCTGCAAGAATTTTACCTATATGAACTTCGAGGTGGTGCCACCTTAATAGAGAGTTGGAGTTTATCTCTTAAAAGTTCATGAATATGAGGAGTGCAAAACCTTAAGAGCGCTAAACGAGATAGTTTGGAACTTAGAACACATGATGCTTGTGTGTGTGATTTCATCGGTATCATCACAAGGAATAACAGGTTCAAAGCTTTCATGCTACCTGAGATTTTGATGATATTTTGTGAGATTTACACTAAGGTTGGATTCAAATCGAAAGATATTCATACTTTATGCATAAGCATCGTTAAATTTGAGTTTGAGCTCATTATATAATTGAATAAGTTGAGGATTATTGTAATATTGTTCAATTTATATAATAAGTATTTGGAATCAAACATCTATGAGATGATATCAAGTAGGTGGAAAAAAATTTTTGTAACCTTTTGCTTTTGAAATTTTGGCAGCGTTTTAGAAAGTTTTGGCATCTTTTGGCTTGGTTTTGACACATATTCATGTATTGGACTTGATAATCTATAAATATAGATAGTTTTTATGTTGGAAATGAAATGAATTAACATCAAATACATAAACTTGCATCCAAATCAAAGATCAAAACTCATATTTCATAAAGTGTTCTTCAAGTTCTTATTCAAGTTCCTTTTACTTGAATTGAATTGATTTAAAAGTTTGTTTACTCCTACAAACTATTTGTCATTAAAGTCTTCAAACACTCATCTCGGTGGCGGCAGCAAATATTATTTGAGGACAGCGATTCCAAATCGTATTCAAACATTTCTTTTTGGTGGATTTTCTGTTTTCTTCTCTTATTTTGTTCTTCATCCTTTATTGTAAAACATCAAGGTCTATGAATAGTCTTCGAGCCTGTTTAGCCAAAGGGGCCTGATAAAAACATCCAAAATCTCAGAACCGTAGTTCCCTAGCACCATCAGGTAAGCACATTAGATTCCAAGCTGCGAGGAAATTTTCTGGTTTACTCCATCACCACCCCACCAGAAACACCTAATAATTGTCCGAATATCATTACACAATGTCTTTGACAGTTTAAAATACTCATAACATAAGTAAGGATGAACGACTTAATCAGCACCCCCCTCTAAAAACAACTCTCTCCAAATTCTTTCCAAAGCAAATCGAGAAATTAGAACCCAAGAAATCTATAAAATAAAATCTTGTATGTAAGATCTTCCACGAGAACCTTTAGAAATTCATCTAATCTCTCTTGCCCTTCGTTATTCTTTTGTTATATATATTTTTTTTTTTATCTTCCAATTCAATTGCATGCAAAAAAAAAAAAAATGAAAATTCTTACATGAATGGAAGAGATACGAGAAAACTTTAGGAGTGAAAGAAAATAATCTTTCTTTATTTTGAGAATCTAAAGTCTTCACAAATCAAACGAGTATACTGGAGATTTTTTTATTTTTAAAAAAATAAATTTACTATTTATACTTTCTATCAAAAAATCTCCAATAAATAGAGAATTTTTAAAAGTCATTTTCAATTTGAACCCATGACTATAAAGACTTCTAAAGAATTAATTGAACCCTGTGTAATTTTTAAAGACTTTTTAAAATTATATATAAAATCTACATTGAATATCTTCTACTTTTAAATCCATCATACACTTTTTAAATCATTAAAAGTTTATAAGAGTCCCAATTAATTACACCCATAAATATATATATTGTAACTACCGAAGAAGCGCATATCCACCATATCATCCTTAGTTTTGATCTACATAGCAAACAAAAAGAAAAGAAGATCGAGAGAAGATACGTTTTTAAAGCATAAAATAAGCAGAGAAGAAAACTAACCGAAACAAGCGAAAGTAAATCGACAATAAAGAAGATTAGAAAAGTGATTACAAATAGAGTAGATAATCTCACTCTTAGACTCGTGCTTAATTATGAATATAAGTCTTATTAAAAATATGAAGACTCATGCTATAGAAGTTAAATTATTGAATTCAATCTATTATATCTATATGAACATTCAAGCATTTTCAAAAGACAGTGTTGAGAGAGAGAGAGAAAGAGAGATTTTTACTCGAAGAAATCTAAACCTATGAAATTAGTATTTTAAGAAACCGATAAATCTCTCAAAACAAACTATACGTTTGTATAATAAATTAATGGGATTTTGGCGCAAATGGTCTCTAACCTTTGCCTTTAGTATGGAATTGGTTCCTAATGTTTATTTTTTGACAAACAAGTCCCTAACCTATGTGTTTTGGTGCAAAATTGGTCCTTAAAAGATGAAAAAGACAAATATACCTTTAGTTTTAAGTAGAAAAAATTGTATGTAGATTCCTAATCATTACAAAATGTGCAAATAGGTCCAATACTTTTATTTTTTATAACAAAATTAAAGAAAACTAATGATTTTTTTAATGAAATTAACACTTTAGTTTTAAATATGTCAAATAAAATTATTATTTTTATTATTAAGTAATTATATTATTTAAAATTTAAACTTTTATTTTATTGTTGTATAAAAAAAATAACTTTGTCACAAACTTTATGTTCAAATACTTTTATTTAATTGAGTTATATGTTTATTAACTACAAATATTAGAGATCCAACTATATTCTTCATATTTTAATTTATCGTTTTATATTTGTTCAAAATAAAACATATAATGTATAAATTAATTTTTATTAGTACTTTTATGTTAAATAAAAATATAATAAGATTAGTTCAATATCATAAAATTATATACGTCATTTTGTTATTTATTTAACTTAATTTTTAGAGTAAAGAGGGAGAAAAAAATTTATAAGTAAAGAGGGAGAAAAATGATTTATTTTCTCCCTCTTTAAATAATATAATTACTTAATAATAAAAATAATAATTTTATTTGATATGTTTATTACTAAATTGTTAATTCAAAAAAAAAAAACTCATTAGTTTTCTTTATTTTTTTTTATAAAAAATTACATATTTGCACATTTTGTAATGATTAGGAATCTACATACAATTTATTCTAATTAGAACTAAGGGCATATTTGTCATAAGAACCAATTTCGCACCAAAACACATAGGTTAAGGACTTGTTTGCCAAAAAATAAACGTTAGGGACCAATTCCACAATATGGGCAAATGTTAGGGACCATTTGCGCCAAAATCCCTAAATTAATCAACATTTTATTCATTTGCTGCTTGGGTTAAATACAAAATAATTTAACATATTTTCGTAAGATTAAGGAACGCTAATTGGCTCCAAAACCCCCCTATAATAACTAAATGCAGCTAATTAATACAATTAAAAGTCAAAATAAATAAACATAAATTAAAATACAACTAATAATTAGCCACGTAACAGACAAAGTCTTTGCTTTTTTGACTGTCATCACTAACAATTCCATATTAACCATCTAAGTAGAAGTATCACAATATATACAAGAGTTATGTCTGTTCCAGTGATAACAAAAACCAAATAATGAAACAGAAGGAAACCCTACTAGCAAACGAAAGTGAGAGAGAAAATGCCAAGCCAAACAAGACATTTGTCTATCTTTATCCTCTTTTCGGGGGCTCTCCAGGTTAGACCCACGGCTCGGCCATCACCTAATTTCACATGTTAAAATTTCTGAACTTGTCGTCTGGAATGTAGAAATCAAACTTGACATCAACAGAACCAGAACTTTCTCCAGTATCTTTGTACTCAATGTTTGTTATTGCTCCGATTTCATCCTCGACTAGATATTCTGATCTCACCCGACGCACTGGCACAGTGACAGAGTAAATGGTGCCAAGATCTGGATCAGTTGAGACACTCAGTTGAACTTTATCCTGTGATTCTATCTCCACGAAATCAGATAGTGCACTCACAACATTACTTACAATCTTTTGTTTTGCCTCATCGCTGACTGCACATCGATCAGAGAAGAGAATCATCTTCAACCGTTGCTTTGCAATATTAGCATTGGAATTTCTTCTTGATGCGGGTGATGGAAATATTATCTTCCATGCCAAGCTTAAACGCTCAAAGAAGTTCATATTAATAGCATTAAGGAGGAAGTTCTCGACTTCCTGGCTAATGGGATTTGTCGAAAGCTTATATTCTTCAAAAATCCCAATGGGCCGTTTACAATGACAGCGAGTACTTTGGCCATCAAGTATCATACGAGAATATCTTGGCATAGTCTCAGAAACACTAGATCCGCCATTAAGGAACACACTACAATCCACCTGTAGTGCAGCACGAGATCATCTTTAAGAAAAATAATCTCCATGTAATTGCCAATTACAATTACAAGCAAGGTTGGAAATATTACATTCTGTTTTAACGAGTTACCTAATTTCTGAATTCAAAATGAAAAGAAACAAAGATGACAGAATATCATGAAAGATATATATCAACCTTTGGAACATAGCAACTTTACATGTATAAAACATTTGCAATCACTTTCTGATTCTCATTAATTTTTTTCGAATGATATAATTGTTGAAGACAAAATCTAAATGATATTCATGTGGCTCTCTCTATCAGCTTAAGCTTTTAGATCAAGTGGCTCAACATTGTATCGGGCAAAGGTGTCCTGGTTCAAGTCTTACTGCAACCAATTTAATGAAATTATGCACGTGTTAGACTCTGGGGAAAAATGAACCCAAATTGCATGTGAGAGATGTGTTGAAAACAAAATTTAAATGATATACATGAGGTCCTCTTTAACAACTTAAGCTTTTATATTAAATGGTTCGACAATATTTTATGGACGACTATGGGACTGCAAAGGAACCAAGACAAATACATAATACTTAGGAATTGCACTTGTAATTAAAGATATCTCAACTCCACAACGGCTATATAAAATCCACTTTTTCTATACCAAGGGACATATATCACAAAGGTTCAAGTCCTGTTTAAGTATCTCATTTCATGTAATGCTAGGCCAGCATCTTCATCTAGGCTTACCGTTTATACTAATCCTATCACTTTACCAAACATGCTGGACTGATTATCAGGAATCCACCTATTACGGAAGTGCTTTGGCAGTCCCACCAAGTCTTCCAGTTAATTAGATTTAAATGGTTCCATTGTCTTTTCTAAATAATTTCCTTTCCGCATTAAACCACAAGTTGGAAGAATAAATCTTGGACTTCGCCAAGTGAACTTAAATCTTTAAATCTTCAGACAATTCAAAAAATAATAAGTTATCAAGAGAGGGATATAAGATGCACAAGTGTGACAGTTGAACAATATCAGGAAGGAAAAAAAAAAGTTAGAATCTTGTACACCGTATAGTCCATTAGGATCTAATTGTGTACCAAACATGCATTACATGTATAGACGTATAAGAACTTTACAATTCCTGAAAAAATGAAAAATCTTCGAGAAAGGAAATCTAAACTAGCTACCTACCTCAAAAATATAAAAAGAAATAAAGGAATAAAGAAATAAAAATAAATAAAACAAGTCAAACATAAGTATTTAATTTGCACTAGAGGTTGTTGCTTCAGAAAGTACATCATTACGTCGGAAACAAATTATATGCAGAGTTAGAAATAAGAAAAACTTGACAACAAGGACAATCACAGGAGACACCAACACGAAGCATCAGTCAATAGAAACATTCCTTTTCGATGGGTAAAATGTTTGTCAAACACTATCTTAGATATTCTTGGTCTATGTACGCATTAAATACATATCTAGAGAGCAACCAATTTAGAAAGAAAACCAATGATGCAAAACATTGATTTTTACAGCATTATTGTGTCTATTCCCCTTTGTAATTCGTCCGGAATGCAAGGTCCCAACAGGTGCTTAGATTCTACTCGTGCCGTTCAGTCAACCACTCAAGTAATGCAGGATAATTTAAGATAAAGCAAAATGAGAATGGAATGAGAAAATTTGGATTCTATTTCTATATATGCCGTGTTTAAATTATTAGATTATACAGGCAGGTCTCACTTTGCTTGGATCAATCTGAAAAGATACACAAAGTAAAACCATCACTAGATATGCCCATTGTATTCCATCAAATTATGGGAGAGTGGAAAAATGTGTCTGAAATTACTTGGCAAAAGAAATTTGCTTTTTGCAGCGGTAAGAAATATTTCAAGATTGCATGAAGGTGAAATCCTCCAAAACAACAATGTAAACCTGAAACCCATTGTAACAAATTTTCATAAACATAAATTATCTCTATGTTTTCTAAAAATGAGTGCCAATAGCAAGCTTGGAAACAAAATTTCCGGACTCTCTAGCAGTATAACCACATATTAATATATCCAGCAGCTCCACCATCAAAAAATTCGCAATTTCCTGAATACCCGAGAAGTATCCATTAAAACTTAGGCCCGAAAAAAAAAAAAAAAGAACCAACCCACCAATTTCCAGCATTGTTGCAATTTTCCGACACCATCATCACAACATGAAACCACGTCAAGATAAAATGAACTTAAGAAGCGCAACAATAGGAGAGTAAGGACAAAACGAACCTTGGAAGGAGGCAAGTGCAGTGAGGTGCGAAGAGGGTTGGATTTGTAAGGAACCATAGCTGCAGAGACCCTTAAATCTCCTGATATCGCCATTACTCTATACTTTTTGTGTAGGTTTTTGTCGAATTTGCTCTCTAGCTCACTAGGGTTTGCGAGAGAGTAGAGGAGTACTTTAAGCGACGTCGTTTGGGCTTGGAGCTTTGGGATTATTGTGCTGCATTGACTAATTGGCGCGTGTTACCACGGAAATTATTTATCGCCAGTATTTACAGCGAGCGTCGAGATATTTCAATTGTTTTGACTTAAGCCCATATAAATCTTAACTAATGTATTTGGGCGTATAATGTATTCCGTTTTAGTTCTAAATTAAAATTTAACTCCTACGAGTCCCGTACTTTAAATTGTTTGCTTCAATTACATAAGATAAAAGGTGTAAATCCAAAAATAACTTCTTAGTTCTATTTTTTCTCTTCCAGGTACTTGATATGTGTTTCTAGCTTCTTAATCTCTGCTTCCAACTCTCTTAAAAATTGCAAGTCATTTTCAAAAGTGGATGAGGAAGTGGAGCGATAGAATTCTTGCAGAAAAGTGGATGACAAGAAGAACACAATAGTATGTTATCAGAAATTAGAGCTGATGAAGAAGAAGAACACATTAGTGAATAGAGAAGGAGTGTGTGTGTGTGTGTGTGTGTGTGTGTGTGTGTGTGTGTGTGTGTGTGTGTGTGGAAACAGTAGTTAATATAAAATGATGGAAGATATTTGTAAATAAACCAATTTGTTTCTAAGTTTTCAGATGCAGTGGTGGAGGCATATAAACACATGGGGTACACACTTGTGACATAACGACAATTTTTAACGAAATCTGTCATTGGTGACGTGTTTTGTAATTAATCGATAGGTTGAGAATGTCTGTTACTATAAATATTGATTGGAGTAGATTAGTAACAGATTGAAAAAGTATGTGACGCAAATTAAAAAATTTTCAAAAATAATAATCAAAATAAGTATTAAAGTAAGTCAAATTAAAGTTGGATTATTGACTTTTGGTCAACTAATGAACATTTGGACGAAATTCGTTAAGAGGTCCTTCAGGTATACATTTATTTAAAGGTTTTGGACATATGTGTTAAGATTAGAAAGTTTGAAACTTTTGATGCATTTTTGAAAGATTTTGAACCTTTACTGCAAATTCTTCTATATTTTTTTATGCCCAAAATAGTTTCAAGATGGAATTGTGTACTGCAAGCGCTCGGCAACAAACGAAAAGAATTATTTGCGCCAATAAAGATTGAAATATGGATGTTATTGTTAAAAATAGAAGGATATGTTCTCAATCCGCAGTAAAGACAAATGATAAAGACTATTTGTACAAAATATTCATTAAATATGTAGTTGAAAATAAATTTTAAAAAAAAAAAAATTAAAACAAAACTATGTCAAACATGCTCTAAATATTAATCTCTAACAAATTTATATATAATACTTTCACCACTTCAGTAAAAATAAATCTGTTACCAATAGTAAGATTTGAATTATAGATGTTGTTATGTACCGATCCTACCTGGCAGCCCACGGGGGCAAGCTAGTCCCACCCATGTGCCACGTAAGCGTAGTCGAGACAAATACACTTTGGCCTAACCCTCCTCCGAGGCTGTCTGGACCCTAACCCTTTCTGTCTGGACCGAGGGAACAGGTTACCGAGGCTCAAGGGGCAGAACGGCTCAATTGGCCGACCCTGGTTGCGTGCCCAGGAAGCCTTCCTGTGATTCAACCTCGAAAAGATTGATGGGACCGCCTGCCTTTCCTGTGATTCAACCTCGAAAAGATTGATGGGACCGCCTGCCAATGCGGCTTGTCATGATCATAGCCCCTTAGTTCGCGGCTAAGAGTGACTTTCCCATCAATGCTCATGACGTGACACCAAAGATGTGACTTAAGAACCCACCAGATGAAACCACGTGTCGCGCATCGAAGGGGATTATTCTTGCAAGAATTTGCCTATAAATACTAAGCTCATTTCCACAGAAAAGGGATGTTGAAAATATTACTCTCACCATAGATCTATCAAGCCCTCCATTCTAACCATTCTTAAGTGTCTCATCCACCTGGTAATTCGTTAGTTAGAGACCCTCAAGCTATCACCTCTACCTTAAGAGTGCCCTTAACCTTTTGTTATTGTTCTACCCGAACCGAGGTTTATCTACGTGGTTGAATAAACCACGTGGCAGTCTTAGTAAGAGGAAAAGTACACGTGGGCGGAGGTAGCGTGAGGATCCTGTTATGTACCGGTCCTACCTGGCAACCCACGGGGACAAGATAGTCCCACCCACACGCCACGTAAGCACAGTCGAAACAAATACGCTTTTACCTAACCCTTCTCCGAGGCTGCTTGAACCAAGGAGGCAGGTTACCGACGCACATGGATCGGAATGGATCGGAACAGCTTCATTGGCCGACCCTGGTTGCGTGTCCAGGAAGCCTCCCTGCAGCTCAACCTTGAAAAGATTGATGGGACAGCCTGCCAATGCGGCTTGTCATGATCACAGCCCCCTAGCTTGCGGCTGAAAGTGACTTTCCCATTAATATTAATGACGTGACACCAAAGATGTGACTTAAGAACCCCTTAGATTGAGCCACGTGTCGAACATCAAAGGGGATCAGTCCTATAGAATTTGCCTATAAATACTAAACTGATTTCCACAAGAAAATGACGTTGAAAATATTACTACCACCATACATATAACAAGTCCTCCTTTCTAATTACTTGGAAGTGCTACAACCATCTGGGAATTTGTTAGTAGGAGGCCCTCAGGCTTTCACCTTTGCTTTAAGAGTGTTTTCTACCTTTTATCTTCCTTCCATCCGGACGGGAGGTGATCTACGTGGTTGAATAAACCACGTGGCAATCTTAGTGAGAGGAAAGCACACGTGGGCATAGGTAGCGTGGGGATCCTGTTGGCAACCATTTTTGGGGGTCAACAGATTGGCGCCGTCTGTGGAAAACATGACAAAAAGCTTCTTTTTCCTTGAACGAAGGAATTTCCCTGAACAAGGGATCAACCGACCCACAAAATGAGTGGAAGCAACGAGGAAGAAAACCCGAGAAGAACCAGGCCCGCAACAAACGACGAAGTCAGGGCTGAAGAAGCTCTCCGGCGGAGGCGAGGAAGGAGGCCTCCCACAAACCTGGAACGAGAAATGAGAACGATGGCCGCCAGCGTGAGGCAGCTGGCTCAGCACCACGCGCAAATGCAGGGGTACATCCAAATGATGCATGCAAGGGGTGAGAACCGCCCTCAAGAGTCTGATCCAGACGATCCCGAGGAAGAACATGAAGTCAACAGCAGGCACCCCCATGATCAGCAAGTCGGGGAGAGAGGCCTCCCACGCCAGGACCAATGAGAGAGGAGACAAAACCGCGGCTTCGGAAAGAAGGCCCCAGCCCACGATGTCCGCCAGTGTGTTTGAAAGGCTAGGCGAACAAGGGAGTAGGAGATGCCCACAAGAGAACCCACAAATGAGGGAACTGCCCCCAAAGTCCTCCTAAAAATAGGCAGGAAAGGAGGGCGAGGGAAGCCGAGGCTAGGGAAGAGTCGGATTACCAACCGTACGCACCCCAGCCAACCATGCAACCACAGCACCAACCTCAGAACTATGGGAGCGAACAGCAAGCCCAGCACCTCCTCCCATTCCTTCCAAGAGCCAACATTCGGGCAGAATATCCGAGGCCCACAAGATCATTCGAGGTGGATGACGACGACGAGAACCTCCCTTTTTCGGCCGGAATCAGGAGTGCGTCCATCCCCCACGAGTTCCGCGTGCCCAAGATTGCCCCTTACACGGGCAGGGGAGATCCCTTGGATCACGTGAACACCTACAAAATGGAAATGAGCCTTCGAGGAGCCACTCCGGCCTTGAAATGCAGGGCCTTTCACCTGACATTGTCAGGAGGAGCGAAGCGATGGTACAACAAACTAGTCACAGGAAGCATTTCAAGCTGGCCAAAATTGAAAAAGACGTTCATAAACTACTTCTCTTCTCAAAAACCCGCATCAGCCCCGGTCCAACGCCTCCACGACGTAAGGCAGGCCCCAAGTGAACCACTGCAAAGTTACCTGGGCCGTTTTAATGAAGAAATGTTGTTCTGTGAAAGAATAACAGATGCCGAGGCCTTGTCCGCCCTGAAGGCAGGACTAGACATGAACCACCCGTTCTGGAGGGATGTCCGCAATAAGAACCCGGCCACCTTTGACCAACTGGTGGAAATGATCACCGAGGAGATAACCAACGAGAATATGATCCTCTATAGGAATCGAGGCGGGTTGGGGGCCAACCCAGCATCAAGAGCCGGGTATGTCCAAAATCCCAACAGGGCTGCTCCACAGCACAATCCACGGCAGAGAAATTACCCATCCGACCCAAATGCCGGGATGAGTTACGTGGCCTCTGCACAAGAGGGCCTGCTCCCTCCCTACACTGCACCGATGCCTCCTACCCCGGTGGTCGGATTATACAACTATGGCATGTCCCCGTCCACCTATTATGAAGCCGGGACCAGTGCACCTCCGGCAATCCCTACCCCTCAGGTGACACAACCGAAGTACTGCTGTGTCCACCGAAGCTATGGACATAGCACGGACGACTGTCGAGAGGTGGAAGATCTTGCCAATAGAAGGGTGGCCAACCCAGGGCACAAACGCGGCACAAACACCAGATGAGGAGATCAGGCCCCGGCAAGAGGGCGCGGAACCCATTTTCAAGACAGGCGCTCCCAACAGTGGGATAGAAGGCCCCCGGGTCATGAGCAACGGTCGAGGCGCAATTCAAGAAGCCCGGCCAGACAACCTCGGTTGGAGCGCGACACCGTACCTCGCCAGATCAAAGGGCCAGAAAAGGCTCCGATTCGAGAAATAGACACTATCCATGGAGGACCTTACATCGGAGGGCAAACACGAAATGCCCAGAAGAGCTATGCCAAAGAGGCCGAAGGGGCCCAGTTGACTAACTGGCTCATCAATAGCAGGCCATCGGGGTCAAAAAGAGCCGATCCGATTACGTTCACGGAGGAGGACATGAAAGGCGTACATTACCCCCACTGCGATGCTCTTGTAGTGAGGGCAGTCGTGTCCCAAAACGGGCTAGGGAGAATGCTTGTAGACAACGGCAGCTCCGTAAATGTCATTTTCCTAAGCACTTATGAGCAAATGAACGTGGATGTCCCACTGGAACCATCGACTGAGCCCCTTTACGGGTTCACTGGTGATTGCGTAACCCCGAAAGGGATAGTGCGCCTCGCCGTTAGCATGGGAGAAGAGCCACTCGCGTCCCATACTTTCATGGAGTTCCTGGTGGTTGACAGGAGGTCGGCTTATCACGGAGTCTTGGGCCGACCGGCATTGAAAGAACTTTGGGCAGTGACTTCCATCCATCACCTCTGCATGAAATTCTCCACCGAAGGGGGAACAGCAACAGTGCGAGGCAATCAACCCGAGGCTAGGAAGTGTTATCGGAACGCCTTAAGGAAAGCAGAGAAGAAAGAGGTTAACATGACTCTGCTAGATGTAGAAATGGCAGAGACAGTGGCAGAAGAACCGGGGGATATTACAATGGAGGAAGCGGCAACCCCCGATGACATTGATCCAAGAATAACGGGGGCCGATTCCCAAACCTCCTCCAACGGAGAATTGGAATGTTTTCAGGCGGATGGTAACGACCCGACTAAGAATCTTCAGATAGGGAAAAATCTCCTTAAAGAGACCAAAGAAGTCCTGAAAAGGTTCCTTCGAGAAAATCTGAATGTCTTTGCGTGGAAACACGAGGATATGGTGGGGATCGACCCAAAGGTAAATTGCCACCACCTCAATATCGACCCCAAGTTCCCATCACACAGGCAGAAAAGGAGGCCACTGAATGCTGAAAAGTACGAGGCCCTGAAGGAATAAGTAAACATACTTCTACAAAGCAACTTTATACGAGAAGCCAGATATCCGAAGTGGGTATCCAACCCAGTGTTGGTTAAAAAGCCAAATAGAAAAATGAGAACTTGCATAGACTTCTCCAACCTCAACCAAGCTTGCCCCAAAGATAGCTTTCCGCTGCCTCGGATTGATCAGCTGGTCGACGCAACGGCGGGACACGAACTCCTGAGTTTTATGGATGCCTACTCGGGATACAATCAAATTTCGATGTATCCACCAGATGAAGAACACACGTCATTTGTAACAGATAAAGGTCTATATTGCTACAAGGTCATGCCCTTCGGCCTGAAAAACGCCGGGGCGACGTACCAGAGGCTCGTCAATAAGATGTTCGCCTCCCAACTTGGCGTGACTATGGAGGTATATGTAGACGACATATTGGTTAAAAGCTCCAAGGCAGCGGACCACATACGCCACCTCGACGAGGCCTTCCAAGTCCTTCGGGCGTATAAGATGAGACTGAATCCCTTGAAATACACGTTTGGGGTGGCCTCTGGGAAGTTCTTGGGATACTTAGTCAACCAAAGAGGAATAGAGGCCAATCCTGAAAAGATCAGGGCATTGATCGAAATGAGTTCACCTAGGAAGCCTAAGGATGTACAATGCTTGACGGGGAGAATGGCGACCCTCAGCAGGTTCGTCTCCAAAGCAACGGATAAGTGCATCCCTTTCTTCAAGATCTTGAAAGGAGGCACAAGGTTCGAATGGACAACAGAATGTGAAACCGCGTTCCAGGCCTTGAAAGAACACCTCGGGCACGCACCTCTGTTGTCCAAACCGAAAGCGGGCGAGCCCCTACTGTTATACCTTGTCGTCTCTGAAGAATCGGTAAGCTCAATCCTGATCCGAGAGGAAAAACACCAACTGCCTGTCTACTACGTGAGTAAAGCCTTATTGGGGGCGGAGAAGCGCTCCCCGGATATGGAGAAGTTAGCGCTATCACTAGTCACAGCCTCAAGAAAGTTAAGGCCATACTTTTTAGCGCACAGCATCCATGTCCTTACCAACTACCCGTTGAGGCAGGTCTTGCAAAAGCCAGAGGCCTCAGGAAGATTGCTAAAGTGGGCCATTGAGCTCAGCCAATTCGACATTGTTTACAGGAGAAGAGCAGCCATCAAGGGACAGGCCCTGGCCGACTTTGTGGCAGAATTTACCAACCTCCCCGACGTGGACGACCCTATGGCACTAGGTGAACCACCTACTTGGTGCATATTCGTAGATGGCTCCTCAGGAGACATGGGCTCTGGAGCCGGACTAGTCCTTATAAGCCCAGAAGGTCACCGGTTAAATTGCGCCATCAGGTTCGATTTCAAAGCCTCAAACAATGTCGACGAATATGAGGCACTCCTGGCTGGTATTCGCCTCGCCATCGAAATGAAGGTGCAAAGGCTCTCAACGTCGAGCGACTCCCAGCTCGTTGTAAGCCAAGTAAACGGAAGCTTCACCGCCAGGGAGAAAGTGATGGCCGCGTATCTCAAGCTGGTAAGAAATCTTCTTCTCCGCTTTGATAAATTTGAGATAATCCACGTACCCCGAGCCGACAACTCCAATGCAGACGCGTTATCCAAACTGGCCAGCAGTAAAGATTCGGAGCTCCTCAAAACGGTTCCAATCGAGCACCTCATCCGACCCTCCATCGATGCTGTTGAAGAAATACTATCAATTGAGGAGGGTCCCACATGGATGGATCCTATCCTCGCTTTTCTCAAAAATCAAACCCTCCCGAGCAATACGACTGAGGCAAGGAAGTTGAAAAGGAGGTCAGCACACTTCCTACTTTCGGACGACGTCCTATATAAGCGAGGCTATTCTTCACCCCTCCTCAGATGCGTCAGCTCCGGCGAGGCAGATTATATCCTCAGAGAAGTCCACGAAGGAATATGTGGTAACCACACCGATGGAATGGCCCTGGCCCAAAAGATTCTAAAGCAAGGATACTTCTGGCCCACTCTGAAGAAAGACGCCCTACTTCATGTCAGGAAGTGCGATAAGTGTCAGCGCTTCGCCACAATTCCGAGACAGCCTCACCAAGAACTCACAGTTGTGTCTAGCCCTTGGCCTTTCGCCAAATGGGGGATAGACTTCATAGGCCCAATGCCCAGGGGTAGGGGAAACGCTTGCCACGCCCTAGTCGCTATCGACTATTTCACAAAATGGGTTGAGGCAGAACCAATGATGAGAATCACAGAGGCCAACACTTCCAAATTCTTGTGGAAAAACATTATTTGCAGGTTTGGCATTCTCCATTCTCTGGTCTCAGATAATGGGAAGCAGTTCGACAACAGGAAGGTCAGGAACTTATGCGAAGAACTGGGAATCGCAAAACACTTCTCAAGCCCCCACCACCCGCAGGCTAATGGCCAAGTCGAAGCAGTTAACAAAACCATCAAGTACACACTCAAGCGAAAGCTTGAGGCCTCCAAAGGGGCATGGGTCGATGAGCTTCCTCACGTTCTTTGGGCTATCAGAACCACGGCTAGAACCCCTACCGGGGAGACCCCCTTCTCTATGGCTTACGGGTCCGAAGCTATGTGCCCGGTCGAAAGCGGCATACCCTCTCCCCGTCGGCTAATGTTCAATGAAAAAACCAACGATAACCTGATAAGGACGAGCCTAGACCTAATAGACGAGAAAAGAAGCGACTCCCAGGTCCGATTGACTTCTTACCAAAGGAAAATGGCAAAATACTTCAACAAGAGGGTAAGAAAACGATCGTTTCGTCTCGGAGACCTTGTCTTAAGAAGAGTATTTTCATCTTCAAAAGAGGCAGGGGTAGGAACCTTGGGCCCCAACTGGGAGGGTCCCTACCGAATCACCGGTGAGACGCGACCCGGAACCTATAGTATCGAAGACATGTGTTGTAAACGACAGCCCCACCCATGGAACGCTGAGCATTTGCGTCGATATTATCAGTAGGTCAGGAATGGGGTTCGTTGCTTACACTTCAGATGTTTTTATAGTCCGACCGCCCCCTTTTTGTACTTATTGTATTGTCAAGATGTTTATTTTCAAGTTTTATAATCGGAGCAACCAATTCGCAGAAGGGCAAGCCAGGCTCATCGGTTGAACAATATATAACTATACTTAACCTATTCTATATGAATGCTGCGTAACAAAATAACGAGATCCGAAAAGAAATTTCATTTCATCACAAAAATCCTATCTATTACAAATATTAGTTATCCTCCTCGCTACCAACATCGGGCGGGGGAAACTTAGTTACAAGAGATCCTATATCTAAATCAGAGAACTCAGTTCGAAGGGAGGCAAGTACTTCCTGATGCCCAACCCTGGCAAAATAGTTGGAAAAATTAGTGTAGGCCTCGGTCTTATGAAAATTGGCCACAAAATCAGCCTCCGCGCTCTCTAGTTTCGCCTCCAGCTCACCCTTCTCGGCTGCCAAACGAGCAACATCTGACTTAGAAGACACCAAATCCCCCTTCAAATTTTTGAGCTCCTCATCGTGGGACCTGGCCTCATCCAAGAGCCTTTTCTTCTCCTTGTTGGCAGCCTCTAGAGCCTCGGCAGCCACCTTCTGAGCAGCGTTGGCATTGTCCAACTGCTTTGTCAAATTCAAAACATTAGAATCTGAATCCCGCAGATCGGCCTCCAACTGCTCATAAGCAGTGCGAGCACTGTCCAGCGCTGCCTGCAGACCTTCGAGAGCCTGCTTATGCTCTTTTTCATGTTTGGAGGCTTGGGCGCTAAGTTTCCGTTGCTCCTGCATGCGCGTCTGGAACTCTCCCAGGACCTTCATCTGCATTGCCGAAGCGCGGATCGCTGAAGCCAGGCTCGCCTCCAAAACATCCTCCAACTCCCCATGAGAAGAAAACTCTTCCCATTTAGGGGTGAAATATTTCTTCACGGCCTGGGCGCCCATTGAGGGGTAAAAGGGCAGAGGCCGAAGGTCGTTGTCAGGAATCCTGGCTCCGGTGCTCTCGATCAACTCCCGTAGCTTCTTCCGGGAGTCATAGGGCCCCCCACCAGTGCCTCCCACATTCTGGGACTTGGGAGGACCTTCCAAAACTACCTCCCCCGAGGTGTTCACCGCCAAGGTACGCTGACCTACCAACATTTGGCACGCCTCGTCCTCATCGGCCACCTCCACAGCTTTCCCCTTCGCCTGTGGAGCTTCAGACGAAGTTGCCCTCATCCTTTTCTTCCTCGTCAAATGCACATCTCCCTCCGGAGCACTGGTGTCGTCAACTTCGATCACCTTCGAGGCCTCAGCACCTCTCTTATGTCCCTCTCGACTCAAATCCTCTACGATCTTCTTCTGACGAGCCTCCTCCTTAGAACCGGCCGCCAGAACCCTCGGATTCTGCTTTGACAGTCGAGCCAAGGTTGGTCTCGGGCGCTTCCCTTGCTCCAGCTCAGCTGCGAAACCGAAATATACCAGTGTTAGCATCATACAAAATGAAATTTGTATGAAGCCAGGACATCGGAAAATTACCTTTAGAGGCCATCAAACCCAACTCACTTAAACAGCGTTGCCTGTTCAGAAGGAACCCGTACCGCCTATTCGACGGAGGCGTCTGATAAATTGACCGAATCACGTCTAGGAGTTCCTCGGATATCTCACAACGCGGAAGTGCTCCTGAAAAGAAAAAGAAACACATCAGAACATATAGCAACCGCCTCGAATGCAAACGCTTCCACGTTCCTCACTCACTGGCAATTCCATAAAAACTGGACACATCCAGTTCCGGCTCTGGGTCGTCCATTACCCTCTGCCAATTTCCCGTCACCCAGAACCAGGACTCTTTCCACTGTTTAATAGAGGAGGGGCAGTCTGTCACGAGGGGTTTGTGTGCTCCCCACGGGAAAAAATAATACCACCCGAGCTCCTCCTCTCTATCTTTCTTCCTCGGCAATTTCCTTGGTTGGTACAAAGTCTGGAATACGTGAAGGGGCATCTCCAGCCCAAACGAATGTCTGAACCACAGGTACAGACTCCCTGCCATCTGGCTCCACCCGTTCGGAGCCACCTGTGTTGGAGCCAACTCGTAGGCCCGCAGAATCCTTCGGAAGAACGGATGTAAAGGGAGTCGCAGGCCACCAACGAAGGCGTTGAGATGCAAGGCGATACAATCCCTCCTCGGCACACAAGCACGTTCGTTCGGCTCCGAAAGTATGAGTTCGATATCCCCCGGAATCCGATACTGCTCCCTCAGAGACACCAAGTCCCCTTCCACCATTATTGAAGGGACATCCATGGCAGTCCACCTAACTGGGTCGGCCATAAAGGGATCCGTCCCCTCTTCTACATTCGGCGTTAAAGACATATCCATAGCCTCGCCGGTCGAGCCAGAAACGCCTCTAAGGGGCAACACACCGGCCATGGAAGGGGACACAGGTGGGGACCCCTCGTCCCCAACGCGCCCAGTAGCCCCATCTTCAGTAAACGTCACAGACATTGCTAATATAAAACAAATTCAATAAGTAAAGGGGCTTGAAATTTAAGGGTTTACCTAAAACCTAAAATCTCCATCGGGAATACGGAAGATAGACCAGTCGCCGGAAGTGTTCGCCGGAAGTTATCGTCTGAAAATCTCTCAAAATCTCTCAAAAAGCGTAAGTGTGCGAATGAAACTTCCACTCAACTATATATAGGCGATGAACGTTAATCCCCCACCCTTGGATCTTATCAAGACCCATCCCCACCGTGCAAACCCCTGAGAACATCCAGACCGTCCAAATCCAGCGATCATTGCAATCGAGGGTCAGCATGCCTGCGTATATCCCACTCGCGCAAGAGTCACCCCCCCTTGAAAATACCAACGCCCCCAAAATTAAATGCAGGTATCATCATTACCTGCAGCTGTCCTGTCATCACGTCCGAAGAGACGTACGGCGGGAATTCCAATCGACAAAGTACCCCATAGACACGCCATCCCGAGACTCGGCTATCCAAATAGCCTCTCCCATACTGGGACTCGGCTATCCAAATAGCCTCTCCCAACAAGGGACTCGGCTATCCGCTTAGCCTCTTCCAACAGGGGACTCGGCTATCCAAATAGCCTCTCCCATCCTGGGACCCGGGTAATCCAAATAGCCTCTCCCATCCTGGGACCCGGCTATCCAAATAGCCTCTCCCAACAGGGGACTCGGCTATCCAAATAGCCTCTCCCAACAGGGGACTCGGCTATCCGCTTAGGCTATCCGCTTAGCCTCTCCCAACAGGGGACTCGGCTATCCGCTTAGCCTCTCCCAACATGGGACTCGGCTAACCCAAATAGTCTCCCAACATTGCCTCTCCCGACATGGGATCATATCCACGCCACAACAGAAGGCGCCTATGATTCCAAGGCTCACCATCCACATTAATGAGCATTTCGAGCCTTGTGGGACTATCCCCGTGATCAACATACATCCAAGTCCAGTATCCCACATGAATGACGGATTCTGAACTTGGGGGACTATTGTTATGTGCCGGTCCTACCTGTCAACCCACGGGGGCAAGATAGTCCCACCCACACGCCACGTAAGCATAGTCGAAACAAATACGCTTTCACCTAACCCTTCTCCGAGGCTGCTTGAACCAAGGAGGCAGGTTACCGACGCACATGGATCGGAATGGATCGGAACAGCTTCATTGGCCGACCCTGGTTGCGTGTCCAGGAAGCCTCCCTGCAGCTCAACCTTGAAAAGATTGATAGGACAGCCTGCCAATGCGGCTTGTCATGATCACAGCCCCCTAGCTTGCGGCTGAAAGTGACTTTCCCATTAATATTAATGACGTGACACCAAAGATGTGACTTAAGAACCCCTTAGATTGAGCCACGTGTCGAACATCAAAGGGGATCAGTCCTATAGAATTTGCCTATAAATACTAAACTGATTTCCACAAGAAAAGGACGTTGAAAATATTACTACCACCATACATATAACAAGTCCTCCTTTCTAATTACTTGGAAGTGCTACAACCATCTGGGAATTTGTTAGTAGGAGGTCCTCAGGCTTTCACCTTTGCTTTAAGAGTGTTTTCTACCTTTTATCTTCCTTCCATCCGGACGGGAGGTGATTTACGTGGTTGAATAAACCACGTGGCAATCTTAGTGAGAGGAAAGCACACGTGGGCATAGGTAGCGTGGAGATCCTGTTGGCAACCATTTTTGGGGGTCAACAGATCCTGTTGACAGCCATTTTTGGAGGTCAACAGATATTGTAATTATTGAAATATGGACTTGATAAAAATCAGAAAGTTACAACTTAAAATCGACATATATTGAATAATGTATTATTGGTGTGATTTTTAACGTTATAAAATTTCGTTACTAACAGTAAATTATTGTTTTGCAATTTTTAAAATCACTTGATTAAACATATTTAAGATTGACTTTCGCGAGGACGATGGTGAAAGATTTCTTAAAACATTTAGATTTAATAGACCATGAGAATTGGTTATTAATTAAGACAATAAATAAAAACAAAATGATTTATGACGCAAAAGTAATTACAGTCAAAAAATTAAATATACTTGACTTGGATACTTTATATACTAGTAGTTGTCGTGGTGAATGTCCCAGTCCGATTCAAATTATTTTTTTATTTTTAAAATATTGTAAAAAAATTTATTTCAATATTTAAAAATTTGTAAATTGAACTCTCTATCTCTCCAAGAAAACACCCTCAAATTAGAACAACAAGATGAACTGGTTTCCTTCTAGAGCGACGGCAGAGGATGGCAGCCAACCACTGCCGAGCCCTCCAACACGAACTTTTATAAAAGAAAACATAGATTAACCAAGCTCTCAAGTCTCTAATTCTTTGATGTGATTGCTGTGGAGATAAAATATGAAGTCGTTTTAGTCAGGAAGCAATTGTGTACATAGGTCAACTGTTCATTCTAATCACTGATCAAGAAATTGATCGTCTCTCGTAATAGTTTCGCTTTGCTCTTGTTGATAAATTCTCGCATTTGAAACTCTCGCCATGACATACTCCAACGTGCTCATGGCATTTGGATTCGTTGGAAAGTTCACAGTTGAATTTTTAGGATAGCATAATTACATTCGAATCAGGGGCGGATCCAAGAATTTTTTGAGCCCGAACTACTACTAAAAAAAAAAAAAAATTACACGAACTGTTACTAAGGGGGGAAAAAATTATACTGTAAAAAACGACTTTTTCTGAGTTCCAAATCTACACCTGAATCGAATGATTACGGAGTATACTTGGTATGTAACAATTTCAAATAATATTACAAATACAAAGGTAACATATTACAAACTTTCGAGAGATTTATGTAATTATTAATACAAGAGTGAATATCTCTAAAGAGGAATGATCTACTCCCCATAGTGGGGAGTAGTTATAATCCCCACTGGACACATGTCCAGTGGGGGGTTGGACAAAGAAAAAGTGTTTAACACTTTTGTCAAACAATTATCCAACTCCTACTGGACATGTGTCCAGTGGGGTGGGGTGGGGTGGGGTGGGGGGGGGGGTTATAACTACTCCCCACTATGGGGGAGTAGATCATTCCTCTATCTCTAAAATTATCATAAACTTGTGGAGAAATTTATTTGTCACGTGCCTTAAAGATACAGAAAAGGGTAAATACAGTCTTACATTGGATTTGGTCAGACATTAGAGTTGTGAATATCAGGTGCAGGGTGACAGAGAGGGAGCGTGTGGATCACATTCGAGGGGCAATGTTGTCCGATAATTATTAGGATGGCATTTTCGTAGATTACGTGCTCAAATGAGGGTCTTTCACACCGAATAATCCAGGCAGCTGGCGTGGAAGCCCAAGATTCGTGGGCGGAATCGACCTCGGGATTTGAAAAGGAAAGCAAAGAGTTGGTGGCCGCTCATGTTTTTGCACTTTGTTGAAAAATGTAATGCTATTCAACTTATATTTAATTATTTATATAGCAGTTAGTCAGTTGCGTAGTACTGATTGATATGCTATCTTAAATATCATTATTTTAAAAAATCTGTTTAAATTTTATCTAGATTCCATTTGAATTTAAAGCTCGGCCTCTGTACCTTGCGTTTTGCCTTCGCATTTTCTTTGTCTTGCTCTCATTTAGACCTTGTCTAAACTCGTCCTCTACATTTAACCACGTTTTATATTTTTTAGAACATTGTTAAATATAGAATATTAAATATTATTTAAAATAATATATTATTTAATAACATAATTGTCACATAGACTGACTATGAATAATATTAATTTGTTGACAATATGTACGAACAAGAGTTCAACTAAAAGCAAACTTTTTGCTTGGACCTTCAAATTATAATTATATGACATGTTGCGTGGATTTGACCAAATTAATAATATATGTAAGTCGTTTTGTATAATTTACGATTATTATAAAATAACTTAAATTTAAACTCATAATTAATTAACTGACGTGTTAAAAATACTTATTAGTTTTATTATTAAGTAATTAAACTACTTAAAAATGTAAACTTCAAATTTTTCCAGTTATAACAAAAAAAAAAGAAAGAAGAACAACAAATGTCTGCTACGAACTTGATCATCAAATACTTTTATTTAATTGAACTATTCATTTATTACCTTTAAATATTAGGAGTTCTAATTGCATTTTTAATATTTTAATTTTTCGTTTTATTACTACTCAATAAAGAAAATAAAAAAACATATAATTCGTAAATTAATTTTTATCAAAAATTTTATATCGGAATAAAACACGATAAGATTTGTTAAATATCAGTCATTTTTTTATTTAATTATCTTAATTTTTATTCTAGATTTTCACATGAAAAAATAATTACATATAATTAAAGCATGATAATTTAATTTTTTTTTTCCTTCTGAAAATTTAAATTACACAACTATAATAATATATTTTGCACGCTAAATTAAATAAAGATTCATAATCCATCTGTACTTTTTTCAAATGTTAGTGATTCAATTACAATTTTTTCTAATCAAAATTAAGAATATATATATTTTTTTTCATAAAAAATAATTAATTGCACACTAAAACACATGTTAGTATCAAGATACAAGTGTTAAAGACTATTTTTACACTAAAGACAAAAGTTAAAGACCATTAATGCCAAATTTCCTAAACATTGCATCAAACTTATCCTCTTAACACCACGTGAACTAAAGTGTAATAAGAAAGACTTGGTGTACAAATTTTAGTGAAAAATGAAAAAAAAAAAAAAAAAGTAAGTGCAATAAATATGTGTTTGGAATAATAATAATTAAAAAGTAATTTAGGACAGTTATAAAATAATATTTTTGGCATCTAATTATAAATTTATTTTCTGTTTTCATTATCTGAAAATGCGCCAAATGAAGGAAATTTCTGTTGCCAAAGCTCATAATACCATCCGCCGACAAAACTTTTCCGTAAAAATGTAGTAGGTAAAATCCCATGAATAACTTTTCTAACATAATCTAAAAGTTGACAGAAATAACGTATCGAATTTCCACCGTCAAATGTTGTCGGTAATTTTTGACGAAACAAGCCTATTGAAAATCTCCAATAGTTTGTCAACGGTTAGCGGCCATGTAACACCGATTTTGCTATTTTTACAATGCAATTGTGACTTATAAAAATGGGCAATTTACATATATATACTCTAGAAAGTAAATGGAAATTGAAAAATATTTATTTATATGTATTAATTGAAAATACTCCTCAAATCTTAGAAAAATACTTTTATTGATCATAATTAATGTAAATCAATTTCCTAATTAAAAACAACAATCACTCTTCATCCAAACATATTTCCCGTCCTCTCTATAACACTTCCATCTTTTCCAAACCACATTCTCTCTCCACATTATAATCATCCATTGTAGAGCTGACAAATGGGTTGAGTTGGGCCGACCCTGCCCGCCAGAGCAGGGCCATACTTAAAATTAGACTGAGTCGGGCCGGGCCGAGCCAGTTTTGTGTGGGCCAAAAATATACTGGCCCAGCCCAGCCCATTGGACCATCTCGGTCTTAATTTTATTCTTTTATTTTTAAATTTTTTTTATACAATTTAATACATTGCATCAAATACAATCTTAGATAAACTTAGACAATATATATTTTGAGATTTTTAAAGAGATTAATTTATAAAATTGAGATTTTCATGTATTTGTCAATAGATAAACATCAATTTTCTTTTAAAATATTTTTTTGGTTAATTGTAAATTATATCTTGACACATTTTTAAAAAAATACAAATAGTAAAAGTATGATAGTCTTATTGCTTTGAAATATAAGCATGTTTGGCTTAATTTAAAAAATTTATTTATAAGTAAATTTAAAATAAAGAATTTACTTGTCACACCAAACATAATTTGGATTGAAACTTGAATTAAATTATATTTTAATTAAATCTAAACAATTTTATGTTGGAGCTTGAGATTCTTGGATTAATTTTTCAAAAAATAACAATTTAAGTTGGAGGCTTGAGCTTATGCCATTTTAGATTGATATTATTTGAATTATATTGGAGCTATTCACAAAATTTGTGAGTGATTAGTATTAAGGAGCAAAAAAAAATGCGGACTAAACGAGCCAAGCCATATAGGCCCGATTTTGTTTGGATCAGGGCCAGCCCAACCCAAAATATGGGTTATATGGGCTAGGCCGGTTTTGCCACCTCTAATCCAATGTAATCAATTATAATAATTGCATAATCAAATTAAATCTCAATTAAAAAAACTGCATTATTATAATAATATGCAGTAACAAAATACAAAAACAAATGAAGTTTCAAAAAACAAGACAGTCTGCTATTTGAAAAATAGACAGTATAAATTATATTATCAAGTGTAATTTAAAGATTATTCCAAACCATCGGTAACAATATGAAGTAACTACAGTAACAAGCATTGTTTGACACCATTCAAAATAAAGCAGAAAGAAAATGGATTAATTAATAGTGGGATTTCAACATGATTCCAAAACAAGATAATATATAATGAAACTAATATTAACAAAACATATCGAGAAATAATCATGAAATCTCGATCAAATTTGAGAATAATACATACCATGCCATACAATATGTGCTCTGAAAATCGAATTCGAATGCATTTTCAAAAAGTAGCAGAAAATCAGAAGAAGGTAATTCAAAAGAAGGACTATAGTTTAAGAATTTTCCCCAGCATTGAAGAAATAGAAAATAAAGTAGGAAATATGTTGTAGTGAAAGCCCTCGAGTGAATATGTTTGAAAACTTATGATATTTACTCTATTAGATAGGAATATATGTTTTTGTCTCTGAAATTTTGCAACTTTCTAATTTTAAAGATTTTAATGATATATTAAAATAGATATAATATATTTATAATGATATGATAAATATGAATGAAAATAAGTATTAATGAATGCAAAAATGAAAAATACTATATTTCAAAAAATGAATGTAAAAAAAGTAAGGTCCTAATTTTCACTTTGTTTAATGGCTTTATCTTGTAAAAATTGAGAGTTTTGTTTGTTATTTCATTAAATGTGGTAGAATTTGAAAGTAGTTTTTTCGAAGATTTCGATAAAAGTTGATGGAATGTGTTATTAAAAATTTAATAAAAAATATGGGTCTCAGAAAATATGTGATTGAAAATGCGTTGAAAAAAATTTAAAAAAAATCCGCCAAACATGCTCATATTGAAACTTATAAGGTTATGTTGACCCCAGGGCATATCTCTAGTGGCAAAGGGGATGGTGGATAGGGCTTAGCACGGCGGGGTGCAGGGTTCGAATCCTGAAATATTGGATTTGTGCCTTGTCGCAAGCGGGAGTTACCATATAGTTAACAGCCTAGGTCTATCCATAAGCTGTCCACCCTGGCTCCTAGAGGCACATCCTGCGATTTACCTCCTCCACCAAAGGCCTAGGACAAGGTTAGTGGGGGTCCTTAAGGTTGGGGTTCAACCTTTTTTTTTTATAAGGTTATGTTGAGTAGTATAACATATCAGTTTTAAGTAATTCAAAAAAAGTAATTCAAAAAAGGAAGAAAAAACAATGGAGAAATTGAAAAGAAATAATCTATGTCATGTTGATTTTGAATTATACTTTTATTATTTTTTAAAGTTATTTCAACATATTTAAAAAGTGTATATAATTAAGACTTTTAAAGATTTTATTGGAGTTTAAAAGTTTAGAAATATTTAACGCAAATCTTTTAAACTCTATACAAATCTTGATGTATTTAATATAGATTTTTAAAGTCATACGTTATTCGATTTAGGGGTGAACACGGTTCGGTTTGGGCGGTTTGTAGTAAATTTTCAAACCAAACCACTTAAAGCGATTTGAAATTTTTTCAAACCAAACCAAACCACTTCACTTTCGAAACCAAACCAAACCAAACCAAACCACTTTTTGCGGTTTGGTTCGATTTAAAACCACGGTTTAGCAAACAAATAAAAAAAATATCGAACAAGTTAAATCATAAATATTAGTCTACAATATCATAATAAAACATAAATATTAGTATTAATAAAAGACAAAAAAATATTAGTATAAAGATAAAAATATAACAAATGTATTCATTAATTATAATTAAATGATATAATGCTAGTAATAAAAGAAAATGAATAGAAATATCAAATACGATAATACATGCTATAGCTTTCTTTGAATCATCTAATGCATCTACTTTATTCAAACATTGACGAATTACTATAGATCCTTTGTTACTATGCAACCAATTCTTAATGCAAATCACTGCCTCAACCATCTTTGCACTCAACGAATTCCTAAAGGAATCAAGAATCTGACCACTAATAGAGAAGAAGAAATTGTTGGTATTTAAATGGCTAACACATCTTTGACAATTTGGAAGACAATCTTCTACTTAATTGCATTCAATTTCCACTTCCACTAAAGTAATATGTCAAAAGACTCATTGGTCAAATCTTCACAACGATCATTTAAATAATCCACCAAATCATTATTTTCAGCTTGAGCTTCTCGAACAAGTTTAGCTTTAAAATTGATGGAATGAGTTTGGAAATACCCAAAAGAGTTTGTAATGGAATTGGACTACTAGATTGAGTAGCATCTTTTGATGGAGCTAATGATAAAGTCATTATTTCCTTATAACATCTACAAATCTAGCAGAAAATAAACTAAATCGCTACAAAAATAGAGAATTTGCCTGAATTATAGATCGAATCACTCCTTAAAACTTATAGGAAGTTTGGTGAAAGAAAATTAGAGTATAGTGGTTGTTTACAAGAGTTTCAGGAGCGGCAGTCGGGATCGAGAAAAAACTGCAGAGAGAGAAATGATGATATGAATAATAGATGAATTTTAATTGAATTGGGTATTTGGTTTAATTGAGTTGGGTCTAATATGGATAATAAATAGATTTAGTTTTAATTGAGTTGAATAAAATTGAAATTAATTTATTTTTGATTTTTGATTTTTTTAATTTTTGATTTTTTTTTATTTTAAACGGTTTGGCGGTTTGAAACGGTTTGGAAAAATTAAACCTAAACCAAACCACTTCAAAGCGGTTTGGTTCGGTTCAAAACCAAAACGTTGACGGATCCACGTGGACCCAAACCAACGGTTTTGAAAAGACAGTTTCGGTTCGATTTGGCGGTTTCGTTGTTCAGCCATAATTCGATTCATTCTTTTTAAAATCCTGCAAAATTTAGAGATATTTAAAATATCAATGACTTCTAATGATTTTTTATACGATTTTCTATGTACTAATTTTAAATCAC
This sequence comes from Forsythia viridissima, assembly GCA_030279155.1. NCBI lineage: Eukaryota > Viridiplantae > Streptophyta > Magnoliopsida > Lamiales > Oleaceae > Forsythia > Forsythia viridissima. The sequence goes on along the minus strand of CM059041.1, from coordinate 44,451,691 downwards.
AAAGTATAAATAAAAAATATCATAATTTCTCCTACATGCATTCCAAAGACTTTCCAAAGACTTTGAAAGACTTTCGAAAATAAAAAGTCTTTCATCCTACGATATTTTTTCTTTATGCAATATTTAATTTTTCTTTATCTTTCTACGAACTCTAAAGTCAATATTAATATTTTTTCTTCAATATTCTCCTATTTCTTTTTTTTTCTCTTTCTTCTTTTTCCTTCTACGAACCATGTGGTCATAATTAATTAACAATTCTTTTAATGAAAAAAGAATATTAATAGTTTTCTCTCGTGATTTTTCTTTCTTTCTTTTCAATATTCTCCTAACCATTTTCTCTCTTTATTCTATTTCCTTCTACGAGCCCTAGACAAATAATTAATTACCAAAAATTTTTTATGAAAAAGAAGTTATACTTTTTTTATCTCTTCAGTATAATTTTCTCTTCAATATTCCCATAACCATTTTTTTTCTCTTTCTTCTTTTTCATCGTTTTTCTACTTCTCATTAAAAATAAGATAAATCTATAATTAAATTCTTATACAATGGTTGCTTGTAATATATTAATAAATTTCATTAAGTTAAATTATTCTTATTTTTTCTATTTATCTTGATGAATATTAGCTTTTTTTTTCTTCGTAAAGTTGTTTTGATATATAACTTCAATTATTTCAGTTACTTTGAGTTTATATATTAAATAAAATTTCATCATCTTCATCAGTGTTAGATGATCAATAGGATAATTTTACACTATTTTATGAGAGTCGAGAACAACAAAGAGAGAATGCTAATGAGTAGATTGCTACTATAGTTACTGATATGAGGAGTATGGGGAGTGATGTTGGACACATTGATAATATTGATCGCTATTTTTTTTTTTTTATATATATAGAATAGTACTTAATTGTTTTTGAAAAATTGGTACTTTGATTATTTATTTATGTAATTGATCTATGTTATCTATAGATTATTAAAGGTAATAAATGAGATTATGAACTAGATAAAATATTTCTAAAAAGAGTCGTTTGCTATATTTTTTTGAAAAAAGAGTCATTTGCTATTTTCTTTTGAATTTATCCACAAGCCATTTAGTATTCTTATAGCTTTACCCAAAAGAAAAAAAAAAATGAGTTAATAATTTATGTCATTAACTTCTGACGTAGTTTACTCGCACCAAATAAAAATAAAACATTATAAATTCAATTTTTTCTTGAACTTAATAATATTAATGCAATTAAATAAATTATTGCTAGACTTTTCTCATATGACAATTTTTTTTTAGACTACGGACGTTATATTTTTTATATTCAAGATTTGAATTGATAAAATAAAAGTATGTGCAAGTTTAGGAAAGTCCTTCAAATGATAATCAATAAAAGTCTATTAAAATCTATAAAGGTCAACTACTTAAAAAATGTCAATAAAAGCATTTACAAATCTATATTAAATACAACCCATTAGTGAGATTTTATTTGTGGTACTCCCTAAATATGGAATACTCAGTACTCACATTTATGACAATTGTATTGAATATCTAAGATTCACTATTGAATTGAGACTCAAAGTCTCAAACATACACACATCAATTAAAATGTTGACAGGGAGTATTTAGTTTCATATTCCGTAAGTGCTATAAGTTTTCTCCCTTAATGATTAGCGACGATTAATGTCATCTGTTGGAACACCATCAATAATTATCATATATCGGAACACTATCGGTAGTAGCATGTAATAGATTTTTCGGTAATTTTCCATTGTTGTTAGACTCATTTTTGCCAGTATTTCATACATATATTAAAAGTGTGGATATTTGATTTACTATTCAAAATGATCAACCAAATTTATTTCCTACTTATTTGATTTAAAAAATTTGCAAAATAATTATAAGAATCGAAAGATAATTCATTCTAATTAAATATGATATTTGTTCACATTTCTGAAATACTGGTGTGTAAATTATAATTTTAAAAATTAGGTTTTTGTAAATAAATTCAGTATTTTAATATTTTTTATTATTTTTGTAGAGACTTAATGGAACGTGAAATACATATGTAATTCTTGAAAATATGGCATGTGAAGTGTAATTTAGACTCTTTATACGAATAACTCGGGAGTGTGTTTTGTAAATTTACACGTGTAATACTCTTCAAAGTAATGTCAATCGGTCAATAAATGGAATTTAAAATATATTTTGGAATCCAAACAAGCCTATGTAAAATGAAATCCTAGAGGAACTCCATATGCATTGTTACGCCTTGTACAAGTTGTATGACTTGATCGAAAATTGTTTCAACTAAAAATGCAAATTCCAAGACAATTGTGGCTTGTTTTGCATAGAATGGAAGAAAATATCTTGTGAGTAATGCAATAAAGTATAATAATTATAAGGGGATTAGTAGACCAAGATTACCATAATATAATCAAAATATTTGGTTTTATTAAAATTTTCCACATAGTGAAATCTGTGTGTTTTTAAATCCATATCTATGTATCTATTTATTTTTTCTTTGAATTTGAATTCATTCTGATTATTTAGGCTTACACCAATTAATTGTTACATCGTGTTGCAATTGCTGGCCACAAATAGGCAAAAGATATATTTAGCATAATTTTGGCTACTTTTATATCAATTTTGAATAAACTAAGTTATGATTATCCCAAGTTTTCAAGGCATTGTCTAACCAAATAATTCTGATGAATGATACCTGACATTATAATTAGAAATGATGTCATTAATTTGGATTCATTTTTCGTAAAATCCAGTTTCAAGAAAAACAAAATGTAAAATATTTTCGAATCTTATAGTGAAACAACAATAAGATGAAGGAAGATAATTGACAAATTCAAAGTTGTTGTGAAACGCTTTGAACAACTTTTTGGTTAAAATTGACGACATATGAGTTCTGATTTTGATTTTTTAGTTATTTTGGAGTTAGAATTTCAGAAAAATTATAATTTTACTACTTATCAGATTATTAAATTTGCAATTTTTTTAATTATTTCATAAAATTTAACTTTTAAGAAGAGTGGCTTTTATGAAGTAAATTGAATTCAATTTTATCATATGTTTATATCATCTACTGTAATGAATTTTAATAAATTAAATTTTAAGTTATAAGCATCTTATTTAGGTTTCAATCGCCTAATTTGTTAATATTTAATTTTTTTTCTACTTAGATTATCAATATCAAACCTATTCGTGAAAAGAATATATAATAAATACTATTACATCACGTGCATCACACGTGCTCACATTAGTAGTGCTCACACTAGTAGTTAGTACAATCCTTTATATTACTTTATTAAAAATCTCTCTGGATTTTTTTAGTTCTAAACAAAAATATATAATCTAAAGTTCTTTAGATATTTAAGTTTTGTGAGTCAAAATAGGATTTGATAATCATATGAAGGGGTGAAATTATATTTTCTATTTTCCTAAAATATCTGGCAAATATAAAATATTTTAGCGACCAAATTCAAGATTATTTCTATTCACTTTAAAAATAAATATTTGAATTCATGCAAAAAATATATATCAGTGACACATATATACATCACTCGAACATCCGTAAATAGAGTTGGCAAACGAGACGGTCTGACCTGGTTTTGTGTGGGCCAGCATATGCCCAACCTAGCTCATTAGGCCAACTCGGCCTAATTTTATTTTTACTAGAAATAAACAATATATCTTTTATGTTAAAAATGTGTGTTATAAGTGTACAAATAATAATAATAATTTATATATAACTCTTTATTCCTATTGTTAAATGTACATGTTGATTAATAGTTTAAATGCATTAAATTAATTTTTCTATGTTTTAATAATTTAATTTTGGCCATTGGATTTCTGAGAGATAGTTAAACAAAAGTTGCAGTTGATAGAGACAATAATAGAGTGTAGAAAATTGAAAAAGATATTAAAAGAAAGATGGAGATAAATAAATAATTTTCCATTAGCATCGCATTGGAGAATCCACCCACTATTTATTTATGACTTGTGCCTACAAATTTTCTTCAATGTTTGTTTGTATATATATTCACATATGCACAAGCATAGTTCGAATTACATATGAAATTTAAGTTGAAATTTGATTTAAACTAAATTTTAATTTAATCTAAATAATTTTGTATTGGAACTTGGGATTTTTGAACTAATATTTCAAAAAAGATAATTTAAATTGTTGAGATTATTTGAATTATGTATTGGAGCTATTCATAAAATGAGTTATTAATGTCAAGGAGAAAAATAAAATAAAATTTGCGGCCAACCCTATCCAAGCCATATTGGCCATTCGGGCTAGACAGGCCGGGCCATATAGGCCCGGTTATGTTTGGACCTGCATTTTAATGGGCCAACCCGACTCGAAATCTGGGTTATACGGGCCGGGCCTGTTTTGCCACTTCTAATAGTAAACATCAAGAGTTGGAACTTAATATTCTTTCGAACATTTTTTATTAATACAAGTAACTAAAAAAATAACAACTAATGTATTCTTATTTTTGATAAATTTAGTATCCACTACATAAATTTTGTTTTGTCGGTCCGTCGACCTATCAAATTCATAAAAAAAAAAAAGGAAAAAAGAAAACAAAAAGAATATTTTGACAGACATTTATTGTCTTTCATTTATAATATATACGAGAATATGCATATAAATTTTAAAATATTTAAATTCAAGACAATATGGCAAATCGCTATAGAGAAGATGTGGCTGATAGTGATGGCATAGGACAGACTTTATTGAATCGATTTGGAAATATGTATATCCAATCTGTATTATATTTTAGATCGAAACATTAAAAAAACAAAAAAAAACAAAAACAAAAAAAAGGTTCAAATCACCATTTTGTGGTCTTAAATTTGCACATTCGTGTCTCGTGACCAGTGATGGGGAAAATTTAAAAATTTAAAAATATATAGGTGACAAATCATTTTCACCAATTTGGTGGCCCAAAACTCAACCTATTTATATGTGTAATTGTAGGATTTGTATAGTTCAATCCTCGTTTAGCAATGAACTAAAAGATTGAAAGATATAGTCAAAGAAAGTAATAGGCTGATAGTCATGTAACTTCATTTTCATAGTTTGATTATTCATAACAAAACGTAACGTGATTCAAAAAAATCATATTGCGTTTACACAAAATCTTAACTTAAATTAAATTAGCACACATAGAACGAAATGAAAAACTCAAATCATGTGTCGTTATCTTTCTTAATATCCGACTCTGAAATCTAGACTTTATAATTCTATGGATCAATCTTAACCATTTGATGGAGTCCCAGGGATTTAAGTCTAGTAAATTAATGCTAAATGATTTTTAAAATTTAAAAGATATTGAATCTTGACATAAATAAGTGTTCTAGAATTTCTTACCTAACAAACTTGGATTGGGAAATGCTAAACCGGTTTTTTTTTCTCTTTCCGGGTTATCTTAAGTTTGGCCCATTAGATCGTGCAAGCGGTGAAAATCCATTTTTCCTCTCTCAGCCTCACTCGAATTATAATCATGTAAAAAGTGCTTTTTTTGGGGGTAACTTTAACTTATGAGCACTTTGTTGCCAAATTTTCAGCTTTTAAGCAAAAAAGAAAAAGAGAGAGAATATATATAAAATTTATTTACAACTAAATTCAAATACGGAGAATTTGGAAATCTAGATAAATGCAGATGGCTATTTTTAAAAATTGCAACTTTTAATAATATTTACAAAAATAGCAAATTTATGGTGCAAAAAGTCATATATACCTTTTTATCAAAAGACAATTGAACGTTCGGAATGCAGTCGTTTCATTTTTATATGTTATTCAAATGTCGCTAAAAAAAAATTGGTCAACTATCGGTCCGACAGCCAACATTTGACTTTGTTTTTTCCAGATAGTTAAATTGTCGTTCGACAACTCAAACGACAACTTGAAGCTGTCGCCTGTTGACGGTGTCTGGCCACAATTGAATTTTCCTCCTTTTTTCTTCTTGTTCTTCTTTTTTCAAACAGTTCAAACGATAATTGTTCAACCAGACATTAATCTATTAATCCAATATCTTCTAATAATTTTTGAACAATTATATTCAACATATTTTTAGATTTAAAAACAACCATATTAATCTTGCATAAAATCTATTAAATTTTTGTTCTTTTATAATCTAAATTATTCAATGAAAAAAGTAACTTATTTAAAGTGAGTTAGTTAGTGGCGAATGGTGGCGCGAAAACGGTAGCAGATGAGCAATATTTGATTTTAATAAAATAATATATTTAATTTTGAATTAAATTTGAAGAGAATATATTTGATATTTAAATAATTGTTTGAAGTTATATTTATACAAATTAATCATTTTAAACTTATTTTTAAAAATTACTATTTTTTCAAGTGTACTACTCACAAAAAGATATTTGCTATAATTTAATCTTCAAACATCCTCTTTGGGGGGCCCTTATCATCAAGTTTGCAAAATCTTCCCTACCATGAAAATGACTAGAGATGGTGGGGGCCATATTCAGGTCTAAATCACAAAATATAGCCCTTCTTGAGAAAAAAAAAATTCCTAGAATTATTAAACTTAATTAATTGACTCCCATCACACGTGTCATAAGTATAAAAATTGTGATATTGGTAATGACAAGTGTATTAATCCATCTATCAAAACCAAGTTGTTTATGTGCAATCACTGTCATTATTGCTAACCGAGATGATATTTTGCCTCGTAAGTGACATTTCATGTCCATATCTGAAATACTTTTTATGATATTGAACTATAATAAAAAAGAAATTACAATAAATATTTTTGTCGATTGTTTGCAATGTTATAAAAAGCACAAAATACAACCATGCATGGAAGTCAAATTTCAAGTTTTTTGAGTTTAAGCAAAGTCTAGACGAAGACGACGCGTGAGACGTGGAAGTCGCATCTCACGCCTAGGTGAACTTTTTAAAACAATAATTGTATGTCAATTCTTGACCACTGGTTGAAGTTGGACTATAGCTCACCCTCAATTTTTGGCTGTAATTTTTTTTTTTTATTTCAAAAATTTTGTAATTCACTTTAATATTTGGTTAAAGATTGATAAAAATCATATTTTAAAAACATATTTCCAACAAAGTCTAAACTATTTGAATTATATGATATATTTTTTTATTTTATTTTGAAAAATGGAAGTTTTAAATGGTTTATTACTTCCTTTCAACAATAAGTTGTTCCAAAAGAAGGTGCACTAAATATACATGTTGGTTATTGAATTCACATATAACTTAGGAGTATGTGTATGTTGTATATATTTTGCATAGGTATTTGTAAGATAATTTTGGATTCCATATATTCAGTGTATAAATGAAATATATATTGAATAGACAAGTCATGTCATCGATGCATAATATAAATTATGTTATGGTGCTTAGAAGATCATTCCTATATATATATATATATATATATATATATATATATATATATATTGTATAAATTGCTTAACGCTATATTCTTTTTATTTTTCTTATGTTTGTTACTAAATTCATTTCTCTTTACATGAAAACAACCGTGGGCTAAATATTTGATAACAAAAATTAGCGAAATGTTTCCATTCTTACTCAATAGTCAAATATTAAAATTATACTTAGCGTTCTTCAAATAACAAATATTTGAAGTTCTTATTTTTCGTTGTAATTATTTTATGGGAAAATTTGTACTTTTAGTCATCAATTTTTGCTGTTTGTTACTAATCTAGCTCAATCAATTTGTATAGCATTAGAAATTCCCGACCTTTGCAGTTTGTTACAAATCAAATCTCTATTGACATATTTTGACGAATTTTCTCTCTTCTTTAAATAAACAAAAATAGAAAAAAACTAAAAACAACAAAAAATAAAAAAAAATTACTAGTGAAGTCCCATAACTTTTAAAAAGTACAAAATAACTTCATCTTCCCCTAAAGAAACTTCATCTTCCCTAAAAACTTTTCCCACCCCATGACCAAATCACCACAATCCAACCATGAGATGAAAAATCCAGCAAGCCAGCCATGAGATGAGCAATCAATCACCATCATTCATGCTGTAGAAAATCGACCAAAGATTTGGTCATGGGGTGGGGCATGTTTTTGGAGAAGATGTAGTTATTTTGTACTTTTTAAAAGTTACGAGACTTCATTTACAATTTTTTTTTTGTTTTTAGCTTTTTTCTATTTTTGTTTATTTAAATATGATGATATATTCGTCAAAATATGTCAACGAGGACATGATTTGCAACAAACTGCAAATGTTGAAAATGTCTAGTGCTATAAAATTTGATTGGGGGTAGATTAGTAACAAACTGCAAAGGTTGAAGACCAAAAGTACAAATTTTCCTATTTTATATGGTATTAGTAACTAGTTCTTTTTTTCCACCCAAAAAATTGGTCGATTTTGTATGGTTCTTGGTTAGTTTCATTTTAAAATGGTCAAATAGAGTAAACAGACTGATTCCGATTAGATCGGTTAGCTGAGTTTATTAACTAGAGTTATCTTATTTGTACATCCTCACTTACACTTTCACTTTCACTTTTGGAGTATAATATCTAGTCAAATCATTATTTACCACGTAAGTGAGGATGTAAGTGAGAGTATAAAAGTAGCATAACTCTATTAACTATGGTTGAACCATCTTGTTAATAAACAACTTCCCTCTTTTTGTAAATAGTTTAGTAGTGCTGAAATAATTTTTTAAGTGTTTATATTGTAAGGAATTTAGATCTGATGTCTCAAATACATATCCCCTTAGCCATCATTTCAATAGAAACTTTACACATAATCAAATAAATAGATAATGTGATCATTATGAACAATATTTAATTCATTCACACTTGCTTTTATTGATGATGCGTAAAGTTTCTATCGAAGAAATAGCTAATGAGACACGTATTTGAGATATCATATCTGAACTCTATTATAAGTTATGGATGAATGTGTAGATAAAAGGTTTGTTGTAAGTTGTGGGTCCTATGAAATGTGTGGATTAAATATATATTTGACCAACTGAAATTATAAGTTAATCACTTCAAAAAATAGGCTTATAAGGTATATTGTCTAAGGTCAATGTCAAGTCTTGACTAGTATGTTTAGAGTTAAATGTTACAAATATCGTATTGAACTATTTATAAATGAACACTTTGCACGAGTATGTCTACTTATAAGTTTTTCTATTTGAAGTTAGCATGGTATTGTTGGCGGAATTTCTGTAGAAATGACTCAAAGCAATCAAACTGAAAATGGAAAGGATGAAAATACACCGAGGCAAGAGTTGAACTCTTTGTCGTTAAGTCTATTTTGCCCCGCTATGGTGCCTACGGTAAACGGCAAATGACTCCCAAGATACAACGGCTTTCTACTTGTGGTTGAAGCACTACAAACCACAAGCACAACGAACCGGAAATCGGTTTTGTACTCCAAGAATGAAATGAAATGAAACACCAAAAAGTTATGCACAAATGCAATGAATTTTTGGTTCAAAGATGGAATATGAGTGAATTAAAATTGCAAGAGTGTTTTCTGTATCAATATCTCTGTAAAATGGACGTCCAGAGTCCCTTTTTAACGTTGAAGATCAGTTGGAAACGAAAAGGTATTAAACCAAATCGTGCAACACTCCAAAAGGACATGTCTGTTCACGCAAACCCATGCGATCGCATGGTTTAACCAAGCTGCGATCGCAAGGTACAAAAAATAGAACAGATCTTCATCCAGAATAACCATGCGATCGCAAGGCTTTGCCTCCTACGATCGCATGGAAGGACCAAATTACATTCTGCTAAAATTTTAGCCATATTGCGATCGCAGGTTTACATACCTGTGCGATCGCATGGTCAAATATTTGACCCGATTTTTGTCCTTTTTCGTAATTTCTCATTCATTCGATATTGGTTTCGAGATTCCAAATATACCCTTTAAACATGCAGATAAATCTGAATTTTTGTCCGGGGGCGTTGCCCCCGAGCCCCCACGAGGGGCGCTACCCCCTCGACCCCCGCGACCTGACCGGGCAGGTCGATCCCCGTTCCGGGGGCGTTGCCCCCGAAGCGTGCGTCGAAGTGGCAAACAAATTTGCCTAAATGGATTGGGTCGGGTCTTGTATATTTGGCCAAGTTGACACGGAGTCACTTAGTTAATTTCTCGACATTTTAAGCCAATTTCCAATAGGTATTGCAATGGTGATGAGTGACGAATCGTACAATACTACAACGGATGTGGTAAGTCAAAGTGGCATTAGTAATTAGATATGGATGGTGCCTACACAACAAGAGCCTAACCACTCAATTTGGCTTTCAGAAAAATATGTCTAAATGTTTATAAATTATAATGGCTAAAAGCGAATGAAAATGTATGAATAGTTAGATGAAATGGCTAGGCGCATCATATCACATAGACAATTACGCAATTAACAGATGTTGTCTTGAACAAATAGGTAGGATTTCAATTTCTAAATGGATTTATACAAAAACTTGCAATAGAACGGCTCCAGTGGAATCGCAAATAGAGTTGGCTTACACCCAATTAAGTGCTCGTTTAATTTTACTAAAAATCAAATTTTTATCAGATTTTGATAAAAGTTGATGAAATATATTGTTAAAAATTAATAAAAATTTTAGGTCCCATAATATATATGATTAGAATTAATTTTTGACTTTAATTTCATCTATTTAAAATTTTTTAAACAAAACCAAACAAAAGTTAAGGATCCGTTCTTTTTGCTGTTTTCAAGTTATTTTTAGTTTTCACTTTTGTAAAATATTTAAAACTTGTTTAGTATACTGTTTTTGAAAATATATTTTCGAAAACAAAATTAAATTGATAACATAAAACTTAAAATATATTTTTGATTTTTTGAGTGTTTTCAATAAAAACCTGAAAACACACAAAACAGGGAATTTTTTTTATTTAAATAAAAATTTTAAAAATAAAAAATAAAATTCTAAAATACTAAAAAAATAATTCACGCCCTTATTGTTTATTTAAATGAAAGTAGATTAAAATTTTCAGTCAACATCATTAATTTTTATTTTTTATTTCTTATTTTATCAATTTATTATTTATTTGTATTTTATTTTTGTAAAAAAAAATAAAATTGTAAGATCTACTAACTTTAGAATGTACATATTACTTCATAATATATTAGCATAAAATTGTCCTATTTACTGAATAATCAAATTTATTGAATAGAATATTATAAAACAATTTCTCAAAATCCAAACGAAACATGTTTCCCAATTTTCTGTTTTCAGAAATAGTTTTTAAGAATGACAAATCAAACGCATTTTCAGCAATTTTAAAACAGAAAATTGAAAATGAATTCAAAATTTAAAATTGAAAACTGAAACGCAAAGAGAACATGTCCTAAATTTTGTCCGGGTGCATTTTTATATTCCCACTTCCAAGATTTTGACTTCATTTTTGTGGTGAACAAAAAGGTTATTGGTTTATAATTTTTTTAATTATTGACTTAATTTCAAGAAAACTCTATGCAATAGAAAAACCATCATTAAATAGTAAATATTAGTAGGGGAATGATCTAATGTCTCTAGTGGGCTAAATAAGAAGTGCCCACTAGACAAGTGTCCAGTGGATATTGGAGGAGTGTTTGACTTATTTGTTAAACACTTTTTCATCCTCCAATACCCACTTGACAAGTGTCCAGTGGGCCAAATAAAAAAAGCCCATCATTCCCCAATACTAGTATTCAACAACTTCGTTTATAATGATTGTAAAAGTTATTATTTGATAAAAAAAAATCAAATTTCTAATAGTTAACAAATAAAATATTACTTGTGTCAGTTTACAATAACAATATTTGTCATTGTTAAATTTTTGTACCTTCTTTTACTCTCTTTGTATCAATTTATAATACAATTCCTACTTTTAGCATGGAAGAAGTTCCTTGCAAACGCAGTTAAAAAACAAGTTCTCAACCCTGCTCTACTGAGACATATCCTACGATTTACATCTTTCATCAAGACCTCAGGACAGGAGTGGTGGAGACACTCGTGGTTGGGGTTCAACTTTTATAATACAATTTTTTTTTTAATCGAATTACACTTTTTATTTAAATATTGCAAAAGGTATGAATTAATAAATTTTTATTACAAGTTAAAGACATTCCATTGGTAGCACAATAAAATCTCGTAACCGACAGCCACAAAGCCAACAAATGATTTAATCCAACTAACAAAGATAACTATTAATTAATTACTAATTAATTCTTTAATTACTTTTTTAATACAATAATTATATACTAAAATATATCGCATAATTACAATATATTACGCGTTGACCATGTTAGGTCATTGTTAATTACATCATTACAATAGTATTTAACGTTGAATCCATTTACTTATATAATGCCCACCACATTTTATTCAAAATATAGTGATAAATAATCTCAACATCGAGGAAACGTACATCATTCAACGAAGTCAAAAATACAAAAATATTTTTATTTACATATTTCGTAGCAATACGAGGTCGAGTCTGATGAAGAAGTTGGTCCTGAGACCACGGACACGCAGTTTTTGCATAAATAAGCGTTTCTCCAAAGAATACTTCCAAAAGGATCTTCTTTTTCAAGTGCGTGCTACTTATAATTTATACTACTCACTTATTATCTACTAATTTTATATGATTTTCAACTTATAAATATTTAAAAAATAATTTCAGCACCATAAAATATAAAATATTATTCAATTTTAAATGTTTGGACACGAATGATTAATTTAATAAAAAATAAAAAAATTCAAAATCGATTTGATAACATGTAAAATATCGAAAACGTAGACTCGTTAAAAGAATTTTGATATTATCGAGTTCACTTAAAAAATTTAAAACATTGCTAATTAATTAAATGCAAAAAATAAGTTGGAAATTCGATAAATCAAGCATTGACAAGAAACATGAAATGTATGATGTTACGATATGCTGTAAAGGAAGCCACGTGTAAAAATTCTACTGCTTATCCTACATGCTTTTGTACAGAATCCAGTACAGTACCCACAGACAACAATTAGACTTTCTCTGTAAGAAATCAGAGCATCAGCCAATCAGATTCAATCATGACCGTCAGTCCTATTTCCGTAATTAAATCAAAACAATGAGGTCAGTTATAAATTCCTTGATCCTAAAAAAAACCCTCATTAGAAGCACAGCATCAGTATTGGGACCCACACCATTGTTTGTTTGAATGCATGGGCCAATAAAAAACCGCTTGAAATGGCAAAATATTAAGAAAATAAATAGATAGCTCATAGGATTGTACAATTCGTTGTGTTTGATTTTAATAAGTAATTTCAAAGTGTACTTACATATGTATACTGTATACACATATAAATATAGTTATGTACGTATATTAAATATTTGTCGAGATAATTTGACGAGAATAATTAAATAATATTGAATAATATTAAATTAAAAAAGTTAATTAAAATTTTATTTACTTTACTGTTTAGTTATATTTAATATTGTGTACTAAAATGCCCATTAAAGATTTGTTTGTTTTGCTTAAAAATTTACTAAAAAATTAAAAGTCAAAGTCAACAATTAATTTTAATCACATATTTTATAAAATCTACAATTTTTATCAACTTTTCAAATACGTATTTTATAACTTTTATTAAGATCTGCTAAAAAATTGATTTTTAACAAAATCAAATGGGCACTAATACTTTGTACCGAACATGTATAGATATTAATGGACAATGCTTGCATGTTTGGTATTGTTCAAATTATTTTTAAGTGTTTATAAATTGTGAGTCTTATAAAATATATGTAAATTCATATCTCAATTAGAAGATATTAGAAGGAGCTTAGCCAAACATGGGCTAAAATCTATTTAGCAAACATGTAGGTAATAAATGATTTTCCATATATATATTATATATACACACACAAAATCATAAATCCCTATATAATATAGGTGGACAGTTTTATATTATGATATTAAATTTTCATTAATATCTGTACCAAAAAGCAAGGAAGGTGGAGAGAATCTAGAAATGCCCATCTCTTTTCATTTCCTCAAAATCCCAGAAATATAATTTAGTATGATATAGCTAAAAGAAATTATATATTACTATATCATGAGACTTGAGAGAGATATAGAGAGAGAATGAAGGAGGGTAGAGAGAGAAAGTGAAGAAAAGGAAAAGAATATAAAGGACCGGATGTTGACAAATTTTATGTCATTGTTCTAAGAAGGTCGTTTGTTTTTGTGGAGATTTCTTATATGGGATCTCTCTTTCTCATTTTCTTGAAAATAAATTATAATTATACTAGCAGAAAATATATACATACACTTGAAAAAAATCTTTATTTTTATGCTTTTTTCTCCTTCATTCTCTCTCTAAAAGTAGTTGCTTTCTTTTTTCGCTATAAATAGAGAGAGAGAGAATGGCCCAGCAGATCGAAATCTCCAATGTTTTGTTCAGTTTGAGGAGGATCCGAGCTTCTTCAATGGAGTTATCAAGCCATTCACTTTATTTTTTCTTTTCTTTTATTTGACTATTTATTATTATTATTATTATTACTTTTGGATTTTTTTTTGGCTTCTTTTTATTGGTTTTCACTAGTCCTATAGTGTGAAAGACTTTGAATTTCGCATTATTCTGAGTTATTATTTTCTTGGAGATACTGTGGGATGATTCAATCTACGAGGGGTTCTTGAGCACTGATTCCAGGATGTGGGTCTGAGGTAAATTATCTTTTTAATTCATTTTCTGATTTTTTTTTCAAGATTTTTTTGGGTTTTGACTATGACCCAGGGGAATAAAGTTCTTGTTTTTTCCTTTTAATTTTGCTTACGAGTAATTGCCTGATTATATGAATTTTATCTGTTCTCAAAATGAACACTTGTGAGTTTTTCAGATGATTGGTTTTAATGGCTTGGATAATTAAGTTTATGTACTTTCTTTTTTAAAAAGTCTCATTTTTCTGGGGTTTTCTTTGTTCTTCCATATATAAAATCTTAAACTATGAACGGGTGCTTAATTTGATGAGTGATCATTTCCACCTAGGATGCACTTTTGTTTCCATAAATTCACTTTTGTGGGAGCAAAAATATTGCAGCTTTGTGCTGGTGTTGGATTATAAATATTTTTCCTTATGTATGCCTTGCTGGTTATGTGCTTGTGTGTAGCATATCTTAAATTCACCGTATTTTTTTTTTTTTTTTTTTTACTGTAATTGTATTAGTCCAAGTGTGTTAGAGTCAGCTCCAATAATTTAAGCTAAATTTGATCGGGGGATTGATGAAGTTTCCTGAATTAAGACCCCGAGACATCATTATCAAAGCATGCTACATTCCACCCATTTGATCTGTATTTATGTTGTCATGAATTTTATAGGCTGTAAGCAGTCCTTTTTTGTTAGTAGAAGAGCATCTGCGTACCATTTTATAAGTCTAGGTCTTGTCAAGTTGTTCTTAATGGAGCATTCTCAACGAGACAAACAAGGTCAGTTCCTCTCGTCCTCCCTTCTTCATTTGAGCTGTGGTTTGGCAGTGAAATTTACGAGCTACAGGCTCTTTTTTGAGTTATTTGAAAGTCAGAAAATTAGGTGATGATGAAGTAGAAAACGCTTGATGTGAGGTTTCCATATTAGTATGCTCATTCTAGTTTTATTTAATTTTATTTGCTGATGTGAAATTGATGACCTATATCGTCGTGTGGAATGTTATCCGTGGGTGCAGTGAGTAATTCTGTTGGTTGGAGTGTCTTATGAGAAAATATGAAATGCATTGGATTACTTTCATCATGAGATAAAAAGTTGAAGCCCCTTTATGGTTTTCTTGAAATGGGAAGTAACCACCCTGCAGTTTTCTTAGACGCGTGTAGCCGACATGTGTCTGACTTTTGTATCTTGTATCTGTTCGTTATCTAAAGGAACATTTATTCTAGCGGTTGTTAGATTTTGACAATACTAGTATACCGTTTTTCTTTGCGGTAGAATCCGACTGTAGAGGATGTTAATGGATTGAGGAATTGAGAAGAATAAGAGAGAGAGTTTTGTTTGAGGAGAGTTTGATTTTGATGAATATGGATAAGAATATGGAGAAATGGAGGAATTGAGAGAGAAAGATATGGGTTTTGGTTTGAGAGGATGAAGACGTAGTGACGGACAAAGAAATACTTTTTTTTATGCTTGTAGCGGAGTAAACTTCCCTACGGTCGGTGATGAACTGGCTGTGTGTAATCTAGTCGCTTTATCTTTCAGGAAATGATTCAACGCATTCTTATCTGTTTCTTGAATGATTCGCATGCCACTATCTGATTCTGCCATTTGCTCACACACAATTACTCTGAACATGTCTATAAAACAAAAAAGCTCCCATAGTTATTGTTTCACATATCTGCCAGCTGTGTACAATAAAACTTAAAAAGTAAAGTTCCACCATCTTTTGTTTCATCGGTAAAGAAAAAAAACTATTCTCTTTTTGGAGAGAGAGTGAGCCGTGTTCTTTACTTCTTACTCAATGAGAGCACTTGGATTTCTTTTTACTGTTGTCGCTTGAACTCAGAGGTCCATGTATGTAAGAAGCAGCTATTATCCCACAAGAAGACACATTTTATTTTCTTTCTACCCACTTCATATGCTCTATGTTTGTTCTATTGTTAGATTTTCAGTTGTATGTAAGTTGCTAATTTTCTCTAAAATTATTCTTTCCTCGTATAATTTTACTCATATCAAAGTATTTTGAAAGTAATATCTTGCATCCATGTCCTTCCTAACTTATTGAAATGGCATTGTTTTTTTTTTCTTCTAAAGCTGTAATGGAAACTGTTGGATCGTTTTAAATAAGTTGAAACACGTGAGACATCAAGTATGATGATATATATTTCTTGGTAAAATTGTGGAGCTAAAACATCAAAAGAGTTGGTAACATTAATGAATTTGGTTGGCCAATTTGCAGAAACCAAAAGATACAAATTTGTACAGTATATGCTGTAATCCAAATACTCAATATGATATGGCTTGAGGCATGGTGACACTCCTTTATATTATCGTATTTGGAAATTATCCATCCCAAAGATGCACGCTTAATCTTGTATATCGACGTGGATAGTTTATATATTGATTATACTTTATTGCTCTCACAACTTGTCTTTCTTTCCCTTCTGCAATTTCCCAATGCATAGTTGAAAATTTAAAAGAAAGTCAAGAGTTCTCAAAAAGTCACGTCGAATATGTTGTGGAGGGTAAAATTGGAAATTCTAATTTTCTTCGTAATTCAGACCTTGTATTGAATTTTTCATTTTATAGTCGGAAAAATGCCCCTCCCCTCTTAACTTGCCCAAGAAAAAGAAATGTGTTTTTTTTTCCTCGGGGATATGGGGACTCTCATCTTTCAAAGAAGAGGTGGATTTGTTTTTGTGATTTTTCTGGTTCATGGCATTTCTTGATAACTGTTTGAAGCTATCATTCTTGTATTAGAAAAACGTATTTAATAAATTTTTCTTCCTTCTCTGTAAGTTTAATTGGCATACCAGATTGTCTTTGTTTTCCATTCAATAGATATTCATTATGTTGCCAAGACTTCCGTGCAATGTTCTAACGTCTGAAGCTGTATCAGTTGGAGATAGTTGAACAATTACTGGTGAATCTCAGTTAATAAAAATTTATTGGGAATTCTGAGCTATAATATTTTATATTCAGATTATGTATTTTGAATTTTTGTCTGTTTAGTTTCCTAAATCAAGTTTGGTTTTTAGTTCATATCTAAAGCTCACCCAATTTACTTCATTTTACTAATAGAAAAAATGGATTCTATGATCTTTAAATTGAGCTTAATATGAAATATTCTAATAAGCCTTTGAAGACAAGGTAGAACTCAAGTGAACAACAATAGGGCAAGGTGCAACTGGAAGTTTCAGTGTAAAGGCACGATGTCAATTATGTTATTCAAGGTCTCTTTAAGTTGCTAGGTTTATTACCTAAAAGGTTGTAGTCTCACACATGCTAAGAAATTTGTTTTCAAGTTACCCAGCATTGTTTGATGTTGGAAGCTAGCTCCTTCCAATTTTTTCTTATATTTCGCGCAACACATAAAATTTGGAAATAACAATAATAACTAGCATAATTTGATGTGAAAGACAATGATCTTTTTTCGAATACGTTTTCTTGTTGGGGCTGTGGTGGATGTGGTTTTGTTACAGAAAACGTTGCCAAACTTGGGGTGGAATATATTTTGCGCCTTCATTTGAGATGACTGTTCCGTTTTTGAATTCTAGGTCAGTTTTAGAAAGTTTTGTATATCTATTTGTTATATTACCGTCCAGTATACTTTGGTGATACTGATGTTTAAATGCCATGGTTTATGAAACAAGGTGATAATAACATTGCCTGTTCTGTTTATGATTTTTTTTTCTCATGTATACTACTATGTAATGGCGATTAGGATTGCATGATAAATGGTTCCTAGCCCCTGGTAGTTAGCAAAATATGGATTTTATATATAATCACAACTTGATTTCGATATTGTTTCATTGCTTTGTCTTGTCGAAAGTCGAGATTTCTTTGTTATTTCATTAATATTGAAACTTGTTCTGTTATGCTGAGTAGTAGAAAATCTTATTACCTGCAAATGATTTTACTGAATCCGAAAAAGGAAGAAAAACTACGGGGAAAGTGAAAACAAAGAATTTATGTTATGTTGCTTTCTGGACATAATTATTTTACCATTCAAATCTTCTCTGCAGGAATGGGAACAAAAGTGCATTGCAAAATCTACTTGCCAGGATATTACTCCATGAGGGACCTTAATGAGGATTCTAGCAGTAGCAGCTGGCCCCTGTTTTATGGAGATGAGAACATAACAAGTGGGCAATATTACAATGGTTTCACGCCAAGGACTATAACAGATCGATGTCTACGGCATGATAAGGATGCATTAAAGCAGAAAATGCTTGAACATGAGACAATCTTCAAGAATCAGGTACTTTATTTTAATTTTGCTGTCATGTCTCTCATTCTAAGACATCCACCTCATTCACTTCTCTTTTATGAAGTTCTTGGTTTGCATGTTTGGCTCAGCTTAAAAAGTTACAAGTAAATAAGTAAGTTTTAAAATAAATAATTATTTATTGGTGTAAGTTTGAAATAAGCAAGTTATTTGTTTGACAGTAAGGTAAGTGTTTAGTAACTTTTTACTTAAAAAAATTAAGACGCTTAAACATGTTTGGAGATAAAAGAATTACTTAAGACTAAAGTTATTTTTTTCTGAAACTTAGTCAAACATGGTCATAGTATGTAAAATGGTGTCCTTTTTATACTTTAATGATCCACTGATGTTGCAGAAGCTTGATTAATTGAATTGTCACTTTCATCCAGGTTCATGAGCTCCACCGTCTTTACAGAATTCAAAGGGATATGATGGAAGAAATCAAAAGAAAGGAACTACACAAACATCGGGCATCCATTGAACCATCATCGTCATCAAATCTTCATGGATCTCAAATACCATCAAAAGATGCTCGAAATTGGCATATGCCAGGCATTCCTTTGTTGAATTCTGGTTGTGGTAGAACATCAATGTCGGGATTTGAAATTGTTAATTCTCCTTTGAGTTGTACAAAAGGGAACGACACACAGGCTGGTCCTTTTCAGTTCCAAGATGGGTGTACTTCAAAGGACTCTGACGCATTGGATTCAAGACCCTCAAAGGTGAGGAAGAAGTTGTTTGATCTTGAACTTCCGGCCGATGAGTACATTCATAGAGAAGAAGGGGAACAGTTACTGGACCACAAAGTATCCGGCATGTTGAGTTATGTTTCTAATGGAGATAAAAAAATTGAAACACGGAGCAGTATGAAGTTTTCCCTTGGTGATGGTGGGACGATTGATTTCCATAGAGATGTTTCGGCTTCAGGTTCCCATTTAAGGGGATCTGGTGGGTTGGCTGATCTAAATGAACCCATTCAGATTGAAGAAGTAACAGCTCCATCATCTGTTGGTTTTGTTGGTCATACTTCCAGCCGTGGAGAGACTAAAGGTATTAATCAGTTTGGTAAAGGAAATGCACGAGTTTTAGGTGTACCAGGAGACACCATGTATTCCCATAATGGATCTTTGATAAATTCATCTATTGAGAGCAAAGGCAATGAGAGGGGGTGGCTCTCCCATATATATGAAGCAGGTAAAGAGTTTTGGTAAAGTTCCTTGAAAGTCTTCAATTTATTCATTACTTTCCTCCACTTCTTTTCTATCTCCGCTACAAGTGTAGGTCAGTTAAATTTTATGCTTTGTGTAGAATCAAATTCCTTTTAGCATTACTATGTTTTTACTCGACAACCACTTAGAGACTATTGATATCCTTATTTTGTTCACACTCTCTGTATGAGACCACCACTTAGAGACCATCTCTGTACTCAAGTTTTGACTCTTAAGCACTGAAAACTCTGTGAATTAGTACAGTATAGTAACATCTCTCTTTAATCTGATGGTTTTATGAACTTCCCATCTTTCTACAGGGACCGGTAAAAGTAACCCGAGTTTTGTAACTCAAGGTCTCCAACAAAATAAGTTCCCAATACCTTCCCATTCGGCACAGGTCATGCTCAACCAGGTTTATCATCCTCAGGGAATATATCCAACAGGTTATAGTAGGGAAGATCTGTGGAGAGATGGACCCAACCGTGGTTTACAATCGTCTGATAGAAATCATGATCACTCCAATAATAGCCATTTGGAACCACTTGCGGTTTCTCATTTCCGTGGGACATGCCCGTCCATTATTCCCACCAGTGTCGCCAATTCCTGGTCTCACTCCATCTCGTCTTGGACAAAGCCAACAAATGGCTTTACTCAAAAGTTGACCACATTTCAACCACCTTTCAGTTCAGCTGCAGGTTTGCAGCCGTATGCGCAGAGCCAGGAAACTTTTGGAGACAAGTGGCATGCCAGTGTTAGTTCTAGGTTGAATCTGGGTTCTGGAAATGAATTAACAACTCGAAATGGGTTTCATCACGGGTCGGCCTCAGGATCCAAAGAACTGCCGGTTCACTTACCTTTGTCAGGCTTTGATCATCTTAACAGCAGTAGGGATAATAATGTAGCATCTGACCGTTTGACTAATCCTGGATTCGAGAAGTTTCTGAGTGGCTCCAGTCGTGTAGATTTAAAGCCTGCAATAGATATTAACTTGAATGAGGTACTTCCAAAGACCTCATCAAGTGAGGCAGTTCCTCTGCAAGATCACATGGATGGAAAAATTAAGCCTGATGACCAACGGACAGCATTGCCTTGGATTAAACCTAAGCCGGCATATAAAAATGAGGTTGCAAATACTAGGAGATCAGAACTCTCGGTGGACTTGGCCTGCCTCCAAGCTTCTTCCTATTGCAAGACTGAAGTAGTGAGTGATCTTAATCAAATGTACATACCAAACGTCATGTTGCCTTCAAGTGATCTCGAGATTGGTGCTAAAAAGGAAATAAGTGGGACTCAGAATATCAAGAAAATTCTCGGGTTTCCCATTTTTGAACCCAATTCTCGTAAAAATGAGTCATCAGACCATGTTTCCACCTCAACAACTCTTGATTCCCCTCCCGAAGGAAAAAAGGTCAATGATGAAAGGAAAAACAGAATGATTGATATTAATCTTTCTTGTGAGTCTGATGAGCAGATTACTGCAGAAGAACTGGTTGTAGAGAAGGAAATGTGTACAGAAGCTACAGGTATCAGACATGACATTGATTTAAACTCTTCTATTAGTGAGGATGAAGATCCGCCAGCACCCTCTATTGCAAGCAACAATGGCTGTGTGAAGATAATCATGGACATAGATCTGGAAGCCCCTGTTCTTCTTGACAGTGAGGATGATAATACACCGTCCATAGAAAATATGCGACACGAGGCCTCTTTACAATCACCAGAACATAAACCAGAAAAAATACAGGATGAAGTTCTCAGGAATGCTGCAGAAACAATATTTTCTATCTCAACATCTTGTCAGAAAATCCACATGGATGATGGCATTAGCCATCCATCTGAAGCTTCCTTGTCAGATTCGCTCATCTGGTTTGTCAATGTCTTGTCATCACATGCAGATGAACTTGATAAATCTGGCAAAGAATCGAGAGTCAGGGATCGTGCACCTTTTCATGATCTTTGTGAGGAGATAGATGAGTTTGAGGCTATGACATTGCAACTAACAGAGACCAAAGAAGAAGACTACGTGCCCAAACCCTTTGTTCCTGAAGTCGAAAAAGTGGAAGAAATGGGAGCCGGTTCAAATAGAACTCGAAGGGGTCAGACAAGGAGAGGAAGGCAGCGTAGGGACTTTCAAAGGGACATCCTTCCTGGTTTGGCCTCCCTCTCTAGGCATGAGGTGACTGAGGACCTCCAGACATTTGGAGGGTTGATGAGAGCCACAGGCCATTCTTGGAATTCAGGCTTGACAAGAAGGAATGGCACGAGATATGGGGGTGCTCGGGGTAGGCGCCGTACAGTGGTTGAATCTTCCCCTACTGCTATTTCAAGCCCAGTTAGCGTTCCATTGACACAGCAACTCAGTAATATTGAAGCTCGTTTGGAGGACGGAAGCCTTACAGGCTGGGGGAAAACAACTAGACGACCTCGCAGACAAAGATGCCCTGCTGGTAATCTTCCAACTGTTGCATTAACTTAATAGTGCAAAGAGGCATTCATTTATTGTTTCAGGATTTATAGAGGGAAGTAAGACGCAAGGGAGCTTGTTTTGTGACTTTTTGAGATTCTGGCTGCTGGTATCTATGGTTTGGCTTTGTAAATCTCGTCGTGATTTTGTCTTTGGCTTACCGACTTGTATTAGTTAGAAATAATGTCTGATTTCTTGTGGATATATACAGCATTGCTTCAAATTGTGCATTTGTCTTCTTCAAAAGCTGTATTTGTTTTTTTTTTTTTTTTAAATTCTCTCACGAGATCCAGGGTGCAAGAATGCTTCCCATGAGATTCTACTCAGCTACATAGGGACCAATTCATTGTCTTGGGACTTTTGAGATAGTAAGGTTATATAAGCTGGAAGTACTCAAATCAATCGTGCATAATTCGCGTGTATGGGTGGTTGGAACATGTGTAGATTCAAAGAGGCTTCCTTTCATATACGTGACGCGATTTTTATAGAACAAGTTAGAAGAGATACGTATAGATCAAAATTAACATGGTCTACTCAAGTCGAGGATTAAATATCTAGTTGATTTAGATCTCTTAACATATATATCAATGAAATGAACCATGTGGAAAAAAAACGTTCTTGTAATCGATCCCGAGCTACAAAGGTTAATTTGTTATTGTTATTGTGCCCTACTGATTTCACATCCCCAGGGTTCATCAAGCTTGCTTTCTTGAAAAATCTAAGGCCCTGTTCTCTTTGGTCAACCTGTTTTCTATTTTGTGCTTTTGAAAATAGTCAAAACGTGTTCTCTTTACCATTTTCAAAAATGCATTTTTGAAAACACAAAAAAAAATTACAAAGAAAACGCAAAACAACTTTTTTATCATTTTGGGCGTTTTGTGACCAAAATGAGTTGCTGGCCAAAACGCACGTTTTGGTCAGCGTTTCGAATCCTACCTTGCCAAAAATTTTTTTTTTGTTTATCGCTGGTGCAAACTTTTTATAATTTAACCATATCCCACGTTTCTTTTGACAAATGGTGGCTGCTTGTCCAACTGGTCAGATGCATGGTTTGGAAACAAAAGGTCAAAGGTTTAAATCCCACCCCATGAACAAGTTTTTGAATTGTTTTTAATTCTATAATTAAATATTTTTAATTGCAAAATTAAATATTTTTAATTCTTTTAAATGTTTTTATTCCATAATTAAATGTTTTTAATTACTTTTAATTGTTTTTAATTCCATAATTAAATATTTTTAATTGTTTTGAAATGTTTTTAATTCCAAAATTAAATATTTTTAATTCTTTTAAATGTTTTTATTCCATAATTAAATGTTTTTAATTATTTTTAATTGTTTTTAATTCTATAATTCCATATTTTAATTATTTTTAATTGTTTTTAAATATTTTTAATTTCATAATTAAATGTTTTTAATTGTGTTTACATGTTTTTAATTTCAAGTTTAAATTAATTTTAATTGTTTTTAATTCTAAGTCCAAATTTCTCAAGTAAACGCGTTTTCAAGTTTTCTGTTTTCAGAAACAATTTTCGAAAACACAAAAAAGAACGCATTTTCAAAAATCTCAAAACAAACACTCAAAACACAAAATACAAAATAAATTCAAAACTCAAAACACAAAATTCAAACGCAAAGAGAATACCACCTAACCTTTTGCAATACAAATTTCCTTCTCACTCTATTTTTACCTCAGACTTGGCTTTCCAAAAGGAGAAGTGCAATAACTTAGGATAACACTTCTTATGAGACCTTAAGGTGAGCCTCTAAATTGTTAATATAAAAAATTACACAATGTTAACAAGAGGTTAGGGTTACTTGGATAACTGTTAAAGTATGTTTGATACGTTAAATTGAATAGGATGATTGACAAATTTTGTCACACGTCTCTTTTTTCGTACTCTATTTCATCTTGTAAAATGATTTGATTCAGTTTTCTACTGCCTAATTGTTATCGATGCACTTTTCTATTTGTTAAGACAACTTTTTTTAAGAACTATAAAGATTCTTGGAAGGTAAGGACTCGAGAAAATCTAGCATAAAAGAATCTATATTTATTTTATTTTTCAACAAATTTAGTTTACATAAAAAAAAGGACAATTTTAAAAATGTTCTGTGCACGATAATTTCTTACATATAATCAAATAATAATATTTACTAAACTGATTAGATAGAACAAAAATCTTTAACATGTACGAATAACATTTGATAGGATTAAATTAAATAATTAATTTTTTAAAAACATTTCTCCTTTCTTAATTTTGTCCATCATTATTCAGTCGAATCGAGTGTATAAAATATACTTTAATAGTTCTTACCTTAATTTCAGAACCCATATAAAAAAATATCATTAATCTATCCAAGTATACAACTTGGGATGGATTGGATACTCCAAGAAAGTAAGAAAAACTTTATATTCTTGAGGCATATTTGTATAGAGGGCTTATGCAGTGCCCGAAATCGGGCACTGCCCGACTCTCCCAGGAGTGGGCCCCCACTCCTGTGAGAGTCGGGCAGTGCCCGATTTCGGGCAACATATAGTTGCCCTATTTGTATATACACCAATGGATTCTTAACTTTACCAATACAATGCTATCAATCTAACATACCAAACATGTTAGTGATTTTTCACATCTCAGTATTGTTAAAAGCCCTCTTACTTAACGTACAAGGCCTGGGAACGAATGCACCACCGTATGACTCTGGGGCGATTTCTACAGATTCCAGGTTTCTTTCCCAAATAACCCACATAACACTGAGTGACCATATCCCAAACCTTCCCTGAAGTGAAATCAGAAAATTATCCAACAAAACTACAAATTTCATTTGGTCTACAGTGAAATTTATAGTTTGTTCCAATTCTATGAACTCTTATCAATCTCAATCTTACTACAACCATGGACCTTTTTTAGACCCATGTTTCTCATCTTTGATCTAACTGTCCTGAATTCATTCCATTCTCCTCCTTCAGCAAATACATTAGATAATAGTGTATAATATCCAGAATCATCTGTATCTCTATTTACAAGGCCTCTTTGGATGCTTTTTAGAAAATCCATTCTCTGATGGATCCTACATCCATTAACCAATGCACCCCAAATGCTAGCATCTGCAGGAAATGGCATTGAATTTACAACTTCATATGCTCCGTTTAGATCACCGGCTCGACTCAGCATATCGACCAAACAGGAATAATGCTCGGAATTGGGCTTAACATCAAAATCCTTGATCATCGAGTTGAAGTAAAATTTCCCTTCTTCGACATATCCAGCGTGACTGCAAGCAGATAGAATATTCATGAATGCAACGTCGTTTGGTCTTATTCCCGAATCTACCATTTTGTTAAAGAGTGAGACAGCAGCATCAATGTGACCATGCATCCCATAACCCCCTATCATAACACTCCATGACACCATACTCCGTTCTGTCATGCTATCGAAAACTCTTCGAGCCATCTGAAGGTCACCACATCTAGCATACATGTTGGATAGAGCTGTATCCATATACATATCTTTTGTAACACCGAAAGTAATCAGCTTATTGTGAATCCATTTTCCTTTCTCTATGTATCCTAGATTCGAGCAAGCTTGAATTGCACTTAAAAAGGTTACTTCATCCACTTGAAGAAATTTGTCATACATTTCGTTGAAAAGACTGATGGCTTCTTCTGAGTAGCCATTTTGAGAAAATCCACACATCATAGAATTCCGTGCTATGACACTTTTGTGTTGGGTGGTACGAAACACCCGATAGGCCGAATCCACAAATCCACATTTAGAGTACATGTCAATTAGGGCATTCTGGACAAACTCATTCAAAAGAGATGTCTTGATAGCACAACCATGTACTTGACATCCAAATTTAGAAAACCCAATATCTCCACAGGCCGATAGAACACTTGCCAAGGCAAATGAATCGGGCAACATCCCTTGAATAAACATTTGAACAAAAAGTGTCAAAGCCTCATTGACCATTTGTTCTCGAACATAACCTGATATGAGCATATTCCACGATACTATATGCCTGTCATGAGTAATATCAAAGACCTCAAGGGCATAATTTAACTTTCCACAATTAGCATACATATCTATTAATTGTGACCTGAGAAAATCTATGTCAAGGTCAATATTGTTCCTAATAACATATCCATGAATAGACTTCCCTTCCCTTAGCCATCCCAGCCTAGCACAAGAAGAAACAACATTCATCAACGTAACTGTATTTGTTTCCACTTTTCGACCTTGCATCTCAACAAACGTCTCTACTGCTTCTTGAAAGCATCCATTTTGATTATAGCACGTAATCATGGCTGTCCACAAAGAAACACTCTGGTAAATACCGTTGTAGAACAACAATTCTGCAGTACGCAAATCACCAAATTTTCCATACATTGCAACAAGAGAACTCCCCAATGCCCCATCATCATTTTCAATATCCCTTCTAACCACATAACCATGAACTGACTTTCCAGCTCTCCATAACCCCAACTCACCACAGGCCACGGATACACTGAACATAGTCACTGAATCAATATCCATTTCCTCCGTGGTCATTTTCCTGAATATTTCCAACCCTTCACTAGCCTCCCCACTCTGAACATGAATAGATATTATAGAACTCCAAGAAACCATATCTCTCACCGACATTTCATCAAATATTTTCCTAGCATTATTCAAACACCCCATTTCACCATACATACTCAGCAATGAAGTCTCAACAAAGGGGTCAGACTCAATCCCAGATTTTATAATCCTAGTATGGACCTTTTTCCCGATGCCCAGATCATTAATTGCAGAGCAGGCCCTCAAAATTGATGGCAAAATGAAGCTATTAAATTGGGTCATATTATACAACATCTTTTGGTACATAAAAATGGCTTCTTCAAAGAGGCCATTCCACACATAACATTTGATCAGAACACCCCACATGAAGGAATCTGGATTTAGGAAATTGTCAAAGATTAGTTTTGAGGATTTGATGAAGCCCATTTGAGCGTAGGACTCAATGAGTTTGGTTGATGCAAGGGGGTTCCTTTGCAGGCCAGTGACTATGAGGTGCGCGTGGAGTTGAATGAGTGTTCTTGAGGTTCTGCAGGCTCTGAACAGTGGCATGTAAAATGTCATTTTTGACTTGATTTTCTGAGGTACATCAAGAATCCAAATTTTAGCTAGGGGTTTTACAAGTGGAATCAAGGGTAGAAGAGTTTCCAAGCTAGAAGAGAAGAAGAGTTTCTTGAGGCTTGAATTGCCGGGAATGCAGATGTGATGCAAAAATATGCGTCAATTCGGGCATGTAGAAGTGTGCGTTGCGCGCAGGCGGGAGTGCTGGCGGTTGATGTTTAAAACGTGAACTAAGACAAAATCAAGAAAATAGTTTAGGCCTCAGGCCGGAGAGTCAGGCCTCGATCCAACCACCTCTGGAGATAGACTAAGGCGAATAAAGGTCAGACGACCCCAACGCACCTGTCCACCTTTACACCTCTACTTACAAGTCACATTATTCGTAAATTTTGAAATAATTAACTCGTGTTTATTACAGAAAAGTGATCTAATGCCCCCGGTGGGCATTGTTATAATGCCCACCGGGACAAGTGTCATGCATTTATTGCATGAGACTCATGCAATAAATGCATGACACTTGTCCCGGTGGGCATTAGAACAATGCCCATCGGGAGCATTAGAACAGAACTCGTTTGTTACATTTTGAAAAAATAAAAAAAACAATTCCAATGAAAAAAGCACGAAGTAAGAATGGCATTTTACCAAGATAGAAAATCGAATTCCATTTGATTTTTATTAGTAATTTGAAAGATTCATTGTTTAAACAATGTAAAATTAATTTTGGACTTTCATAATTTGGCGTTAATTAACAATATTGAATATCCCAAATTAATTTGACTTGGAACCAAATTTCAATCCACACATATTCAAACCGAATTTTACTCTGTATACAACCCTAAATTGAGTTATTAGAGACCTCCAAATGACCACAAATTCATATTTCTTTTGAAAAAATTCATATTATTCATAACCTTATGCAGGAGAAAAATAGAGCTCGACCCATATACTTTGGGCATGTTGGTATGCTTGGACTAGACAAGATTAACAAACAAAACCACATGCGATATTGTCATTATCTTGTCCAGTCAAGCATACCAAATATGACTTTGAAGTTCCAACAAATTTTACAAATACACCACAAGCAAAGAGCAAATTACAGACAAGAGCTTGGAATATGCTTCTCTAGACAGTGAAATGAAACTAACCCAAGATTCTTTTCTTATTTTATTTACACATCCAAGATATACACAAAACAGAAGCAGCTTCCTAATGTGACATTACAAGTAGGAGTCTGATCAAATTTTCTTCTGGAAAAACCATAGTAGTAGAAATAGTTGTTCATATAATCAGATCCGTATGAAGTAATGTAACTCAAACGTCTTTGATGGGAAATGAAACTTTTTAGTGTAAAAGCAATAGTGCCCTGAAATTTCTTAACGAGAGAGAGGTGTCGGTCGATTATCTAGAGCTTGTCTAGACAGGAAATGAGGCATCAAAGATTCACACATCTTTTCCATCTTCCTCATTTTGTGGATCGTGTGGCAGTTCATGCCGAGGCTGATTGTATTTCTCGCGCAGCGGTTTAATTGGGATGAGATCTCCAGCAGCGTCCGCTCCATAAAACAAGAAGGAAATATAAGGATGATCGAACCTATCCTGTACATTTGACAACAATCCACAAACAATAAGATGCAGAATAACCGAGATAGCTTTTTCATTTAAGAATGATTCAACGAACCATGTCTTGTTGATCAGGTGTCAGTAAATTCTCCTCAGGAACTGCACGATAATATCGTTTGGAAATCGAATCAGGGGCACAGAGCAGAGGAACACCGCAAAATGCCAGAATCAAACACAGAGACAATGCAGGCACAAGGTATTTTGTAGATAAGAGCTAGAGAATAGGACCCAAGTCTCTTAAAAGGAAAATGATTAAACAATCAACAATGAAAAAATGAAAAAGGGTACAAGTAACAAGAATTACAACTGAAGAACGTAATGGAATCAGGTACACAAATACTTGGGGCTTACCATATGCTACTAACAGGTTGGGGTCTTCATGTACATCGACCAATACCTGCAAGCCAATAGGTTAAATTAACTATAGCAGGTTTCCTCCCTATTTTGTTACCAAGTAATGCTAATGCTACTTATTATTACATAATAAAGGTTCATAACATAGAAAATAGGGTATTTATCATTTTAATGCTGCATACATGAAACTCTCTAAATAGAATTGGAATCTTTTTAACTTGGCTAGGAAGTTTCAATGAGAAAATTGTAAAATACACATCTTATGATGGATGGTGGTGAACTAGAGCGCCAGGATTTACTGATCATAGGTAACATTGTGGCTAGGAAAAAACTTAACAATTTTTTACAGGAGACAAAGCAAGCTATAGAAATTGAATGCAAAGCATAATAAATTGGATACATGAAAGCATGTTTGGCTAAGCTTCAAATGTTTACTGATAAGTATGTTAACTAATAAGTAAATAAGGAGCTTTTAAAATAAATCATTTTTTATTGGTTAAAATTGGAAAAAAGTTACTTATTTTAATAGGAAGGTAAGACGAAGTAACTTTTCTTACTTAAAAGGAACAGGTCCAAACATTTTTGGAAGCAAATATTTACTAAAAAGTAACTTCTACTTACTTTTAAGCTTAGGCAAACATGCTCTAATAACAAAAGGCACATTCTCCACACAAGTATTAAGGATGCATATTTATCTAGTTAAACCTGATAAAATGGCTGATCAGGGCCACGAGCCAACTTTTCGATGTTTGCAGTTTCCATCCATGACTTTGACTCAAAGCACACTGGATCCATTCCACAAATAACAGCACGATATCCTAGAATCACCAGATCACATTTTGATAATACAAAGAATCACGAGTAGTCCGGCAGGTATATTCATCAACTTTAGACCCAAACATCCAGCAGGGGTAGCAAAAATTTTTCACAAGAGAAGATTATATTTAGTTTTGTGGATATAATATAAAAGCAAGTTAAATAAGCTGTTCTAGGGCAACAAGCAAATATATTTCTCCTGGTCTGCCTCAGGTGTGTGTGCGAAAAACGATTGATACTAAGCTTTAATGTTAAACTACTTAAACAGACCTTGTAGTAAAAAAGATTTATGTTTTGTTTAACACCAAATTAATAAAGATAGATATATTTTACTACATTCAGCATTTTACTAAGTAAAAAATTGACCTATTAATTATATACTGATTTTTGTTCAGGTCTCGAGGATGAACTTGTTCCAAAACAATGAGAATCACAAGTAGCAGTTGTAGTTTGCACAAAAATTTTCACAGTTTCATATATCTTACAACGTGAGAAATTCAACAAAATGGGGGGCAAAATGAGTCGAGACAACTACCAAAGATCTTATGCTTCACTTTCTGCCCCAAACGAAAAGCATATTGCACATTTTCATATGCTTGAGCTTTTACAGACACAGCCAAAGACTCTGCCTCAAGTTTGGAAATTTCATCCCGTAACTCAGCTGCCAAATTATAGTTCTCACTTTGAATTGCATTCTGCAGGTCTGCACTGAAAGAAGCACAAGTTTTGCAATAAAGTTTTTAGACAAACTGATATGGGGAAATTGGAAAGTAGAGAGAGAAAAAGACAAAAAAAGTAACCTAAGAATAAAAAAGGCAATGATTTGAAGGAACCATAAGGAAAACTGAAAGGTGACTTACCGAAGGCGTAAAAGGCTTATGGCCATATCTTGAACTTCACTCTTTGAGGCTGATCCCCTTCTATTTTCTTGGAGTTTGATAACCTCTGATTCAACCTTCCATTGGGAACATCACATAAGCATGCTGTGGGCTTCACCAACACCTCAATTTTTCATTAAAATCTAAACTATGTAGAATATCTGATAAATTACAAACAAGTACACAAGTTGCAATACAAAACCTTAATGGAAACAAGTAGGCAAACTGCCACCGATAGAGAATATTAACTATAATTAATTGAAAAGCTTTCAATAAAGATACATACAGAGAAAAAATCCTCTTCTCAGTAATAATGTGCTGCGTAAGAAAAGACGATCAATGATTGATCTGATCCTAACCTCAGTCAGCTTGTTCCTCAATTGTTGAGCAATTTCATACTGCTCCACATTCAAAGCATACTGCAATATTATATAGTGACGAGCTGAGTGAACACATTCTTTTTCTAGCCATTTTAAACACTTAAAACGAGTAGCAACAAACACTCCAAACCTGTACTCGAGTTGCCAAATCCAGCTGGAAAAAGAACATCAGTATATCCTCATTTGCGCTCTCACTGCGCTCACAGCTTGCGTCCAATTCTGATCCCTTATCACCTCCTTTAAACAGCCATCCAGCTTCAACTCTCACATTTCCAGGTCGAGATATATCAGATTGACCGACAAAGGATAAGGTTTTTCTACCGTGAGAACAAAGGTACGGTCTTTCAACCCCGAAAACTATATGTATTTCCTTCATTTGCCCTGAATTCCTCCATTCATTGTTCGGTCCACAAATAACACTGCACTGCGATAATGCCAATGTGGTCATTGACATACTTTGCACCATTTTAAGAGTGCAACAGCACTCCTTAATTTTTGCCCCCTTTGAAAAGAAACAACTGGCTTCGCTTGTTAATCTTTTATGTCTTTGGCATGCATCTAAAGGGAACCAATGTACCATATCAGACTATCAGTGTTGATGAAAACCACGGAAAATAATTCAAGAAAGAAGTTGATTATTTCAATACAAAGAGTTTCACCAAACACCAACCATATATGGATTTGCATCTCAAACATGAAGCTAAGGGAGTTTTACTCAAATCCTACAGGAGATTCAATAATTTCAAATTAGCAAACCTCAATCCTGTCACATAAGTTGTAGTGTTAGTGACTATCACATGCCTCTAAACAGCGTTTTGTCAAAAGCACATGAGATGTATCGGAGGCAACACCTTGTCGATTAGGTTATGGCTTACATACAATTATACAGCCTATCCCTTGAGAATAGCTACCGGGCCAGAGCAGACAGCAAGCAAACTATTTCTTCACCTTTGAGCCCAAAGAGCACTTTGTCCATGTTTGGTAAGCATGCTAAACTAGAGTTGACAGTACAATGAAAAAGGTTTTATATTATGTTACTTTCACAATATTGTCTAGTGCTATCAGATTCTCTGAGTGAGGATCTGGGAAACAACAACTAATTTCTAGCATTCAAATTATGTTCCTTTCTTTCTTCTTTTCTGCAGCGCTCTTGCTATGTTAAATTGGTTAATGGCTTGATTTCAATTTTCAACCTGGAACATATTGGCCACAAGAATCAAATCCAAAATGATAACCCAAACCAAGTCCAAAGTTAACATCCACACACACACACACACACACACACACACACACACACACACACAAAGTGAGATATTACTGTTTCACAACACTAAACAAAAGAGGACATCATTTTCCAAATACAAAAACTCAGTACAATCCCAAAAGGGATTCTAATGGGCAAGTGTATTGTTTGCGGGTTTTTTGGGGCTAAA
Organism: Forsythia viridissima; assembly: GCA_030279155.1. NCBI lineage: Eukaryota > Viridiplantae > Streptophyta > Magnoliopsida > Lamiales > Oleaceae > Forsythia > Forsythia viridissima. The sequence goes on along the minus strand of CM059041.1, from coordinate 44,418,470 downwards.
TTTTTACCTTTATAACTTCAAACTGTGCAGCGAAGAGGAAGGAACTGAGCTTTTTCTGCTTTCTAGAGATGTATTTACGTCAAATTCCGAACTGAAATGGGTTTTCTACAAAAGATTGGCGCCTCTCTGCGAATCATATATAGCAAGATTGGCCACCTCAACGTTGATAACCAAATAGGGGAAAATCGGGAAAAAGAAAATATGAACCTTAAAAAAAAATAAAAATTGGGGCCTGTTTGATTGGTGAGGAGTAGAACTGATAACGTGGCACAGTTTATAGCGTGGATAAACGTAAAGTTATTTTTTAACTTCTAAGTAATTTTTTTAATTTCAAAATTAGGTTCAATTTTTGTTTCAATTGATTTATTCAATGGATGACAAGGTATACCAAAGATAAATGGAGAGACATAATACATATAATTTTAAACAATTTCAATTGATATATTCAATGAATTTTAAGTTAACATGAACAAAGGATGACGATAAATAAACGAATTACGTATAGTTTTAAATGATTACAATTAATGTAAATTTAATGATTATATTCATTATATATATTCCTTCTGGTGAGGGTTATGTTGACCACTGCCTACATGACAGTGTGCAATTAGTAAAAAAAAAATTACTAATATTAAACGACTTTCTTTCTTGGTCAAATGCACACTGCCATGTAGACAGTGGACAATATAAAATATCTTTACTGTGGAGAAGAGATCACACTCTATAAACATCTTCCACTCCCAACATTAAGTGGCATATCAAAATGAGGAGATGCAATAATCCTATTAAAAATAGTTAAATAAATAACAAATGCATAACAAAGTAAAAAATTTGTATAAAATTAAACAAAGTACAAAATTTGATATCATTCATCAATCATCACTATAAAATCTCGTAACAAACACAAAGAAAAAACAAAAGTATAATTAAATAAAGCATGATGAATTAACTGAACAAAATCCACCATTTGATAAAAACTAAAACCTATGTCGCACAACAAAAGTGTTTCTTTCGCTTAGTCTCCTTACAGTTAAACTGAGTAGCTTACTATTTTTAACCTTAATTTATATAAAAATATTTAAAATTTATTTATTTTTTATTTACTTACAGTTAAACTTTTCAAGCTTAGCCAAACATGATGCATATTTTTTTTCCTTTTTTTTTTTATGTTTTTTTTTTTTTTTTCTATTCTGTTTGGTAATAGAAGGCCATCCACGTATCGTCTCATTTTGTTTTTGGATCAGCTTCTTGATTCCAAATATCAAACTCAAATGCTCAAACATTGCTTCCTACACAATACATTTGACGAAATGATTAACATGTTGTGCATTCGTAATTTATCTTTTACTCGATCGAAAACAAATGAGCACAAAACATGGTCAAATCCAAAGTTGAGAGATAATAATTCAAATTACATATAAATGCATTTGACATCCGTATTATCAAACCAATAAAAGTAATCACAGTAAATGAATTTTTGAGTTTGGAGTATTGAAAATTTTGGTTATCGAAAAGTTATAATTATTTATTTATTTATTTATTTGATTTCATTTCTGATTTCATGTGGTTAAATTATTTATTATACTTGAAAAAGGCCAAAAAATTATGTTCAGTACCTAAAGTTGGTTTTGTTATTTTTTATGAAGAGATTTGAAATCGTAATATTGCTTGATTTTGATTTTGATTTTTCTGATTCCAATATGTCTTTCGTGGTAGAGTTTCTAAAAAATTTAGTTTCTTATACAAATGACATCAATTCAAAGGGCCAAAACTATTTTACTTTATATTCATGGATTTTTCTCGTTAACACATATGATGTAGAAACTAGATGATTAAATAAGGGGTTGAAGCAAAATTGTCTTTCACCTCTAAATATGTATTTGGATATGTATTTGAGAGGAAACAAAGTTTCAATTTTGAAAAGAAACAAAATTGACTCTCTCCTTACACTCACTATATATCACCACCTCACATGCAGTGTTAACTGCAATATCGTCTAGCAATTGTTTCATTTAAAGAAAATGACAAACGACAAAATTATATACCTCAAACAGAAAGAGAAAAAAAAGGAATAAATGTCTCGTCACTAAAATGTAATCTCCTTGCATCAGTGAAATTTAATCTCCCTAGTTGCATTAGTCCAAAAGCAATATGGATACTAAACCTCTTGATTATGCGGTGTAAACTTTCTTTTCCTCACCCACAAATAACCTGAAGAAGGTAAACAAATATAATCAGTGTGTGTATTTTCTTTTTATGTTTGTGTTTAAAAATTTGTGTGCTAAATATATTGGGATACATATGTGATAAAACAGTGAAGACTCGCTTGGGTGATACTGTGAAATCTAAATAGACTTCAAATTGAATAAGTGATAAAAGGTTAATGTAATAATGGTGACATATTGACGTGTATATTATACAATACGTCTATGTGTGTTTATAAACACTTATAAGTTGATCAAACATTATTTTTATATACACAAAGACCCACAACTTTTGGGAAATGTGGTAGATTTTGAATTTTGAAGTTTGATAAAGAAGATGATCTATTTGATACTTTTTATTTTTTTGAAGTACCTTTCGTTATTTTTCAATCATTTTTTTTCTTTTTTCTTGTTATTTGTATTTTTGTTTAGGGATAATTGCATCAAAAGTCCCCAACGTTTCAAAATTGTTGAGGATATACCCCTAACCTAAAAAAATAGCACCATACGTCCCCAACGTATGAAGAAATAGGCATCGTAGGTCCCTCTTCACACTTTCCATCCATTTTCTCCATTAAATCTCATAATTGGACACCACGCACTTTCTCTCTCCAAAAAACGCAATTGAAAATGCAGGGTATTTCAAACCGATTCAACTCAATCAAAGGTGAGTCATCTTCGAACAATTTATTGTTTCATCAATGTTTAATTTGATTTACAAAGTTTTTCTTCATGGGATTGGTAGGTCCTCCGTTAGGATTATTTCACAAAATCCTAAATCCCGTTTTGTTCAACTAAACCCATATGCATCAGCAGCAACAACAAAAACTCAAAAACCCAGATCAAAAAATGAAAATCAAGAAAATTTTACTGTCAATTACCTCATGAACACATGGGGGTTTTCGCCAGAAAAGGCTCTTTCAACTTCCAAGTACGTGAATTTTGATTCTACAAAAAAACCTGACTCTGTTGTTTCGTTGTGGAAGAGTCATGGTTTCATGGCAAGAGAAATTAAAAACATGGTGAAAAGATTCCCTCCAATTATAACATGTGATCCTCATAAGACTCTTTTGCCAAAATGAGGGAAGGGGATTGAAGATTGGCTATCATGATGGAGGGTATTGGTGGTGGGTGGAGAGCAAGAAAAGGAGACAGATATATATTCCTTGATGTAAGTAGATACACAAATTTGTAGGTAATTGACTAATTCTATAAAAGGGTTTTGTTAGCGGTGGCTGCTGCTTCTTGCATTTTTACACTCTAATGGCATCTGAAGAGCAAACAAATCCCCACCTCCCCGAAGGAACCAATGGTATCAATGCTCAAGATTCAATGCCACTTCCAATTCTTCCTCAAGAGCTTATATTTGACATAATTTCAAGATTGCCCGTGAAATCTCTTGTCCAATTCAGGTGTGTGTAAATCGTGGCTTTCTTTGATCTTTAGTCATGAATTTGCTAAAACCCATCTCAAGATTTCATCAGAGAAGAACACAGATGAACCTGACAGCCTTGCTTTTGGCCACTGCACCGAACATGGTGTAACCCTCCATTCTTGTAATCTTGATTCTTTTATGCATAAAACGAAGTCTATAATACTGCTGAGATATATGATGATACAATGGTCAGTTCTTTATTGATGATTGGTTCTATTAATGGATTAATTTGTTTATCTGTGCGACCAAATGAAATTTTCCTGTGAAATCCAATCTCCATTTTTTAGAAGTTACAAGAATTTAGAAGAGAGAAAAGCGCATGGTGTCCAATTATGAGATTTAACGGAGAAAATTAATGGAAAGTGTGAAAAGAAACCTACGATGCCTATTTCTTCATACGCTAGGGACGTATGATACTATTTTTTCAAGTTATGGACATATCCCCAACGATTTTGAAACGTTGGAGACCTTTGATGCAATTATCCCTTTTGTTTATTTAAAGAAGACAATTTCTTCATAAATGACATACCACGCTTATTTTTTCAAACATTGGGAATGTCTGATACTATTTTAATGGTTAGGAGTATATCCCCAACTTTTTTGAAAAATTAGGGACCAAATATAAAATTTTCCCTAAAAATTATATCAAACTTTTGAAAAAGCAATATCATCCACCATCTTCAATGTGCGCGATTAGTCCCTAGAGACGGAATCTGTCCATTTTGTCCAAATGGCAGCCGACAATAAAATGTATGTTTAGAAGAGGAGCTTACTGTAGAAAACGGGGCATACAACGAATAATCAATTAACAAAAAATAAGAAAATGATATTTCCATCAGCATACACAACATAGAACACAGGAATGGATACTAAAACACAGACAAACAACCAATTAGAACCTGAACCTGTAAATAGTAATTGAAATATACGAAAGAACAATGCCAAGAACATGCTCGATTCCTTGCCACAATAGGCTGAATTTCATACAACATCTATGGCCGTTGATAGACATATTTTGTCCTTGGATCGACAATAAGACCTTTCCCTCCATTTACTTCTAAATCATGCCTGCATTGATATTTTTAATGATAAGTTAAAAGGAATTCCTAATTTTCAGGAGACGAAATTCACACAACCATGTTTGGCTAACGTAAAAACAATTAAAAGTACTAAGCAGAAAGGTAAATTTTTGAACTAAAAGTTACTTCTACCTTTCTTTAGCAAATATGTTTGGGAAAAAAAGTTACTTTTTAAGTACTTCTACATTTTTTTTTTGTAGGCTTTGCCTAACATGCTTGCCACAATATGAAATCAGAGAGATGAACATGGGGAATGCCAAAAGGTTATCAGCCACTTGTAACAAAAAATGGCCACAGCAGAAACTCGCTACCTCTAGGTAATATAAATTGCATAAATTGTTAAACTAACAATGAAAATGATTGATCAGAAGCGTGAAAACTCAACTGAAACACGAAATCTGGAATTGTTAATTGCTCACGGGGAACATATTTGAATAGTTGTAGTAGACGATCAACATATACCACCTTCTTCCACACCTAAAATCAGTTTCCAAAAATTTCAGAAGCTGCCGCGAAAGTCACAAGTTACTCCAATTTTAGATGTGTTATTTTGTGGGTGGGAAGAGACAGAGATCAGTCATACCATGTTATCCACTAACAATTGCAATGCAAGAATTGCAGCTTTCAGCCCAAAGGTTGGATGAAGTATATACAATGCCTACACCATAAAAAGAGATACAAATTAACAACAGACGGGTAATTGCACATAAAATCATAGAACAAAGTATGGTGGGGTTGGAGGAAGAATCTCACGCTGCATACATGAAGATTGCGCTAGTGTTTCCGGCCAAGTATTTGCTGTAATCTTTTCATCCATCCCAGATCCGGTTGCCTATTTACGCAAATCATAAATATAAAAGTTTTCACACTAAAATGCACCATTCCGTCACATCCTAAAAATGTGGATGGTGGAACTCGTTGAACTTTATTTAGTGCCACAGCCCAAACAGAACAAAAATCCACCCATCTTCGTCAAACCCAAAGTCGTTTTCAATAGTTGCACAAACAAATTAAAGAAAATTATTCATTGTCAGATCAAAGAACCAATAACCGAGTATAAGCAAACTCACGATTGTAATTTTGCCGCGGAGTGGAAATAGACAATAGTATAAGGCTTCTGTATCAAGGGCTCAAACTCCTGAAAATGTAATAATGAATACAATTATCTACTTCAATAACACAAGTACAACAGGTTCAAGGAAAAACTGGAGCAAGGCCATAAATTGTAAAATAGCATAAGCAGCGCATCCATAGAAATTATGAAAAATTTAATTGAGAACACTAGTAATAGTTCACCTTTACTACATACAACACAAACCGCTCTAGATCGAGACATCTCAGCAGAAAATGTGCTCCCACGACAACCATCACTGGACGACCTTCACTGTCAACCCCACCTCGGTAGCTGAAACAGAAAAAGAGGTCCGCTTTTACTTTCAGAAATTAATAGAGCAGTTAATTCACTTTTTGTGGATTTATGAAACTGGAAGATAAACAAAGAAATGACTTTAAACTTTTGGATGCCAAAGTAATTCAAAACACTATGACATTCCCAGCACAAACATGACCATGTCAAGCGTCCAAATGAAATTGTTTCTTCAAAAACTTCATATCAAAAAATTAATTTGCAGATTGCAGAAAGGTATTATAACTATCAGCGTCTTACAAAGATGGTGATGGAGACTGCGAGAGTAAAAAATACAAGTTTAATAAACGGTTGGATTCTCTGCATTGAGGCAGCGAAGGAAAATTTGTGTATTGCATACAAATATTCTAAAGTAGATGTTCATAATTTGCTTACACAATTTTCATTTCAGCAATTTCAGAAAGATTAAGGGAATTTGCTTTAGCAAGATAGAATGAAGAGAATATTCTTCAGCAGGAGATGGAGGAGGCCCCCCGAGGTCACCATATCCAAGAATTTTAGCAAAATTCCAACCACTTCTTGCTTGTGCAGCTTTTTCCCACTGTTCTTTGCGTCGCTGATCTGGATCTTTGATCGGGGACATAAAAGCAGGATCCAGATATGAATCCAAGAATGATGAGTTCCTGTTGGACAAGAAAAACAATGAGTTCATATTAATTTCCAAGTGTCAGTGAATGTTATGAAGAAAATAAACAAAGAGCAGCATCTGCACCGGAGGTATACAATTGACACTTGAACATGTGGAAAATTAATCACCAAGATATTAGTCCTAGAAATAGTAAAAAATATGCATTAGACATTTGAATGTAATAAGAACACAACACCAGATCCAATGAACTGCCATTGCACGAAGGAAACTTCAGTGTTGTCTTGAAACAAAATATTAGCAAGACCCAGAGGAAATCCTTCTGAAGTTCAATAGACACGCACGTGTGTATACTGTGTGTGTGTGTGTGAGAGAGAGAGAGAGAGAGAGAGAGAGAGAGAGAGAGAGAAGAAAATAAAAAATGGGTTCATTCAAACGCCATCAAGAAATGTCTCCATCAACCCAGATATGATCTTTTTTCACATTCCTCCAGAAAATTCTTTCTTGTACCTATATCACATGTCAGTGACTATCTCATTAAAAGATAGTATCAATTAGGCCAAACCGGTAATTACTCAGATGGAAAAGATGACAATATATGCTCGTGAGGAATAAATAAGAACAAGGCCCATAAAATAACATCTTTGTTAACTGAAGGCTGCGGCTGCACTTAGTCTTGTAGAGAGTAGGAGAAAAGAAAATGTTCTACCCAATACCATGCAATCCCATTTTTAGTTTGTCTTTCTTGATCCTAGACAGCACTCGAATTTAGACCAAGCCGATGTGTGGAGAGTTTCACAAACGAATTGAGACAGAACCAATGGTTGGGTCAAACAAGCATACACTCAGCTAACCACAAAAATAAATAAATAAATTCAAATTTAAACTTTTGCATTGCTGGGACTAATTAATTATACAAACTGAAGACTTGGGGGAGGTATTTTAGATCACTAACCGTCTCCTCAACCCAACATCACTGACTGGAAGATCAGCAGAGGCTTGGGAAAATCTTGGGCCAGTTTTCTTTACATTGGGCAATGGCTTTATTCTGATTTTTCGTTCATCTATGACTGTCTCACCATTTTCATCTCCAACATCTGCAAGAAGTTTTGAAATAGACACCTCATCTTCAAGTTTATCCCGAGGAAAATAAAGTGGAAGCAATCTATACAAAGAGTAATAAATGACGGTCTTAAGACATGAATAAATTTATTTGTATATAAAACAAACAAAATTTTCTCGAAACAATAAACTGTTCAGGAGCTATACATAACATATGCATTCCCAGTCAAAGCAATTAACAATACCTTTTATATATCTCAGTATCAGATGCAGTTGTAATACAAAATACAACTGCTTGGATTTTATCTTTCTGTTTCTCAAGAAAACGTCTCACAGTTCCTATCAAAGCAAAAAATAAAAGTAGGACTTAAGGAAACATGAATAAGACCTAAAAGACATCCATAAATTAATTTATAACTTATCGGCAGCAACAAAGCTTTATGCAGGTAGTTAAGGGGCTTTATTCAGATAAACAAACGTCAATTATAACTTTTAGAAAACTTGAATCAATTATGAAACCAAGAATATCATATGATTACACTGTATTTAAAAACTCACTTATCGCCACGTGAGCGGCAGGTTCTCGTGGATAATTTTTGGCTTCTGTATATATACATCCCATTGCAATGCTGCATTCGTATTTTACCAGAGTGTCAAGTCAAGATTTCTACAGATTGACATGGGGAGAAGAAGCATAAATAAATGGATACAATGTATCTATTGAACCACCTCTGCAGCCCATTTTCAATGTGAAGTTCAAGGCAAGACCGGTAGCAGTGGCTCAGAGCATTCTCTACAGCAGTGTGATATTTTACCGCATACTTAGGACCAACAGTATGTATAACCCTCCTGCAAATTACAGGAATACCAATACTGATTAAAATGTTATTGACTATATAATGATAAGAAATGCTCAAGTGTCGTCGGACTCCTGGAAAACAAAGTAACTTAAGTAGAGAATAAAATTCTCCCCAGAAAGAAAGAAGTTAATACAATCACCTCTTTTTTTTCAATTTTTATCCAAGTTAAGCCATCAAGTTTTTTAAAGCTTCAAATGACAAATTAGAGGCAAAGCTGTCTCATTCCAAACCAAGAATGTCAAACTAAGTAATACAGGGTCCAAATTAATTTTTTTTCAAATGTTAAACAAACCAGATTAACTGCAACGGGATACAAGTTCCATCTTTCTCTATACATTAATCCCAAAAATCTCCTATTAACAGCTACATATACAGGTAACTGATTACATAAATATATGAGAAGTGAACCCATATGGATGCAACTTGGAGGGATATTCTGAGTTTCTACATAAAGAAAACACTTACGTATCACAAAAACTTTGACACATGATAAACAATTGCAAATTATATTCAGGCGGCCCAATGCTCAAATGAATATAAATAGAGAAATGCAGCCGTATACAGGATTTCTCCAAGATGATATAAAAGAATAATTACAACCTCGATAATTGAAATGTTCAGTCTTCATCTTTATGTGATATTATCAATCTCAAAACATTCCAAGTAATGGAGCAACCAAGGATAGGCATGGGCATAACATTTCAACTGACTCTACACACCTTGCAGGAAGGTCATAAGCATTAGTAACTTTTGCCATCCCTGTTCGGCAGCCACCCTGTAAAGGTGAAGCATAATCACAGTATAAGTTTAGAATTGGACATATCACTTCAGTGAAGCCTTTAGTTTACTTTAAGGAATAAAATTGCAGGTCAAAATACTTCAAGATACCGCAACAAAAATGTAGTTGCATCATTTCAAAACCAGAATGCATATTACTAGTACTTACACAAATTATTACATGCATACAACATACCAATGATGCACAATTTAATTGTGAGCATGTATATATAGCTTACCAATGTAGCGCATTCTTCTGCAAGACTAGGTCCAGCTGTAGGATGCAAACCCGGGCTGCTGTGCGCTTCATCTAAGTTCTGTCACAAAACCATGTAATATTCAGAAGAAGTAGCCATCTAGAAAAAACATCAAATCCGAAACAATCAAATGTTAGGGGCTAGAAGGATCTCAAACGCCCACTTGGACAAGATGAAAATGAAGTGGCTTCAGCCCTAAAGTGCATTTAACTGGATCACATGATTAAGTATGCAAATTTAAGATTTCACTGGGATTAAGAAGCGGGCATTGCATGGTCTAGGCGGAGAAATGACGGGCTTAAAATTGAAACCAAATTCAGAAAGGAAGGGCATTTGATTTCAGTGAAAAAGCAAACAGCTCATTGTAAAGGCATGCATTTAAATTAAAAAAACAAAAAGTTCAATCCAATAATCTCACTAGTTCTCAGAAACACGTGTGTTAAAATAAACTAGTGAATCATAGTCCGTCTAAAACAAAGTCACGAGAACAAGCATGCAAACAAGCAAAGCTCCTGTTAAGAAAGCGCCAGCACCCAGAAAGAATCATCACAATAAATGCGCTCAGGCTGATAAGTATAACCTATTACCGTTACCCCGCAAATTAACTGCTCACCTCATTTGTTGAATTAACTACAGCATCCACCTCTAGATTCCATGGGTTCCCCCTCCAAAGATATATCTTCGAGCTAATTTCGTGATCCACAGGAAATCTAGATACCATCCCATCCCCACTACTCCCTCCCTCAGAAGCAGATATCAACGGGTCTGGAAAATGCAAATTTGGAAAAGCAGGATCTTCATTCTCATACGAGTATCTATACTCTGCATCACGCCAGCGAGGAAGTTGATCGAGTGTCACGATGGAATCTCCATTGTCTGTAGGTGATCCGCCTCGGGTAGTGGTTGCAGCCCCCGACCGATGCATATTTATGACCCCGGATCCAATCTTCACCTCGTCCTCCCTTCAGCTAATAATAAATATACCTTCTTTACCCCAACTATCACCAAATTTGGAGAAACATATTGAAACGTTATTATCAGCAATGCCCACAAAATATTCTATATCAATTACTTAAAATCACCTCATAAACAAAAATTTAGAAAACAAAACATAAGGCTCAGTTCACATCGAGATCATCACTAAACTACATATCCAACCAACCAAATGAGATCTTTACATAACTGGTTCCAAAAACATTTTCAATTGCAGCTAAATTAGCATCATTTTGACAAAATTCATGTACTCTAATAGCATTTCTATCATTTCGAGAGACAACAATCAGAGCGTAAACAAATTTCATAAAAAATCAAACTTTTTCGGTTTACCACAACTAATTAAACAAGAAACTTACACGTAAACATAAACATACAAATAAATGTAGATATATCCCAAAAAACCCTAATATGACAGCATAATCGGACTTAAGAGAACGAAATTTTCATTTCGCTAAGTTTTCCATATGTACGCATATACATACATATAAAAACAAACATCTATGTATAAACATATAAAAAAAAATACACCATATATTTACAGATTAATATATATATATGTTCGGAATGTGCAAATTACCCGAGAGTGTATTCGAGATTTCGGGAAGAAACGCAAAGAGTTTTACAGAGAAATACTCAGCGGACCAGAAGATAGCTGGAATTTTTTGGATGTTTTTGACTTGTGCTGTGAGAAGTGCTCTTCCATTTTTAACTGCATTACATTTCCATCCCACTTCCAACCTATATTACAAGTTTGGATGGGATTTTGGCGCAAATGGTCCCTAACCTTTGTTCTTAGTGTGAAATTGGTCCCTAATGTTTATTTTTTGGCAAACAAAGGTGCAAAATTGGTCCTTATGACAAATATGCCCTTAATTTTAATTAAAAGAAATTGTATGTGGATTCCTAATCATTACAAAATGTGCAAATAGGTCTAATACTTTTATTTTTTTATAAAAACATTAAAGAAAACTAATGAATTTTTTTTTTTGGAATTAACACTTTAGTAATAAACATGTCAAATAAAATTATTATTTTTATTATTAAGTAATTATATTATTTAAAGAGAGAGAAATCATTGTAAGAAATCATTTTTTCCCCTCTTTATTTATAAATTTTTTTCTCCCTCTTTACTTTAAAAATTAAGTTAAATAAATAACAAAATGACGTATATAATTTTATGACATTTAACTAATCTTATTACATTTTTATTTAACATAAAAATACTAATAAAAATTAATTTACATATTATGTATTTTATTTTTTAACGAAAATAAAACGATAAATTAAAATATGAAGAATATAGTTGGATTTCTATTATTTGTAGTTAATAAACATATAACTCAATTAAATAAAAGTATTTGAACATCGAGTTTGTGACAAAGTTATTTTTTTTATATAACAATAAAATAAAATTTTAAATTTTAAATAATATAATTACTTAATAATAAAAATAATAATTTTATTTAACATATTTATTACTAAAGTGTTAATTCCAAAAAGAAAAAACTCATTAGTTTTCTTTAATTTTTTATAAAAAATAAAAGTATTGGACATATAAGTTAAATATTTCATTAGTCATTGAACTATTGCTTCCGTCTTCATTCACTCATTGAACTTCAAAATGTTTCTGATTACTCACCGAACTTTCATAAATGTCTTGCCGTTACTTACTGAACGCCATTCAGTTACGGCCAACAAACGAAAATTCCACCTGGCAGATGGAATGCTTATGTGGCAGACGAAATCAGCCACCACACATCTGAAATCATCCAAATCAGCCAAAAACATGTGCCATGTCGTCAATTCAAAAACGTTTTCACTTAAAATCCATTCTTTATACCCATCTCTTTAACATTTCCCAATTGCAAAGAAACATTTCCCAAATCAAAATTTTTTCCCAAAATGCGAAGCCCTAACCCTAACATTAACCCTAACCCTAACCCTAACCCCTCTTGTGGGACGAACAACTCTGGGATGGGAGAGTCACATTGTTCTCATATCTTAAAGCAAACAGTTTGTTATTGTGGCCTTGTTCCGGAAATGAAGACGTCTTGGACCGAGGCTAATCTTGGACGTCGATTTTGGGGGTGTAGAATGTACGGGAAGGCTCAAGCTTGTAAATTTTTTGATTGGGTTGATCCTGCACCCGAGGACAGATACAAGTCCGTAATCAATGGCTTGCTTCGGAAGAAGAACCAAGCTGAGAAAGAGAAAGAGAAAATGTGCAAGACCATTAGTTTTTATCATGTTATTTTTTCACTTCTTATATTGTACTTTGCAATTCAGGTTTTGGTTTGAATTAGTTGGATGAATGTAGTTCAGACGTCTGTGGTAATGTGGTTGTTAATGGAGTTAAATGTAGAATAATGTGGGTTTAACTCCAACATTAAATTGTAATTAACTGAAGCCAAATGGGTCAATGTATTCCATCATTTTGAGCTTCTCTAATGGACGACAGTTATTGTTTTTCTTGTATAACTTGTTATCAGGTTTCTCTTCATGAAACAATGAGTTTAATTTTTTGCTTTGGTATGTTATGACGAACACTGTTGTATTGCCCATTATAGGCTGAAATGTGGAAAATTAGTTGTGTCAATCCTGGATATTCATCAGTTGGTGGCACTTAATATGCATCTGTTGATATTATGCTTTCCAACTTCTGTTTCTGGTCTGGGGATGGACTACCGCAGTCCACAGCCAAAATTTCACATAAGCGCCTTGTGGAACACTACCTGTCAGAACAAAAACTTTTCCTCTTTATTTTTATTGTCGTGAACATCCTGATACCTCTATCATGTCCCACAAGAGCCTTTTGGATCAATAGTAAAACTCCAGTTGGAAAGAAGAGCAGTAAAACTCCATGAAGTCACCGGAGATCGTGACTGAGTATTATTGGCAATGAGTGTCAAGTGACCGGGCATATTTAGCAAATTGTTTCTATATCCTTATAATCATGCCTTGTCTCACTAGAGAACAATGCCGGCATGCCAAAACTGCAAACTTAATAGCATTACTTGCTAATTGTCACCAAGGGTAGTGGCAAATACATAAGAATATTGTAAGCACTACTTCATGATTACAAGAGTAAGAGAAATTTTATTGGACAAGGACATACCTGATCGGATGGAGCAGTTGAAGCTTTTCTGCCTCCCATGACCAGCTTCCCTTCTCACATATCAACATAGGTATAGGCTAGTTGATGGTAAAATAAGTGGTTCAGCTTGGAATTGCCCAGGTAATACTCTGCTCATTTTTTACCAGTTTGGAATTGGCATGCCGCAAATTTCCGCTGTTTTATTCCCTGTGTTGCTGTCCCACAATGGCAGAATTCAGTTTAGAGGGATCAGTAGATTAAAACACATTCGTTTAGTTTTTTAAATTGTTGCCGCATCTAGTAAAATTGTTTCCACTTCTAGTTAACTGAATGTTCATTCCTTTCCAAATACCACCACTTGAATGTATTAATAATTATGCGTAAGCAACGTATCAACTAAATGAACAAAGAAAATCCTTAAGTCCAGAACGTGAGAAACAACACCAGACTGATGGCACTTGAATTAAATACTATGGACAATCCTAATTGAAGTGCTTGAATTAAACAGCCTGATGGAACATGAAAATTTGCCACCATCTGAAAATGGTTTTCTCTTAGCATATTGAATACAAAATGTGTACAACATTAATTGGTTCGCTGAAGTAGACACAAGACAATACACAAAATTAATTGGATCGCTCAAGCAAACAGCAACATAGTCATGATTTTCAATACATCTCAGAACAAATAAGTTGCAACCATGTTCTGGCAACATAGTCATCAGGTCCCTATTTCACTGTCACCAAATTTACAAAATATGTGTTCTTCTCATAAATTAAAAAAAGCAACATGTACATTGCAAAAAGTTGGTATTCTTTCAACCAAATGTACACAGAACTTAATTCTTCCCAACAAAGTATCCAACACAGTTGATTGATTCTTCTCCCCAATCAGTCCACCAAAATTTACCAAAATAACTAACGACAAAAAATTCTTCAAAAAACTGTTTCGGATATGCACTAATCATTCAAAAAACTGGTTCGGATATGCACTGATCATTCAAAAAACTGGTTCAGATATGCATTGAGTCTTCAAAAAAAAACTGGTTCAGTTAGCCATTGTTAATATATCTACAGCATATGCAGTTTTCTTCATCTACGCGTTGGTCCTTGATCTGGTCTTGTAAACAAATTGTATTGCATTCGTATTCCTTTGCCTTCTTGTCCGTGCTCTTTCAGCTCGAGTTCGTGTTGCTTCCTCAGAATTCAATTGTTCCAGTTCATCCACCATTGGACTGATGTCCACTTATTCTGTTCTAATCACAGTAGCTTCAGTCTGAAGATTGGATATTCCCTCAACCAAGGGTGATGACGCTGACTGCCTACTCATCATGTTGATATCTGCAGGTCGCATAGACAAACCAGGTGTTGGCATAAATTGAAGCATTGATTCTGGTTGATCAGCTTAGTGGGATGCACTAGTACTCCCTCTCTTTGGAGTTAGTTTACCTTGGAGGAAGGAAGAAAAAATTGAACATTAACAAACTGAAATTAAAAATTGGTTTGGATATGCAACATATTTACCTTTCTCTTCCCAGTTCGTTGATTATCTGTTTGAATTTCCACTTCTTCTAGTGGTGCATTGAACCAATCCTGTGTAGAAGACAAAAAAAAATTAAAATTAACAAACTGAAATGTACTTACAGAAAATGAAATTTACTTACATTCGTTGGTGCATTTGCCCTCAAATGGTATCGCTTGTTGTGTCCCTCCAGTCCACATTCCGAGCATGTCATTACAACTTGACCTTTTTTCTTCATGGTGGATTTTGATTGAGAGTGTTGAATGTAATCTTCATCCGCCTGTCTTCTTCTTTTCTTCTGCTGCCTTCCTCTGTGCGCCACACTCCAATCAGGGACTTTTATCTCTACAGATGTCTCAGGCCACATTGTGTTGCCATTGATTGGGTTGATAATGTTCTCATAACAGTTCAAATAGGAGTCAATTGTGTAACAATTGTCAACATAGTCTTTGGGATCATTTCGCATATCCCGTATGACTGAAACAGCATGGCAACATGGTATGCCAGTTAGGTCCCACTTCCTACATGCACACGTCCGAGCCTGCAAGTCGACTACGTATATACCAGATGGGGTTTTCACCTGATACTGTGGTCCTAGATGGGGTTTTCGCCTGATACTGTGGTCCTCCAGACCAATCCAATGTACATTCATCTGCCTTAGCAATAGAAATTCCTAATTTTTTCTTTATCTTTGGGCAAATTCGTCCAATGTACCTTCTCATTTTATCTCTTCTCGTTTGAATCCTTTTCATAAATGTAGATTGCATTGACGTAAGCATACTGAGGATCATCTTCTCCCTATCATCTAAAAGTGTTTTGTTGAACACTTCACAACCGTTATTCAACACTATGTCACTCTTAACTTTCACAGAAAAATGTGATTTACTCCATTCTCGCGGATTTCTTTCCATCAACCAATTAAATGCGTCGGCGTTGACATTCTTAATTTCTTGCATCCACCTTCTGTAGTCAGCAAATGTTGTGGATTTCACTGCTCGCCACAAGTAATCTTTTAGAATTTTTCCCTTGAATCCCTTGTTGAAGAAATTTGTGTACGTGTGGCGTACACAAAACCTATGCTCTGCATCTGGAAACCATCCCTCCAACACATTCATTAGACCCTTCTGCCTATCAGACATGAATGTCCAGTCACTAGTGTTTTCAATGCCTAAATCCTATCCCAAATTCATGATGAACCATCACCACGACGCAGTATTTTCTTTCTGTACAACTGTATATGCGACGGGATATATACAATCATTTGCGTCCAGTGCAATTGCTGACAGTATTTGTCCTCCATGGTTGCCCCTCCAATGACATCCGTCAAGCCCAATCATCTTCCTACAACCATTCACAAATCCTAACTTACATGCATTGAAGCACATGTAAATGCCATGGAAGACCCCTTCATGCATCGCTATAATCACAGTAGATCCTGGATTTTTCCTTAACACTTCAGCACTATATGACCCCAACAACCCAGATTGCTCTTGAATTGTTCCTTCTAACAATTGCTTAGCGTATCTTCTAGTCTTCCAGGCAATGTTCCTACCAATATCTGTTTTCAAATCTTTTTTCACTGTGGCTATGATACTCTTGGTTTTCCACTCTGGATCAACTCTAAATGTTTCTATATACCTCTTAGCCAAGTACAGGTACGTGCAATGTCTATTAGTTTGGTCACGACTACAAGTATGTTGTGGAGTGTAGGATTTGACCTGAACTGTGCTCGTATTCTTCACCTTGGACGCCCAAATTTTCCATTGACATCCTAGTTTGCAAACACCCTGCACTCTATTTTCGTCATTCACCTTAAATTTGATATTGTATCTATTCACAGCTCCATAATTTCTAACGGCTTCTCTAAACTTTTCAATAGACCTAAATTTCTGCCCAACAAAAAAATTCAGATTTTGCATATCAGTCTCAGCATTGAACTCAGGAAACCTATACCCAACCTCTTCATCACTTTCATAATCACTATGTAATTCTTCTAACGTTGGGTACTCTAACTCATCTACATCATTTCAAGATCACTATTCTGACCTGCACATACTCTCCCTTCAACTTCATCATGAAGGTCGTATGTGACATTTTCTTCATACAATAGCTCATCGTCTTCATCATTGTCATTATCAGAATCGATGAAATCTGGGTCGTCCTCAGAATCTATTACCATAAACAAAAACAAAATAACATTAAGAATTGATTTTAAGTTCGATTTTACAAATAAGATGTTTGTAACGGAAAAAAGGCAAACCAGAATATACATAAACGACAAAAAATTCTTCAAACACAATGAAACATGTACCTCCATGTGGTCCTTCCATGTGCGACATTGTTGATGTGTAAAGGTAGTTATGGTCTTCGATGATGCTGTTGAGTGGGGTATCTATGTCGCGGGATATGGAAGGATTGAGATTAGGGTTTGGGACTTTGGTAATTTGAGGGAATTGCTGAAGGTTAGTATAAAGAATGGATTTTAAGTGAAAATGTTTTGAATTGATGACATGTCGCACGTTTTTGGCTGATTTGGATGATTTCAGATGTGTGGTGGCTGATTTCGTCTGCCACATAAGCATTCCATCTGCCAGGTGGAATTTTCGTTTGTTAGCCGTAACTGAATGGCGTTCAGTGAGTAACAACGAGACATTTATGAAAGTTCAGTGAGTAATCAAAAACATTTTGAAGTTCAGTGAGTGAATAAAGACGGAAGCAATAGTTCAATGACTAATGAAACATTTAACTCTGGACATATTTGCACATTTTGTAATGATTAGGAATCAATATACAATTTCATCTAATTAAAACTAATAATATATTTGTCTTTTTCATCCCATAAGCATCAATTTCGGACCAAAACACATAGGTTAGGGACTTGTTTGCTAAAAAATAAAAGTTAGAGACCAATTATACACTAAGGACAAAGGTTCGAGACCATTTGCGCCAAAATTCCAGTTTGGATATATGGTTTACTATTTAAAATAGTCAATCAAAGTTATTTCCTACCTATATGATTTAAAAAATTTGCAAAACAATTATAAAAATCCAAAAATGAATTCATCCTAATTAAATATGATATTTGTTCACGTTTCTGAAATAATGATATGTAAATTATAATTTTAAAAATTATGTTTATGTAGATAAATTCAGTATTTTAATATTTTTTATTATTTTTATAGAGACTTAATGGTACGTAAAATACATATATAATTCTTGAAAATATGGCATTTGAAGTGTAATTTACACTATTTATACAAAGAATTAGGGAGTGTTTCGTAAATTTGTATGTGTAATATTCTCCAAAGTAACGTCAATGAATAAAATTTAAAATACATTTTGAAATCCAAAAAAACATATGTAAAATGAAATCTTAGAGGAACTTCATATGCATCGTTACGCCGAGTACAAGTTGTAGGACTTTATCAAAAAATGTTTCAACTTTGAATGCAAATTTCAAGATAAATTGTGGCTTGTTTTGCATAGACCGAAAAAAAGTATCTTGTGAATAATGCAATAAGGTATAACACATTATAAGGAAAAATAGTATACCAAGATTACTATTGTAATATAATCAAAGTATCTTGAGATTTGTGTTCATTCAATACACTTTATAGTTTTATTTAATTATTTTAAATCTAAAAATTTTAGTTTAGCTTTGATGTAATTTGTCACTTTAAAACATTGTTTAACTTGAATTTTTTTTCTGATTGCTTGTCGTTGAAAATGTACTATCATTTGAGACATTATTTAATTTAGAATTTGGTTTGTTTAGTTATAATTGAATAACATTATCATTTTTTGAACTACGTGAGCATGGAATGAAAATTACTTGCTTTGAAAATGCAGCATTTTAGTAACGTATCAACTTATTTTCATTTATCTTTTGATTATTAATGCAACTCTAGGGT
This sequence comes from Forsythia viridissima, assembly GCA_030279155.1. Lineage (NCBI taxonomy): Eukaryota > Viridiplantae > Streptophyta > Magnoliopsida > Lamiales > Oleaceae > Forsythia > Forsythia viridissima. The sequence continues at coordinate 44,399,262 of CM059041.1, read as the reverse complement.
ATTATTTCTGAAAATGACTTGTTTGTACATTAGCAATGCAAACTCTACTTAATGCTTTAGAAAGTTGTATTTAAAATGTTATTTTTTACCCACGGGTGGTTGTGGAATAATTTTATTTGTAATTATTATGTTTATTGACATGTTTACTTTTTTACACTTTTGTAGTCCATTTTTGCTATAATCTCTGACTTGCATCAAATACATACAACTTTATTAGCATGCTTAATTAACAATTGCAAAGTGATTTATTTACTTTTAGCAATAATGTTGTTTTAAGAGTTTTAATTTGACCATGAAACAACTTGATCAATTAACATATTGATTATTTCCAGAGCTTCACCTAAAACAAGAAAGAAGATTTTTATGAACTTTTTATTTTGTCACACAATTAGTGATGATCGAATTGATACACTTAACGAAGAAGTCTAATTTTTCATTCTTGAAAATCCAAATTTTTGATGATGTAAACTCAATTCAACCATCTCTTTATCTTTTATTTAAGTTATTTAAAAAAATAAATTAATGTGCAGATGTTGTTGTAAATACTTGTACCCAGAGTCTTATTCTAGAGCAAATGTGAAATTTCTCAATGCAAAGGCATTCAGCTTTCTTTACGTAATTAAAATATTATAAAGGAACGAACTCATGCTTCGAGGAAGAATGCAAATTCGGGAAAAATAGTACTTAAGAATAGTGATTTTTATGAAGTGAATTGAATTGAATTTTATTATATATTTGAGTCATCTATTGTAATGAATTTTAATAAACTAGGCTTTAAGTTATAAACATATTATTTAGGTTTTAATCACCTGATTTGTTAATATTCAATTTTTTTCACTTATATTACCAAAATCAAGTTAATCCGTAAAATGAATATATAATACATATTATTACGTTCTTAAATATCGATACATCACGTGCATCGCAAGTGCTCACACTAGTACTACACAAAAACCTCAATAAACAATAATTTTGGGATTATAAAAAATTATTATTTTAGCTTAATGATACGTGTATGCTTTTTTATTTAACTAAAATACGTATAAAATATTATACCGCTTCATTGCTGAAGGAATTGACCGTAGGTTCTACTATGATAATAGATTGAAGCGGTGAACATATTTTAGAGATGATCGGTAGAGGGAGATCATCGATTGAGGGAGATGGATCGAGGAGGTGAGCAGATTTTGGAGATGAACGAATCAAGGAGATGGATTAAAGCTCTTAGAAAAATTTGAAAGAGATGATTTTGTGAAGGGAGAAATTGAAGACGTGGTGACACACGGACGTTTAAGTACATTTTTCTTCCGTAACGAAGAAAACTCCCTTGTGATAAAAAATAATGGATGGCCAAAAGTTTATATACGCGTACATAAAAACTCAAAAGTTAACACTTACGTACATAAAATAATAATGTTAAACTATTTATTTTGCCTCTTAATAAGATGTCAAATATTCATCTGTGTTATGTTGTGATTATAATTATCGATGTTGTTGTTATATCAACATCTTGGAAGTTACGATGTAGGAGCGACAAATCTTGAAAAAAATAACATACGTAATGCTTTCAATTTTATTAATGTCGTTCGAAGCATTTATGTGAAGACAACAAACATTGCAAACTTTTGTTGACTCTACAATATTGCTCTGACCAAAGTCGGTGAAGATGAAGGTATGCATCGATTACATGAAGTCATTTTGGGCCTATGTTGTGGAAATGTGATGAATGTTTAGCACCTTTTGATTTATTCTAGTGAAAATGATACGGTGATGGAATCACCTACTCATCAAGAGATTATTTAAGAGGTATACACTTTACGTTGATGATTTATCTAGACGATAACTGCGTTTTATCAACTATTTCTCTAAAAGGGATATTTCATGTATTTAAATAATTATTTTCTACACAAAAAAAAGAACTATATACCAAATGGGTAGTATGCATTCCAAAAAGTTAGGAATGAGGTTCCGTTGAACTTGACTACAAAGAAAAAACGAACAATTTGAGATTCATAAGAAAATAAAAGTTATGAAGTAAAAACTTCATTAATGTGCAGTGTGAACTTTTATGTATTCAATGAGTTATTATTTTACATGTTCACTGGGCCTAAGAGCATCTCCAATGCAACAATGTTTACTATGTATATGTGGCAAAATAGATTGACATTATATCAAAAAACTTCTCCAACGCAACAATGTTCATTGTGCAAATGTGACAAATTATTATTAGCTTTTTAGAAAAAAGTAAGAGGGAGAAACGTTTGATTGGATAGAGATTATTAAATTAACTGTGGATATTGTCAAGAATAATGTCTAGAATTAGACATTGTGCTAGACACCTTATAGCATTAATTGTGCCACATAAGTATTTTTTGGCCATTTATCAAGAAAAGTACTAGATATTGTACCTTGATATTATAGCATTGGAGATGCCCTAAAAGATTTTAAATTTAAAAAAATCATCTCAGACATTTAACAAGATTATTAATTTGACACCCTGACTCAAGTTGGGAATGGAAATTTTTATTATTTAAGCGAGGTTATTAATTCATCGAACATTTGTTTACTGAGTTTTTAAAGCTCATCAAATTATTTAATTCCATGAGGATAATTTAGTAATTTGTTACGTAATGTGTTGAAAACATTTTTTTTAAGGTAATTTTACTCACACTACAGTTTTGTTGTTGTTGTTGTTGTTGCACTATATTTTAATTGCAATAAAATTCTCCAACTTTCGCTCATTATTGCATTTATATCCTTAAATTCTTTTTTATTACACTCAAAATAAATTTTTTTATGCCCTCCTAATAGATGTTTTGGATTAAAACCATCACCGAAAACAAGATGTGCTAATTAAACGAATATTGGGGATAAAAATACGATGTAAAATTATTGAGGATATAAGTACGACAATAAGCAAAATTTGTAGTTCTTCATTGCAATTAAAATATAATACAATAAACAAAAACATGACGTGAATATAATTACTCATTTCTTTACCTATTACTAACTTCGTGTTACGGGTTTTTCTATATTTGGCAATTGCGACCTAAGAGTTCGGATTTACAGTCGTGGTTATAAGAGCATCTCCAATGCAATCGTAGATTGTTAAAAAAATTATACCACATAAGCAAAATAAATAATATCTACAAATATTCTTCTTCAATGCATGTTGTCAAAGACTCTATCAAGCTGATATATCAGAGAGAAAAATAGACAATGTCTAGAGTTTCGTCTAAATTCAGAAACTTCGTTAGACATACTGACTGAAAATATGCATATTTTTAGAATGTTTGGAAGAGTTCTTTTAAAACTCTTTTTTTTTCCCAAACTTATTTTCAACCACATATTTTTTGGAATTCTCAACTTTTATCAACTTTTCAACCACACAACTAACATTTTTCAAAATCTCTAAAAAAAACTACTTTTAAACTCTATCAAACATACACATAATTTTATTTTTATTTTATTAAAATGAATACACCTCATAGCAATCCATAAAATGTATTAGAGACCAAATTTTAATTTGAATGAGATTCAATAAACATCAATTAGAAAATGCATTAGAAATAATGCCACATAAATTATAAAATTTTCAACATTTGTGCCACCTAAATAACAATCTATAAAATGCATTAGAAATACTCTAATAACTCTAGATTTGAAACTCACAAGCACATATCACCAAATACAAAGTTTATTGTCAATAAACGTTATGTGATTTATGGTATCAAGGTCTTGAACTACTTGGGTTGATAATTGAGTTGGGTTGGACACGTCTTCGCCTTTGTGATGGGTCATATATCTCGTCTAATGGCTAGAGTTGGTTCTTGGCCTCGAAGGATAATTTGGAGAATATACCTTATCACACTATCCAGGGACGAAGTCAGGATTCTCATCCAGTGTGAGCGAAATTTAAGCACAAAAACAAAATGTTGGCATAACTTCAATATGTTAGAGATAAAAGTCATAGCCGTACACTTAATTTGCCTCCACCATTTGTGCAAGAAAACTTAAAATAAAGTCAAATCCATGACAAATATAAAAAATCGAGAACAAAAGCTCTAAAAATATTTTCTGTATTCTTCAATTTCCATCACTTTCCTCCAAATTATGCAATTACCATATTAAGAAGAAATAATAAATCATTACTTAAGGATTTAGTCATACAATTACCTTAATTTTTAATTTCTCAAAGTTTAAGGACCAGAGATAAAATTTTAAATTTAAAATACCCCACTTTATCTCTCTTTCACCTTCAAATCTTCAATAGACGAAATTACATATGTATCTATTATATACACATACATATAGTTTCAAGCAGAAAAAGCAATAAAAAATTTCTTCACCATGTTTTCCACAATTTCTTCTCTGTTGCTCCACAAATCAGTGCAAGCGAATTTTTGCTCTTCCGCAAATTTTTCAAAATTCAGTGCAGACGGCCGCCGACACTCGACTCCATGTGGCTCCACCCAAACACTATCCCATTTTGTAAGACAATAATTAGAGCATCTCCAATGCATTCTATAGATTGCAGTCTACGTGGCATTGGCGTCTAATAAATACTTAAAATTAGTTTCCAATGGATTTTATCTACGACTCAATACTAGAGCCTACATGTCTTTCATCCACTCTAATATAAAACAAATGATATGAAGAGGAAGATAGGAAAAATTCAATGCTCTAAAAACAAAAATAAAATCAAATAAATTGCTAGGTCAGTATGTCTAACAAAACTATAGATAATTTATTTTGTGGGGCCACATCAACTTGACAAAGTCTGTATGATAGCACTGAAGATGATTTATTTTAAACAATTTTGCTTATATGACATATTTTTTAAAGCAATCCATATTAGCTTGTTAACTAATGGGATATTCTATTTGAAACCAAATAGCTGTATTTTATTGTAATACAACCAAATTCAACTGGTGAAAATCTAAATTTCAACAAAAGCTCCCTTCAAATAAAGAAAACAAAAAGTTCTAAGGCTCTCCAGCAAGTAGAAAACTATTTGATTCATGTAGTACAAGCTAGAGAAAATGCCATAAATCCACTTTTATCAAAATATGCAGCCACCATTTACATGGTTGATGAACTCAAAGGCCCGTATCCAGAGCATGAACTAAATAAATAGGGTGTTCGAAAGAAAACACCCACATGTAGTTGAAATGTATAGGTTTTTCACATAATTTAATGCCTGCTTTGTATCTGATGTGTATGCCTTTCTGAATTTGCTAGTTTGATCTCCATAGTCTGATTCTTCATACAATCTAATTATGCTTCAAGAATTCAGTCCTGAGTTACAAACTCTCAGGCTGTGCGGCCATCGACTGTAAATTAGATCTTCAGATAACCCGTTAATGGAAATACCTGCAATTCCATGTGTGTAATGTCATTTAACATTTATGTATGTTTGGTAGGGTAGACAAAACGGTACTCAACAATATTAAAGAAGACAAACAATTTAAAATCTTATCTTTTGTACTATCTAATCATATTCAATACTGCATATAAAACATGTTGTTCACGTTGGGCATGAAGCCCAAGAAATCAATTTATCTCCATGTGTAATTTACAGGTTGATTTACCTGATCTACAAATCTGAAAAGAAGAAGCATTATCAGTATGCGACAGCGGTTGTGTTCATTCCACTCCAGCCTTCTGCTTCAACATGGCAATGAACTTCTCTCTATCTTCAGGTGACATAGCTTCAGCCGAGCAATCTCCAACACCCCACTCAGCACCTCGAATGCAATATTTGTCTTGAATAGCTAGGCGGTTTCTGGAAAATAATACGACAATCTGTAAATACGATTTTCCTGCATCAAGTGCTCAATTCATGCATTTATTTCTCTTCTCAATTCTTTGATACTTTTAAAGGAAAATGACAGCTCCTTTGAAGATAAGGAACTCTTCCCTCATTGTTGACAGAATTTGAGTAAACAAAATAAAGTAAGAGAAAGAAAACGGAAAAAAGTCTTTTCATCATGGACAACACTGAACAAGATTGCTTATTCTTTGTGTTCGCTTTCTTCACATAAAAGAAATGTTTGGAAAATCATTATCTAAATTCCAAAAACACGATGAACTTAACTGATTTTAGCATCTATATTAGGCTAGGACAATTCATCTTATGTTATGGCAAATTATTAGGTGAAGAGAAATTACTTCTCCTTGTTCAACTTGGATTGTTCAAGCAACTTCTTAAGCAAGGGAGACTCTTTGAATCTTGCATCAGCTTCTGCGTACTTCTTCTGATTTTCTTCTGAAATAGCCAACCTCACATCATTTGAGGAAGAAATATAATGTAGCTCATTGTAATGGTATGCAAGAACAAACCGTTAAAGCGATTGAGAAAGTCAATCTGAGGTAACTGAGGACCAGGAACTGATTCTATCCCAGAGAGGCCCGAAAGAAATCCAGCATGAGCTGCAAGTTTAGAGAGTTTTACATTTTTCGTCTCATGTTCCAGTACAGATTATTTAACTAATATGAATGCGGAGCGAAAATGAAAGAAGAAAGATCACACATTAACTATTGCAATAACAAACAATAAAGAAATCCCAACTTATTTAGTCACAGTATCATGAAACTGTAACAAGGATGGGCAAAGAAACTCTAGAGTACATAAAAACAAGAGCACTATGAGAATTTCCCTGCAGCCAAGCATCCCGAGTTTGTAAAGCAGTCCCTCCTGATTTTCATTGTAACAGCCAAGTTAATAATATCTCTACCCATTTATTTCAATTTCCATAGCCTAAAAGAAAAATGATATTGTATAAACAAATTGCATCAAATAAATAAAGTCGTGAACCAAGAGTACAAGATCACTGACTGCAATCTGTGAATGATTGCAACTCGTTGTAACAAGTCACAAACTTGAATAGAAAATAAATTTATTCAATCACGGTTCTTTAGCAAATAACGAAAATTTTATCATTGGAACTGATTTTATACAAGACATTGGTAATTGTCTTATCACTCACCATTATTCCTGCCAGAAGCAATAAAAGTTCTTTCTTATTCTTTTAACTCTACGATATTAGCACAATGTTTCTGGTTGAGAGCTGAAGGGGGACATGTGAATCTACCCTGCGAGCCCACTCCTAGCGGCAAGCTTTTACGTGAGGTCATCGAGCCATCCTTGGTCATTCAAAAATAATAATCATACTATAGCAAAAAATGCCAAATTTTTGGCTGCTGAAAATGAGTAAAGTAATAATCTTATTGTGCAAAACGACTGAATATTTGATGGATTCAGGGAGGGTGAAATACCTTTTAAAACTGTCAAAGCTGATGTCGGGTTAGCCTTATATTTTGATGTAAATATGAATCCAAAAATGCTCTGAAACACTCTTATATGGAAACCTTAGGAAGCTCCCCTTTCAAATAAAATATTACTGTGATGCTCTCCAACTCTCGTGTTAAAAAGTAAATTTAAATAACGTGATTCTATGTAGTATCAGAGCATGGATACGAGTTTTGCCGAAATCCATTCATGAAAATTGTAAGTGTCAAACCTTTGGTAATAAAATGAACCCAGAGAACACACAATGGACACTGGACGGGAATGCCGAATGCATATCAGAAGAACCCACAAAAAAGAAAAGCACAAATCAACGAATAAGCAAAATTACCTGGATTAGACCATAGAAAAACAGCAAGAGATGCAGCAATAGAAATCACAGACTTTTGCAAGAAGACTTTAATAAACGGCGGCGAGCAATAAGAGTATAAATGAACATTCTTCTTAGAATCATAATAATTTTCTCCTTTTTTCCTGCACCGCACTACTGTTTGGATCTTGTTTTGATAAAGCGCAGAGGGAATTTTGAGTTTGTTAGAAGAACTACAAGTATTCAGCCATGGCTTTATGCATAGTTCAGGAGAAAATGCAAGCAAAGAGGAAACCATGGTTACGAGAGGGAAGAGAATGTGCAGGGAAATGATAAGGAGTCGAAATTTAAGGGTCGTCATTATTTCTTGAAATTCATGAGAAAAATAAATTGAGCATACGTTGGAATTTTATAGAAGTTTAGGGATTAAATTATAATTTTAAAAAGTTCAAAAACTAGTATTTTGGATTTTAGGCAATTTTGAGAAGTTATAGGTTCAAATAGGGGTGGCAAAAAAGCTAGTCGATTCGTCGACTCTTAAAAGCTCGACCCAGCTCGGACTCGAGCTCTTCGAACCACGAACACGAGCTAAGGCCGAACTAGAGAAAAAAAAAACGAGCCGGCTCGATGGGCTCGTGGGCTCGTTACAAGCCCAGCTCGTTGGGCTCGTGCCCACGAGCCAGGACGAGCCACGAGCCGGCTCGACTCGTGCCTCGTCCCTAACGGTCACGAAATCGTGACCGTTGGATGATCATCCAACGGTCGCATTGACCGTTGGCAACGGTCATTTTGACCTTTTTTTTTTTTTTTCCTTTCATTCTTTTCCTATAAATATCCTATTTTAAACTCATTTTTTCACACTTCAATCTTTTATCTCTCATTCAATTACATACTCAATCTATTATAAATTCTCAAATCTCAATATTAGTGTTCTAAGTAATTAGTATTTAGTATCTTATTATCTAGATATTAAGCTATAATTTTATACTTCTACTAATTTTCTACATTTCTATTTTCTAATTTCTACGTTCTACTAAATCTTCATCTTCTCCTATTTTCTTTCTCTATTATTCCAAATGGCATACAACCGAAGTGATGATGATTTCAGTGGTCTTAATGACATTCCAATTCCAGAAGATATTATTGATCAATTTGGTGGTAGCACTGATTCAATTGATTTGGAAGACGTTCATGACGACGCCGATACACATGAAACTACCATTGGCTCTAGCACTAAACGAAAAGCCACCAAACCAAAGGATATATGCTGGCAGCATTTTCAGTTGGTGCCGACTGGTAAACTAGTGAACGAAGTCCCTGAGTTCAAAGCACAGTGTAAACACTGTCAGGAAAAGTTTGCTTGGCACAAGGGAATTAGCACGACCCATCTAAACAGACACTTCAAAAAGTGTCAATACAAACATGGAGGTGTGGATACAAATCAGGCACATCTCCAGTTTGGATCTCCGAGGGCCGGGTCTAGTAGTCCTGCTCTCAACAACTGGATATACTCACAAGAACTTATGCGACACGAAGGACTACCGAAATTGATAGCAAATGTCGAGTTTCCACTATGCTTGGTGGACAATCCTCATTGGACTACATTCATCCAAAAATATCTACAACCAAGGTACGTTAGTATTTCTAGAAATATACTTCGTAGAGATACTATTGTTAGATATAATACTAAAAAAGAAACTATTATTAATGATATTAATAATTACAATAGTGTTGTATCTTTTACATCAGACTTATGGACATGTTGTAACCAAAAATGATACATGGTAGCAACTGCACACTACATTGATAATAATTGGTTAATGCATAAAAAAGTCATAGCATTTAAACAAATAGACTATCCTCATAATGGAAATAATATTTATCAAGTTTTATTAAATGTGTTACATGAATTTAAATGTGATTCTAAAGCTCGTAGTTTTACATTTGACAATGCAGGCCCAAATAATATAGTAATTGAAAAATTAATGCAACACTGTAATCCACAATTTGATGGTATTTTATTTCATATTCGTTGTGTGTGTCATGTGTTTAATTTAATTGTACAAGATGGATTACAATTTATACGCCCACAATTGGAAAAAATTAGATTTGCTATTAATTATATTTCGGTTCACCATCAAGAAAATAAGTTTTTGCTACTTTATGTATAAAAAATGGGCTGCAATCAAAATATTTTGCAACTGATGTTGCCAATAGGTGGAATTCAACATATCTTATGCTTGAATCGTGTGAAGGTTATGAAGATTGCATTACTGTATATTATAATGGCCGACACTCACACGGCTCAGAATATGATTTAGAATTACATGATTGGGAAATATGTGGTCATGTTAGAAAATTTTTAAAAATTTTTTACAACGCAACAAATGCATGTTCTGGTGTTTATTACCCAATTACTCTACTTGTTTTAAATCATTTCTATTATATTGCTAACAATTTTCATAAGTATAAGAATTTTGCTCTTTTTACTAGTATTATACATGTAATGGAAGCTAAATTTAGAAAATATTGGGAACAATTACCTATGTTATTTTCATTAGCATGTATCATGGATCATCGACTTAACTTAGAGGGTACAAAAGTAACAATAATAGCAATTTTAGATAAATTAACTTTTGGAAATCCAGTCACGTGTGCTAATTTAGAACAAACTTTATGTTCTATGTATGAGATTTATGCTGAAAAGGCCGGTACAAACGTTGTACGACCCCCTAATCCAACATATACTTCGTCATCAACTGATGACATTGACTTATGGAGTTACGTCAGTACACATAGGACCACTCAAGGTCAACAATTAGTTGGTTCTTATTCTAGTTCTTCCCTTCCCTATTCTAATGATACACCTGTAGAGTTAGGTAGGTATTTTGCACATGATGTGCTTAGCATGTTAGATGAAGAGGAGAGAAATTTTTTTGATATACTTAAATGGTGGAGACAACATCAACGTAGTTACCCAATTCTTTCCAAAATGGCACGTGATCTACTAACACCTCCGGTGTCAATTGTAGCATCGGAGGTTGCATTTAGTATAAGTGGCAGGGTTTTATCTGATATCAGGTCAAGACTCAAAACTGACATTTTAGAAAGTTTATTGTGTCTAAAGGATTGGGATGATGCCGAACTTCGAATTCAAGATAAAGTGGACAGAATAATCTCTGAAGAACTTAAAGATTTGAATATGGATTAATCATATTCGTAGTAAGTATTATTTTGCATTAATATTTCTGTATTTGAAGAATTTTTCTTATTTTAATAAAAAATTGTACACGTAACATCTTGTTCGTGTACAATTTTAACTCCGCCTACTTTTAAAGTAGCCGGTCCCAAGTCCGAATAAAGGAGGAGGGTTTTTAATTTTACATTTTTAACATAAACGATTTTCGATATGGTATTCTTTTTTATTTTCAAATTTTAAAAAATGTAAAACACAAAAAAAATAGATGTGGATTTTAAATCTTTAATTTTTAACATAAATGATTTTTTATTTCTACTTTCTTTTTTATTTTCAAATTCAAAACAAAAAAAAAACAAAAACTTAATCAAATATGAGGATTTTAAATAACATAATCAAGATGATTCAATAAAAAATTTAACATAAAGATAAATATTTAATCTTTAACATAAAGATAAAGATAAATAAATTATTCATTTTAAATATTTACATTTTGTTCTTTAATAAAATAAATAAAAATTAGAATATAATGATTTATTTTCAAATTTTAAACAAAAAAAAAGGGTCGAGCCGAGCCGGCTCGGCCCGGCTCGTTCGGCCCACGAACCGTGGGCCGAACCGAGCCCACAAATTGGAGACAAGCCGAGTCCAAGACGAGCTGAGCTCGTGATTTATGGGGCCGAGCTGAGCCATTGCCATGGCTAGGTTCAAATAATATATAAAATTTTGGACATTTTGGTGCGACAGAGTTTGGACCGATCATAAAGGATTCGAGTTGGTCAATCCAAAGAGCCCCATACTCGATTCGTCGAGTTTGATGAAATTAAGATTATACATGTACTTAGAAGGGCCAATGCAAGGCTAGCACAATGGCCCAACTATCTTCAACATTTGAGATTTCTTAATCGAATAATTAAACAAACAAAAAAAGGACGATTCCAACAACATTCTAGAAATTTTTTGACTCTCACATAGTGGGGCGAGAAAAAGATCAAGCAAGAGCGAAACACCTCTAGTTAGGTGTTTGCCCGATCCTTCTAAAGGAACTCACAATTAAGCTTTGAATTATGTTTTGATTGACGAAATATTGTATGGGCGTGGAAAAAATGAACAGCTCTTTAAGTGCGTGAGCGAGCAAGAAATTTTCTTTCAAGTCCATGATGGATTATAGTATGTGAATTGGCACGACCAGAGGCGGATTCAGGAATTTTATGATCTCGGCTGTTATTAAAAAAAAAAATTTACACTTTAAAACTGGACTGTTACCAAAAAAAATTGAATTTTTTTATTTTACATTATAAAAAACGATTAGCCCGATCGTGCCTCGTTTAAATCCACTCATGGGCACGACCCATTTGACCACCTACAAAATTTGACTCATGCGGCCAAGAAAATTGAAAGAGATCTTCCATTGTAGGTAGGGAGAGGATAAATTGAGAGGTGTATTAAATTAGATTTTTAAATACATTTATTGACTTTTTTATTGATTTTTGTAGATACGAGAGATTTTCTTCAACTTTCAATTTTAAAGTACTGCATGAACTTTTTGAATTTTTATAAATTTTCATTTTTAAGAAATTTCATAAATTTTCATTAAAAAAATATTGTATACAATTATCAAACTATCACACTATTTAGATTTTAAGCAACTAAAATAATTGAAGTCTGGATGACAAAATGTCTTGCCACCGTCTCTGCCCCGATCAACACAGTCTCTTATTTTTTTATTTTATTTTAATATTTAAATTTTAAATTTTATTTTAAATAAAAATAAATAAATAAAAGTAAACAATGCAGGAAATAGGATATTATCGAGGAGATGGGAGTAGCATTCCACCCCTTGTCATCCCTATTGAAGTCATATCAAAGGAATTTTACAAGAAAAAATGCACTCATAGTCATCAACTCATCATGCTAAAAAGAAGAAATAATTTTTCCCAGTTGACCCACACAACAGGAAAAAAAAAAGGGAAAAGAATACTCATATTGGTATAAAAAATTATTCTTTATAACTACTATTTTAAAAAGTCCGTATAAGCTTCGTCTATGTTTTGTCTAAGCTTGAAACTCGACATCCACGCCTCACGCTTTGTTCTCACCTTTATCTTATTTTGCTCTCATCTAGACCTCGCCTAAACTCCAAAAGTTTGAAACTCGGCCTTCACGTCTAGCCATGCTTTACGCTTTTTAAAACATTAATCATGGACCAAACTTGTTGAAATTTATTGATAAACTAATAATTGACTATTATACAAGAATTTAATTACAAATTTATCTTCTTTCTCATTAAAAAATAATGGAAATACGATGAAAAAGAGGAGAGAGAGAGAGAGAGAGAGAAAAAAATGGTTAGAAAAATATTGAAGAGAAAGAAAAAATCATATTGAGAAAATAGAAAAATATTATACACGGTTATAGATGCATCTATACTAACACATAATTCTTGCAATTGGTTAAATTATAATTTTAGTTTATCAAACTTGTTAAATATATTTTTTATCTACATATTTAATAGGACTCATGATAAGTGTGATTTTACACTTATTTAGATTATCAAAAGTGGACCATTGCCAGTGTTTTTTTAGTGTAATTGTATTTAATTATGTGTAGATTTTGTTATTGTAAGTCAAAACTCGAATTTGGTAATGTTTGTAGCGAAATTGGCGAAAATGATTAAATTAAAATAAAAGTAAAAATATGGAGACCAATTTGTAAATGTCCAAAAGTTCAAGGACCCCGAGATGCAAATAAAAGGATGAAATTGAAATGAAAAAGGAAATCTATAGACTAAAGTGGAGATAATAGAAAGATTGAAAATTTACCATGCAAACAACCAGAGACTTAGCCGCAAAATTAGAAGGAACTTTGTCCCATCGCATGGGCCCAAAACCTTTCTATCGCAATGTTCATTGTGGACATATCAATAGCCCACCAGATATAACCTTGCGATCATAACTAATTACCCTTTGCGATCGCAAGAGCATTTTGTGACTATAATTTTGTTTTCTTTATATTAATCAAACTCTGTTTTGATATTCTTTTAGATACGACTTCTGCACGAATTTAGGGATCTTTTGAGACTTATAAATAGAGATGATTATTCAAACAATGGAAATAACCATATACAAGAATTTAGAGAGTTTAGAGAGGGAATTTACATCAAGCAAGCTAGAGTTTCAAGCTTTGCAATGACGAGATAGATTATTGATGCAAGATCTTCATCTAATTCTTGTTTCCCTGTAAACCCGGTTATGTATTTTATTCTCCTCTCTTGTTTTTTTTCTTTTATGATGTGTAACTAAACAATAGTTAGGATAAACGATGTGACCTAGTTTTGATTATTCAATTTCAATTCTCAAGTTTTGAATATATGTTGATTATGTATTGATTTTACTTCTTTTCATAATGCTTAAAATAATTGGCCATAAGTTCATTGAATTGTGGATTGTAACAAAATGAGATGTGAGTTATTAATCTAGACCATGTAATAAAATTTGACAATTGAATAAAAAGTAGATATACGTTTTTGTTATTGATGTGGTCTTAATTTAAATTTTTATGAGATTTAATACATCTAGTTAAGGATTATTCTCATTTCACAAAAAGATTTAGTGAGTTGAATTAAGTAGATGTGACTAATTTGAAATTGAGAGATGCAAATTAGGTTAAATTTACGAATTCGACTGAGTACAACGAGACAAAGAAAACTTAATAGTAGAAATTAGAGAGATTAACTATGATTCCCGATAAATCATACATTAATCATCATATTTGATTAATTCTTAATATTTTGTGTTCATATACGTTATATTATTTTCTTAAATTAATAGTTAAATTAAACTTTTTTTAATTATTTTTAATAGATAATAATTAAGATTAATTGAACTAATACTTAAATAAAATAGTATTTGTTGAAATGATAATTCGAATTCATTATATTCACTTTATTACTTATTAACGATATTGTGCACTTGTAATAATTTTTACAATAACCCATAATTTACTATCTACTTATTATTCATATATTTTATAAAATTTATAACTTAAAAGTATTTAAAAAATAATTTCAGGATCATCAAACTTAACCTTGCGCCAAGAAAGGCTCTCCATACTTCTATGTAAAGCATATTATCTGCATGAATTCCACATGTCCCACTAAGGTATTTTTTCTGTATAAAAATGGAGATTTATGGTTTCTTGGTCCCACTTTTGCATCTGCTTTGGGGTATATTCTCGATCATTCTCGACGTATTTTATTTCGTTTCGAAGATTTCACTGAGGCTTCGCAATGCATTTTTAATAGTAAGAAAATAGACAATCACAATGGTCGTGGAATCGCTTCAAAAATTCCTTTCTTCACTTATATTTGCAAGAAAATGTCTGTCTTCACTTATAATCGTTTAAAAAATGCCCGTCTTCAAAAAAGTCCTAAGAATTCATTTTCCTTATTTTTTAAGAAAACAAGACAATTTTTACATAGAAAATATTGACAATCAAACAGTTAGATATGAGAAATGTCCGCTTTCCATGAAAAATAGGTACAATCAAACACACCCTTAAAATTTCCATATTTTCAGTTTTAGATACTATTTTTTGCACTCGATTTTGAAGCTCATTTCTTGGTTTGTTAGATATATATTTGGTGCCATTTCAACGGTCTTGCTGTGTATATCGCAACGCATCTTTAGACTTAAATATAGAAGATCATAGAAATCGTATGAAAGCTCCTTTAGACTTAAATATTGAAGATCATAGAAATCGTATGAAAGCCCCAAAAGGGCTGTCGGTTGGGTTGAAATGGGTTTCAACTTTATATTTATAACTTTTTTGGTCATTAGCCCAATGTTTTACTTCTATTCAATTAGGTCCTAAATAAATTATAAATCCTCAATAGATTTCATTTTAGTCCTCAAATAATTTATAATATTCCGAAATTTCTTTTATTTTCAATTCAACATAAATTATAAATGCCACGACTTTTGAGACATTTTACGAACTACTTTTTAAATCCTTATTTTATTCTACTTTTAGGATTAAAATAAGTAAAACTATGATTTTTTGGAGATGTAACATATTATTATCGCCGCTGTCCACATCTAAATTCAAACAGTTAGCCTAGCCTGCTTCACTTTTTTGACATTTTTTTTGACGTGACAAATTTTTAAATATTGTTCATTTTATTTGCATGACAAATTTTTTTGAGCAATTCACTCAAGTATTGGAAATGCTCTAAGAACGACATATATACTTGATGTCTTGTGTTATAGTTGTACTCTCAAGTGATCAATGAATTATTGATCGATTATGTATAAATAGTAATATGTACACATGATCGAGAGACTTTGTATTGAGACATTGGGAGTCCTATCTTTGATACATATATGTACTAGTAATTCTTCATGTGGTCAATTGGATATGTGGCTAGGTCAGTGTGTGATATTTAGGGTGTGTGATAAAAATGTTAATTGATTTTGATAAAATTTGATAAAACGTGTGATTTAAAAAGTTGATAAAAGTTGTAGGTCATATGTGATGTGTGATTAAAATTAATTGTTAACTTTGACTTCAAATTTTTAGTACAATATTAAGTTGAACTAAATAAAAACTTAACTTGAATATAAGTTGGCTATGATAATGTATAAGCGTTCAATACACAACGGTCACATTCTTATGGTCCAAAGCCAACAAGGAGGAATCTACACCATCAGGAATAATTCCATTTTTCCATTGAAATTTTCGATTCTAATAATGAAGCTCTTTTAAGTTTGTCGTAAATCGTAAGTAATATAATGGTTGTGGACTTCATTGTTACAAAGTCAAGATAACGATCCATAATATTGAATTGTCGAAGATTCAACAGCAAAAAGACCAATTGGCCGACATTATTAGTATCAATTATCCATCTATTCCCGAGCCACAAGTGAGTCCTTTCCCAACTCAAAAAAATTATAGAAGATACACTTTTCACCTTTTTATCTTTATTTCTTTGGAAATAGAAAAGTTCGAACTAATATTTTTCAAGAAGCAATAAACAATCTCGACTTGAACACCGCGTCTTCTTTCATATTTTTAAGTAAAAGGGATAACATTAAAAAATTAGTTAAGAGACCTAAAATTAGCACCAAACAATCCTGGGTCTTTAAGATTAAAAACGTGGCAGCGTCATAATATTTCCTTCAATCCGATAATTTTATTAGACGTGGCTATTATTAGTCACTAGTCACTATGTGGTGTTGATAAATACAAAAAAAAAAAAATAGTGTGGTTATAATTTTTTGTAAGTGTATTATATTTTAATATATTTATTTTTCTTAATCTTTATTTATTATAATATTTATGTTTTTAATTTTTTTTATCGAATTTTTATTTTTAACTTTCACTAATTAGTACTTTTCATTTTTAATAGTAGTTTCTGTCAAGATATTTTGTTTGCTTGCTTTAAAATGAAAAAAAAAAATATTTTCTTGCACTTTTGTATTTATTGTTTGGGTAAATTGTAGTTAGTGTCTCCACTTTTGATTTTATTTGCACTTGTATCATCAGTATTTAATTCTTGACATCCATCACTCTAATCTTTTATATGATTAGCAGTCAATACCCTCACATGAGGGTATTGACTGCTAATTATATAAGAGGTTGGGGCGATAAATGCCAAGATCTAATACTGATAATACAAGTGCAAATGAAGTCAAAAGTTGAAGACACTAGCTACAATTTACCCTTATTGTTTTTTAAAAATATAATGATAGTTAGATAGACAAGTCATTTTACGCACTCCAGAAATTTTTTTTGGATGAAAACTCTTATCAAACACAAAATATACTAATTAATAAAGATAAGAATAATATAAAAAAAATTAAAAACAGAAGTACTAAAATGAGCAAAAATAAAAAATGTTGTACATTTTTATTGGGACCAAAGGGTCCCTCACTCTAGTCACTATATGATGTTGATAAATCACTCCCTAACTTCAAGATAAGGCGAGAACACGTGACAGCACTCTAATTCAGAATATTTGGATTCGAATTATTATGCTTAATAAAAATTATTACAATTTCTCATTGCCTTTTATTATAATTTTATTATTCATGTACTTTTTAACTCCAACTTTTTTAATTTTCATATTTTTTTTTTGTAGCACAAATCATCTCCAATCTTATAATTATACATCAAAACTCATCATTCATTCCATTGTTGACTATTAAATAAAAGACTTGTCTCCTCTTTAAATAAACAAAAAAAAATATTAAAAAAAAAAAATTACAAAAGAAGTCCCATAAAACAAAAGTACAAATAAATCTCCCCCAAACCTGCACCTCACCCACCAAACCCAAAAGTGAGCCTACGCATCCCACCATCGCTGGTGTCACCTGGAACAATCACCTCCACCACCTGAAACAACACACCCCATACCCCACCCCACCCCACTGCCTGAAACCACCCTCCCGAAATCACCATCCCCACCCTTTTGCAACTCAACCACAACAGCAACCAGGCACGGAGCCAGGGACCCCCCAACTTTTGGGATTTTTTTTTAATTTTTTAATTTTTTAATATACAATTTAATTTTAATTTAATATCAATTTAATGTAAGACAATTGAACATATTGATCTAATAAAATTAATAATACAAAATTTAAATGATGGACCAATTTCTCAAATGATAATACAAAATTAACAAATGCACTTTGCTTGTTAATACATATCGTATTCAATTGATTTTTTTTCTTTTTTCTTTCGAACTTGAGTGATATTTAATTTTATTTGTGTATTATATCTTTCTATTTTGGAAGATAATTTTGTAGAAGACAACGTGAAAAAGAAAAGTTTGACTAGTTTTAAATCTTAAATATTTTTGTGCAATAACTTCTTGTAAGTTTTTATAAAAATTATGACTTAAAAAAAAACATTAGATTCTCATAAAAATGGATTCAATAATTGTGGTTTGAGAAAAAAAGTGAGAGGAGTTCCCCGGCCCACCCTTATTTAGGGACCCCAACTTAAAATGTCTGATTCCGCCACTAACGGCATCAACCAACACATGATTGGCAATATATAAAAAATTTCACAATTCATTTTGGTAAGCTGGGGGATGGGACTGGAAGGGCTAGGAAACACCCAAAGAAAGTGAAGCAGTTGCAGTCAGAATTCGTGATCTCTGTACCTTGTCATTGTAATTGCTGAAGATGATTTATGATTAAAAGCACATTTGGGTTTACTTTATTATTCAAATTGATATCACTACTGAAATGTGAACCGGAGAGGAAGAGAGGTGAGGTGACTAAAAGAGAGAGGGTTGTAAAGGAGAAAGAGAGCTATTTTCTTCTAAGAGCACCTTACCTTACTTTTAAAGAGCTTGTTGAACATACGAAGATGAATTTTTTTAAGAATTTTTATTGTTTTTTGTTTTTACTTATTTTTATAGTTTTAAATGGAAAAATATTAAAAGTTATGGAATATCTTTTGCAATATTTCTTTATTTTTTGTTGTTTTATTTTATTTTTGTTTATATAAAAAGAATAACTATTAACATGAACGTGATTTATAATTAAGTGAAAGATTGGAAATGTTTAGTACTAAAAAAAAAAGTTTGTGTGTTAACAAGTCCATTGAAAGATGTTAAACAATTTAAACCAAGTCTGAGAGTATGTTTTTGTGTGTTTATAAGTACTTATAAGTTAGTCAAAAATTATTTTTATCTACACATTTTCTAAGGATCCACAATTTTTATCTACTTTTTATTCAAATATTTCGTAAGACTCACTCATTATAATCTACAAAAAAAAATTTCAAACATATTCTGAATAAAAAAGAATTAGTCCGATTGTTTTGACATCTCTATATATTTCAATTAATTTAATGAAAATTATTAAAAAAAAAAAAAATGTGATAAAAAAATACAATATCTAATAGTAATCTTATCCACACATCATAAAAATCTAAGTTGTCGGCACGATATATTAATGACCCCACCGGCCAATCAATAAGTAGCCGGTTGTATCTTAACTATCCTATTTATAAAGTTGGCACCCCCCATCGACAACTACCCAAAATCATTTATCCACTTTTCTTCAGTGTAATAATTTTTTTCTTCAATGGATATCTTCTCCAAGCTGACTGGAAATGATGAAAAACCCACTTCTGATCGTCCTCAGGACACCGCCGACCACCCAAAGCCATCTAATTCGGATCTGATGGGCAGGGCAAAGGTGCTGGCTGAAGCGGCCAAAACCGGCAAGTATGACAACCCAGAAGTGGCTGGGGCCGCGGCGGACATCCTCGACGCCGGCGAGAAGTACGGCAAGTTAGACGAAAACAAGGGAATTGGGCAATATGTTGAAAAGGCGGAGGATTATCTCCGCAAGTACGACGGCTCTCATTCCACCATCACCACTGGTAAGCCTGACGACAAACCAACCACCGGTAAGCCTGACGACAAATCAACCACCGCCGCCCCTGAACCGGCCAAAAACACTGAATCTGAGTCGGGTGGTGGTGGCTACATGAAGATGGCTGGAGATTTCTTGAAGAAGTGATTTGAGCAAAATAATTATGGGCCATAAAATCTAGTGTTTTGTTTGTATTTGTTCATGTAATATTGTTCTAAAGTGTTAGAAGCAATATTCCTTCTTCTTTTTGTGTTTACTGCTCTAATCCAGTACTGTATGTGGATTTATGTAATAAGAGATGTGTGGTATAATTTAACTTTTTAATTTAAGTAATTTAACTTTTTCTATTCTTCTTCTTTTTGTGTTTGACACCTTTTATTTTAGAACGGTAGAATTTAAATATTATTAAAAAATTAAAATTAAAATTAATAATTAATTTTAATCACATATTTTAAAAAATTTATAATTTTTATTAATGTTTTATTAACACATTTGATAATTTTTTTTTATCTAAAACTATTAAAAAATTACACCAAACAAGTTATTAATTTTTTAAAATAATATAACATTTTACATTTAGAGAGCTAAATTCAATATTATTTAAATGATTGTACTTAATAAATTGTAATTTTTCTGTATTATTTAAATTATATTTGAATAGTTAAATTATTACCATTTGAAAAATATATTTTAGTTGAAAAGTGAAGGTTAAACAATAAATTGAAATAAAAAAGTAAAATAAAAAACTAAAAATAAAGAGTTTGTTGGAATTTATAAAAAAAATTTACCTTTTAAAATTAAGATATTTTCTATTATATATATAATATTCTTTAAAAATAACTGTGACTAAAGTTTCATGCTTATGAAAGTATGAGTAGAATAAGGCCTCTTTTTGGAGATAATAATGTGTATATAGGGAGACAGGAGAGGTTGGAGAAATCTTTTAGTGGAGGGTGGATGGATTCTTCTTCCCATTGTAATTGAGCACCACCGATCTCCTGCCCTCTACATGGTGCCCACCTGCTGCAGTGATAGTAGGTGAATATTTGATGATAATATTTGATGATAATATGCTTTTATCATCAAGTACCCACTTGCTGACACCTCAACAGGTGGGCACCATATATTGTCCTCCAAAGAGCAAGAGATCAGCCTTGTGTAATTGAAATGATCAATCGATGTTTTGAATATTACTTTATATTTTTTATTTCAATATATTTTTAGATCGTGTTATAAAATTTATATTCTTTTCAAATTATATAAAAAAAAAAGGTCTACTCGACCTCTAGTACCTCTTCTTAATTTGGTTATAATTGTCTTCTCCAGTGTTCTATTTTCTCAAGTAATAATTTCACTTAACTTATGGTACATTTATTTAATATTGAGTTTTGTTATTGAGTATATTCTTTTAAAATGAGTAACATGTGTTGTTCTCCTAATCGATGATTATTTGGAATTATTTTATGTATTATTTTTGGAGTTTTTAGTTTATTATAATTATATGAAACTTGAAAGCTATTATCTATAGTATTAATTTAATATTTTTCAGAGACTTCAAAATTACACTTCCATAACAAAAAAATAAATAAGCATGAGATGTTAAACTCAAAATTCGGTCGAATTCAAATATCGACAGAACAAGTCAAGTCTTCATCACTCATGAACATTGGGACACTACGTTAGAATGCAAGACCATTGTACCGAGAATGGTTTGATGACTGTTTACATTTCAACACTCGAGTCAAATATCGTGCATGTTATAATGAGAATAAACCATGTTTATATAGAAAAATATGGTGAATGGTAGCTGAGATGTTTCTCAAACGTCGTGTCACAATTAGTCTATAATATGTTGTCGATTTGAGACCACTTGTAAAATTGGGTGATATAATGTTGTATTCACTATATCTTTAGAATAAGTCAAGTCGGGTCAGAAGTCTCGAAAAGGAATTGTAGCTATTTAGTCAGCTTTTATAGACCCACGACTCGTCCGGTGTATGCAATGTGAAATAGTGATGTAACATTGAAACGTTCTGAATCTATTATGGACTATCCGCAATTCCGAACTTGAACGTCCAATATTCCCGTTAATGGAGAATTTGACGGTACTCCGTTCTTGAAATACGGCGCCGTATCACAGCAAACCAATGACCAAACAAGTGAAACTACGCCGTATTCACAATTAATTATGGTAAAAGTTTAGTCTTGATCTCCACTGTATTGTCTGAATAAGGAGTTGGTCCCTAATCTTTCAAAAAATAGCAAATTAGTTCTAAACCTTATATTATATGTACATAATCAGTCATTAAGTCACTAAAAAAAATATAAAATCGAGTTTTAGAAAATTAAACACTTGAAGGTCATGAGAGGATTTAACATATATTTGAATAATTTTTATTAAGAAGATAACGAAAAATTAAAGAATAAATTGGTATTCAAACAATAGTTTGTGGACCAACAGGTCATTTTCCATTAATTATGAATTCCAGAAAATATCTCTCAGATAAATTTCTCCAATTCACCGAGAAAGAGGAGAGAGAGAGAAAGAGATTTCTCTCTCTTCTGATCTCTCTTCTCGTCCAAAACTTTCCAGAAGAAAGTTGAATTTTCCGTTGCAATTCCCCGTAAGTTTATTCAACATTCACGTATAAATGCAATTACATTTCCGTAATAATTTTATATTTTGCTGGTAATGACAATGCGATCATGTATTATAATGTTTAATTCAGTTTAATTGTAAGCCTTGTTAATTGTAAATGCATAACTATACCTTATCACGCAATGAATTTTTAATTGTCGTTAAACATTGTTTTGTTGTAAATATTTGATTTTTTAGGCATTTATGGTAGAATTATGATCGTTATTGAGCAGAGAGGATTCGAGGATTTGTTTTGGAATGGGAACGCATGAATTTGTGATATAATATTATTTTGTATGTGTTTCGTTAATAAAGATATATGAATTAGAAATTGATTTTTTGACATTTAAATGTTTATTTGCTTTTGAATTCATTTTTGCCAGTCTTCAATCTGTTTTCTCAGAGGTTTGGAACCACGAGAAGTCAGATCATGTTAAGAATTATTGAATCTGCACCAAATGTACCCCAATTACAAATTAACAAGGCTTACAATTATATTGTTTGATTGACTTTCTTACCCCATTCCTTTTCTTTTAGGTTTCATTTAAGTTAAAGAAGCCTCTCACAATTGAAGCATGAATTGGACCAGTTTAAGACTCAGCAACATGATTATGACGCTTGCATTTTCTCATCTAGAAAATTCATGAGTCTTGTCTACTGGAAAGCTATAACAGCCAAACATTGATAGTTTTCCACTATACGGATTTCACTTGCTCTATGCCATTATGTGGAGATCTATATCGAATTCCATTTCAAGCTTTGGACAAAAGAAAAGTACTGTTGAATTAGGTAGAGTTTGTCAAGATTCCTCTGATGACGAGATCTCTTCAAATGCTAGCACAGAGGAAGGACTGGAATGCCCCATATGCTGGGAATCATTTAATATTGTTGAGAATGTTCCCCATGTCTTATGGTGTGGCCACACACTATGCAAAAACTGTGTCCTAGGGCTTCGATGGGCTGCCTTGAAGTTTTACGCTCAGCAGATCCAGATTCCATTATTCATTTTGTGTCCTTGGTGCAATTTGTTGACATTTCGATTGGTTTACAGGGGTAATCTTAGATTTCCTAGCAAAAATTTCTTCCTTCTATGGATGGTTGAGAGTAGGAATGGTGACAGGGTAAAGTCTGCTTCCTTGACTTCTGGAGATCGTCAGCAAGTATGGTCTCCAAGGTGCACTTCAGTTGTCGGGAATTACTCTTTCAACAATACCCACAGGAGGAATCGTCGCCTTGGACAATCGGGGTCCAACAATGATAATCATAACCATAACAATGGTAATCTCACTTTGGAAAGGCCCCAGCTTTCCCTTCACAAATCCATTGATCTCTTCATTCGCATGACAGCCAAATTTCCATTGGTTATCCTACTTCTGATCGTCATATTTGCACTCCCTACCAGTGCCACCATTCTGATGCTGTATTTGGTAATCACGGTTCTCTTTGCACTGCCAGCTTTCTTGGTGCTGTATTTTGCATATCCTGCTTTGGACTGGCTAGGAAGAGAGATTCGAACTTGAACCTTAATATGTTCAGTTGGTTAGAGAACTTCATGATCCAGTTTATTTCTTGCTTCAATTTCAGTATGGTTGTAGGACACATGAATTTTGTATGCAGCGATAACCGCTTTTATCAGAAGTTGTTGATTTTTCTTTGATACAAGTGTAAATGTTCAAGGATGCTGTAAATATTTCGTCCATATCGAACTCAATGCATTTAGATTTTGTTGGAGTTTCTACCTAATCTCAAGTTAGTGATGTTTTATGTTTTCATCTATTGCTCTCCTTCCCTCCCTTCCACCCCACTCCCTCTTGTGCTAGAGGTATCATCTGTGACTTAAATTTTTTTTTTTTTTTGAAGAATTGGATAACTTGTTTTTCCATACATCCTGGTTTAGGTATCATCTGTGACTTAAATTTGCTCTCTTTCCCTCCCTTCCACCCCACTCCCTCTTGTGCTAGAGGTAACATCTGTGACTTAATTTTTTTTTTTTGAAGAATTGGATAACTTGTTTTTCCATACATCCTGATTTAGGTATTTAATTTTAAATCTTGCTACTGAAATTTTGATTCCCTTCAGTAGTGCTTTGAAATATTGTGATTCTTTTTTCCTTGAGATTTTTGCTTTTTTCTCTCTTGATCCAAAGATGGAAATGGTAAGATTATCTAGCCCAATCTATTTATCCGTGCTTATACCCAAAGGTTGAGTAATACATCCAAATCTTGCCTCTAGCATGGTTGAGGACTATCTAAAACGTTCGCTAACTTGTTATTTCTTACACGACGTGAATCTGTACCAGACCGGCTACCTATTTGATGTAAATGCTAGCTTCCTCTTCAACTTATATGGTTGGACTGTCTACTTGTCTTTCCATTGTGTTGTTGGATTTCTAAATCATAAATAGACTGTACCATTTTGTTCTATTTATAATTTGTTGATTTGTTTAGATGTTCATTTATCTCAACGTTTTCAACTATTGGGGGGAGACTTTTTTTGTTTTTATTCCTCTTTTTTTACATTGTTCCATGTACTCACATTACGACACACAAAAAGAGAGTATCCATACCTAAAACAAGAACTATTGATAATATTTGGAGAAATAATATTGAGTCAGTCACATAAAAGAAAACCACTGTTTGATAAAATACTCGGAACAGAAGAATAAACCCAGCAATTTTTTAAACATATTCACTTTGTGCAAAATACTAGGATTTTTACTGTTTGAGCCAGTCACAGTACAGCTTAAAAGTCTGCAGGTATTTGCAGTTCTTACAACTTGCTTCTTGATAAGGTATGTCTTTTACTAGTGAGATTCAAAAGCACAGACATGTTGCTGGAAGCTTCCCAGTTGATCTGAATTTACTAGCCTTCTCTGTTACTTTAAGCTCTTCATTTCTTCGATTTTTTTTTGCCTGTGTGGTTGCTCCTTGTGCAATTTCTTCAATTCTTTTCACCTCACGGTGGTACTTCTGCATGGATTTTGCTCTTTTGTTGTCCAATTCAGCCTGCAAATTAATTTTCTTGATTATATGTGTATAATCAAAAATCAAAATTACTGAAGTTTAGTTTAAAGCGTATATGATGCAAATAAACCTCTATGCTTTCTAGTCTGCGTTTTGACTTCTTCTTCTTCTTAGCCTCCCAGTTTTGAATTGTAGCACTCAGCTTCTCATACCTGAAACTTGTTCCATTATATACAGAAAACTGGAAGTAAAAATTTAGCAATTTTTTTACAAACAGACGCTCAAACACACGGGTTATTGATTAAATCCCTCCCTCTAGTTGGAATTAATCCCAAACCTTTCTTTAATTCTAGCCATCTCCGCTTTTTCCCAAGCATCAGCCTTAGTGTCTCCAGGTCCAGGTTTAGTTGGAATCTGCTTTTTTGTCTCAACTGGAAGATTTGTGGATTGCATGGTGGGTGGATGATCGGGAATTCGCGCTGTGGTTTCTGTGGTTTCTGGCGTTTCGCTACCTGTGATGTTTAGTTGCTTATCTGCAGAAGTTGGAGGCCTTCCCATGGATGGTACAGGTTCAGCAGCCTTCTCAGGCGAGGCCTTTTCAGGTTTCTTGTCAATTATTATGTTGTTCGGGTCAGTATAAGCAAAAGTTGGCTTCTTCTTGATGGATGGTGCAGGGCCAACTTCCTTTTCAGTCATCTTTTTACTTGCTGAGGTGCTTATTGGCACCTTGATATCTGTATCTTTTAAACTTGTCTTTGAAGTTTCATCTGATAGACGATTCGTTCATACCACAAAAAAATTACATTGTATCAAAACCTTTTTAAGACATTAAAAAATTATCTCTGGTGCTCTCTCTTCACATTGGTACCTGAGAATTTTACTGAACCTTTGCGCGGTTCAGGTAAATTTCCTTTATCTTCTGCTTTGCTCTTCATCTTTGCTAAGGATGTATCATGGCCATGAGTTGTCTTTTTTTGATCCCCCGTTCTTGATTCTTCAAGCGATCGAATAGCCAAAGCTGCTGCTGCAACGGCAGCAGGGTACTCGTCACCACCAAAATCACGATCCACATTTGTTTGTCTGGAGAATTGTCTTCTTATCCAGCTTTCGCTTCGTTTTTTCTCTGCAGAACTCATTACCAGTATTTTTCAATGTTTCATCTACATAAATAATGATTTTTCAGTGGGTAGCATATTGTGAATTGATGTGTTAGCTCAGTGATGATTTTTTCGCGAATGATTTTTCTGTTGACTTATTTTAGTCAATTTTATGAGAAGAAATCTTCTCTCCTCCCCTCCTCGATTTTTGTTTTATGTAGAAAAGTGTGAAAAATTCACGCGTACCTCTGAAGGATTGCGTTTTTTGAGGTGGTATTTTTCTGTCTTTTGCACTGCTGCTCTCTTCTTTATTTTCCTTTCCTGCACCAGTAAATCTCGCTCTAAAGAAGCGATTAGTAATAGTGGTGATGGAAAAAAGTGTATAACATAAATTCTGGATACCAGGTTATTAATTTCTGCAGTTGGATCTGTAACAACTCGAGAGTTACCTTGTTTGCTTAATCAGGCTCTCCATGCTATGCGAAAAGGTACGTATTCTGAAACTTCATTGTAAGAGGACAGGCCGGTTAATGGCATGGCCGAGTGCTTATTTGAAGGAGAAGCAGTAGAAGAAAGGGATGATTTGTTTATGTTGATGATTGGCTGTTAATGGGGCCTGAAGGAGGCAACCTGGGATATGAATGCATGCAAGCCCTGGTTTTGCATCTTGAAACCCTGAATGAAAAGCATACTTTTCTTCTTCTAAAGGTAACTTTTCATGACAGAAACCTTTTAATTTTTTTAGTGTCAAATACATTTATCTTTCAAGAGTTTTTTTATATCGTTTTTACTTTCAAAAAGTACTTCTGAAAAGATTGAGTTAACCAAAAGTTATTCTGAGCTGAACTTTTCTGATGTTGAAATCTTGGGATGAATATTCTTTGCTGGGACTATTTATTTTACATGGAAAAGGTATTACATTTTTATGTTACTTCTAGATGAGTTAGACATTGCTTCTACTCCTTATTTCATGAATAATATTTTTTTAAAGATTCAATTCATACAATGTAAATATAAAGTATAGAACTGCTGGGACGGTTAGGGAGAATTTGGGAGAAATTAAAACAAGACTTCATCCCTGAAATATGTATCCATTTGTTTCTTCACACGAAAGACCTTTACATATTATTCAGTCTGAATGAAGCTTGTCTCCAAGTATTAATTAGAAAAAAACTGCATATCATTATAAAAAGAAAATCGCAGAAAAAATGATACATTGTATAGAAAAATTTCCTAGAAAAAACTCCCAACTCAACAAAAAAATAATAATTCTAACAACTGTTCAAATATCACGAGAAAATATAAATAACAAAATCAATACTTCTAAGCACAAGCTGGAGCTTGAAAGCCTTTCAGCATGGCAAAAACAAAAGAGTCGGGTGCGACGGTAATAGGTAAAGAAGCATCAACAAGCTGTGGATTCATGGCAGGAATATCAGATGATTCTGTGAGCTTCAATGGAGTTCCATTTAGCAGCAGTACATCACTTTGTATGTTACCATCTTTTGGGGTCAAATGATACTCTTCCCTTTGATTTGTACCATAACTATAATCTGCAGGGTAGAGGTTTATGTCATTTATGACAGAAACTTCGAAGGTTGTGGAATTTGACATGTTGATTAGAAGTACAGCAATGCCAGCCTGAAAAAAGAGAAGTTCACAAATCTTAGAAACTATTTATAACCAAATTAGATTATAGAATTCTTGTAATGAAGTAGATTATGACTCATATTATATCAAGATTAACTCACTGAGTTCTTGGAGCAATGAGAGTAGGCACGCAAGTATGGGGAGCCATTGTGATTGATAGAGAGTACGTTCTTTCCCATTAAGCGATGAAATAAGAGTGCACTATAAAATGACCAAAAAGAACAATATAAAGAAAGGCTAACATCAAATGACAAAATTAACTTAAACTTGTTATGATTTACATGCTTGATAGCTTTAGGGGATGTATTATTGGATACTGACCCATAGTAATCTGGATTAGGGATGAATGTTGTTGTGTTTAGAAGGGCATAGTTTCCTCCAATTAAAGCCTGTCTGCAGAAAACCTTATGGTTGAAAGTTGATGTCATGCCCAATTGATCCAAGTACCTGTTTAGAAAAATTACTCGTTAACAGGTCATTAATCCAGTTAAGGATGTCTAAGCATGCTTATTGGTGCAGTGGTGTGTGTGTTGGGTGGGGACACAGACCAGAATCCATTAGCAAAAGTATGGGATACATCTTTGCCTCCGCTGTTATAAGCTCCACCTGCTTCCCCAATCCATGCTCCTGACCATGGTCCAAATAACTGAATACTTCTGGAAACATCTTTGTATGTCTGTGCTATTTGATCAAGAAAAAAAGGATCTTGAACCTTGTTGATGAGTGACTTGTCGACACCTGCATGATGAAGGAGACATTGAGAATAATACAATCTTTTATGATCTCAATTCAGATGAGATAAGAATAATACACAGTTTGATGCAGAAATACATTGTACTCACCTGCACCAAGATTGTAGATGTGGTGGGTTAAACCATCGACAACATCTGGTCCGGTTGTCTGAAGGAATCTATTGAACCATTTCTCATCATAAAAACCGGCTGGACCCAAAACCTTTGGTTGTGTATCAGGGTCCGGGTACAATTTTCTAACTAGGTTCTTGAGTGCAACTACATCCTTGCCATATTGTTCTGCATCTATTCTTGCAGAGACACCAGTTCCACATAGCTCATTGCCTTGAGAAAATCGAGTAACCAAACAGCATACATTTAAGAATTAATAACACATTATAGGCACAAGAAATCCTTAAATTCTGGCTTTGTAGTGTATTTTACCAAATTCATATGAATCTATCTTGTATCCTTTTGAGATAGTGTACTTCATCAAAGCGCAAGCATTTATTGGGCTCCAGTCACCTCTCCAACGTGAATCACCGGATTTGGGTTTTGTCCTTCCAAACAAGGCATTTATGCCAAATGTTACTACAGCCCTGCATAAATGAATGAGCATGTAAGTACATAATGTATACTTGTTTGAATGAAGAGAAATCAACATGGTTTGGATTATGATTATGATATGTACCCTGTTTGGTCGAATAATTTGTTAAGTCTATCCCATCTGTGCATGTGAAGACAGCCTGGTGTGAATCCAAACATGCCCTGCTTATCTTTTTTGAAATTTGGGCATTTTTTGACTGCAGATCCTACTTTGTACAGAACCTGATCTTGCAATGAACCTCCAACTCTGACCCGAAGATGGTTAAAGGCTGTATTCATGACAGTATTTTGAAGCCAGTAAGAAGGAATGCAAGTGCAGAAACAATATTAATATGGAAAATACACATATAGCAGCCATTGCTGCACAATGTTGATATGGAATTGATTTCATTATGAATTCACGACCTTTACAGGTTGGGATTCAAAAATCAAGAATACTCAAGACATATACAACAAGGTGTAAAGCAGGCTGGCCCGTCTAGAAAAACGAGCCATTCCCGACATTTCAGGTTTGATCATTCTGTTTTTTCCTGAACTATATTCTCACATGATTATTCTCTAGTTTTTGCACCTATTTGTCTATCAAAAACTTCTTAAAATATAAGAAATTCTTCGATTCAAAACCACGTAAACTAGAATCATAGAAGTTCATTAAGCTAACCTTTGATGGCATTTGCAAGTATCTCGTTTTTCAAATCCTGCAAGATTTACAACATAAAAACAATAATTAGATTAAAATTCCTTGATTATTTCTTCTTTAAAATATCAAACAAAATTTATTGATATACATACAAGATTGAGAATGCCTGCTTTTCCCCATGGACACTGATTATAATCACACTTATCTTCAGGCCACCAATCCAATGTTGCACATATGAAATTATCGTCTGTTCTTGCTATGGAGGTCACACTTTTTACTGTAACCTTCACTTCATCTGCAAAAGACGAGCAAAACAATGACAGAAGAACACAGTAAAATATACCTCTCGAACCCATTATTTGATTTCTGAATAATGTGTTTCAAGAATAAGTAGTTTAATCGTTTGATCTGAGCTTCTTTTATAAGGATAGAGTTTGAACCCACATTGAATACTTCTATGAAAAGGAGTCTGATGAGGACAATCTTTACAACTTCCTTATTATCCTCAAACACTTCATCGTTTTTGGGATTTTGTTCTCAAAAACAATCGCCGTTTGACAGAATGTTTTTAGACTAGTGATATACTTGTAGGAGGAAAAATATATCAAAAATAGAGTTTAACTTAATTATATTTGATTGGTTAGAATTTTGATATTTGATAACTTCTCTTTAACTATAAAAAGGTGAACTACAACTTCAATTTATAGAATACGGTTGTATATGATATATTATAATCCCGTTAGGATTGTCGAAAGTAACAAAATACTCTTTTGATAATCAAATCAAAATATATCGAATTTCTCTCTCTCTCTCTCTCTCTCTCTCTCTCAATCCACATCAATATTATGTTATGCTCAGTTTTTATCTATATTCAGAAGAAAGAAAATAGAGTGAAAATTTTGAAATAGGAGACTTAATAATTCAGGGAAAAAAAAAAAAGCGTAATGGTAAAATCTGATCCCGCTTAGTAGTATAGATGATCATTCAATCATTCAATATTTTTTAATAAAAATATATTTTTTAGTTTCTAAATCAGATTTTTTGGGGTTTTTCTTCACGCCTAAACCCTACCATCTTTCTGCTAATGGTAATTTAAATCGAAACTATTTTTATTTACAAACCCAATATATCAAAATTATTTATTTATTTATCGACATCCATTTATTTCCTATCAATATATAGAAATATATGTAACTCACTCTCTGTCTCTGAACCATTTTTACTTTCAGCAAAATGATGTTGGAATCATGCATTGAATACAATGAACTTTTCCAAAAACGTCATTTTTTTTTTTTTTTTGATCGAAAATGTAAATTAAATAGATCAAAAAAGAACAAATACACCGGGCATACCCGGGAGTAGCATTAGAAGCACTGTACTAAAACTAGACAAATACACCGGACATACCCAGGTGAAGTATCAGAAATACTGTACCAAAACTAGACAAATACACCGGACATACCCGGGAAAACAGGAGAACAAAGAATAGAACCAAAAGAGTATGACTATAGAAGTGGCTCAAAAGGGATTAAAACATGAGGATACAAAGAAAATAATACTTTGTATACATGTGTTTTAATTAATTTGACCACACTAGTCGGAGTAGACTTAAGCTGTTCAAAAACAATCTTGTTTCTAGTAATCCAAAGATGGTAGACTGTTGCCGCAAGAGCCACACGTCGTCCTTTACAGTGCCACGTCGATCCCCTTGCCTCCTTTTTCAAACATCTGATGGCACTTGCAACGGTAGTCATTGCTCTCCGGATGCCCATCCATTGGCGGATGTTGTTCCAAACCTCTTTACAAAACGGGCAGGCAAAAAAGAGGTGCAAACTGGATTCATTTTCCGTTGCGCAAAAACTGCACGAAGAATTAATATCCAAAAACAATAGTTTATCTTTAGTGAGTAATTTGCCTTTGACTAACAACCACATGATAAAAGAATGCTTAGGCGAGACAAAAGACTTCCAAACTTCGTTGGCCCAAGAAGTAACGATCCCCTTATCACGGAAGGAATTATAGGCACCAGTAATGCCATTTCCAATTCCCGAATTCCAAGAAGTTAGCTGGCTGATAGCAGACGCACTAGAGCCCTCATTTCGGCAAATCAGGTCTCTGATTTCGCAGATTCTTTTTAGGAGAGGTGAATCTCCCTTAGAAGGAGTCCAATCCCAGATGGAAGTCCCTCTCAAATACACATGGTTCACCCAACGCACCCATAGAGTATCCTTTTTTTGATGAAAATGCCATAAAGATTTTGCCAACAAAGCAGAGTTCCAAAATTTAATGTCCCGAAAGCCTAGTCCTCCTTCAGATTTTGGTAAACAAACCTCTTTCCAAGCAACTAGCGCTTTTTTGGACGCCCATAAGAAATTTCGGCATAGTCTTGTGACCCTTTCAATAACCCCAGCTGGCACGGGAAGAATTGATAACCAAAAACACTCCACTCCTTGTAGTACTGCTCTAATTAGTTCTGCCCTACCCGCATAAGATAACGAAGCACTCGTCCATACATTAATGTATTCAGCTATTTTATCGACGAAGGGAGCATAGTGAACAATTTTTAGTCTTTGAGCAGCCAACGGTATGCCAAGATATCTAAACGGCATGGACCCAATATGAAAACCAGTGATCTCCTTGATGTCTGCCAGCTGCTGTCCGTGGATTCCAGCAGTGAACAGCGATGATTTGAGGGCATTAGATCGAAGGCCAGACTTATCACCAAAAAGATGAAGGCAATTCATCATAATTGCAACCGAAGGAGCATCACCCCTGGCAAATAACATCAAGTCGTCTGCAAATGCTAAATGCGTAATCCTCAACTGAGCACATTTAGGATGAAAGTTGAAGTCAGAGTTTTGAGTCCGATCCTTGAGCAACCTCGAAAGATATTCCAATCCAATAACAAAAAGGAATGGAGATAACGGATCCCCTTGACGTAAACCTTTTTTCCCCTTAAAGAACCATGCTAAGTTTCCGTTAATAGATAGAGAAAAGGAAGTAGTGGTCACACATTCCATGATCCAGCCAACAAACATGGGCGGAAACTTCAGACCAAGCAGCACCTCTCGAAGGAAATCCCAGTTCAAAGTATCATAGGCTTTCCTTAAGTCGATTTTGAGAATACATCTCGGTGATATTCTCTTCCTGTTGTAATGGCGAAGTAACTCTTGAGCCAGATGTATATTTTCAGTCATGCTGCGACCTCCAATAAAACCTGATTGGGCCTGATCAATAATGCTGTCAAGGATAGGGGCCATTCTTGAAGCGATAATCTTTGAAATAACTTTATAGGTAACATTGCAACATGAAATAGGTCTGAAATCCCCAACGGACTGTGCGTGACTTGATATCGGAATCAGCGCAATGGTGGTATGGTTCATTTGTTTAAGAATTCTGCCTGACTCAAAAAATTCCATTACCGCTGCAATAAAATCATCCCCAACAATCTCCCATGCTTTTTTGAAAAACCGGGAAGAGTAACCATCAGGACCTGGAGACTTGTCTTCCCCAATGTCAAGAAGGGCTGTTTTAATTTCATCAAGATGAATTGGTTTAATTAGGTCCCTCGCCTGAACAGTGGAAACACAAGGGCCACACGCCAAAACATTCTGATCAATAGGTTCCTGAGGAGCCTCAGTCCCCAATAAGTCCTTGTAGAAGGAAATAAATTCTGAACTGACTTCTTCTAACGACAAAGTGATGCTGCCATCCTCCCTTTTTAAAGCAGTGATGTGATTCTTTTTGGTATTTCGCTTAACCAAGGCATGATAAAATTTAGTGCACCTATCCCCGTTCATGATGAACTTCATTTTAGCTTGCTGAAAGTAAAAGCTTCTTTCAGCTTCCGATAGTAAAACTGCCTCCTTTCTAAGCCTCGGAATTTCCATTTGCAACTGCTGATTGTTGGGCGAGTCATGTAATCGGGATTGGGCCGAAGATAACTCATTCCTGGCTTTTTCAGCTCTTGAAGAGATGTGACTGAAGTGGAGTTTATTTAACTGTAAGAGTGGTCCTTTCAATCTCTTTAATTTCCTGCTGAGACAGAATTGTTTGTTCCCCGAAATTCCTTCCAGCCAGTTTTCACGAACAATGGTGTCAAAATTAATGTGGTCAGTCCACATGTTAAAGAACTTGAAATGTTTGCGCCTTTTTTCATTATAGTGGAAAAGAGAGACCAAACAAGGAGAATGATCCGATAAGCATCCAGGAAATAAGAACTCCGCTTCTGCCATGAAGTCCGCAGTCATCCAAGAATTATTAACCATGGCCCTGTCAAGTTTACTCCAAACAGAATTATTATTCCAGGTGAAAAAACAGCCTTTTGATCTGATATCCGTCAAGCCCGCAGTCAAACAACATTCAAACAGATCCTTAGTTTCATAAGAGGAAACGTCTGACCCATTACACCTTTCATCACTAGAAATAATGCTATTAAAATCTCCAATAAGCAGCCAAGGAACTAAGATTGAAGTTGCCAAATCGGAGATAAAATTCCAAAGCGGTCTCCTGCTAACAATCGAGTGTAACGCATAAATGAAGCTGATTTGAAACGAGATAGAAGTTACCTTGCAAGTAGCTTTGCACTGAATAATTTGTTAGCCGATGTCTAGAACTTGAAGATGCACCTTATTCGGGTTCCAGATGACCAGAATTCTGCCTGCCTCATGAGTGTTGAAATTATTGATTTGATTAAAACCTTGAAACTTGTTTCGCATGACACAGTCCAATTTTTCCCTGCATAGCTTTGTTTCCAAAATGCCCACAATATCAATATTATTTCGATAGATAAGGTCCCTGACCCCATTTTGCTTTAGGGGCTTGTTAAAGCCCCTAATGTTCCAACTGGCAATAATCATGATGATGCTAGAAGGGTTTCACCCCTTCTTTTATCAGATTTTCCAAATTTTGAAGTAAGGTCCTGTTGCGTTTGACGCGTCTTTGAAGTTGAAGCACCCACAGATTCCTTGAATATACCACTGCCCTCCAGCGGCTTTGTTGAGGGGATAGGAGGTAATGTAGCCTTACCTTTTTGTTTGTTCTTCTTCTTGGCAACCTCAAGGAAGGCCCTTTCAATTTCAGCACCCTGTTGAAGTTGCTGTGAATCATTTTGAGCCTCATTGACTGGCTGCTTATCTGTAGGAAGGACAGCCGAGGCAGGGGCTGTAGTCACTGTCTCATTTGTATCAGGCATAAGGGGGCAAGAGCTAATGTTACCGAATACTTTTTCTTTTGGTTTCTCAGTCACCTTTTGCTTCTCACTAATGTTCCCTTTCTTTTGATTATATTTGCAATTCGTAGCCTTATGTCCGAAGATTTTGCAACACGAGCAAAATTTTGGCTCATGTTCATAATAGACCGATTGGTCTCTCAATTTACCCGTCGGTAGTTTGATTCGAACTGACCTTACTAATTCCTCTGCAGCGTCAACTTCCACCAGGACTCTTGCATAGGATAACCTTTCCTTTGAGGAGGTAAGTTTGTCCGTAGTGATAGGTTTTCCGATTTTAGAGGAGATTTTCCCTAAGGCATTGGCTGTCCAGCAGTCTAGTGGTAATCCTGGAAGGGTAACCCACACCGGCAAGAGGCTAATCTCCTTATCATCAAATTCAAAGCAAGTAGGCAAAATTTTTAGCATCAAGGGTCTACCAAAAACAAAATAGGGCCCTCCATCCAACACAGACTCCCTGTCAACCGCATCTTCAAATTTAAACACCAACCACCCACTACTATGGACAAAATATTGATAAGGGACACCCCAGGAATCACAAAGCTGAAGCAAAGCAGACTTGCCAGGGAAACGGCCAGCAATGTATCCCACTAGGCAGCATCCCCAGGCAGATTCAACATCCACCACATCTTGATTATTCAACTCAACATCAGCATCATGAGAGTCAAAAAATTTGAGCTTAATTCCATTGTCTTGATGTCTGTTATCTTTAAATAAATTCACCCAAGATGCTGGTTTTGTCTCTGTCTCGGCCAATTTATCAGTCACCTTAGCTTTATCATCATTCACTGAACCTGAATGCAGCTTTTCAGATGAGCAATCTGTATCCGTATCCTTGTCCCCAAGGGTTCTGGAGATGGAGGGGGAATTAGGACAATCTTGACTAGTAGACTCAGCAATAATCAATTTCTTTGAAGAATCAACACAAGAGGAGGATTGGGTATCATCCCTACCGGAAGTCGCGACTGAGCTGTGAACCGCAGCTGGGTTTTTGACCCCAAGGTTCTGGACTTTGTTTAGCAATCTAGCAGACTGATTGGTGTTCAACACCAAGTGCTTTTTCTTACCCATGAAGAAAGCACAGCGAAGAACCTCAGAAAGCTGAGAGCGAACTGGAGCAGACGGATTTATGGCAAAAGCGCAAATCGCGGCCACTGAAAATAAAATGAACCAAGCTTAGTCACTGATTACGTAAGAAATCACAAGTTCAAGCAGAGATTTGAAGCTGAAAGCGGCCGAGAAAGAGGGCATCAGGAAGCAATCCAGAGAATTTCTCTCTCTAGAATGAGAGCATCTCTCTCTAACTTCCGTTCACTTTCTCTAGAATCTTTTTTCTTAAGACTATCGGTTGCTTTTCCAAAAACGTCATTGACATGACATATGTTGGACTATGTTCATACAAACATGCGTAAGATGTTCAGACATGCAAGGCTGACAATTTAGAATGCTTAGGTAACATTGACTATACATTCCAATTGATGATCTCTTCGTCGAGGGCGAGCTGCTTTTTTGTAAAACTAGTTAAGAAAATGTGCTTTGTACGTGATTTTGTAATAATATTGTGAATTTATTTATTTTTAAATAATAAAAGTTCGATAGCTATTTATTTATTTTATCTATCCAACCCTCAATTAGTACATCGAGTCACTTGGATTAAAAAATTATAATTTGCTTGGAAATTCAAGAAAAACAATGAAAGGTTGAATAAGATTGATCATGAATTTTTAAAAAGAAGGTCGAGACAGCAACAAGCAAGTAAACTATAGTTTTTCAAGAATTAAAAGTTTTGGGTTTATAATCTGCCTGATTGCTAGCCATTTGAACTTGAGATCAGTCTTTGGTTACTTTTTTTTGTGCTTAAAGTTGATTTTTGTTAATAAAAGTACACTTGATATATTAGACGTTGCTTTTATATAAAATTCTTGTAAAAACCTTAAAAATTTCAAATACCATCACATTTTAAAATTAACATATTGTAAGGAAATTATTTGAATTTAAAAATAATAGTCCAAACATATATATCATTTTAAACGTTTATAATAAAAGTTAAAGCATAAATAAATTATAATTGGCATTTCTACATAAGGGGATGTATTGATAAGCCAAAAATAATTGGTAACACATATTCATTCTTTGTACATGTATCTTTCGTGTATAAAAGTTAAAGTATAAGTAAAAGCTCCATTTACAAATTTATTCACTTGGTGCTCCACTGTCACTGTGTGGTGATGTTGGTTTTCTAAAGATCATTTATTCTAAGGATTACGTATCTATTAGAGCTACGTGTCTTCGATATAAGGTATACAAAATTACAAATATGTAATGTGTTCAAAAGTTTTCAATTTTACCCTTTATTTTCACAATGATTGGAAAAAATCATAAACTTACCGATGATAAAATTTACAATAAAACTCATTATTCATCTTTTTCACTTTCATCATTACAGGGCAAAACTTTCTTTGATGGCATGATATTATCAACAAATGTTGCAGAATCCACATCCATTTGATAAATCCCGACAGTACCAAACAATCTATCCGGCAATTCTTACCCCGACTGCGACTCCACCAAGAAACCCATGTCCACCGTCAATGCTGTAATGCACCCCAAAGTCAAGCGCAATTTTGCGGCGGTGATTGCTGAGCTACTATTATCAACATCTATTTCAAGATAATTATGTCATATGTAGTAATAACAATTCAAGACTTTACCTTATAGGCACGCAGAGTAATTTCCTACTATAATTTTCATGATCCATGGTTCCTTCACAATTTTGTTTGCGATCTTAAATTTACTGTTGTGAAAAGCATCCGATCCATGAATAAATTGAGACAATAGTGAATTGGAGTTATGTGTGATGATCAGAGTTGGAGATTAGTGTTTCCAATTAATTATATCCACTTCATAAAATGAAGAGGTGTGTGTAGATATAGGTGAAGAATTTTAAAGGCCTTAATTAATTAATATTTAATTGAACGAATTTTAAAGACTTTTTAAATTAATCATGGCTAAATCGAAAAATATAATATATGAATGAGGATATTTTAATCTAAGAGTG
This sequence comes from Forsythia viridissima, assembly GCA_030279155.1. NCBI lineage: Eukaryota > Viridiplantae > Streptophyta > Magnoliopsida > Lamiales > Oleaceae > Forsythia > Forsythia viridissima. The sequence continues at coordinate 44,360,445 of CM059041.1, read as the reverse complement.
TCTTTCTCTTTTAGGGCCTTTTAGATGTAGATAGATGTATAAATGAAGTATTTTAAATACTTTAATTAATTAAGATTTAATTGTTAGATATAGATGTATAGGTGGTGAAGAAATTTAAAGGTCTTAGTTAATTAAAATTTAATTGAACCAATTTTAAAAGGTTTTTAAATTAATCAATGGTAAATTGAAAATTTTAAAATATGAGTGAGAATATTTTGATTCAAAAATATCTCATTTTTAAGAACTTTTAGATGTAGATAGATGTATAGGTGAAGAATTTTAATGGTCTTAATTAATTAAAATTTAATTGTTAGATATAGATGTATTGGTGTAGAATTTTAAAAACTTCAATTAATTAAGATTTAATTGAACCAATTTTAAAGACTACTTAAATTAATCAAAAGTAAATTGAAAAATCTACATTATGAATAAAGATATTTTAGTCAAAAAAATGTTTCTCTTTTTTAAGTCTTTTAAGGGTAATTATATTACTACAACATTATTTGTTAAATACACTACATTCTAATTGTAATGAAAGTCTCCGACTATTAGTCACTTTTGTATTTATGACTCTAAATTTTTTTAGCAAATTTTTATCATCAACCTAATAATTTACATGTCTTATATTTGTCTTTGATGATGATTTTTGTCCAATAATTTAATTAAGAATGCATAAAATTTTTTTTTTGCCTCTAATATTTTTACATAATTAAAATAAATAACAAATACGTAAGTTTGACAAAATATTTTTCTCTCATTTCAATGCACATTGGCAGAATATTTACACAAAAATCTTCATCGGAGACAAGATGTTAAAATTAAATGAAAGTTAATGATAAAAATACGATGAAAAAAATTAGAGACATAAGTGTCTAAATATCAAATGTTGGAAGACCTTTATTGCAATTAAAACGTGGTGTGAATAATAAAAAGTGTAGTATGAATATAATTACCCGTGTTTTAATGTAATATAGATATAGATAGATATTCAGAAGGGAATATAGAAAGATCTACTAATACTTAGGCACCCAAGATACTTTAAATGATTATTGATAATAAGGGCGATGATAAAATAATAAATAATGAAAAACATATTTCTATGTGAAGCTTAAATTTATCTACAGATCACGCCACTATGATCCTAATAACTCATCGATGCTTCTAATGAGCCAAAGGATGCGAGCATAATCTTCATAAGTGGTAGATGGATCCTTTTGACAGAAAACAACTACTACTACCAACCAAAACTAATCAAACTTGAGTTGATCCTTTTGTCTAGACTACAAAGTCTGAGTCTGAAAGTTCTAGAACATTGTGGACACCAATTGGGTTCACACCTGGCCGGAAAGAATTTCCCTCGATGTACCTGTGATGAAAATCAAATAAGTTGCCTTAGAGACTCTGTAGAAATTATGAGTTGGAAGGAATTTGCTGAAGCTAAACTCACATTTCCTTTAAGAATGGGTGCTTGTAGAAGACATCAGGAATCCTGCCGGAAAATTGATTGTGATCCAGATACCTGAATTAGAGAAATAGCTTGATCACTGAAACTGATCTCCAAATTTAAATATTTACAATAAGTAAATCTATTCACTTTCCATTCTATACCGTCCCTTGTGGCTGAATGGAATTATTCCTTAGGAGGTTAATAAGCCTACAACATAAAGCTTAAGGAAATTCCAAGTCCGCGTGAGATAGAAAAAGGACCAAGCAGTGTTGGCAAATGGAGAAGCTCAAGTGAAGAGAGCCTTGGTCTGACACAATTTTTCTCCAGCCTCAAATCTCACTAGCGCTTATGAGCACATGACATTTTAACCCCTTGAGATTTATCTACATTAATGGTAATCTTCAAGAAAAAGAATGTCTCGTAAAGAACTAAACATCAATGGATCTGCAGGCCTCTTTGTGTGGTTATTCAGGAACCATTTTTAATCTTTCATAAAGCAAGATTCTATATCTGAGTCTCACTATAAACATAACCAAATGTGAAAACTCTCAAAGACCTCAACTTTCTTAAAAGAGAAACAAATATACATAATTACTTCGTTGTTGTTGTCATAAGGCCACCCTCTCATTATTACTATAATGTCACTAGGTTATCCTAATTATTCCTTGAAAGATATGGCCTCTTGGATCAAAGATGACATGAGAAGAGGAAAACCACACACTTTGACATGAGAAGAGGAAAACCACACACTTACAGAGCAAAAATAGGTTCTTACGGAGTCGGATCATATAGTGAATCACATCTTTGGATCTCACGGGAAAATGCGTTCAACTAAATCCTCAGCAAACCCATTTCTTAATGTTGAAGTCAGTTGCCATGGTCTTAACAGCAGTGCCACATACTAAAGGAGAACCTAATGTTGACACCAATTATTCCTCATCACCTACCAGTACAAAGATAGAGTGCAAGCTTGTGTCATTCTGTACAGTTTCAATAATGTCATGCAGTCCTGGTTGTTCACCATATGAGATCATTCAAACTGGTAACCAGATACCAAGGCTGATTTTTTTTTTTTTTTATCATTTAAAGTAAGGAAGAAATATTTTAACAATCTCCAAAGTCGGAAAAATGACATTCGGTAACATCAATTAATATAAGAAAGGTGTCGAGAAAAGCCCACTTACAAATAAGTCAATTGAGGAATATGAGCAAGACCAGATGGTATAATTCCAGACATTTTGTTTCCAGATAGATATCTATAACACACATAAGCAATTAACATTAGAAATTGCAAAAAAGCAACAGATTCAGCAACTAATAAACATCCCAAAATACCCCTGTAATTACTGAACTCACAAGATCTCCAATTTTGTCAAATTTGCGAGCTGTGCTGGAATGCCTCCAGTAAGATAGTTGTTATTAAGATATCTGAAAATTATAATACAGTGGAAATGCTTAGAGTTAGTCCTCAATTAATGGAATTAGCACCGATCAAACAATCAATGAAATACTACCAAGTTGAAATAGCATACAGGTTACGAAGAGCGGGGAAGCATCCTTCGATACGTATCAGTTCCCTTATTGTCCCAACCAAATGATTGTTACCAACATCCCTAGAAATACATTAAAACCTAATTAGCTAATCTGACGAAGATGACAAATAGCACAGACATACACGGTTGACGAAAAATATTACAAGTGCCGCAGATTTGGCAAAGTTCCCAATTCAGGTGGAATTCTCCCAGTCAGCCGATTTTCATGAAGTTGGAGATAACGAAGTTCAGGAAGATTTGCAAGCTCCTTCGGGATTTCGCCTTTGAAATTATTAAAACTCAAATAGCTGCAGAGGTTTCAAACAATAGCCAGTTAATTTGGCAGAATAAAGTTTGACACAAAGATAGTTTCTGAAAGAACTAGATATTCTCAAAATATCATATCACTCACAGATGGGTTAACTGCTTTAGTTCACCAATTTCTGGAGGAATGGAGTCTTGGAGCTTATTCCACCTCAAATTACTGAAAAAAAAAAGTATCAAAATTTCAGAAAGCTACAAAAGTTATACAGAATATTTCTAGTCATAATCCGAATTTGTAAGATAAAGTTTCAAACGGCAGAATCTTAGTTTTAACTTTGGGGACTGGGTTATTTTACACTTTGTACTCTTCCAAAATGACAGAGGTTATAATACTAAAAACACGTGAGAATGGAGCTGACATCATAGATATTATTCAAGTAAACTGAAGGTACCACAGATTAACTTAAATAGAATATACACTGTTAAAAAAATGTACCTAAAGGAAAACTTTGGACTGGAATATATGTGGAATGGGATGACAATAAAATAAATTAACCTAGAGAAACAACTTAACATGACATCTTATTTGCTTAAAAATATATATTGAAAACAGAGATAATGAGGGATCATCCATATCATCATGGATATTTCCATTCCTCAGTCCAGGGGAAGAGGAAGAATTAGTTTTAATGAACATGTAGTTGTTTAAGAAGCAAAAAAGAGTCATGAAGAAACATTCGAAAAATCATTTGATATAGCTACCAAAGAGAGAACTAAAAATGAATAGTGTGCGATGGTGGAAAGGAGATTGGTTGCTATTGATTACCCCAAAAACGTGGACGCTCCCAAGTCCTTGACATCCAATACTTGTATTGATCAGAAAGTTATATAAAGCATACCAAATATGTTTGGCTTGCATTACAGTTATTCAAAAATGAATGAGCTACTTCATCAGCATCTGAGAATCATCTTTATCTCAATTATGTAGATCATAAATGCTAGTAAGGACTTCAGTTCTTGTGTGCAGTAATAATGTACTATACAGTCCATGTGAGCAATTACCCCCATATGATCACCCCTGAATCATCGACCAATAACATGTTACATGCATCTAACTTATTTGAAGCGTTTTAGGATCTAGAAGAACTCGCTCTCTATCTCGAAATTGAAAGAAAATCTGAAAAATGAATCCGTGATATACTACATGCATAAACAACACAACGTACAAGCTTATTGTCAGTATATGAGAAAGTAAAAGGCTGTACAGTATCTTAAGATGCTTCAACCGCCCAATTTGAGGTGGAATTGGCCCGGTCAGTTTATTATTGTGCAGATCCCTGCCATAAGAAATAACAATAAACTGAATGAAAAATAGAAGATACAGAGATAATTAGAATAGAGTTTGCCCCCTTGTGACATGTTATAAGGGAAAACCCCTTTTCTTATTGTACACATTAAGATATCATGATTATCTTAAATCAAGCGTTTTCAACATAGTCATTCTACACTATTCCAACTCTCTCGTATATAAAACATCAAAGCGAGAAAGAAATCTAAATTCATGTTTGGCATGGTTTATTTAAAAATCTTTTTTTCTCAAACTCATTTTCATCCACATATTTCATGGGACCCACAATATTTATCAATTTTTCAACCACACATTTTACCAACTTTTTTCAAAATTTCCTAAAAAACTACTTTTATAACTCTATCAAACAGGCTCTAAATTTCAATGAACGAGAACAAATTCTCAAATAAATATAGGACCATACAGCCTAGTAAGATCAACCAGATTGGTAACCGCAAGTGGGAAAGGACCGACAATGGAGACTGCGTAAACTTCCCTGCAAGATAAATGGAAATGAAATTAAGAAAAAAAGTGAATGGCAAATACATGAAGTTCCAAATATTAGATGACTCTATTACTTCACAACAATTCTAAAATATATGCAGAAGAATTGTGAATAGTATAAAATACAGGGTGACATGCAACTCACAATTCAGTGACAACTCTATAATCGCCGCCACTCACAGTGGTACATGTGACACCAGACCATGGGGGCAAATCACCATCTCCACAAGGATCATCACCAACCCAAGCATATACCACCCTCCATCCTAGTGATGCCTTTATTTCATTTAATGCCTTCACTGCGATTAATCACACAATACAAAATTTAGTGCTTGTTTGATAAAAAATTTTGTAGATTATAAGCGGTGGGACCTACGGCATGTGTAGATAAAATGGATGGTTAACCAACTTATAAGCTTGGAAAAGCATTCCCAAACATGCTATTAATCAGCATACATATAGGCATCTTACAAATTGACCGGTACACAAACTCATATAACACAGCGACATAATGTCTCAATTTTCAATTCAAATAACTTAACTCACTACTTAGATACTCTCAGTTTCCAGTAATGAAACTGAAAAATAAATGCAGGACGGCACTGCATTTAGTCCTACATCAGATCCAAATTCTTTATAATAGTCTTTTTTCCCCTCTCTTGCCCGAGAAAAGTACAAGACCAACAGCAAATATGTTGCAAGCAAACCTAGTAAGTTATGCGTCAACAATTGTACCCAAGAAAGCTGTCGGGGGCATTAAATTACATGAAACTGACTAAACAATAATTCACTCCACTGAAATAAATTACGTATATACTTCATACATTGATACTCATCAAGTTTTAGCACCACTGTGTTAAAGTTTTACTATTAAACTATAAATGTAAAGAAAAAAATCTCAATCAAACAATTCGAACACAGTATAAAATTTTGTAAAAAAGCATACTCGTGATCAACATTTACCTTGAAACAAATCAAATTCCAATCATAGAAATAAAATTGATTCGGATCAGCTCAATTTTGATAGAAATGCAGGGCAGTGTATATTATACAATGGTAAAAAGGGTGAATGAAATTGATAAAAGAAATAAATCAGGAAATTTAACGTCTTGCCCCAGGGTCATGCAGTTAAGGACAAAGATGAACACTGTGGGCGGCATTAAATTACAAGAAACTAACTACACAACAATTCACTCGACTGAAATAATGTATGAATATACTCCATACATCCAACACTCATCATGCATTAGCACCACTATCTTAAAACTTTACTAAAATAAATTATAAATGTACAGTGATAAATGTCGATCCACACAATTCAAACACTGTAAAAGCACTAGTAAAAAGCAGACTCACGATCCAATTCCAACATTAGAAATAATATTGATTGGGATCAGCTCAATTTACGAGTAACTAACTAGACAATAATTCAATCCACTCAAATAAAGTTCTAATATACTCATTCGTTACTACTCATCAAGTTTTAGCACCGCCATCTTAAAATTTTACTAATAAACTATAAATGTACATTACTAAATGTCGATCCAAACAATTCAATCACAGTAAATGACCAATTACCTTGAAAGAAATCTAATTCAAATAATATAAACAATATTGACTCGGATCAGCTCAATTTGTGTAGAAATGCAGGGCAGCTAATACTACACCATCGTAAAAAGGCTGAAAGGAAATTGATAAAAGGAATAAATCAGGAAATTTACCGTCTCTTTTGAGAGTCTTGCAGTTAACGGCGACAAATAGGAGGCAGGGAAGTAAGAGGAAAAGATAAAATGCTGAACAAAATTGTCGGAAATGAGTCGTCATTTGATTGATTTCCTACCGATGGATGGCCTGAGAGAGAGAGAGAGAGAGAGAGAGAGAGACTCTGGAGTGAATCTGAGACTTATGTGAGTACGACGTCGTGTCGAATGGCCTGTTCTCGTCGGTGCTTTTGGGTCTCTATTTTAATTTAATTTATTTTTGAGAAAATTATACAAATAACCTATCCCGAAATAAAAAATTGAAATTTATTAGCGACTATTAATTTTTTCAATTATACCATTAAATGATAAGTGATAACATAAATTAAATATTGTTGGGATGTAAATAATCCTACTAATATGCATTGTTACCTTAATTAATAGCAACATTTTATTATTATTGGATAAGATTTTATCTCATAAATTTTTCTTTTTTGAATTTCAAATTCAGAATCCATCCATATTAATTGACTGTCTAACGTTTCATTTGAAAATTGGAAGTCATAATTCTCAGTGGAACCATGATTATATTGTGTATTTAATTCATAATCCATTGATTTCAAAACTTGCAACTACTAATTATGAATATTCGATTAAAATGAAATAGTCCATTAATTTTTTTCAATCCCTACCTTCACTCAATCTAAAAAAAAAAATTACTCCCTCCGTCCCACAAAGATAGACCTGTTTTCTTTATTTATCTGTCCCAAATTATAGGCTACTTACTTTATACAGGATATATTAAATTTTTATTTTTCCTAATATACTCCTATTTAATTTACATTGTTATCAACCAAAATATATATCTCTCTAAACTTTCATTTACTTTTTTCTTTTTTCCAATGTAATTCTCTCTCTATCTATATAACTTCTTCTATCTAAACTTTCATTAATGTTTTTTTTTTCCGTGTAACTCTCTCTCTCTCTCTTTATATATATATATATATATATATATATATCTATTTTTTTTATTTCTATTTAACTTAAATAAGGGTATAATGAGAGAATTGTATGAAATTTTTATAATTTCAATTACATTAAATGAGTTTTCTTAATCTGTGTGGAAAAAAAAGTGGGTCTATCTTTGTGGGACAGAGGGAGTATTTCATAACTTTCTGTGTACACCCTTTAAGAGATGTTTAATAATTAGAACGATGAAGAAACATTATAACATACAAAACCAAATAGTAACAAAATGAAGTAAACAGTCGGAAGATCATCAATACTCGTTGTAACTTTATAGGCCGGTTTGACAAATATGTATGTGTTAACCTCGTGTGATAACCAACATATATTGACGAAGTAACAAATCTTATTAACAAACACTAATTGTAATAAGCAAGTAGATGTTAATACCACGTTGTAACATGGGTTTATGAAATAACAAGACTTGTTAATAAACATTAAAAAGTTATTATACCTTGGAATGCAGTTATCATACTTTGAAATTTTATGGAACGCAGTTCAAATGGCTTTGAATTTTTTTTTTAAAGATTATTAGAGAATAATGTGATTTCAATTTGATTGATGAGGAAGGAATGAAATGTAATTTTCTATGGGAAGATTTCGAGATGTGGAATAATCCATGGAAAGAGAATTTTCAGTTACATCATATGGGTTTAGGAAAATTAATATATATTTAAAATATTACAATAAATTGTATTTATATAAATTTAATTGTAAATATGAAAAAAATAATATGTACATGTATATTTCAAAATTTAAAATGGCAAGAAGTACATGCTCTAATATTCACTTTATTTTTTTACATGTAATTATTATTTTCCTATTTCTTATTCTGATATATATGTAACGGATTTTGAGATTGATGTTATAAACTTTCCATTCTTAGAAGTTGTTTTAGTTATTTGGTAAATTTTAAAAAAGTAATCTATACTAATTCTAAAAGGCCCTAAAAAGGAAAAACAATTTTGGACTATTTTACTTTCATATATTACAACTTTGGACTATTTTACCTTTTTACATTAAATTAAAAAATCAAAAACCATTTCATCTCTCGGACTATTTTACCATCCTACATTAAATTAAAAAAATCTAAATCCCTTTCATCTCCCACCTTTATTGAACAAAATAAGTTGTTTGGACCTTTGAACAATTTATCTATATTTTTTTTTCACTGCATAATACAAAAGATCATATGATGATTTCAAAAACCTTTCATTTTCTACCATTATCTATACTACTTCTAAAAGTCTAGAAAATTGAGAAATATTTTTGAACAAATACGTCCTCATTAATATTTTATATTTTCTAATTTGTTCTTCTTCTAATATTATAATTAAATTCTTAATTTAATATTTGTAACCACATTTAGTCATTTGAAGTTGAAATGGCTATATCACCATTTATTACATTTAATTACTATATTTTAAAAATATTTATGTCAAATTGTGACAATGAATTTTAAAAAATTTGTAAGGTTAAAATAGTCCAAAAATATTTCTCCCTTTTAGAGCATTTTTCATATTTAATTTAATAGATTAAATGTTTTAAAAATTTAATTATATATTTAATAATTTGTTAAAAGTTTAATGTACAATAATAATGAACAATAAAATATTAAAAAATAAAAAATATTTTTGGACGTATACATCCTCATTAATATATTGTATTTCCTAAATTATCCTTCATTTAATATTATACTTAAATTCTTAATTTAATATTTGTAACCACATTTAGTCCCTGAAATTTGAAATGACTAAATCACCATTTATTATTTTATTACATTTAATTATTAGATTTTAAAACTATTTTTGTCGAATTGTGACAATGAATTTGGTCAGTTACAATATGAAAAGTCATTTATCTACCACCAACAATGTATTCAACTTATTTCAGGCATAATTTGAAATTTAAAGTTGCTTCATTCGAAAATAATTATATAATTTGTGAAGTCTATAAAGACATCATTTGAAGATTTGTGTTTGTGATTATGGTTTTTGTAATTTAATAAAGGTTGTGGTGTTTTTTTTTTTTTTAAATTATTGTACATGTTCATACGTGTTTGTATATTATTTATATATCTAATAGACTTGTGGCTTCAAATTTTCTAGACGGAGAACTTCGTGAGTTAACTTCAATAATTATTTCAATCCACTATTGATATGAATCTCATTTCTATTATTATTTTTTATGTTTTTGAATTGAATTTGCTTGAACTAATTTTTATTAACTATTTATTTCCCATGTAAGACACTTAAATCGCTATAATATTTAGTTTTGGTGATATTACTTTATTTCTTCATTATTATTTGGAATAGTTCATGTGAAGACATCTTGGTACTGAATTATGCAAATGAGAATGTTTAATTTTGCCAATTGCTGATATAATTGTTTTTTTTTTATATATACTGATTGATAAAGTTATCTACAATTGTTAACTTGAAGTGCTACGAGCCCGAATTGCATGTGATATTATTTTAGGTTAAAACATCTTCTTAGTTGGAGAGCATTATTAAATTATAAAGATTTGTTATAAATCATTTGCCATCTCATAAATTAAGAAAATTCAATGGATTTGAGTGCTCAATATATTTAAGAACTTGCATATACTATATTTGATTATTTATGTTTGCATTCTTTAATTGACATTTGATTATATTACAGACCTTAAACAATATAGCTTCAACACTCTTACTTGCCACATAATTGTAGAAAGTATTTTGTTTGTTGTGTTACACATATAAATTAAAATGAATGTATTGATTAGTAGTTAAAATAAATATTAATCATTATTACATATGAACGTAGATATTGTGACGGTTGAATATAACAACAAACAATATATTGTACCGTATTTTCTAATGTCAGATTTTTGTATCTTAATGTAGTATTAAATTGAAATATAATTATTTAAATATTTGAATATAAATATATTTCACAATACCGTTATTAAATCACGTGCAATGCACGTATTACATACTAGTTATAGTCAAATAACCTTAACATTTTTTGTAAATGTTTTGTTCCGTGATTAATTGCAATAAATTGTTATTATTTATCTATAATAGGATTTTTTTGGCTTAGTTAACATGTTTGAAAGAGTTTTTTAGCAGATTTTGTTAAATAAAAAAAAATGATAAAATATGTGGTTAAAAAATTAATAAAAATTGTGGATCATATAAAACGTGTTGTTAAAATTAAGGAAAAATTAGAAATCTAGACAAATGCATATAACCATTTTAAAAAATGTCAACTTTTAATAATATTTGCAAAAATGATAACGTTTGGGGGACAAAAAGTCATGTATATCCTTTTGGCGAAAGACAATTGAACTGTCGAATTACATTTCAATTTTTTTTTGGTCATTCAATTGTCACGTGTAAAAGAAATGAAGAAAAAAATTACTGGCGACAATAAGATAGTAATTTTTTTTTTGATTTTTTTATTATTATTTCAGACAGTTCAAACGACAGTTACTCAACACACTTCGTTCTTTTCTCATTTTGCACATTCTTCTTCTTCAACTAGACATTAATCCATGAACTCAATTTATTCCAACAATTTTTGAGCAATTATGTTCAACATATTTTTAGAACTAAAAACAACCAAACTAATTTAACATAAAACTTATTGAATTTTTGTTCTTTTATAATCTAAATTAATCTATCAAAATAGTAACTGAATTGAGATGGGTTAGTTGGCGGCGTGAAGGCGGCAGATGGTGGAACAAGATTTAATTTTAGTGAAATAATAGATCTAATTTTGAATTAGATTTGATTAAGATATAATGGAAGTTTAAATGATTGTTTGGGGTTATATTTGTCTAAAATGATTATTTTTTAACTTGTTTTTAAAAGTTGTCATTTTCAAATGTACCACCAGTAAAAAGACGTTTGTTATAATTTTCTCAAAAATTAATTGTTGACTTTTGATCATAACTTTTTAGCATATTTTAATCAAAATAAAATAAGCACTAAATTGAAGTAATAAATTTCTCTGTGCACCTTATTTTTATTTTTATATATGTGACACTAATAAGATGCTCGTTTGCCAGTTTAATTCAAAACAATTTTTGGAATTGTATTTTTTATTTTTTTGCCATGTAACTGAATTGAAATTAATAAGTTTCTCAATGAATATATGGATATGGGTTAATTTCACGTCATTGAAGTTTCAGTAAAATTATAAAACGATCACTAAAGTTACAAAATTTCAGTATTGATCATCAATTTATATTGAAAATTTAACAGAGTGATCGTTGGTGAACGTATTAGTATATTTCAGTGACTGGTATTGAAACTTTATAACTTTAATGTTTGTTTTGTAATCTTGCTAAAATTTCAGTGACCGCCGATAAAATTAACCCATTAAGATATATTACCATTCACATTCGAAGTATAGTTCAATGGTGAAAATTAGAATTTACCTCACTACGTGGTGGTGAGAGTTACTTCTTCCCAAAAAAAATGTTTGAAACATTAGTAGATAACAATAATGAATGGATGATATACGAGCAAAAGAAGAATGCTAACTAGCTACATCTTTATCAAACAAATGGAAAAAAACTTTAGCATTATATGATTTATCTAGATACCAAGAAAAGACTTGAGAATAGTCGAGAATTGATTGCAAACAAGTGCAACGAATGCTTGAAAAATGCCAACGAATTATGAATGATGTTTCGTAAGATAGAATACCTAGCAATAATGAGAAAAACATAGTACGTGGATCTCCGTTTGAAGCAACACAAGTAAGTCCTACGTACCAATTCAAAAAGAACTAAAGAAATAGAAGAGTTTTGATTAAATGGTATAGCAAATTCTTTTTTTCAAGTTCTCGAATAACGTTAGGCTTGTAGAGATACGTAATTACAGAATATATTAATCAAGTTACAAAAAACAAGTCAAAAGAAACAGAATGGTACATGTAGCTCATAAGGTCGAAATACACGTTAGCTAATTTTTTTTTCTTTTTTTTAACAAATTGACAAATTTAGCCACTTGAATTGTCAAAACTATAAAATATAATATCTACTATCTTGATGATGCAGGTAGAAAGCAGTTATTGACTTCATGAACTAGGACAAGAAGTTTCATGGGATTCTTGGCCTTTCACTAATTTAATCACAAGTCATTGAATTCTATGCTTTCATTTCACACACTATAAAAATTAAAATAGGCATCAAACATATGTACATTCATTAATGCATGTTGTACAAAAACAGAATGTAGGCTGTATTTTGAGAGACAAATAATTCATATATTTGATGATAAAAGTTTGCTGTGTGTATGTTTGGTTTGGCTAAAATTCAGTATTTTTAGCAGATTTTTATAAAATTTAATAAAATGTGTTGTTGAAAAGTTGTGGATCCTATAAAATATATAATTAAAATAAATTGTTGACTTTATTCAAATTTTTATCAATTTTCAAGCAAAACCAAATAAATGCTAAATGTGATCGTATTTATTGTTACACGAAGAAAGCACGTGAAAAAGACTATTTTGTCCCCTTACAAATATGTTCAACCATCAAAGCAAGTTGTACACATTTAACGTAAAGATAACTATTCGTAATCGTATTTAATGTAAGATGAAGAAAGCACATGAAAAAGACCATTTTGCCTCCACAATGTATATCCATAAATAAGCGAAAAAGAGGTCGATTGAAAAATAATTCATATATTTGAAGCTAAAAGATAGTTATATATACATCATCTTATTTATTATTACATGAACTAAGCATGTGAAAAGACAATTTTGCCCCCTACAATAACAAACGCATTGAATTCGCACCACCATCAAATTAATGAGACTCATGGGTTTTTCTTGAAACTCCACCTCTCCTTCCAAAATTTGAACCCTATGAAAATAACAAACTGGCCCTACTGACTAGGAAAGACTATTTCCACGATTGTTTTTGCTGCTTCCACTCTGCTGACCCATTCTCATGCAAATCCAAAAACAAGCTTGGAAATAGATATATTCCTGCATCATGTAAACGAACAAATGACGAAAACCAACAAAGAACTGATTCTGTAAACGTACTGATGTGCTGAACTCTGACTTCAGTTGAGGAAATCCCCAAATACATGTTTGGCACACACTATTAGGAGTACAATAGGCGACCCACCTTACCAAAAATGGTTTCTTTAATGTACCAGAATGATGTTCAAGAAAAGTGGAGAAAACATGTTAAGAAATAGAAAAATGATCAAGAAATTGAGAAAAAAAAATGGAAATGATGAAATGAAGGTTGTAGAATTCAATTATGAAGGGGATTGGGGCCAGAAGGGACTAATCTTTTCTCAACACCATATCTTGGATCAATTTCGTTATCATCTGGTGATGGAGGTGGTGGCGGGAATGGTGGGCAGTGGCGGATACTTTGGGGTTGAAAACGGATGTGTGGCGGGGTTGGTGCGGAGATTGGGGGGCAAAAATGGTGGCGCACCACTTGCTGCCGGTTATGGTGGCTATGGGCTTCAGAGAAGGAAATTAGGGTGCTTGAGGTGATTAGAAAGAGGAGAAACGGTATTGATACTAGAATCTTTTCGCCATATGCGGTGGTGGACCTGGTGGTGGAAGAGAGAGAGCTCTTCATTGTGCTATAGAGAGAGACGGGGGGAGATTTGTTTGGTGGTGGAAGTTATATATTTATATACACAATAGCGGAGCGAGGAATTTATTAATTGGATGGACAAAAGTTAAGTAGTAAAAAAATTTGAAAAAATATGACACTAATAAAAATATTTCAATACATTAATACAATTGTTTCCTACCCTTTTTTATACTTTGAAAACTTTGTATAATTACACAATTATCAAGAAATATATTATTCTCAATACCATCAAATTATATTCAACCATTGATCTTGAATTCAATTGCGCAAACGATTCTTAACAAGATTCTTTGCAACTGGAAGAATTAATGATAATGTCACAAGCTTATAAAATAATGGATAAACTTTTTGTTTTTTGGTCACAACCAACTTTTGTGCATAAAATTAAGGCTTCGTAATTCTCCAAAATCTGGGTTAGTGAGTATAAATAATATCTGTTTCAATTTGTTCCTCAAGTGTCAAGAGACATGTTGGTAAAAAATATTTGGAATTTATGGTTGATTTTGACTTATGTAGCTTTAATTTGAAGAAACTGAGTGAAAATTATAATCGAATTACTAGATTATGGCGATGTGGCAAAAAAGATAATGGAATTGGAATAAATGATATCAATTGGGTTTGAGGACTTGAACTGTTCAGCATCTGCTATGAATTAAAACTTAAGGAAACTTGGGGATTGGGCGGCAATTTGGGTTGAAAGTTGAATTCAAGCAATTTGTTTGGGATATGGATTTGGTTATTTTAGACTAATTTATATTTTTGAATATGGATTTGAGCTAATTTATATTTTTGGAATTGAGTTTGGACCATTTTCAAAAAATTTGTATGGTTAATTGATCTTCTTTATTTTTTGGTGGCTCCGCCTTGATTAAATTCTTGATAACAACAAAAGCAGATGGGGCACCCCTGGAAATTTACAGCTCCACCAATCAAAATCTTTCATTAAATCAATCAAGCAGATATTTAAAAAAGAATAATGATATTTATCATTATCGATAATAATTATCGATTTATATGACATTGAATGATATATTCGAAAAATAAATTTTATATTTTTATATTTTATTGACCTTTCACTTAATACAAACGTCAAATAGACTAGTAATAATCATTAATAAATAACATTACTATTCAAGAAAATAGACCATAGTTGAATTTTTGGGGCTGTGGGCGTGGGGGTGGGGGTGGGTGTGGGTGTGGGCGTGGGGTATGTAATATAATTTGAATTGAATTGACTTGTATTTAAGTCTATGGAACAATCATGCAATAGTTGAGGCTTTCTTAAACAGATGTCCTTTAAAGGCACTTCTAGATCATGCATTAGATCATAGATGCTTGTACGGATAAGTAAGGCCAAGTTCAATTTGATTCTTTGATGAACCTTATCAAATCGACTAATACACTTCATATTTAAAAAAGAACAAATTAACTTGCTCGAAAGAAATAAAAGTGAATAAAGATAGAAGTGAAATAATACAATAATATTCTTCTTTACAATTGAATTTTGATATTTTAAGATACGATGTGATTAATTTAACTACGAATAATAAAATCAAAAAATAAAGTTGTTTTGTTGAAATCGGATTACTCGTGTTCGAAGTTCTTCGGCTTCTTGTGTACAACCTTCTTTTGAGTTAAGGTGACGTATTGAGGCTTTCATGTTAATAAACCCAAGGTACATGTTTGTTATGTGTCATTAAAAATGATTGCACAATATAATAAACAAAATTTTAGTTCACTACCGTCTCATTCATATCAAACAAGTTTGAGTAGTTTTTGCGCAAAAGAACACGAATTAGTACCGTAAAATTCTTTTAAACACAATAATTCAGTAGAATTTACTGAGAACATTGCAAAATTCTGCTATTGCAAGTAAATTAATAGCTGTGCAAATTACATCTGGATCAAAAATTCTGTTGTTTGTGCAAATTGCCCTAAAAGTGAACAAAAAAATTATGCCTGGTATTTAAGGTATTATTAACAAAAGGGAAAAGAACAAAGAAACAAAGAATATAAGAAGCTCTACTTGATTCAAACAATGGTCTCTTACTTCCCAATCAAACGACGAGCACGTTGATTGGCACCTTTAACACGAGAATTTAGTTCATCCACGTCGTCTTGAAGGTGATCGAGGGCCTTGTTTTGCCTGTTTCATACAGACTTAATATTAGACACAATCCATCAACAGAAATGTAAACTAATGACCACATGAAAGATAAACATGCCATTTTCATGTGAAGATGGAAAAGGAAAATGCATGCAAAGAAGCAAGTGTTGATTAAAATAGTTCATTTCAAATCATCAAACTAATTGACACTGAAGCAGTTAGGGCTTAGGACATTCCTTAAGGACAGAGAAATTACACATGCTCCATGGATAGAATGGCCGATCATATCACTATTAACTAGTCCCATACATAGAACTTTTTTTATTATTTTTTAATTATTGAAACCAAAAACGGGAAGCTTTCATTATGGCAAATCACTGTGGAGTGCGGACGAAATAAAAGTTGGAATACAATCAGACCAACGAACAAAATCATCAATATGAAATGCAAATGATGCAAGTTCATGGGCCACTCTGTTACCATCTCTGGCAAGAAACCGACAAGAACCAAAACTCACGTCGTTTAACAAGGCGGAAAATATATCAAACTAAACAGCCGCATTCGGCGCAAGTATGGACAATAAATTTATTGCATAATAAAGAACAGTGGTTGATGAACAAGATGCCAATTATGTACAATACATTTATGGCATGTTTACTAACGTGAATTAGATAGTAGTGGACAATATGAAGAAATAAAAAGTAGTTAAAATCTTGCCTACAGTACTGCCCAATATGGTGTAATGCAACATATCAAACATGCACTTACTACCTTACTATTAAGAAGATAACTTACTTGTCCAGTTCAGATCCCATGCCGACAGCCATACCCTTCAAGTCACCCAATATATTGCTCAGGTCTGAAAGTGCATCATCTTGCTTTGCCTTCTCAACCTGGTATCAAATCCATGTTAATAATCACACATTAAAACTGGACAATTGACATGTATATTATATTATTGCTGTCAAACAAAGGTATATGACAAACGCATACCTCAACTTTCTGCAAGGCATTTGTTGGTTCGGGAGGAGGTGTACGAGAACCTTTATGTGCAGGAGCCAAACCTAACTTTTCCCGTTGCTCTTTGCTAGCTCGCTTTCCTCGGTCATTATCACCTGTCAAACACACAAACTAATCAGAAATGACATCTCCAAATGAGCAACCACATTTATTATGCAAACGCATTTTCTATCTATCAAGTCTTAGTTAAGTAATAATTAATTTATGAGGCCATTTTTGGACAGGAAAAGGGGAGCACAAGAGACCTTTTGAAGTTAGCGGCCCTGTGATGCCCCGTGTCTTCTTTGGTTTCCAAGGCTTGGAAAACATGCCCCCAAGATTATTCAATAATTTCTCCCCCTAAAACAAAAACATGTGCCCATTGTCACTAGCGAAAGCTGCTACGGAAAAGAAGGAATAAATAATGAAATTAAATAAGAACAGTAAGTGCATGTTTGTTATGCTTCATTGGACTGTGCTAGATAAGACAATCCGACTCATATAATTAGGACAAGGTTAACTATCTTAATAAAGTAGAGAAGAAACTATATTGGAAACAATCAAAATTACATTGGAAACAAGCAGAATTATCCCAATATAGATGGTTTGATAATGTAAAGCTCGAAGGGATAGACTTTCAAGAATCAAAATGCATAAAAAAATTTACAAGAAGATTATTAATCTGGTATATACAACATAATTTATCTTTCTAGATTTTTTTTTATACTAGTTGGACATCAAATTGTTGATCTGGAAGTCAAATTCACATATTTCATCTTTGAAGAATGTACACGTTTCAATTTGCATGCATAGAGATCTTGGTGTTGTCCTATCATGTGTCATGACATAAAGCTGATATTCTTTGCCACAAAATTTGAATACAAGATTGGCTGTAAGTTGTACCCGGCTCAAGTCACGGTCCATATCTACTGCCATCTCGTGGGTCCTGTGGATTTGCTCACCCTGTTGATGCAAGACATCAAGGGTCCTAGTGGCATCCTGTCTAATATCTTCCGCAATCTTCACGCAGTTGTTCACAGATTTAGTGGTGTCCTCAGCCTGGTTCACAGCATAACCCTCCAATTCTTGAACAGACATGGTTTCAAGATCCTTCTTCTGCTTGTTTTTAGAGGGTGGACCTCTTCCAAAATAATCATCGTCATCGTCATCATCAAAATTGTTAGATTTGAAGTCTGGAGTAACAAGTATTGGTTCGGAAGAAGTTCTTCTTGCAGGTGTAATGGTGTTTTTATTCTCTGATTCAGTATCAGATTCAAAAGGGTTTGAAGAGTCAATTGACTTTTGTTTAGGAGGTTTATTTGCAGGTGATTTCATAAAGCCAAACATTGTTGCAAAATTAGGTTGGGAGTTGAGTAACTAACTAAATCAAATTCCCTTCTGAAAGGTATGTCCCTTGAGGATCGAACGATACGGAAATTCAAGAGCGGCGCTCGAAAGCGCAAATAATTTTTTCAAGAAAATGAAAATGGGATTACAGACTTATGATCAAAATTCGATATGATTTCACTCTGTAAGAACACATACATTAACCTGGATAAAACCCAGAAAATTCATCAAGTTCCCGAATTAATAAACACTATTTAAGAGCAATTAGAGTAACAATTCTATGGCAGGCATATCAAAGGGAATTAGAACCAATTAGAATTTCAGTCACATATCTCATAATCAAAGAAAAAAGAAAAGGTTCCACAAATGGAAATATCTTGAAAGATACTAATTAAGATATAATGAGACATAACCTACTCTCTTTACTTTGATGGATTAAGATCATGTTTCGAATTTATAAATTAAACAAGCAATCCTTCTGAAATAAAGAATCACATAGCAATAGAAATGATAAATAAACAAAAATAGGTTACAAAAATCTTTTTCAAATATTCAATGCAAACAAAATTAGCATACTTCTAATGCAATGCCGTGTATAGTTAACCCATAACATCAACAAAACAAAACAGAAACCGATAATCATTAACTAAAAGAATGCGCATAGATATCAAGAAATTAATAATTGAAAACATAGCAATGAAAATTTACGAAATAATGGGCTTTGAAATCTTGTGCTTGCGATCTATGGCTGGAAATGAAAATTTCCATAGCAAATAGGGATCACCAAAAGTTTCAGAAATGAAGAAGAAAACGAAAATTAACGCAGCATATAGAAAATCTGGATTGAATCAAATGCTTATGTAACCCACGATATTAGAATATTTCTAATGCAATGCCTATTTTATAAAACCCATAAAATCAACAAAATCATAACATGAACTGATAATCGATAACTAAAAACATAAAATGCCCATAAATTTCAAGAAATTAATATTTCAAGAAATTAATATAGTCCAATACATCGAAAACAGAGCAAAAACAAAATAAATTAACCTTAAACAGTACCTGATTGAAGATTTAGAAAAGGCCCTGAGAAATAGTGTATGACAGTTTCGATTTATGGCTGGAAATGAAAATTTCCGCTGTGAATACGTATTACTAAAAGTTTCGATAAACGCGGCAGAGGAAGAAAATTAAAACAGAAAATTCCTCCCCAACGCAGCAAGGAGAAAACAATCTTTTGCAAAAAAAAAAAAAAATGAGAACACGGCTTTTTGTTTTGAAAGAATCCAATAGAGATTGAGAGGCACCGCGGAAAACCAGGTGGAGTCATTTTTTTGACCGTTAGAAGCACTTTGCTTGTTACAGTTATTGGGCCGATCCTGAATAAATGGCTGATTTTAGAGTGTGCAGACTTGGGTAGTCTAAACATTCGGCCCATTTTGAGGCCCACAGATTTAACATCACGAATAATGTAAATGCATAGATCGATTTGTGTCAAAAGAGAACTTATTCACTCTCTTTAGCTAACAAAACAACAAACTACAGAGCGGGGCAGACGATACTCCGCAAACTCCTCCTACTAGAGCTAGAGATGAGTTTGCTCAACGTGGGAAAGATAGTTTTGTGAGCGAAAAAGCATTGTCAAAACTTTAATTTTTAAATTTCGATTTTGATGTTATGGCCAGGCATCTGGTCCGGAATAATCTGGACGGGGAGTGTAAGTTACCATCTTTTTCCATCTTTCCTTAATTTGGTATAAAAGAGCTATTGACTTCACCTCGTCGGGTTCAACTAAATTTTATTGTGGTAATAGAGAAATTGATACGATTAGCACTAAAATGGGATACAAGTTGTAATCATTCAATTTCACTCTCTTTTTGTGGGCTTTTTTTTTTCTGTATTCAACTAAATTTTGGTAATAGGGAAATTGATGCGATTAGCACTAAAATGGGATATATGACGAGATGTAGCATAATATTTTGTAAACATTCATTTTCATTCTCTCTTTTGTGGCCCTTTTTATTGAAAAATATAAAAACCATCTCTTTCAAATGAATTGACAAATTGACACAAATTTCTTCTTAATTCTTGATCTCGATCAATTAAAAAGTCTAACACGCAACTGCAATCGAACGTGAAGTTCAATTCTTGATAAGAACCACTTTTTTTTTTATGATTTTTTTTTTCGTGTTTCACATATAAGTCAAATAGAATTTATTTTCTTAACCTTAGTTATGATATTTTTCTTTTTAATCTTTTTATGCTTTTTTTAGACGACTAAAGCCTTCACTACTCGATTCTCAATCAATTACGATTCTTTTTTGTTTTGATATTTTTACTACTCGAGCGTAGGAAACATGTTCGTTAAATCTTTGCTAGAATCCTCTTTTAGGTTTATAAATTTTTCATCTATCTGCTCTATTGCACTACTCTACTCTGATGGAGTAGCAAGAAAAACTAAAAAGTAACAAAAATTTCAAATACTGAAAGTACAAGCAATAAATAAAAAATATTATTCTATTGTGAGACTGATTAACAACATGTTACTCGACCAAACAATTTTAGAAATTTAAAGACAAATGTTTAAGATACAGTAGTGGAACGAATTAGACAGTAGAATATAAATTTTTGAATTCTTTTTTTTGTTTTTGTTTATGATTTATGATATCATCCAATCATGAGTATTACTAGATAGAATAAAAAAAATTTAAAATCTTGTCTATAGTATTATTTAACCACGTCAACTACCACTATAAAACATGGTGTAATATAGTATGATAAAACTAGTGGTAACAACTTATCCCATGATCAAAAGGCATTAAACTTTCTTCATAAGTGGGACCATCTTTATGAGTTGAAACTTGAAAGCTAAAGTTTGGGGGCAAAATCTTGCAAGTTCATGCACTGTTTTCTTGATTTCTCAAGTGATTGCATTTGAGATTCTGCAAATCAATCAAAATCTTGAATGTGAATGTGTCATTTTCAAAAAATATTAATAATGACCTAACACCACTTATAAAATATAATGATGTAGTATATTACTAATTATGAACAAAAAAAAATAATTTCGGATTTCTAGATTGAATCATATCAAGATTCAATGTTTTCACTAAATAGACATTTATGCTCCCACCTTTTACTCGATTATGTCTATTGAGTCACTAATCAATCGTTATATTTACTTTCGATCAATTTGATCGAACCATTAATGAATCGTTTATTCAATTTCGATTGAATGTTTTTGACCGTCGGATCGTTATCCTTCCACCATTATAGTTGGTTTATCATTATCATTAATGTCCTTTGTTGGAAAAGCTATTTTAACTTCATGATTTGTCGGCATATACAACTTTATTATGCTTAGGTACAGACACATCACATAGATATGGGATTTTATAGTGTTTTTACTTTTTCTTTTTTCTTATATTTAGAATTATGAAAGATAGGGGATGTTGGGTGTAATTTCCTCTATTAAAATTACAAAATAAAAGAAAAGGAAGTTGAGAGGAAATTATTTAATCGACACCGTTTCCCTTGGTTCTTACATTTCAAGACACTTTCATGATTTTTTCAAAGTAACAAAACAATATATAGCAAAATATCAATATTACAAACAACATTATTAGTAGCAATTTCTTATACTATTTGACATTAATATAAAAAGAGGGAAAAAAAAAAAAAAGCCGTTAAATAGTATTTTTTAATTGGAGCTATATTTATAATTGCTGGCTGATCTGAAATAACAAAAACTTATTTTAGGAGATTCACTTAAGGAGGTGTATTTAATATAGACTTTTAAATGCAAACTTTTTAAAATCTATAAAAGCCTTGTGGTATTCAATATGGATTTTTAAAGACTTTTAAAGTTTTTTAAAAGTCGTGCAATATTCAATTCAGATTTTTTAAAATTCTACGAAATTCAGTCGTACTCAAAATGTCGAATGACTTTTAATGACTTTATAGAGAATTTTCTATATACAAACTTGAAAGCACAATATATATAAATAAAAAATATCACAATTTTTATCTCATTTATCTCGATATTGATTGACCAAAATCAAAGCACTTATTTACTATGGAGTAATTATTCGAATAAGTCATGTACGAGTCTTTCAAAAACATGATGCAATTATGAACGGATTTTTTTTCTCTACATTTCCGAGCTATATATTCTCGTTGTTGAATGGGAGAGAAATTGTAATATCTTTTATTTATATCTTATATACTTTAAAGTAAATATATAGAAAATTCTCTATAAAGTTATTAAAAGTCATTGACATGTATCAAATACCTATGAATTTCGTAAAAATTTAAAAAGTCTTAATTGAATATTGCATCTTATAAAGATTGAATATCACAATACTTTTATAAATTTTAAAAAAATTATGTATTAAATACACTTAAACTTTTAAATTCCATAAAAAATCTTAATTAAATGAACCCCCTAAAAAAATCATTCAAATAAATATTTATGAATCTAACCCCAAAAGTATAATAAACTAATTAAATAATTTCCTCCATTCTATATGCCTTTCAACACGTACTACTATCAAAAGGGTCGATCTTTATTTTATCAATAATTTCTTATACTAGTAATAAATAAAAAATTTATTTTATGTACGAGCGATAGTAAGGATAGAAAAATCCATTGTTAATTTTTCGTCGTAGTTGTCGTGCTTTCTAGTAGTTCTAGTAGTACAGTATACCAATTCTTATATATTCCATGGCTTTTTCTCTTGATTTTTTATCATGAAAAATGCTCTATGATTCCAAATAAATTAAAAGGCTGTGACTATCAACAACCACTCCTTTTCCATGTAGTTGGAGTTGGGGGATCAATTTGTTTAAATGATCTTTTACATTTTTTTGACTCTTCTTTTTGAAAAAATTAGTTTGGTTCTCTTATAATTTTACATATAAAGCTACAAAAGCAAAAATTATTACTTCAAAAGAGAGAGATTCTATAGTCATCATGTTTGAGAGTTTGAATTATAAAAACGGAACATGTTATTTACTTATATGTAGGTCACCGTTATATAGACAGATGCTAAACACTATTTGTATTGTATAGTGTAAGCATATTCTAAAGACGTTATGCTATTAATTTCATAATATCACTACAAGAAAATAATGTATTAATTAAGGTCAATGTTGAATTGACTCGTTAAATATTTAAATTGTTAAAGAAGAGACGTTTATTCAGTTAAACTCTATCTTCAACATGTTCTATTACATGCATGTCAAAATTTATCTTTTTTCGACTTATGATCTGTTTAGCGCAGCTGTTGTTAGTACAGCTTTTAACAATAGAGCTTTTGATAATAGAGTTTTTGGCAGTAGAGCTTTTGTTAAAAAGTTATTAACTATTTGGATATAAATTTAAAAAGTGATGTGAATATTGTATAAACTTTCTATTTATTTGACTAAACAACAATTAATTATTATATATCTCATATTATTATTTTTAAAATAAAAAATTATATCATTTAATAACTTTTAAAATTAATATAATTATAATAATGAAATTATTTTAGTATATTTGACTAAACAGTAATTAATTATTAATTATCTCATATTATTATTTTTAAAATAAATAATATTTTTTGATATCCTATAATAATAATTAAAATTAATATATTAATTTAATTATAATAACATAATTATTTTAGTATATATTATATTACTTAAAATTAATTAATTATTTAAATCAAACATATTATGTGTAATTTGTATTATAGTATTATATAATACGCCAATATATATTTTTCTATTTATATAAATATATGAAGTTGTAATTTGTTATAAGTAATTAATGTAATAAATAAAATAATATTTTTTTGATGTATTAATAATAGTTTTGTTAATTTTTAAGTTCATTAAATGTAATTACAACTTTCCGTAAAAACTCAATTAGAGCTTATTAAAGAAACTCAAAATTTGAGCTTCTCTAATACAGCTTTTTAAATCTATTTATTAGTCAAAAAATGCTTATTGAATATTGATTTTAGCCAAACAACTATAAATATAACTAAAAGTACTTTTTCTCTTTAAGAAATGCTTTTAGACCTCAAAAAAGTCATTCCAAACATACTATTAGCCACTTTACAATTTCTCCAAATGAATAACAATATACTTGAAATATAATACACTTATCTACTAAGCTTAAATTATAATTTAATCTAATCAAAAATAGATTTCACTAACAGTTACCTTAAAATTTCAAATGGTCACTGAAGTTCAAAAGTTGCAGCACTGATCACTAAAGTATATAATCCTTTCACAAACGGTCACTCTATTAAGTTTTCAATTTAAAATTGTGATGTGGCATGATGATGTGACATACAATAGACATTTATTAATTGTATGGTAGTCTATTACTTTATATAATATTCACTTTAGTCTCTGTATTTTCAATTATCTTTCAGTTAAGTCCTCCAAAAATTGCATCTTAGGTCCTTAATCTTTACATTTTTAAACTTTGGTCCCTAAATTTTTAATTATCTTTCAGTTAAATCCTTCCAAAATTGCATCTTAAATCCTTCAACTTTATACATCTTCAAACTTTGGTCTCCGAAATTCGACAAAAATAAGTGTAATTTTAGTGGTCAAAATAAGTGCACTTTCAGTTAAATTCTTGACTTTATACTCGAGTTTTCACCTAAACGAAAAAATAACATAATTAAATAATAAATTACTTGACAAAACTCACAAATGTCTAGTTTTAGTGGTCAAAATAAGCAAAACTCGCACTTATCACCTAGAGTTGTCAATGAATATTTTTGTCAACTCTAAATGATACGTGCGAGTTTTACACTTATTTTGACCACTAAAATTGGATATTTGTAAGTTCTATCAAGTAGTTTATTTTTTAATTATGTTATTTTGTTCGTTTATGTGAAAATTCGAGTGTAAAGTCAAGGATTTAATTGAAAGTGCACTTATTTTGACCAATAAAATTGCACTTATTTTGGCCATTAAAATCAAGGATTTGAGGAACCAAAGTTTGAAGATGTAAAAAGTTGAAGGACCTAAGATACAATTTTTGGAGAACTTAACTGAAAGATAATTAAAATTTTGAGGACCAAAGTATAAATATGTAAAAGATAAAAGATCTAAGATGAAATTTTTGAAGGACTTAATTAAAAAAATAGTGACTAAAGTAAATATTATATAAAGTAATGGATTACCATACAATAAATAAAGGTCTATTGTATACTACATCACCATTTCAAGTTGAAAACTTAAGAGAGTGACCGTTTATGAAAGGATTATATACTTTAGTGACCAATGATGTAACTTTTGAACTTCAATGACCGTTTTGAAATTTGAAGATAATCTCAGTGACCATTAGTGAAATTAACCCTTTCCCTAAATTAATAACAATATACTTGAAATACACTTATCTACAAAGCTTAAATTATAATTTAATCAAATAAAAAATAGATTTTATATATATATTTCGTAGGACTCGCAACTTACTATCTACATATTTCATAAATCTATAACTTATAAATACTTAAAAATAATTTCAGTACGAAAAGCTGAATGACACACATATATATATATGTAACTTTTCATTTAACAATAAGGCATTAGTTTCAGTGAACTCAAATTTGCAATGTAAAGCTTGCCCTTTGCATTTCAACTTATAAGTTAAAAACTAGTCAATTACAACTTATTCTTTGTTGTAAAAACTTAGTATAACTGCTAGAAATTGTGTTTCTTAAAGACAAAAATACACAAACATTGGTGACATGCACTTTTAATAGGATTGTACCAAGAATATACAAGAGCAAGTTTACTTATCATGGTAGCCCACATGGGCATAGGCGAGTTGGTAAGGTATGAGGTGACGTAGAGAGAAATCCTCCGACAACGCAGGTTCGATTTTCTTGTGGGGCAGATTTTTACTGAAATATTGTGGAGTTTGTCCTGAGGGTTGACCAGTTGGCTCTCTCCCTCAGGTCCCTGCCACTCATGCACATCCCTCGATTTACAACCCGTCCGGTCAAGGGGCCTCTGACACAGGTGAGAGACTTCGCCTTCGAGACTTTCCCCTTATCAGAAGTTTACTTATCATGGTATGGTTAATAAGCACATACAACAATAATAAATTTTTTTTTTTTAGTATTCGGATTTAAGTAGTATAACATAGATATTCAAATATTAACTGTCTTCGGAATTTTATTTCTAGTTCTCTATCTTTAAAAAAAAAAAAAAAAAAATGGTTCCGTAGTTCAATTTAATGAATCCAAATTTTGGTTGAAGTATCAACATCACTAGCTCCATGCCTCCATTGGTGGACTCTTATCATGGAAAGGTCATAATCAAAAGTTTAGTATACGATCACTTGTCTCGAGTTATGAGTCAATTAATGAAAATACAACCGCTTTATGATTTATGATTCATTTTGAGTCAAGAGTCAACCACATAATAATTAAGTAAAATTTCATTTGCTTTGTGATTAATTCCAATCTAGGATAAAATTTCTAGTACTCTTTTCTCTTTTTTTTTTTATTAATATTTTGAG
The DNA here is from genome assembly GCA_030279155.1 of Forsythia viridissima. Classification (NCBI taxonomy): domain Eukaryota; kingdom Viridiplantae; phylum Streptophyta; class Magnoliopsida; order Lamiales; family Oleaceae; genus Forsythia; species Forsythia viridissima. The sequence goes on along the minus strand of CM059041.1, from coordinate 44,333,023 downwards.
CCCACCATGATTATTGCATTTTTTATTCTTTTAAAATATAAACTTCTTATCCTCTCTTGTCATTAATATGCTTGGATTATGGGAATAAAAAAATGAAAAAAATAAATACTTTATTTTTATTTTTTGATAATGGGCTCCGATTCCTTCTATTAAAGGTTGTCTTTTTATTAAAGTGAACGTAAATTTCTTTATTGCTAATTTACATTATTTTTATGGAAAGAATATTCATGGAAAATTATGTTGAAAATTATTGTTCAATATATATAAAACAATGAAAAAATAAATGTGGGACAAGAAAATAAAATAAAATAAAATAAAATCTCGTGAAAAATGGACTGCGACCAATAGGTCATTTGAATCATGTCAAATTTCTTAAAAAGATATATTTTTCATGTTAAAACTTCAGTTGATTCATGTACCTTTCAGTAAGATTTAGTAAACGGCAAACTTCAGTTGAATCACGTGAAAACTTCAGTAGAATTTAGCAGAATTAACAAAAATAATTTTGTGACACGAAATAAAAATATGCTAAAATTATCAAGTTCATCATTACATTAATTAGTGATAGAAAAAGACTTAGAAAATACAAGATATTTAAATTCTGCTTTCCTTCACCAATCTTCTCGTAAACCGTTATGACTAGTGTCATGTTCAACATACAAAACATATTCTTTAGTGAATATATTAAATTTTACAAGTTAAAGCTATAACAACTTTTATATGAATCATGCTTAAATTAATTGATACATTTTTCATTTGGATGTCCACAAACCAAAGTTGTCCGAAGAATGCGAACCTAAATATATATAATATTTAAGTAACAATTTATATTATCTAATCAAAATATAAACATACATTGCTTCAAATTTCAATCTCATTTGACAACACCATTTCAATTTTCGGTAATTTCTCCCTTGATGTAGAAGTTATAAAAGTAAGACGATCCCCCTCCACATTTTTATCCATAGAGTTTCAGATTCTAAATAATAAATGAAAAAACTTATTAATGATGTAATGAAAAATATTTACTCAATTATATCTCTTGTTGACAGGCCATAAATTCTGAAAAATCAAATTAATCCTCATTATAGATATTAATAATATTCCTGCCATTAAAAAAATATAATTAGCAATATAAAAAATTTCTCAGCAATAAAATCTATATTAAAGTAACAATCCAAAAGCAAAAGGTAACAAACCACCGCAATTTTTCCCCCCGGAATCCACGTAAATGTCAAGAATATTGTTAATTGCATTTATAAAATAAAAAATTTTCTCACCTTGTAATGCAACCACCCATCCACTCTTCAATGAAATTTATCAAAACAAATGATATTATGTTTTACTAAGTAAAAAATTTACAAAATAATAATAATAATAATAATAATAATAATAATAATAATAATTCGGAAATATGAAAAGTTATATATAGTTTCTTAGGTATTTTCTTTTTTAATTATTTTAGAGAGAAAATATAAAATGGAGAAGATTACACGTTTATATTTTAATATTCCTAAAAAATGCAATAGTCATGGTGGGTCTCAAAATATAAATAAGAAAAAAGAGAAAATTAAATTACACACATGGGTTTTTGGAGTGGGTCCAAAGGTGCATTAAAACTCATTTACATAGTGGAAGTAGTACTGAGTACTCCATGCTCCGGAGTCCTGAATTACTAGAAATTTTCTCCCAATCTAGACTTTCTTTAATTTGAGCAATAAAAGTTGTAAAATATAAAGAGAGTCAAGTTGAATAATGAATTGTTAATTTAATAAGTAATTTCTTAATAAGATTTTACCCAAAAAAAAAAAAAAGGGATTAATTTCACTGGTGGTCATTGAAATTTCAGTAAAATTATAAAACGGTAATTGAAGTTACATAGTTTCAGCATCAGTCACTGGAGTATACCAATACATTCATTAACAATTACTTTGTTAAATTGTCAACGTGAATTAATGACGTATCGCCGTTAAGTGTCCATGTGGCACACAATCGAACGACCTTTGATAAAAATTGACACCACGTTGACTTAATGTACTAATAACAACAATTCAGACTACAAAATATGTACTTAAGATATGAGGACCTAGCTGCAATTTTTGGATATGAATTTTGGATCCCTAATTCTCCATCCATTCAAACCCGGTTCTCACTCCCAAATTCTTCCCAAAATCGTAATTTTTCTCCAAATTGCTAAAATACCTAATTAATCCATCTTGAATACCCAATTCTCATGTTTTAGGTGCATCATTTGTGATATAAATTTATTATTATTAGTACATTAAGTTAACGTGACATCAATTTTTGTCAAATTTCGATCGATTTTGTGTTACATAGACATTTAACGGTAATACGTCATCAATTCACGCATAGAATTTAACAGAGTGGCTGTCGGTGAACGCGTTAGTAATCATTTTTCAATGACCGACCCTGAAACTTTGTAACTTTAATATACTGCGTTGAATAATGAATTGTTAATTTAATAAGTAATTTCCTAATAAGATTTTCCAAAAAAAAAAAAGTACTAATGAAGAAGTATTTGGGTCAAGATCAAGTATTTTGATATTTATTATTGGGAAAATAGTATATTTACTCTCCAACCTTTAAAAAACGCAAGGAATATATCCATAACTTTTAAAAATAGCACCGGACATCCTCACGTTTGAAGAAATAGGCATGATAGGTCATTTATGACGAAATTGGTAGGTCCTTTATGATAAAATTGCTCTCACCTTTAAATAAACAAAAAATAAAAATAAAAAAAACCAAAAAAAAAAAAAAAAAAAAAGATTAACCAAATGTACCTCCAATCTAAAATCCATCACCACTCCAAACCCCAGAAATTTCAAAATCTATCATCTCAACCACAAACTTATATGTCCCCCACCACTCCAAACTCAAAAAATCCACAATCTCAAACTCCAAACTTACATGTCCACCCCCCCCCCCCCCCCCACCCAAACTCCAAAACAAAACAAAAAAAAAAAACATTGGTTGAGATAAGAAAAGTAATAAAACAAGTGACAAGAAATGATCCAATTTTCTTCCCAATTCAGTCATTGGACCATGGGCGATTGTTGGTGATCTCATTAGGCACAGGAAGGGGCAAACACAAGAAGGGAAATATAGTGCTGAAATGGCAGCCAAATGGGGTATGTTTGGGTGTTTTATACAAGGAAATCCATCCTCAATAGTTGATGTATTTACTCAAGCACTAGCAGATATGGTGGATTATTTCATATCATTCGTCTTTTAAGCACTATATTTTGAAGATAATTACCTCCGTATTCAAGTGAGATTAAATCATTTCTTATTTTATTACTTACATAATTGATAATACAAAGATATTCACATGCAAACATGGTGGATCATTTCTTATTTAAGATGATGGATTTTGAGGTTGTTGGGGGTGGTGGTGGATTTTGAATTTTGGGGTTTTATAAAGAAAATGACCCATTTCTTACTTCTTATTATTTTGAGTACATTTTTTTATTTTTCTATTCTTTTTTTTTTTTCCTTCTTTTCTATTTTTTCAAACGTTGGAAATGTTCGGTGCTATTTTTAAAAATTAGGGGTATATCCCTTATGTTTTTGAAAGGTTGAGAACCAAATATATTATTTTCCTTTTATTATTTACACTTTCTTAGTGGGCCTCATTAAAATGGCAAAATTTATTGATGTACCGAAACGGAAGTTTTCCATTAGAAATGACTTCGGTTTCTGCCTTCATCCTTCATCCTTAATAGAATATGATGTGTTTCTCTGACTCCCATAAATGGAATATGATTTCGGCTTGAGCCTTCAGCATGAAGCATTTACTGATAATCTCTTTTTGAGTTTTCCATTACTCACTCCTCCTCGTATCGATGTGTTTCAGTATTGTGTGCGTTAATTTATTTGGTCAATTTATAAAATTGTGAATATGATTGTGTATTTCTGTTGTAAATATTATGAATTATGATTGAATTCAATTTATTGAGTTAGTTTATTCTGAAATTCTGAATATTACGAATTGTAAATTTGTGATTGAAGTCAATTTATTTTGAATATTGTGAGTTTGGTTCCATAAGTAAATTGAAAGCTCTATTAATGTCTTCAAATTTCATCTCATTCGTGAAGTTGATTTTTCCCATTTTGAAGTTGATTTTATCTCAAATTTCGGCTCAATTTTAGGTCTAAAACATCCAAGAAGAAGAAGTTGATTTTATCTCAATTTTCGATCTTGTTATTTAATTATAATACAATTTTTTTGTATAATATAGTTCTGTAACAGTCTTGTGGATTTTGAGTGCATATTACAATTTGGTAGTCCATTGGCCTGGCCTAATTTTTGGACTTTACTCCAAACTTCAAAAATGTCAAAACCAGCCTTGAACCCGACTAAATAATACAATAAATAAAACTTTGATTTTTTATTTTTTTTATTTTTATGTTGCACGTTTAGTGTCGTATAGTTCATTTTTCAAATTAAACAACCCGTAGTATTATGACACATTATTAACAACTTATCTTGTGAATATGATAAGAAGGAATTGAACAATATTCTTCATATGGGGGGACATGTTTGTAAGTTGTAAGCTAAAGTTTGGTTAAAGGAGAGCACAAATTGGGGCAAAATCAATCAAAATCTGGATTGTAAATTGTGTCATTTTCAGGGCTACATTAATCATGACCTAACCACCACTTATTATAATGATCAATGTTACTAATTATGAACACAAAACTAACTGTGGGTTTTTTGATAGAATCATATCAAGATTCAATGTTTTCACCAAACTTGGCATTTAATTATGCCAATTAATCACTAATCAATCCTTAAATTTACTTGATCCAATTAATCGAACCACTAATAGATCGTTTATTCAGTGTCGGCCAAAGGTTCTTAACCGTTGGATCGTTATCTAATTTCTACAGTTATATCCTTGATTAAACATTTCATTAATGTCATTTGTTAATTGTTGGCAAAGTTGTTTCAACTTCATGATTTTGTCGGCTTTGTACATTATTCATATTTTTATAGTGTTTTTACTTTATTTTATATCGTGTTCAAGTCCTTTAACAAGGAGAGCTAATGAATTTTTTTTTTCTTTTTTCTTGAAAGGGAAGTACATGGTTCAATGAAATGAATGGATGTAAGTTGAACAAATTCTTTATTGTTGGTCAATTACGCATATAAATGAATTAATGAAGCCATAATTATATGAAAATTTATTCCCTACGTTCTATAAAGATATATTTATTTATTTTATTTATTTATCTCAATTATACTCTACCTTCTTTGTTGATACTACAATTAATCTCTTAATATTTTCTTAATGTGTCTTGTTATCAATAAATATGAATTATTATTATTTTAATATAAGAATATATTAGGAAAAACATCTTTAGTACTTTTTATAAGCTTGTTTGATGTAGTTTATAAATTAGTTTTTCAATTAAATATGGTTTATTTGATCAAGAATGAAAAAAAATATTATGCTATGAGATAAATTTTTTGGTCAAATAAACTAGTTTATAAAGCATATCAAACATGATCTAAGATGTTATTGATGACGTGGCTCAATTTTAAGACGCTAAAATCTTTTTTTTTTTTTTTTTTGGTGTGTGTGTGTTTTGGGGGTGGGTGGGTGGGTGTGGGTGGGGGTGGGGTGGGGACCACACAATAAATGAAATTAATTGAATATTTTTTTGCCATTTATAAAATAATAATCTTTTGGACGAGATAGACGAAATTTCCTCACGTGAGAATCGCCATTCATGTACTATCCAAGAGAGATAGAGAGAGGGAGAGCGGGAGTCATTTTCTATTGTTTGCTATTGGTAGATATAAGATAGTAGATAGCAATGAGTACTTGGAAGGACGTGGCTTGCTTGGTACCCAAGTTTACTTAACAAATTAATTAATTTAAACACGAAGAGCATCTTCAATACACTTTTTATTTATAAATAACATATTTAACATTTTAGAGAACATCTATAAATTTAGAGAATAAACTTTTTTAAGTGCTCCAACTATCTCTTTATCTTTAACACTTTATTTTACTTCTTCCAATAAGTATTTATTATTTTTTTATTTATTTTCTTTTAACATGCCTCTCTCCTAATTATTATATAACTTTATTCTATTTTTTTCTATTTTATTTTGTATACACTATTTAATTGAATCATTATTTGGAGCATTGAAAATTGAAATTGTTTGAATGCATTTAATTATAAAGTGTGTCTCTCTATTTTAAAAAGTTAATATAGAGAATCCGTTGAATCATAATTTTAAAGTTTGGCTCTTTAAAATAGAGAGAATCTTATGTTTAGAGAGTCCATTAGAGATGTTCTAATATATCTGATGTGCAAAAGGCATCAGCGTCATTAATTTAAATACTAATTATGTGTTTGACGCTTAATTAAGTCATTAATTTATCCACTATTCTGTTCCACTTCCACATGTTTATTCACCAATAATTTATATATATATAAAAGACTATCTACAACAATTTATTTATCTATATTTAAAGTGCATTTTAATATTTTAAAGAGCAATTTTTTTTAAATATTTCAGTAGCCTCTTTATCTCCATACTCTTTATTTTACTTCTTCAAAGAAACATTTAATATCTTTCTCTATCTTTTTTTCCCCCCTCATATATTACCCTCATAATTTGTATATACTATTTAATTAAAGTCAATATATCAAGTATTGGAAATTGAAATTATTTCAATACATTTAATAATAGAGAGTTAAATTAAAAATATTAGGAAAATTGGCACAAATAGTCTCTAACGTATGTCATTAGTGCGCAAATGGTCCATAACCTTTCATTTTTAGCGGAATGGTCCCTAACCTAACTATTTAGGTACGCAATTGGTCCTTTTTGACGGATTCCGTTAAAAATCCGTTAAAACCTTTCCAAAATTGGCGCAAATGGTTCCTCTCATATTTTTTTGTCTTTATTAGTGGGGGTAAAATTGTCAAGTTCCATTTTTCTTTCAATCGGCGCAAATGGTCCCTAACCTTTACCTTTTTTTGGTACAAATAGTTCCTAACCTATAATTATATTTTGGTGCACAATTTATCCTTATTTGATAAAAAAGATAAAAATATCCTTACTTTTAATTTAAAAAAATTGCAATTGGATTCCTAACCTTTAAAAAAAGTTAAAATGAGTCCGATACTTTAATTTTTTTATTAAAAAAATTAAAAGAAAACTAACAAATTGACAATATACTAAATTATTTTGTATATTTTACGAACTATTATAAAATAACTAAAATTTAAGTTCATAATTATTAACGAATGTGCTAATTAAAATTATTTTATTATTATTAAGTAATCAAATTATTTAAAATTCAAATTTTCATTTTAACATTACAATATAAAAAAAATAACTTTGTCACAAATAAAAATTTTAATTACTTTCAAAACAGCACATATCTGTTGAACCAAACAATATCTATCCATGTAGCCAAACACGAATGTTCTTCTTCGTTGAATTTTCTTTTTGCCCAAACAACCAACCACCACCAGATAACCCATCCAAAAAAAAAAAAAAAAAATCCACCAGAGAAAACCACCAGATCTACACCGGTCATCTTCCTCGCAGATCCGGTGGATCTTGAAGATTGAAGGTCGAAAAAAACAAAAATGAAATAAAAAAAGGACACTGTCGGATGGATCTGTGCGAATTGGTCACGCAGATCTGGTTCAAGATCCACCAGATCTGCGAGGAAGATGACCGGTGCAGATCCGGTGGAATTTTTTTTTGAGTTTTGGACGGGTTATCCAGTGGTGGTTGGTTGTTTGGACAAAAAGAAAATTCAACGAAGAAGAAGACTCATGTTTGGCTACATGGATAGATCTTGTAGTTCAACGGATATGTGCTGTTAAGAAAGTAATTAAAATTTGTATTTGTGACAAAGTTATTTTTTTATATTGTAACGATAAAATTAAAGTTTGAATTTTAAATAATATGATTACTTAATAATAATAAAATAAATTTAATTAGCACATTCGTTAATAATTATGAATTTAATTTTAGTTATTTTATAATAGTTCGTAAAATATATAAATTAATTTAGTATATTGTCAATTTATTATTTTTTTTAAAATTTTTTTAAATAAAAAAATTATAAGTATCAGACTCATTTTCACTTTTTTTGAAGGTTAGGAATCCAATTGCAAATTTTTTTAATTAAAAGTAAAAATATTTTTGTCTTTTTATCAAATAAGGATCAATTGTGCACTAAAATATAATTATAGATTATAGACTATTTGCGCCAAAAAAAGGTAAAGTTAGAGACCATTTGCGCCAATTGAAAAAAAAATGTAATTTGACAATTTTACCCCGACTAATAAAGACAAAAAAATATGAGAGGGACCATTTGCGCCAATTTCGGAAAGGTTTTAACGGATTTTTAACAGAATCCGTAAAAAAGGACCAATTGCGCACCTAAATAGATAGGTTAGGGACAATTCTGCCAAAAATGAAAGGTTATAGACCATTTGCGCACTAATGACATACGTTATGGACCATTTGCGCCAACATAAATCGACCGAGTTTTGAAATGAATAAATTTAAAATAACAAATGCATTACGATGTAAAATTTCCATTCAGAATTCCATTGATGATTATATATTTTTCTTAGCTATTATCAGGGGTAGGATCAGACTGTAATTCGATTGTGCTTCAAAAATAATTAATTTTTAAAGTACAATTTTTTTTTTCAATAATAACCGAATTTAAAAATACAAATTTTTTATTAATTAATAGTTATCCTCTAAAAAAATCTTTAACTCCACTAATTATTGCTGCACTTTGTAATAAGGGTAGTATACATACCACTAACTAATATATTCCATTGCCTTTTCTCTATTTTTTATTTTTATTTTTATTTTTTTTGTCATGAAAAAATTCTCTGAGATTCCAAATAAATTAAAAGGCTGTAACTATCAACAGCCACTCCTTTTCCATGTAGTGGGGTGGGGGCATCTCAATTTGTTTAAATTATCTTTTTATTTTTATTTTTTTTCACTACAACAAACAAGATATTAACTAAAACTACGATTAAATTATTTTGCCTTAATACTTAATTTAATGTATGAAAAAAAATATTTATTTAAATTTTATTTTCAATATATTCCATCATGTATAAGTCCAATTTATTTTTTACTACAAACTTGACACATACAATTTTCGTAAGAGTGTCGTTCTCCTACTCTCAAATGAGCAATACATATTGTCCACTTCATAGCAGAGCAGGAGAACATCCTTCATTTTTGTAAATATGTGACAAGTGGATTTTAGCACATGACATTTACTGCTATTTCTATGACTATTAAGCCCAATAACTTAAAAATCGGCCCGAATATTTATCTAAAAACTGTTAAAGGTCAAGGGTTGAACCAGTGATTAAAAAAAATTAAATAATTAAAATTGAAATGTTGGAGGTCAACGTGGTGAATCAATCAGTTTTGGTGTTATTTTAATAGGTTTTGATTTTTAATTTTTTCTTTTAATATAATTGGATCGATTTTTTAGTCAAACAGATTGATCTGGTCAACTTGTTATAACATTGCTTGATCTACCGAATCAAAAGTATAAGATATTATAGAACCAATATATTTATTTATTTGAACTTTATTTTCAACATCTGCAAAAATATGTTGTCAATTTATAAGTGACACATATGGTCTGTTGTAAGATTCACGTCTTTCATATATATCTACTACTTGTAAGACGTGCGATGTACGTAAAGTGGTTCGTAAGATACTTACGTTAATGTATTTTAATTTGTAATTTATACAGATATAAAATAATTCGAATATAATTTGCAGCAAATGATTTAAGAAAATTAGCACTTGACAAATATAAAATAGATAATCAAAATACACACTTCTTAAATATAAATATAATAAGCAAACAGTTATTTGAACAAACCACAATTTTTAACTTAGAAGAACTTGCATAACTGTTTTCAAATTGTTTACTAAGTAAAATCGTAGAAGTTGAGAAATACTAAGCATATATTTGATAGTGCTGAATTTATTTTTTAAGTGCTTATATTATAAGTTGTGAGTGAATGTGTGGATAAAAAGTGAGTTATAAATTGTGGATCCTAATTTTTTGAATAAAAATCATCATCAAAGACAAAGATAAGATGTACTAATTAATAGGTTGATGATAAAAAATGTGATAAAAAAAAGTTAGGGACATAAATGTGAAAATTAGATATTGTTGAGGATTGTAATGTGCATTAAAATGAGGGACAAATATTTTATCAAACTTTTGTATTTATTATTTATTTTATTTATTTAAAAATATGATAGACAAAAAAAATATTTTTACGCCACCTTAATTATTTTTTTGAACAGAAATCATCATCAAAGACAAAGATAAGATGTACTAATTAATAGGTTGATGATAAAAAAATGTGATAACAAATAGTTAAGGACATAAATGTAAAAATTAGATATTGTTGAGAACTTTTATTACAATAATAAAATGTGTTATGGTTAAAAAAAGTATGGTTTAAATATAATTACCCAAAAAAAGAAATAAATAAAAATTGGTAAAAAAGTAGAAGACAATCACTTCTCAAGTTGACATGTGGCAATATGAATAGTAAAAATTTAAAAAAATATGAGAGACAAAAAAAATATTTTTACGCCCCCTTAATTAATTTTTTGAACAGAAATCATCATCAAAGACAGATAAAATGTACTAATTAATAGGTTGATGATAAAAAATGTGATAACAAATAGTTATGGACATAAATGTGAAAATTAGATATTGTTGAGGACTTTTATTATAATTATAAAATGTCGTGTGATTTAAAAATTTTTTTACGCCCCCTTAATTAATTTTTTGAATTAAAATCATTATCAAAGACAAAGATAAGATGTACTAATTAATAGGTTGATGATAAAAAAATGTGATAACAAATAGCTAGGGACATAAATGTAAAAATTAGATATTGTTGAGGACTTTTATTATAATTATATAAAAAGTGATGTGGTTAAAAAAAAGTGTGGTTTAAATATAATTACCCAAACAATAAAGAGGGGGAAAAAAGAAAGACAGCCACATGTGAAGCCGACACGTGACAACATGAATAGTAAAAAAGTTATCCTCTTTTATTGTTGGGGACTAATTAATAGGTTGATGATAAAAAAATGTGATAACAAATAGTTATAGATATAAATGTGAAAATTAGATATTGTTGAGGACTTTTATTATAATTATATAAAATATGGTGTGGTTAAAAAAAAGTGTGGTTTAAATATAATTATCAAAACAAAAAAGAACAAAAAAGGGGGGGAGGGGAAGACAGTCACATGTGAAACCGACACGTGACAATATAAATAGTAAAAAAGTTAGTAAAATGTTAGAAAGATTTATAATTAAGTACATAAATTAATCAAAAGAAAATAGAAAAAACGAAAGACCATTCACATAATGAAAGCTGGATAGCATTATACATATAACTCTTCATTCAACGAGGAGACGTTAGTTTCAGTGAACTCAATTTTGCAATGAAAAGACTGAAGAACAGTGCTTGTCCTTGGCATTCAACTAATTTATAAGTTAACTGTACAAGAAATAGTGACAATGACGACGATAAATAGTGGCGATTATTTTGTTGTCGCTATAAAATAGTATATATAGCGATGACAAACTTATATCGTCACTATAGTGTAGGAAAAGATATAGCGACGACATTTGTCGTCTTTATAAATTAACTTAGTCATCGCTTTTGTTTTAGAAGATGACGGGAAGCTTTGCTGCCTTTTTTTTACCTATAGCGACAAGCTTTTTTTTTTTTTTTTTTTTGAAATAAGTGTGAAATTTGATTTTTTACTAATATTTATTTTTTTACTTTATAAGCAATTATAGAAAATGTTGCTCATTGAACTAAGGGTAATTTACAGCTAGTATCCCCAACTTTTGAATTCATTTGCACTTATATCCTCATTATTTAATTCTTGGCATCCATCACCCTAACATTTTATATAATTAGCAGCTAATGCCCTTTGTGTTCAAAATACCCCTCAACTTTTTATATAATTTACAACATTTTATGCTATTATAATATGGTTGTTAATTTATATTAATTAATTAACAAATATTTTATACAAATATTGTATAATAGTGATTAACAATTGTAAATTAATTTATATTAATTTATATTAATTAATTTACATTAATTAATTAACAGTTGTAACAGTTAAGCAGTTAATATATAAAATATTTGAATCACTATTCTAAATAAATGTATTATCCAGTCCAAATAAAATTTTATTCTATGTATTATTGTTATCAATAAATTTTGTATTTTCAATATTAAATATTGGAAACACTTATTAAATTTTAAATATAATGTGTCTAAGGTAAATTTTCATGTTTACAAAAAATAATTTTTTGTTACCTACATTACATTATTAATTATACAATCTATCACAACGATAACTTGAAAAAGATTAAAATACAATATTATAAATACACCACGTGCAATGCACAACCCAAAAACTAATATTTTGAAAAGACTCGAGCGATATTAGAATTATATAATTTTAAAAGATTCAAATATTTATAAATTGTGTTCTGTAATATAAACACCATAATTCAATTTAATAATGAATTAAAATCAATTTTTAATATGAAATAAACAAATATTTTATATAATAGTTAATTAATGTAAATTAATTAAAATGAATTTTAAAATAATGATTCAAATATTTTATATATTAACCGCTTAGCTGTTACAACTGTTAATTAATTAATGTAAATTAATTTATAATTGTTAATCACTATTATACAATATTTGTATAAAATATTTGTTAATTAATTAATGTAAATTAACAACCATATTATAATAGCATAAAATGTTGTAAATTATATAAAAAGTTGAGGGGTATTTTGGTCACAAAGGGCATTAGCTGCTAATTATATAAAAGGTTGGGGTGATGAATGTCAAAGATTAAATAATGAGGACATAAGTGCAAATGAAGTCAAAAATTGAGAACACTAGCTGCAAATTACTCTTGAACTAATATATATTATAGAAACAAATATAATCACAAAAATTCATTTGTATCTAATAGTTTGGTTGTAACCTAACAATCTTTAGGTTGTGGGTTCGAATCACATTACAATTATTTTAAAATAAAAATACTTGACAAAATATAGTGGGTCGGGTTCGGCCTTTGGTGAGTTGGGTTTCAAGCCCATAATTAGCGGGTCGAGTCAGGAGTCTACCAAGTATATAAAATTAATTTTTTTTAATTATTAAAAATTTATAGCGACGACAAAATATCGTCGCAATAAAACTATACCTATTTAGAGATGACATTTAGCGACGACTTTGTTCTCACTGTAACATTATAGCAATGACTTTTCGACCTATAGCGACCATTTTTGTCGTCGTTATAGACAACATTTCTTGTAATGTAAAAACTAGCCATAACAAACATAGTTTCACTTATTTGTTGCAGCCATGTTAAAATTTCTTGTTGGCAATAAAGGAATTGGTCTCAATTCTCAACAGTGGTATCAGAGCATCAGGTCGTTCAGAGTGTTGGTGCATAGAGAAGATATGTTTATCAAATATGACGTGGAGAAATTTGACGGAAGAATCAATTTTGGCTTGTGGCAAGTACAAGTCAATGATATTTTGATTCAATTTGGACTGCACAAGGCTTTGAAAGGAAAACCAACCCCCGTTTCTGACAAAGATACTGAAAAATTCAGTATGAGCGATGAGGTTTGGGAAGATCTGGATTTGAAAGCTGCAAGTACGATACGTCTATGTTTAGCAAAAAATATTCTTGCAAATATTCATGGAATATCTGCTGCAAAGGAACTTTAGGAAAAATTTGAACAGTTGTATCAAACAAAGAGTCTTTCAAATCGGTTGTACTTGAAAGAACAGTTTCATTCTCTGGGAATGAATGCAGGTACAAAAATTTCAGACTATCTGAGTGTTCTCAATGGGATCGTTTCTGAACTGGAGGCTATTGAAGTTAAACTTGATGATGAGGATAAAACGTTAAGACTTATCTGGTCTCTTCCATCTTCCTATGAACACATCAAACCAATTTTGATGTATGGGAAAGAAACTGTGAGTTTTGAAGAACTTACAAGTAAATTAATTTATGAAGAAAGAAGGTTGAGTGGTGGAAGTAATATTTCATTTGAAAACTAATTACTTGTAGCTGAAAAATGGAAGAAGAATAACTCCATGAAAAGAAAAGTATTTTGTTGGAATTGTAGACAACCTGGTCACGTGAGGAAAAATTGTCCAAAAAGTGGAGCAGGCTCGGTTAATTGCTCGACATCAGATACAGACAATATGTCTCTCTTTATGGGAGATGATGATGTCGCTTGAGTAAATATTTACATCTTCGTGGCATGCGCTAGTTGCCATGATAGATGATGTGTTACTACTAGCGGGTCCACAAGTTTGCACACGGGCATTAGCTTGATATTAATGCAAGGTGTGTGGTGAAATTGATGTCGATGGATGATGAACTTCCAAGTAAGTCAAGCTAGGGAGTTGCACCATAATATTTCAGCAAATTTATTCGATATGAGCCGATGAAATTCTTAGAATTCGTTTTTTCTAAGTGATTATACTTATATGGTGGAGTATGTTAATTCTCTGTTTTGAGAATTGGGATTGTCAAAGTGTACCTTTTTTTAAGTATCGAGATGAAGAGCTGCAGAAGAGATGATTGATTTTTGACTCGTTTTTCGTGAAGGTGGAGATTGTTGGAATATTTTCTCAAAACTTGCCAAAATCAGAAGATGTACCAATTGTTGAAAGGAAAGACTTCTAGGTCGACTAAAATTACAAGTTTCCTAATCTTGGACACTTTGGCAGTCGAAACTTGGAAGACATTTAGGTCAACTAAAATTGAACAAGTTTTCAAATCTTGGATTCTTTGACAGTTTAAACTTGTATGAAAATTAGGTAATTCGTTAACTATAAATTAACGTAGTTTATTCTTTTTTGTAGGAGTGAGTTGAAGGTTTTCTGAGAGAAAAATTGTAAGCCTAGCATCCTAGTTGTTTTTCTTGTTCTCTTTATAGGTTGTACAAAGAGTAGAAATTGGTGTGTGCGGTAAAGCTTAGGATATTATTTTTCTTGAGATACTTGGGAATTTAGGTAGATGAAATCTATATGATTGTAACAATTTTTCATATATTGAAAGCTTTAACAGTCCGTAAATCTTTCTCTATATTTTATATTTTTCTGTTTCGTTATTTTTCTCTGAATAAGGATCTTGTGGACAATAAAGAAATTGGTCTCAATTCCCAACATTATCGACCTTTGTTGTGAAACATAGTTATAATACTGCTAGAAGATGGTGTTAAATTTTGCCTCGACTGAGTTTATAAATCGATTGTAAAGGAGAATAGACATGAATGATGAATACACTTTTAATACGGTAGTATGCAATAAAAAATAACAATAAATATGAACAAGTTCACTCATCATTGTGTGATCAATAACCACGAGCATCAACAATTAATATGTTGCCGAATTTTAGCAATGTTAGGGATAAAATTATGCATGCCAAATCTCGATGAATTATACTTTCCATTGTAGTTTTAGTACAACAAGGGTTAAGTTCTATTAGCGAGGTAAGTTTTATGATAAAAGTATAAAATCTATCTTATTCTTATTAGTTAACTATAGTGAAATAAACAAATTTTTTTCCTAAACTCATTTTTAACAATAAATTTCATGGGACCTGCAATATTTATCAACTTTCCAACTGCATATTTCACCAACTTTTTTTAAAATCTCCTAAAAAATTACTTTTAAACTCAATCAAACATACTTAATTAAACTATTACAATAGTCCTCTAAGAGCATCTCCAATGCAACCGTGAATTACAATAAAAAGTATGTCACATCACCTCAAATTGCTTACACGACATCAAAAAAATGGAAGATATTTAACACACCGTCTAGACATCCTCCATTTATTTTTTTTATAATTTAAGTTTATCGAAATATGTGCTAAACATCTTTTTATTTAATTTTTTATAATTTATTTTCATTGAAAGTGTGTTAATCATCATTTATTTACACGTCCGTGGATTGCTTGCTTAAAAAAATTGTACCACACAAGCGAAATAAAAGGTATTTAAAAAAATTATTCTCTAATACAAGCTAACAGCGATTCCGTCAAGTTGATGTGGTAAAAAAAAATAGATATTGTCTAAGATTTCGTTAGATATATTGATTCAACAAAATTTAAATTTCATATACAATTTTATTTTTATTGTAACTATGTCTCGAGTGTGAGTAATAAAAAATAAAATATTATATACAGAAGAGGTCGTGATCACCTATGCATCCGGGCTTTTAGCTTCTTGTGTTCACATTTAAAACAATGGTCCCGGTGCATGAATGGGTTCAATTTAATGAATCCAAACTTTGGTTGAGGTATCAACATCACTAGCTCTATTGGTGGGCTCTTATAATGTAAAATCTCATAATGAAAAGTTTAAATAAGCATCTCACACAATAATTATCTTGAAAACGCCAGAAAAATTTAATAAAATTTGTTAACGTTCACTCATCCCGAGTTATGTACTCAATCACATGATAACTAAAAATACAATCACTTTTTTAATTAACAATTACTCATTCTGAGTTTCAAGTGATTTACATAATGAGTAAAATTTCACTTATTTGGGTCTAAATGGACCCAAAGCTGTAGACTTTCCTTAATTTGAACTATAGAAGTTGTAAAATATATATGAGTCGAATAAAGTTGAATAATCAATTGTTAAATTTAGTTAAAGAATAAATTTCATAACAATATTGAACTTTTAAGATGAAATCCAAATCTTAATAAGTTTCGATTTAATTTTGTAATAAGATTTTTTTAAGAAAGTTCCGATAAAGGTGGATTGAGTCAAGGTCAAAGAATGTTAATATATATTTACTATACCTTTTTTTTAGTAGATTTTATGATGTCGCGGTTTCAATTTTATATAAAGATTTAGAAAAATGGGGGCGAAAACTAAATTAAATTTTCATTAATTTCTTATATTAAGTGGTAATGTAGTATAGTAGTATGTTATTCACATTATAATTAATAAACTATTCACATTAAGAACATATTTGTGACACAATATTAGACATATGATAAACAAAATTTTAATTTTTGTTTGTTTCTTATGAATGTTGATTGTTGTGTCCAATATATCTTGTTTACCTAAACTTATAAAATTATTTTTTTTCATAGGCCTAATTTTAAAAGTCACTCTTTTTACTAGCAATTTATTTTACAAAATAAATTATAACCTACTTTATTAAAAATAATTTTTAAACACTGAAAAATTATTGAACACATAATAATTATCAACGTTGTCAGAATCAAATTGAATTGGATGTTCGACTAGAAAAACCGAGGAACCAGACTAATTATACGGAAAAACTAAAAAACAAAATACTTACAACCCGTTATAACAAGTCAAGAGTTGTCTTGACTTGTTATAACAAATTGACATGTTCATATAAAAATTTTGTTCGACTTTAAATTAACTTAGACACGACTCTTTTACTTTGATCCTTACTTACATTTTTCGAGTTCTCTAGTGTGATATGCTTAAATTTCAGTGTTTGTTTGGTAGAGTTTAAAAATAGTTTTTTAAGAAATTTTAAAAAAAATTGATAAAATATGTGGTTAAAAATAAATTAAAAAAAAAAGTTTAAAAAAACTGTCCAGCCTCTCCTATCCTTTGACGGCGATTTTTTTATCTTATCTTTCTATAATACTTTTCTCTCTCTAGATCTCTCTCTGTACATTGACACGACAACGCTTTCAAAAAGATCAAAAAATCAAATGAAAAACAGCTCTACTTTACGAAAAAACGATTACGCGTTCTCTTTCTCACTCCTCTACAAACCCTAGCTTTCTCTCTCCGCGTTTTCCTTCATTTTCTATACTCTGCCGATACTGTATTTCACGCACATATGTATAGATATCGGTATTTGTATCTATAGTAGAGAGAGTTATTATGGATGGTAAGGAGAAGGTGGATCCCAAGTTGACGACTGAGTCTAGCTGGAGAGTCGATGGCGGAGGCGTTTCGGATAACGTAAATGAGTTTTTCTTTGGAAGCGACAGGGAGAGTAGCATACTCAGCGAGTTCGGGTGGAATATTCCGGCAAACTCCAGCTGTGGTTTAGGAGATTCCGATCGGATAGACTCAAATTTGGCGGGAGAGAGCATAAGTGATTACGTTTCAGTTTCAGCTCCTCAGAGAACTACTGAACTGATGGCGGTGGTGGAAAAAGTGGAGGCATCGGTGTCTTCGAGCTCGTCAGAGGATCAGCCGGAGAAGTCGACCGCCTCCGGTGGCTCCTCCGCCAAGCCGCCGGCGGAAACAGCGTGAGTGCAGGGTAGTGTAGACAGTAGTGCATGCACATGTGGTTTTTCAGGGGGCAAAATATGAAAAACGAAATTCATTAATTAATTCCAACTGGCAGAAAACAGGTAGAACACAGCACGCAGAAAATGCTTATTCCGTGTCCGTACAGTTTCTGAAGAGTCTAGAAGCATCAAATCTTTTTGCAGGCAATTTAGGGCCTAGGTATTTGCGGTATAACTAAATTGAGGGGGCTTTTACGGGTATTTGTTAAAAGAAATCGTGGATCAACCACAGCCGTTATTGCGGCGGCAACGGCGTGCTATATCACTCCTACTTTCATTTCTTTCTTTTTTAACTTTTACTTAAAAAAATTATACATAGTACTGTTTTGCTTAAAAAATGACGATGACGATGCATGCATCTCGTCCAGGAAAAAAAATGTAAAAAAATTAAAAAGAAAAGCTAGAATATTTACATAAAATCTTACTTTTTCTCACAAAATAGAGCTATAAAATCTCACTGATTTCTTCACTTCCATTTTGTTCATTACTTCAGAAATCTTGACTTGAATTAGTTGCATTTTTGGTCTGTGCACATGAAAATTCATTTAAATTCTGCATTCTGTATCATCTATATATTTTCTTAATAAAGTAGAAAGTGGGGGAAAAAAAATTATGCTTCGCAAGTTGCTTGACATATGGCTCCATCTTAATGCTTGGTTTTAAAGATTTTGGGAACTAGTCATATAGGTCTCTAGTTACGGCCGTCCAGTATCTTGGATTAGTCCTTTACGTGGTCTGATCATTCTGAGAGCATTTTGTTTTCCTTCATTTTAGAAGCTAATCTAAAAGAATCTAGGTGGGTTTTGTGGCATGTCCCTTTTTCATGTTGTGCAGACATGTCCTAGCATATATCATGGGATGCAAGACGCTTAGTGTTATGCTATTCGCATAATGATAATTCATTGTCATGTTTAATACTATGTACCAAAATTACCCTAAGTGCATGTTTAATGATAATTTGTTGTCATGTTTAATACTATGTACCAAAATTACCCTAAGTGCATGTTTGATATATAATAGTGAATATAATAGTACAATTAACAATGTTAACATCATTGCTGCCAGCTTCGTGTCCTCTGATTTCATAAAATCAAGTATAAATTGAAATTCATGGTTGAACATTCTGCAGGAGCAAGGCTAGAAAAAAGGGACAAAAGCGAATTCGTCAGCCACGTTTTGCATTTGTTACTAAAAGTGAAGTTGATCATCTAGAAGATGGTTACAGATGGCGCAAATATGGACAGAAAGCTGTAAAAAATAGTCCATTTCCAAGGTTTTCCCTTGTTCTTCTCCTTATAAACACATGCTAATCTCTTAGTGTTTACTCTCATTTAATGGACAATATAATTCTAAAATTTGTTTATACCACTAAAAGAAATTTGTGAACAGCTCTGAAGTGTTAGCATGACTCACATCGTCTTGCTATAATTGAGATATGCAACGTACAAGATGAATGCAAACTAGTAAGCTAGTTTACGGTTAGATACCCACTTCATCAAGGTATAGCAGGGGCATCAGGGATGACTCGAGTTTATTTCTCTAGCCATGTGTTAAGAAGAGTGCCTAGTGACTCCATCCTTGGCACCGAAGGGGCTTGTTAGCATGTCCCATGTCACTTGGGTATAATTAAGATGTACAATGTATGATAAGTTAGGCCCATCATGATTGCAACACGTAGAAGTCCTGTGACTACTTTTGGAAATAGAATAGAAATAGAAATGTATATTGTTGCCAGAGGTATATCACCCCCAAATTGGATACATATAATCGGTTTCTAATTGCAGAACAATTTATCATGACATGATGATAGAACTAATTTCTTACAATGGTAAAGGAAATTAAAAGTACTATGAAATAGGGTTTGATCTACAGAAAATTACTTTCTAGTTAAAACACTTCCAAATTTATAGCTCATTATAGCACTTGGAGGTCAAATTTAGTTTTTCTTAATTATTTTGGTTTCTGTCAACTTAATTTATAGCTCAATCAGTGGTGCAAATTCTTTAAAATATTGTTTTGTCTCTGGATCAATCCTCTCTTTGCCGCATGCCAAATAATGGAATGAATCAGAATTTTTTTTTTTAAGGGATAATAACCCACTTGACGTGCGTCCCGTGGATTGTCTTTTATATAGACAAGATTCATATTGCTAGCTAGTGTCCTGTATTTTTGTGTAAATCTTTCCACACCATGATATCTAATGATTAATATATTGAGCCCTCTCTTCCTTTCTTGGATGCAAGTATTGATCTTCTCCACAAGCAAGATGTTGTTGTCCACTGCTAATAATGTAACTACATTGATTTATAGGCCAACAAACTTGAGAGTTGGTATCTATAGGTAAAATGAAGTTCAAAAAGGAAAAATATTAGAGCCAATTAACCATATTTGTTAAAGAAGGAGAGGGAACATAACTGCCATTTGTGCTGACATGTACTAGACAAAATTAAGGAAGAAAAAGAAGCTAAAATATTGTCTTTGTACCGTCTAAGATTTTCATTTTTTAACAACATTTTCTTCTCTGCAGGAGCTATTATCGGTGTACAAATAGCAAATGCACGGTTAAAAAAAGAGTTGAACGTTCGTCTGAGGATCCATCCGTTGTGATAACAACATACGAAGGGCAGCATTGTCACCATTCAATTGGATTTCCCAGAGGTGGAATTATTTCTCACGATCAGGCTGCATTTGCAAGCCGGTTGACCCCTTCCATTCATTACTCTGCAGGATTGCAATACCCTCAAGAAAATTCACTCCATATTGCACAATCACAGCATGTCCCTGCTGCAGGCAAGATTGGAGAATCCCATACAGTACAAGAGACAATACGTTCACATCCTCCAGTGGACCAAGGACTACTAGGGGATATTGTGCCATCTGGAGTGCGAAATGTATAAAATGAGGGTACACCCTTAGGCCATTCACTTAACTTTTATGATATTTAGCTACTTCTTTCTTAAAATTGCCATGTGTCTTGTTTTCTTTTACTTCTATAACTTATTTTGGTACAATAAAATAGATATGATTGGATAATGGACCGGATATATGTGATTCGACAAGACATATACGATAGAATTGATAATATTTTAATTTTTTATTTTCTTTTTAATATTGTCATTAGTATATAATTTATGTATCAAACATGCTATTGAAAGAGTTGAAAAGATATTGGGCAGCACCTTAATTCACTTGTAATGATCAGTAAATTATTTGAGCAACTCTTTATATTGCATCACGAAATCATTTTCTTATATATTAACTCACTACAGTTGGTCCATTAGATAAAAAGGTCATTTTCATGGTAAATGCACTAGATTGTCGACACGTTCGATTTCAATATTCAACATTTCTACTTGTTTCATAATTAGACAGGTTTGATTTTATTTCTAGATTAACCTCTTAAAAATGTACAAGATTTTTGTAAAAGGGTTAAAGGTACAGATAGGAACATTAGCTGATCTTTTTTATTATTTTTCTTATAACCACTAAATGTGTAATGATATTATGAAAAATGAAAATAAACACATATATCTACTTAGGAGGGGGCGGACTGCCCTCTAACCAAAGGAGAAAAAAAAGAGTAGACTAATAGACTTTCATCGCCAAGATTTTAAAAATACAACAGTAAGAGTTGAAGACAACTATAAAAGTAATTTTGCATAAATTTATATTTATTAGATTAAATAGTAATATCTCATATTATTTTCTTTAAAATAAATAATATTTTTTCATATCATATAATAACTATTAAATTTATTATTTTAATTAAACTATGATAATATAATTATTTTAGTACATATCAAATTACTTAAAATTAATTTATTTATATCAAACATATTATGTGTTATATTATAATATTTAACACACCAATATATAATTTTCACTTCATATAAATATATGAAATGACAATTTGAAATAAGTAATTAATATGACAAATAAATTAATATTTATTTTAAAATTATAGATAATGGTGAATGATTATTTGGTTTTATCTAAGTGTCTATGTAGTTATCTATTTACTCCATATTTACTCCAGAAGAGTGTATTATAGTCAGGTTATAACTCCCATTGTAACCCCATAAATAAGGGTCATTGTTATATAATAAATTTACACACTTGAGTTTTGACTCTTTCTATTCTCCTCTATTTTTCTAGTTTCATAACACGTTATTAGTACGATAGCTTAGAAAATTCGCAGAATTTGGGCAGCCTGCACAGTGGTGAGATGGTTCGATCGTTGTGATTTGTGCACAACGTTCAAAACTCATTGTTCTTTAATTCCAACTATGGTGATCAAGATCGAACGGTTCATTAGTGAGAAAACTCTGTGTAAACCGTAACGAATTTTGAATTTGTAGAAAAATATGGGCAGCTTGCACAGTTGTGATCAAACATTGATATCTAGTGGTCCATGACTGATTGTTTTGAAATTTGGGTAGAACGTTTAAAACTTATTGTTCTCTAAATCCAACGGTTAGAATCAAGATCCAATGGTTTATCTATAAGAAATTACTACGTGAACAATAACAAATTTTGAATTGTACATATGGAGATAAAGCCAATTAAATTAACAAAATTATCTTTATTTTTTGTTCAAGGACAAAAGGTTAGTATTCTCTTTACTATCATATTTGATTATACATTTTCTGTATTGATAAATAGTAGATAAATATTTATTGAATATTGTTAATTACTACATATCAATATTTAAAATAATATTGTGTTAGTATCAATTTATACAAATTAATATTCAAGAAGAATATTTCGTTGGTCTTCTACAAGAAGTACAACTTTATATTATATTAATATTTCAATAAAATACACTTGCTCTCGAAGATCGTAATTTGTTAGATTTATTATTAAGTTATTGCTCCCAAAGAGCGTAATTTTATAAATCGAATATCTTATAAAAATAGTATGTTAGTCCTGAAGATTAATTTTATACAAGTCTAAGTTTGATGAATATGTTAATGCTCCCAAAGAGCACAATATTATATTAATATTTTAGAAGAATGTTATGTCTTTAAATAGCGTGACATCATTAATTTAATATTCCAGAAGAATGTTGTTTTATATTTCACGACCAAACGTATAAATATTATATAAAAATATTTTATTGCTCCAGAAATAGCACAATTTTATATTAAATTAATATTTCAATAGAATATTAATTGCATCCAAAGAGCCTAATTTTATAAGATATAATATTCTATAAGAATATTATACTATTATTTTTGAAGATCAAATCTTTACTTTAGAGTAAAGTTTAATATTTTAAAATAATTTGTTGTTGCCCATAAAGAAGCACAACGTTATATTCATATTCTGGCAGAATATGATTTGCTCCCGAAGACCATAATTTATGTAATTTAATATTAAACTATTTATTTTTGAAGAATTTTTTTAATAAAGTTTCATATTTTAAAATAATTTGTTATTTTTCCTGAAGAAGCACAACATTATATTAATATTCTGATAGAATATTACGTGCTCCCGAATAGCATAATTTATTAGATTTACTATTAAGATAATGTCATGGAGAGCAAATTTTTATAAAGCTTAATATTTTAAAATAATTTGTTGTCGCTCCTAAAAAAAGCACACTGTTATATTAATATTCTGGCAGAATATAACTTGCTCTCGAAAATCATTATTGTATAAGATCTAAACATTTATTGTATTTTTGCTCATGATGAGTAAATTCTTACATAATCTAATATTCTTAAATAACAATTTGTTGTTGCTCTTGAAGTAAAACAACATTATATTAATATTCCAATAGAATATTACTTGCTCTCGAAGAGTATAATTGTGTAAGATTTAATATTAAATTATTGCTCCCAATGAGCATTTTAATATTATATAGAAATATTATTTTATTGTTCCGTAAAGCATAAAATTTATACATGTCAATATTTTAGAAAAATATTGAGTTCATCCTGAATAAGAACAATTATATGTATATTATACTACAAGAAAGGAGGTCAATAGCAATCAATTGTCGTCCCTTTACATGTATGGAGAAGATAAAGTCGTTCTTGAATGTCGCCGTAATAGTGTAGTGTTTTTAGATTAATAGTGATGATATAATGTCGTTGCTACATATATTTGAATCTATAGCGACGTCAGGTTCGTCGCAACATTGTCGTGGTCTATATCTCGAAATTAGAAAAAAAAAAGACGATAATATCGTCGCCAAAGTTGTCGCTGTTATCTCAAATAGTAGCGACGTGATTATCGTCATTATTATCTTTTATATACAACAATTAATGTCGTCGATATATTTGTAAGACATATAGAAAAGACTTCACCGTCGCCAATGTTAATTGATTTATTTTATTATAACGACGACATATAAATTGTATGAATTTTTTTAAAAATATTTAAATAATATATAAACAATTCTAAAAATCTACATATCCCCCAAACCCTCGTCCTCTTTTGGTAAAACCACTAGTATGCTATTCTTCAGAAGCTCAATTTTCAGCTGCATTCGACGCAGTTGAGCCTCATACATAGCAAACCGATAATCGTCAATCTGGGGGTCTCCAGATAACTGATGGGAAGTTCCTTGTGGGGCCTTCGATGCAGCGGTCGAATCTATGGAGGGAGAGGTGCCCTTCGGAACCCGTCCAACCCCACATATGTGACCTCGTCATTCTCCGATAACCTCCTTTGCAATACCACGCTCGTCTAACGACGCACCAATGGATGGGACCTGTGTCGGTTGAGTCACCCTCAACTCAACAAGTTTATCTGTTTAGTAAAAAAAAAAATAATAATAATATCATGCCAGATAAAATTAAATTAACATCATTTAAAAGTCCTCAAATAGTCACCAGCCGCCTGCGGGTACACCCAATTGCCATCCCGGAAGGTGTGAAAAGTTCAGAACGACTCAATAATGCTCGGCCATTGCTGGGTCTCGGGGTCCCGCTACAACAATTTAAACATAAAATTTAGTTAAATAACATAGTTACGTAATAATGCATTGAACATCTGTATTATGATATTGAAAAATTTAGTTGTACCTCATTGTAACACGTGGCAGAGAAGCTCTTCGACCCCTGCACGTTCGGGTATTTAGCCTTACCCCGATTGGCCTTATTTTTCGTAGACCGTTCCTGAAGGTATAAAAAAAAATTGATTAGCAGAAAACTTAATAGTTAAAAAAATATTAAAATAAAAACGTAAAATGAACATAAACAATACGTACCACGAAAGTAGGACTGGTGAAGAAGTCAATGCACTTCTGGCAGTCCTAGGCAGACATCTCGCAGTATGGACGGCTGCGTCCGTGCACTTTTAAGTGATTATCCACTTTGAGTTTGTAATATCGATAAGGATCGGCCACCAGACGATCTACAGCGGCACAGATCGTTCGGTAGTTGTCGGGCGACCGATCACCCTGAAGATCAAAGTAGCTCTGCAACAAAGGAAAATTTTTCGTTAATGGATATTACATTCAACAGTTATTTAGTTGAATGCGCTACTGTAAAAACTATTGTAAGTAAGTACCTCGATGATGCTACGTAACCATGTCCGCTGCTCCTTTGGGACCTCTGTCCATGAAGGGTAGCAAGAGGGCACGTTGAACCTCACTTGATTCCCAACCAAGCGCGCGAAATACTTCGCGTTATTCCCGATCTACTGCATTGATGGGAAGTGGCCTCTTCCCGTTGGCATGCCAAACCTTCTCAAAGTTTATGTCTCGAGAAAAGACGGGGGCGGTGAAAAAGAACAGATACGAACCATATCATACAAAATTTAACAATGTTTGTAAACTACAAAAAAAATTGATAACGAAAATTCTTACCAGACTCGCAGGATGACTCGAGCCGGCGAGATGGCTGTTAAGGATGATCGCCTGCACCATCACCTCCGTACGTCATCATGTCAGCTATACTAACACATGACAATAACGAACATCAATTAGTGTGACAAAAGGTCACTACACTTTGAATTTCTAATAAGTTTTATTTGATTAATGAATTGGTCCCTAAACTTGTTTTATTTTAAATAAGTCCCTAAACTTAGAATTTATGTCAAAATTTGAATAAGTTTTATTTGATTGATGAATTGGTCTCCAAACTTATTTTATTTCAAATAAGTCCCTAAACTTTGAATTTATATCAAAATTTTAATAACTTATATTTGATTGATGAATTGGTCCCTAAACTTATTTTATTTCAAATAAGTCACTAAACTTTGAATTTATGTTAAATTTCTAATGACTTTTATTGTATTGATAAATTGGTCCCTAAACTTATTTTATTTCAAATAAGTCGCTAAACTTTGAATT
This sequence comes from Forsythia viridissima, assembly GCA_030279155.1. Lineage (NCBI taxonomy): Eukaryota > Viridiplantae > Streptophyta > Magnoliopsida > Lamiales > Oleaceae > Forsythia > Forsythia viridissima. The sequence continues at coordinate 44,306,273 of CM059041.1, read as the reverse complement.
TAAGTGAAATTTTGAATAAGTTTTAGTTGATTGATGAATTGGTCCCTAAACTTATTTTATTTCAAATAAGTCCCTAAACCTTGAATTTATGTCAAAATTTGAATAAGTTTTATTTGATTGATGAATTGGTCCCTAAATTTATTTTATTTCAAATAAGTCCCTAAATTTTGAATTTATGTCAAATTTGAATAAGTTATATTTGATTGATGAATTGGGCCATAAACTTATTTTATTTCAAATAAGTCCTTAAACTTTGAATTTTTGTCAAATTTATAATAACTTTAATTGTATTGATGAATTGGTCCATAAACTTATTTTATTTCAAATAAGTCCTTAAACTTTGAATTTTTGTCAAATTTATAATAACTTTAATTGTATTGATGAATTGGTCCCTAAACTTATTTTATTTCAAATAAGTCTCAACACTTTGAATTTATGTAAAAATTTGAATAAGTTATATTTGATTGATGAATTGGTCCCTAAATTTATTTGATTTTAAATAAGTCCCTAAACTTTGAATTTATGTCAAAATTTTAATAAGTTTTATTTGATTGTTGAATTGGTCCCTAAATTTATTTTATTTTAAATAACTCCTAAACTTTGAATTTATGTCAAAATTTGAATAAGTTATATTTGATTGATGAATTGGTTCCTAAACTTGTTTTAGTTCAAATAAGTCACTAAACTTTGAATTTATGTTAAATTTCTAATAACTTTTATTGTATTGATAAATTGGTCCCTAAACTTATTTTATTTCAAATAAGTCCCTAAACTTTGAATTTATATGAAATTTTGAATAAGTTTTAGTTGATTGATGAATTGGTCCCTAAACTTTGAATTTATGTCAAAATTTAAATAAGTTTTATTTGATTGATGAATTGGTCCCTAAATTTATTTTATTTCAAATAAGTCCCTTAACTTTGAATTATGTCAAATTTGAATAAGCTATATGTGGTTGATGGTTTGGTCTCTAAACTTATTTTATATCAAATAAGTCCTTAAACATTGAATTTTTGTCAAATTTCTAATAAATTTTATTGTATTGATGAATTGGTCCCTAAACTAATTTTATCTCAAATAAGTCCCTAAACTTTGAATTTTTCTGAAATTTTGAATAAGTTTTAGTTGATTGATGAATTGGTCCCTAAACTTATTTTATTTCAAATAAGTCCATTAACTTTGAATATTTGTGAAAATTTGAATAAGTTATATTTGATTGATGGTTTGGTCCCTAAACTTATTTTATATCAAATAAGTCCTTAAACTTTGAATTTTTGTCAAATTTCTAATAACTTTTATTATATTGATGAATTGGTTCCTAAACTTATTGTATTTCAAATAGGTCCCTAAACTTTGAATTTATGTAGAAATTTGAATAAGTTATATTTGATTGATGAATTGGTCCCTAAACTTATTTTAGTTAAGTCCCTAAACTTTGAATTTATGTTAAATTTTTAATAACTTTTTTTTGTATTGATGAATTGGTCCATGAACTTATTTTATTTCAAATAAGTCCCTAAACTTTGAATTTTTGTGAAAATTTGAATAAGTTATATTTGATTGATGAATTGGTCCCTAAACTTATTTTATTTCAAATAAGTCCTTAAACTTTAAATTTTTATCAAATTTATAATAACTTTAATTGTATTGATGAATTGGTCCCTAAACTTATTTTATTTCAAATAAGTCTCAACTTTTTGAATATATGTGAAAATTTGAATAAGTTATATTTGATTGATGAACTGGTCCCTAAACTTATTTTATTTCAAATAAGTCCATAAACTTTGAATTTTTGTCAAAATTTGAATAAGTTTTATTTGATTGATGAATTGGTCCCTCAATTTATTTTATTTCAAATAACTCCTAAACTTTGAATTTATGTCAAAATTTGAATAAGTTATATTTGATTGATGAATTGGTCCCTAAACTTACTTTATTTCAAATAAGTCACTAAACTTTGAATTTATGTTAAATTTCTAATAACTTTTATTGTATTGATAAATTGGTCACTAAACTTATTTTATTTCAAATAAGTCCCTAAACTTTGAATTTATGTGAAATTTTGAATAAGTTTTAGTTGATTGATGAATTGGTCCCTAAACTTATTTTATTTCAAATAAGTCCCTAAACTTTGAATTTATGTCAAAATTTGAATAAGTTTTATTGATTGATGAATTGGTCCCTAAATTTATTTTATTTCAAATAAGTCCCTAAACTTTGAATTTATGTCAAATTTCAATAAGTTATATTTGATTGATGAATTGGTCCTTAAACTTATTTTATTTCAAATAAGTCCCTAAAATTTAAATTTATGTATAAATTTGAATAAGTTATAATATTTTGATGGTTTGGTCCCTAAACTTATTTTATATCAAATAAGTCCTTAAATTTTGAATTTTTGTCAAATTTCTAATAACTTTTATTGTATTGATGAATTAGTCCCTAAACTTATTTTATTTCGAATAAGTCCCTAAACTTTGAACTTATGTGAAATTTTGAATAAGTTTTAGTTGATTGATGAATTGGTCCCTAAACTTATTTTATTTCAAATAAGTCCCTATACTTTGAATATTTGTGAAAATTTGAATAAGTTATATTTGATTATTGGTTTGGTCCCTAAACTTATTTTATATCAAATAAGTCCTTAAACTTTGAATTTTTGTCAAATTTCTAATAACTTTTATTGTATTGATGAATTGGTCCCTAAACTTATTTTATTTCAAATAGATCCCTAAACTTTGAATTTATGTAAAAATTTGAATAAGCTATATTTGATTGATGAATTGGTCCCTAAACTTATTTTATTGAAGTAAGTCCCTAAACTTTGAATTTATGTTAAATTTCTAATAACTTTTTTTTGTATTGATGAATTGGTCCCTAAATTTATTTTATTTTAAATAAGTCCCTAAATTTTGAATTTTTAAATTGTAATAACTTTTTTTTATTGATGAATTGGTCCCTAACTTAGTTTATTTCAAATAAGTCCCTAAAATTTTAGTTAATTTTGTAATATGCCCCTAATTGTTCATTTTACTGACAATTGGTCCCTAAACTTTGTTTATTGCACATTAGTCCCTAATCTTTTTTCGTCGTTAATTGGTCCCAACAACTATGTTTTGTACACATCAGTCCCTAACTTCAGAAATCCTCCCTAAATCACCAAGCGCATGAAATCCATTAATTCTAGACCTACATCACCAATCCATTTCACATCAATCGAACATATACAAATCCACCAACCCCTTTCACATGAATAAATCATAAACAAAATCTTATTTAATACTCCAATGTTCATACACACAATAGTTGAAAAATGTCAAACATAAACAATAGACACATTTGAATCATCTAAAAATTCCCAAATTTTAAATACACCACTGAACTCTAAATTGTTCAACAAAACTAAAAACACATAAATAAAAATTGAAAGCAAAATGACAATGAATAAACATACACTGACTAATTTCAGTGATGAAACATATAACGCCAAACAATCCAAGGATAGACAAGACAAATTGAACTCGTAGTGAAAATCTCCAAAATAATTATAGTAATAATCTATTTTGAAATCAATAATTCAAATTACAGTCCAACTCTAATTAATTCAATTGAATATCAAACTAATTAATTCTTGAATTAAATAAAATACCTGCTTTTGAAATGAGCTTAGCCGCTGCAGGAGAAACATAATCTGGCAGCAGGCGAAACGATACGGCAGGTGGATGCGGCGAAATGATGCGGTAGTAGGCGAAACGATATCGACAGGTGGCGGTAGGTAGACGACGGTTGCAGTAGGTAGGTTGGACGGCAGGTGGATACGGCGACAACTTTGTGGCTAAATTTCTTGGTTTTTGGCAAATGCGGAAGAATAAGAGGTTTATGCGCTTATGTATAAGATTAACTCTATAGCGACGACATGTATATTTAATTTTTTTAGTTTACGCACTTAATACGTGCCGCCAAATATTTGGCACAAATAGCGACGACATGTCGTCGCTATATATGTCGTCTCTGTTTGTTATTTATATTTAGGTCCCTCAACTTGAAATATTTTTTATTTTGGTCCTTATATTTATTCTTTTATTTCAATTTTATCCTCTTTTATTTTCAATGTAAGTCCTTCAAGTTTTACAAGTTTAGATATATAGTCCCCAATTGGGCGTTTTTGTACAATTGCGGTCTTTTTTGTCTTATATTCTGTCCACAAATGTTAGAACTTCAGCCAAACTCACGTTTTGACCTGTAGTAATGATAGTATGAACGAAAAACATTCATCCCGAAAAAATTTAACAACAAGAAGAACGAAATTGTTATAAATTTATGTCATACATTTTATTGACGCACAACAACATTCAATTTGATTTACTATTATGGTACGATTGATCCTTATCGTCGTCACTGTCATTCTCATTGCTTTCACTCGATGTTTCGTCATGCTCGTATTCTTCATGTGTGTCATCTTCCACATCATCGTCGTTAATAAACGAAGTATCTCCTGCAATATCAGACGAGGCTATCCTGATAATTGATGCTCCTATCTCATCAGCTTCACCATCATCTCGGTAGAAGGATATGTTCTCTATGTTGCCAAGATCAACGATCAAAGATAAACCAGAAGAGTTTAAATTGTGGAGCAGGTCTATCTCTGTGATGTTGGATCCCATCATATCCCACGTCCTCCTGTGATGGACTACTCGCCAGTTCAGACCATGGGAAAGATCTTCAATCTAGAACACTTGTTGTGCTTGGCTAGCAAGTATGAACTGATCATCTTTGAATGCATCTGCACTGATGTCAATACTGGTAACGTTATTCTCAGTTACCATCCGTCTCCCATCACACCTAAACCACTTACATCGGAACAGAAAAATAGAAAGTTCTGGTCTGTATTGTAGCTCCAATTTTTCTTGCAACTACCCGTAATAAATCTCACCCCAGTCCCTGGGACGGACACACCATTGTTCTGAATTTTTCTTTGAATATCACGATCATATGTTAGGAAGCGAACTCCTTTCACAACACAAGTTGTATATGACATCACCTGCTGGTAACATCCACTGGCCAACGAAAATAACTCATGAGAAACTTGATGACTGTGGCTTTATCGCATTACATATACCTGCATGACGAGGATTATTCAATCTTATTGAAATGAAGAATGTGGACATATTTGAAATTTATTTGGTCGTTGTTCGTTTACCTTCCTATAAAACCAACCGTAAAAGTCTCTTTTATGCACTAGTTTGATGTTTGGACAGCCATTGTTCAGTAGCTCTTGTCTATGTTCCATGTACAAAGCATATAAGATCAACTAATTAGTTCGTTTCACATGACAAAGTTCATTCGAGATAAATGAATAATATTTGAAAACGAAGTCTTACTGCAAGAATGGCTTAATTTCAGAACAGTTGTTCAGGACGTAAAATATCGCTTGATTTCGAACATGCGTAGGAAACGTCGTTGGTGACTTCTTTTAAATTGGGCGACTCTACGACTGAAAAATAGAAAGTTGTGTTTGCAGAATACTAGCATCCTCATTTATGTCTAGTCGGTTGAACCTTGTTCCTATATCTTCGAAGTACCTCGAACAAAAAGTCAATACCTCGTCTACAACATACTCTTCAGCTATTGAACCCTCGGGTCGAGCTCGATTTTTAACGTAGTCCTTCAATTTCTTCAGGTATCGCTCGAATGTATACATCCATCTCATGTGCACTGGACCTCCAAGGATTGCCTCTTCTGGTAAATGCATTACGAGGTAAATCATGATGTCAAAGAAGGCTGGCGGAAAGTTCCGTTCCAACTTACAGATGATGAGTACCAGGTGATCGTGGGAATCCATCATGTCTCTAACCTTTAATTTTCTTGCACAAAGCTGCTTGAAGAACCTGCACAGTTCAATAATTGTTGTGGAAATAGTTTAATTCAAGAACGTCCGACATTCAACTGGCAATAATCGTTGCACAATAATGTGGCAATCGTGTGACTTCAACCCAATAATGCGGCTGTCATTAGGAGCAATATTCTTTCGAAGATTAGAAGCGAAGCCATCTAGAAACTCAACCGATCGGATAAATTTACAAAACTTCTGATGATTTGCAAATGACATGGTGCAACATGTAGTAGGCTTCATACACCTATTCCTATTCTGATACAAGTGCAACTCTCTTTTGGTCCCTAATTGCATCAGATAGCGCCTGGCATTGACTGTGTCCTTTGATTTGTATGGATCATCCATAATTGTACTGAGAAAGCTGTCATAAACATTCTTCTCTACGTGCATGACATCGATGTTATGTTTGAGCTCTGTAGAAGACCAATACGTCAACTCATAGAAAATACTTCTTTTTTTCCAATTTAGCTCGTCATCCAATCTCCTCTTTCTAGCACCCCCGTAGTTAAGGTGATTTCCTAGAATTTTATGTCTGACACGGCTTAACTGTGCTAAAATGTCTGTAGGCGTTAACCGATGCAGAGGTGGTCGCCTCTCTGTCCTCCCGTCGAAGTCTAAATTGCTCCAAAAATGACACCTGGATGACAGGAACCGATGGTGACCCACGTAAGTTGTCTTACCTATCACACGGACTGAAGGAGTCTCCTCGTTGCACGTAGGACATGCCATCTATCCCTGACTACTCCAACCTGACAAACTACTTCTCGTTGGAAAATCATTAACAATCCACAACAACGATGCACGCATTCTGAATATCGACATGTTATTAGTTCTAGCGTCACACTTGTCAATCCCATCAGCCTATAACTCTTTCAAATTGTCCACTAATGGTCGTAAAAATACATCAATGTCCTTACTCGGTGCTTTAGGACCAGGTATCAACAGAGTAAGCATGAGGTATTTAGGCTTCATGCATAATGATAAGTACAATTTTGTACTTATCTGGGCTCACAAAAATGGACAATTATAAGTTCTTTTAGTTGTTTTCAGTTTAATTGCATGTTGTTTTCTTGTCAATTTAGGAAATAATCAAAGTCAAGTATCAATTGGATGAAAAGAGAGCAAAATGAAGACAATGGGACCTAATTGCTAAGAAATGAAACTTCAGGGGGCTTGATGTGCAAATACCAAGGCGGAAAATTCAAATTCAACCCAAGAACTACCATGCGATCGCAAGGAAGTATCTAGGTGCGATCGCAAGGCACTGAAAAAAATAACAGAATGTAAATTTGCTGAACCATGCGATCGCAGCCATCACTACCATGCGATCGCATAGGCTAATCGGACAGAAATTGTGCAGAAACCTGATTCGATTAGAATTCTACCAGTCCAAATAACTTCAACAACAAAACACACGTTTGGAGGTCTTTGGAGAGTATTATAAAAGGCAGATGATAGCCATAACAAAAAGAGACGAATTTTGGGAACAAGATACAAGAGGAGGATCGAAGATCAAGACACGGGATTGAAGATTCTTCATCCAGAGTCACGGGTTGTAATTATTTCTTCTTCTTTTTCTTTTTTTCTTTTCGCCGGATCATGACGAAGTCAATTATTGTCATAATTGACGAAATCATGTCCGGCTAATTTACTTTTTCTAGGATGAACGATGAAACCTCATGATTTTTAATTAATTAGAAGTTTTTCTGTTTTAGTAATTAATTGCTTTTGGATTGATTATTCTTTATGTAGTTTTTCTATTATTTTAATGTCTGATCACTATTAGAATATATTGTGATCTATATTGAAGTCGAGAGATTCAATATAGATTAAGCACGTGGTATTGAATAACATAGGGTCCAATAATAGATAGAGATTACTATTATACTTTATGAAATCTATTTAGGTGTTCTTGAGATTTTAATGCATGTGTTTATGTTCGAAGCTTAATTAGAGATAATGAAGTTCGCATAACATATAGAATTGATTGACCATCGAGAGAGGCTTTCGATTAATTTAGGAACGCTGATTTTCAATCTATGATAATTATAAGCTAAAACAGTTAAACGGATGTTTGATTAAGGAAAGTGTTGGTGGATTCGCAAATCCTAGAGTTAGTAGATCTTGAATTCGTTCTTACCTTTTTAATAGTTACTTATTGTTAATTTCAATTTAATTAAAATAGTTAATTTAGCTTAGAATCTTAAGAATCAAAAATTGAATCTGTGTTTATTTCCATTGTTAAAATTTGAGTTGTAAAATTAATTAGTATTTTAGTATCTAGTCCTCGTGGGTTCGACACTTTATTTTATCATTATATTACTTGTCAACGATCCGTCCACTTGCGAGATTTAAATCGCACAACACATAACTAGGTGGCAAGTTGTAAACTGTTACAACTACTGGCCACATGATGTACGCCAGACTCATGTCACCGAATAGATTGAAACCGTCTGTGGCCAAACCTAACTTGACATTCCGTATCTCACTTGCGAACAGTGGATGTTTCATGTTAAAATCTCGCCATGCCTTTCCATCGACAGGATGCTGCATTTTATCATCATTTCTAGACCTTCTTATACTGTGCCACCGCATGAGTTTTACAGTATCCTTCGTCGTGAACATATGTTTTAGTTTGGGGGCCAAGGAAAAATAGCACAACACCTTATGCAGAACATTCTTCCCATTCACTCTCTCAGAAGTGTGCACCCAACGGATTTCCTGGAAAATCAGACAAGTTTGTCTATCAACATGCTCACCCCAAAATAGTGCACAGTCGTTCTTGCAGGCGTGAATGAATTTGCAACCCAAACCAAGCTTCATCATCATCTTCTTAGCTTCATAGTGGGAGTCCACCAGGTTCATATTTAGGAAAGCTAACTTCAGATATTTCAAAAGATCTTCGACAGACTTGTTTGTCTATTTGTTTACAACCTTAATATACATCAACTTGGCTAAAAAATTTAGGGACGAAAATGATAAAACTCCCGGGCATAGTTCTGAATACAGAGCCTCAAACAATTCGTCATAGTAACCATCGGTGCTTATACCAGCATGCTCATCACCGACTACGTCGTCCATGACATCCATCATCTCATCCTCCACACCAGCTCGCTCATTCTGTCTATACACATTCGTAGTCTGAACTTCGGTCTCGCCATGATATATTCAGGTTACATAACTCTCCGCAAAACCATTATGAAATATGTGAGCCTCGACAATTTTCAATGGATGTGTGAGACCATTTAAAACATTTATTGCACGGACATTTAATCCTTCATCTATCATTTACGTATGGTCTCGCCATTTTTATAAATGTTTTCAAACCGTTTTGAAAATCTGCAGATTTTATGCAATTTCTAATTGTTGTTCAACTTTTATCAATATCCATACTTGGAAAATACTATATTTTCACAAATACAGTAAGGATAATAGATGGAGATGAAGAAATGAAATGTAAAGAAGATGGTCATTGAGAAAAACGATGGACATGGAAATATTTCGGCTGCCGGAAATGAAAATATTGCAGACATATAGTATACAAATGCGAGGATGGTGAGATGAAAAAGAAGAATTTATAGCAGCGACATATGTCGTCTTTATAGATCAATATGTCGTTGCTACAGACCACATCACATATTACGAGAAATTTAATAACTCACGTGACTGATAAATCATCAATAAGTCTATTGCGACGACATATGTTGTCGCTATAGATAAGAATTGGGCGCCAAATTTTCTGCCAATCTCGATATAGGTCTATAGCAACAACACATATCGTCGCTATAAAACACATTACACATTACACATTACAAAGAAGATCATGATTCATGTGAATGAGAACATCATCCGTCGTCGCTATTGGAACAACAAAATGGCACAATTTGTTCCTGTCCTTTGTAAAAATCATTAGCGACGACATAAAAAGACGTCGTTATAAATTATGAATAATAGAGACGACTCATTACATATAGCGACGACATATGTCGTCGCTATATATTTTGACATTATAGCGACGATAAGGGAAATTGGCCCAAAACGTCTATAACGGATAGACCCGGTGCGCAAATCATTCTTACCTTCCAAATTTTAACAATTACATCCCTCATCTATCCATGTAATGTGCAAATCATCCTTTTGAGCAGAATCCATCCAATATTCCGTTAAACCTTTGGGATTTTGGTGCAAATGGTCCCTAACTTTTGTCCTTAGTATGGAATTGGTCCCTAACGTATATGTTTTGGCAAACAAGTCCCTAATCTATGTGTTTTGATGCAAAATTGGTCATCATGGAATGAAAAAGACAAATATACCTTTAGTTTAATTAGAAGAAATTGTATGTGGATTCCTAATTATTACAAAATGTGCAAATAAGTCCAATATTTTTATTTTTTTATAAAAAAATTAAAAAAAAACTAATGAATTTTTTTTTGAATTAACACTTTAGTAATAAACATGTCAAATAAATTTATTAATTTTATTATCAAGTAATAAATATATTTAAAGAGAGAAAAATCACTGTGAGAAATTATTTTTCTCCCTCTTCACTTATAATTTTTTCTCCCTCTTTATTTTAAAAATTAAGTTAAATAAATAAAAAAATAGCGTATATAATTTTATGACATTGAACTAATCTTATTACATTTTTATTTAACATAAAAATACTAATAAAAATTAATTTACACATTATGTGTTTTATTTTTTAACGAAAATAAAACGATAAATTAAAATATAAAGAATATAGGTAGATTTCTAATATTTGTAGTTAATAAACATATAACTCAATTAAATAAAAGTATTTGAACATCAAGTTTGTCACAAAATTATTTTTTTTTATACAGAAATAAAATAAAAGTTTTAATTTTAAATAATATATTTATTACTTAATAATAAAAATAATAATTTTATTTGACATGTTTATTACTAAAGTGTTAATTAAAAAAATTCATTAGTTTTCTTTAATTTTTTTATAAAAAATAAAAGTATTGGACTTATTTGTACATTTTGTAATGATTCGAAATTCACATACAATTTCTTCTAATTAAAACTAAGGGTATATTTATCTTTTTCATCCCATAAAGACCAATTTCGTACTAAAACACATAGGTTAGAGACTTGTTTGCCAAAACATAAACGTTAGGAACCAATTCCACACTAAGGACAAAGGTTAGGAACCATTTGCGCCAAAATTTCAAAGGTTTAACGAAATATTGGATGGATTCCGTTTAAAAGGATGATTTGCGCACTACATGGATAGGTGAGGGATGTAATTGCCAAAATTTGAAAGGTAATGATGATTTGCGCACCGAGTCTATACGTTAGGGACGTTTTGGGCCCATTTTTCCGATGATAATACTTTGTAATTTCTATTGTCCTGCACTAATAGATGCTACTTTTTATCATTGCAATTAACGTCGCCGCTATAAATACAATTTCTTGTAGTGTTAATATTTATATAAATATTTTATCAATACTCATTAAGAAATATAACTTTATAAATATCAATATTGTAAAAGAAAATGAAATTATTTTTCTTGAAGAAACACAAAATATATAATAATTTAGAAAAATATTGTATTGTTGCTCCTGGAGAAGTACAATTTCATTAAACGAGTATTAAATAATTGCTCTTGAAGAAGCATTAAATTTGTACAAATTTATTGTTTCTTTTGAGAATCGCAACTTTACTGCATAAATTAATGTTCTAATAGAATATTGTGATGTTTTCTATTAGATGACACACATTTAAATACATCAATATTCTAGAAGAATATTTGGTTAATGTTCTTGAAGAAACATTTTTTTCTTATATATACCAATATTCTTGGAGATATTGTGTTGTTCTTGAAAAATATATTTTTGAACAAATATTGTGTTGATACTCTTAAAGAAATACAATAAACTTGTGAGACAATTATATATTCTTCATTTCTCTATTATTGTGAGATAAGGAACATACACTTGTTCCCCACATAAATGAAAAATATACTTGCTAAATTATATTGAACTAAAAGTTCAATACCTGGAAATTTTATTGATTAGCATTACTGGTTAGACCATCCCGAATCAATATGATGTGAATTATTAATGAGAATATTTATTGAAAACCAGAAGATTTTTCAATATAATGAATTCTCACATGATGCTTGTTCTCATGGTATACAAACTAGTAGACTTTCATTAAGTAAAATCGGGACTAAATTCTCCGTATTTCTGAAAATTATTTAGGGTAATTTATCGGGGTCCATCACCGGAGTTGACCATCTATATATTATTTGTATCTAATAGATACATCTACTAGATGATTGTATAGTATAATTATTGAAGTTTGCGAGATTGTTTGCTCAAATTTTAAATTATGAGCATAATGTTCAGATTATTCAACCAAGACGGTGATGTGTCTTGTCAATGCTAGTGAATTTAAATCTCAAACTTTTAATAAATATTAGTTGAGATGATGTTAAATGGTTTAGCAATATTGTTTTTCAATGCCTCTAATTAAATTCTAAACCATTATTATTGAGAACAAAGTGCTTCCCATTTTTTTCTAGAGAATGCTATTTTATATGCAGAAACACTTATACGCATCATGCCAACATCAAAATTACCCCCGCTATAGTTGGCTTATGATCAGCCTAATATTATCCATCTAATGATTTTGATAGTACAATATATGTACAATCGGTCCACCATAGTGCACTAAGTTGGACATTAAAAAATGTTGAGAATACATGTTTAGTTTGGAACATTATAAAATATCTTAAGTCCTAACGGGTGATATTTTATAACACAGTTTTTCAAATGTCATTTTGATAAGACGGTTTTCTCAACATTAGGGAAATAAAATTAAGTAGCTGGAATACATGAAAATGCAGCATATTATGTTTTTCTAGATCCTTGCACAGGACAATACGAACCAGAAGTTTGACAAATAACTCATTTGTAAGTTATACAATTGACAGATGCATTTACTGACTAAAGAGATTAAATCAAATCTCATATACCAGCTGTAAATGGTTCAATTTATATCATCGTCCTTGAAAGACTTTCATTAATATTATATCTGGTAAATTAATGACACGCCTGAAGCGTGTTGACATTTGATTCCAAAAAAATTCTCGAATTAAAAATAGAGCCAATTATAAAGATGATCGTATTGAAGAGACGTATACTCTTGAAAAGTATATAGACAAAACTAATTATAAAACTCCGAAGAGGTTTAGCTAGCTGAAATAATAAAACAAAAGATCTCGTTAAGTTGTGTCCTTATGAGAAAGAAATTGATTCAAAAAGGAAATATTGTTGAATACACTTTTGTACATAATGAAGCGCTTCATATTATGAAAGGTAGTGAGGATATTGAAAGAAATCTCTCAAAGAATAAATTAGTCAAATAAAAGGATGCAATCCAAGTAAATTGAACTGACTTGAGAAATATGAAATTTCTGGACCTATAGTCCGGCACCCAAATGTGTATATTTATGTGAAAAGAAAATGAGTAAATGAAGTCGTAATATGTAATGCACGACTTTTAACATTATGAATTTCGCAAAGGTTTATGTAAAGTAATCACAAATTGATATCTTATTAGCTCGTCAATGCATGACATATATGCATACAATGAATATTGTTATAACCAACTCATCTTGCATGACTAATAAAACTATGTATATAAATCCTTAGAAGATTTAATATGCCCGAAGTATATAATTCAACTTTTCAAGAACTTAATCGATCGAAGTACATATTTGAAGTGATATTATAATGAGGGGGAGTAAATACGCATTGTACTCTTTTCCTGGACCAATGTTTTGTCCCATTGAATTTTCCTGACAAGATTTTTAACGATACAACTTTAATGGCGTATTAAAAGAATTGTGTACACTTTTTCTTTCACTAGGATTTTTGTCCACCGGATTTTTTTATAGTAAGGTTTTAACGAATCATATTCTTTTTGTAAGTGACATACAATTGGAAGTGGTATAAATATTATTGTTATAGATGTTCATAACCTACAGAACATTTTGCCTCATCATAACCCTATAGTTATACACCCGTGTGTTATAAATTGTATATGAAACCCCTGAAGGGAATAACAACAAGATCTGTTTTTAATATAATTGCATTAGACCATCATGCTGACTACAATCAACTAGAGATAGTGTGTGAAGATGATATTGCTTAGAGGTTATAACATAGAACACATTTTACCAGAGTTGTTTTATTAAAGTTTTAAAAAGATGGCATTGAAGACATTGACGCACAAGATTTGGATACACGTTTTTTTTTCATTGATTAAAATCAGGGGGAGTAGCTATACTCTTTTTCATTTGCTCAAGTTGTCTTATTGGGTTTTTCTGACAAAGTTTTAATGAGGCGGCATTTGATTACTTCAAATTTTTGATAATTTTTTTTTCCTTCTATTGGTATTTTTATCTCATTGGGTTTTTGCTAAACAACGAAGCAGTTATTGTGTAATAAGTCATTCAAGGGGAATTATTGTAAAATTATAGATAATGGTGAATGACTATTTAGTTTTATCTAAATATCTATCTAGTTATCTATTTACTCCAGAAGAGTGTATTATAGTCAGATTGTAACTCTCATTATAACCCTATAAATAAGGGTCATTGTTATAATAAATTTATACACTTGAGTTTTGATTCTCTCTATTCTTCTTTATTTTTCTAGTTTCATAACAATATTTTATTTTGATGTATTAATTGTAATTTAGTTAATTTTTAAGTTTAATTAAATGTTAATTACAACTTCCCGTAAAAGCTCAATTACAACTTTTTAGATATGCTCAAAATTTGGACTTCTCAAAATAGTTTTTTTAAGCTATTTTTTGGTCAAAAATTGCTTATTGACTTTAGTCAAACAACTATAAATATAATCAAAAACACTTTTGCTCTTTAAGAATAGAAATCTTCTAAAAAAACCTTCCAAACATACTCTAAAAACGTCCCCGACATATTCCATTGTGCTCCGATTAAACTCTTAATCAGAATCTTTCATGTCAAATTCCATATTATTTAAGTCATTCTTTATTAATTGTTGAATTGAATTTTTGTGCAATGAACTTCTAGAGCCAATCCCAGGGAGATATTAGTCGTTTTGACTTCAAGTAATTTATTTAGAGGTATATATATTTACTCCACGTTATTTGTTAATCACAACACATTTTAATTGCAATAGAAGCTTTCAATTATTGCTCATTTGTGTATTTATGTCATTAATTTTCTTTTATCACATACTTAACATCAACTTATTAATTTGATGTGCACTTCTTATCTTGTCTTTAATGATAATTTTTGTTCAAAAAATTAATTAGGAGTGTAAAAAAATATTTATGCCTCTCGTATTTTACATAAGCAAAATAAAAATAACAAATAGAAAAGTTTGACATAATATTTTCTCTTCATTTCAATGCACATTAGCAGAATATTTAGACAAAAATCGTCATCAAAGACGATATGAGAAAATTAATGATAAAAATGTGACAAAAAAAGTTGGATACGTAAGTGGAAAAACGTCAAAGATTGGGAGACTTTCATCGTTATTATAACATTGTATAGATAATAATAACTATATTGTGAATATGATTACCATTTATTTAATGGATAGCATCCAAAATTTATAAATTAATTTATCTTGACCCTCAATACCATTAATTGGTTATGTCAACTAAGACTCGACCTTTTCTAAATAAAATAAGTTTTGCTCAATGCATACTATCCAAAATCGACAGGGTGGAATGTTTTTAGTTGCAACTAGAGCTGGCAAATGGGCTATGTTAGACTGCCCTAGCCCGCCAAAGTAGGACTGCACTTGAAACTGGGTCGACCCAGCTCAGCCCAGGTTTGTGTGCCTAGCCCAGCCCATTGGGTTAAATCGATCTTAAATTTTTTTTTTAAATAATTTTTTTATACAATCTAATATATTGTATCAAATACAATCTTAGATAAACTTAGACAATATATATTTTGAGATTTTTAAAGAGATTAATTTATAAAATTGGAACTTTCATATATTAGTCAATAGATAAAGATCAATTTTCTTTTAAAATAATAATATTTTTTTTAATTAAACATCAACATTGTCCGGTATTTCGTATATTATATGAGGCTGAAAGAAGGATTGGAGAAGAAGATAATCCCATGCCCATTGCATCAAGCGTGCGATTAGAATTATGTATTTGATTAATACAATGGATCTTGGCTGCAACCTCATTTGAAACATCTTATATATAAAGAATATAATTTCTTGAAATAGAATGCATATTGCAGTAGATTGTTTTAGGAGGGTGTATTTAATTTAGACTTTTAAAGACTTTGATTGACATTTTTCAAGTGACTAATTTTGATGGATTTCATTAATTTTATTGACTAATATAGATTTTAATAGACTCCTACGGACTTTTATGGATTTTTATAGATTTCATTATGAAAGATTTTCCTAGACTTTCACAAACTTTTATAGACTTTTTTTTTAGTTAAAAATTTTGAATATAAAACTTTTTATCCCACAGTTAAAAAATAATTGTCGCAAGAGAAAATTTTAATAATAATTTATTTAATTATATTAATATTAATAAATTTATAAAAATTAATGTTCTATTTAATTGATATAACTAAACTACGTCAAAAGTTAATGATATAACTCACTCTATTTTTTCTTTTGGGTAAAACTAAAAACTTTCAAATAGCTTTTAGATAAATACAAAAAATTATGACATGTGACTCATTTTAAAATATTTTCCAACAAAAAAATTATCCAGTTCATTATCTCCCTTATTATATTTAATAATCTATAGATAACACGTCATTAGTCACCAAAATTACATAAATAAATAATTAAAGTACCAATTTAGACGAAGAAAAGAAATACAACCATGCTCATCAAGCAAAATAGAAAAAATAAGAATAAAAAAAACACAGTAATAAAAAATAGTTTTTAACTTGATGGAATTCATTAATAAACAGCAATCAACAATTCTATAAGAATTTAATTATTGTTATGAAACTAGAAAAGTAGACAGAAAAAGAGAAGAGAATAGAGAGAGTCAAAACTCAAGTGTGTAAATTTATTATAACAGTAACCCTTAATTATAGGGTTCCAAAGAGAGTTACAATCTTATTAGAAAACACTCTTCTGGAGTAAGTAGATACCAGTTAAATAGTCATTCATCATTATCTATAATTTTATAACACTCTCCCTTGAATGACTTATTACACAATAACTAGTTCGTTAAAAATTTTGTTTGGTAAAAATTCAATAGGACAAAAATACCAATCAAATAAAAAAAATTATCAAAAATTTGGAGTAATCAAATGCTGCCTCAATAAAACCTTGTCAAAAAAATTCAGTGGGACAAAACCTGAGCGAAGGAAAAAGAGTATAGCTACTCCCACTAATTTCAATCAATGAAAAAAAACTTGTATTGAACTATCTATATCTTGTGCGTCAATGTCTTCAATGTCGCCATCTTCTTAAAATTTGTATAAAATAATTCTGGTGAAATGTGCGACAAAACCTTGGTCAAGAAAAAGAGTACAATGCGTATTTACTTTCCCTCATTATAATATCACTTTAGATCTATACTTCGATCGATTAAGTTCTTGAAAAGTTGAACTATATGCTTCAGGCATATTAAATTATCTAGAGATTTATATACATAGTTTTATTAGTCATACGAGATGAGTTGGTTATAACGATATTCATTGTATGCATATATGTCATGCATTGACAGGCTAACAAGATATCAACTTGTGATTACTTTACATAAGCCTTTGTGAAATTTATAATGTTAAAAGTCGTGCATTACATGTTACGACTTCATTTTCTCATTTCCTTTTCGCATAAATATACACATTTAAGTGCTCGGACTATAGGTCCAGAAACTTCAAGTTTCTCTATTCAGTTCAATTTACTTGAATTGCATCCTTTTATTTGGCCAATTAATTCTTTGACATATTTTTTTAATATCCTGCTATCCTTCATAATATGAAGCGCTTCTTTATATACAAAAGTGTTGTTAACGATATTTATTTTTAAATCCATTTCTTTTTCATAACGACATAACTTAACGTTTCGTTTTATTATTTCAGCTAGCTGAACCACTTCTGGAATTTTATAATTAGTTATGTCTATATACTCTCTAAGAGTATACGCCTCTTTAATATGACCATCTTTATAACTGGCTCCATTTTTAATTTGAGAATTTTTTGGAATTAAATGTCACAACGCTTCAGACGTATCATTAAATTACCAGATATAACATTAATATATTGTCCTTCAAGGACGTCAATATAAATTGGAGCATTTACAACTGATATATGAGATTTGATTTAATTTCTTTGGTCAGTAAATGCATCTGTCAATTGTATAACTTACAAATGAGTTATTTGTCGAACTTGTGGTTCGTATTGTCTTATGCAAGGATCTAGAAAATATAATATGTTGCATTTTCATGTATTCTTTCTAGCTACTTAATTTTTCTCCCCCTAATATTGAGAAAACTGTCTTATCAAAATGTCATTTGAAAAATCGTGTTATAAAATATCACCCGTTAGGACTTAAGATATTTTACAAACTAAATATGTATTCTCAATATTTTTTAACGCCCATCTCAGTGCACTGTGGTGGACCGATTGTACATATATAACCCTATAAAAAATTATTAGATGAGTAATATTAGGCTCTGACCATAAGCCAACTATAGCGGGGTAACTTTGATCTTGACATGATGCGTATAAGTGTTTCTGCACATAAAATAGTATTCCCTAGACAAAAATAAGAAGCATTTTGTTTTCAATAGTAATGGTTTAGAATTTAATTAGAGGCGTTGAAAAACAATATTGCTAAACCATTTAACATCATCTCAACAAATATTTATTAAAAGTTTGAGATTTAGACTCACTAGCATTGACAAGACACATCACTGTCTTGGTTGTATAATTTGAAAATTATGCTCATAATTTAAAATTTGAGCAAATATTCTCGCAAATTTCAAGTTGCGAATAATAACACCATACAATTATCTAGTAGATGTATCTATTAGATACAAATAATATATAGATGGTCAACATGGAGGGTGATGAGCCCCCATAAATCACCCTAAATAATTTTCAGAAATGCGGGGAATTCAATCCCGATTTTACCTAGTGAAGATCTACTGGTTTATATACCATGAAAACAAGCATAACGTGAGAATTCATTATATTGAAAAATCTTCTGGTTTCAATAGATATTCTCATTAATAATTCACATCATATTGATCCGAGATGGTCTAACCGGTATTGCCAATCAATAAAATTTCGAAGTATTAAACTTCTGGTTTAATATAATTTAGCAAGTATATTTTTCATTTATTTGAAAAAATGAAGAATGAAGAATTGTCTCATAAGTTTATTTTACTTTTTTAAGAGTATCAATACTCTAATATTACACAACATTAATATTCTGAAATTGTAAAGTTGTGATTCTTCAAAAGTAACAACACGATAATTTTTCTAGAATATTGATATGTACAAATTTGTGCTTCTTCAAAAGCAGTCATATAATATTCATTCAATTAAGTTATACTTATTCAGGAGCAACAACACAATATTTTTTTAGAACATTTTCTATACTTTGTGTTTCTTCAGAAACAACAATATCATTTTCTTTTAAAATATTGATATTCATAATGTTATACCTCTTCAGGAGTAATACAATATTTTTATAAAATAATAGATATTATATAACTATGCTCTTCGAGAACAAGAGATATTCTCCCACAATATTAATATAACGTTATGCTTATTCATGAGCGACAACAAATTATTTTAAAATATTAAAATCTATAAAGATTTATTTTCAGGAACAATAGATTAATATTAAATTTAATAAATTACGTTCTTCTAAGAACAAGTTGTTGACGTCGGAACCCGCAGCGTCCACGTGTCAACAGATCTCTAGTCACTTCTCTGTCAACCTGTATGTTACCTGCACACTCGGACGACCGTTAGGCACCAAGATCTTCGAGAAAAAAGGGTCCGGCGATCGTTGGTACTCCGACGATCTAGTCAACTGCCGGTATATAGAAATAATACACGGATGAGGTAAGTAATTGAGTGTGGGAGAGACAAGCAGACAGAAGTTTGAGCAGAGTTTAGGGTGGGATTCAAGTGTGAAAAAGAGCGTACCTTGGAACAACCGGAGACATTGTATTTATAGCGCGAGAGTCCTGATTGATTTAGGTAACAAATCAATCAGATACCCAATCGGATCCTCCTTCCTTATGGGATAGGGATCATTCCTCGTCAAGGCAATCTCCAAGATTACCTTCCTTATCTGAGGTTATCACGTTGCATGATTTTAGGAGATTGTGATTCAGTTTCCTTGTGAGGATCCGTGCGCCAAACCAACGCGATCTTTCCTCAATTACTTCTCTGGTCATTCCGGCGTATCATGCTGCTTGCTAGTTATAATTGATACGAAGCCTGGCGAGGCCCTACGGGTCGGCAATGAGTGTCAAGGCCCTCCCTAGGCTCCGTAGGATTCTGGCTGCGGAAGGCTAAGGTGTTCGATGGGCCTTCAGGGTACTGTATCAGAACCTCCAAGGCCCTAGCAGGGCCTAGACGAGGCTCTCGACGGGCCTCGGATGGAGCTCTTGCTGACGTGGAGGCCATATCAGAATCGTGTGGTAACAAAAGTAATATTCTGCCAGAATATTAATATAATATTATACTTCTTCAGGAGCAACAACAAATTATTTTAAAAATATTAAATTTTATAAAATTTTATTTTCCAGAAACAAATAGTTTAATATTAAATCTAATAATTATGCATTTTGAGATCAAGTAATATTTTGCCAGATATTAATATAATGTTATGCTTCTTCTGGAGCTACAACAAATTATTTTAAAATGTTAACTTTATTCTGAAGTAAGAATTTATTCTTCATGAGCAATATTATAATATGCTTATAGAATATTATATCTTATAAAATTAAACTATTCAGGAGTAATTAATATTCTACTGGAATATTAATATAATATAAAGTTTTGCTTATTCTGAAGCAACAATAAAATATTCTTCTAGAATATTTATATGTTAGGTTGTGACATACAATACAATATTATTTTGGAATATTGATAGAATTGTAAAATTGTGTTTCTTCAGGAAAAGCACAATTAAAATAAATAAACAAATCTTATTGGCTTCCCACAATAATTTCATGCTAACTTTTATTCATAACTACGTATGAAAAAATAGATAGAAAATAACATAATAGTTAATTGAACAGTAAAAACTACTGCTAATTCAAGAGTAATAGTTCAATATTCTTCTGAAATATTTAAATTGTAATGTCATGCTCTTCAGGAGCAATTAATATTTTGTCAGAATATTATAAAGTTATGCTTATTCAAGAGCTACAATAAATCATTATTTTGATGTAAATATTTGTTCTCTAAGAGCAATATTATAATATTCTTATAGAATATTATATCTTATAAAATTAAGCTCTTCAAAAGCAATTAATATTCTATTAGAATATTAATATATATAAAAAAATTGTGTTTCTTCCAGAGCAATAATATGATATTGATATATGTAGACGACTGCTACTTCAGGAACAATAGTTCATATTCTTCTAGAACAATAAAATATTTTTCTAGAATATTTATATGTTTAGGTTATGAAATATAACATAATATTCTTTTGGAATATTGGTAGAATTATAATTCTTCTGGAAAATAAAAAAATAAACAAATCTTGTTCAAGAATATTTTAGAACAATAAACACAATGATTTGTTGTTCTTTGATGTTGAATAAAAGTTAAAGCATTGTTATCTCTAATTGAAGCATGAATATTTCTTTTAATTGGCTTCTCATAAAAATCTCATAACAAAAAGTATAATATGAGTTGGACTGATAAATCAAAGCAAAGATAGAGATATGAACACTAGCCAGTTGGTGCCGTTTGAATTTCTTTTGGGATATTGACACTTGAGAAAGTGGACTTTGGGCCACTAATCTTTTGCTTGTTCTTTATGGTGTTTTGATATCACAGTTTGGCCTAGTTTTGCTTTTCCTTTTTTCTTTTGAATAAAATAATAACATATAATTGCTAATTCAGTTGGCTAGAATCTCGTGCTGATAACGTGTTATGAAACTAGAAAAGTAGAGAGAAAAAGAGAAGAGAATAGGGAGAGTTAAAATTCAAGTGGGTAAATTTATTATAACAGTGACCCTTACTTATAGGGTTCTAAAGAAAGTTACAACCTTATTAGAATACACTCTTCTAGAGTAAATAGATACCAGTTAAATAGTCATTCATCATTATCTATAATTTTACAACAATTATAAAGTTATCTTATTTTTAATGAAAAATAGAAAATGATAAATAAGAGAGAGAGAGTGTGTGTGTGTGTGTGTGTGTGTGTGTGTTTTATGGGAATATTGAAGAAACAAATCACATTGTCTTTAAAAGGTTCACATTGTCTCTAAAAGGTTCATAGAAGAAAATGGAAAAATAGTAAGGAGGATATTGAAAAGAAAATTAAATTGAATAGAGATAAAAATATTAAAAGATAAAAATAGGGGGAAAAAAAAGTTAAGAGAATATATTGAAGAGGAAAAAAAAATCACATTGAAGAAAGAGAAGAATATTAATTTTGACTATACAGTTTGTTGAAAGAAAAAGAAAAGAGAAATGTTGCATATAAAAAAAAAAAAATAAGGGAATGAAATATGTTTTTTTTTTTTCTAAAGTCTTTCAAAGTATTAGGATGAATGAGAGAGAAATTGTAATATATTTTATTTATACCTTGTGCTTTAAAGTTGGTACATATAAAATTATCTATAAAGTTATTAAAAGTCATCGACATTTTGAATACCTCTGAATTTCATAGAATTTTAAAAAGTTTGAATTGAATATCGCATGACTTTATAAGACTTTTTAAAAGTTTTTAAAACTCCGTATTGAATACTCCAATACTTTTATGGAGTTTAAAAAGTCTGAATTGAATACACCTAGACTTTTAAACTCCATAGAAGTTGTATCGAGTCTTAATTAGAATGATTGAATTTCTGAACATTTTGGAGGGAGTATATATAGGTGTATTTATCTGTTCTTTTATCACACAAACATATAATTTTCTGTGGAAGATCTATTTCATGATTTAAAAAGGCATATAAAAAGTTTACTTATAATTATATTTAAAATAAATAATTTATTTGTGACACCAAACTTTATTTGGATTGAAACTTTAGTTAAACTAAATTTAAACAATTTTATGTTGAAACTTGGAATTCTTGAACTAATATTTAAAAAAAGACAATATAAACTGGAGACTTGGGCTTAGGTCATTTTAGATTGCTATTATTTGAATTTTATATTGGGGCTATTCACAAAATGAGTAATTAGTGTAAAAAAAAAAAAAAGTTGGGCCAGCCCGACTAGCCCACGGGCGAGACGGGTCGGGCCATATTGGCCCGATTTTATATGGACCAGGCCAGCCTAACCAAAAAATTTGGGTTATATGTGTCATCTCTAACTAGGGGTGGGCATCCAAACCGTCAAACCGCTCAAACCGACCGAACCGAACCAAACCGGGTCGGTTTGGTTTGGTTTTTCACACCCTGGTGGTTTGGTTTGGTTTGGTTTACTAATTTCAAAAATATATTCGGTTTGGTTTGGTTTGGTTTGGTTTCGATTTGGGCAAAAAAACCGAACCAAACCGCCAAATAAACCGAACCGAGAAATGGAAGTTATTTTTATAAATAACATGTCAAAAAACAGGTTGTAAATAATATATTATTTTATAAATGAGAGTTATATTTAAATTTTTTGTAAATTTTTGTTAATAACATGTTGCATGTTGTAAAGAAAATTTGAAATGGAAGTTATAAAATTAATTTTTTTTTGTGTATACAAACCCAAAACATTAAAGCCCAAACCGCCCAAACCGAACCAAACCGAACCAAGATTGGTCGGTTCGGTTTGGATCGGTTTCATCCAACGCGGCGGTTTGGTTCGGTTTCAAATAATGGCCAAACCGAATTGGTCGGTTCGGTTTCGGTTTGGGCCCAAAACCGAACCAAACCAACCCATGCCCACCCCTATCTCTAACTGCAACCACGCTGATCTTATACTTTTTTAAATAAGAAAGAAAAGAATTTGACACAAAATAAAAGTTTGACACACTATTTTGATGCATGACGTGATAATTTCTTTTCTCCCCCAAAAAATACTTCAAAAATCATAAACACGTGATAGATGAGGTAAGTAGACAAAAAAATAATAAATAAATAAATAAAAGGATGACCAGACCATGTTTGTCCAAGCCAACCTGGTCTATCTCCAATCTCAAGCTTGCCCACTGCCACGCAAGGAAAGGTCGTTGGTCTTGGTTCGTGACCCATAAAGGCCAGTGTTGTGTTATGAAGAGATAATACGCCACTTGTAGACAGATGTGGCATATGCCCAGTCATTAGATACCGATTCGAGGACTAACAATCTCTGTTGTCCAAGTTATCATCTAGACCGTGGAGATGATTGAGGATTGGTCGGCTCTCCAAAAAGTTACCTAGTCCTAGTCAATTTCTACTCTTACTCACCCAAATCTTTATCCAATAAGAAGCCTAATGCCTCATTAGTTAGGACACTGGATTGAACACAAACTTGTACTATGATGCTGCCTCCTAGGCCCATGGGGCGATCTCCACCCTAAAGTAGTCCTAGTCAATATAGGACTACATTATGAACTATTATAAATAGTAGTGTTATTAGAATCGGCACAATCTGGCTGGTTCAATTGGTAAAATCGAGAATCAGGCTCAAAACTGGATGAGTAATGTAGAAAAACTCTCTATTTAAAAACCCGACCAAAAATCCCTCAACCCGTTCGATTTTGAGGAACCCGTTGAACCATTCTCGATTTTACCAGTTTTAAAAATCATTACTTTCCACAATTAATTGTATCTGATAATTGAAATTCATCTCTCTCCTTACACGAAATGGATTAAAAGAATGAAAAATAAAAAAAATTGCTATCGAGCAATTATTAAATAGGTGTCTTTCACTTTTTTGGATTGATGCCCTGGTCAGTTCTTAAAACATTGATAAATAGGTGTCTTCACCTAATTATTCAGATTGTTTATAGCCTCGCGCTTATCTACTTCTACTAACTTAAGTATCGGAAGAGCAACGAGATCACACATCAAAGCTCAAGAGCCTAAGATATTGGAACCCTATTTTACTAGACAAATAAAAAAAATTGTACTCACTCAGGTAAGTATTTCATCTCGAAGACAAGTTGGCAAAGGCTATACCTCAGGACTATCCCTAAATACCGATAGACAATAAAAAGTAGGTCAAGAGTCTCCAACCATTAGGAGCCAATTGATCGGAGCATATACCCAAGAACAATAAGAGGTCGGTAAAGAGGGTGTTAAGGGGCAATCTGTGCGTCCCCTCCAAGACATCACTAAATATGGTCATATCGCCATCCGGGCACCTATACGACATGTCATACATGTAACACACTGTGACACTTTGTTACGCGTGTAACATAGAGTGTGTGTGTGTGTGAGTGTGTGTGTGTGTGTGTGTGTGTCATAGTGTATTAAAAAAAGTATATAAAAAAGTAAGACAATACAAAAACGAAGTGTATAAAAAATAAGACAGTATTTTTGTTAAAAATAAAAATTTGAAAGTAATATGGAAAATAGTTTGTATTTTTAGGTTATTTGTGAAAATTACCCAAATGTTAACATATTAAAAGGAGTAATTCAATTCTTTATAAGAGCATCTCCAATGCACTCTGCCTATTGCTTTTTAGACGTGACACATAAGCATATATAGACGGAATTATAAAAAATCATCTCCAATGTATACTGACAAGGACTCCATCTATATGATGTGGCACATTAAAATATAAATTCTTTCTAGAAGTCCGTCTAGACGGAGTGAATCAGCAAATTTAATTTTAGATGGAGTGCATTGGAGATGAATTTTAATTTGCCGTCTATTTTATAGACGTAGTGCCATATGGATCGGAAGTCCTTCTATCTTACTTACCACATAGCTTACAATAGACGGAGTGCATTAGAGATGCTCTAAGTCTTAAGTATATAATCTATATTATATATAAACGATGTGAGACTTTGTTTGTACTTTATCAACATTTAACGTCCTTCTATTCAATTTCTCATAATATTTAATCTAATTTTTGTCTACGTTAGATCAATCAGTCTTGCAATTATTTTAACCTTTATCCTAAGCAAAACCCTAGCTCGAACCAATCTACAGGAAAATAAGTGAATTGATTTATCATCCAATTATTATGACGCGTTTATCTTTTTAACTTTTCATTTTATGAAGATACAAAAGAATATTATAATTATTTTTTCAAATACAATTTAATTTTTAAAAATAATTACTAATTATGTTAGAAAATAAGATTAGCTATAAGGCATGGGACTACCGTTTATTCAATTATATAATCAAAAGATTAGCTTTGAACAAATTTCCTTGGAACGAATAAATTTCGTAGGATTTATAATTTTTATTCATATTTTATCTAAACATTCTGTAGGATTTACTGTTTATAATCTACAAAAAAATTTACCGTACAAGCACTAAGTCGATTGAGTAGACTACACACACGTCTATTAAGGTTTTGTTTGAGCAAGATAGATTGTATAATACTAGACGGATAATGTGGACAAAATTTTTTTAAAACATCTATATCATAAAGTCCAGTACAGTGTACTAAATATGTTGCTCGTTTAGTTTTAGCAGTTCACATCGAATATACTAAGGGTACGGTTGGAACAAAATATAGGACACGGCATAGAAGAAGCAAGATTTTAACATCTTTTTCTTTCTTAATATTATTGACTATTGTTAGATTCGCTTACCAAATGCACCATAATTGCATTCGAAATAAATTAATCTTCCCACATGTAGTGGATGATGTCAACCATTAGTGAGTATGCAAACCCTGTTTATTTTTCTTCTAAACATCTATCTTCTGTATATGGAATTTGCTCTGCTGCATCTTTTTACTGTGTGAGGTGAAGGCTGGCCTAAGTGTAATGAAGTTAAAAGCAAGAAGACAGATTGGGGTGCATAAAGTTAGTAACAAGCATGTGGAGTCAAATAAGTCCTCTTTAATAAGCAAGGTGGCCTCGGCTATGTTAAAGAAGAAAAAAAAATTAAAATCTAATTCATTATAATGTTCGATTTTATCAAATACAAAATAGTAAACATGTTGTAAGCTTTTTCTTTCTGTCAAAGTCAAAAGAAGTAACCTTTAAATACTCAAATGGCATCAAGATGGATCTGAAGGTAGGTGAATTCTGATATGACTCATCATGTTTCTTGAAAATAATCATATCCAAAACACTTTGCAACACCCACACCCTCCATGACTTCTATTCCAATGCAAGCAACCAAATACCAAAGACAACTACTGACATAACAGAACTAGTTTATGAGAGAACTCAGCTTCCTTACCAAGCACTTGAATTTCACTCGACCGAGAGAAAAAAAAAAAGTTAAAATTTTGTTCATTATACTGTCTAATCGTGTCTAATACTGCATACCAAAGCGGCAGTTAATGAATGTGAACTGTCATTTCTCTTGTGAAAGGCAATGATGGTGACAATTACATTAGTTAATCATATTAGTTCCAATGCTAGAAACAACCACCAAAATAACAACAAATTGGGCTGAGGGATCCAATGAAGGTTGATCAAGTTGCAAGATTATGTCCAACAGAAACTTCAAGAAATAATATATCAAATCCCATGTTGCGAATTTTACGCCTCTTGATTTCAGTTACTAAAACCCGATAAAAAAATTCCGTAGGCATTTAAATCTCAGCTAAGTATTTCTTACAACGGTGAACACAATTGACTTCAATGTCTTCAAATTGCATAACTAAAAGGAAATGAATGACATGACAAACTAAAATGAATTGATCTTAGCTTCTAGTCTTTAGTAAAAGAACAAACTAACAAAAAACATATTGATTTTAATGTCATTGCTTGAAAACTAAATAAATGGATAAATTTGAAGTCTGCAAAAAATTGCAACATATTCTTGGATCTAGCAAAAGTGAGATTAAGAATAGGATGTTGGGAGGCTTCTTACAGTCGATATGAGCAAAACAACTGCAAATGAGTACCATTGGCCACCGAATTGTCTGTACATACAGCATCTTCAAGGAGCCGTCAACACAATCAGCAGTCTCAGCGAGTCATGCATTCATTTCCAACCTACCATGGGAAGAATTGTCCATGGCCATCATCCTCGTCCTCCTCAGGAGCCGGAAGATTAAGGTCCAGTAAATCAGGAAGCTCCGGCTTATTTACTGGAGTTCGACTGCTAGTTTCCTCGTGACCACCAATAAAATGTGACCTCTTGTGGCCACCTAAAGCCTGGCCGTTCTTGAAAACCCTATCGCAGAATGGACACACGTGCACTTTGTTCTTCTTCGACTTATTTCCTTTCTTTAAGTCGTGAGATGAGTTTTTAGAAATCGGTTTTTTCTTGCTAGTAGACTCTCCAAGCTTATGAGCACTTCTGAAGTCATTTGCATCATCTAGACTGTTCTCACCCATTTCATATTGTGCTTCGGAAAAGGCATTACTTTTTTTGTGGCATGGTCTGTGCCCACCCAGTGCTTGATAAGAGTTGAAGGTCTTTTTACAGTTCAAGCATTCATATTTACTTCTTTTCTGAATATTGTCGCATACTTGATCATCTGAAGAGCTGTTTTTTATCTTCATACCGGATTCATTCCATAATTCAGGAACCTCAAATCTATGCTTTCTCTTTCCTAATTCAATTCTAGCCGAATTCGAAACCCTACCAGCATCATCATATCCATTTTCCCGAGCAACCTCCTTCCTAAGTTCTGTTTTATTACTCTTGATTCTGTTCAAGCTTTCCTTGAATTCAGAAACCAATTCCTCGCCTCTAGCTCCAACACCCATCGGGGGCTTCTTCCATTCACCAAAAGCATCATTTCTGTGATAGCCATCAACAGATCCATCCGACTCAACCTTTGCACATTCATCTAAGAAATACCCTGAATCAGATTTCTCCATTTGAGCAATTTCTGCATCCAAAGCTCTACCTTTCAACTTCCTATCCCCAATTTTCTTCATTTGGAGAGTCTCGTCTCGATTATTAACATAATTTAGGCCTTCCTTTATACCGATTCTCATGTCAATAGAAGAAGATTTAGTTTCAAGAACCACTGAATTATTATCAGAAGACTCAACATTTGAATTCACACCACCTTTAGTTCCTGAATCCCTAGACAACATCATTAAACACATAGCCACCTCCTCTTGTTCTTGCTCATCAATCTCAGAAACAGATGAAGAACCATTATTAGCTAAAGAAAACGAGGATGACTTGACAACGATTTTCTTGAACCTCTGACTCTTTGATAATCTAGTTCTCAACATCCTGTCCTCGGATTCAGTATCGGAATGACTATCCATAACTAGTTTCTGATTCTCACTCGTCCAAGAATGATCATCTTTCAAACCCCTCTCCCTCTCCGAGTGACAGGCCATGTGACCACACAACGCTTTCAGCGATTGAAACCCTTTACCACATTGCTTGCAAACCTTCTCCTGTGGCAGGGGAAAGGTTGAATCCACAGCCCTCCACGTTTTCTTTGGATTTTCTCTGAGGCCATAACTGGATTGCCCATTAGCGAATTCAACAACCCTCGACTCATGTATGATAATCTTCCCCGTGCCACCCAAAGAAGAAATCCTTTTCATGTTTGCCTCAACTTTTTCCACAGATTCAGCAGAATTTGCAATTACATGAGACCTCATGTGACCCCCTAGTGACTTCCCACATGGGTACCTCTTGTTGCACAACTTGCAAACAAACCTCAATTCTTGATCCTCCTCCATCGAATGATTCGATTCCACTCACCAAACAAAACAATTAACAACCCACTACTAAAATCAAGATCCACAACCAATCAGTAAACTCAAATTGTGCAAAAATGTAGCATTTCTTGATCCAACACAGCCGAAATACTTAAACAAGCAGAAAAACAGACCCCAGATCAGAAAAATAACAATAAATTGCAAAAGAGAAAAATCTCAAATCTGGAACTTGGTGTTGGGCAGAGATCACAAAGTTCAATACCTTGGTATTACACAAGTGATTGGATTAGTTTTGGGGAAGTAAAAGATCATACCCACAACAAAAGGAAAACTCTCTTGAATTCCATATCTACTGTAATCTCGAAAAACAGGCATATAAATGACTCTCCCAATATTAATGTTCCAAGATTTCAAGAATTTAATGCTGAAAAAATCAAACTTTTGAACAGGTGGGTCGGGTCTTGAACTAGCCACAGCCGATCAAGATCAACCTAAAGAATTAAAACAGAAACAGAAGACTCTTTCTTCCTAGTATTTCTCTATCCCCTCCTCCCCTTCTCTCTCTGCATATACATACACTCTACATATATTTCTTGTTTTTTGTGTTATAGTCGGAGGAGAATTCCATGCATGAAAGCAAAATATAAGTAAATAGAAAGAGAAAAAGAACAAAAAGAAAAACAGACACGTGTACTTACAATAGGGAGAGTTTGTTAGACCAAATCAAAGGATCAAGATCTGTTGGGCTGTTATTATGCATTTATATGAGGGATAATCAAAAGGGTATTTTTTGAGTGAAATTTCAGAGTTGTGTTAAGAATTTTACTGTGAAATACTATGAAACATTTCAAGATTTTTAGGATTTGTGCCTTATTTTTTTGTTTTTGCTCATAAGGTCACACACTTAGGAAAAGTCCGAATCTTCAGCCGTCTATTGTTCTTTGTATTTCCACTTTTGCTCCTAGATATATACATACATATGTGTATCTCTATGTATTCCCCACGTATTTAGTTATTTACATATAATCAATATTTCAATACTCATGATTAACATAGGGTATTTTTTTCGGGAAAAGATAATTAATTTGGCTTTTTACTTTGTGAGATTTTTAATTTATTCTCTCAGATTTGCATAATCATAACTCATTGTTAAATGGATGTTTCATACTTGGAGGAGTGTTGAGAAAAAGGGTGGGGGTTAGGTAAAAAAAAAAAAAAAAATCTGATAAAATTTATTGATCCCATAAAATATGTGGTTAAAATTAATTGTTGATTTTGTCTCAAATTCGTATCAACTTTTTAAACAAACCAAACAAATACTTAATTAATTATCTAGCCTTGCGATATTGAGTCATTTTTTATTCCCACCTTTAAACTCGACTTTCTAAGCATTCATAGTATAGTATGTTTAATATAAATAATATTAGACGTATTTAAAAAAGGAAAACAATTTAACTTTTCCTATGTGATCATACTCATATTATCTACTATTATTTACTAAATATGTCTTTGATGTTATAGTAAAAAGGTTGATTTATTTGTAAGGAATATATGATTTTTGATAATACGTTTTGATTAGGAGATAAAAACAAAATCTTCTTCATATCTCCGTCATGAATTGAGTCATTAGAGAGGAAATTAGTCCAATAATGCCAATAATGCATTGAACCCAAAAAACTAAAATGTAGCACAAATATGTGTGGCATTTTTCCCATTTCTACATCTTATTGCTATAATTTGTCATTATATATAACATTATACAAACCTTCTTCTTTATAGTACAATAGTTGGGTGCTTCATGCTTGTATCTTACAATGTATCATTGGTTAATGATCTTTACATTTTAATGTATATATCGAATAAAAATTTAATAAAAGAATTCGAAGCTTTGTTTATTGTATTATGCAATTTTATCTAGTACTATCAAACGTGCAACTACGATAATATGAACTTATGACATGTTTGGAAATATAAACTAAATAACATTAAAAAATGAAAAAATAAAGTTAAAACTTTATTTATTATGCATCTAGACAAATTTAAAATAACATACTAAACATCATTTTAGCTCCTTTTTTTGTGTAAATTATAAGTAATGGATCCTACAGAATATATAAATAAAAAATAAATAAAAATTATAAATCCTACATAATTTATAAATAAAAATAATATTTGAAATTCTCAAACCATTCAAAATATATTTGCACAAGGCCTATCACCAAGTAGCTATTTTGATGGGGTAAGTCAATACAATGGGTGTGGATCTCCTTGTCTCATGCACTTGATATTTCTAAGTTGGTGAAAATGTCGTCACTTCAACTAAATGATAAAAGAAACCGACTTAGGTAAAGTTAGTCATTTTGTCCATATTTCCAATTATGGCCCCACTCATCAACTTTATTTTCTCCGAAATTATTTATGGAAAAAGATAAAAACTTTACATTTATATCATTTTTTATCCTACTTGATTCAAATTTCAAAGAGGTTATTTGGGTTTTTTTTTTTTTTTTTTTTTTAAAAAAAACGCTTTGCTATGATGAATTTGAACTATTTTTACAATAAGAGTTTACGAAAAATAATAAAAAAGAATGCGAAAATTCTTGTGACTTTCTTTCCAAATGTTCATACCAAATTCATAGACATATTTGTTTTTTTCAAAATAAAGATTTTATTGGGTCGAAATCTGTGTTCTTTATTTTAGATTCTTTATTTTGAGTTCTTGATGCAAAAAAGGTATACAAATAAATGAATTAATAAAAAATGAAAAAATAATTTAATAATTTAATTAAAGATACCATAAAAGAGCATTAAATATTCATTGATTCGTGTGAAATGCCTATACCAAAAGTGAACTATAATCCAATAATTCAATAAAATAACAAAAATAAAATCTTAATTCTCAATAATTTAATAAAAGATCGTTAGACCTCTTAAATCTGCCTAACATACTATGGTATAGAGACGTTGTTCTAAATTTTATTGGTAAGACTTATAGTTCTAAAAATTTAAGCCATCCGTTCAAATTTGAATTGATTGATCAAATATTAAAATATTTACTAATATCAGGATAGAATTTGTTCTCGATCTTACGATAATCCTTAACAGCCACACAATCCCATTCCCACCCTTTGTGGGCAACATCATTTTTTAATTTTTTTTAACACAAATGTTCTTTTATTTTAAATTTATTTTACATTTAATTCGTGGGTTCATTTCCATTTCATTATCAATTGAGTCCACCTTCACTTCACAGCAATCACAAGCAACTACCAAAAAAGTAATAATGAAAGGCTGAATGATTCAATTATTATAATTAATTCATAAAAAAATCAATTTTGGGTATTCAAAATTAAAGCCTTTTGCTTTCAAAGGCAACGTGTCCCAAGTGTATGACCAGACTTTATTGAGGGGTTAGTTATAGAATAGATAAGCAGCCTAACATAAGTGATTTTTTTTCTTCTTAATTTTAAGTTATTATCTACGAAGTTTGCAGTTGACTTAAAACGAATTTTACATTTATTATGTACCCAAAATACTAGAATAATACTATGTATTATAACGGTTGATAATCAGCCATCTAGGTGATAATTACGTGATATTAATTAATACGCTATTTTGAATAGGATTCATATCTTTACATTTAATACCACTTAGTTACCATATAGAGTGCTGAGAATCAGCAGTTTTGACAGATAACATTACTCAAAGGATTATAGGTGGATAATTGTCATTAACGTTGATAAACTTGTCGCCTTCGAGACAATAAAAGAGCAGATGCCTTCCACGTGCGCATCGATTAGCAACTGATTACTATCCACTTGCCTATAAGACATTCAACGATGGAGGGTGATTGATCAATGAAGAGCAGACCGAGCTTAAATTCGATGGGTATAATAGAAGGCGATCACCAACGCCCAAAGACGGAAAGGCCGTACGTATTCCACAAGATCGTAAAGCAAACGCATCGATCCAACTAACTTCATTTTATCCAGACTAGCCAACGAGGCATCTAATGATTTCATCTCCTCTATTTGCACCGAATATCCCTGGAATCCTAGAGACACGTGTTCCACGTGATGATAACCGTCCTTGGGACATGTCATCAATGGTTGAAACATATACCTCAAAAGGTGAGGTTAGAACATTTTACACACTTAAGAGAATTTGTATTCCCATTACATGTACACTTATTTTTCTCAATGACAATTAACTCATTCTCACATTGGAGAGGAATTGGGGACAAGGCTCCCAACCTTTTCTGTGTAGGTTTTATCACTCGATTAGAAGTTTCTACGCAGAAGGCATAATTCGACTAGAATCATTTGGGCCGATCGAATACTGAACGTTCTATGGGCATACTATACGACCCCAAGGAAACTAATCTATGGGCATACTATACGATCCCAAGGAAACTAACCGGGGAGAAGCCTTGTAAATTTTGTTTCGAGTTAGAAGTCATTGTACTGGCAGAAGTGATCGTCCATACTCTTAGAATGCAGATCGAGCCTATTAACTTCAAAACACATAAATTCGAACTTGATATGCTCGAGGGGCTAGAGAAAGATCCACCACTAGAGCTATCACTTATAAAAGGAAAGAAGTCGAGTACTTCAATCTAATCTAAGGGTCAAGCCGTGAACCTTTGACCCTGGCGCACTAAGGAGTGCGACAGCTGCTGGACATAGGCCATCAAAACTTGTGCCATACTTGGAGGGGCTAGAGAAAGATCCACCACTAGAGCTATCACTTATAAAAGGAAAGAAGTCGAGTACTTCAATCTAATCTAAGGGTCAAGCCGTGAACCTTTGACCCTGGCGCACTAAGGAGTGCGACAGCTGCTGGACATAGGCCATCAAAACTTGTGCCATACTTGGAGGGCATTTATGCACTAATCATAGCAGTTGGTAAGGGATTATCTTAACTTACCTTATTTTGTACCTTACTTTTCAAGAAAGTTGTCAACTTTCGATCCCGATAAACAATCCTCATAAGTTGTATCGCAAGAATAATATAATCCCATAGTATTAATAAAAATTCAAAGCAAGTAGATGATGGGGGTGCTAAAGAAAGGCTATGATAGCTTGGACGTCCAGGTGCGCCTATTGAGTTTGACTATCGACAAATTTAAGTAAAAATATTGTTATAATTCAAGACACCCAAACCATTTCATACCCGGCTTGGCGTTGATAAAAGTTGAGAGAAAAGCTTCAAGATCAGTTAAGCACGTCTTTTAGCCTGGATAGCAATCGAGTTAATCGCATCTGTAGCAACTGAGTGAAAAGCCTCAACGACATTTGAGCATATCTCTTAAGTCTCAATATAAATTGAGAATAATCGAGTTAATCACATCAACAGCAGTTCATCATAAATCCTCGACAACATTTCAGTACATCTCATTAGCAATCGAGCTAATAATTCGGATTGCAGCTGAGTAAAATGCCTCAACAGTAAGGATGGCAAAAAAACCCGCCGCCCTGGACCCGCTCCGCCAAGTGCTGCCCCGCCCTGCCGGGTAAGAGGGACGGGTCTGGGGCAAAATTTTCTGCCCCGCGGCGGGTCCGGGCCTGACGGCGGGTCAGGGCCAGCCTCGCCCCCTCAAATTTTTTTTTAAAAATCATAAAATATAGTTGAAATTATAATTTTCATTAAAAATGGACTAAAAAAGAATCAAACTCGGGTTGAAACTTATAAACTACCAATCTTAACCACTACAGCACAATCCCAATTTTATAATTTTTTTGTTTTAATTTGTACAAATATTTAAAAAATTTGTATTTCTTTTTTTTTTTAATTATTTTTTCAGTTTAACAAAAAAAAAATTTAACCGAGATTGTTGGTGGATCAAAGGGCCGCCCCGAACCCGCTCCATTGCCATCCTACTCAACAGTAGTTGAGATTTAGAATTATCAATAAATCCAAAAGTAATAAAATAAGATTTTGTTCTTTTTGTCATTCATCTTTCTCAATATATTTGTATTAACGTATTGGTCTTCATGAATGCACGTTTTGGCTATAAAAAAAAGTGGCTAGATTGGGTTATTATACATAACTTGATATACGTATGTTAGTGTATATGGATGGGAATCAATGGAAGGTACTGATAAACAGTAATAATCATGAATGCTTGTTTTTGCCATAAATTTGGTTAGATTGAAGTATTCAATTGAAACTTGATACATTGATGACGATCAATGGATAATAAAATTTCATGATGTATTATCAACACATTTGTATACATAATTAAATAACAAAATTTTTATTTTATGCTCGTTTAGTAAAGTATTTTGTAAATTATAAATATTGGGTCCTACGAAATATGTGAATAAAAATTGAATAAAAATTATTAATCTTACAAAATATATAAATAAATATAATATTTGACCAACTTATAAATACTTATAAGAACTCCCAACTATCGTTTACTCAAAATCTTTATTTTATCTTACAATGAATGTTAATTAAAGAAAGTCCTACCAAACATCTATGAGCTGGCAAAGAATTAAAATGCCATGTTGAAGATTGGTTTTCATATAAAATAGTTATCAATCTGGGCCATAATCCATTATAAGTGAAAAGTCTATTGCCTGCTTTACAAGGTGGTTCAAGACAACTTCTTCATGCTAAAAACCAAGAATGGTTTAATCATAATTTAAATTTATTTTTCATAAATATAAATATAACTAATCGAAGTGTAGAAAATTGATTCGTGTAATCGACTTTATATTTGATCATGTTCATTTTATAATATCTAATACTTTATTTTTGAGGGACCAAATATAAAACCTTGGAGTCTATTAAGGGAAGCTAGGCCCCCCATGTCACTGCCGCCTATGCCCACAAGACACATTGGAGTGAAGCATTGTCTTGTGTGTAAAAAATAGACTCCCCAAGTCCCAACCCTTTTAAGATAAGCTATGAATATAATCATTCAAATGGACACTACATAAGGACTAGACAATATGTACAAATGTTGAGTGATTATTAGTTGGATATTTCTTATTGTATTTGAAATACGATTCAGAGAAAAACTCACAGTTTTGCACAAGGACAAACTACTAATTCAGTAATAGAGTGATAATTACATCTCGTGCCTCAATGATGCATCATGCACCGAAGCCAGGAACCTTACAAATAAGGTTCCAATTTTCTCTTTTTTGTGTGGGGTTGTGGGGGGTGGAGGGATCTGAATGCTTGTTTAACCCGAAAGTATTTGAAATTCATGATAAAAATAACATATTTGAGAGTGCATATAAATATTTATAAGTTGGTTACATATTATTTTATCTATTTTATCTACACATTACGTAGAATTCACTGCTTATAATCTATAAAAAAAAATTTATCAAGCAAGCACTTATTTGAGTTAATTGACCATGGGCGCTTATTATAAATGTATTAATTAGAATCCTACCATTATGAAGCTAATTTCAATCTGCCACTTGTCCAAACATTGGGGCAGCCCATTTCATATCTAGTCTCATGGAAATGGATTTCTCACTAACTAATTCCATTTGCATCCTTTTATGGGTTTTATCTAGAGGGTCAAAGCCAATCCAGTTAAGCAGAATACGTGAACAAAACAACAAAAATGAAGACCAATACTATTTTTCATTCTTCCAAACTCAGATAATTAAGAAGTTTTTTCTACAGTTCATAACTTCATAGTAGGATTATAACGAAGTTTTCGATCAAAACTTATGTCATATGTAACTTCTCAGTTTCTTACTAGGGCATTTAAACACTTCTACTATCCAACTCAATAGCATCTACCCGTCCCCCATTCCCGTCACCATCAGAAATGGCATTTCTGCAGTCCTCCTCGTACCTGCTTACATTTTCAGACATAGAGTCGTCCCCATTGCCCACATGAACATCTTGATCCCCAAAAGATTCAACTATAGAGTTTTCATCTTCTTCTCCAGCTTGATAGAATCCTCCATCAGCACCATGCCATTCATCATCATCACTATCTATTGCCAACAGGTTAGATCTGTTTTGCAAAGCCCGTCTCCGGAGCATGAAGACATTGAAATAATAGCTGACAATTTCCTTCTTCATTCGGGTCGGGAATCCTGCAGAAAGGTGTTTCCAAAATTTTTTACCAAGCACCACTGGATTAGAATAAATGACCTGATGAAAAATGTGTTCATCTTCTTCAGTCCAGTTGGATGCCACCTCCTCTCCCATATCGAAAAATCCCAACTCTCCAAAATTCTCATCTCCAATTGTCTCTCTTAATTTTTCTCGTGCTTCCTTTACATGTTGCTGTACACATTTAATGGAACCCACGTCCAGGCAGGTACAGTCTACTTGGCCATGTACTTCTTTGACCCCAACAAACTTTAAATTGGGCATTGGGATGACACAAGTTCCCATCAGTTTTTCTTCACTGTCACTGTCAACAAAGTAGTCAGGACTTAAAGTGTCTTTCCTGGTAGCGTTCGGATCCCATTGTGGAACTTCGGCTTGATGATCTGGTCCAACAGGAACTTCTTTCCTTGGAGAACAATTCAACAAAAATGTATATGGATCCTCAAACTGAACTGGGAGTCTTCTTGGAACACTAAAGTCGAAATACCCTTGAAAATGAGACCAGGGAAACGTGTCCTCCAATGCAGAATCTTCGTCAATACTGCTGTTTGCGACCCACGATAAGGGTGCACTCATCTCTAACTCCTTGTCCATCTCCAACTCCTTGTCAGCCATATTGGAGCAACTATTGATGTCAGCATTTCCATGCTTCTCATCAAATAGGTAATTACACAAGTTGCTCTCAGCTTCACCTATGACACAATATATTTTTTAAGAAAGCAATAAGAGGTCAAATATTGTGTGACTTGACATCATGCCATACTGGAAAATGCCTATAGCTTGTTTGGTTATGCTCAAATTATAATTTAAGTTGGTCAAAGTGGTCAAATATATTTTGCATTCACACATTTCGTAAGATCCACACTTACTAACCACTTATTATCCACACATTTCATAAGACCCACATCTTTTATAAGCACTTAAAAAATAATTTCAGCATTACCAAACAAGTTAATTTGATACAAATATAAGTTGACATCGTGCCATACTGGAAAATGCTTAATTTGATACAGATAAACTTCATTGGAGACGAGCAAAGTCACTAATTATACATGTCAAAAGAAACAATATCATAGTCGAACACCTGCTTATTTTCTCCATGTATTAATCAAAAGCAAAATATCATCAACAAGCTTCTCAATAGAGATGCCTTACTTGATAAACATCATATTGGATAGAAATATATCAGTGCATGCAGAAAGCAACTGGCATATTTTACCTACAAAATCAGATTTTGGAGAAGTTGTACGAGAAGGAAAATCCTCAATATATGAATTCAAATTTTTATTATAAACAAGCTGTTTAGCTTGCTTGAAAGAAAGCTCTGGAAAGTCATCCTCTTGAAAAGGCCGTTTGGCTCCCATCTTTTCTACTGCAGGACAAGAGAGTAACAATGTAAATTACAATATTTTAAGAGGAAAATATGACCTGTAACCATCATAATTATTAATTAACGCATCAAAAGATCTAGTATCAGATGCAAGAACAGAAAAGGTTTAGAAAAATCTCCATACTCCATAGAGACATAATGAATGTCTGATGCTGCTGTGTATACTCTTTAAAGTTTCAAATCTGCCATTTGATAAAAGGAAAGATATTGAAGAGAACAAAGAAACAAACAAATAAAAATACAAGCACTGACAAGTATGTGATAAAATCACGATGTTAAAACACAAGCGTAGAAAGTTATTCTATACATTCATATTTGTAAACACATGCAGCAAGTTATGTTATAACATGTTAATCATATGAGGGAAAAGAAGGAAAGAACTTTAAAGCTGGCATCAGTATTATAAGAAGGCGTGCATGCAATGCAAGTGCCCTTTCCAAAAATTGGCACTATGCTTCAATATAGGCAAGCAGAATGCTATCCAAAACCTGACGCTACACTCCAACTGAACCACTACCCCAAAACCCACATGATCAAAATAAATGTTACAAGAAAACAAAAAATTTATTTGTCGTTATGTGGTAATGCTAAAAAGATGCTATTGCTTAGAACTGAGATTCCATCAAAAATTAATTAAAGACAGCACTGCTAATTACCACAGTATCAGCAATAAAATGCAAGGCACTGAAAATAGCCTCAACTTAAGAAGCCCATTCTTCATAATCATTATGAGTTATGAAGTTCATATTTATTTATGAGCTAATATAAAAACAAATTCTTAATTTCCACAGAAATGCATTTTATATTATTTTTTTCAAAATCATAAGTAGTTATTGCTAACGTCAGCTAGAAGCAAAAATTTACAGTATACTGGTTTTTACTTTTTATTGGAAATGATGCAATTTCCTATGCATTAGAGAACAATCCATGATAAATAAAGGTTATGTATTATTAAAGAAAGAATTTAAAATCAGAAAAAATATCTTCCCAAAAAAATAAAAAACAGAGAATGAAACTACATTTTGTTTTCCTTTTTCGAAAAATAATTTATGCACAAAAAGAATTGACGTCAAACCCAACCAAAACTCTTGAAGTACAAATCGATTGACAGCTCAAAATAACCAACAAATAAAATTAAAAATTAAAAACAGTGCTAACAGAAAATCCCCAATATTATTAAAAAAATAAAAATAAATAAAAAAACCTAACCCTAGATTCACATATTCCTTACAAATTACAATACAGAGCACGAAAAAACGCAATTCAGAAAGAGACGTACCCGAACCCCAAGTCAATTTAGAGATCTGATGAACCCTAAGATGAATTCTCGAAATCGAAACCCTAGGTTTCAGAAAGGCTGCAAGCAAACTTACAAATTCTAACTATTACAAGAGGGGAAAGACAACCCACAAGAAAACGATAGCAAAAATCCAAAAATAATTACAGATTTGAAGGCTGTATTTACAGATCGGAGGATCGAAAGCGAAAACCTAAAACTTAGTAGATTCAACGGCTGGGAACAAAAATTGAGTCAATTGAAATAGAAAAAATCCAAATTGGACAAAGAGAAGGTACAATTAAAGATTTCGAAGGGGATTTTCAAGAAATTTGGAGATTAGATCGTGCATAGAGAATCGAATGAGAATTGGGGAAAAGTTTCGTACTGTTGGGTTGTTTTGTAGGCCGACGAGGATCCGAATAGAATACCGCCACGTGTGGATGGTGGACCCGATTAAAGACCTTCGTGTGTACACGTGTCATAAGCTAATTAATAGGTTAGTATACAAAACGGGTTCTGGTTGACTTTTTTTAGTGAGCTAATATTGGTGTGCGGCAATAACGAATTTAACTCAGAATGCTAGAGTGCAAAAAATAAAAAACTAGGACTGCTCCACTCACTAGCATTTCCACCAAGAAACCATGCTCATGCAAACCCTAAATTTGTCGATGCTTAAATGATTGAAATATCTTTTATGGCGCGTTAAAGTCTCTTCCAAAAAAAAAAAAAAAAAAAAACATAGGAATCATCATCTTTTGGAAAGAAAAATAGTCATTATATCATCTGCTCAAAAATTATAGGATATAGTGACAAAGTGAATTTAGTAATTTTGAAATCATATCAACGTTGGTTTCTAGAGATTTCTTTATTTCTTTTTCGAAGTCGACCTTATAGGTACCTATCAACGATCTGACCAATGAGAAGTCCATGTTTGTCGATTTTTATGTTAATTCCTTCTCCACTTGTTGTAGTGCAACTCCTTACTAGGGCATCGTGTGTTTATTTTTATATATGGAGTTGACAACTAGCTTTATAGGATTCGTATGGATCGGGTTGGGTCATGGAACTGATGCTTACCATT
Organism: Forsythia viridissima; assembly: GCA_030279155.1. Lineage (NCBI taxonomy): Eukaryota > Viridiplantae > Streptophyta > Magnoliopsida > Lamiales > Oleaceae > Forsythia > Forsythia viridissima. Next base: position 44,264,622 of record CM059041.1, on the reverse strand, counting down.
TGTGTATCCAATTTTGTTCTTGTACAATCTATCTGTGAGTGAAGTCGTTGAGCCATAAATGATATGAGCTTTCAGGACGGCTCGAATTCAAGTTGAGTCAATTAAAGAAAAAAAATTTCAAATCCCTTGGCCTTGAATATTTAGATAATATGATTTGATACAATATTAGAATATAGAAATATCTTGATTTCAAATTTTATCAGCATTAATTTATATAGTTTCCATGGATTATGCTTTTATTAAGAAACAAATCTGAATTGTGCGTGATGATGAGACGTATTAAAACTATATATATGACCATGTTTGGCTAACCTTAAAAGTTAGTCAAACTTACTTTTAAGTAAAAATAAATAAATAAAATCCAACGATGTTTGGATATGTCAACTTTTTTCTTTCTTGTAAGTTTAAAAAAAAAAGTTGCTTATTTTGACACTAATATAAGGATTGTTTTCAAAATGCAAAACCATTTTGTATAGCAAATTCAAGGATTCTGTTCTTAAACACACACAAAGAATGAATGTGTTTTGTTGTATGTGTCGTGTGATACAGTAATTTTATCTAATGAGACAAGAAAATCTTGAACCACTTGACAGAATCCTTTGCATATCTCTTCAGCTTGTCATTATAATCAACATAGTATAGACCAAATCTGGAGCTAAATCCAGCTGCCCATTCCCAATTATCCAAAAGGGACCATACAAAATACCCTTTCACATTGCAACCATCTTCTCTGCATTTTGAGCAATGTCAAACTAATTAGGATAAAGTATCATTTGATTTAACAAATGAACAGACAAAAGAGACAAGAAAATGTACTTTGGGACTTCTTTTTACTTTTCGGTTTTTTTAAGGTTATAAAAGTTTGAGATAAGTTGTGTGGAATAGTTTTGAGACATGCTGTGTTTAAAGGGATTGAGTAAGGTAGCGGAAATGAGGATGTTAAAGATGGATTTGTGGTCATACTAGAATGAATAAGATAAGAAATGAAGGTGTTAAAGATGGATTTGTGGTCATACTGGATAGTCCAGTGGATCTAGAAACAAATTGAATGGAATGGCAAAAAAGGGTTTATCTAACAGACTTCAAATTTATCGTTGTCAATTAGATTGAATATTAAGACTAATCAAAATCAAATAATTTGCTGGAACTTACACAATAGCAGCCAACAAGTTTGTGAGATAATCATTATGGTATTTGATCCTCTCAGTGTCCTTAAGAGCATTCTTAATGGAAACAAATGGACTATTTCCATCATCCATTCCTGTTAAAAAATCAACAAAAAAAGAAAAATGAATGCTCTGATGACACTCAATTTGCATAGTATGAAGGTGAAGAACAAAACTTGAAGAAAGAAGAAAAATTATCTCTAAAGTTTACCCCCTTTTTTTCTCCAAAAATTTCAATTGTCAAAGAAAACTTTATATTGTTACCATTTTCAGTGATTATGATAAGAGGGTTCCCATACTTTTCCCTGATGTAATTCATTAAGCTTCTTATCCCATGAGGTACAATGTACAACCATATGGAATGTGCCTGCAATTTATAACAATCAAGCAGAATGATACGTTTTATGATATAATACAGCTTCTAGAAAAACGTAATATATATTCGATTTTCTTGAGTGCATACCCTGTCAGCTATAGGCTTTCCGTCTTTGAACGCTGCAAATAATAAGAATTCAGGAAGTTAGACGAACTTAAGCAACTAGCACATGTAAAAAGACATAATGAATTGCAGAAAAGTACTTTTTTTCTAATGAGTTTTGATTAATCCGAGTTCAAAATTATCCAAACAAAAGAAATTTTAGAGAGGCATTGTTAAGTACATACGGAGAGTAAAAGCGCCAGAGTCTGCAAGGGAGTCGTTCAGCAGAGCACCGATTAAGTTGGTATTGTTCACATTAGCATACCACGTAGTGTAGTGATTTATGCCAATGAAATCGAAGGAGCCCTTCAACTTGGAGGATTCGGCCTGAGAAAATCTAGGCAATCGACTTCCTACTCTTGTTTTCATCGAGTTTGGATAGTCCCCCAGGATTAGAGGTTCCATAAACCTTAATTGGAGCACAGACATTCTACTATCAGTATAAACATGCTATGAAGGTTCATAATTTTAGGCGCAAAAACGCTTAGTTTGAGATCCTATTTATCACGAAAGGAAACAGGCACAAGTAAAATCCTTTACCAGCCCAAATTAAAATCTATTGCTCTTTGTGTGGCTTCAATGTCATCTGAGTGGTTCGTTTTTGGTTCATACCAGAATGAATCTAGTGATATTCCAATTGATCCCCGCTGCGTTGGCTGGAACAAGAAAAGGTCAAAATAATCTACTTGAACGATAAGTAATTATATATTTTTAACATGTTATTTCACTTATTATGTTTACCTGGTACTTTTTCTTATAAATGTCCACTGCTGCAGCGTGTGAAAGAAGCACGTTGTGGCCAACAATATAAGGCTCAGTTGCAGAATTTCCAGCCCTGCAAAATAAGCGAAGAAGAATGGAACAACGCCCCGGTGCCTGAAGCCCCACATCATACCCTTGTGTAGCGAAAGTATGGGGCTCGTTGAATGTAATCCAATACTTTACTCTGTCCCCAAATTCCTTGAAACATGTTTCGGCATATATTGCATAGTCTTTTCTGTTAAAAGAATAAAATCAAGTTCCCCATTTTTGCTTAATTCTTCGATATTAGTAATCACGAAACAAAAAGTACATATCAAGTTAGTAAAAAGATTATAGACTTACATGCTTTGCGGATCAAGCCATCCAGTGTATCTGTCTTGCAAACTTTGAGGAAGGTCCCAATGGTAGATAGTCACATAAGGTTCTATGCCTGAAGACAAAGAATATCAGGTTACAGTCGATTTTTTTGGAAAAGCAAAATTTTGTGCCTCGTGATCTAATAAATATAATACAACATAGAAACATTACCGTTGGCTAGTAAAGCATTGATAAGATTATTGTAATGAACAATTCCAGCTTGATTGATTTCCCCGGTGCCATCTGATAACAGAAACACATAACATGAACTCCCAGCTCGTGTTTTGCAGTGAGATTGTGCTCAAAAATTACTCAGAAGACGCTTGAAGCATTCTATTTATTATTTCTCTTGGAAGTAGGGATTATGACACGTGTTTGGTAACGAGGATTGGATAGTACGTGACAGTATTACAGAAGAAAAAGAAGTTAAATATTCAATTTAAGCACTGTGTAGGAATGCACTTAGAGGTGTTAGTACAAATAAGTGCAAGAATTCGAGTGTAATTACAAACATCCTGTTTTCTTTTTCCTTCTGAGAAAAAGCAAGGACGAGCATCAGCAAACAAGCCAATTTAACACGATGGATGGTAAAAGAAGTCCTTTTTCGCGAGAAGCTTACTGGGGAAAATCCTGGACCAAGAAATTGAAAACCTGTAGGCATCCATTCCCATGTCTTTCATAAGCTGTATATCTCCCTGCATTAAGACAAACATAATAGTTGTGTGCTGAGTGATTGTTTAGTACAGTACTCAACACGACTTGACAATATAATGAACAAAATAAAAATCTTAATACTCTCCAGTTCTATTTAAGTTTTCCTACCAAACATGCCATGAATGATTTCGATCAGAAATTGTTTATTAAACAAGATTAGACAACTTACAGGGTAAAGGTGATACTGATCTACGGCTACATCAGCATTGCTAAAATCAATTACCTTACCTGTGAAAAAAGTCGATATTATACTCCTATATGATAATGAGGACATCTGCATATCTCGAAAGACAATTCTGGACAGCATTGGACATAATCAAGGACGAAAAAAAAGTTTAAATTTTGATCAGTCGTGTACAGAATTGTCAAAACTTTTACCGAAGGAATGTGCAAATTTGTCCCAGATTGTTGAACCTCTTCCATCCACTTTGACAGCTCCTTCATGCTGCAAAGTTGCATTGTTAATTAAATAACATTTAGAGACAGCAAATGGCCTTTACTCACTGGCAATTTTCATAGTCTTCACTAGAGTGTGAGCAGTAGCATATAAGCATGTGTGATATATCGACTAAACCACCTCATTGAAAGCTTAAACTCTTAGACAACGAACAAGTTTTATATTTCAACACACCCTCACACATGAAGGCTAACTTCATTTTCTATAAAAGGTCTCATAGGTGCACATTCATCTAATTAAACCTTAAGCTATTAGAGGAAAACACATTAAATTATCTATATTTTGTATTCAACGCCCCCGCCCCCAAAAAAAGTATTCATTGATCAGAATAGCGAAAAAGAATTTAAGTAGTAGACCACAAATTTTACCCTAAAGTTGTTTTTATCAATGTTTTAAAAACCAACCCAAGCATCGACCTGAAAAGGAGAAAGGTCAAGGGTCACGAGGTGATTTTTTAAAAATTCAAAAAATATATAAACAAATTTAAAAATGAAAAACAAGTTTTTGAAAATCACAAAAACTGCTCAAAAGTAAATTATTTTTCATTCTTTTGATCAATTTCGAGGATGGAGGGAGATGAATTTCAATGACTAGTTAGAATTAATTATGGAAAGAAATGCTTTTTAAAAACGGTGAACTGGGAACGGTTCAACGGGTTCCTCAAAACCGGGCGGGTCAACGGGTTTTTGGACGAATTTTTAAATAGAGATATTTTTTGCATAACCAGCCCGATTTTGAATCTGGTTCTAATTTTACTTGTTGAACCGGCTGGGCCGGGCCGATTCTAATAACACTGGTTTTTATTGTTGTTGTATAGATAAGTAAAGACAAATAGATTATGCTCGATTTCTCTCCATTCGAGTGCACTTTTGTTTCAAGATCCCTAAATCACTTAGGGTATAATCTAATAAATCATCTAGGACTAATCATGGCAAAAAACCTTAACAAATTTGCAACAAATAAATTAGAGGAGTAATCATGGAAAAATTTCAAAGATATGGGGTTTGTTTCAGAAAATGTAGAAGGGTAATTAAGCAAATTCCCCTCAATGTTTCCTGAAGGTTCTCGCGTTCAAAAGCCAGTAACATGTCCCCCGCCATGATCTAACGGATTCTCTTTCGAAATGTCAAAAATACCCTTCTATACTTACAAATCATTAACAAAAAAATCACCATCTAAACAAATTAACATTTATTGCAAATGAATCCCTACTTAATTGTACTTTCTTACTTTTTTTTATGTTTTTGTTTTTGTTTTTTTTTTTTACCGATATCCCAATTATTATTTCCACTAAAATTGAATAGATAAATAGATAAATTATTTTTTGCATGCTTATATTTTAATATTTTATGCAAAAACGTATATTAACGAATTACGTGTTTAAGGCAATGTTCTAAAAAGAATAAAACATAGTTAGGCATCGAAACCGAGCTTCAAGCTTTCGAGTCTAGACGAGGCAAAGTGACACAAGGATTAAGCGAGGGAGATGTGTGAGGCGTGGCTAGGCGTGGAGGCCAAGCTTCACGCCTTCCGCGAAGCTTAGACAGACTTTCTAAAACAGTGGTTTAAGATTACATATTGTCGTGTTCAATTCTATCCAGCTCGATCTAGAAAAAGATGTCCGAGTATTAAAAAAAATTCCAAATTGATCTGTAAAGAAAAAAAACATTATAAATGACAGCAAAAAAAGACAATCCAAAATCCAAAGCGGAAAAGAGAAAGTGACATTATAAATTCTTGGAAAACCTTAAAGTGATAACACACATACACACGTGTGCGTGCGTGCGTGCGTGCGTGTGACTGTGTGTATGTATATGTATGTAATAACTAATATGCGGTGCATGTTAAAACAGAAATGGAGTTTGAGATAGAATTATAAACCTGATAAGCAGAAGATGCCGTCCCAAAAACAAAACCCTTTGGAAAATTTCGTCTACTAATGTTTTGTGCACAGCATATTTGGATCACAACAAATGCGAATATCAAACCTATCTTTTTTCTCCCCACCATTTTATTCAGTTGATGATATATATATATATATATATATAGAGAGAGAGAGAGAGAGAGAGATTATATATAAGATTGTTTACAAGAAAAGTGATGGTGCAAATTGTTGGTGGTTGAGTGAAGCTACAATGGTGGAATACTTAGTGTGTGTGTGTGTGTAAAGACAGAGAAAAGGAAAAATAATAAACGCCGTCGTGGTGGTGGTTGTGTGTGTGTGTGTGTGTGTGTATATATATAGAGAGAGAGAGACAAAAAAGCATATATGTATATGGTTTCTCCATTCTCGGCTATAACAAAACGAATTGTTCTCACTTGTAGTCTTCCCACTTGCTGCCTCATTTTGTCTCTCCCAAATCTTCTTCCACTTCACAGGTCCAAATTACTTTGCGTTCAGATTTGGATTAAAAAGTTTTAGTAGATTTTGACCGTAATTAAAAATTTGTAAATTCTACGAAATGCATAATTACTTTCGACCGCAACTTTTTAAGCTACTAACCAAACGGACGTTAAAAATATAAGTTAATGCTTTGTTCAGTTAAGTTGATCTAGAAACCTTTTTTTAAAAAAAAAACTAGTTTATCATCCGTGCAATGCACGTTACTTATTTTTTATAATAGTGATTTTAAAATATTGTAAGAATATATTATTTGTTTATTACATTCAAATAAAAAAAAATATCATATAAATAACATTTGATTAGTGATTGATATTGGAAAAATAAAAAAATAATATAGCTAATCCAGATTTTGAAACACTTCTTTGAAAACCACGTTTGTGGTAGAATTGAGGCGAGCATTGAATCGTATGAATTTAATTTTAAAATTATCATATCTAGTTTATTAGTTTAATCGACTTATTATTTTTAATCAATAAATCAGATCATTTGATAATATAACACAATTATATATTTTCCGTGTATTGATGTTTTTTTTTTTTAAACTGCAACCTATTTAAACCCACTGTGGAAAGCATAAGAAATTTGTAGGGAAAATAAATCTATTTTTGGAAAACAATTGTATTATTGCCAATAGTTCTCGTGCATTGATGTTTCATTTTTTAAAAAACATAACTTATTTAAATTCCTCAACCGGTATAAATTAAAAAATCTGAAAAGTTGTTGCATTTATAATATATAATATTAAATGTTACAATTCGTTTTTTGCAAGAAAATAGGAAATATATAATTAAACAATCAATGTGTGAAACCAATTAAAGAATCTGAAAAGTTTTTGTATTTATCATATATAATATTAAATGTTACACTGTGTTTTTTGCAAGAAAAAAAAACAAAATAAACAATCAATGTGTGAAACAAATTTAAGAAAACAAACTCATATGCAGTATTTATAGCGGAACTTACCAAATTAACGTGTAAAATCAATTAAGAAAACAAACTCTTATGCAGCATCTATAGCATAACTTACCAAATCTGGAAAGAAAAAATGACGGAAAAATGTGTGTGTGAAATTTTTTACGGTTATCCTATTATAATATATATAAATGGTCTTTACGAGCAAGAAAAATATAACTTTGAAATTGATATTTAACAAAATAAGTAACTGAATTAGTAAATTTAACTTATTTTTAAGTAAAAACGTCTTTCTCATAATTTATTATCAAATATATATTGTTGAAGACAAAATATAAAAAAAAATCTTTTACTCTCTAATATTTTAAATTTGTAAATAAAATAATGCAATATGAAAAAATGAATTCAATTTGCACATGAATTAAATAAAAAGTATTAATTAATTAATTAATGGTCTTTCTAACATATTTTGTTTTAGTTAAGGATACAAATATCCACTGCTAATCACTTGAAAATTATCCTAATGTGTTTGGTTAAGTAAGATATGTACTAAGCATTTGTTTGGTTTTATTTAAAAATATTGATAAAAATTTAGTTAAAGTCATCAATTAATTTTAATCACACATTATATTAATTTATAATTTTTATCAAAATCTGTTAAAATACTAATTTTTAATGAAACCAAACAGGGACTAACTAAATAAGTGGCAAATTACTAATAATTCAAAAGTTATTCGTGTGAACAGATGAAATGAAATTTGGTGGAGCCAACGCGGGGATTCCAATATAATCACATGTTATGCTTTTGATTGAGGGTCCCTTTTGCCAGGCAATGAATGTTATTTCTCAATTGATTGATTTTCCTTTCGATCTATAGTGATTTTATATCTAACTTTTTTCAATTTGTATCTTTTGTTATATTTTTTGAACAAAATGATTCGACTGATATGACTTAATATGAGATCGATAAAATTGATATTCGCGTATGAACAAAAGTTTGCTTTTATATCCAACTTTTTTCAATATGTATCTTTTGTTATATTTTTTGAACAAAATGATTCGACCGATATGACTTAATATGAGATCGATAAAATTGATATTCGCATATGAACAAAAGCTTGCTTTTATATTTAACTTTTTTCGATCTGTATCTTTTGTTATATTTTTTGAACAAAATGATTCGACTGATATGACTTAATATGAGATCGATAAAATTGATATTTGCATATGAACAAAAGCTTGCTTTTATATCTAACTTTTTTCGATCTGTATCTTTTGTTATATTTTTTGAACAAATTGATTCGACCGATATGACTTAATATGAGATCGATAAAATTGATATTCGCATATGAACAAAAGTTTGCTTTTATATCCAACTTTTTTCAATATGTATCTTTTGTTATATTTTTTGAATAAAATGATTCGACCGATATGACTTAATATGAGATCAATAAAATTGATATTTGCATATGAACAAAAGCTTGCTTTTATATCTAACTTTTTTCGATTTGTATCTTTTGTTATATTTTTTGAACAAATTGATTCGACCGATATGACTTAATATGAGATCGATAAAATTGATATTCGCATATGAACAAAAGTTTGCTTTTATATCCAACTTTTTTCAATATGTATCTTTTGTTATATTTTTTGAACAAAATGATTCGACCGATATGACTTAATATGAGATCGATAAAATTGATATTTGCATATGAACAAAAGCTTGCTTTTATATCTAACTTTTTTCGATCTGTATCTTTTGTTATATTTTTTGAACAAATTGATTCGACCGATATGACTTAATATGAGATCGATAAAATTGATATTCGCATATGAACAAAAGTTTGCTTTTATATCTAACTTTTTTCAATCTGTATCTTTTGTTATATTTTTTGAACAAAATGATTCGACTGATATGACTTAATATGAAATCGATAAAATTGATATTCGCATATGAACAAAAGTTTGCTAATCGGAAGTTATGTGTCAAGCATACATCATTTCTCCCATCAAATTTATGGGGGATAGAATCGTATTAATTCTTAAATTTAGTTAGGTAGCAAGCAATTATTGAGGTTTTAAAAATATTTAAATAATTTTTCATTAATTTGATTTATAGAAAACATATTGTACCAACGTTTTCAAATCAAATAAAATTACATATATTTATATTATAACATAAGACGAGCATTCATTAATAACAAGATTCGTTCAACTTGAGGATTTGGCAAACAATGCTTAAGAGCAAGTTTTGTGATCTTTCCTTTGGGGTTACATTATTCTTAACTAACAATTTTGTACACGTTCTGTCTTCTTAACCTCCTAACAAAGTTCATTTTAAGCTTCAAAGCAAAATTATCCTATATATCTCGAGTCGATCTAGTTTGTTTGTTAATCCAATTTTCACGAGATTAGTTTTGTTCATTCATATGGTTGAATTTATAACTTTTCTTCAATCTTGATTATTAAGACTTGGGTTCCATCTTAAAATGTCAACTTAGTTAGGAGGAGTAGCTTAAGCACTTATATACTCGTTTGAGAACACTAATATTAGAATTTGAGTGCTCGCTTGAGTTTTAGACGGACCGAATTGTTCGTTAGAATTTAATAGGTTCTAAAACTTGATTTTCATCTTAAAATGTCAATATTGTTAGGAGTAGTAGTCCAAATCCTTATATGTTAGTTATAATTTTAATATTTAATTGATATGAAAATTCTCTCTTAACAAAATAGACTTTGAAATTTCGAAAAGTGAATATTTTCTTTTGTCGGCTTACACAACATGGCAACTTAATTCGAACGTGCACAAATAACGCGTGGGCAATTGCACCCATACTTCAGTTGGAAATTTCTATCAACTTCTTTTGTGGATTAGCTCGTTGGAACATCTTTTTAGAATTCGTTACCAATTTGGGATCGTTTCGGTTATGTATGCGTGATTCCATTGCTAAGCAACGATAATACATACATGTTATACATAAGCATTAAAATTTAACAAGAAATTATGATACGAGTCAAAGTTATTTTCGGTAAGTACCACTACAAGATTGTGATAGAGTTTGAAGAAGTAATCAAACCTATTAAAATCGAGCAAACTAGCTTTTGTTGAGTTGAAATCAAATCATCGTTTAAATAATTTCATCAACATACATCAATTCATATTTATATTGCCAATATATATAAGTTTAAAGATAAGTTCAAAATTTTCGAGCTAGTTTAGTCTGAACGAATTTTCATATGACTAAACTCAAGTGGATTTCAAAATTCTATTTACGACCCTCAATTATTTATCTCGATCTTGTATAGGTGGAATAGTTACATATATCTATCAATAATCATTTTTTATTTTTATTTTGAAAACGCCATCTTTGTTTTTATGAGCACGTATCCACAATTTAAATTGACATCAATTATTCTTTCACAATCGTCAAGATTTTGACTTGTCACAACTTCACAAGTGCGTGCAAGGTTGACAAGAGTGTGTGAAACATCCAATGCTAATAATTGCAATAAAATATTATGGTGATAGTGCCAATAATTTCAAATAATTACAAAACAATATAAGCTCCCTTCAAAAAGGAAAATAAGAAACAATATAAGTTTGTTTAAGAAGGATTCAAGGACGTCCTTGACCAAGAGAATCCAACGATTGACGTCACCATTGTCGCAGGCTATCTGGTGCTGGAAAGCTTATTGTATATTAATTTTAAAATTTATTGCTCTTACTTATTATTGTTAACGTCGATTTCGTATATAATTTACAAAAATATTTATTAAATATATACTTAAGCAACTCGAGTCTAGACTAGTGATTGTTACGAGATAAATTTCATATCGATCATAAACCAAAATATTAACCATTATATAAGTGTTTGAGTTACTCCTCTTAATAAAGTTACATTTTAAAATGGAACATCAAGTCTTAAATCAAAAATTATCAAGTTCAAACGAGCAATTTGGTGTGTCTAAAGCTCAAACGAGCATAGTTTTTAGACCCGATCTAAGTACTGACCCGGATGAAGATGTGGGTCCTCGGTTAATGATTCAACTGCTAACCCGGTAGTTGAACCGACGGGTCAACTTTTGTAAAAAATAATTAAATTATAAAATAATGACATTTATTATCATTTATTATATTAATCCTACACGATTTTTTAAAATCTACTACAAAACTCAATGTAATGAAAAATTTTCAAGATGAAGTTTAAAAAATTATGTTAAAAAAATAATTAGCAATGAAAAAAACCATTAAAAAAAGTGAAAGATAAAGTTTAAAGTGGTAAGGGACTATTCAAATCTTAAATAAAATTTAAAAAATTTTAATTAGCAATGATATGTCGGGTTATTGGGTTTGGGTCATCGATTTTCTCCCAAGTCGATTGTAGATATGTCTAACAGAGCAATCTGGATCGAATAGTTGGCCGAGTCACGGATTTTTGGTTTAACCACTGGGTCGGATCGGGTTTTAAAACAATGCAAAACGGGCATTCGGATTCCTGTGTTAAAAAACAAGCCACCCATCTTGCGAAGTATGTTAAAAGATAAATTCCACATAAGTTATAACTTTTTAATAAAATTGACATTTTTAAGATGATATTCCATGTTTATGAGCAAATAATATATTGGATGCCCAATGTTGGAAGAGAATAGTGGTAATATTGAATGAATATGTGGAGGATATTGGAGTATTATATACATGATCTAGTTTACACAAATGAACGTTTAGATTTTACTTATATAATTTGGTTTCTCGTGACTATTTGATAGTTTGAGATCAATGGAATTGATAAAATATATACATGGCTACATGCAAGTATATAATATATATATATTAATATATTGTGTATATTGTAGAAGAGTTATGTTTATTTGCCAAAAATTGTGCGGTTGAATGAAACATCAAGTCTATTCCAAGGGACATTACATTTTATTAGGAGCATCTATAACAATTTATCTATATTTAAAAAGTATTTTTAGCATTTTAAAAGACATCTATAAATTTAAAGAACAAATTTTTTAAAACATTATAGCAGCCTCTTTATCTCCATGCTCTTCATTTTACTTCTTCTACGAAACATTTGTTGGAAATGGTGTTTAATTAAGTTGGTTTTGACCAACTTTGACCAAATAATTGATTGGGTTCCGTTAACCATTTGATGTGGAACCTTGGTTTAGCACGATCTACTCTGCAAGTAGATGTTTATTGTATATTTAGTTGTGCAAAACCATTTCCGAGTGAATAAGAAATTATAGCCAAAAGTGGGCATATTAAACTTGGAATATAAAAAGTAAATTGGAGAAAAAGTGGGAACTTCGTCCCACATCAGAAGATGAATAGTATTTTTATCTATTCATATAACTCAAGATTGGAATTGGGTTTGGACCCCAAGGGGTACCACAAGTATTTGGAAGGGGAAAGACCTAGACCCTATTGGGTTCAGTCCAAAGCCCACATGCGCGCGCCGCCTGCTGGGTCGGGCTTGGGCTCGGGGGTCGCCTAATATAAACTTTTTGAGACAAATAAATTAAATAATTATTTATGTTATTTAATTATCTTTCCAATAAATTGCAACACGTGTCTTGAAGTTTTCAGATTTGGCTCAAAAGACACATCAATTGCATCCGTCCTTGCATAAGAAAGAGAGTTCTAAACCTTTTCTAGTTCGCTGTTTCTCGCGGTCTGAAGTGATACTATCGTTGAGAATGGATCCTTGTATTTTGGGAAACGTTTGCCATCCAACCGTGAGTGCGGAGCAATTTCGTCTTAAGGACAAAGAGTTTACCTCTTGCCTCAATCCACCGTTTCTGTCATTTTAATTTCTGTACTTTTGTTCAAGTAAGTTATTTAATGTGTGTTAATTTCAGAATATAATTTGCATTAAGTTATCCAACAATCTTAAGACGAAATCTTGTTATATATATATATATTTATATTCTGAAACGTAGTTTACAGTGTGCATTACATAAATATAATAAAGATTTTTTCTGTGTGATCTGTTGTTATTTGAAACACTGTGCATTAAAATTTAACGAATTTGTTAGTTGTTCTGAAACAGTGTGCATTCTGCAATACCTTAAAAATTGGAATTTATTGCATTATATGTATAATTTATTTGTCATTTCAGAATTGAGTGCATTCACTGTAATTAATTTACAATTCATTGCTCTGTCATTTGCCATCTAATCTTTTGCCAATTTTAAAGTCTGCAAATTAAAACTCGTGTTAACATTTAATTGCAATCACATTCAAAGTCTCTGTTAACAATTTAATTGCATTTTCTGAATCGAAACAGTGCATTAATTATTGGTTATTTTGGAACAGTGTGCATTAATTTGAATCAGTGTTCATAATTAAGTCTGAAACAGTGTGCAGTGCGCATTAATTTAAAATCTTTATTTGCCTACTTTGTCATTTAGTATTCTGTTTCAAGTACTATTGTTCTTAATACTTAATCATATACTTAATTCTGAATTGTGTTTAATTACATTTTATAATCTGGATCATGGGTATATATTTGAATTATCTAACTATTCTGGGAAAAGTGCTAATCTGGTATATTACTGCTTTATATAATACTGCATTGAATTAATTTACGTGCATACATTAAATAATCATCACTGAAATTTATTTAATTTATTTAGTGTTTTGTGCACTAATTATATACTACAATCTTAAAGTGTTGATCTTCTGTTTATGTAAACAGAAATAGATACAAATGGGAGTAACGTTGTTCCCCCTACTAGTACAAATGGCTATTCCGGTTCAAACCAGTTCGGTTCCACATAGAGAGAAGCCGGAAAAATTCAGTGGTGTGAACTTCAAAAGATGGCAACAAAATATGCTATTCTACTTGACCACTTTGAATTTGGCAAGGTTTCTTAACGAGGATCCACCGGCAGTGTAAGAAGGAACAAACAATAGGGATTCACTTATTGCTTTGGATGCGTGGAAACACTCAGACTTCTTGTGCAAAAACTATATCCTAAATGGGTTGGACAATACACTATATGGTGTCTATAGTGCTACGAAATCGGCAAAAGAACTTTGGGAATCATTGGAGAAGAAATACAAAACAGAGGACGCTGGTACAAAGAAATTTATTGTTGGCAAATTTCTTGACTTTAAGATGGTGGATTTCAAAACCGTCATCAATCAGGTTCAAGAATTGCAAGTTCTTCTTCATGACATCCATGCTGAAAACATGACCCTTAGTGAATCATTCCAAGTGGCTGCAATTATTGAGAAACTCCCTCCTTTATGGAGAGAATTCAAGAACTATCTCAAGCACAAACGCAAGGAAATGAACTTGGAAGAATTGATTGTCCGGTTGAGGATTGAAGAAGACAATAGAAAGACCGACAGAAAATTTGGAGGACAGTCTATACAAGCAAAGGCCAATATGGTGGAATCTGGTTCTAAGACAAATAAGAAAAGGAAACATTCTGGAGATACTCCCAAAAAAGATGTCAAGAACACAAAAAGGTTCAAGGGCAATTGTTACAATTGTGAAAAATCGGGACGTCGCAAAAGTGAATGTCGTAGCAACAACATTCTTAAAAAGAAGAATGCCCAAGTAGGGATGGCAAAAAAACCCGCCGACCCGAACCCGCCCCGCCCCGCCCCACGAAGCAATAGGGGCGGGTTTGGGGCAGAAAAATCTGCCCCGGGGCGACCCCACCCCGCCCCGCCGCCCCGCGACCCGCCCCTAAAAAAAAAATTTTTTTTTATTTTTAAAAATCATAAAATATAGTAGAAATTATGATTTTCACTAAAAATAAACTAAAGAAGAATCAAATCCGGGTTAAAACTTATAAACTACTAACATTAACCACTATACCACAACCCAAATCTTATAATTTTTTTGTTTTGCTTGGTATAAATATTTAAAAAAATTGTATATATATTTTTTTTTATTATTTTTCAGTTTAACAAAAAAAAAAAAAGTTCGCGGGGCGGTTGGCGGGTCCAACGGCCGACCCGCCCCATTGCCATCCCTATGCCCAAGTCAATGTGACTGAAGTAGATGCACTATCTGATGATGTGCAAGAGTTGAACTTGTCGGTAGTTGTATCTGAATACAACCATGTTGGAAATCCAAGAGAATAGTGGGTAAATACTGGAGCTACTCGACACATTTGTGCTGACAAAAATATGTTCTACACTTATAATACTGTTCATGGAGAACAACTCTTCATGGAAAATTCTTCAAGCTCAAAGGTTGAAGGACAAGGAAAAGTGGTCCTGAAAATGACTTCTGGTAAAGAACTCATTCTCAATAATGTACTGCATGTGCCCGACATTCGCAACAATCTTGTTTCAGGGTCTTTACTTAGCAAACATGGGTTTAAACTTGTATTTGTGGCTGATAAACTTGTACTTACTAAAAACGATTTGTATGTGGGAAATAGATATTTGAATGACGGACTATTCAAGATGAATGTCCTTACTATTGTACCAAAATCAATCAATAATAATAAGAATATGAATTCTTCTGCTTATATGATTGAGTCATCTTATTTATGTCATTATAGATTAGGACATACAAATTTTAAATCTGTACGCAAGTTAATAAATTTAAATTTGTTGCCTTATTTACATTTTGATCCTAGAAACTTGTGTAGAGGCTAAGTTAACTAAAACACCGTTTCACTCGGTTGAAAGAAATACAATACATTTAGAGTTAATTCATAGTGATATCTGTGATTTAAAGTTTGTGCAAACTCGAGGTGGAAAAAAGTATTTTATTACTTTTATTGACGATTGCACAAGATACTGTTATGTATATTTGCTAAGAAGCAAAGACGAGGCTTTGGAAGTGTTTAAACACTACAAGAATGAGGTTGAAAATCAACTTAGTAAACGAATAAAAATTATTCGTAGTGATAGAGGTGGAGAATATGTAGCACCATTTGAGGAATTTTGTTCAGAATCTGGCATTATTCATCAAACAACGGCTCCCTATTCACCTCAATCAAATGACATCGCTGAACGCAAGAATCGAACTCTTAAAGAGATGATGAATGCGATGTTGATAAGCTCTAGATTACCCCAGAATTTGTGGGGGGAAGCTATTCTTTCAGCAAACTACATTCTTAATAAAATTCCACACAAAAGTAAGAACGAAACTCCTTATGAGTTATGGAAAGGTCACAAGCCTTCATATAAATACTTAAAAGTGTGGGGGTGCTTGGCTAAGGTAGAAGTACCTAAGCCAAAATAAGTCAAAATCGGGCCTAAAACAATTGATTGCATATTTATTGGATATGCTAGTAACAGTAGTGCCTATCGGTTCTTGGTACATAAATCAGACATTCCTGATATACATGAAAGTACAATCATTGAATCAAGGAATGTTGTATTTTTTGAAGATGTCTTTCCATGTAAAGACAATAAAGAATTAAGTTCGCAAAAAGGAACTAATGATGCTGCAAATAATGGTTATCAAAGTAAAGATGAACCTAGACGTAGCAAGAGGACCAGAACATCTAAAACCTTTGGTCCTGATTTTCTAACTTATTTATTAGAAAATGAGCCAAGGACATTTAGTGAAGCAATGTCGACTCCAGAAGCTCTATTTTGGAAAGAAGCTATAAATAGCGAAATAGACTCTATCATGTAAAATTACACTTGGGAATTAGTTGATCTCCCACCGGGAAATAAATCTTTAGGCTGCAAGTGGATTTTCAAAAGAAAATTAAAACCTGATGGATCTATCGATAAGTATAAGGCTAGGTTAGTAGCCAAATGGTTCAAACAAAAGGAAGGCATTGACTTCTTTGATACATACTCACCAGTGACAAGGATCACGTCAATTAGAGTTCTTATTGCAATCGCTGCATTGCATAATCTTGAGATCCATCAAATGGATGTTAAAACGGTATTTCTGAATGGTGAGTTGGAAGAAGAAATATACATGGAACAACTTGAAGGGTTTATTGTTCCAAGACAATAGAAAAAAGTGTGCAGACTCGTTAAGTCCTTGTATGGACTAAAGTAGGCTCCTAAGCAATGACACGAAAAATTTGACAAAACAATGTTGTCAAATGGTTATAAAATTAATGAGTGTAATAAATGTGTTTCTATCAAAAGCACACCAAACGCATTTGTAATGGTATGTCTATATGTTGACGACATGCTAATTATGGGTAGCAATCATGAAGTCATCATAGCTACTAAGAAAATGTTGATAAGATATTTTGATATGAAAGATATGGGTATAGCTGATGTCATATTAGGGATGAAGATCTCTAAAATATCAGATGGACTTATGTTATCACAATCTCATTATGTTGAGACAGTACTTAGAAAGTTTAACGCCTATGATGAAAATTCAGTTAAGACATCAGTAGATCTGAATCTACATTTGACTAAGAATACAGGAAACCTGTATCTCAAATGAAATATTCTCAGATCATAGGTAGCTTAATGTACATTACTAACTGCACACGGCCTGATATCGCTTATGCAGTTAATAAGTTGAGCAGATTTACAAGTAATCCAAATAATGACCATTGGAAGGCATTGAATAGGGTTCGTAGATATCTAAGATACACCTTAAAGGATGGATTACACTATACCAGATATCCAGCTGTATTAGAAGGATACAGTGATGCTAACTGGATATCAGACACGAAGGATTCTAAATCCACTAGTGGTTATGTTTTTACTATTGGTGGTGCAGCCGTGTCTTGGAACTCCTCAAAACAAACATGTATAGCTCGATCCACGATGGAATCTAAATTTATAGCTTTAGATAAAGCTGGTGAAGAAGTAGAATGGCTTCGAAATTTTTTAGAGGATATTCCATGTTGGCCTAAGCCGGTGCCTGCAATAATTATACATTGCGATAGTCAGTCGGCTATTGGAAGGGCACAAAATAGTATGTATAATGGTAAGTCTAGACATATACATCAAAGACACAATACCATTAAACAATTGATCTCTAATGGTGTAATCTCTATTGACTATGTAAAGTCAAAAGAGAATCTCGCGGATCCGCTGACAAAAGGTTTAGCTAGAGATCACTTGCATTATTTATCAAAGGGAATGGGCTTAAGCCTACTACGTAAGGTCTTTAAAAGGGTAGCCCAACCTTGCTGACTGGAGATCCCAAGATCTTGGTTCAATGGGACAACTAAGTTATAAAGATTCAAAGGAGCACTTAGGAGTTATCTCCTACCCATTCTCATGATACAAAAAGTGCTTTCTGCAAAGTGTGATAGGTTAAGTTATTCTTTTAATGATTCCTATAGCTTGGATAAACCAAGTAGGGTAGAGCAAGTACTCTTAATAGGAGATCACCTATATAAGTAAGAAGTGGGGTCGCTTCTATGAGAATTTTGAGGCTTGAATTCTCTAAAACGCTTATGAAACCCAAGTGCTGTTCAAGGCCAAAATGAACACAACCATGAAAACCGAAAATGTTAGGGAAGGTATTGTGTGGGTACTATTGTCTTGGTTTACACTCAACGGCTGAACAGTTCAAGACATCACGTTCACTGATTAGTGAATCCGATAGTATTCCACTAAGGAAGGTTCAAAGCCATAAGCTACCTTTCCTGATGCAATACCTTTCCGCCTGTACTCTCTTTTTTAGTGTCTGCATTTCATCTGCATACTTTATGAGAATTTCTATTCATGTGGAGGATTGTTGGAAATGGTGTTTAATTAAGTTGGTTTTAACCAACTTTGACCAAATAATTGATTGGGTTCCGTTAACCATTTGAGGTGGAACTTTGGTTTAGCACAGTCTACTCTGCAAGTAGATGTTTATTGTATATTTAGTTGTGCAAAACCATTTCCGAGTGAATAAGAAATTATAGCCAAAAGTGGGCACATTAAATTTGGAATATAAAAAGTAAATTGGAGAAAAAGTGGGAACTTCATCCCACATTGGAAGATGAATAGTATTTTTATCTATTCATATAACCCAAGATTGGAATCGGGTTTGGACCCCAAGGAGTACCACAAGTATTTGGAAGGGAAAAGACCTAGACCCTATTGGGTTCGATCCAAAGCCCACATGCGTGCGCCGCCGTCGCCGCCCGCCCGCCCGCCCGCCCGCCCGCCCGCTGGGTCGGGCTCGTGGGTCGTGGGTTGTGCATCTCGAGATTGGGCTTAGCCCAATATAAACTTTTTGGGACAAATAAATTAAATAATTATTTGTGTTATTTTAATTATTCTTCCAATAAATTGCAACACGTGTTTTCAAGTTTCCAGGTTTGTCTCAAAAGACACATCAATTCAGACACAACTTTTCATTCCTAGTGCTGTGTCTTTTGGCATTCTTTAAATAAGTCTCTCCAATTTCGAATTGGAACATGATGAAAATTCGAACTATCAGACATAAGCATTCTGCACCCTGCACTCTTACAAAATACTGCATCCGTCCTTGCATAAGAAAGAGAGTTCTAAACCTTTTCTAGTTCGTTGTTTCTCGCGGTCTGAAGTGCTATTACCGTCGAGAAGGGATCGTTGTATCTTGGGAGACGTTTGCCATCCAATTGTGAGCACTTGTGCTGGGCAATTTCGTCTTAAGGATAAAGAGTTTACCTCTTGCATCGGTCCACCGTTTCTGTCATTTTAATTTCTGCACTTTTGTTCAAGTAAGTTATTTAATGTGTGTTAATTTTAGAATATAATTTGCATTAAGTTATCCAACAACATTTAGGGGTCGTTTTCTTTGTGTTTCAGTTTTCAGTTTTGAAGTTTTGAATTCATTTTCAGTT
Organism: Forsythia viridissima; assembly: GCA_030279155.1. Classification (NCBI taxonomy): domain Eukaryota; kingdom Viridiplantae; phylum Streptophyta; class Magnoliopsida; order Lamiales; family Oleaceae; genus Forsythia; species Forsythia viridissima. The sequence continues at coordinate 44,244,643 of CM059041.1, read as the reverse complement.
TTGTGTTTTGAGTGTCTTTTTTGAGATTGATGAAAATACGTTTTTTTTAATTCTCGAAAACTGTTTCTTAAAATAGAAAATTAGAAAACGAGTTTACTTGAAAATTTTGAGAATTTTTTTGTTGATAATATTTTATTCAAAAAATTTGATTATTCAATACATTTGAATAGTTTAATGCTAATATTTTAATATCTTTCTATCTCTTCTTTTTTTCCATATGCTTCCCTTCTAATTTGTATATACTATTTAATTAAATTCAACATATCAAGTATTGGAAATTGAAATTGTTTCAATGCATTTAATAATAGAGCCAAATTCATTGTCTAAATTAAAATGTTAAATTGAAGAGTCAATTGTAATAGAATTTTAAGAATTGACTCTTTAAATTGAAGAGTATTCTGTGTTTAAAGAGTTTGTTGGAGATAGTCTAGAAGCATAATTTTTGTAGAGGGAGACAACCCTTACCAAAGAATGTATAGAAACTTATATAAAGAAGAACACTTTAGAATGTTCTTTATATAAGTCAAAACTCAGCATAAATAATTTTTAATTCGTCATTGCATATCACCAACAGTCTAACAACATGTTTGTAACGATCCAAAAAATCCATCAACAATATCGAATCCAGACCGTGCAAAATTAAGAAAATCTAATCATAAATGTATTTTGATATTTAGAATTAGTCTGTGACATAAGATTTAATATCTGTAGCACGAGAAGACACATTGAAGTGCTAATTCAAAAAGGTTAAATTTTGGAACTCAAACTAGTCGACTACATTATTGTTATAATGGCTAGTGAGACAAAGTTTGAAATCGTTAAGATTGTAATTAGGTTGAATAATGATTATTATGGCATATGGAAAAGGCGAATTTCATTTTTGTTGACACATGAAAATTGAAATGACTTGGTACACCGTCATCAAAGATAAGCCCACTGGTCAAATATAATTAGTGAAATGAGAGAGAAGATAATTTTTAGGCCACATTTCATAATCACATGCAAGACTATTTATGTTTAGTTTGGTATTACTGAACATTTAAGAGAATTAATTTCTATTGTGCTCTATAAAGATTCAGCTATGAAAAAAATAAAATAAACGTTTGATAAATTCTTATTTCATAATTGTTGTATGTTTCAAAATCAGTATTTAAGTGTTTGGTACATGGACATTGATCATAATAATATTATTATTTTGTATTATTATTATCATGAGTAATATTGTAAAATTTATTTTACTTCTATAATAATATGTAATATTATAAAGTATTAATTCAAGACTGTGCACTTACCATAATTATTTTTTTAAAAAAATAATATATATCTATTAAATCTTAAAATTTTAAAACATTAAAAAAAATATTATCAATTAAATTTAAATTTAAATTATTTGTGGAGATGCATTATAATTAGAATGCTAATAAATATGTGACATAAAAGAAATTACTTTAATTAATTAAAGTTAAAATTGATATTTTAATAATAGATAGAATCAGAAAAGCTACTATTTTGCTGTTTCTCAAAATCTGCTGCCAGATAATACAGATTCTTTTAGAATCACTTTATAAAAATTTACCAAACACTTAAAACAACTTCTGATTATTTGACAATCAAAAGTTGGACTCTAAAATTAATCACAAATAAGCCCTTAACATCTCTAACTTTTGCCCGAAGGGAGTTGTCAATAGTCACATTTGTCTTTTTTACTAACAGTAGAAGAAGTCAAGATGAAGAAGAGGGAGAGAAACTGACAACAACTGTATTAGCTTATGATCGAAGACTCTTGAACAAGGAAAATGCTTCTTGTACAGAAAATGTGTACAGAAAGGATGACAGATGAGAGAGAGTGAATAGTGTAAAGACTATTTTACCTTTGTTTTTTTTGCCCATTCTGTCAATCATTCTGTGCAATTTTTCTGTACACCAAGAGGAGTCCCTTGAACAATTGTCCAAACGAAGAAAAAGTTCTAACAAATCAAATGAGGTGCATTTATTACGATAACATAGAATAAATCAAGGCTCGTATGCTAAGATAAAAATCAATTGATGAAGTTGAGCGAAAAGACATCGGTAGAACATTAGTTATACATGGAAAATAACACCAATGTAGATGTTCTAGGAAAATGAGTAAATGAATAGGAAAGTGAAAAAGAGAAAATAATTTTATCTAAAGGAAATTGCAAAGAAAAATCAGGAAAATGAATGAATTGGAGAGTGAATTTGGAAAAACGTGAATTTTACTTGCACGAATTGAAGTAGTTTGCAGGAAAAGAATAAATAAATCAAAGAATGAAAAAAGGAAAACTAATCAACCGACCGTTAGGTAAGTTTTTTCACCCCCACTCACCCTAAAATTCTATATACGTTTGTCTATAAAAATTGAGGCCAAAATCACTTATTCTTCCTCACCTCTCCTCCTTCAAATCTATTCTCTTCAAATCCAGTACCGAATTTGTCTTCAACATTTTTGGATTCCATCTCCCACATCAGTTCATCACCTTTGAAGAACGTTCTCGAAGTGGGCCTTCATCATCACTCCTGGAGATCGACCTCAAAATCTTGATTGATTAGTAATATTGAGTTTTCATTGAATTTGAATCGTATATGGTCAGATCCCATTGCAGATAAGAGGTATATACTAATTTGGGAAAATGAGAATATTACTAGAAAGAATAGAATGAATTTGCTCATAATTTTTTTTTTTTGATTTTGTCGTTTCTTTTTCTTTTCCTTTTTCCTTTTTTTTTTTTTTTTTTTTTTTTTTTTTTTTTTTTTTTAAATTCAAAACAAGGGTACAATGGCCTCTTAAGAAGAAATGACAGCTTTGGCCCAGTAAACATGACCCTTGCACGACATTGAAAAGATTGGAGACCCAGGCACCACATTTAGTTGGTTGAAAACTTTAAAGTCATGACAGAGATTGGGAAATCATGCTACAAATTATCCTTAGAATTTATTAGTCAATAGTTAAAAGATAATAGATAAAATGTGTTTTATCTTATTTTGGTAGAATTGATGTCTAGATATATTTTTATTTTAATAATAATTTAAGTCAAAAATAAGGAGAAGTTTTATCCTTAGAAAGAAGGGGAGATTTTTTTTTTTTATCCGAATACGGATTCAATCATATTTTTTTCAAAAGACCAACGTACTCTTTCAAATTTAGAACAATTCTATTTTTTGACATCCGTATTCTATAATATTTGTCCCTGCCCTTCGACGTTGTCACTCTCCGCACCACGACTGTCGCCCACCTCTGTCACGGCCCTTTGCCGCTCCACCCATTTTTTAGTTTTTTTATTTACTTTGTTTCGGTTAATTCAAAATAAGAGTATAATTATCTTTTTTACGAAAGTTGATAATTTAACAGTAATTTTTTCATTCTTATACATAGTTGAACCAAATATGATAGTCATAAACTTGTTATCGGGATAACTATTATCCAAATAACTTTTATCCAGATAAACAGTTTTATCAACAAACCAAAATGTTTATCTGACAAAAGTTATCTGAATAATTATTATTCGGATAACATGTTTATTATTATCCTGTTTAGTTCAAGAAAAATTTAACAAGAACCATACATTTTGTAAAAAAGTCGAAAAATACCCCTTCTTTTAATTTTTCAAAAAATACCTCATTTTCATTAAAATTATTTTTTTATAATTTACTAAAAAATACATTATTTTCATTTAAAATCCATATTTCAATTTTTCATTATTTAAAATTATATTAATTTTTTAAAATCAATATTTCAGTTTTTCATTATCAATAATTATATTATTTTTATATATTATTATTATCTAAAAATATCATATTTGTATACTATTTCAAATATAATAGTAATTATAATTATATTTTACAATTTATTTCTTTGATAATTATTTTAAAATACATTATTTTCATTTAAAATCAACATTTTAAAAATTTTCATTTGAAAAACAATATTTTTACACGGGTAACATATATGTTACTTCATCATTTTCATTAAAATCAATAATTTACAATTTATCTCATTTTATTATTTTGTAAAAAATATATATTATTTTCATTTAAAGTTAATAATTCAATTTTTCATTGAAAAACAATATTTTTACATGGACAACATATAAGTTATTTTTTCACTATTCATTAAAATAAATATTTTACAATTTCTCTCCTTTTACAATTTTTTAAAAATATATTATTTTAAGTTAAAGTCAATTTTTTAATCAAAAACAACATTTTTACACAGGTAACGTTACCGTATGTTATTTCTTCATTTTTATTAAAATCAATATTTTACAATTTATCTCATATTATTAATATTTTTAAAAATACATTATTTTCATTTAAAATCAAATTTTCACTTTTTCATTTAAAACCAACATTTTTACACTTGTAACCTATATGTTATCATGTATTACTTCCTCATTTGCAATAAAATCAATATTTTATAATTATTTGAAAATACGCTATTTTCCTTTAAAATCAATATTTCAATATTTCATTTGAAAACAATATTTTTACACAAGTAACATATGTGTTACCTTATGTTACTTCCTCATTTTCATTAAAATCAATATTTGATAATTTATCTCATTTTATAAGTTTTTAAAAATTAAAATCAATATTTTAATTTTTTTTCATTTGAAAACAACATTTTTACAGGAGTTACATATTAGTTACTATTACCAATTGTCTTCCACCACTACCAATCGCCTTATCTCATCATCGCCACAAAAACAATCAGATTCAGATCTGCTACCACCATCCACGACCAAATTACCTTCACCCAAATTGGGTAACACACGTGTTACGTGTACAGTAACACGTGTTACCACCACCACCAATTTAAATTATGGTAACATATGTGTTGTCCTAATTTAAATTAAAGTAGCGCGTGTGTTACTTTATAAGGTAACACGTGTGTTACCCCCACCAATGCTTTACCACCACAACAACCGCTAAGATACACATGGTATGTTACTTAATTCAAAACTCTATATAGTAATACACATGTTATTAAAGATGAATAAATATGATTCATGGCCCCTCGGGGCACAGCCAAGTTGGCAAAGGATGGGCATTGCGGGGCTCGCAACTTCAGGGTGGGGAGTTCGATTCCTGGATGGAGCAGCTGAGTGATGTAATACTCAATTATGGGTGGAGCAGCTTAGTGATGTAATATCCATGGAGGAAAGCTCCCTTGGGGCCAGGAGTATAAAGGGTGCACGAACCCTGGTCAACTTGGGCATATACCGCGATTTACTTCCACCCATCACTGAGGGGCCGGGGATGGGTGGTCCAGGACATAGTCTAGTGTAACTGGGATACCTGGATATAAAAAAAAAAAAAATAAATAAATAAATATGATTCATGCCTTTATACACAGTAACATATGTATATTAAATTTTATATAGCACATATGACATACATGTTACTGAAGACAATAAATTACCTTAACATGCTAATTATATTAAAAAAAAAAAAAACAAAGCAAGTATAACAAGTTAGACACGCTAAGGTACACGTGATATGTTAAGACACGTGTTATTAAAGAAAAGAACTATAATTCATGTCTTTTTAATATAAAGTAACATATATGTTATTCAATACAACATGCTCCGAAAAGTATATAGTAACACATATAGTAACACCACTATTTTTTTCCACCACCAACACCACTTGTAACACATATGATAACACATATAGTAACACACATGTTACCAAAGGGGAATAACTATGATTCATGACTTTTTAATACACATTAACATGTGGGTATTAAACTTTATATATCACATATAACATACCATGTTATCGAATGCAATAAATTACCTTAACATACTAATTATATTAAGAAATAAACAAAAAATAAAGCAAGTAACAATAACAAGTTAGACACACTAAGGTACACATGATATCCTACTCACTTCGAAAGTTATATAGTAACACATATATTACTAAAGATAAACAACTATAATTCATACCTTTTTAATATAAAGTAACATGTGTGTTACTCAATTCAACATGCATCGTAAAGCATATAGTAAATCATGAATAATCATGATTCGTGTCTTTTTAATACACACTGACATATGTTTATTAAATTTTATATAGCACATATAATATATCATATTATCAAAATCAGTTAATTACCTTAACATGCCAATTATATTAAAAAATCAACAATAACAAAACAAGTAACAGTACAAGTTAAACACACTAAGTTACACGTTATGTAACTCAAACTAATCAACCATCATCTTTTCATTAGTTTTTTCCTATCCTCAACAACTATTCTCACTTTATGTGATTTCATCATTTTGAAACTTTCAAAGTAATCTTTTGGAGGAATAATTTAAATGAGTACACAAAAACTAACTAATTCATAAATTGCTGCTATCAATTTAGTATGAATATAAAGTTTGCAATAGAATCCTGTTTTCTCATAATGCATAAATATGAAACACAAACAAAGATTTTCTCTAATACAATAAATTTAACATAACAAAATTATAAGTAACAGGTGATATAGATATATTTTTTCCGTGTTGAAAACTACATTTTTGCAGTTCATAAAATGCCAATAGACCACGCCAGCATGTAATATGACATGTTTTTGAATTCCCACAATTTTGTCATTTTGGGCAAAGCACTTGCAGGTTTAGCAATTGCAATTTATCATCCATAAAAAGCTCCTTATGCATGTTCATATAAATCAATTTACAAAAGTATGGCTAATTAGTAAATGTTCAACATGTAACAACGAAACTACAAGATTTTTTTTTATGTAGGAACATGGTGCACACAAAGAGCGTTAAAGGTAAATATAATTAAATAATATCCTTTTATGACTACTTAAGCTTTTAAATGTAATTCAAAATGACATCAAAGCGAAGAAAAGCATTTCACTCAAGTTTTTCGCCACCAATTGTGATGACTGCAATGCTAAGCTTATGACAAAAATGAATGAGGCTCAAATGTGAGTGGCATGGATGAACAAATAATTAAAATTCACCCCCCTTAAATATATTAAACTTTAAGATAAATTGATCATCCAATAAAGAGAATAATTTTCCAAAACTCCTTTTTTACATACCAGAAATTGATAATGTTATACATATCAGAAATTTGGAAGATGGAAACAGATTACAAGAATCCAACAAATATTTACGTACTTTAAAACCAAAGTTGCCAATATCTTTTACAATAAAAATCTTCAATGTCAAAGCTCTAATATTAAATGGATGTAAAACTATCATTTATGCTATCATACAAGTACATGAAGTTTACAATAAAGCAGCCATTATCAACATTAGCAAAATTTTAGAGATTTGAACAATAGGGATATGATCTCTTGCCCCCAAGGGGGCAATATCTCTTGCCCACCTGCTGAGGTGTCAGCAGGTGGGCAATCCAAGATCAATAATTGTTTGATATTGGATTGCCCACCTGCTGGCTCTTGAACAACAAATGAAATAGTTATATAACCCCAACAAAAAATATAAAATATAAAAATACAATAAAGCAAAATCAGGACATACATTCGTGCATATTGTCGTTCTTCAACGTCTTTATGAACAAAAATTTTAGATTTTTTATTCCTCGTGCTTTGATTTGTAGACCCAGAAGCCAGTTTCATCCTCGACCTTTTACGATTAATATCTATTTGAAGCTCAATGTTAAACGATTTGCTTCATGTTTTTACCATTTCAAACTCAATTAAAAAAATTTGAATGAAACAAATTGATTGATGAAAGCAAAGCGGCGATTTGTTTTTTGGAAACCACATTTGGGAGATTTTGGGGGGTTTTGGTGGAAAGAATGTTTCCCTTTTGTCGTTGGGGCGTTGGTATGAGCGTGGGGTAAATGGATTTTGACAATTTTGCCCTTATAGTTGAAGGTAAATTTATTAATTTTTTTTATTAAAACAGGCAAATAATGATAATTAAAACGTGAGGATATATATCATCTCTTTTGAAAAAAAATGGTACTCGAGCTAATTTTCACTTATATTATTTTTAACCATTGTCCATGTACCAAATGGACCCTTGATGATCATGCTTTTTAGGGTGGTAATGGGCCAAGTCAACTAGGATTAGCTCGTTAGTCAAGGGGTCAGCCCTTCCCGTCATAAGTCGAACTAGCCTGACTTGTCTGCGGACTTTTTTATTTTTGTTTAGATAGGACTTAAAGAAAAAAATATATATATTGTTGGCTTGCAAAACCCACGAGCTCAGCTCGACTCACTTGATAGAAATCCGAGGTAGTAAAGAGTATTGAGCTGCACATGGGCCCGAGCACTCATAAATCGGCCAACGGTCTGAGCCCATTGCAATGAGAGAGAGAGAGTATAGAGAATGAACAATTGTGTGGTTGTTTGGTGGAGTTTAAAAATAGTTTTTTTTAAGAGATTTTAAAAAAAGTTGATAAAATGTGTTATTGTAAAATTGATAAAAATTATGAATCGAATCGATTGATAGCATGCACTGGCTATAGGATGGAAGTAAATAGAAATAGGTTAAAAACGAATTTGAAAAAAATAATAATAATAATTAGGTGGAGCATGCTCTGTATCCAATTGGGCCTTGATAACGGTCATACACAAACCCAGTCTATTGTACAATTGTGGCATGCCAATCACCGTCTTTTAATGCCCAAGCGGAAAGAGTTCACATTTCAATTCGGGACAATTACACAATTACACTATATTATTTATAGATATTGAAATTTACTAGATAAAAATAAAAAATTATGAAAATATCAAATATGAAGAATATTATATGAATTATATTGAATTATTAAAGAATTCTTAAATTATGCATTTTTACAATTCAAGTTATAATTATTCAGTTTCAATTAAAGTATCTTATCTCATAATATCATTATTAAATTTAAAATTCAAAAAATGAAATATCCACGTAATAAACATATCAAAGTAACTCGTTGAATATATAAAATACACATTTACGCAAAAATCAAATAGAACGCACTGAATTAGCGTGTGAAAATAATCCAAGGATTACCAACTAATCTCAAATTAAATAAACAATGTATAAATAAATTCAAACAATTTAATATCAATCAAATGGCGAATTTCAAATAGTAATGTACATTATTTACAAATTTTACGTCCTATATAAAAATATTATTATCATTAAATCATTCATTGTATGTAATTTGACAAAATAGCACTTTTAAATCACAATAACATTACACAATGCACATTAGTGCAAAATGGTAGCAAAGTATAATAATATTGTAAATTACCAATATGGGATAACAGTATGTGAATCGTAATGCAATAAATTAACAAGATAATATATGTTGTTTGAAACTTTGAGACTTGAAAGAATAATTAATTGCTTTGATCTATACATACCCATTATATCGAAACGTCTCATATTTCATCACATTACATTCAATAGTAACAGAGTTTACTAACAAAATAATTAGCAACTAGTGTTTCACAAAATATATGGCTTACAACTATGGAGTACTGATATTTTACTCATGGTAAAATGGATTAACATGCAAGTGCAACAAATATTGTTCACAAAAATCATGAAATATAGTTTGGATAATTTTACAAGTAATGCTATTTATTGAAATACTTTTGAAGCTACAAAATTTATCCTCAATCAATATGAGATAACAATATTATATATGTAACACAATGAAGTCACACACATGAAAAATTTACAATGATTTGATCAACAAATGCAAGACCATGAAATTTTGTTGATGCATATACATTACATAAACAAGTTACAAATCTTTGGTTAAATTGATATATGTACAGATCAAAACAAAATCAATTCTAAAGTATTAGTAGAATGGAATTTATAATTATTTGGAATGGTACACAACCTCATCAGAAGAAGGATGTTGTTGTTGCACTTTTCTTCTATCATATTCTAGATTGTCCGTGAGTCAAGCATCGCCACATCCTCCACTTTAAACGTCTTGCCGTCGTATCTCTTCATCATATTTATCTTGATTTCAATTAATTTGATTTCGTAAACACTAAACCCTAATTTCAATTGATTTGGTTGACTTCGTAAATATTAAATCCTAATTATCAAATCGCACTGTAATCAATTGATTTGATTTTGCAAAGAATAATAGAGAGACAAAAGATGAAATAAATACGTTATTTGTATATATAAGGAAATGGGGTTTCATTGAATCAAATGGATAAAAAATATGGGTTACATTAACCTAAATAAATTTGGTTTAAATAGTGAGCAATCAATGCATAGTAAGAAGGGTAAATTGGAAAATAATTTGATTGTTATTTAAATTTAGGAGTTGTTTGATTCCCATTAAAATAGGTTTATTTTTTTCTATTTTTTGACTTTTGGGTAAAATTGACCAAAATGCCCTTTTTTCAAGTCAAATATTACGGCTACTTTAAAAAGTAAAAGAGCATTTTGGTCATTTTGACCCAAAAATCAAAAAATAGGAGAGAAAAAACCTATTTTAATGGGAATCAAACATGCTGTTAGTAATAACATGATTAAATTCTTTAATAGTGGGAGTAATAGTTAGTTAATAAATGATAATGATAATAAATTAATGAATTAATCATTCTTAGTAATAGTATAATATAAATGATAAATAGTAATTTTATAAATAAAAAAAACTATAAAGTAAAATTCAAAATTTGACAAAAAAGTAGGTTAAAGATATAATTTTCACTTTAAATTCCTCAAATTGAAAAATCGAATCCGGCCCGATTATGGAACCGGAACACGACGAAGAGCCGCCGCTCGCCGTCGCAATCAACGACGTCGTTGAACCCGAGATTCCACCGGTCGGGGTCACCGTCATCACAGGCTATCTCGGTGCCGGGAAGTCGACGGTAAAATAAATTTGAATTTTACTGCTCTTATTTGTTGTTGTTTACTGTCGACTTCTCATAATTAATGTTTTTTATAAACAAAAAATCTCTTGGGATTTAATAGAATGTCTAGAATTTGACTTCGTTTTACATTCCAAAAGTAATTTTACTTTTCAAGCGAAGTTTGAACGAATTTTAAGCAACTGGAGATTGAGCTAGTCTTCAGCTGCTGTATTCTATTTACAAGATTGCTCCCGACATAAAAATTATCTCTAACTAGTGATAAAAGGGAACAATAACGAATTATAAAATGTACAGACAGACGATATTTACTATTCATTTGTATATTTACTGTTTCTGTGTGTGTGCCTGTGGGAGTTTTTTTTGTTTTCTTTATGTGTTTGTGTGTGTGATGCAGTTGGTGAATTACATATTGAGTGGCCAACATGGGAAGCGAATAGCGGTTATATTGAATGAATTTGGGGAGGAGATAGGAGTGGAAAGAGCGATGATCAATGAAGGTGAAGGTGGTGCACTTGTAGAGGAGTGGGTTGAGCTGGCAAATGGGTGCATTTGTTGCACTGTGAAGCATAGCTTGGTTCAGGCACTAGAGCAACTTGTGCAGAGGAAAGAAAGGTTTTGATTAATTTCAGCTATGCTCTTGATTTTTATGGATTTTTACTGCAGTAGTATTCTGGCTTCAAATGCCCGCTTAATCAATGAATATTGTGAGCAAGCGTTCGATTTCTTGTTTGGTGACCATGTGTGAGTGAGTGTGTCTTTCTTCTGAAACAATAGCGTATTTGTTTGAACATGTTTACATTTCCATAATTGTGCTTTATGTGCGTCTGTGTGCCCACTCTCCAGAATTTCATTTAGGAAAGTAGCTGAAACTACATCTGTTTGACGCATCATAGATTTCCTTGTTTCCTTCTGTATTGTCAGATCACTTTGGCCATGCGTGTGTGTGATAATGAGCTACTAATGGTTTTTGTGCTTCTTTTAGTTCATGTTAGTATTCTTATGAAGTAGTTACGGGATTGCGTGTGATGGTATGGAAACATTAATAGATGTAGTCGAGGGAGGAACTAGGAATTTATGTGGGGGATTTAAGTTTTGAGAAAAGTCAATGTACAAAAGAAATTCATAAATAAATAAAAAATTATAGTAGCTATTGATGTGGTATCCAGCGATGTCCTATAGCATAAAATTTTTCTACAATAGATTCTACATCTATATTTACAGCAAAATCTCTTTCAATATAGATTATCATATAATCAACAAGAAAATCATCTTCTATTTTGTTACGAAGTTTCGTCTTCAGAATTTTCATCACTGCAAATGCTCGTTCAGTAGTTGCAGTAGAAACAGGCAAAGTCAATACCATATAAATTAATGTAGTCAATTGTAGATAATTCAAGCACCTCCTAGTTACATTCAATTGCCGGCATAATTTAAAGTGTAGGTACTTAAAATTGAGGATCAAATATTACATTGTGCTTATAATATTGTAACTCTACGCCCAGAGGAAAAATCTCATCTGGTTTGAAATTTGCAGGAAAAAACTTTTTCACGTGCTCCAAAATATGATCTATGTTAAATAATTCAAATGAATTTCTAGGATCTAAAGTCGCACTGAGAAAAAAGAGTTCAACTGATTGTTCAATAAATATTATATTTAACTCTATCAAAATAGAATTTATTATTTCGTTAAAAATATCAAAATGGTAATAATGTTCAACTGTAGTATGCTCATGGGAACGACCAGTCTTATATAAATTATAAAAAATGGGTATATCAATACTTTTGTTTGAGCAAAAAGTGTTGACTTTCTGAAGGAATTCTTCCACCCATCATCTCTTAATTCTTGAAGGATTTTTCTTGTACTATAGACACATCTAATTGCATTTATGATATTCTGTGTTTTTCGTTGAAGGACTTGACAAAAAATGTCCGTGATTGCTAAAATTTTACGTATTAAATGCAAGACACACACAAATTTAAAACTTGTAAATTTTCTATATACACCAAGAGCTTCACCCTTACTTCTTGCATTTGGAGAATGATAGACCCTCAAGTACCTTACATATTGAAGTATACATATCTATTAAGCTCTTTATCGACTCATAATGAGAACTCCAACGAGTAACTCTAGCTGGTTGCAAGTTACCAATCTGATTAGTTCCACTTCTTGACTCGCGTTCTCCAATAACCAATAAATGCTCAATATCTTTTCTTTCGACAACTTATAACTTAGTAATGCGCTTCGGTAAAAAAGTAATGATGTTAACAATATTGTCCACATGGTAATTTTTTTTTCAAACAACACTGACATCTTTAGCTGTAGAAACTAATGTCAACTGCAATCGATGAGCAAAACAATGGACATAATAAGCATATAGACAATGTTTTAGAAATAATGCCTGAAGTCTATTCCAAATACCGCGCATATTGCTAGCACCATCATATCTTTGGTTTCTAAGATTTTCAATCTAAAAATTGTTGCGAACAAATATCTTGGATATCTTATTGAAAAGATTCAAAGAAGTAGTATTACTAACATATTTGATTGCAAAGAAGCGATTTTTTAGAATACCATCACTATTCACAAAACGCAAGATAATAGCTATTTGCTTTCGTTTAGCTCGATCTTGTGCTTCGTCAACATGAATATAGAACTTTGCTTCCTCAACTTCATTATGAATTATCTTTCGTACTCTATTAGCCATAATATTCAAAATTTCTTTTTGAATTTTTAGAGAAGTATATATCGCATTTTTTTGTACATTATTCATTACAATATTCCCAATTTCTGTATTAAGTTGTCCAAAAGCATCTACCATTTCAATAAAATTCCCATGATCCTATGAGCTCGAAGATTCATCATGACCTCTGAAAGCACAACTTTGAAGTGCTAGCCTTTGGACATTTTTAACTGTAGTTGTCACACGCAAACGATATTTTTATATTCCTCACTCGAAATTGTTGTTATCACCTTATTAATATTGTACAGTTTCATTAAATCTTCAGCTTTTCTCGCATACATGATATGATTAGATGAAGCAGCTTGAACAAGAAATGTACATTTTGCTTTGTCATTAACCCTCTTCCAATTGTCATATTCATGAGTGACTAGTGCCGAACAATTGAACAGATTGTTATTATTGAGAAATATGAAACAATAAAAACAATATGCCATATTAGTTATAGGTGAATACTTCAACCAATGAAACTGATTAAGATCCAACGGTTAGATATGACCGTTTAATCTTATCCCGCAAATTAACCGGCCTTTCATACATTTGTTGTCTTTTTTTCGGATCTCATTCAATGTTATTAGACGGTTACAATTCAGGATTCGAAGATGAAAGGTAGTTGATTTCAGGACATGAAATTGGAGGAGGTTCTACGTTAGAGGTTAAAGATATATCTTCATTCACCCTACTGGAAAGTGTACTTTCACTTGTTTGATCGCTCTTCTTAAAGAATGAGAACAAGATTTTTTTCCTCTTTGCAGGAGGTTGGCCTTTTATTTTTTAAATTCTAAAACACACAAAAACAAGGCAATATTTAATACAAACATACAATGTACTAAGCCGGCAAGGTAAAAATATAATCAATAGCAATTAAAAATCATATATTAATTAGTCGGCGAGGCAACAATATAATCAATAGCAACTAGCAACAACAATATAATAATTAGTCAGTAAGGCAATAACATAATCAATAGCAGTCAACAACAACAATCTAATAATTAGTCGACAAGGTGATAATATAATCAATAGCAACTAGCAATAACAGTCTAATAATTAGCTGACAAGGCAACAATATAATCAATAGCAATTAGCAACAATAATCTAATAATTAGCAAGTAAGGTTATAATATAATCAATAAAGATGAATTTAATTGTCCTATCCATTTTAACTTTTAAGGCACCGTATTCACAAATCAGAAATCAAATAATTCAAATTTTATTTTTGATTTATTGTCTTCATGTAAATATAAATTATAAATTTATAATACTCCATCAACAATAACTCACTAATTATTTTATGTAAATAAAAATTATAAATTTATAATCAATATCAACAATAACCTAATAATTATAGGGAATTTTTCAACGTACTGTCTGAAAAAAGTTTGAATAAATAAATTTTTTCCCTATTTTTTTAAATGTAAAACCTAATGAATTTTATTCATCCAATTCACTAAATCAGTTATTCAGAACTAACAATGACTAAGAAGGGAGTAATTTAGTGATAATCAAAATATCAGATAAGAAAAAAAACATTTCTTCAATGATACAAGCTTGGTTCAGCACTCCAGCCGTTTGGTTCATCTTTTTCCCGTTTGTCGGTTCATATCGTTCCCTTCTCTGAGTTCTCTCTTCGCAAGTCGGCGACGGGGCAGCGGTATAGTGGTGCACTGGCGAGTGGCGCTGCCTGATGGAGTGACGGTTCTCTCTGAAATCTTTATTCTTCAGCTTCCGCGTTGTCGGTTCGCTCTTCTTCTCTGAAATCTGATTAATGAATTGGTCTGATTGGATAATTGGCTTCAATTTGGGGATATTTATAAAATGGGTTAATGGATTGGATAATTGATTTCAAGAAAATTTGTGTCTGTAGTACAACAAAAGTCCTTCGAGAATTGAGAGACTGTCGGTGGAAGAATTCCTTCAGGAAATCAACACTTTTTGCTTTAACAAAAGTATTGATATACTCATTTTTGATAATTCATATAAGACTGATCGTTCCTATGAGTATACTACAGTTGAGCATTTTTACCATTTTGATGTTTTTAACGAAGTAATAGATTCTCTTTTGATGGAGTTAAATACAAGATTTAATGAACCCTTTTCTCTAAGTGGGACTTTAGATCCTAAAAATTTATTTGAATTATTTAACAAGGATTATATTTTGAAGCTTGCGAAGAAGTTTTATCTTGAAGATTTCAAAATGGATGATGTTTTTGCTTTAGGCGTAGAGTTACAATATTATATGCACGATGTGATATCTGATCTTCAATTTTAAATACCTATATTTTCTGAGTTATGCTGGCAATTGATTGTAATTAGGAAGTGCTTGAATTATCAACCGTTGACTAGATTGATTTATTTATATGATATTGACTTTGCCCTAAAGACGGAACTTTGTAACAAAATAGTGGATGATTTTCTTGTAGATTGTCATATTGTATGACAATCTACATTGAAAGAGATTTTGAAAAGAATTTTATACTATAGGACATCGTCGGATACAATAGCTATTGTAATTTACTTTTTTATTTATGAATTTCTTTTGTACATTGACTTTTCTCAAAATTTAAGTCCCCCCCACATAAATTCCTACTTCTGTTCTTCTTGGCGGCGATGAATAATGATAGCACTTAACTATTCTCATATACTATTTTGATTAAACAGTGCTATTTGGTTGTGTTTGATTAGATAGACTATATAAACATATGTAAGTTTTCTGCAGAACCAAACGAAAAATGGAATTATTTCATTTGACAACATAAGACTATGTCTTTAAATAAAGGAAAAATTGCATATTTGGTCTCCAACCTTTCAAAAACGTAAGAGTTATACCCATAATCTTTAAAAATAGCACTAGACATTTTCAACGTTTGAAGAAATAAGCATGGTGACAAAATTGCCTCTCTTTAAAAAAACAAGAAAAAAGAAAAAAATAATTGAAAAGTAACCAAATTTACCCCAAAAAAATAAAAAGTAACAAATATGACATGTTCTTTATCAAACCCCAAAATCGAAAATCCACCACCACCCCCAAAAATCCCAAAATATCAAAATCCACTATCTTCAAACACTTTTGCTAAATCTTGATAACAAAGGGAGCAAATGTAGCAACACAATATTTGAAATATTTTCCACCAATCAATGTAATGGGGGCTTTTCTTACAAACTTACCACATGTAATATCTATGAAATGTAATATCTATGAAATGTCATCAGAGCACTAATGAAGAAAGAGAGAAAAGCGTGTGCAATGTTATTCTTGTACTGGATAAAACAGAGAAGATCTTGAAAATTCTTAATGGGTAACCACTTCCAATATTAGAACCAGATCAAATGGCATGCATTGATGATTGGCATTTTAGATTTTAGGATGATAGATTTGGGAATTTTTGGGTTTTTGTGGATAGTGGTGGATTTTGGGGTTTTTTTTATTTTTTGGGTGCATTTGGTTATTTTACAATCATTTTTTTTCTTTTTTCTTGTTTTTTGTTTATTTAAAAAAAAGGGCAATTTTGTCATAAATGATCTACCATGCTTATTTCTTCAGACGTTGAGGATGTTAGGAGCTATTTTTAAAGGTTAGGAGTATATCCTTTACGTTTTTGAAAGATTGGAGTTCAAATAAGCAATTTTCCTTAAATAAACAAATTAAATTAGAAGAATGAAAATTCTCAGAAAATTAAACAAAATGGAAAAAGAGTACATACAAACTGACTGAGAAATGATTTATTGGTAAGTTGAAGTCTTGATGGCCATTGGTTAAATTGTTCAAACAATTATTGCAATGATATAAGCTCGAAAGAGATGGAGATTATCATGAAAGGGTCTGGGTCAATATGAAATAGAGTCACGAGTATGGTGAGGTATGATTTATTATCATTTGAACTTGGTAACTGTTCATCGGATTGTCTGATTCGTAATTTTATCCATTTTTTGGTAAAATAAATAATGCAGTAGACAAGATTATATATTAGAAAACAAAAGTATGATTAAGGGAAGTTAATGTAGGGAATGCACACATATGCAGAGAGAGATGGCGAGAGTGAGTTCTAAATCAAAGTAAATTACTTTGATTAGTTTCTTGCTCTAATTTCTTGATGTTTTGTTGGAAGTTTGAGTCATCTTAACTGAACTATTTCTTTGAAGTTGAATTAATTAATTATTAAACCATGTGTTAAGAATTACCATGCATCATCTCATAAATAAATGATTTGCCAATTACTTTTTGTTGCATGTAGGCTTGACCATATATTATTAGAGACCACAGGATTGGCAAACCCTGCTCCTCTTGCATCAGTCCTTTGGTTGGATGATCAGTTGGAAGCTGCTGTCACACTGGACTCTATTATCACTGTATATCATTGCAACACTTATAAATTTAGGTACTCGTTCATTTTTAATTTTTTCAAGATTTCTGTTTCTTAAAGGGTTCTGCACCTCTATTAGGTTGTTGATGCCAAAAACCTCCGTTATCAGCTCAAGTCACATAATGACTCGTCTTCATTTCCTGAAGCATACTATCAAATAGCATTTGCGGTAATTGTTTCGTTCGTGTTTGTTTCCCTAGATAGCCTGTCTTTCTTGGTCCATGTTCTCTTGAATTTCTTGTTGGTGTAGGTCAATTACGATCGTAAAAACACTTCAGATGCTTACTTTTTTTCTGTTTGTAACAGGATGTTGTGATTCTTAACAAGGTTGATCTTGTTTCTTCTGATGATTCTGGAGCTTCCATAGAAGATCTGGAAAAGGAGATACACAATATCAATTCCCTCACCAGTATTATCCGTTCTGTCCAGTGCCAAGTTGACTTGTCCAATATACTGAACTGCCGAGCATACAATGCTACAGTTTGTAACTTAGTCATACATCATTTTCACTTGTTATCATATGTATGCACGTTCCAGGTTTCGTGGTGATTGTTAATGAAGTTACTATCTAAATTTTTTCTTTTCGTTTCAGCATGCCACTCATTTGGAAGCATTGTTGGAAGAAAATAAAAAGCTATCTACCCGAGATCTTCATGACAGCAGTGTGAGAACTTTATGCATTTGTGAACAAAAGAAAGTTGATCTTGATAAGGTACTTCTTGAAATGATGCTAATGCCTTTGCATCTTTTTGTTCCCAGCTTTATGAGGGCAGGTTACTCTAAATAAATTATGTATGAATCATAATAGTTGTAGTAGTAAACATTTTCAACATCCCTTTTTCGCTTTTCTATGTTTACCTTCCATTTATTTCTATCTTTAGTATTTATAAGTTAAACTTTTCTGCATTTAGCAGAACGCCTTGAACAATACAATTATTTCATAGTAGTTATGGTAGAAATGTGCTCTATGCCTTTCTCTCTGTTTTCCCCTTGCGTCGTTGATGTTTTTATGGCTTATATATCATTTTGTAAGCTGACGGTCACTCTTTCTAGGTTAGGACATGGATTGAGGAGATTCTTTGGGACAAGAAATATGGCATGGATGTTTATCGGTGCAAAGGAATCTTGAGTGTTGAAAACTCCGATCAACTTCATACTCTGCAGGTATCTTTTCTAAACACAACAGGATACCTCCATCAAGCTTAGGTTTTATTTCTCGTAATGCTTGGTGTTTGAGTACCCAAGTTGTTGGGCCCATATGTCACACAAGCCCATCTATATGTTTGACTTTTTTCATTTGTTTTGTGTAAACAAGAGTTGATGCCCTTTTGGGTTTAAACCCAGAGTTGGTGGAATATCTCAAGTTTTTATTATATTATGAAATTTACTCATTGAGTTTTGCTTTTAAGTTATGACTTGATAAATTGTTTCTTTTCAATTTCAATTGAAAATGAATACAAATAGCTATTTTGTTTTTGCATGAAAAGCTTAATTTTCTTAAATTTATTATCTATTTTTAGTATAATGATGTTACTTTGTATGTAAATGCTTGTAAAGGTTTATCTTGATGTTATAAGGCTGTTTGTTCAAATGAACATAAATATTGGCAACTACCCTCCATAGTATGAAGTTGGTTTTGCAAAATTAGTTAATTGATTGATTAGCAATTTAATTGTTTTTCCTGTCTGATATGGTATATCGACTCTGGTAGGCCGTGAGGGAACTTTACGAGATTGTTCCAACTCGCAAATGGAAAGACGGTGAAAATAGAATCAACAAAATAGTTTTTATAGGTATGCATTTGTCATGGCCTTCGCTAATTCTAGTTTTAAATGAATGGCAAACTTTAGATACGAGTTTCTTGTGTGCAGGTGGTTCGTTAAAGGAAGAGATTCTTATCGACTCTTTGAGAACTTGTACCCTGTAAAATTGTGAATCTGCTTGGATTGATGGGCACGGGCACGAGCACCCTGTTGAATTGTTTATTTGCTCGGCTTGTTTAAATTCTGGACTTGGATTGAGGGGCTTGTGGCTATTTTCAAGAGGATCTTGATTTCGATATAATGTGCTTAATGGGGGCACGTCTCTTCCCCGAGGCCATACTCAGTAGCTGTAGCGTTGTTGCACTCCTCCCAGATGATACTTTTGATTTTTGTTACCTTGAATTTTTTCCTTTTCAAGGAATGTAGGAGAAAAGTAAAAAAAATAAACGAAGTTAAAATAAATGAATTTTTTCCCCCCAAATAGGGATTCTTTTTGTTTTCACAAAAAGAAATTTTCCCCCAAGTGAATTTATAGTGCTTATTTCACAAAAACGTGAAATCATTATGCTTCAGTCATTTGTTAACTGTGTGTCCAAGTTTACAGGTTGCACGTGGCATTTTCACGGTATCGTTAAACCTAGAAGTTACTTTTTTTTAAATCATTCTGTTTTTAAATATCGATTTTGATCTAATGTCTCCGGTAGGCATTGTTATAATGCCCACTGGGGCAAGTTACACTCATCCAATGAGTGCATGATACTTGTCCCGGTAAGCATTATAACAATGCCCACTGGGGAGATTAGATCAAGACCGTTCTAAATATATTTGAACGTGCTAAGCATAATTTTTTTTGAGATTATATATAATAAATAATTCATTTATTTATAATTTAAATGAAAATGAAAAATATATACTTTATAATTTACTTATTTTCTAATATGAAGTATTTTTAAGCATACCCAAACATGTCCACCAAAAATAAAGGATGAAAAAAACTAAAAGAAAAAACAGAAACGGTTTGTGTGAAGTCGGGTCAGGGTTGACTTGCACAAGAGGGCTTAGTTTTATTCGTTGATAACTGTACTTTGATTCAATTTTCAAGTGGGTCACTATTTCAATTTGTGATTTGGATCACTATACTTTAATTCTGTGTCAATTGAAGTCTCAATTTACATCACTTCGTTCAATTTTATCACATTGTTCAATATTAGGCAATAACGTATTTATTACATACTAATGAAAATGCTATTTGGTTGTAAAAAAAAATTGACCTGTAAGAAGTGATATAATTGAAAAACTCATTTTATACATTAGACTTATGGACTAAAGTAACTCAAATGATAAATTCTTCGATTGTATTACTTCTAGGTTATTTTATTTTTTCACCGTGTTTAATGGTCACGTCAGTGTCTAGAAAATGTGATGGAATTGAATGAAATGGTCTAAAAAAACAAAATTAAAGTGTAATGACTCAATTGGTAAAAACTAAAGTATAATTGTTCAATTGACACAAATTGAAGTATAGTAACTCAATTAAAAATTAAAGTCAAAGTATGATGATCGCGAATAGAATTAACAAGTTGGAATAGACTTGTTTAATATGGTCTTATTCTCGATCCAGTAAATGAGTCAGGTTTAGCGTTGTTATTGGCCCCATTATCCCTCTCACTTCAATTCATAGAAGTGAACATTTTAATTGAAATCGAACCTTTCGAACTAGAACTGGATGTTCCGGCCTGATTCCGAAAAAATAAATAAATAAATAAATTAGGAACCGGAATCGAGAATTGATCAGGTCGGTTCTTGGTTTTTGAACTAGAACCATGGGGTACCCCGACATTGGAATCGAATTTGTCATTTTTTATAAATTTTTTTTTATTTTTTACAATTTATTTACATTGACTCAATAACCCAACTCAATGCCATAGTACAAAAGACAAGAGCTTAATTGTCTAAGACTACCAGAAGCCTAAATCCAAGAGGAGGAGCTAGAATATGGCATGTGGGTGTGGGTGTGGGTATGGGTGTGGGTGTGGGTGTGGGAACAAAAGCTTACAAGAAGTGATTGCCATGCACAAAAATATTCAATTCAATTATGAGTTCTAAGTGTTGCAAGAGCTCTTATGTTTTTAGTAACATGGAGACAACTAGATAGAGAGAGGACCGGGCATATGTTTAAATGGATTGGGGAGGTTTAAATTATTTATATTTTAATATAACTTAAGCTTTTGATTCACGACAGGCGTGGCCCGTGGCCCAATAAGGCCCGTGGCCCAATAAGGCCTTCGTAAATTCAAACTCACAATTCTAAATATTTAAATCCCAAATTCTCAATTGCTCACACTCTCATTCATCTCTCTTGCTCATCACGTGAAAATAAAACTCTACCTTTTTTCTAACCCGAATTTATGAATTTACAATTTTAGTGTCTATTATTTTAGTTAATGTTTATATGCTTCAATTTTTTTTATATTTAATGTATTTTAATATTAACGAGTTTTTAATTTTTAATTTTTTTCAGATTATATTGTCAATTTACGATTTAAAAAGATAGTTCGAGTTTATATTTGATTTAAATAATGACGTAAATTCGAATGAATCTATTTACATTATTAAAATACCCGAACAATCCTACTTTTTGAACTGAAATCGTTGTTATTATTATATATATAAATCGGCAATTGCAATTCTTAAAGTCGCACGGCTTGAAATCGCTACTTCCAAGAATTGTGAAAAAGAGGAAACCTATACTCTCTGCCGATCTCTCTCCCTCTGCGCGTGTGCGTTGGCTGCCATTTGATTTTAAGGTAGTAGAAACCCATAGCTGTGTTCTTATTACTTAATTTTACTGGTTTGTGTTTGAGTTTTCTGTTTGTTATTGGTTTGCCCACAACATGTTTGCCAGAATGCGTGATTGTGTAAATTCACTAGAAAACAATCACTTATGGGAAAAAAGGGACAAAAGTTGAAATTTTGGTATTCAAATCTTTGATTATAGCGTTTGTCCAAAGCAATGGATTTTAGTCGTTCTTAATTTCAATTCTAAGGCCCCAATTCATTGCTTTCAAACATGCCCGCCTTTTGTTTTATAATATTTGTATTTGAGACATACGAGGAAGTTAATGTCGAAATAGTAAATTTATATGTAGGCATATGATAATATTTCACAGTACTAAAGTTAATTTACTTATGCTTGTACAACGTTTACAGAAAGCTACTAATTTTAGCAGGTTAAGGAGTTGTACCATTGTTTTCTATTGGCTGGAAATTGCAGTGTTAGCAGTATCGATTTGGCATTCACTACTGCCTCTAACATATTACCTATACCGCAGCCAACAGTAGCTATATTATTGTATATTATGGTATAAAAGGTTAGAATAATATTTATGAATTTGGCTAGAATGATGGTATTTGGCTCTGGCAATCTGAGCCTTGGATCAGTACTGTGGAATGCACCTTACACAAATCTTGGCTTAGCAAGTGAAAAAAACATAAAATTGTTCTAGTGGAAAAGAGAAAAAGCTGATACATATTATTTCCCTTTTTACATTTTATAGACATTAGTGTCACTAAATATTGAAATCTACATACAGAAGTTAAGAAATTTCGTGCATAAATGATAAACTAAGAGTAAACATAGGGTTGCTCGAGGGTTCTCTACTGTGCTTTGAGATGGTGTAGCAAGTACCAGATTTCGATGAAGGGGCCAGATCAAAATTTGCTGATAAAAAAGATGAGAAATATTGGCATCTCCAAGATTTTCAAGTGAGAAGAACAAGGGATTTGCAATTAAAATATTTAGATTTTATACATCTTTTCCTCTACTTTGATTATATATCTGGCTGCTTCAGTTTTCAGTTTCTGCTAATCTGATATCTTCTGCCTTAATTGCAAAAGAATGGATTTTACAGTAATTTTTGGTTGCATTTGTCACATATTAAAATTTCACTCTTTTCTCATACGAAATGCATTGATGAAGTGAACTACCATTTTACTGGCATCCTTTATATGTTTAGGTGCGAGACTTACAAAAAATTTCCAGTTTCTTTGCAGATGGCATTGGTTGTAATCTGTGGTCAACCTTGTAGTGGGAAGTCAAGAGCTGCAGCCTGCCTAGCTGAAGCTCTTCAAGAAACGGAATCTAAGCCATCGGTTAGAATCATCAATGAATCTTCTTTTCATCTTGATCGTAACCAAAGCTATGCTGACATGATAGCGGAAAAGAATTTAAGGGGGGTACTGAGATCAGAAGTTGATAGATCTTTGTCAAGAG
Organism: Forsythia viridissima; assembly: GCA_030279155.1. NCBI lineage: Eukaryota > Viridiplantae > Streptophyta > Magnoliopsida > Lamiales > Oleaceae > Forsythia > Forsythia viridissima. The sequence goes on along the minus strand of CM059041.1, from coordinate 44,220,659 downwards.
ACGACATTGTCGTAGTGGATTCTTTAAACAGCATAAAGGGTTACAGGTACGAGCTATGGTGTTTGGCTCGCGCAGCTGGAATTAGATATTGTGTTCTTCACTGCGATGTCGATGAGGCCTACTGTCGAAAATGGAACGAAGAACGTGGGGACAAATTGGAGTCTGCGTATGATGATAAAATTATTGAAGATCTTTTAAGGAGGTTTGAGAGGCCAGACAGCAGAAATCGTTGGGACTCTCCATTGTTTGAGTTATGGCCTTCTAGAGATGGGATTGAGAAATCCTCTGCTGCTATAGTGGATGCTATCATGTACCTGACGAAAAAGGTCGACTCGAAAACTAGGGATGTCAAAGTTTTACAACCAACCCTTGCAACACAAAATGCAAGGATTACTGAGGCAACTTCTCTTTATGAGATGGACAGAGCAACACAAGAGGTAATCAATATGATAGTAGAAGCACAATCCCAGGCGATGGGAGGCCCACTCAGTGGTGTGTCTCTTGGTCCTGGCTTACCAACTATTGATATTTCAAGGCCCGTTGGTTTACCTGAGCTACGTAGGCTAAGACGAACTTTTATAAAATTAACTGGGCAATCAAGCTTAAGTGGCCCACCACCACCTTCAGATGCTGATAGTGCAAAGAGGATGTTTGCTGATTACTTGAATAGGGAATTAGGAAATGGTTAAATTAAGATGGTGTTGATTCTATGGAAATCAGGGGGAAACTTCCACATCATAGTCTATTTAGTGTTTGATACACTATCAAGAAATGTCCCCTACACGGAGGTTAGAAAACGACAAGGCAACCTTTCGTGCAGTTTGTTATAGCTCAAAATTAGTCATGTGGTGAATTATGAATTGATTCAACCAGCTCATGAGTAAGGTTTGCTAATATTGTCTTGGTGAACTTAAATTTCAAAATCATCCTCGGAATAATAGTTGTTTGTTCTTCGTTTTCTGAGTCTTCGTCGTTGTTATGTTAAAATTTATCATTGACCCTGTCTTTGGTGTGTCCTTTGTTAGAAAAATATAAGGATTTGATAATTTGAATATGAATTTCAAGGCACGTAAAACATTATCTTTAAGAAATGTTTCTCCCATAGCCAACGAAGTTACAAAGGGATTGTAATGAAAATTTCTTTCAGGATACAATAGAGTTGTTTGATTCAAAGTGTGACTGTTTGATCAAACCAAGAAAAAACACTCACACTAAAATTGACGATGCCAAGAAAATACGAAATAAGAAAAGAAAGGAAATTGATTTTTCTACAAACGGCAACCAACTGAATAAATAAAGAAGATGAGTCCATTGGGATGAATGGGTGTGTTTATTGGAAGAAGGTTGTTGATTTTCAACAGATGCAACGCTTCTTAAAAGAACACACCTATTCATATACACAGAAATCAAATTTTCCTTTCAGGGGCGTTGCCCTCAAGTCTCACGAGGGGCCCTGCCTCCTCGACTCCTGCGACCTGATCGGACAGGTCGATTCCCATTTCGAAGCGACAAACTATTTGCAAACAACAATAAAATAAATTATGAAAAATATCTAACATCTTTGACTTATTAAAATTGACTTGCCTATAACATTTGAGCTTAAGCTGTCCCTCCCATATTCTATGCTTGAACATAGACTCAAAATTAGTCTCGACTAAGATGTGGATGACTCGAGTATGAAAATTGGATGGCCTCCGAATCGTGTTGTTGTATTTTAGGGATTTGTATATCGTTGGAATCGTCCTCAAATTCATCTCAGCAAGACTTATTAGTTCTTGAATATTACGTTGATTGCACTTGTGCTATTAGTTAAATGTATTGTGTTTATGCATTAGAAAAAATGTACTCTTTTATCTTGGACTTTAGGTAAACGTCATTGCATATGTCACACAGTCATGGAATATTTGTGGCAGTTGTAATGTTGGGGACATTAAACCTGAAGTAAACTCCGAAATTGGTGACGAATGTTGAAAATATTCCCATTTGTAGTTTCCTTTTATGTTTTGGGTTGATGAACCACCTAACCACCACTCCATATACCTCCTCTCTCTAATTGTTTTAGTACCGATTAGTATTAAAGAAGAAAAATAAGATATTATTTAAACTTGTAAAATATTACCTTCTCGTCTTAGAACATAATAGTATTATGTAAATGAAAAAGTTTAAGCAAATCTTAATTTTTATACATTAACTGGGGTTTGATGCAAATTTTACATTTCATAATGTAATATAATACGTTTAGTACATGTTTCACAGTGTTTATAAATTGTGGATCATATAAAATGTATGGATAATAAATGACTAGTAAGTTGTAATTTAAGCTTAGCCAAATGTATCTAAAATTTTTGGCATCTAAAATTATTATAATAATTAAATAAATTACAAAATTAAACGAAGTGTTGAACTATAATAATTTTTTTTTATCACGACTCGTAACAATATAGGATCCCATATGAAAAGTTGAATTGGTGCAATCCAATTTTCAATAAGTATCGAATATTGTGAATTATCTTTGTATCTAATTTAGTGAAATATACAATGCAATACAATACAATACAATACAATACAATAATCTATTTAAGTGGATTATAATATCGAGACCCCGAACTTAGATGGACTTTCGATTTTTTTTTTTTTTTTGTGGGATACAATCAATTCTCAATAATTCAATTATTATTGGTTACAGTTTCGATAAATATGAGTATTAAATATATACTTGTCTATTCTAGAACCCAATTTATGTCCATTTTTATCCACTGTTGATTGCATTTATTACTTCTGGTATATTCATATAGTCTCCTCTTTTTGTTATATTCCCTTTAAGATAGGACAAAGATTCAAAATAACATTTATCTTTATTACAACCTTTGCAATCGTAAACTCTTCTAATCTTATAAAACTTTTAAAATAAGATTAAAATCGACTCATTTATTACAAATTTTAAAATAGAACAACCAAATTTATCTCGTTTAAGTACACGAGGTAAGGCCACTAATACAAAAAGTAGTTGACATGATTCATTACCTAGAATACAAATGGCATCATATCATTAATTATTATTGTTATTATATTATACACAAATATATTGGGTCACTTTTAACTTGACGTTTAAGGTGTAACGTAGCACAGTAGAGATGGGGACATCATAAGTTGTAACTATCTTCCATTTGCCTCTCTAATAATAATTAACAATCATTATGTTTCTATAAACAGCAAAAAGTCAAGTATTGTTGTGAAAAACAACAATATAAATACAATAATCAAGGAATAATTAATTTAGGAAATTAAAAAAAAATAAAAAAGAGGTAAACTTCTCCAGGATTCTTAATCTTTTGTAAAGCAAATTTTAGTCTTTTGTAGGAGATTTATTCATAAGAAAGTTTTTGCAAATTAATAGATGCACAAGGCGAACAAAGTTGTCGACCGTAGTCAATTTCAAAGACAATTTTAAAATTCACTCCATGTTAAAGTTGTAGTCGTTGAACATGATATATTCAGTTTATATGATTCGTTTTGTTCGATCATGAAGTGTTTTTCATATTTTGAATAGTTATTTTATATCACGTGTATATAGTCTGACAGGATCGTTGCATCTTTTGTAATTTTACAAACAGTTCGACTTCTTTTGTAAAAAATGTTAAAGCTGATCGAGTTGTCTATACTTTATTTTGATTAGTATATGTTAGAGGGGTGGATGGTCCTCAATTTATATATGTATGTGTTTGAGAATTTATATTATTTTTCAGATAGTTTAGTAGTGAAATATTCACAGTTAAAAGTACGTCGTAGTTAGTTTTTTTAAGTCATACGAAACTCAAGTAAAGTTAGTACGAGCCGTCGTCTATTTAAGAATATAATAATCATAATACCATGTAATTATATTTATATAAATAAATAGGGGGGCGACAACGCAATTATTCCATCTTCAATAATGACTTCTCATTCTCAATGTGCGAGCCTATGGGATTGGATCTGAAAATCACATACATAGAATTCCTATACCATTATACAATTCTATAATATTTATTATATATACGTATAATATTTTTTTTTTTTCACAATTATAGAGAATACACGCTCCAAAAAGCTTTTCACCAGAACTTTCTCACTCTAAATTGTCAATGGCGAATCCAAACTCTGCTTAACCTTTCTCAACGGTCTCTATACATACATTTCTTTTATCTACATGCTTCAACCACCTGGTAGGGAAAATTCAAGATCACGTTTTGGAGCATTCGTTTATTTTTGTTTGCATTCATAATTGCTTATTGTGATAATGCTAATTGTGTTGTTCTGGATCTGATCTAAGTTTGGGATCTGAGTGAATTTGTCATGAGAATTGTTGTGTTGATTTTGATTTTTAAGTTTTACGCAGTTTTAATGATTTTTTAATGGTGTACTGCAGGTTTGATTTTATCTGGAAGCTTTAATTTGTTGTTTTTGGAGCGGTTGATTGTTGGAATTGTCTGTTTTAAAATTGGCATCGTCTGGCATTGTTGTTGATGAAAATTCTGGAGGCCTTTTTTAGTTGGAGTGACCTTGATATATGTAATTAAGGCTTGAAGGGAGGGTTTTGTTGCCGGGGATTCGACAATTGCCTGATAAATTGATGATTTTGATAGCTTAATCTTGTCATTTCACTGAACGATTTGCTGATTTTGTGGTTTAGTGGATGCTCGAGTGTGGTCTTTTCCAATGCCAGTTGATGTTGGTCGGAGTCTTGATCATATGATTTATGGAAGATTGTATCTGATGATCGGTTACAGTTTTCGGAGTTCTTGGAGATTAATGTTGGAGCAATAGCCCATAAAGACTGGGTTTTTTGTACTAACTTCAGGAGAAGAGTGCAGAAATTGGACATGAGAAGCTCTTGGTTCCATAAACTATCATGGATTTTCGGCCCTAGACCATCACGCAACTGGTTGCTTCTGTGTCTAGTTAGCGTCTTTGTTCTGATTGCGTTATTTGGATCATCTTCTCCAAGTGCATTTGATTCTGCGAGTGCTTCTGTGAGATCCGACATCTATACAAACTATAGAAGGCTAAAGGAGCAAGCAGCAGGTGATTATTTGGAGTTGCGGAATCTGGTAACTGATCATGTGAAGGATTTTGGTCTTTGTGGGAAGGAAAGAGAAAATTATGTGCCTTGCTATAACGTGTCTGCAAATCTGCTGGCTGGTTTTCAAAATGAAGAAGAGTTTGACCGGCACTGTGAAATATCACGAGATCTCAAGCATTGTTTGGTTCGTCCCCCGAAGGACTACAAAATTCCTTTAACTTGGCCAACTGGTAGGGATGTTATATGGAGCGGTAATGTGAAGCTCAGTAAAGACCAATTCCTTTCGTCTGGAAGCATGACAAAAAGGTGTTCTTAATTCCTTGAAATTGTAACTTATTCTCGGATTTTGAAATTTCTGGCAGATAGTCCAAATAAAATAAAATAAAACAATTCATCCCAGATAGAGAAAAGGCAAGAGTAATTTGAGAGATTGTTGTAAAAAGCTCAACCTACATCTTTCAGTTACAAGAATGATAAATTCCTTTGAGTTTAAAGTGTGTGTTGCTAAAATAATTAGCACATTTTCGCATAAAACACATACTCACTGTGTGTTGTTAGGTAAATATTGTAGCTTTGCACATCTGCTTTCCGTAATGGTTATTGTTGCAAATTCTATAGGTTAATGTTGCTAGAAGAAAATCAAATTTCTTTCCGTTCAGACGATGGGATGATTATTGATGGTGTTAAAGATTACTCTCACCAGATTGCTGAAATGATAGGGTTGGGAAGTGACACTGAATTTCTCCAAGCTGGTGTAAGTTTTGTCTCACTATGTGTAGCTTTTCTCGCTTGCTAGTTATGGCTGACTTCAACTTTACTTAGTTTGTAGAGCCAAATATTTTTTATTAGCAGCATCAAGTTTTGTGAATGAACTTAAATTTTTTTTTTCACTTGAAACAACAAATATATGTTCTCTCCTTTTTTTGCTGGAATCTTTACACAATAGAACTATCATCTATATGATGATTTTTTCTTCTGCTGAATTGCAGGTGCACAATATACTTGATATTGGTTGTGGGTTTGGTAGCTTTAGCTCTCATCTGCTCTCACTTAAGTTGATGGCTCTCTGTATGGCAACATATGAGCCAACAGGTAGCCAGGTTCAGCTAGCCCTTGAGAGAGGTCTCCCGGCAATCATTGGCAACTTCATCTCAAGGCAGCTCCCATTTCCGTCCTTGTCATACGACATGGTTCACTGTACTCAGTGTGGCATTGTCTGGGATGACAAAGGTATAATCCTCATTATTGTTTAGGATTTTGTTCTGTCCCCGTAAATCACCATTTGTTCATTGCAAGGCTTCCTTTTGCATGATGGTGACACTTATTATTCTTTGTTGCAGGGCTTGAATTTTGTTTTCATTTCTTTTCCATCATTAAATTAAACTTGCGTATGTGATTGCATTGAAGATGAAATTGTGTTTTCATTGTTTCTTTCATTTCAAATACTTTTGATCTACTTTCCATGAACATCTAAATGAAGTTTAGTTTCTAAAAGCCCTGTAATAGGTCATGGCCTGATGTCGTTGAATTAATTGCAGGGCATAAGAACACTAAAGCAGACTCTGATTTAATTTTATAGATATGTGATCTAGAGGTGCTTTTTGATCCAATATCACAAGAGAGAGTTTTAAGTTGGGCATATTTGGAAATTCATTTTGATTCTAATACAATGGAACATTATCAACATAAACATGTTAGTTTGTTTTACCTTATGATTAGATGATAAATAGAATTATGATTGGCTAGGCCAGCGTCATATTAATACTGTGTTTTGTCCCTAACAATTTTTTTGTCTGGTACATGATTCTTTTTCTAAATCAATTAATTATGAAACCTTGATGTTGCAACAATAAAATGTGGATGTATTGTCCACTATTTTCCGTAAGTTAATTTCTCTGTGCTTATTAAACGAACAATACTGAAGCCAGAATACAGCCCAGAATTGGAAGGACTCTTGGTGCTCTATGTTGACTATGTATACGTGATTTTCTCTTTTTTCATTTTATGTGTAGGTTGGACTGGGGTTTTGGTGATGGGGGGTTAAGTTTTCAAGACACTGAAGAAATTTGATTTTAGACCTATTCATTACATTCTATTAATAATGATTTCATCTTTCAGATGGGTTGTTTCTTATTGAAGTTGACAGAGTACTAAGGCCAGGAGGTTACTTTGTTTTAACCTCACCTAGAAGCAGGCAGCAGGGAAGTTCCACGGACGCAAAGAAAGGAAGTGTGTCTACTCCATTTGAAGAATTCACCCAAAAAATTTGTTGGAATCTTTTGGCACAGCAAGAAGAGACTTTCATCTGGCAGAAAACTGCAGATGCTCAATGCTATACATCTAGGTGAGACAAGTGGCTTTCACTCACTCTTGATTTGTCCTTTGTGTTCTCTATACCCCAGACTTCTCCTTTATTATCATAATCTTATTCGTATTTCTCTAAATCTCCTCCTTAATTTTGGTTCTTATTTGTAGCAAGAAAGGCACTTTACCACTTTGCAAAGGAGAGGATGTCCAATCATATTATCAGCCGCTTCCACATTGTGTAAGTGGGACAGCTAGCAAGCGATGGATCCCAATTCAGAACAGACCTTTTGGTTCTCTGAGCTCTGCTGAGCTTGAAGGCCATGGTAAGTATTACTACTTTACTACTGCACGAGTGTTGCATATTTAGACTGTCTTATCTTCAGTTTGAATCTATTGTAACATGCTAAAATCTGCTGCTTTCACTTACAAATAGTTGGTATGTTAATTCAACTGGCATGTAGAAGTTAATCCTGAAGATTTTTCTGAAGACATGGAGTTCTGGAGATCTGCTTTAAGAAATTATTGGTCATTGCTTTCACCCTTGATTTTCTCTGACCATCCAAAGAGGCCGGGTGATGAAGACCCGTTGCCTCCGTATAATATGGTTCGGAATGTGATGGACATGAGCGCCAATTATGGAGGTTTAAATGCTGCATTACTGGAAGCAAGAAAATCAGTGTGGGTAATGAATGTTGTTCCCATAAGTGAACATAAAACACTTCCTCTCATCCTTGACCGAGGTTTCACGGGCGTATTGCATGACTGGTAAGACATGTTAATTACAGATGGCCCTTTTAGTACTGGTAGACCTATTGCAGGCTTACAACTCGTTTTGACACCATCTTCAATTTGATAGAACAATATGTTCTAGACTTGAAATATATTTTCTATGGAACATCTTTTCCACGAAGAGTTTGTATGAAGTCTTTTACATGGAGAGTCATTCTTCGACATACATAGTTGTTTGATTTAGGTGTTAGAAAAGAAAATTATTGGTTAAATCAAGGTCAGCTTGGGAGTATGATGCAATGCTACATTGAATCCTCTTGGCATATGTAGATATATGTTTCAACTTCAATAAACTCCATTAACTGCAACTGATAGAACCACTCAAATCAAAAAACATAAATTATTGACAAAATTATAGTCCGACCTCAAAATTGATTCCATGCAATTTATCTTGCATGCTTACATGTCGTCTTGAAGTTACGTGCAAAGGCGTCATGTCTTTTTGTGTTTTCTTGTCTTTTGCCAAATCAAATTTGGATTCCATGGGATTTATCGTATGCTTACACGTCGGCTTCAAGTTACATGCTAGGCATCATGTCTTTGTGTTTTGTCTTTTTCCCCCTCCATGGTTTGCATCCTTGGATTATTGTAGTCCTTCCTTTCTGTTTCCCCTAAAATTTGTCCACCGACAAGTGTACTAACTTCTATAATAACTTCCAAAGAAAGCTGATTTTGATATTCTGACATTGGGTACAGGTGTGAACCTTTTCCTACTTACCCTCGGACCTATGACATGCTTCATGCCAACAGACTCCTGTCACATCTTGCTTCAGAAGGATGCAGTATGATCGATTTACTATTCGAAATGGATCGTATTCTTCGGCCAGAGGTAATTGTTTGTGGACTCATGTTAATTCATGGGCCAAATGTTAACATATAATTGGAATGATACTGGTCCCATTACGCTAAAGTTATTCCTTATGCGTGCGTAGTTTCCTTGTTCTTGCTTTGGATACGTCTTGGCTCTTGAATTTATTTGAGAGATTGTTGCTTGTTGGCAGGGATGGGTTATTATTTCCGATAAGGTTGGTCCTATAGAAAGAGCACGAATGCTCGCTACACAGCTTCGCTGGGAAGCCCGCGTTATTGATCTTCAGAATGGCAGTGACCAGCGGCTACTAGTCTGTCAAAAGCCCTTTTCGAGAAAATGATTTTCCACTTACGAAAGCTCTCACCATCCCTAGGACCATCCAGTTTTCTGAACTCTGGTAATTCCTTTAAGCCCGTCTCGGAATTAGGAACAAGTCAGATCATAAGCTAGTGATTTTCTCTCCTCTCGTTTGAAGTGTCTTCTATAAAAAGTTTTCGATGCAACAAAATCATGTGCCCCGCTGTATTTACATTCGTTATAAATGTACACCAGGATCCAAGCCTGCGCAGTATGGTCTTGAATTTAAATTTGGCTCCATATTGATGTGGATAGAAAAGCTACCCTGGGATAATGGAAACAGAAAATTTTGGAAGTTGTAGATTAGAAGAAGGTTTGCTGCAGAAGTATCCCAGTTCAGTTCAAGAAAACAAAGAAGATTTTTCCCTTCAAAAGGAGAGTGTAGCACATCATTAGTCGGTTTTCATTTTTTTTTTTTTGGTTTCCATATTTATTAATTATTTTTTGTAATCGAATTTTTCTTGTATTAAACAACCGTAATTCTTGAGTGATTGCTACAAGCCATAAATGTAAGAAATGAAGATCATAAATTTTACAATTTCATCCCAAAGTTCTTGCTGCCCATTTTTTCTTTTGGCTTACACTATATGTGTGTGTGTGTGTGTGTGTGTGTGTGTGTGTGTGGACATATATACACACACACACATATATATAGCAGTAAGAAGTTTTAGAAGAATTTTAGAGAATTATTAGGCATGGCAGGCTAGAGGATGTTATTTGATTGAAAATATGGTATGACAAGGGATGAATAGAGAAGATTTGGGGGAATTTGGAAGTTAATGGAGGAGCACATAGAGTTGCTCTGTTGCTGGTTGCAGCCAAGGATAAATCATACAGGTAGGGGATTCTATTGAGTCATGTTTAGTACACATCACTAAATAAAATTAGACAGTATCCTAAATAAAAATTTTACTTTTTTTTCTTTATTAATACTATCAAGTATTGCACTCTTAAGGGCATCTTATGAATTTGGGAGGCAAGAAAGATAGAGTTATTTGAGAGTGTTTATAAGTACTTGTAAGTTGGTTGAACATCATTTTTATCTACATATTTCATAAGATCCATAACTTTTATCTACATATTCTGTGGGTGCAACCACTTTCGATGTAACAAAAAGAAAAGTAACGACTCAGAGTCAAGTTTCCCACTTCCACTTACGACACTCTGGACAAACAGAATAGAGCGTTTCTGTAATTCTAAAGCAAAATAAACGCAAAATAAACTCCATTTGTTGGTTAGCATAAGTTGTCAAAAAGCCCAAAAAAGAGGGAGGAATTGGTTTAAAAGTGCTAGCCAACACTGGGGCTAAAGCTCATCTGAGTGAAGTTTTTTTTTCTTATACATACATATCTTACCTTTTCGTTACTTATAAGTAAAAAAAGTTACTTACTTTGACGCTAAACAAGAGATTTTCACAAACTGATCAAACCAAAGAAAGAAATTTTGCTCTTAGTTTCGTAACCTTAAATGCCACGAAGGTATGCTCGAGAGTAGATACTTCATCAACTTGGACATTGGTGCAATTCTGTAGAGCAAATTTAAGATCAGTAAAAACAATTTATCGTTGCAGAGAATTTTCATAATCAAATTGGACAAATGTCATGGTAATTTTGTAAGGCTCAAATAAGAACCCATTAGGATTTTTTTCCCCCTTCCAAGGAGGCATCAGTTTACAGCTGTTCGATTCTTGATTAAACAATTTGCAATTTCTTATTTGTAGTCGTCTCTTTCATTACAGTTGATGAAAAGTTGCATGTGCACTTGGTTGATCCAACTGTTGAACCACTAGGATGCGTGAGCAGCCTTCTGAAATTACAGAAATGCGTCATCAGTGCATTGTCCCATTCCGCATTTTTGGCTAATTTTTTTTTTATAAAAAAGTAACATTTTGTAATTCAAAAATGTAACTTTTATGAAACCTCAAACATGTTTGACAAAAAAACATGCTTACTTCCTTAGCCTGTCATTTACTGTTCTGTTTGGTACCATTTTTGTATTTTCAGGTCGAGAGTTGGAAATCTCGACCCAAGAGATAACTAAGAATGATTCAGAAAATCATACCCGTTTTGCCTCCTCAATGTTTGCCTTGATAAGAGAATAGATTGCAACACCTGCAATGGCTATTGCAGTCCCAATCCCAGTTTGTGTGGAGATTCTATTGCCTGAAAAGTTTTTGCAAATCTTAGAATTAAGGTGTAAAAAAAAATTATGCAATTATGCAGTTTTAGCATGAATGATTGTGTAATATTGCATCTAGATTTCGTAACTTATAAGCATTGAAAAAAGAGAGGTAATTACCAAATACCACAATCGAGAACCCAATCACAAAAACTCGCTTCAACACATTACCAACAGCATGTGTAAGAGGTGCAACCCTTTCCAAAGTGTTTGTGGCTACCTGCAATTATAAGAAATAGAAAAAGGGGTACGTCGAATGATACTAAAAAGTAAAAACCTTATTCACATATGAAGTGTTCTGTAGCAGTTTCTGACAAAAAAAATTGTTTCTTTACTAATGTGAACATTTTAACTGCATGACAAGTTCTGAATCTTGAAGATATGAAACGAATCCAGATGTTCAAAGTTCAAACAATAGACAATTATAATGAAAAGAACTTGCAATTAATGCATAATTCCTTTTTAGCATAGTAAAATTCCAAGAACAGAATCACGAATATGAATCCTATGAAAATCTTTTGAAATTTGCAGCTCAGATTTTAAGTTATCATCTATCAAGAAGCTAAATTAGTACTCTGTTCCGACATACCTGATTGTACAAATGATAGAACATTCCAATCCAGAACAGATCAGACAAGAACTTGTTCAGACCAACTTTAGCAATTGCATCCTTGAATCCGTACTGCATCAGCTGAGGACCCTCAATCTGAAAATAAAAAAGAAAAAAAAATCCAAAATATTTATTTTTTCAAGAAATTTGGTTAAAATCCCAAATTTCAATCAACATATTTGATCTATGAAACTCACAAATATTGCTGGTGGGAGGCAAAACACGAGAGCTATTATTGAAATGTACGCGTACACATTCGTGCTGTCCATTCCCGTCTGTCACAATCAATTCCTTTTGTAAGAAAACGGGGCATTGCAGACAAGTAAGAATAGAAAAGCACTGGTTTTGATCAGCTTATATACAAGCATTTGAAAATATTAGCATCATCTTTGAATTACATGTTTGTTTCATAAGTAATTCTAACAATGTATGAACTTCTGAAATATCTTACCATTGCTTTCTTCGAATAAATACTTCTGTAAGTAAATGCAATGTTCGAAATCATTGCACTAATGAAGCCAGTCCAATTAAATGAAAGTTCCGTCAGTGATGCCATTGACACACCTAAACAGAAGTTCAGAAATAAGCAATTAGGAGATGTGCATGAATTCTACTTAGTCAGATTCTTTAAGAGAGTGGCTTGTACAGAGGCATAAGAATTCAAAACTTGGTTGTCTTTTGATGTCTGAAATTCACTTCAATACTAGAGTCTAGATATCATGTCGTGTTGGCAGGTGCGTGAATGCAAGCTTATCATCTGTTATAGAGGCATGGTTCAATATAGAAAAATCAGTCATACTTCATTTAATAGCTTCCTTGGACTTTAAAACTCTAACTCAAGAACTCAACTCCTTAACTCAAGGAAAAGACATTCAAGATGTGATTGGCTAAGCTTAAAAAGTCTTACTTATAAGTAAGTAAGTAATTTTTTATTGATCAAAATGAATAATAAGTAATCTACTTATTTTGTCTGCAACATAAGAGTTACTTTCAAATTAAGTAACTCTTTTTCATCTAAAAGTACGGAACATGTTTGCAAACTAGAACTCACTTTTACTTATTTTTAAGCATAGCCAAACATGATCTGAGTTTTGCCAGAGAAATACACAAGGAACATATCCAATGAATTGAATTCAAGGACAAGGAACCTTCGTACAAAGAGAAATCAAGAGATGGATGTGATATATTGATCTTACAACTTACCAATCACAACCGGGGCCAAGGACAGCCACAGGGAAAATGGTATCTGGTGGCCTAAAACGAACTGAGAAGCAGCAGCACTGAAGAATGGCTCCAAGGCTGTTGAAAGGAAGTAGTTAGATCATCAAAAGAATGAAAAATACAATGAAAAGAAAAGGGTAGTACGCTTATTGGTTAATTATTAAATATATATGACTGAGTAGAAAGGATAAATTAAAATGAAACAATTAATCATACACGTAGGGCACGTTTCGTACGTAGTATCGAATAGGATTTGATAGTATTAAAGAAGAAAAAGAAGTTAAAATATTATCCATTGTAGTGTCTAGTATAGCGTACAAAACATAGATGTAGGAAAACTATCTAACTATTTCACAATAGCCTTTTGTTACCTTTGATGGTATGTGTAAAAGATACAGCAACAGCTGCAAACGATACATTTGACATGACATGTCCAAGAGCATGACAAAATGCTACCGGAGTGAGGAGTGCTAAGAGCTCCTTATCAATCGGCTGCTCATCACAATCAAAAGCTTGAAGTAAACAAGAAAGCTAATATATTATATATAAGAATTTGCGATGAACGTTACTACGAGATTTTAAAAGATGAAACTCACAGCACGTTTTGGTAGGCCAACACCCCAGCTAACAAGACAGTATACAACTCCGACTAGAAGATGCACAACTGAGACAAAACTGTAAAAGGGCCGAAATAAAACATCAAAACATGACTATGAGAAAAGGGACTTTTTACGGCATATTACTAAATACTAATGAAGGTAAAAAACAAAAAATCAAGAATTTGATAAAAGTCGAATTCATGAAAGCATCTACAAATAAGCAATTAGACAACGAAAACTTACAATGGATATGGGAAATAATTATAAACCTTCTTGTTAAGTATATTGAATATAACATTCAGGAAGTACCTGCATCCACACAGTTAAACAATTGATTAAAAAATGATTACAGGGGCGATTAACTATATTGTGAGTTGTGACACTCTGACGTGGTTCATCCATTACGAGGCATATAAGCACAATTGACAACGGCTACTTATTTTCACCAAATCTTGATTAATGATTATAAGTTAAACCTACTGATTTACAAACGTTAATGATTCTTCACAATAAATGAATATAAATTCAGAAAGAAAAAAAATTAACTTAAAATTTCTTAATTACCATGTAAAGAAAAAGAATCCAGTAACTAGAGCTGGAAATCTTTGTGCAAGGCTCTCAGAAGGCTTGGAAAACCTGTCATTGTAAACATGATTGAGAAACAAAACACTGTATGAGTTACGAAAACAATAATTGGACTACTCCTCTTAACAACGTGACTAGAAAACTAGTGCAGTGTCCCCCCACGGCTCCACTGTCAAACTGTCCGCACCACCCTAACTAATCCCATAGAAAATTATTCCCTCGTCTCCATAAATGTTTCCACTCAAACCCAAGACATTACCCAAAGAAAAACTCAAACGAGCTATTCCATCCTTATAAAAGCTCATATGAGCATTAGGATACCAAGACTGTGTTTAACAAGACTAAAGATGGAACCAAACACTCAACAGTAAGACCCCCTCCCCTCAAAAAAAAAAAAAAAAAAAAAAAACGAACCCATTAGAAATTTCAATCTCATGACCCTCTGCATCAGCAGCTGCAGCTTTTGCAATACAAATTTCACGGTGCTTCAATATATGATTCAACCCAGAAATTCCCAATGATTTCCCAGAAAATTTAACTGGTGCTGGAAAAGATTCAATCTTATTTGGTGAAAATTCTAAATGATTGGTTCTTGAAATAACTTGTCTACTTGTACGTAGACCTGATGCAGCTGGTTGAGGTTTATAGAGGGAAGAAAATCTTGATTTTTGAAGCGAAAACTGAGTCAAATTTGAGATTGAAGCCATTGAAAAAGAAACAAGAATTAATTGATACAAAACTTTATTGGAGAACAATAAAAAGGGTCATTGTTGAATTTGAATAATTTGAAGTCAAATAAGAGCAATATATTTGATCATGATATAAAGTAAAAACATAAAACAGAAACAAAAGTATCTAACGTTGACACCGAGGATTAATTTAGCTTAAAAGCGGAGATACCAAAGACAAAAGGATTAATTATCATAAACAAACACAAAATCTGAAAATTACAAGATAAAGAGTACAAGAGCATGTCCAAGTTTGAAACAATCAAAACAAATATTATATATGATCAATGTGCATGCGCTCGATCAAAATTCTAATTTATCACCACATGTACAGGTTAGTTTAGTCTCCAAAGCTCGTCCCCTTTATTTAACTCGGAATTAGTATACATGAGATGTTATAAGAGCACACCATCATAAAAAAAAATGTCAATTTTCGACAATGGCACCTCCCAATTCAACTAATTATCTAAAGTCTAGGACTTAAGACCATCATCAGTCCCTGGTCGACCTCGTTAACCAATCAAAATCTTTTAAATAAGTAGATGTACAGGTCTCAGGTCTCGAGACCGGGCATTGTTGTTTAATATGACCAATGTTGTTTCTCCATATCCATTTTCTCTAAAAGCATTGTGACAACGTTGTATCCCGAGAGTTTTCTAATCCAAATTTTACCAAACAATAGTTATTTTACAAAGATTTGTTTTCATTTTAATTGGTTGGTGGGATTAACAATTTCACTTTAACAAAAAATACGGACTTTTCTAAAAAAATTGTTTAATTTAAAATAATATTTTCTATTATGCTGTTCAATCTATTTATTTTGACACCATAATGCATATAGAAAGATACAAAATTCAAATTAGTATGTATTTAAAGAATAATGCTTTGGACATTATTCCACCTTATATGCCTCAATAATTGATGAAACTTTGTGTGATTCTTGAATTTAAATATATTTTTAATGTCTTTATATTAAAAAAAACAGCTCGTGAATTGTGAGGTATGCACTGAGCTGGTGAGGTGCTTATACTCGTCAACTTTGGATTAAATAATGTTTTTTAAAATATATTGCAAATTTTCCGCTCTTTATTATGTTTACTTTAATATCTCTAATGAAACGGGTTAAAGACATTGTTATCACTAAACTTTATTTTATTTTATGTCAATCCTGAATTTAAACTTTATTTTACATTGATTGTTGAACTTTGTTGACGTTGAAAAATGGAGTGATAGTTTCCAAGCCAAATTAATGTTTAAGTATTAAGTAAAGTATGTACGCAAATTGTAAGAGAAGACATGTTGTGGATTCTTTCTAAGTGTGCTCTATATTTCAACAATTAATGTCATCTTTTCTATGACATTTATGTCTCTTATTTATAGGAAGATATGTGATGATTACATGTATTTAATGCTAAACTGAGCATTAAATACTTATAAGACATTCTATTTTTGGACATTTAATGTGAAGTGACATCTGTATTAATTACGACTGATGGGCGGCTGATCTGACGTCTGACACGTGGGAAAACGTGTCATTGATGACGTGAACTTAGCAATAGGCAACTGTGGCATGACCTCCGACCTGGAGTAGACTAGGTAGAACCTGGAATGGTAGAACCTGAAGGGGTAGGACTTTTCTGACGAGGGAACCCTTCTTTATATAGGTTTGATAAGACCTGATAGGTAGGACCTCCTTCGTGCGAGCTCGGTAGGACCTTCCCTTTGAGAATGGAGAGTTCTTTTGCTGTTGCGACAAGTCAGATTGAGTATCAACAAAATTATATATTTATTACAATTTAGTTATTCTATTTACATGCTTTAATATGTATGTATGTATGTAAGTATGTAAGAACTTGTTTGAAACTTACTTTTGAGTTCATTGTGGAACAAATTGAGTTTTTTGCACAAATAGATCCCAGATTTTGTGAATGTGGCTTGCCAATTGAGCTCATGACTTCATAAACATATGCAAACTCAGGTAGAAGGTTTTTTACATATCCAAGATGACAGTTGATTTGTTTTATTTATGGTCGTTATTTTGCGGAATGTATTTATTACGCTTCGTACTTTTTTGCTATATAAGAAACTGGTGGGTGTGAATTTCAAAAAGTGGGTTATTTATGGGAAAAAAAAAAAAAAAAAAAACCCATGAAAATCCACTGAGGCCCAGCCCACAAAAATAAGCAAGCAGCCCAAAGAAGATTCACTTTTAGGGGTTTTTTCTGATTAAAACACTGTTGCAATCCCTAGCCATCTCTAATTGTACAAATCAACAAAATTCATTTCAATAACTCAAACAAAAAAATAATTCAATTGTTAAATCAAAATCAGAGAAAATAATTAATCTAATAATATGGGGCAAATGACAAATGCTAAAGAGAAAAAAGAGGTAGATAGAGGAACTACTTTTCTTGTTTTTTGTGTAAATCTAGACATATACAGACATGTATGTACGTGTTTGTTGATTATAATTTTTTTGATTTTTTAATTCATTTTTCTTTTTCTTCGATTGAATTGAGTTTCAGGAGAAATCAGAGGTGGAATTGGAGCTCAAACTATTGGAAGCGCTCGAAATCTATCCTCCCGCCAAATTACGAGGTAATTCTTGCTAATTAATTTCTTAATCTCTTTATGTTTTCATTTCAATATACATATACATCTACATGCATGCATGTACGAAAACCTCTTCATTTTTGTATTTTTCTTTGAATTGTTGCTGAAATAGCTCAACAATAATGGTAAAAGTTCAAAAACTCATCGTTTTAAGAACTTAAAGATGACGATTTAGTGTAATAAGTTCAAATTTTTTGGTTTTGTGAAGCAGTGGTACTTAAGCGTTCAATCAGAATTCCTTTGCCGTTATTTAGATTTGCGATTTTCAAGTTCTGGCTTTGGTTATTGCTTGTGTGCTTAAGGAGAGTGTGAAAAGTAATGTGAAAAATAGTAAGAAATAACCAAATAAATAAATAGGAGTTTGTCTGTTTTATTTACCGATGTTATTGACTTTAAACTCCTTCGTTGCAGGCATACATAGACACTTTGTGCTTTATGGATTAACGGAATACATGTGCAGAAGGTTTTTTTGCCCTTTCATTTCTATCTATCCTACAGTAATTGTATCTTTTTCAATTTAAAGTTCTGCTTTTGAGCATCCTCATTTTAAGTTTTGAATTTTCATTTTCTGTACTTTCACGCAAATTGTTGTTGCAGTTTCAATCGACCATTTACAGCAGATGATGTTTTAAAGTTGTTGGATCGCTTCTACAACTTGGAAATGGTGGTATGTGTTCTTTCAGTCAGTCAAATTTTTTAGATTGTGTATTAATTGATTATTAAGTTGAGTTTAGTTTCACTCATACCTTCTAACAATAAAATTTCTAAATCATCAAACTTCGAGTGGGTTGAACATTCAAAAACTAATTTTAGATTTATATTTTATCTTAATAACCATGACTGTGTTTGGATTGGGTTTTTAGAGATCATTTCTATTGTTTTCAAGTTTTTGTAATTGTTTTTTAGTATTGAAAAATATTTATGAATAGTTTATATGTTGAATCTAATAATTGATCCAAAATTAGACCATTATATTTAATTTCATAAAATTCAAAAGTTTCAGCTCAACATAAGTTGAATTCTTATCCTTTTCTTGCAAAAAACAATAAAGGTCAAACACTATCTTATGCTCAAAACTCAATATTTTAGTTTTTATGGACCATTTGCGCCTGTTTCCCTTTTAGTTTTTAAATCAATATAGTTAAATTATTTATCCTGTTTTGCTTTATTTTCCGGCACAAGAAAATATATGACAAATTGGGTTCTTGATCTATGGGGACAAAACCAACCATCCATTTTAAAGAAAACAATAGAAGGAGAGACAAGAATAATTTGGGTTTAAACCTATTGTCCGTACAAGCTATCAATGTGGGTATCAGTTATTTAAAACTTGAATAACTGGAGGTTTGTGTAATTTTTGAAAAGGGATGGGTGTCAATTCAATGGTCAAGTATGTCAGGTGGTGTCGCTGTAATTTGCTCTTTCATTTTTCTGATAAGAGAGCTAAAATGAAGCAAAAGCTCGAGACTTGTTTATTTTGCTTGAACTCTATCAAATTCCTTAAAATCTCAGCTCGGCTCGTTTGCACCCCTGCTATGACCACTAGGTGATAGTTTGCCTTATGTAAGTAGGCATTTTATGTCACATGGAAAAACAGGAGCTTTGATTTTTACTTGTTTGCAACTTTAGAAAACCTACCTGATTCAAACAAACACGCAGTTTACCATGATGAAAACATGTTTACTTGAGCTCTGCATACTTTGTAGTAACTAATGAAATAGAGTTACTAACATTATTTCTCTGCTTTGTTCCTCCGTGAGGAATTCCCCGACACACTTCATTCAATTTTGAGGAGTTCTATGACACACTTCATTTAATTTGATTATGAAATGTGTGTTTTGTTTGTCCATTTGACTCTGAGAGTTGTCAAACCACCATATCGTGCCATGTTGATAATGCCAACTTCATTAGTTTAGAACTCAAATGTATATACTTGACAAAGTTAATTATTGCTTATCTATGGTTGAAATTGTAGAAACCTGATGACGAAGACGCGGAAATCCTGAATCAGGAGGAAGATTTTCGCTTGCCAAAAAGTTATTTCCTAGAGGGAGAATTATGACCGATAATTTTTGGGTACATAAGTTGCTTGTGTAAGATAATGTTCATATATCATGCTTCATGAGTGATGTTCCTTTTTTGCTCCAGAATTTGAATTCGAAAAAAGTAATTTCTTTAATGAATACAATCTGAATAATGATGGCATTACTTTCTGATTCTGATTACTCAGTTTTAACCACCATATACTTTCTGTAAGTGCAATTGTTGTAAGATGGTTCTCTCTGCATCTTTCCTTTTTATGGTTGTGTTTGGTTGGATAGAATGCTCATTTGTGAGAGAATTAATGGTTTGTTTGGTAGGGAAATGATCTACTCCCCCATGTTTGGTAGGAAAATGTCGAACTAAACAATACCCTAAAGAGGATCCGCTTGGGTATGCCTGATGTCACATCCCTTCTAGTTGTTATTCATGATATGCCTATGTTTGGTAGTGCTGAAATTATTTTTTAAGTGCTTATATTATATGTTGTGGTTGAATGTGTAGATAAAAAGTGGGTTGTAAATCGTGAGTCTTATAAAATATGTGGATAAAAATTATATTTGACCAGCTGAAATTATAAATTAAGCACTACCAAACATGGGCTAATATTACTGATTGATTTTGTTATCACGTCTTTCTTTCTTAAACTTGTTGACTTCAACATATCGAAAACATCCTAAAAGTTCGAGTTCTAGTAACTAGCGCTATTTTGTTAATATGCGTTGGTTTACTTGGACTATAGGTTTAGTGCCAAAATCTCGAGTAGGATTTATCGATCTTTTTATTTTTATTTTTTGGGTATATTCTTTCCTCTTGCCCTTCCTTTATCATTATTACTACAATCAACACATTTGCCAAATAATTTTAATATGTTAAAAGATAGGTGTCATATTGTTGCATTTGATATGAAAACACATAGTATTATTTTTTATTTCTACCAATGTCATTGTTGTCACATTGATTATTGTCATAATTTTGATATACCAAAGTGCATTAAATAGTTAGGAAATTCTCACGCAATCACGCGAGCTATAGGATTATATATCTTTCTTCTATCCAAATTTATAGCTCTAAGTGTCTCAGACTAAACTAATAAATCTCATCTTGGTCTCAATATGATTCACAAATAATTCAAATAGTGATTTAAGCGATTAAAGACATTAAATTTAACAAATTAAAACAAAAGTATGAAAATTATACTTTAATGTCAAAAGTCGAAAGAAGAAATCAAAATCATCATGTTTAAGAATTTAGCCAAGCATGTTCACGGACTACTAACACAAAGTTTAAGAACGACATCACCGAATTAAGAATTAAAAATGAAAAGAGCAATTAAAGTTGAAATCTTCAATCTTGACTTTAAATTTTTAAACTTTTCTCCATCTCCTTCTTCAAAACCTAGGTGAGAAGATCTTGGGTATGTGTTGTGTTGTAGTTTTCAACCACCATGGGGAGGAGATCAATGCCCATACATGTAATATATAAGAAAAGGGTTTGATCCTGAAAACCATGTAAAAATCAATGTTCACAAAATTAGATTGATCATCGACCCAGAAAAGACAACGAGTCAATGGTCAAAAGATCGAACCGGTTTCAATTAAAAAATTAAAAAAAATTAATTAAAAAATCTCACAAAATTTCTAAAAATAAGTTATTTGTAAATAAACCAACATTAATAGATAAAATTACTTACAAAACTTGACTTTAAATAGACTTTTCATAAGTTCCAATTAAAAAATCTCACAAAAATTAATCCAAAAATCTCACAAAAATTAGCGATGGGAAAGACTTTTCATAAGAAGAAAAACAATGGGGGAAATGGAAAAGAAATGAGGAAGAAATCAGAAATGAGTGATTTTGCCCAAAAAAAATTTCAAACCGAAAAACCATTAAAATCGGACCAGTTCTACCGGTAACGGTTTAACCGCTAAAAATCTCGGTTTTCGATCCGGTTATCTGATGCCAGGTTAAATTGGTAGATCGGAACGATTTTGCGACCGATTCTCGATTTTTCCGATTGAACCAGCCAGCTCGGTCCGATTTTCTAAACATTGGTAAAAATATGCCCATATAGTCCCCTAAAGTCGAGCAATTAAATCAAGGATCGGATTGTGCTCGTATAGATGTTGAGTGCACAAAATTGGGCGCACACACGAAATGTTCATTGAAGTTCCCCATAATTTCTCGCACGCATGGTACTCTTTAAACTTCATTTTTTCTGGTGTCTGATATCATTTTTCGCTTTATTCGTCAATGTGTTTTTTAAGCTCGGGATTGTTCCAATGACATAAAAACATGATGAAAATCAATATACATTCAAACACATCACTAGCAATTGTATAATAAATAGATACTAAGTGTATAAATCCACACAACGGGGAATGATCTAATGCCTACTTATCATGCCCACTTATCTTGCCCATGCTAAGATATCATATAATTGGTAGTTTATGGTTCCACAAACATCATTTTTACTAATTATGTGATGACACGTTGACATAGACAAAATAAGTGGGCATGATAGATGGACAAGTGATCATTTCCATCAACACTTATTAACAAAACACAATCATCAACAATATAAATTTAAAACTCTGTTATCAATGAATTTGACAGTTAAAGATTATATTAAAATTGAAGTTTCAAAAGTAAATTAATATTAAAATTAGAATTATATTTTATTAGTTCAACCTTAACATTTTCCCTTTTCTATTTATTTATTTTTTCTATAAAGTCTCCGACAGAAAAGGATTGAATGCAACTAACTGTGAACTACAAAACACACACGTGTGTCTTTTGCAAGTTCCATTTCCAATATTTCCGCGCATCTGACTAAAATTACGAAACAGTCCCTCCAACTGTCCAATGTATATATATAAAAACATAATAATAAAAACTCACTCACTCTCCGTTAGAGAAAAAAAACTTATCATAAAAACTCTCGCTGAATTCATATTCATCGCATTTCACAGATCAAAAAAGAAAAAAAAAATGTCGAACGAAAAGGAGAGAGAGAATCACGTTTACATGGCCAAGCTTGCCGAACAAGCTGAGCGTTATGATGGTATGTGTATTTTTGTGTGTGTGTGTGTGTATACATGCACTCGTGTTTATTTTGAGTTTTTGCTTTTTCCTGCAAATTTGAGTTTGAATCGTCAATCGTGTAGATCAGTGTGTGTGTCTGGTTTATAGCATTTGACGGCGTTGATCTGTGTAAGGATCAAGATTCAAGATGTATGTGTTGTTTAATTCTTTGAATAATACATACATTTACATATATATATCGGTTGAAATGATTTAGATGCAGACGGATTTGAGAAACAGTGGATGAAGTTAAGTTTTTCCTTTGTTTCAAATCAAAAAAACATTTGTTTGGCTCAATGTCTATTGATTTTGATTCACAAGATGTTTTACATTGAATATAATTTGTTTCAGAAATGGTTGAAAGTATGAAAATGGTTGCAAAACTAGATGTTGAGCTGTCAGTGGAGGAAAGGAATCTGCTCTCCGTCGGGTACAAGAATGTGATCGGTGCACGCAGAGCTTCTTGGCGTATTATGTCTTCCATTGAGCAGAAGGAAGAGTCGAAAGGAAACGACAACAATGTTAAACTGATTAAGGGTTATCGCCATAAAGTAGAGGAGGAGTTATCCAAGATTTGCTATGACATTCTGTCCATCATTGACAAGCATTTGGTTCCCTCTTCTGGTTCAGGAGAAGCTACTGTTTTCTATTACAAGATGTGAGTCCATTTTGTTTCAAGATTTTATATATGATATTCTTATTGCTTTACCTCTTGATGATCATGAATCAGATCAATATCGTGTTTAAAGACCGTATTATAGTATTTTCAAAAAGGGGGTTCTTACTTCCCAAATAGATCATCCTACATCTATATATACACGTTGTTTCTTGAGCTGTATTGATAAGGTCATTAGCAGTGCTCCCGTTTACCCTGTATGTTTGAATCATAAAGCACCGACTCCAAATTTGTTGGGAATAAATATTCTCCTTGTGTATTTTTACTGAATACATTTCTTCTTTTTCCAAATTCTTTTGCTTCCTTGTTAATATTTAAGCCGGTTGATTGTGACTTATTCCAGGAAAGGTGACTATTTCCGCTACCTGGCTGAGTTTAAGACTGATCAGGAAAGAAAAGAGGCTGCTGATCTATCACTCAAGGGCTATGAGGCATGTTAATTACTCTCAACATATGGCGTGTTTGGTAAAGTGGACTTGACGACATTTAGGAATGATTCATTCTACTGTAGCATCGTCTATTGTCCATACCAAACATGCCCTATAGTATATTCATATAGACAAATAATAAACCGGAACAAGCCAATATAGCTTTCAATATGTTTCTTATGTATCACTCTGTTTTGCCATTTTCTGTAGTCTGCATCAGCCACTGCAAATACAGATCTCCCTTCTACCCACCCTATCCGTCTTGGTCTCGCTTTGAACTTCTCCGTGTTCTACTACGAGATTATGAATTCTCCTGAGCGGTAAATAATTCTATATAGTCTTCTATGCTCCCTCAATTTTTTTTCAAGAATCTCTGCATTTAAATTGTACATTGGCATAACTTGGCAGGGCTTGTCATTTGGCTAAACAAGCTTTTGATGAGGCAATTGCTGAGTTGGATACTTTGAGTGAAGAGTCTTATAAAGACAGTACCTTAATTATGCAGCTGTTAAGAGACAACCTCACTCTCTGGACCTCTGATTTGCCTGAAGATGGAGGTAAATTATTTCTTTTTCATTGCTGTTCGGGACACAGCTTTTTCCCGGTCAAAACTTAAAATCATACCTTCTGCACACTGTTTATGGAAGTATTTAAAATAATTGAAGCAGATTGAAACTTTGATGGAATGATTAGAAAATACCACGTGCATGTTTGTCTATGCTTTTTCAAACATATAAGCTGGTCGAACATTATTTGTAACCGCGCATCATGTTGGACCACAACTTATAATCTACAAAACGCTTTAAACATACACTCAATTACATCTTCTATACCGCCCTCTGCAGGTGAGGAGACTATCAAAGCTGAGATCGAGGAACCTAAAACAGCACAATCGGAGGTAAAAATTCTTCTCTATTCTTTTCATGTCGTCTCAGCTAACACATTCTTCTCCTAAAATCTTGTTTTGTTTAGCAGCATTGATTTTGATCATCAAGTAATTTGTGATAGCCACATTCTTCCTCAGAGGGTTCTACATTTCCAGTTTCTCAGCAGCATCTCTGTTGGCACTTTGCCATGATTTTTCTTTTCTTGATGTTTGTCTGCGTTATGTTTTTAGTTTTGTTTCGTTATTGCTAAAGATTTTGCATCTCAAAAGTATGTTTCTTTTAAATATAAAACATACAATTATATTTCACCAATTTTTTTTCTTGCTTTTCACTTTGCTTCCTCGTGAATTCATTACTCAAGGTTATGTTTCTACGACTACACGTTCTTAGATTGATATATATATATATATATACACGAGACTTGGGCTTCATGTACCCACTTTTGTCGCGAGAGATATTATAAATTAATTTAATGGTAAAAACATATTTTTGTTTCATCTACTTATTTGTGTCAGATTAAAGTAAGCAAAGTATGTTGAAATTGTTTACTTTTTACTTATTTTGTGAGGAAAAAAAGTAATTTAAATGCTAAAATAATAAATCATAGAGTCCCCTGAGATACCCAGTCTTGCTTCTCAAATGATCGGAGTCCGACCACCTAAATTTCCCATGAACCTCCGTCCTCTCCATATCCACCTTCAGACTTTAACTGCCGCTGCGGGCGGTTCTACGGCCGCCACCACCACCAGCAGCCCTCCACCCCTTGCCCAACCCATAACACCGGTGAATCAAGCCCACCTCCTCAGAGTCTGCACAATCCTCTATCAACAGCAAAACTCTCCGGAGCCCAAACTCCACAGCAGCCTCACCAAAACCCCCTTCAAACTCACCCACGAGTTTTTCCTCCAAGTCTGCAACAATTTTCAATATTCATGGCGACCCATTTACAGATTCCATCTATTCTCCGTTACCCAACCCCATTTCACCCATACCTCCACCACCTTGAACAAGATGCTTGATGTTGTAGGTAAATCAAGTAACATTGAGCTGTTTTGGGATTTGTGTCAAGAAATTGGAAAACTTCATTTGCTTAACATTAAGACATATATTATTGCATTAAGAACACTGGCTGCTGCTAGAGAGTTGAAAAAATGTGTTGAATTTTTCCATTTAATGAATGGATTTGGGTGTGAGTATAGAGTTGAGGTTTTGAATAAGGTAGTGGAGTCTTTGTGTAAAAACAAGCTTGTTGTGGAGGCTAAACATGTAGTTGTGAAGTTGAAAGATTGTATTAAACCGGATGGAGAGACTTATAGGTGGTTAATATATGGGTTTTGTGATGTAGGTGACTTGATTGAGGCCTCAAAGGTGTGGAATTTGATGGTGGATGAAGGGTTCGAACCGGGTATTAATGCGGTCGACACCATGTTGGAGGGTCTTTTCAAGAATAACAGATTTGATGAGGGGTTGAAGCTATTTCAGTCAATGAGAGTGAAGAGGATGGAAGATTTGGGGCTATCAACATATCGGGTTGTGATCAATTGGTTGTGTAAAAAAGGTAAGCTTGGGGAGGCTCATAACGTGTTCGAAGAAATGCAAATGAGAGATATTAAAGCCGATAATGAAACATTGGGGTTGATAATTTATGGACTTACGGGCAAAGGAAGAGTTAAGGAGGCTTATAACATTGTGGAAAGGATTGAAAAGCCTGATATAAATGTGTATCATGGGATGATCAAGGGGCTTTTAAGGTTGAAAAGGGCTAGTGAAGCAACACAGGTGTTTAGAGAGATGATAAGACGAGGGTGCGAGCCAACAATGCATACGTATGTAATGTTGTTGCAGGGCCATTTGGGGAGGAGAGGGAGGAAAGGGGAGGATCCACTGGTTAATTTTGACACCATTTTTGTTGGAGGTTTGGTTAAGGCAGGGAAGTCATTGGAAGCAACCAAATATGTGGAGAGAATGATTAATAGAGGACTTGAGGTGCCAAGATTTGATTACAATAGGTTTTTGCATTATTTTTCAAATGAGGAAGGTGCAATTATGTTTGAAGTGATGGCTAAGAAATTGAAAGAAGTTGGTTTGTTTGATTTAGCAGATATATTCGCAAGGTATGGGGAGAGAATGGCAACTAGAGATCGGAGGAGAAACAGAACTCGAGAGCCACAAGAGGAGATTATACAAACTTGATTCACAACGAGATAGAGTTGTAAAGGTTGGTTGGACCGTCCATGCCTGCAGTTTGTGCGGGCTAGCCAACTTGGACCTTGTTTTCTTGATTCCCCTGCCTCTACCTGCCGCCAGAAATGGCAGCCCTTCTTGCACCTATACTTGTGGCAAGACAATTTATACATATAGTGTCAATTTTTAAGCTTATTTTGAGAAGCACTGGATGTGCATTTTGTTGGAGATGTGGCCTACACATTTTGGTAGGAGATTAGATTGTATAAAGTATATGTGATTACGTTGGATTTGATGATATTAGACAAAACAACTAACAAATTTTGCTGCTTGCATTTAGTTTAACCTTCTACAGGCTATAATGCATTTTGTCATGACAGTAATCAAGACTCATTGTACCTCCAACCAGAATTTCTTTTCTTGAATATGGAACAAAATATAAATTGTGTTCCATTAATTAGATAAAATAGGGGTAAAAGACATTTTTTCTGGTTAAATACCCGGGTGGTCGTGAAACTTTTAGCAAAATTTTATATTAGTCACTGAAATTTTGAACTTAAACATTTGTTATATTTTGGAGGAAAAGATTATAAAGGGCTGTGGAGGTGGGATCGACGACAACTTAGGTTGTTGAGATGAAGTAGGTAAAAGAGGTGATACTAAATCAAAACTACTTCGATGTGTTGCAATTATTAAAAATTTAGCTGTTTTGAATCTTCCGTCAAGCATTATAATGAAAAGAAGAGAATGATAATAAAAGAGTCATATAACAAATTTTAAATTTATCGAAAATAAGATTTTAATTTATCATCTAAAAAATTAAATTAAAACTTGATCGAGACTGTATAGGAATGTCTTTGAGAGGCCTAAAATGGTCCTATCGAGTACATAACTGCACTATCATTAGTCCATAAAGATGCTACCGTGCTCATGTTCTGGCTTAAAAACTAATTACTATTAAACCAATCTAATAATTATTTAGTAGAACTTGTCATATCGTACAAAAATAATTTCTAACACTTCACCATTTTACTGAAACCGCTATAATCGTGCGCACCAAACTTCCTTGACATTATGTAAAAGCACTTTGATGAAATTCTAGAATTGTTTCTATCAAATCGACCCTACTTTTGTTGGACAAGTTCTAAATCGTCCATACAAATTTGGAGGTGTAAATAAGGTGGGACTACTTAGATTTGAAACAAGCCATGTTTGAGTATGAGACATATTTTGGACCAGTCTACCTAAAAATGCAAGCTATGGCAAAATCTAAGCCTTTGAGACTACAAAAATAATATAAATAAATAATAGCAACACCCAACTCGACCTCACATTTTTTAGTCATAAATAGTGCTGGTATATAGATGGTCTACATCGAGCAGTATAAAATGCGGGTAGAAGTAACTCGATTTGACAACTTTACACTCAATGTGAGTCGTGAGAATAGGGAAAAAGAAAATCATAGTAGTTTATTATTGGCTAAAGCAAAATTACACATCTTGATTGATTTTTGTAACGACTAATATTAAATGATGATTGAGGAGGTGGAATTAGCTGTTTGAAACAAATGGTAGGTCCCAATGTACCTCTCTGTATATGCTAAAGGAATATGACAACCTCCTTAAACAAACTTTAATGATTAATCATGTACTCCCTTTCGTTCGATCCTATCTATATAGTGTATATTTGTCAATACTTATAAATATTTTTATTAAATATTATTTTTATCTACGTATTTCGTAGGATCCACAACTTTTACTCACTTTTTATTCATACATTCCGTAGAATCTACTGCTTATAATCTACAAAAATCATTATCAAACATACTTATAGGCTGATTTCATTTTTCACATATATTAAAAAATTTTAATTAATGCTATTGAAAAAGAAAATTTTGCGAAGAATTTTTTTTAATTTACCCTTATTTAAGTATTATCGATTTTCACTTCATTTGAAAGAGTACAAGTTTATTTATGTTGATAACAAAGTACATTCAATGGAGTATATTAGGAAATAAAAAAATCAAATATACCATCAACAAAGTAAATGGACTATAATTTGATATGAACAAATAGAAAAAATCAACATATATAAATGGGACTGAGAGAGTAATTTTATAATACCAAATGTGTCTTGTTTCCGACTTTCTACTTCCTAATAATCGCTAAAAATTTCACTAATCATCATTTTGTAAAATTTAAACCTTTTTAGTGATATTCGATCTCACACCTAACATTTCATCGCCCACGGAATAATTGTACAAACTTTTTAAGTAATTTTTTTATTTCCAAACATATTTTGATAACTAAGTTTTAAGTAATAAATGTTATCTATTTTGAAAAAAATTCATAGTTTTGTACTTTACTATTAAGATGAATAACTTGTTCTTTTAAATTTTATCTGAAAAATTATTTATTTTAAGATTTACTTAGCCAAACATCTTGTCAATCCGGGAAGAATTTTGACATTCAAAGGCTTTTAGGGGGAAAAAAGGGCAAAGCAATTAGGGGTTTAGTTACCATTCTAGATGGAGATTTGAAAAAATCAACTTTCATCATTCATGCAATATGTAGCAAATAAAGCCATATTCTTTGTGAAAATACATCACACGGAAGATAGTTATAAAATATGTAATGAAAAAAATATGTTTAAAGGCGCTCATTTTTTATGATATTAGGTGCATTCAAATTAATATAGTAAAACTACTAATACCGAACTTACCAACTCAACATGGCAAGATAGGCAACATTAAAGTTAGAAGATAAAATGGAAGCTATAAGACTCATAGCATTGTGAAATCAATCGCGTTAAGTGTTGCTGAGCCGAAAACGTTCAATACCGTGCTATAGAAAATCGTGCAATAGGGCCCAAATTTTTTTTGAAGTACAAAACACATTATATTAGACACGAGCTAGACCAACTTTATTATAAAAGTATGCACAAAGTCAAGGTGCTAAGTTTGCCACATGAGCATGGTTTATATGATGTTTGATCTAACTGTAGTATAGAGGTGTCAAGACGGGCGAGCCGATCGAACAGGCATCGGCCCACCCGCCTCGATCCGGAACCACGGGCCGGCCCGTGAACCGGGCGGGCTGTTCACGGACCGAGGAGGCCAACCCGCGGGCTGTTCACGGACCGAAGAGGCCAACCCGCGAGCCGACCCGTAAACCGCTTTGATTTTTTAAAAAAAAATGGGCAGAAAATTCAAACTTTCATATTTGAAATGATATTTAAAAAAAAATAAAAAAACAAATGGCAGAGAGCCGTTTAAAGTGAAAGATGTGACAGATGCGTTCACGTTTTAGTCTTTAAATATATAAATATAAAATAGAAATTGAATTAAAAAATTAACAAATGTGAATTTATCATTGTTATTTATTTTTTATTTAGTAATTTAACACATTTTTTGTTATATATGTAAACATTTTTTTTTTGAATTACAATAAGTAACTAAATTTTTTTAGTAATGTCAAAAAAATTAATTTTTTATTCATACGAGCCGAACCGGGTCGAACCGCAGCCCACATGGGCTCGACCCGAATGGGCCAACGGGTGGGCAGGGCTTGTGTTCAATTTTTGTGGGCTGGATTGACCCGGCCCGCAACCCGTCGTGGTGCGGACTTTTTCTAACGTGGGCCGTCACCGAACTTCATCAGAGGCGGGCCGGGTCTGGATTGACACCTCTATTGTAGTATAGTTAACACTACTTGTAACTTAGCAAATTACATAGTTTAAGGAGTATGGTTTCTCCAAAATTACATAGAATCAAACAATTACTTAATCGACAATAATCTACAGTCGTATCCTCTATATAAAAAATTTAATGGCTAGAATTTATTATATTTAGAAGGGTAATTCAATGGGCAAGTACCACATTAAATATAGGCAAGATAACACATGCTCACTAAGAATAGGAAATCACCCCTCCCAGACAGATACTCTCTTCCTTTTCGTAACTCTTCAGCAATAAAGTAAATATATATCCTCTTACATTTTCGTCAATGATCTCCTGCCCCTTGAGGATAAGCCACCCACTCACCTGCTGAGGTGTCAGCAAGTGGGTGGCTTATCCTCCCCCAATGGGGGAGGAGATCATCCCCTTTTATATTTTAGACCTTTATACTGTTTTCAAATTGTTATTTCATTATGGGGAAATGTACAAAATACAACTTGTATTAAAAGTGTATTTACAATTTACATACCATATTTTTCAAATTTACATTTTGTATTTTACTTAATGGTAACAAAAATGTAAATTAGCAAAATATGGTACCTAAAATTTACATTTTTGTATTTTACTTATTTGTTAGCAAAAATGTAAATTAGCAAAATATGGTACATAACATGTAAATACATCCTAGATGTAGGTGTATTTTGTAAATTACCCTTCATTAACTATATATTTTTTGTTTATTATTATTTCTTAAGATATACTTTTAGATGAGATCACTTTAGTCAAAAACTTACAAATATTGTTATAAGATTTAAAATTTTTATAAAATAAGATTATTATTATTATTATTATTCTGCAAATATAATTGACAAATAATTAACAAATCAACATAAATACATATTTTAGAATCATTTAATACAGTTAACTGAAAACTGATTATATAATTTTATATTGCTTGATTTAGTTTGTTTATTTTTTAATATTTCACAAAAATAAAATAAATTATTAACTAAATTAATTTTAACCAAAATTAGTTTGCTAACTAGCACGTGGTCGGTGCATGATCAATCAAATGGCTCATGTTCTACGAAAAGTGCACTATTTTGTGTATATCACAGTTTACTCAAAAAAGATAAAATTAAAAGTGTCCTACTGTCCTTTTTCATTACTCAAGAGAAAAAAAAAAAGACAACAATAAAATAATCCACCGACTGTTCCTATCCTAAATAAACACAATCCTACATTAATTTTAAAATGTTATTATCCAAAATAAACCTCAATTTCTCCCTGGGTTTTGTCTCTTGATAGTGAGATGCGAGGCTCAATTCTGATGCGGCGATTCGAGTGGCGGAAGGTTTTATAGGAATGGGAAGAGTAATTCGGTATGATACTGGAAGGGTTTTGAGAGTCCATGCCATGAAAATTAGTGGCTTTTTTTTTTTCTTTGTAGAAGATAATGAAGTATTGATACTGAATTTTCATTTGCGTGAGTTAATGGATTTCACTTATTTTGAGTAGAGGTAGACCGATTGAAAGTTATTCAGGCATGAAGGTATTTAACAACAACAACGCATCCGACTCGACTGCAAATGCCTTGATTATTTTTGACATTATAGAACTTTTTAGAGAGGTTTGAAGTAATCCATATTTCGAAATGTCAAAATATGGTGACTCATTCTCTAGTTACTTTTACTACTTTTTCCCCATTTGATCACAATTGAGTTGATTGTATTCTACTTTTTATCTTGTTTGTGTGTTAATGACGATTTAGCTATATATATTTATTGATGTTGCTTTCATAAAAAAGAAATGTTTTCTTTTTATATTTTTCAAGAATTACATTTTTTTTTATTCGTCCTAATATTTGAATTTTTTTTCGAGCACTCCACTTAATTTAAGTACACAAAATATTGCTCGAGATTCACGAGTTTAAAAATCAAACATGAATAAAAGATAGTGATTTATATAGTTTAAAATTTATGTTATAAAAATTGAACGCTACTATTTTAGATTTTGATTTTAAACTCAAAACTCAATTTAAACAAAATACAATCAGGCGGATTTAGTGGGGGCCGAACCGGCGGTAAACTTTTTTTTATTAACAATTCGATCTTAAAGTACAAAAAAAAAAATATTTTTTTTTAGTAGTAGTCCGATCTCCAAAAATTCCTAGATCTGCTCTCTGAATACAATTGTCGTCAAATAGTTCTTACTACGAGTTTGTTCGGTTGCCATTTTATCCAAAAAATCTCATTTTTTTGCCTACAATTTTTGACTTTTCAACCCTTTTTACACTACCAAAAACTTTGAAAAGTCAAAAAGTAACAAAAAAAATCCATTTTTTCCCAAAAGAAACTCTACCGAACAAGCCCTACATCTTCCAATTTACTCCATTAAACTTTCAAGGAAAAGTGATTTGGATTCCAAACAATACAACACATCAACATATAATTTCTTACAAAAAAAAGTAGAATGAGTACGTCGATTTTGTAATCCAAAAGATACCAAATTGGGCATTCCTCTTTTGTGTTAAGGTACCTTATGGCTTGTCAAAAACGTGCTTGAACTTTGTTCAAAAGCGTCTCTCGAAAGTTGAAAATAACTCTATGTAATACGTTAAACACATGTTTTAAAGTATTTAAAGAACATCAATATAAAGTACATATCAAATACGTTATCAACACTCGAACAAAATCATTTGTCTGGGTAAAACATGTCTACAAGCCACTTGAAGAAGCCCAATAATTGTTGATGTGGATAAAAAATATTTAATTTAATAATAAATTTTAATTTTAATTTTACTTTTTGAAACAGAGAAAGAAGATTGATATTAGATGAGTTGTACCCCCCTAGAAGAATCAGATGCTGAAACCGACTCGATTGATAAAAAGCAAGAATAGTGCCATTTTATAGTGACACCACACCAGAAAATAAAAGTACAACAAACAAACCCTAGTGGAGGCCCTTTCATGCAACAATATTTATCTTCTAAATAATAATAATTATGTTAGCAATTAATTTAACAAAATAATTTCATTCCTAATTAAATTTCTAGTTATTAATTAGGTACTACTCATTTTAAATATTTCAAAAATATGTAATAATAGAATTTAGAATAGCAAGTACAATGACTGTTCAATTTCGTTAATAAATTTTAAACCGCTCCACACTATTAGAGAAGTAAAAATAAAAATAAAAATTTGAAATTTTATTTATGGTATTATTTAACATTGGATACTAAACGTGTCAATAGTAAAACATAAAATAAATCGAAAGTAGATCCTATAAAGATCTTAGAAAACACTAGATGCGAAAACTTGGCAATTTTTTCTTCTTTTTAAACAGATATGACCGTGTTTGTTTTTGCTTTAAAGAGGAAGTAATGTAGATATTATCGCGAAAAACAAATTTTAATTACTTTTATAGCATGTCAACTAAGTCAAACATGCTCATTAGTGTCACATTGCTCACTTATACCATATTTCTAAAAATAGGGATTTTAGATCTTTCATTTATTTTTTTATTCACACGCATAGAGAATCGTGCAACTTCAGATGAAGTCTATTTTAGTATATCGCAACTTTAGATGAAGTCTATTTTAGTATACCGTTTCTCACCCCTTCCTTTACACATTTCTTCACACTGCATTGCAAGAAGTAACTTGTCTAATTTTTCAAAATTTGAAAGAATGTGAAATTTGATTTTAAAGGTTTAAACAATTTTTCAAATAAAAGGCAAGAAAAGAAAAAAGGGAGAGTTAAAGTTAACCAAGATGGGTTAAGTCTTGACCATACACGTGGGTTTATGACCGTTTGAAAAGAACACACACATACACATGTACACATGTACACAGTACAATACAGTCAGAGTACTTGACAAAATATTTTAGCTTTGCTAAATACACAGTTCCCCAAAACACTCTTTAGCAAAACATATTATCTTGTCTAAATGCTGACATTATTTTATATAAAAAGCCAAAGCCACATACAATGGCTACACTAACTCACGCACCGTCGCTCATTCTTCTCCCTGTCTAGAAATCTCTACTCTCTCTCTCTCTACTTTCTATCATTTCCCCCTTTCTCTCTCTAACTTTTTGAGTTTCTTCTTCCTCTTTAGAAATCTTTAAGCACTCATAATTTCTTGAGGATCTTAAAATAATCATGGCTGTTTTTGTGTTATCTTTAGTGTTACTCTTGGCCATCACTGGCCATTCAGGTAAGTTTCTTGATTTCTGGTTTATTATCTTTTCTACTGCTACTAGTACTACTTTGTTTTTTTATTTTTTTATTTAATAATTTTGGGGTATGGTTACTAAAGATTTGTGAAATGTTTGATCTTTTTGTTCAAGATTGGGGTTCTGATTACAGTTTCTTGATGTTTTATTACAACATTTTTTGAAGTATCATGAAACTAATTTTTTTTTTTTTTTTTTTTTGGGGGGGACTTGGAGCTAATGAGTATGGCTTCCTCTCCCCACTCCACAATTTTTTTGCAGATCCTACTTAACAGTTTCTTGCTGTTTTATTTTAGCATATGTTA
The DNA here is from genome assembly GCA_030279155.1 of Forsythia viridissima. Taxonomy (NCBI): domain Eukaryota; kingdom Viridiplantae; phylum Streptophyta; class Magnoliopsida; order Lamiales; family Oleaceae; genus Forsythia; species Forsythia viridissima. The sequence goes on along the minus strand of CM059041.1, from coordinate 44,185,285 downwards.
AAGCTTTTGGAAAATATATATATATATATATATATATATATATATATATATATATATATATATATTGTTTTTGTTTTTTGTTTGAGCTAATATTTTTGCCTTCTCTCTCCCCCACCCACCCCCACCAAATTTTTTGCAGATGCTTCTTATTGCACTTGCAATGATGGGTTGAGTACTGATGTTTATCAGAAGAACATAGATTATGCTTGTGGAGCTGGAGCAGATTGTACTCCAATAACGCAAAATGGCCCTTGTTTTCAACCAAATACTGTTAAAGATCACTGCAACTATGCAGTGAATAGTTATTACCAGAAGAAGGGACAAAATCCTCAGAGCTGCAGTTTCTTAAACACTGCAACCGTAACTCAATCTGCCCCTAGTAAGTCTTTCAAGAATCCCTCCAAAAGCAGATTTTCTTTTCTTAAAATAAGCTAATCTTTGTACCCTTTTGCTTAGTTTTTTGTTTGTTTTGATTATTTACAGCTGCATCTTCTGGATGTGTGTATCCATCTAGTCCCAGGTTTGTTTTTTTTACCCCTTAAGGAGGATGTTTTAACTAGATCTTCCAATTTATGAAGATGTTTACAGTTTTAGGAAATGAATTCTATGCAGTGGATTATTATGTTTCTTGAAATTAGCCAAAAAAAAAAAAAGGAGATATTGTTTGAGTTAAATCAATCTTAAGATTCCACCTTTTTTTTTTTAACCTCAAAGAGAGTAGCTATTACTGGTACTGAGATGGTTTGTTTGAATTTGTTATGCATGACTATTGTTAACTTCAAGTATAAAAAAATTGAAATATTTTTAAGGATGGTAGATCCAATTTCCATTCTAAGGTCATTTTCAATAAATTTGGTACCAAATCAGGCCCTAAATCATCAATATATGTAAGCTGTCTTGATGTGGATGTATAAATCTATGTTTCATTTGTCACGCTCTCTGCTGTTTGATTGGTCAAAGGTTAATATAATCAGTTTTTTATGATTAAGGCATGTTCGTTCACCTATTATCTAGTTAGGTTTTCTTTCGCTGAAGATGCCCACTCATTTGGTCGAATACTCCATAACATTAGCATTATATGGGTCGAATGAAAATGATTTTTTTTTTCCCTTTACTTTGTGTAGCAACACCGGAACGGGCACAGCTCCGCCCACCACCCCATCTACTGGAGGCACCCCTACTGGAGGCACCCCCACTGGAGGCACCCCTACTGGAGGCACACCCACTGGAGGCACCCCCACCGGAGGCACACCCACCGGAGGCACCCCCTCGACTATGGTTCCAGGCACTACTACTGGATCTCCGGGTTTTGGTCTCGGGCCAACCGGAAGTGGCTTCAGCAACACAGACAGCAGTGCCAGTAGTGTCACACTAGTTCAAAGCACTACCTTGTTTATGTATATCTCCATGACCCTTTTCATATCAGGCTTGATGTGCCTAGGGGCCTAAAAGATTAAAGGGTGGTCATGATTTCAAGGGTTTTTGATGTACGGATGATATTTTATTAGTAGGGTTATTATAATTAGGCATATGGGATATGGGAATTTCATCTTGGCACAACACTCCACTGGGGCTTTACTTGTTTCTTTGTTTTCTTCCTATCTTGTGGAAAAAAAGTATAGGGAATTTGATTCCCTTTGAGTGGAGAGGTGGGGGTAGTCAACTCTTTTGTCTAGAATTTTCCCATGTATATCTAGATGGAGAGACCATATTTTTTATTTTTAAGTAGATTTTGCTAGCCCATGTCTATTATGCTAATTTCTCGATTCCCTTTACTTATGGCATTGGAAATAAATAGGGGCATCTAAATGTGCACCTAAGATTCAATTATTAAGAGTCTTGTCAAGAAAAGAAATAGAGATCTCCAGGAATTCATCTAATTCTTGTCCATCTAGCTTGTCATTCAATCAACTTGACTTCATACATTTGTTGTGCAAGAATTCATTTATTTGCTTCACCAACATTTGACTCTGGGAGAGAAGTATTCCGAGCTTGGGTTTACGCACACCTATCAATTGCTCTAATGATTGAAGAGAGTATTCGTGGGCAGTATGGTTTTTGGATTGGTCGTTATGTCACGCCATTCGTATAACTTGCTTTTTCTATGAAAAAGGAATTTCACTACTCTAAAAAATCAGAGTTGCTGCTGCCGTTGTCCATCAGCATGCAGGTAACATCTTCAGTTTCGCTTGTATATAACACTACTCATTTACTAGAAAACAAGATGATCAATTATCAATTAACTGAAGACTACCCAAAACATAAGGCATGTAAATTCATGGGCAAACCAAAAGAAAGAGTCATCCACATCACATTTACGCATAACTTGACTCTATTCAAATTCCGCCGAGTCAATCTGAGCTGCAGGTTGATGTGGAAGGATACATGTATACAATCACTGAATGAAGGCAATATAATTAAATTACATTCCAGTTATATGAAAAATACGCACACTTGAATATGAATTCATTTTGTTATTTGTCACTTTTCAATGGAAAGAAAAATGAATTGTTTACAGGTACATTTTTCCAAAAATGGTTTAAAACTGCCCAACATGTTCTGAGAGATGCTAAATTTCGACAAATTGGAAGTTCCCAAAGGGTATAATAATACATATAAATGGTTGTCATCCCTAAATTATCTCCATTTTTTAGTTAATTTATATTGGAACTCAAAAGTAGCTTATCTTCCAATTCAGATTCAGCTCACATAAATAAAACCGAGCTTCACATGCTAGAAGTTCCCTAGTCTAATTTTTCGTCCGAAGATCTGGATAACCAATTTGCCTTCCAAACAACTGAGGGTGACAAAAGACGTTCCGTTTTCCAGCCAGATGATTGAAGCTGCCACACAAGGAGCAAAATAAATATCAAATTACAGAACTCAAGAAGAGTCATAATATTCTAAGAGATGGAGAAGAGAGATCACGATTTACAAACATAATATGCATATACAAAAATGAGCAAAGAACATAGAATTGGAACATCAGTTGAACTCCATCCTCAACATATCCTATGCCACCACTGACAAATCTTTAGATCCATAGTCAACAAGTTGCAAAACACAAGTGCTCTTGCCTTTAAGGCACATACAACCACTCTCATCTTCAGCTGCACTATTAATGGCCGCCCAACTATGAATTTCATCTTCCTTGTTTATGTCTCGTATTTTTCATAAAATGAGCTTTTTACCCCTTGAATAATATCTTTCTACTTAGGTCGCATGTTTCTATATAATGGTCATCATGAACATGCTTCATAATTGTTTTACCCGTTTATGAAGTTCACGGAGCACCATTGCAACCTCAAATAGACTTTGGATGTTCCAACCTCTGAACAGTTTGGCTCAAGAAATCCTAAACATTCGAAATGTATAATACAAATCCTAAAAATCTGAAACTTATAATACAAATCCTACACATCTGAAATGTATTATGTCTGACTGTATTCTCAGTGCCCAAAAACAAATTCAATGGTTATCAACTAAATACCTTCAAAACAAAGACTTCATAGTATTTAGCCATCCATGATTGGCTCTCTAAATGCACAGATCTGTCTTTATGAACAAGGTCTGCCATGACAAGAGCATGCATGAAAGCCTGTAAAACATCTGCTGCTGTTGAATCTTTGTGCATAACGATGCTGATGATTCCCTTTTTCTCATGGAGTATATACTTTGCTAGGAAGACAAAAGAAAAAGAATAACCCAATATTCTTTATTTGTATAGTTATGCAAAAAAAAAAAAGGCTTTGACAAATTGCAACCTTTATTGTAATGGGAACCAGCCAGGTGAGATAGGTCCAACCTGCTTGCATGAACAGAAAATTTCAGTCAGACATTCATTTCATATGCTGTTTCATTCTGTATTTAAGTAAAATAACGCAAGGAAGCCCTTCGAGCCATGTTAACTGCAAATGTAGTGACAAAATATTTAAGTGAAGGAAAAGAGCAAACGGGAAATGGTATTAGAAGCTATCAAGCAGCATGAACAACCTTAAGATTCCTAGTGGTTGGCATCAGATCAATAGGATAAAAGCTTGAAACTCACATTTCGCTGCAGTTGAACGTAGAAATCCGGATACCTAAGCGTACCCACTGGTGCAAAAATTTAACCCTAATTGTGCTCCATGAAGTCATCCACAGTGGTAAAACATGCTCCATGGCTGAGACCTGTTTTGGAGTGAGAACTGGCAAATAGTTCAAGAATGTTTTAGCCTTTTAGGTCAGTGTATTTCAGTGTACATAATATGATAACTGTAACTGAAGTCTGCATTTGGATCGTTAACTGTAAATCGATGTGACATGAACAAGTATTACTAGTTCATGTCTGCAATAAGATGTTGGTTTTCTATAACCGCCTTTTCCAGGATAAATGAGAAAAAGGGCCCATAGTTAAACTCATAATCCACATGAATGACCGTGGAAAACAATAGAGGACTTCAAATATGTGAGAGCGAGCAAAGAAACATGCAGTGTATCAAAAGCAATTCTAGAGATTCTGCATCTCACCTTGACCAGTCTCCATAAAATGCAACAAAAGAATAGAACTTCTTTCACAATTTAATGTAGTAAGTGAAAGGCAACGAACAGCCTTGTAATTTGCTGCAGAAGTCCAAAGAAATAAAACCCAGATGAGAGGATAGAATTAGATTCATTGATGTTTTTAAGCTCACCACATGAGGAAGAATCCCTATTAGTCGGTTTATGAGCAAGAAAACCATCTAGTGAAACTAACCATACATATGAAATATGGTGAGGGACAAAAAACAAGACCAAATGGCAAGTGAGTGCCCCAGAGTAATGCGAGCGAGGAACATCCCAAGAGCCATCCCAAGCATAGTTGCAACTGTCTCTTGGCTTCCTTCCTATCAAATTAAAGAATTGAAATTATAAAAATTTATAAACTCGGAATTTTGTTCATCCAATTTCTTCTCTAACCTATATGGTACCTTTGCAGATATATCTGCTGCATTATCCTGTAGGGCAAAATGCTGTGTTAAAGCGGCTCTAGTGGCACCACTAGCAACACCAGCTAGTCGCAACAAGAAACAAAAAGATATCTTCAGAACTTGGGAGCAAAAAACAGGCAGCTGGCAGTTTACAACATGATATTTCATGAAACTTACTCATTAATTCATGAAAATTAGTAGCACAATGAAAATAAATGATGATAATATATCCAAGGATCCAAAAGTAGGCTATTACTAAATTAAAAGAAAGTTGCATTAGAGATTAATGAAACTCTAATCCTGCCTTAACCACGGTGGGTCAGTCATGGAATGATTTCAGAACTGCATAGACTTTGCACTAGTTATACACCAAGAAACAGCACTCAGCAGGAACATGTTGATGGACAGACGCTTATTGTGGAACACTACACATGATATGCAGGTGGCTTTTCTGGAAGAATTAAAAATACAATTTGTTCAAACTAAACAAAGATGGAATGATATCTTCCATCATTCCGCTAATATTTTGCTGTCTTTCCTATTTTAGTCACCAACTTACTGCACCTTATATGCAAATGCTTACTTATAGATTAAAACAACTTAGTTTCAGAAAGAAAGGGTGAATTAACTTCACATAGTATGATAACATAGTATTATACTATAGATAAGGGACTTCAAATAGTATGATACCATAGTATTTTGGAACTTACTGAATGATCGTGATATACTCCCTAAGCACACGATGAACAGAAATGCTGAAGGGAACAAAGGCGAAACAAGGTCCATTAACATTCCTGCAGCCAATTACATGTTATAGGATAAAATCCAAAATCATGAAGAGTACACAAGGGTGATACGAAAAGAAAACATGCATCAAACTACATGGAGATAAACTTGATAACAAGAAAGAAAAATAATGAACATTCATGAGAAAATTGGTTGGCGACACAAGTGCAACAAAAATGAAGGAAACTCCAATGCCAAAAAAAAAACTTGTTGGGGACCCCAAGTGCACACGTATGAAAAAGGTTGGGGACACAAGGTGCAATTTTCCTAGAAAATAACAGAAATTTGCATGTTGCAAAGATTGACGAAAAACGACAGATGTGTAACTCGAAAAACTCTACAAAAAATGAAGCAACCCGCAAATGAAAAATGATTGTAGTAGTACCAATATCATTCATGAGATCTGCAACAAGACGCCACATTTTGGCATTGCTATCCAGGTTTGCCCCCTACAGAAGGATGAACTTCGGTGTTAAAGCTTAAAGCTGCTGTGAATTGAAAACATAGAGCAGAAATAAAATAAACAAAGCAACCATCCACTCTCACTGACATGAGAACTTTTCACCGAAACTGATAACCTTATAACAAATGTAGCTACTGAACTCACATGTATTCAGGTTGTCATCCGGACTGTGAACTCGCAAACCTCATATACTTGCATAGAGCAGAAATAAAATAAACAAAGCAACCATCCACTCTCACTGACATGAGAACTTTTCACTGAAACTGATAACCTTATAACAAATGTCGCTACTGAACTCACATGAATTCAGGTTGTCAGCTGGACTGTGAACTCGCAAACCTCACATACTTAACATTTCCTGACCATGATTACTACTATTGTTCTGTTTATGTTACATGTCTATTTTCATTGACTTGAACCAACTTTGAGAATGTGGTGAATAAATATTAAAGAATTCCAAGAATAGAGAAACTTTTTCCATGTGATTCAACATTTAGGAAGTAAAAATCTGAAACAGCAAAATCATGTGTCAAGACTTGAGCTTTGAATAAATTTAGGAGCAATTGGGAAAGCACAGGACATCTACCTGGTAAAATGTAAATAAGACACCTCCAAGCATTCCAGTTAAATCTCTTAGAAACCACTGAAACAGTTTCAAAATTGAGAAACGTAGGAAAAATTATACTTGTCAATGTATGAAACTAAAAAGTCACCCAAAAGATAGGCATACCTGAAATGTGGCCCCAATAACAGTAGCAGATTTTTCACCTACTCCAATAGCACTTAAAAGAGCCTAAAAATGATGCAGACACTTAACATGAGCACTAGATAGCAATACAAAGGGGTTAAAACGAATGGCTGGGTAGTTAATACCTCACCTGGGTGGAAAGCATTGTTCGCACATATGTTGAAAGGCCCTATAAAAAATAAAATCCTTAAACAGTCTGGCTCAATTTCAGAAAAAGATCTAACTTGAAATCTAAAGTATAATATTAAATGATTACAAACCTGCAACAAGTCCCATATTTGAAAAGGGATGTAATCTGGAGTCACGCTGCTCGGAAATCCCTGAAGTTAAAGTACAATATGAAAGATGGTTTTTCGGATAATAATCTCGTATAATCAGAATTGACAATAGAAATTTTATTCTCGCGTGGCAGTAGCATATTCTAATTTTTTTAAGGGCAAAAAATACAGTCTTGCCTATTTTTTCAGTTGAAGAAGTGTAAAGCAAACATTTTTCCTGACCATTTCATTCTTATTTAAAATCATAATCACTAAAAACAATCAGCAAACTTTTTTCAAAAGGATTGTCATTTTATCACAACCGTATGGAGTTTTCGTCTGATCCCAAAAAAACACATATACGTTTGTGTTCATTCTTAAAATTAATTTTTCTCCTACATATCTCTAATTCTATTCTTCAAATTCAATCTCTTCAAATCAAATTCTCTAATCCACCTTCTTCTTCATCTTCTACATCATTCTCAAAATTAATTTTTCTCCATCATATATCCTCTATCCTCTGTTCTTCAAATTTCTTTTGCACAAATCAAATTCTCAAATCCACCTCCACCACCACCACCACCACCACCACCACCTCCTCCTCCTCCTCCTCCTCCTCCTCCTTCTTCTTCATCTTCTACATCATTCTCAAAATTAATTTTTCTCCATCATATATCCTCTATCCTCTGTTCTTCAAATTTCTTTTGCACAAATCAAATTCTCAAATCCACCTCCACCACCACCACCACCACCACCACCACCACCACCACCACCTCCTCCTCCTCCTCCTCCTCCTCCTCCTCCTTCTTCTTCTTGTGCATCATATTTGAATTGCCATTGAATTTGAATAGAACCTACAGTCGAATCCGAATAGAACCTACAGTCGAATCCACCGCAGGAAAGCGGTATATACTAGCGTACACTCTAGTATTCGAGCACAGGCATGAAAGACAAGGTCCCAGCTTGGAAACAAAAGGCCAAAAAGTACTTCATCTCGATGTTGTACAATGTGCTTACAATTTTGTACCTTTCCCAGTGTATTATCGCCAAACAAAGGCGTGATCGAATTGCTTACGGCGAAAGCAATTCTCTGGTCAAGGGACAATCACTGTGCATGCAAAGCACAAACAACATTAGTACTTTATATTTCCTTCATTGTACCTCGCCCTGAAATTCTTATTACTTATTTGAGAAGCAATTATCTGATCAAGGTACAATCTTTTGAAGCACAAGGGTACTACACATGAAAAGCACAAACAACAAGGGTACTTCATACTTCCTAGTTCCTTCATTCTATTTTGCCGTAATATTTTAATTACTTAATTGAGAAGATAGAGAAATTGCCTCGGGAACAAAAGCGTCGAGAAATCGCCGCGAAAAATTGTTGAATCGGCTGGCTGATTTTTGAACGGAATCTCGAGTGATTGTGATGGTGGCGGTTTTTTTGAGATCCGATGACGCCGTTCCGTTCCACTCTTCGATTACGGTATATTCCGGCGATAGATGCGTTTTACTGTGTTCTTCTTCCATTGTTGTAGATTTCAAGGTTTTAGCTTTCTGAAACTGCTTTGTCAACGCGATTTTGCAATTTGGAGAAGAGTGTTGGCTCCGGTATTTCGTAATTTGTTTTTGGTCCCTTCGAATGGAATTGATCAAGGAAATATTATAGTGGGAGTCCCTAACATTTGTAAAACATAGCACTTAAAGTTCTAATTTAGTTTTTTGAGGCCTTTAAATCCCCAACAGTTGCGAAATTAGGCACCATCTCCCCCATGCCACCTACTGGTTATTACACCCGGACCGAAAATCGACTTGAATAAGGAGATGGGTTATCAGATTTCTAGTTCAACTGGTGATCCAGTGGTTGAATCAATGGGTCAATTCATATCGAATCGATAAATCTTTTTTTGTTAAATCATCAACATCATAAATTTATTTAGTAAAATAAGTACAAGACTACTAGTATTATCAACTAATTTTTGTAAAAAATAATATAAATTATTGTACTTCATTGCATTAGCATGTCATTAATAGAGTGGAGAAGTACTTGATGAATCTTTTGGGTAAAATATAGTAATAAAAAAATTGAAAATTTTTATTATGTAATGACCCGATTGGGTTTCAGGTCACCAAGTTATTAAAAAAATCAACAATTTATCCGGGTCGTAAACAGTTCAATTACTAGGCGGTCCAATTAAGAGAATCGAACCGATTAAGACACCGAGTCGCCAATTTTCCGAGCCGAGCTGGGTTTAATAACTATACATACAACACACAATGATATACATACATGCAATTTCAAAAGCAAAAACTTTAATATTTTTTATATTATCACCTAATTGTAATAATTTTCAAGTAGTTTATTTGGTAAAGGTATAGAACTCCATCTACAAATTTCTTAAATTATAAATCATTATCTTTGTCTAATTGTCTTTTTTGGACCAAATTGATAACCTACAAAGTAGAGTTTTTAGTGAACTGCTAATGTATTGTTGACAAATAGGTTTTGAATCAAATTTAGGGTTAATTAATTTTATATTTCAAAACTATATATGAATTCAATTTTGTTTCAAAATCATACCTAAATTTACAAATTTCTTTTTTATCCATACATAAATTAAGTGTTGTCAATTACAAGTTACAAATAACAAAAAAATTCACGTGACGTGGCGAATAGTTGACAGGTCAATTAAGTGAAGGGTACATAGTACATGAGCTTTACCCTTTGTTTCTATACCATAGATGAACTCAATTTTGTTTTAAATTTATACATGAACTCAGGAATTTGTTTCTCATCCATACATAAAGTATTCTGGTATTATTATTGTGTAAGTTAGATTGTTCGTCACAGGTGTTTATCAATATATCAAAATGGGGAATAATATATTGTAGAATGTAGTTGTGAAAATTACACTTACTTTGTATTTTGATTGAAATTGTTGTTGTAATATCTATTTTGGCACCTTGAAGTGAATGAACAATTTTTGTATAATTTATTTAACATTTTGTGATATTAAATTTATGTTCAATCGTTCAAGTTTTCATGTTAGTTGGTGTTTTATGTTAGTTGTTCTTCTTGATGCCAACTCTTTTTTCTAGATAATAAATTGAGGTGTAAAAATTGAAAAAAAAAAAATTTGATTACAATGTTGTTGTTTTTTTATGATATTTTGAAGTTATGGAATCCAAACATAATAGTGTTGGCAAAAATAGAACCCCAACCAAATTAGTAAAAAATGAAAACAAATGAACAGTCTAGAACTAGAGAATAGAAAGAAATGTTTTTTATATATAAATTTTTAGGTACTAGATTCTTGGTTGCCGCAATTAGGCGGACTGCCTACTCCCTTGGAGATGGAGTTAGATTTGACCGCATGAATGAATGATTTTGATGTCTGTCTACATTTGATAATAGAATATAAAAAGCAGAGTTTAGGAGATTGCTCAAAATTAACCCCTCTTAAATCGGATGCCATGATACAATGTCAATGATAATATTTTGAACATAGTAAGAAACTTTATATGAGAAAATACAAATCTATTTCCATGAATTTTGTCAAAGTCGCACACTTAGTTGCATTTAAAATTGCATCATAATACTGGATGCAACTAACCGAATATTTAATCAAAAGTTTGCCTGATGGAAACAAAAAAAACTGCAGTTCACTAATTGATGGAAATTGAAAAGAAAAACCGACTTAATCCAATGAGATTTAAGAACTAAAAATAAAGAGTAAGGAAATTATGGGACGAGATTAAAAGGAAAAAGTGAACGACGAAATAACAGAGAAATAAAACACGCAAAAGTTAAAAAATCGCTAGAAGGAGGGGTTGAACCTCCGACCTTGTGGTTAACAGCCACACGCTCTAACCAACTGAGCTATTCCAGCTTGTTATTTGGTGTATATGATAATTTATATTTATTATGTTGAATCAACATGAAGTTCAACAGGTCTCTGTGCGGTAACAGGGGGGAGAGACAAGGAGAAGAGCTTTGTATTATCTATCCGAGGAGAAGACACTGTTCATTAGAATCTGAAATCACATGTATTCTCCCCACAAAGGACCCATAAGATCAATATTCCTTTCCCGGACCCAAAAATCCAGTATTGATGACTCCTTTTCCAACTATGAAAATTATGAGGTATGAAACTATTTTAAGACTCTCACCTAATTTTTAATCACTCAATTCTTGACACCCACAATCTCAATAGAGCATTTGCGCCAGTAGTTATTGTGCTATAAAAGAACAATCTTTGCTGGAACATGAACAATAAAGGCCCTTTTGGATTCCATGAGGATTTCCAACACTGATGTGCCCACTTTTGCGTTGATCAAAGCCTGTTTATGAACAGTTTTTAATGCCTTTTGGAACCCGAAGAGGATGTTCTTGTAGATATTTGTAGGAAAAAATGGTTTATTGCAAAGATTGGTTATAGGAATTAGTAGTTTGGGATTCCAGATGGATTTTGGTGGCTATGATGCTTTGATAGAAGCATCCACGTCTTGCCTAGATTTTCGGTTGGCATTTTCTCTGTTTTGGGACACAAAAGAAGCAAGAATAAGTGACTTCAAAGGCTGTTGCTTGATTACAGGTGTAACAGGAAATATCAGTCTGGAGTCATGCTTCATTCTTGGATGAGGTTTTTGAGGGATCTCAAATTGGAGGCTGCGTGGTTGCAAGATGCAAGAATGGGTTGAGGAGAATAAATTGGGATCATAGAACAACCAAAACTACCTACCACAATACGCAGGGTTATTATATCCTTCACCCCGATCATTTTATTGTTCTATTTTTAGCATTGCATAAGAAAGTGCATTATATGAAAACATTTTCCAGGAAGTTGCGATGCTGTAACAACAAAAGGCTTATAAAATGGCCATATGTTGAGCACATTTTCTTGTCAACATTGTCATACACGTGTAATGAGATGTTAATGGCATTATGTTAACTAACCTTTTGTATGCAAATAAAGAGGAATTACATATCATGTTTATTGATTTTACACTATGCTCTTCCTGTAACATGCATTAGTAGGAAGAAATGACTCATTGGACTAAAATGTCAAGAACTGTCATTATCCTGTAAATCAACTTTCGGATCGGGCCATTCTGAAGGCCAATGATAGTATCAATCTATGGTTATATGGAGATGACGAATCTTTGTTTGTATAATATGGATTGTGGTTATATATATGGAGATGCCTACAGTTGGTGTCTTTACTTGTGTCATTAGCAAGGTGTAATTACTCTACTGCCTGTTGCTTTTCATCCTTCAGTATCTTGCTGCTTTTTTTGCTTCTAAAGCAGCGTCTCTATCAGTTAGAGAGCTTTTCATTATCATAGTTTTTAAGGCATTTGTGCAATTGGATTGTTGGTTGGCTTAATTACAATATAAGTATTTGTAGCTAAAAGTCATCTTAACAAACAGAACAAAGAGCTTTTAAAAGAAGACTCGTTATGGCTTTATGCCACCTATCATATTCAATTAAAGGATCCTTTTCACCCCCATCTCTCTCAAAAGGCTCTCCCTGGTAGTGCCTTGCAGCCCTATGTCACAAGGTTGCGGTTCTGATCTTGTATCCTTCTTTAACTAACTTCGTCTCACTAGCCCAGCTGGAGTATTTATTTAACGTAATGCCTCCATATTACAAAGATGGCTACTAAGAGAAACTTAATGACATTGGTTTATGACTACATTTACCCTTGATTTCTTATTTTGGGGATTCTGATTTTCAAAAATTAAATACTGTGCTGTTGCTGGATCCCATAATATCTAGGCTCTGCTTTTCAGGAACATAGAAAATTATCAACTCCACCAAAAAGATTGGGCCCTCTTCTTGTTCAAATTTCTATTTATTCTTGTACTTTTTTATCTTATTTGAACCATTTGTGTTACTCTCTGGCCATTATCCATGTTTCCTCTTGCAAAACCATGCCACATTTTGCTCTTGCTCTTCTTGCTCTTCTTGCTTCACAATCTTCATGCCATTCCCAGTATAATCCCTCTCAACAGTACATGTCGTGATAAATGTGGCACTGTCCCCATAAAGTTTCCCTTCGGTTCGGGTTTTGGTTGTGGGCATCCTGATTTTGCTAGACACATAAAATGCAGTTACGGAACCCTCCAGTTCTCAACTGGTACTGGTATTTACACGGTATCTTCAATAGATTACTCAAGCAACACTATTGTAATTGCAGACCCCCTCATGTCGACCTGTTCATCAATGCAGAACTCCGGAAGCTTTACCTTAGAACGTACAAGCCCATTTAGTGTATTGCCTGATAATATATTTGTTTTGCTTGGATGTTCTACGACATCGCCTGTGTTTGATCGAAATGCAGATTTTTGTGATACGGGTTCTGGTTTAAATGTTTGTAGAGGTTTGTATTCTTGTAGATCAGTTGGAGGAATTGGACTGGAACCAAATGGAGCAATATCTACTTGTTGTGTTTATGATCCACCAACTGCACTTGGTTCGAGTTACGGTTTGGGTCTTCCGAAGCTCCAATGTTCATCATATTCAGCAGTTTATGGATTTGGAGGGGATGAAGGGGATCCTATGAAATGGCAGTATGGGATTTCTTTGCAGTACAACAACTCTTATTATAGTAATGCATGCAAGAATTGTGAGGATAGTGGAGGCTTTTGTGGGTTTTCTGGTTTGCGTGAATCCTTTGCTTGTATTTGTCAGAATGGGATGAACACTACCATCAATTGCTATGGAAGAGGTTCGTACTTAATTTGGTTGATTCAAAGTTTAGCTCCTTTGATGCACCAACTCGTCTAAAACTATGTTTTAAAACAAGAACAAGCATATTTATTTAATTATATCTTCAACACACTCCTTCAAGAATATATCAATTTCAGTTTTTCATCAATATGTGCACAATTATTATGAATTGATGGTGGGTAGACATGAACTCAGAACTTTTGTTTGAAACACCTCCTCTCAAAATTTCCTCAACAGGGAGTGTCACATGCCCGGGCCCCCTGCTGTGAAAGTCGGGCACATGCCCGACTCGGACAACATATAAGGCCCCATTTATTCAATACACACTCTCTCTGTCACACACACTGACACACACACCCCACAGAGACTTACAGGAATGATATTTTTTCTTTGATGTGATCAGGATATGCTTGGAGTGGGACATGGAGGCACAAAATTCAAACCAAAATGAGCATTGGAGGTAAAAAGTAATCCCATTTTGTTTTGTCCTTAAACTTTATGTCGTACTCCCTTTCAAACAAAAATTATTGTTTGACCAATGATTATGGCAGAAATTTTCAAGCTTTTACATTTCTTTTTCGCCCGTAATGTGGACTTTTGCTTAAAAGGTTTCAATTTAGAAAAGGTTCCCACTTCAACTCTATCAAGTAAAATACTGTATAAGGCCAAATTGCACTTTAGTGGGACATGTGATGTTTCTACCACGTTGAATCTCGACCTGATATTATTAAGCCAAACACACATGGTATGTTTGATAAGGTAGACTAAAAGTACTGAGAAATATTAAAAAAGGAAAAACAAATGGCTACGATCTTAAATTGTTCGTTCACTCTTTCTCATTTGGATATTTCAGGATTTTTGCTTTTGTGGACGATGTTTTTCCTCTAAAGCAGCAGATGCTTATTTCGGTTCACGACCTCTACATCGACGAAGACTTCCACATTCTTCATCCAGGCAGAGTTGTTTTACTTGTGCAATATACGTATGCACTGAAATTTCAAAGTGTTTTTATTTGAAATGATAATGCAGGAAATTTAAACTTATAAGTAGTACTATTTGAGCTTAATTTGATATGGGCAGTTATAGGATTGAATGGTTTGATTCCATTCCTCTTCAAAATTGAAGCTAAATGTATTAACCTATTAAAAAACTTGACTGCTAGATCATAGTAGATTCGTTGTGAACCTTCAATTCGGAAATGTTTGAAAGTTGAGGTTACATGTGAGATTACATGAACTTTATAGTCTCTTATAGCGCATGTTCGACGAAGCTAAAATTATTTTTTAAATATTTATAAATTGTGAATTTTATAGAATGTATGAATAATAAGTTGTTAGTAAGTTGTGGATCCAACTAAATATGTAGATAAAAAGTATGTTTGACTAATTTGACTAACTTCAACTCTAAAAATTTTGTTCTTCGCCTTTCTAATATGCATGCAAAACTTGTGACATATGACCATTCCAACACATTGTTCGAGTACCAAAAACGAGACTATAAAGTTTTGTGTTCTGATGATTTGTTTTAGAAATTTGATAATTTTGTTGTATACTTAATTTTATATTAAAATTTTGTAATTACTTTCAATATTTTAAATTTTAAATTTAATAAATGTAATACATATTTTTGTAAGAAATGTAAGAAATGTAACAAATGTAACAATCGTTACAAAAGAAAAATAGTATTTAAAAAAAAAAAAAGTAAAATAGGATTCTATAAATTCTTTTATTATATGGTATATGTTGAAACTATTCCTAGAAACTTCCTAACATGTACAAAAGATGAATATTTTTTTTCTTTGAAACAATATCAGAGACGCCTCCTAAGCTTTATGACAATATGAACGGCACCCCCACATTTAAAAAAATCGCAGTAATATCTCATATTCCATATTTACTGCTAACCACTTTTAGAGCCATAAATAAGGTTGATATACCTAAAATACCCTTGTAAAGAAAATATGATTCCCCCCCCCCCCCCCCCCCCCCCCCCCCCCCCCCCCCCGGAGCTTGTTTAAGAGAGATTTTTAGTAAATTTTAATAAAAAGTTAACGAAATGTGCGATTGAAAAATTAATAAAAATTGTCGATCTCATTAAATATGTAGTTAAAATTAATGGTTGACTTTTGACTACAACTTTTTAGCAAATTTTAATATGAACCCAACAAGCACTTATTTGCATTTTTTAATTTGTTTCTTTTAGTAATAAGTTGATATTTAAAGATTTTGTGTGTACACAATTCTTTGAATATGTATATTGGCGAAAATTTCAACTTAATAAATGATTTAACATTTTTTTAACTAATTATATATTATGTATACATAATATAAATTTTAACAAATGCAAACTTATCAATAAAATTTCATATTTATAAATTTATAAACTAAAACAAGATTTTAAATATAAACAATTGCTTTTTACAAATCAAGTAACATTTAGCTAAAAACTAGTATATGTTAGACCCTCAAAATTTATTATCAAATTATGGCTATGTTATACAATATAATGTTATTTAGTGGAGTGCCATTAACTCAGATTTGAGTAGATTTTAAAAATTCATATAAATTTAGGTGTCCCCAACTCATATTTTAATAGATTTCATTGAAATTTAAGTGTTTTCAATTCGAATTTAAATAGATTTTTTAGAAATTTGGGTATTTCCAATAACTAGTGGATTTCTAAATATTTTATTAATTTATAAATTTTAGGGAAATTGGTGCAAATAGTCCCTAATGTATGACATTAGTGCACAAATGGTCCATAACATTTCAATTTTGACAGAATGATCCCTAACCTTCTACTGTTGGGTGCACAATTGGTCCTTTTTGACGAAATCCATGTGGCCTGCTTGACGAACGTCAGCGACGGAGACATCGTAAATTGGTTCGCAGGCATTACGATAAGTCTTATGTCTGTTAAAAACCTTTCATTTAGTTGCACAAATGGTCCCTAAATTTTTTTTGTCTTTATTAGTATGAGTAAAATTGTCAAGCTATATTTTTTTTTAACCTTTCAATTGGCTCAAATGGTCCCTAACTTTAGTTTTAATATAGAAATTTGCAATTGGATTCCTAATCTTTACAAAAAGTGAAAATAGGTCCGATACTTTAATTTTTTTATTAAATTATTTTTTATTATTAAGTAATCATATTATTATAAAAAAATTAAAATATCGGACATATTTTCACTTTTTAAAAAGATTAGGAATCCAATTGCAAATTTCTAAATTAAAACTAAGGTTATGGACCATTTGCGCTAATTAAAAAGTTGAAAAACAATTGTAACTTGACAATTTTACCTATACTAATAAAGACAAAAAAAAAAACAAAAAAAAAAAGAGACCATTTGCGCACCTAAATGAAAGTTTTTTAACGAATTTCGTCAAAAAGGACAAATTGCGCACCAACAATAGAAGGCTAGGGACTATTTTGCAAAAAATGAAAGGTTATAGACCATTTGCATAATAATGTCATACGTTAGGGACCATTTGTGCCAATTTTTCTAAATTTTAACATATCTCAATAGATTTAGAACCACAATTATAACTATTAATTTTTTTAACAATTATAGTCTCAAACCTCAAATTTTCAATTTGCTTATCTTTTTTTTTCCTTCTCTCTCTCAAACCTCTCAAATTTCACGTACAATTTTGCTGAAACCATTCTCTCTCTCTCTCTCTCTCTCTCTCTCTCTCTCTCTCACACACACACATAAGATTTTGATAAAACCAATTTGTAATTATTTATGTCTTTATTCTATTTTTCTCCAAACGCTGCTCATATTTTCAATTTTATTGAATTTTTTTATTTTAAATGACAAAGCGAGAAGTTTCTTTTAATATACGATAATGGTATGGTTTTTTTAGATAATTGGCACAAAATGTTCCTATGTTTTGAAGTGATTGTGCAAATCGTCAATACTTATGGAATTTTGGCATTTTATCCTCAAATCCACATTTTCTTGCGCAAAGCATTATTTTCGTCCATTGTTATCCAAAAAACTCCGTTAAATCCAATCCTCAACACTACTCGTGCCACATTACAAGGATAATTTTGTCCACACACCTATTTCACATAACTGGGGTGTTTTTGTATAATTTTTGGGTGAATTTATTTATCTAATTAGTTAATTATTCATAGTATATAACATATTGGAAGAAGATGAGGTGGAGGTGGAGACTCATGATGAAGAAGAAAGAGCAAGATAAGAGGTAGAATTGTTGGTGGAGTTTGACTACGAAATGGAAAAAGAGCATCAAGGCACTTTTGAAGATGAGAATCCTACAATTAATTTTGATTTCGAGTTTGGTAAAACATATGGGCAACAAGTTAGGGATTTAGATACCAAATATGGAAAATCTGGTGATTTACAAAGTGTTAACAGTGAAGATAAGACAGAAACAAGCCCAATGAACAGAACTAGAGTTGATGCTTTCAACGCAAGGACATATATGGAATATTCGGCCTTAAGAAAAGGTAAGCAGCATAAAATATCCCTACATTTCAAAGATTCTGGTGAAAATTATCCCTATCTTTTAATGTGTCTTGTGAAAACGTCACCACCTTTCAGAGAGTTGTGAAAATCGTCCCTACTTATGATGATTTGGGGTTCCACCATCCAATTTGAAGTGAATTTATCCCCTTTTAATTGTGTAGGTATGATATTTGAGTCTAAAGCTGTACTTAAAAATGTCATCACTGTACACTCATCTTTTAACTGTGTAGGTATGCTATCAAAGAACACAAGAAGACAAGTTTTGTCTTCAAAACATACACGAAAGAACATACTTGTACTATGGTGTATAAAAAAATCACTTAAAATAGTATCTTACAAAATTAATTTTGATTTCTTGTTTGGAGTAATATATATGTATTTTTAAAATCAGTTTCTTGGTGAGAAACAAAAAATTAGGTTGCAAACCAAACTTCAATTGCACCTGCAAGATGGTGTCGTGATCTCCTCGAGATGAAAATTTATTCCATTTCGAAAATTCTGTATTCTAGAAGTGCACTTTTGGAGACTTGTTCAAGTTTCTTTCTAAGCTCAATTTTCTTCTCCATACCTTTATATAGTTTCTGATTTACAAAATATAACAACTGTTCTTAAAATGATTACAACTTCCAATATGTTATATACTATGAATAATTAACTAATTAGATAAATAAATTCACCCAAAAATTATACAAAAACACGCCAATTATGTGAAATAAGTGTGTGGACGAAATTATTCTTGCAATGTGGTACGAGTTGTGTTGAGGATCAGACTTAATAGAACTTTTTGGATGATAATGGACGAAAATGATGTTTTGCGCAATACAACGTGGATTTGAGGGTGAAAATGTCAAAATTTCATAGGTATGGATGATTTACACAATTAATTCAAAAAGTATGGATGTTTTGTGCTAATTACCCTTATACGAACTCTATTAACTTCTATATTTTAGAATTCTGTTAAAAGAAAAAATGTCTCATTACTCATTTGTATTATTTAAAAAGTAAATTATATGTATCAATATATCATGAATTAGTTGTCTATTTTTTTCTTTTTCTTTTTTGGCTATTAGTCTAGTTTTTTAAAAAAGAAAATTGTGTACTTCTCAATATTAATTTTAGAGCAAGTTTCTGGTCAAGACATAATTTGGTTTGAAAAGAAAAAAATAAATTTGAAATAGTATGGTAGAATTTTAAAGTTTTTTCAAAAGTTACGGTTGATAAGTTGCTTTTAACAATTGAAGAGATAAAAAATAATTTTTTAATAAAAAAAGACCACAAATCCATTAAAATCTATGAAATCCATGAGTATTTCTTTTAAAATTTATAATATTGAAATATATTGAAATCTTATCAAATCTGTTAAATTCTATTAAATTTCATAAAATCTATAAGAATTGATCATTATTAAAAAAATGTATTAAAATCTCAGTTGAGTACACCCTGTTAATTATTACAATATTTCATAAGAATGTTGCAATATGTTTTTTTGATCATTTGATATTTAATTATACTTATAAATAATCAATTTGTTAAATCAAATACTATATATATTTATATAAGGGGAATGCTATCCTACCCACAAAAAATCAAGCTCGGCTCGTCTCCAAAAAGGGCGCTCAATTTGACCCACGAGCTCGGCTCGGCCCTCAATTTTTTTTTGGTTAATTTTTTTTTAAAATTTGAAAATAAAAAAGAATACAATATCGAGAATACTTTATGTTAAAAATTAAATATTGAAAACCCTCCTCTTTTTTCTGGGCTTGGGACTGCTAGCTACTTTGAAAGTAAGCGGAGTTAAAATTATACACGAACAAGATGTTACGTGTACAATTTTTTATTAAAATAAGAAAAAAAATATCAAATACTAATACAAAATAATACTTACTACGAATCTAAATAATCCATATTCAAATATTCAAGTTATTCAGACATTATTCTGTCCACTTTGTCTTGGATTCAAAGTTCGGCGCCATCCCAATCTTTTAGACACAGTAAGCTTTCTAAAATGTCGACTTTGAGTCTTGACCTGATATTAGACAAAACCTTGCAACTTGTACTAAATACAGCCTCCGATACTACAGTTGAGACCGGAGATGTTAGTAGATCACGTGTTATATTTGAAAGAATTTGGTAACTACGTTGATGTTGTCTCCATCATCGTAGTATATCAAAAAAAATCTCTCTTCGTCATCTAACATACTAAGCACATCATGTCCAAAATACTTAACTCACTCTACAGGTGTATCATTAGAATGGGGAAGTGAAGAACTAGAAGAAGAATCAACTGATTGTTGACCTTGACATTGACCACTCCTATGTGTACTGACATAACTCCATTAGTCAATCTCATCAGTTGATAACGAAGTATATGTTGGATTAGGGGTCGTACAACGTTTGTACTGACCTTTTTAGTATAAACCTCATACATAGAACATAAAGTTTGTTCTAAATTAGCATACGTTACTGGATTTTCGTAAGTTAATTTTTTTGAAATTGTCATTATTGTTACTTTCATGTCCTCTAAGTTAAGTCTATGATCCATAATAGATGCTAATGGAAATAACATAGGCAATTTTTTCCAATATTTTCTAAATTTAGTTTCCATGACCTGTATAATACTAAAAAAAATAGCAAAATTCTTAATAGAAATGGTTTAAAAGAAGTGGAGTAGTTGGATAATACACACCAGAACATGCAGTTGTTGCGTCGTAAAAAACTTTTAAAAATTTTCTAACATGACCACATATTTTTCAGTCATGTAATTCTAAATCATATTCTGAGTCATGTGAGTGTCGGCCATTATAATATACAGTAATACAATCTTCATAGCCTTCACAAGATTCAAGCATAAGATATGTTGAATTCTATCTATTGGCACCATCAGTTGCAAAACTTTTTGATTGCAGCCCATTTTCTATACATAGAGCAGCAAAAATTTGTTTTATTGATGGTAAGACTGAAATATAATTAATAGCATATCTAATTTTTTATAATTGGAGTTATATAAATTTTAATCTATCTTGTATAATTAAACACATGACATACACAACGAATATAAAATAAAATACCATCAAAATCTGGACTACAATGTTACATTAATTTTTCAATTACTATATTATTTGGGCTTGCATTATCAAATGTAAAACTACGAGCCTCAGAATCACATTTAAATTCATGTAACACACCTAATAAAACATGATAAATATTATTTTCATTATGAGGATAGTCTATTTGTTTAAATATTATTTTTTTTATACATTATCTAATTATTATCAATATAGTGTGCAGTTACAACCATGTATCTTTTTTGGTTACAACATGTCCATAAGTCTGATGTAAAAGTTACAACACCGTTGTAATTATTAATATCATTAATAATAGCTTATTTCTTTGTATTATATATAACAATAGTGTCTTTACGAAGTGTATTTCTAGAAATATTAACGTACCTTGGTTGGAGATATTTTTGGATGAATTTCGTCCAATGAAGACTGTCCACCAAGCATAGTGAAAACTCGACATTTGCTATCAATTTCGGCAGTCCTTCGTAGTGTATGAGTTCTTGTGAATATATCCAATTGTTGAGAGTGAGACCACTGGACCCAGCTCTCGGAGATCCAAACTGCAGTTGTGCCTGATTTGTATCCAAATCTCTATGTTTGTATTGACACTTTTTGAAGTGTCTGTTTAGATGGGTCGTGCCTATCCCCTTGTGCTAAGCTAACTTTGAACTCAAGGACTCCGTCCACTAGTTTACCAGTCGGCACCAACTCAAAATGCTGACAACACTTAGCCTTTTGTTTGATGGCTTTTTGTTTAGTGCTAGAGCCGATGGTAGTTTGTGTATTAGCATCTTCTTGAAAGTCTTTCAAATCAATTGGATCAGTGCTACCACTAAACTGATTAAGAATATCGTTTGGAATTTGAATATCATTAAAACCATTGAAATCATCTTCACTTCGATTGTATACCATTTGGAATAATAATAGAATAAAGAGAATAGGAGAAGATGAAGATGTAGTTGAAACTATAAAGTAGAAATTAGAAAATAGAAATATAGAGAATTAGTAGAAGTGAAAAAATACAACTTAAATTATAGAGTAATATCTAGATAATGAGCTATTAGATACTAATTATAACATTAATATTGAGAAAATGAAATTTGAGAATTGTTAATGGATTGAGTATATAATTGAATGAGACATAAGAGATTGAAGTGTGAAAAAAATAAGTTTAGAATATGAGTATTTATAGAAAAATAATGAAATTGAAAAAAAAAAGTGTAACCAACGGACACTTAATCGTGACTGTTGCACGAGCCACGAGTCGAGCTGGCTCGTGTCCACGAGCCCAACGAGCCGGCTCATTTTTTGGCCAAGCCGAGTGAGCTCGGCCCTAGCTCGTGCTCGTGCTCGTGCTCGGGCTCGGGCTTGGGCTTGTGCTCGTCTCTCGACAAGCTCGAGCTCAAGCTAGGCCGAGCTTTTATGGGCCGAGCCAGCGAGTTCACGAGTCCACGAACTTTTTTGCCATCCCTATATATAACCAGTCAATTAATGTTCCTATAGTTTAGTTTGAACACATTATCCTTTAGTTCACAAAGACATTTTAAACATATTAATAAATAAATTAGATATAACTTAGAAAGTGATAAGGGGATGAATATGATATTAAAATAAGTTAAGGGCATACCTGATATTGTCATAAAGCTGAGAAAGAGACTTAGATATTGTATTTTTTATTTTTTATATCTTTATGTATTGATATAAGGACATCTGTTCTAATTTTCCCCCCATAGTGAAGATAAATTATCTTGTCTATTGTACACTTGTCAACTTTTCATTGGACAATGAGAAGTAGTTAACAATAAATGAGTTCTACTTGTCCAATAAAAAGTGGACTAGTGTGCAATAGGCAAGATAATTCGTCTCTATTGTGGAGAGGAGACCAGATCCAATAAAGACATATTTATTACATAAGAGATTAAAAACCAATGTTTTTTCATAAGCAAATAAAGAAAATTAAAAATAAACAACAAAATAGGATACTCACGTTTGAATTTGGGCCTCGATTTAGTGTTTGTTTGGTAGGGATTAAAATGGGTTTTTTTTAGTTAGTCAACAATCTTTCAAAAATGGGGGTACTTTTGATTAAAATCACAAACAAAATTCTAAAAATCATGATTGAATAGTTAATAGTTGCGACTGGTCAAAGCAAATAAATCGAAAATCCTATTTTAATCCCTTACATGTGGAAGGCATTAGAGATTGAGGAGCACAATCTTGTGGCTCTGAGAATCAGCCACACATACATGATACCTGAGCCTCGTTTTATTGTACTGAAAAAGAAAACTTTGAAAGTGAGAGCTATATATTTTCTTGTATTTTTTTTATTCTTTTCAGGGTTTAATAATTAAAAATGTCAAATTTGTAATTCGCTTTCGCGGTTCCAGGAGTTCTGCTCGAGTCCTAATACCTTATTTTTATCGAAAATCTTTGACTTCGAGCTCATCTCTCGTTAAAATTCATCTCTATTCATATTAGATTTCAATATTTTAGCTTCTGTATTTCAATATAAATCTCAACACTTTTTTTCTTTCGGCACATTCGACTAGTTTTGCAATTCACAAGTTTTCGGTTTAACGGGTTTTGCATAAATTTTCAGTTTTTTGAGTCCACGCTGCTTCTTGGGTTTTTCTTTTTCCATTTTATGTGAAGTTTCTAAGGTTTTATTTCTGGGTTTGGGAAAGACTTTTCATCTGAATTTTAAATCAGGAACTATTTAAATTAAGAGAAAATTTGAGAATGGATTTATGGGTTGTTGCAGCAGCTGCTGGAGCTGGATATATAGCAAAGAATTGGCAAAAAAATTCAGCCGAAAAAGAGGGTTTAACGGGACCTTCATCTAAAAGCTCACTCAGTGTTCAATCAGAACCATGGAATTTACTGCAGCAGATTAGAGATAAAACCTGTCCATTGCGCAGATTAGCACGAAAAAGAGCTCAAGGAGATGTAAATTCAGAGGAAAATAATGATTTAGAAGTAAACCTGTTGGAAATGGACAGGTTAAATGGTGGGGATTCAGTAGCAGAAATAGCTTCTTCAAGTAGTAATGCTTTCGAAAATATTGAAGGGCATGAGGATCATAATGGGGTCATGTTGAATAATTTGCCACCCCTGTATAGTGTAGGAGAAAGTTATTTAGAGAATTCGGGATATGATTATACCGAAAGTAGTAATTTCCATAGGTTTAGTAAGAACAAGCTTATTAGAAGGTGTTGTGGGTATTCCATGAGGACATTGACTTCTTTAGAAAGTTGCCTTGATGCTCAGCAATGTAGAATGCAAGATAAATTGGAAGAAAATGTGTGTATTTCATTGGCGCGTATGTTTAGGCCGCTGTTGGTCACTGATGGAAGACGAATAATCAGAAGTTTAAGCAGTGATTTATCGACTGCAGAGGTCGAGGGTGGAAAGGGGGAGGCAAAGAAGGACAATGGTGCTTGCTTGAAAGAACATGATGCATTGATGACATCTTCTTCTTTGAAACAATTTGAATCAGTGGAGCTCCAAAGGAAACCCGAAAACTGCCCTGATGTTTCATGGCCAAGTGGTTCTAGTGATCGGGCGTCCAGCAGAACTTTTCTTTCACCTGGTTCTTCCGCCTTCTCTTGTTTCTGTGGATGTGTTTTTGCATGTCTGATATTTATTCATTTGTTGCAATTTAATCAATATTCCATTTGTGCTTTATAAATTGTGTTCCATATGGGGGTCTAAATTTTTGTTCATATTGATGAAATTGACTGAGAGGTTGATGTTGTAGTTTTCACTGGTAATTTTTATTGCTTGTTAGGACATGAACTATGCAATCAATTTAGATGGATAAATGAACTTCTGTACAGACTTGATTTTGTAACTTCCTTGGCCGCATCCTGTTACTAGATAAATAAGTACATTAATGTATTTATGGACTATTGCACGTAGATACACGGTCAATCAGTCGAATTACTGGCCTTTGATTTCTCAAAAAATATTTGGTTGGAATTATTATGTTTCAGGT
Source organism: Forsythia viridissima (assembly GCA_030279155.1). Taxonomy (NCBI): domain Eukaryota; kingdom Viridiplantae; phylum Streptophyta; class Magnoliopsida; order Lamiales; family Oleaceae; genus Forsythia; species Forsythia viridissima. The sequence continues at coordinate 44,159,798 of CM059041.1, read as the reverse complement.
GTTGGATGAGAGATGATTAGAACCATTTCGTTTTCTGTGATCCTCTAAGAACTATTGATTTTTAAGATATATGACATCATTGCATGATCAAGATGTGAACTTCAGATTGTAGCATTGTAGTTATTTAGTCACTGCCAAGAGACTTGATGTGCAAGATTCTGTGCCAAGAAATGCATGACACTGTCTGCCAAGAATGATACCAGTGATATGCATCTCAATTGTAGGTCTCTTTGGAACAGATTCATGTAGCTTGCAATTCTTGAAAAGATCTAGAACACTTTTCCAAAACAATTTTAACAAAGAAAATGGTTTGGTGATATGTTCTACAAGTCTCTTCATTTAAAAATAAGTGAGATTCAAGCAACTATCTTTTTATGGATTTCTTGATTTGAAAAGCTAGTTGGACTGGCCTACTGAAAATTTCTTGATTTATGCAATTTCTCGTGCAAACTTCATTCAACAAACAAACATTTTGGAAAGGATTCAGTGGATGAGATGCTGCCTGCAAATAAAAAGAAAAATACTTGCCACCCGCGGAGGGGTCGAGATACTCGCTTTATCACAAGTACTTGACATTCTCTATATTTACAAGCTTTGCATGTTTCAAATAATTTTTTTGTTTCTGCCATCAGGACATGACCAGATGCTTCTTTTTTTGGTTGGAATGACTATTGGAATAATGTCTGCCACTATGGCCAGTAAAAATGAGGTAGAGAAGTTGAATGAGCAGTTAAAGCAAACTCAGAATTTAGTTCAAGATTTACACGAGGAACTTGATATGAAAGAAATGCTTACAGTGAAGGAGCTTGCCAACGAGGGCTATCGCCCCCATAGAACAGATGATCCATCATTGTTAATTTGTGAGCCAGTTTCGTCTTGTTCTGAAATGGAAATGAATGAATTGATTCGATATGATAGTTTAAAAGTATATGATAAAAATACCGAGAATTCTGAGTTGAGGAGCAAGATCGAGGCAGAGCTTGAGGCTGAACTGGAGAGACTGGAACATAACATGAAGGCGTCTAATCTGGAAAGTATATTAACTGTTGTTGATGTAAGTCATGCATTCAGCTTCTAGGAAATCAAATTGCCTGCACATGATCATGAACACGAGTCTTGGCATACACATGAACATGAAGAAAATCAGTCATAAGGCCCCATTTACCCATTCCATTATGTTGCTTTTATTTGCTTAGTGTTTCCCTACTGCCTAGCGTTCATCTTACTATGAAATTTCAACCTCTTTCAAAGAAATATAGGAGTATAAGGTTTCATATATAATTATAAATATAAAAGTTACGCATCAAGGTCTATACAAAATTGATCTTGGGAGTTTAATGCTCTTTTTTTCTAAGTCTTGCAAATTTTAGATACTGAACATATTGATTCTAGTCTGTTTGTCACGGTATACCTGCAACCAGGTCGTGAAAAGAAAACCAAAATACTCTGACCCGAGCTTGGTTTAATATACTCCCATATTTTTTAGATACATGCATATAACTTGTGAGTTCACAATGGATGAATACTTTTGCTTGAGTAATGCTTTCTAAATGGCATTTAAAGTTCGTAGATTGATCACACTCAATCAAGTGTAGATATCACTTCTGTCTAAATTTTACCATGCATAAATACATACACTTACTCAAGTTGCCGACCTGTTGTGCAGATCCTTAGTCAATTGATTGGTAAATAATGAATCTTGAATCGTTATATCTTGCATTTGTAGATGTAAGTACTCACATAAATAGTGGGAAATCTCGTCATATCTTATGATGCTTTGATTTCTGAGACATTTTGTGATTAATCATTACTGCCTTGTACTTCTAAGTTGATTTTCAACTGTTTGATGCAGCTTGATCCTGATTTTGAACCATATACTGTGCAAGGAGACTTGAAATTAGCTGTGGCTGATGAAAATCATAACTACACATCGGAGTCTGGGCGTGATACAACAGAGACAACCACTGATTGCTTGCAACCTGCAAATTATGCAGTTTCCGCCCAAGAGCTGAGTTTGCGCCTCCATGTGTTGATAGAATCTAGGCTTGAAGCACGCATCAAGGAGCTCGAGATAGCTCTGGAGAACAGTGAAAAACGGGTTCAAACTCTGGGATCACAGAGCATTGTCTCTGAAATGATATTTTCTTATAGTGAAACAGAATCCTCATCCTCTCCACAAAGTTCTACGTCTATACATGAACACAACATGACAAATGGCGTATGGAGATGAATCTGTCCAGCAGTTGTCTGGATGCATATAATGAGTTCAATGGTGTATGACTGATAAGGATCAAGAGAAGGGATATGTATATAGCGTTCTATTGGCAGAAATTGAAGAAAATGGGTCCATTTCACACCATAGTGTTATTAGGAAAGAATAAGTCGATGTCAAGAATGCTTGCATCAAATGAGAATGACGAGAGTGAAGACAAAGATGAAGATGACAATGAATTGATAAGAGAAGTGGATCTTGATTATTCTGCTGTCTATAGCAATATTGTACATGATAAGATATATATATTTTTAAATTTTTGATATGGCATGCCATGTAACAAGTCTTATATTGTTTAATTTCTGACATACAAGAGATGTTTTCTTAACACGGCAACAAGACGACAAGCCCCCTTTTGTAAAGTTTGGAATAAAAATTTTAGAAATATTTTAATGACAAGTACTTTTACGTTAAAAAGCCAAAACAGTGTGACATTCTACAAACCTTGTGTTCTCTTAGATTTATTAATAAATATTACAATCTAAAGTTTTATTAATACAACAAATAACCACTCATTTATTCAAAAGATTTCACCTACAAAATTCAAAATTAAAGCAAAGAAAGTATAATTGTTACTGAAAAATAAAAAAGTACAAAAAAAAAAATATCTCAAACACATCAATGTATTCTTTAAAAAAAAAATTAATTGATGTCACGTTGATTACTTTTTTCGTGTCCACTTTTAAAAAGTTACTTATAACGTGTCCATTTCGTGTTGTGCCCATGATCGAAGTCATGATTTCTGCAGCACATCTGCTGAGTTCATCTCATACTATGTATAAGAGTTCCATTTTGTGACTCTCAAGTCTCAAGTCTTCTGGATATCTCCTCTTCTGACTGGATTTAAAGGGAAAAGAGAAAAGGGGGGGTAAAGACAGCAAGTGAAAGGCATAAACAGCGCATAGTACAAATTCTTAATCAACTGCCCTGTAAAAGACAACGTGTCTGAAAGAAATTGTCACAGAGCAAATAAACTGCGAGTTCACGACTCAAACAAAAGTACAAATCTTGCAACACGATAATAAAATTGAAAAAAGCACTATTTATGGCCCGTGCCTATGTTTAATGAGCTAAATATCTCATCGTTCTGGGGTCATAACAAATTTTTGTAACGAATTTGCACCAATTAATACTGAACAAAATATGATCGCCTGTACAATCTACAAAGGAAATACTTTCTTGTGCCTAAAATAAATCAAGAAGGCAAAGTACAACATTCCACAGAATACTCCAGTAATAATAAGAACCCAGTTAAATGTAGAAGGGTCATCAAAGATTGAATCATCGAAGTTCGTTCCAAAAACAGCAGTTACAACAGCAAATACAGCAGCCACGAAAGTAGCAGCCGTCAGAAGCAACTCAAATTGGATCAGCTGGTTCTGAACATTTCCCTGTTCACAAAATATAAGAACAAGTAAATTTTGTCTGCACTGCATATTGTTAAAGATGTGAAATCCAATCATGAATTTATTGCCTTATGATCCATACCAGCTTTATGTTGATCAAATCCTCCGTATCATCGATGTACTCTTTAAGCTGCAACGCCATGAAACATGAATGTAAAATTACGTGGAAGTGTCAATAATGTAGCAATGCAAATTATTTTGACTTATTTTACACTTCTTTTTTTGTAGTACGGTGATGTATACTTTGATCAATTATTAAAGGTGTCAGATCTATGAACAGCGTGCTCTTACTTAAGAAGGCAGTGCAACTTAGGCATCTAGAGTATGCTTGGTCAAAATCAATCATGAATGTAGAAGTACGATTCACAGTATAATCTTAAAGGACATTTTGCATGGTGGTGATGGCTAAAGAGTATTCAAGCCTAGAGAAGCCTCTAATAACCAAAAACATCCAAATATTTGTTAAATCGTCAAGTGGCCATCGTGAAAATGTGCCTCACTTAAGAAATTTTTTAGCACTAAGTTGGGAATAAAACCTTTACTTCACAAAGTTGAACATGTGAGGGTCGCATGATCATTAGGGATTACCTATGCAACTATAATCACAGGTTGAGGACCAACTTGCTCCTTTTCAAAAGTTGGGGCCGAAGGTGCAATTTTCCCTTAGTTTTAGCTACATATAAGACTTGTAAACAATATTCTGGAAGGACAGTCTGATAATGTGTTTATTGTAAATAAGTTTCTCACCGATAGCAACTTGTTGAGTGTGTTGTCAATGACGATAAAGTAGGCTTCCAGTAACATTTCAAGTTGATCGATGTTTTCTCCAGCACTAGATGAACTTAAGAAGCTTCCATGTTTGCTAGAACTAATGCTGCTGAAAGCTCTTTGCAGTTTCCGCACTCCACTACATGATCCCACCGGAGAAACAGGTGCAGATTTTGACACAACCCTTACATTTTGAGAAGTACTAATTTGATCATATAGGTCGCCGCTGGTCAGCGCCTCTCTTCTCTCTTTCTTCTCTGTTAAATACATCTCTGCCATATCTCCATCATCATCCATCAAATGTTCGATTCCATCGCAAACCTAAGAATTCAAGAGAAAAGCTGATGAATACAAAAAGTAGCTTAACACATATTTCTAATGCACAAATCCATTATCTTACCTTTTGTACTCTCTGGGTCAAGGCAAGGAGGTGGCCCTTGAATCTACGCACCCGCTCTAGATTGATAGTGCTTATGGATGACGCTAATTCATCAAGTACCGGATATATCTCCATTTCTAGTTCTTTCACCTACTAAATGCATAAAGTTCAAAGCAATGACAAAGCCGACACATTCTTTAGTGCATATTTGGTATGCACTATTAAACATGACTAGTGTTATCATCCTCCCTACAAACATGCTATTAGATTGCTTATTTTGTTCATGGGGAGATTAAACCAGCTGAAGGAAATGGCTTTTCATTTCCTTGGTGTAAATTCGGAAACCAGAAACAGCACATTTCCTACAGAATTTTTTATTACAAAATATACAGCGAGAACACTATCCCCGCACAGCTAAACCTCTACAAACAAACCCATAGGCTAAATAAGACAAACTCTGGGATCCATTTGCTACACTAGAAGTCTCAAACAAAAACTTCAACCACTAGTGCTTAAAACAGATAATTGCATACCTGAGCATCAAGGGAAGTACATGTTAGTTCCAAAGCAAGCTCCAATGCCTTGAATTCGAAAGGTAGATCATCTGAATAAAATCAGGCACATTGTGAGCGACTCAAAATATTTATTTGGAGAAAATTGTAGATATAAAGGAAAGGAGAAATTTTGCATAAGATATAAAATATTGGAAGCAGTCTATTGTATTCAAAGGTAGCTAAAATACACATCCATTCATGAAGCAATTTTAACGTCATAATAATTATTATACAAGTGAATTGTATCTTATTTTACAACTATTATAACTGTACCTAGAATAATAGCATTTGTATGGGGCAACTTAATCTTTATAATAATAGCAGACTGAAATACTATATTGAATTATCGTCGGTATCAAGAATAAATTTTTTATTGACGAAAAAATCTTTGCACAGTATCAACTGTTACAGGAAACAGAAAATAGAAAGAAAAGACCAGTTTCATTTTTCATGGATCTGCGTAGTATGAAAGCTGACGACCACGTGTACTGACCCATATATTAACCCTTACACCTAAATATGTATTAAACAGTTTTATTTTACTATTGCTAGTGCCATATTCACATATGCTCTTTGTGAAGAGATGTACACGATTCTTAACATATTCTATTTAACGTACACTATCCATATGCTTTCTTCTCTCTCTCTCCTCTTGATGTAGCTCTGGAGGTAAGGCTGGTATGTTTCCTCCCCTTGTACTAATTCTTCCTGTAGGGGATAATGCCAAACCAACCCCCCCTCCCGCCCCCCCACCCCACCACCACCACCACCACCACCACCCCCACCCCCCAAGGTGTAAGGAGCCTAAAAATTTCTTCCTAGACTTAGATGGACTTGTATATATTCTATTTGAAAAATCCCAAAATATTTAATAGTTGATTAATTAATATTAAGCTTAAAATAAAACAGAGGTTATTTTACGTGTTCGTAATTTTATGCTTGCTTGTTAACTGAACTTTGATTTCTGAGTTTGTTTCAATATAGAAAAAACAATCAATATATACATGCATTCAAATTTCATATCTAATTAAAAATATTAAACAGCATAAAGGAGATAACCTTGAAAATTCATTAAATTATTATCAGAATATCACTTTTGGGTCATGGAATGAAGTTAGAAGATTGTATTGATGATTATGTGTTAAAAACTTTATAGGAGACCAATCAAGAGATCATTCTTCATACTTGCGAGAACCCATGATGGGGAAATCAAAGAGAAAAAGCACCAAAGAAAAATATAAACCAATTTATACTCTACACGAATTACATGTACTAAAAAGAGAATGTGGATCTACGGCCAGGCTACCATCAAGTGCATTCACGGAAGGAGACGAACCAAAGATGGTCTACGTGATAAGCAACCAACTTTACCAATAAACAGGTGTTAGATTTTTTGGTTATGCCCTCTGAACTCACCAATGCCCCCACCACTGGGCAGCTTAAAGCTAGATAAGAAGCAAGGCAGATGCGAAGTATACTTCTGGGGTCAAAGGCGAATAAATACAGATTTGTAGTCTGTAGATCTAGAACTTTTAACCCATTGAAAATGGACAATTTTTGCACAGGTTCTTGCTTTTCTTAGCCGTCCTTTCTTGAAAAGTAAAAGAGAAGGCAAGAATCATGGAAATCTATGTTTTAAACTCAGTTTCCATTGATCTTTTCACATTTTACATCATTACCAGTTGCTATGAGAAACACAGCCATTTTCCATAATATATTGTATTAAACTAGTACAACCACGTCTCATGTACAAAAGAAAGTATCCTGTCTAACACTGGTACAAGCATTTAGAGTTTCACAGCAACCTAATTTTTTGTTCCCTTTTTATATAACTTTTCTCTGGAATTTCTATCAGGCTGATTCATATTAATTTTAAATCTACGGAAAGGAATAACAAAAGGTGATAAAACAATAACCGGTACTTCTCATTGAATGGTGTACTTTGAAGAATTGCTGGTTAAACTAGTAATGTCCATGTTGGCTAATCCTTAAGAACAGACGTATCAGAAAACCATTATATGTATCTCTCTAGATGATGAAGATGTTGGCGTGAGCTGTACTTCCCGTGTATTTAGAGTAATTATAGGAATAATTAGTACCTTATTGTTGTAGATTTCTTATTTTTAGTCCACCAGATGTCTAGCCTAAGATTGTGATTTGTTCCCTAACTGGTTTTCTATTTTCACTGAACCACCTCTGTATATATCAGACGAAATACTTTCCCTTTCAATCAATTAGATGTTGATAATTATCTTACCATCAAGAGTTCAATAGACTTTTAACTAAGTAAAAATTTCGGTTCAAGTTCTTACTTTCAATCCATTTAATGGCTTAACATTGTCAAGAATACTAAAATTTGAAATTTACCTCAATGTTCCAAAGACATAACGAACACAATTACACTTAGAGATCAAGATTTATTACTTAGAACTTCACAGCAGCAAAATGAAGCAGTCGACAATGGAAAAATTAAACATCATTTACAAACTAAACTATTTTACCAGATTGATCTTTAGATGTCTGAAGGCGCCTGCACAATTCAGACTTGTACTGGAGAACAGACCCATCAAGTGAGTTCATTAGTATAACCTCATCAGCCGTGATTATACATCTAATCTGTTCGAGACTAATGACGATAGCCTTCTCTCGACCTAATATTGTGTAAGGATAGATAAACAACGGGTCCAAAAGCCTGAGATCTCGAGAAGGCAAAGAGCAATGCCTCATTACGGTAAACTTATCCAGTTCCAAAACTTTTGAATTTCCAGTCTGATCAATCTTTATCCATGAACGACTTCCAAGATTATGACCTCTCTTCTTAAGGCCAGGAAAACCAGATCCATGAGTTTCATGATTCCCATGTCTATCTGAATCAAGTCTTACTGTGTTAAGAGAAGAAGCAGATTCAGGAACATCAAAAATGACAGACGGAGCTTGGGATTCTGCCATTTGCTTTCACTTTTTTCCTCCTTTCGTTAGCCAGAGTTTGAAGAGTTCTCTTCATCAGTAAAAACCAGAAGGTGTACAAATGCTAGGTGTAACTTATCACACGCAAGCTGAAACTTTAATCCAGTAATTCTCAGAGCTCTTTGCATCAGCTATAGCCGTCCTCCTTTGATGTAGATCCTAGAAAATGAAATAAAAAAGTGAACAAATCAAATCATTACAAGATTTGACTTGATTTTTATTTAATCTAAAAGTCTAAATACCTCCAGAACCCCAGAAGTTGATTACAAGATTTGACTTGATTTTTATATAATCTAAAACAAGAAGAACAAAACCATACAAGTAAAATTGTAGCACAGTCTAAATACCTCCAGAACCCCAGAAATTTATATACAATATCTCCTTTTTCTTTCTTCGGAAAAGATGTACCTCTAAATCTCTCCAGCATTAAGATTTCTTCCGTAACGAGAGTTACAGATATATGCACTTTAGTTATCCTAGATTCAAGATTCAAGATTCGCAGATAGGAAGTGGGCATTGGAAACTCGGTGATCTTCTTTTGTATCATTGCCATAACATAATAAAGAAATTAAAATATCCATGAAAATAATTCCATCTGTACATGTTGTTTGCTGGAATTTATTAAAATTTCCAATTATGTTTGAGAAAGTTGTGCGTTTGACTTAAGAACCAAATTTGGTGACAATCAATTTAATTCTTCAAAATACATAATTGCCCAAAAAAAATCATTAAATTTAGTTCCATTTCCAATTATAATTTAAGAAGTGAACAAGAACATAATATCTTTCTTTCTTAACAGTATCGAGTATGTTAGAAAAATGCAAACAAAATCCCATATCGGCTAGACACAGGTAAATAATGAGTTTGTAAAGGCATTGAGCTTCCTCATAACAAGTTAACCTTTTAGGATAAAACCCTAGTACTATAGGGTCTATTTAGTGCGGAAGGGGAAAAAAAGACACAATATCAGACAAATTTAGAGGATAAGATAAAATACCTTAAATTTAACTATGCTCTAAATTAATGTCATAAACACATAAAAACATCAATTTTGACAATTCAACTGAAATCTATAATGCATTACATCCCATAAGGAGCCTGTAAACATCCCAATAATCACAAAATTTTCCATCAACAAGTGTAAAACAGCAAACTCTTCAGATATATAAGTTACTTATGTTAATACTACTAATGCCCAACTTCCAAAATAATCATCTTTTGTAAAAATTCCATGAACATCGTGTGTTGATTGAAAAAAAACTGAACAGTGCCCCGTAATTACACCAATTCAATAAAACCCAGCAACAGATTTTAGTCTTTGCACGCACACAAGCATTAAAATACATTACATATGCATAGAAATGCAGAATTGTTATAAAGATTATACCTTTCTTGAGTAAATTCTGAATCTTTTTAGAGGGTTCTTTCCATACCTTCACTGCAAGAGAGAGAGGAGTTTTGGTGTACGAGAGATTTTTCGTTTTGTGTGTGTGTTGTGTGAGAGAGAGAGAGGGAGATAGAGAGATTTGACACGTTTCACATTAGGCATTTGTGTGTTGTATAATCCTACAAAGATAAAATCGTTTTTTTTTGGGCATATATTAAGAGCTCGGTGTAGTTTTTTTTCCTTCACAAAAATTGACTTTTCAAATTTTTTTGCAATATAAAAAATTTAAAAAATTAAAAATAATAGACAAAAAAATAAGATTTTTTTTAAAAAAAATAATTATCGAACAAGCCCTAAGAAATATCATTTAATGTAATTAAAATTATAAATTTTTCACACACTTTTTTCTAACATACCTCTATTTAATATTAATTATTCATGAATCTAATAAATTTAAATGATCATTAAGTTACAATTAGAATACAAATAAAATTGAATTACATTACATTGAAACAATAATAAAATTTAATTATTGACTTTGTTATTAGAAATTGAGTATTTTTTAGGCAATGTAGAATCTATTGATTGCCTACTTGAGTAAATGTATGAATACATTTATGTATTTTCTCGTTATAATTGGAATATGTTAAGTTTATTTGGGTTGACAATAATGTAAATTAAATAAAGGTATATTATAAAAAAAAAATTTAATATACTCTTTAGAGCATCTTCAATATACTATGTCTATTATAGTTTATGTGACATGTAAAATAGACGGACTTCTGATCCATGTGGGATTACGTCTATTGAATAGACAGTCAAATTATAAATTCGTTTTCATTAGATTTCATCTAAAATTAATATTACCGCTTATTGATATTTAATTTTTTTAAAATTGGCAGGCTTTCAATTTATATTTTCCTTGTCTGGATTTTTTTTAATAAAATGCTGAGAATGATTTAAATTTGTTGAGTCACTCCGTTTAGAAATCCGTCTAAATCTAGACGGAGTCTATTTTTGGTATGCCAAATCAACTAAACAGATTTCTTGTCAGCATGCATTGGAGATGGTTTTTTATAACTCCGTCTATATAAACTTATGTGGCACGTCTAAAAAGCAATAGACGGAGTGTATTGAAAATGCTTTTATAAAGTAAGTGACCTATAATTTAGAACAGATAAATAAAAAAATAAATTTATCTTTATAGGACGGAGGGTGTATTATTTTATTCGTTTACTAACTTGTTAAAACAAACAAAAACAAACAATTTACTAACAGGAAATTAGTGTATTTAGTCTCTAACTTATGGGGACCGTGCACAATTGGTCCTTAATGTTCAAAATTTGGTGTAAAACTCCCCAACTTACTAATTCATCGCACAAATGATCATTTTGGACGGTTTCATTACAAAGTCAATTTTTTATCCAAAAGACTAAAATACTCTTAACTTTTAGTTATATAAATAAAAATAAAATAAAAATAGAAATTATGATGTGGCATTCACCTAAGTAAAAGAATATAAATTAAGAAATAATAATAATAATAATAATAATTTAAAAACATTTCATCTTCTTCTCAAGTATAGTCGTCGTCGCCTCAGCCACAATCATCAACCTAAACCCAATTCCAAAACTTCACACCACAACCCAACATGGAGGTAGGATAGGAAAGGGTAGGGCGGTGGCATTGGCGATGGTGTTTCGAGATTGGGTCTGTTTAGCGTTTTGAGATTGAGGTTTAGGATGGTGGTAGTTGTGGCAATGGCGATGATCTTTGGAAGTAATGGTTGCGTTTGGAAGCAGTGGTGGCAATGTGTTATTTTGTTTTTTTTGTTTTGATTATTTTTCATTAATATTTTTTACTTTTTTACTTTTATAGGTTCTTTTATATCATTTTTTTATGTTATTTTTTTGTTTATAAAAGGAAAATTTGTACTTTTCGTTTCTAATATTTGCTGTTTATTACTAATTTACTCTTAACCTTTTTTTAGCACCAGATATCTCCAACATTTAAATCATGTTACTATTAACAAACAATGATGGATTTGCACGACTTTAAATAAATAAAAATAAAACTAAAAAAATTACAAAAAAGTCCCACAACTTTTTAAAAAGTACAAAGTATTTTATTCCTCACCCACCCCTACCCACCACACTCATTACCTTCACAGCTGCCACCTTCACTACTGTCAAATGGCAGAAACGAGGGTGCAATTATTGATAGTCCCTCAATCTGTCGCTAATGGCAAATTTAAGATATAAAAAATTTAGTCCTCTTAAATCTGTCAATTATACAATATTTATTCCTCAATTTCATGTCGAAATCCTAATGGGATTGCGAATCATAGTTCAGTAGATTATAATCAAACGGCTTTAATGAAACTTGCTAAAACTGAGGTCACGGGATTTGAAATGTCAGTTATTATCAAGGTCCAAATTAGTAATCATCCTCTGTATCCAAACTTAATATCTGCCTGCATTGAATGCACACAAGTGAACTTCTTCACTGTCTTTTTCACATGTTGATGTTTTTCTTTTTTGATATAGTTTTTTATGGTGAAAGGTGGGTGCACTACCAGAAATGGCTTCAATTCTTGAAGAATGACGCAAAGAAACCTACCTCATCATTTATAGTTGCAATGAAAATGTAGCCAACACTTAACTTGATGAATTTATTGTACTAATAAATATTTAATGACAGATTTAAGAGAATATAATTTTTCTCATCTTAAATCTAACATTAATGATAGATTGAGGGGCTGCACTGTTGTGGTGGTGGTGTGGAGGACGTAGTGATGTGGAGATGATGGTGGAGTGGAGTGGGGTGGGGTGGAATATACTTTGTACTTTTTGAAATGTTATGGGACATTTTTTTTTCAATTTTTTCTTATTTTTTATTTGTTGTTTTTATCTTTCTTTTATTTTTGTTTATTTAAAGATAATGACAAATTTGTCATTATCTGTCAATATGGATGTGATTTACAATTAAGTAAAAAGTTTGGGATGTCTGGTACTAAAAAAAATATTAAAAGTAGATTACTAACAAACTGCAAAGTATGAAAACGAAAAGTGCAATTTTTCCTTTATAAAACTAAAAGTTAAGGGCATTTTAGTATTTTCAAATGGATGGAAACTGCTTGAAATAAAATAACTATGGCTAAATATATCCACACTACATTTTTTTATAAGTGCACCACATTTAAATTGTATAAAAGATTCATAATCTTTACTTATAATACATTTAGGTCCATAATATTTTTTCATCGCATTATTATCATCAACCTTCCATTAATTAGCACATATTGTCACAGATAATGGTTTCTGTCCAAAAATTTCATTAAGAAAAAACAAAAAGACTCATTTTTTCCTCGTATTTCTAAATAAGCAAAAAAAATAAATACATACAAAATTTTGATTAAATATTTTTCCTCATTTTAAAGTATACTAATAGAATTTTTAGAGAAAAATTCGTTAGTAGGAACAAGATGTGTTAATTAATAGAATGTTAATTATAACAATCTGATGGAAAAAAAGTTAAGGTCATAAATATGATAATAAATAAAAGTTAAGGACTTTTTATGCAATTAAAATATGGTGCATTTATAGCAAAATATGGTGTAAATATAACCACCCAATAACTATTTGTCCAATGAATTGGTAACTTACGAAGCATATGTTTGGTAGAGTTTAAAAATAAAATTCTTTTTTTCTTAAATTTATTTTTAATCACATATTCTATGAAACCTACAATTCTAATCAATTTCTCAATTATGCTTATTAACTTTTATCAAAATTTCTTGAAAAAACTATTTTTAAACTCCACTAAATAAACAATGAGTTTTACGCTAAAATTTGAAGGTTACGAACTAAGTCAAGTAAAAATTTTATAAGTTAGAAACTACATATGCCAACTTAGGGATGGCAATGGCCGCTCGGCTCGGTCCATGAAAAACGAGCTCGGATCATCCCCAAATACCCTACTGAGTCAGCCCATGAGCTCGTGGGCCGAACGGGCTGAGCCGAGCTACCCACGAGGCTCGGCCCTTAATTTTTTTATTTTTTTTTTGAAAAAAATTTGAAAATGAAAATGTAGTAGAAAGTAGAAAATAGAAATGTAAATAATTAGTAGAAGTAGAAAATTACAACTTAAAATTACAGAGTAATATCTAGATAATGAGATATTAAATACTAAGGTAATTTGCACTTTTGGTCCCCCAACCTTTCAAATCTGTAATAAATCTATCCCTAACTTTTTTTTTAGCACCAAACATCTCCAACTTTTGAAGTAATTGCAAATTAGGTCCCCAATCACAGTTTCCGTTAAAATCTGCCGTTATGTCACTAGCGTGTATCCCACGCACTTTTATCCATAAACCAATGCGTCTGAGAACTTAAGAAAAAAATTGGTCCATTCACAAAAATTATCACTCACACACACATTCTTAGCTTGTGTGGACTTTAATTCATCCTGGATTTGCTCCCGTGTTCTTCTTATTCTTCCACTCTCAAATATGGAATGAAGGATGTGTAGATGTGGAAATCACATGGATCTGAAGACATTGTGTACGGATGCAAACTCAGGTAGAAGATTTTTTGTCTATGAGGAATAGTGATTCATACCTTGAATTTCTCATGATTTAAGCATTTGAAATTTTAAATTTTTTTGTGTAGAAAAATCATTGTGGTTGATTTGCGTAGGAATAGTATGACCCTCATATTTGTGATCGGGCAAAGCAAGTGATACCTGAGTCGTTGAATTCTAGGCGAATAGATGAAACAAAAATAAATTAGTTAGAAGCACATGTTAAGAAACTGGAAGCATAGATGAAGAAGCTAGAAACATATATTAAGTGCGTGGAAGGAGAAAAGATAAAACAAAAAGCAATAACAAATTGTAAAGTGTTGGTTGAAGAAAGAAAATCCCAAATGAGTTATTCTTGGATTTACTTAGTTTTAATTGCGATTATTCTAGCTTGGGTTTCATGGTAGAGCTGTGGCCAAATTTGTAAACCCATTGTAATTATTGTGTTTAGTGTAATGTTTTCAAAATTGTTGATTTATTATGTTGGTTTTTGCAAATCAAGTTATTTCGTCAATGTCTTTCTTTAACATCCAATCCAAGCATGTATGGTACGTGGTATGCTACTACTAGTGAACATTGATGACCTATTTTGCAACAACATTTTAAATGTTGAGGACGTCAATTGCAAAAATTCTTCAATGTTGGGGACGAAGAATGTAACTATTCGTAAATGTTGGGGACGTATCATGCAACAATATGTAAAGGTTGGGGATATGATTTTGCTAAATGTTTGTTACACGAATTATGTGTATATACTCCTCTTCTAACTACATCAGGTTTGCAAAAAAAATGGAAGCATTTTGATTCAACACTTTCAAACAAATGGAAGCAATGAAGACAATCATCACATTCATTCAAAACATGACAATATCATTACAATCATTCATTACATTCAAAATATTTTTACATTCAAAAACATTTTTACTAGATTTGCAAAACAACTTCACACCATCCAAAGACTCCAGAATCCAAAACAATCCCCTCTGGTCATTATCCCAGCCAAAAGGACAACCCCCGTACCATCTCCAACCTTATTTCTTGGCTCCAATGACCTGCTGATGATGTCATCAAAAGCCATAAAAAGCGAGAGGTGGGACCCTCTGAAAAAGAGTTTCTTTTGTTAGGAAAGTAATAAAGCTTGATTCTTGGCTTCTGGGATGTCGAACTGAACCCTTCCATAGCCTCTAGACTTTCAGCTATTGTACTCCCCTTCATGGCTATGGCGATTAAAAGATTAAGAGAGAGAGAGAGAGAGAGAGAGAGAGAGAGAATGAGGAGAAGAGATAAGGGTTTAGAGACACAAAAGTTAACTTGTGAGGAATTAAAGTCTACATAAGCTAGGAATGTGTATGTATTAAAGTCAGACGCATTGGTCGATGGATAAAAGCGCGTAGGATACACGCTAGTGACATAGCAACAGATTTTAACGGAAACTGTGATTAAAGACTTGATTTGCAATTACTTTAAAGGTTGGAGATGTCTGGTGCTAAAAAAAGGTTAGAGATAGATTTGTTACAGATTTAAAAAGTTAGGGACCAAAAGTGCAAATTATCCTAGATACTAATTAGTAATTATAGCACTAATATTGAGATAATGAAATTTGAGAATTGTTAATGGATTGAGTATATAATTGAATGAGAGATAAGGAATTGATGTGTAAAAAAATGAATTTAGAATAGAGGTATTTATAAAAAAATAATGAAATTAAAAAAAAAAAATTAATCTGCTAACCGTTGGCCAACGGTCACGATTATGTGACCGTTGCACAATCATGAGTCGAGCCGGCTCGTGGCTCGTGCTTGTTTTTTTTTTTTAGCTCAGTCCTGCCTCGTGCTCGTCTCTAGATGATCCCGAGCCCAAACTAGACCGAGCTTTTATAGGCCAATTCGACGAACTTTTTTGCCACCCATATGCCAACTTTTCTTTATTAACACAAGGATTAAGGAATCGTTGATTGTCAATCACAACCACCTAAACTATTTTCCCATTCAAGAAATCATAACACTTTTCTCTTGATAAAATTGCATCATTGGTCCTTATTCTTTTATATAATTATAGAATTTGGTACAAATAGTCTATCTTTGTGAATTTTGGGCCCCTAAGGTTTATTTCTTGACAAGAACATCATCAACCTATGTTTTTTACGTGATTAAGTGATACTTTTAACAAATTTTACCCTCCACTGCCATTCGTTGTGCATGTGATTATCACTTTCAATTTATTCCAAGGACAATTTTGTCAAACCAGACTTTTCCTATTCCCTAAAGGATTCACAAACAATTAAAATAAATAAACAAACATCTTCTTCTTAATACACACCGACATGTGCACACATATACTATAGTTGAAGGGCTTCGACGAAACTTGCTTATAATATACGACTTTCGGACTTTCTTGTTCGGGTCTTAACACTTGGACCTGCACTTTGACTTGCCATCGGTAGCAATAAATTGGTCTAAGCATTATTTATAATCGTCAAACTAGGAATGGCAATGTGGTGAGGAGGGGAGGGGCAACTATTACCACTTCCATCTCGTCGGAGATTTTTTGGAAGCGGGACATTGATTGAAAAAATCTTAATTAATTAATTAATTAATTTTTAATATTAAATTTTATTTTTAAAATATAAAAATAAAATAAAATAAAATGACTCAGAACTGATTCGAAGAATTTGGGACCGGAACTAAATGGGCGGAACAAGTGAGGGACATTTTTTTCGCTATCCCTACGTCAGACCCATTTTTCATTGAATTCCTATCTATGTAATTGTAGTAATAAAAATCATGACCTGATACTGCATTCGGGCACAATGAATAACACCAAATTCAACTTCAAATCCTCCAAAAAGAAGGGTTTTGTTCTATATTATTTTCTGTGTAATTTTATTTTTTAAATTGATAATTTTGCAAATGCACAGGGTCATTTGTAAGGACAATTTTTAATAACATTTATAAAAATAGCAACTTTTTGATGCAAATAGTCGTGTATACCCTTTTGTCGAAAGACAATCGAAATATAGAAATACAGTTCAATTGTCATTTATTTTTTTGTTATTCAATTGTTATGTGTAAAAGAAAAAAATACAATTGTTGGCCCGATAGTCAGGCCGACAATTGTAAATTTTTTTTTCTTCATCTTCTTTTTTCAAACAATTCAAACGATAATTACTCAACTAGACATTAATTCATGAACTCAGCTTTTTGTTTTCTTCTTTCACAATGTTCTTCTTCAACCAAACATTAATCCATTAATTCAATATCTTTTAGCAATTTTTGAACAATTATATTCAACATATTTTCATATTTAAAAACAACCAAACTAATCCAGCATAAAGCTTATTGAATTTTTGTTCTTTTATAATCTAAATTAATCTATCAAAAAAATAAATTATTTGAGTTGGATTAACTGGTGGCGAACTGTGGTGCGAAGGCGGTGGGTGGTGGAGCAAGATTCGATTTTAGTGATATATCTGATTTTGAATTAGATTTGAAGATGATATAGTTGGTGTTTAAGTAATTACTTGGGGTTATATTTGTCTAAAATAACTATTTTTCAACTTATTTTTAAAAGGCTAAATATATTCACACCAAATTTTTCTATAATCACACTACAAAGGTCAATAACATTTATTTATTATTACACTTATGTCCCAATATTTTTTAATCGAATTTTTACCATCAACTTTTTATTAATTAATACATATTGTCTCTAATAATGATCTCTGTCCAATTTTTTTTATTAAGATGGAATAAAAAAACTTATTTGCCCATCGTATTCTTAAATAAGCAAATAAATAAATAAATACAAAATTTCGACTAAATATTTGTCCCTCATTTCAAAGGACACTAATATAATTTTTAGACGAAAATTCTTAGTTAGGACAAGATGTGTTAATTAATGGAAGGTTAAAGATAAGAACCCAATGGTAAAAAAGTTAAAAACATAAATGTGATAATAAATAAAAATTAAAAACTTTTAATACAATTAAAATGTTGTACATTTATATATATAAAAAAAAAAGTGGTGCGAACATAACCACCATGTACATGAAGCACATTTATTACTCTTTCATTCCATAAAGATAGACTCGTTTTTTTTTCCACACAGATTAAGAAATCTCATTTAATGTAATTGAAATTATAAATTTTTCACACACTTTTCATATTATACTCCCCATTTAATATTAGTCATTCATGAATCTAATAAATTTAAATGCTCAGAGCATCTCCAATGGTAACTTCTATTTTAAATGTCCAACTGATGTGGCGATGAAGTGGAGGGGACAAAACTAATGTAGTATCATTTATTGTATAAGATTGTTCAACAGGATATCTACTTTTAGGCGGCTTGATAGACACATTTTACAATAAATGTTGTCACATTGTATTTATCTCTTTTATCTATTTTTCATTCTCTTTTCTCATTTCACACTCTCTCCTTATTTCTTTTCTATTTATTGCTACGTAGATTTTTTAGAAGATGTCTAACATTGAAGTTTATCTCATTAAGTTACAATTGGAATGCAAATAAAATTGAATTGCATTATATTGAAACAATAACGAAATCAATTGTTGATTTGTTATTGGGAGATGAGTGTTTCTAGGTAATGTGAAATTTATTAACTGCCTACTTGGATAAATGTGTGAATAAATTTATGTAATTTTCTATTATAATTAGAATATGTTAAGTTTATTTGAATTGATTACAATATAAATTAAATATGGGTATATTAGTAAAAAGAAAAATTTAATACACTCTTTATAAAGTAAGTGATCTATAATTTCATAAATAAAGTAAACGAAAAAAGTCTTTGTGAGACGGATGGAGTATAATTTTCTATTAATAAATGGGACGCATCTGACTTTGTAAGAGCATCTCCAATGCAGTGAATGGATTGTGGTTGACGTGGAAATTAAATAGATGGACTTCTAGATTATGTAGAATGAATACACGGTGAAGTCCAAAAATTCTCTCCAATGGGTTCATTCTACAATCTAATATTATTGATTATGTGGCATTTATTTTTTTAAATTAAAAATAATAAAACTAGTCTACTTAACACAATTTTAAAAAATTAAGTCAAAAATTAAACAATTGTTGACTCACCATTCTCACATAGCATCTAGATATAGAATGAGTGCTTCACATCTTCTATTTTTTATAGTGCCACGTCAGCTTCACATAGTATTTTACATTGTGCATTGAAGAATTATTTCTAATAGAAATTGTCTATTTAGTGATGTGGCACACATTTTCTTCCAATCCATTGATTGCATTGGAGATGCTCTAAGGCAGGGAATAGTGAAATCTGGGCCATATATATGGTGAGAGGTGGGTGATGGGCAGTTATAGCACTTACCTCTGGAATTTGTCATCATTTGTTCAGGTGGGGATTTTGGGGGTTTTTATTTTTATTTTTATTTAATGTAAATGATTAAATTATAATTTAAATTAATTAAAATATATTATTTATTTATATATTTTATAAAATAATTTTAACACTATCAAACATGCACTTAATTAGCAAAAATAATTTATCTTCATACATTGGCGAGTAAGATAAGTCTGGTTCTCTTAAAATAAATTGTAAGTGAGAGAGCACAATTAACGAAGCTATTGGACGAAATATGTCGGAAATAACCATTTGAGCACGTAAAACGTAGGTTAAGGACGTTCTTGCCAAGAAATAAATCTTACTGACCAAAATCACACAAAGTGCACAAAAATACATGGAGAACTAGTTCAATTATATTATAAAATTCAAAGAACCGGTCAATTCACCTAGAAATCACCTAGAAATTGAGTGGACGAGAATTAGTTTTATTAGTTCCAAGTTCTTTGTTATTACTAGCGGTTCGATCTCTATTCTTTTTCATGTCAATAAAATCATTACTTTTTTATTAAAAAAAATAATTTTTTGAGTATACAAATCAACTAGGTGCCCTAAAGCTCGTGCACGCAACAAGATAATCGTGTCCACTCTTGGACTCAAATATAGTTTGTAACAATTGTTTGAGTCCATCTATACCAAAGTGCATATTTTATACCAAAGTGGATTAGAGCACAGACATGGATTAGTGGGTGCAAGTGTGCAAAAGTTGAGAAGACTGTTTCAACGCTCTCTGCTGGCCAAGATGAAATTCATGAGGAGCATGATGGACATGTTTGGAAATTGAATACCGGGATGGTTTAGATAGTAGGAGTTCAAGAAAAAAAAAGAATTTTCGTCTTGTTGAATATCGGGCCAATGTTAGGCGTCAAGGCAACGGAAGCACGTAAGTTCATCCAACTAGTTGGTTAATGATCGTTGGCATTAGCATCATTTCATCTTGAAGGTGATGCTTAGTTACGGTGCCAATTATTAAAGCAAGACTCTGAAAATCTCACGTGGATGATTTTATAGAAGTGATTCTCTCTCGCTTTGGTCCTAATAAATTCTATGATTTTTTTGAAGAGTTGACTAGATTGCAACAAACGTGGATTGTACAAGACCATCAAACTCAGTTTGAGAAGCTTTTGGCAAAGGTCGGTCTTCACAATCAACTAGTCAGTAACTTTGTCAGTGGATTGCGTGATCACATCAGAGCAGTTGTTCAAGGTAAAAGGCCAAAAACATTATTTGAAGTAGCCGGGCTTGCTCGTATTCAAGAAGCTCGTGATTTAGCGCAAAGGAGTCCAAAAATTTCTTCTAAAATTGGTTCTCAGTTCCTCAAATCTACAAACTCTGTACCGATCAGGAAGATGACTGCAAAAGAGATAGAAGAGAGAAGGAAAAGAGGCCTATGCTTCAAGTGTAATTAGAAGTTTGTTCTAATTTTCACCATTTTCATCTTTTCCTCTTTTCCTTTCTTTTCTCCTTTTTGGTTTTCTTTTTTCCATTAATTATTCCTTTTTATTATTACAACAAGGGCAACATTGTCTTTTATCCTTTAAAAGTTGAAGATAACGGTTGAAAGACTAATGGTGCTACGAAAACATTAAGTCGGGGATCATGCAGCCAAAAAAATAGAGTGGCGACCTATTTGCTACTAAGTAGATAGATTGAGGACTGATTCTGAAATTTTCCCTCTAAAATATATATAGGAAATTTTCGTGTTTAGATAATACATTCATTTTTTATTTTTATTTTCTAATTCTTTATTGGGTTTCTTATCACTTAACATTAAAAATGTTTAAATGCAATTATATTATAGAAGCCAGAACGATGGTCTCAAAGTTCATATGTTTCAATACTAAAATGTTAATACCATTTAGAGAAAAACATATTTTCTCTAAAATAAAATTCTCAATATACCTTAATATTTATTCGTACCTAACAATTGAAGTTAACTTGGATTACCGTAAACAAATTGTAATAATGGATAGTATTTCATATCGAAGGGAAACTTGACATTTACTTTGAACATGTCTTAACACTTCTTAATTATACTTCCTAAGTGCAAATCTTTGAGAATTATAGAAAGATCTTGAAGTTTTCAAATCAAGTATTTCACAGTTTTATAAGAACTAGACAAAACTAGCTAGTTCAGTATTTGAGAATCAGTTCAGCTACATTACAAAAAAAAATTTAAAGAATCGATTAGTTCACTTGAAAATTGAGTGGGTAACGAGAATTGATTTCACCCGTTTTCCAACTTCTATGTTATTAAAATAGAAATTGGCACAAATGATCCTTAACTTTTCATTTTTTGTGGAATGGTCCCTAACCTATCATGGTCTTTTTGAATAGATTCCATTAAAAATGTCTGTTAGTTGCGCGAGTGAATTAAACTCTCATTTTATTTGTATTTATTAGTGGAGGTAATATTGTCAAGTGTTTCTTCCAACTTCATTAGAAACCAAACGGGGGGTTTATTGTACTGAACTTTCGTAAAATCATAACCGAAACCAAATTTTACATCAAATTGAGTTCCTTTTTCAGATTTTCCTAAAGATTAAAGCAAAAGAAAGATGAAGAGACTTCAAGAGAGCCAAGAAAGTGTTCAGAGACTCTAGTGTGCAGTTGCAAATATTATGTGCATGTGTCACGAAATTCGAGGTGAACGCTAAATCGCCATTTTCCGTTGAGAAGTGCTTATGTGGCTAAGCAAAATCCATTCCAGCTATCATCAATTTCTCCAATTAAATTTTCAACCACAGAGTCCAGAACCTCCAAATTATGATGTCGAGTCATCCACTGCTGCCATTTCTAAAATCTGAAAACTTCAACAATTAATTATGTAAATTTTATTTATTGATATATAAATCAAGACAACCCTAATTCAGACTATAGATACAAATATACATATATGTATGTGCATGACCATTATACACACGAGAATAATTTGCCACCATAATTTACATTTAAATAGTGTGTATTATGAATTTGTAGAAAAGAAAAATTTCTGATGAAGTTGAAAGAAAAAAAGAAACGAAATTTCACTTGACAATTTTATCTCCACCAATAAATACAAATAAAATGAGAGTTTAACTCACTCACACAACTAAAATATGTTAAATTTTTAACAAAAACTGTCTAAAATGATTAATTGCGTACCTAAATGGATAGGTTAAGAACCACTCAACCAAAAATGAAAGGTCAGAGACCATTTGCGCACTATTAACATATGTTATAGACTATTTGCGCCAATTTCCCTTATTAAAAAGAGAAACAATTTTCTTTTATCTATTTATTCAATTTTTCTTCATAGACACAAAAAATATTTTATAAAGGTGCCTTCCAACCTAAACATCTAAAATTGTAAATGCGATAAATCCTTGATCGAACCATACAAGAATATTACAATTTAGTATAGATACCCACTGCATTATGGAAATAAAAAAAAAAATGTTTTTTTAAATTTATTTCATGGAATTAAGTAAAATTTTAATATCAATTAATGCGTTAATTACCAATCATACGAGGGATTTTTACCACTACTTACAAAATAGAGAATATACGTCTGTCTCTCTCAAATTAACAATCTGTCATCTCAAATTTCTTCTTTTCTACTCTGTTCTCTTTTAAAAAATTTATTTGTTAGAAATAAAAAATTCACGTTCTATAAATCATGATATTACAGTCGGATCCCACAACGATATATACTAAGTAACAGGAAATTTATAATCTCTTAGAATTGTTAATTATGTGCTCGTTGGGTGTAGTTTATAAACTAGTTTATTCGACCAATAATAGTTTATTTGACTAAAAAATTTGTATTCAAAACATGACATTGTTGACTATTATTGATCAAATAAATTATTTTTTGTTTAAAAACTGGTTTATAATCTGTACCACATCAAATATTAGAGAAATGAAGTCATATCAGTCCTCTGCACGTGTAGAGCACGTGAGGCAACAAGTTAGCCGAAGACTGGCGCCAAAGGGAGCTAAAGTTCTTCTTGAAAATAATATCCCGAAATATTCGGTTTGCCTTCAATTTCAATCTATTTTTAGTTTCCAGAAACCCTAATAAATTTCTTCCTTTTCTCAATTGTTTCACGGTTCATTGATTTCTGATTGTTCTTATAAAAAAAAGAAATGGGAAAAAATCTTAGAATATGAAGGGGAAAATAATGACAAGGAGTTTCACCATTTAACAGCCTGCCAATGATTCAATCAAGGTAACACCCATTGTTAATCATTATTTGACGTGTTACCAAATCTGGGGTTTTCTTATTTTTCTTGATTTTGTATCACAATTGTTTTTTCTTGATCAATTATTATATATTTAATTTGCTGGCGTTTTCTTATTTCTGGTGGGGTTTTTTTTTTTTTTTTAATAAGATAGTTTTTGTTTGTCAATTGGCTACATTAAACTGAGAAATGTTTGGGTAAAATGCGGTTATTTTCTCTCCATTTTATCTTTTCATTCATTAAATGGTTTCATGTTTGTAATCACTGTCATTTCCTCTTAATATTAAGCTTGTTCGTGGGAGAAATATTTATGGAAGAGTTGTAATATGGCATCATGTTGGTAAGAAATAAGTGCAGAGGGAATGCATATAGGAAGGAGAATTGTAATATGGACTTCATTTTCTTGGGGGATAATGAGAAGTAAATTGGCTTTTGCACCTGAATATACTGAAAACTCATTAGTTTTGTTGAAGAACCATAGCATAAAGAATAATATTAGTCTAAATTATCAAGCAGTCTGTAGAAGAGGATCCCTTTGATGATTCGATGTACATGCTGAACAACTGCACTCTGATTTCAGGAACGTTTGGCTTTTTACCACTTTATGCAAATGTGCCTTGTTTTCATTATTTTTTTCGTGGAGAATTACGTAACAATATAAAATCATGTTCCCGATACATAATCATTTCCATAAGAGCAACTTAAATTGCATTTATATCTTTGTTTTGTTTGAAAGGGAGTCATTTGATATAATTAGAAGTTAGAAAGTGTGTGTGGCCTTTTCAATCAATAGTGTTGTTTATCATTATCTTATTCAAGAGTTAAACCATCATTGATCACATGTTAACCATCAACTGGATCATGTATATTGAGACTCTAAAATTGATGTTTGTTCCACTCCGTAAGTTGACTTTTTTTGGTCCAGTTTTTGGAAATCTCCCCATGCATTAATTTCATCTAGATAACATGTTTGAATGATAGTGTTACTTTTATCTTTGGTATTTCAAACAATGCTTATGTAATGATTGCAGTTATGGAATACACAGGTGAAAACAGCAAGTGTATAAAGAGAGATGCTGATGCTCCCAATAATCAACTTGCGACATTTGCATCATTGATTTCATTTACCGATTCAGACCATGATAGTGGATGGAGAACAGATTCCGAGACTAATATAAAAGAACCTCGATGTAGCTTGGCTGAAAATTTAGATTCTTTGGATTCAGTATCTTCATCCTCATCAATCTCTTCCTCTGGCGTTTTATTCCAAATCAACCCTCAAATACTAACCAACTATTGCAAGTCTAGTGCATCCCCCAACCTCATGGGGGACATCAAAACATTTTATGAAAGTGACAAAATTGATGTTTCAAATGAGTTCTTTTTCAAGTTGGAAGAATCTTTTAGCAAGTCTCCAGGATCCACCGCACAGGTATCTGATGTCACTCATGAATCTTTCCTGCCGAACATATCACTAAAGCAATCGCCTCCCATCCAAGTGATGGAAATGCCCGGAGATTTTGATCCTCACAGGATCCCACCTTCCGTTTTTGCTATACCCTCGACACCAATGGAGTGGAGTGAGACTTCCAATGATTCATTGTTCAGTATTCGTATTGGGAACAATAATCCCTCTAGGGACCAGGTTTCCAGGATTAGTGGGGACTTGTACAGATCAGGGGAACTATCCAAATCTGGAGAAATTCTTGAATATGGGGAATCATACCAGTCTGGAGAACTTTATAATTCTCCAGGGCTAATAAGGGCCGGTGAGTTAATTACAAGTTTTGACCATGCTTCTGCAGCAACTAAAGGAGTAGAACCTAAAAAGAATTCTGATGCAGTGAAGACTATGGGTGCGGAGAAGAACTTTGGAGCAACAGGAGTTGCATATGAATCAACGAACAAATTTCACAAGGCTGGTATCAATCATCTATACAAGGCAAATCTAGAAGAGCCCCAGGATTCTTATAGTGCCAACTGTCAAACTGATGGAAGCCCAACTAGAACCCTACCGTTAGCTTTTCCAACGTCAGTTTCATTCTTTGTTATAATAATCTGAATTAGCCAATCTTCTCTTCCTTTATTGCTTTACTTATAACTTAACTTGCATGTCTTTAGCTACATCTAAGAGTGCCCACCAAAGAAAAAAATAAATTATTAGCATAAATGACTTGTGCTTACACCTTTGGCGCATAGTATTAGTGTGATTTTATTCTTGTATTTGGTTCTTAGGATTGGACAATATGTAAAACGAGATATTAGCTTTTTTTTTGTTTCTTAATATTGTATAGTATTGTACAATCCAAATCAAACAAACCATTTCTGTTGCAGAAAGAAGTCTGCACGTCCTTTGTGCCATTGTTCTAATTGCAACTCGACGTTCTGCTGCTGTAAATGGCCAAGCTGCTCCTGTAAGCTGCCTTGCTGCTGCTTTAACTGGCATAACTGCTGCCATATATGCTCGGACTGCTCCTGCAAGTGGTTTAGCCTTTCAAGCTGCTTGAGAAATTGCTTAACATTGCCAAGCTGTGGTTGTAAGTGGCTGAGGTGCTGTTGTAAATGGCAGTGCTGCAACTGCAAGTCAGCCTGCCCAAGCTGCCATTGCAAGTGTCCAACCTGGCCAAGCTGCCGCTGTAAGTGCCCAACCTGGTCAAGCTGCTGCTGTAAATGCCCAACCTGGTTGAGCTGCCACTGTAAGCCCAACCTGGTCGAGCTGCCTCTGTAAGTGCCAAACCTGGTCGAGCTGCAGCTGTAAGTGCCCAGCCTCGTCAAGCTGCTGCTGCAAGTGCCTGTTGCGGTCGACGAACTTCTGCTGCATGTGCGCCGTCTTGGTCAAGTTGCTGCTGCAGGTGCCTGTCTTTGTCGAGCTGCTGCTGCAAGTGTTCAACTTGGCCAAGCTGTAACTGCCACCACTCCAGTTGCAGCTGGGTGTTCTGCTATCGACAGAATGGTAAACGAAAAAGATCTGTGGTGATTCTTCTTACGAGTATGCTTCTTTCTATCTTTCTATCCTTTAACCGAAAACAGAGTTGCATGTTGAATCATAATTATTACCTATTGGATGTTTTCTTGTCTGCTCGTCTAATTTATGGTGTATTCATCGCATAGATTCTTGACAGATAATAAATGCATACTTAATAGTATTGTTTATCTGAGCATGGTGAAGTAATTTATGTCGGTGAACTGCAGTTTGTCTGATGAGGAAGTAAGCTTTACTAAGAATGATATCCCAAGCAGCATACGATATCGCCATGCTCCACGAAGTCATCGAAGGCTGCATTGGCAATGTGGTGCTCTTGTTTTTCTTGCTCTTCTTCCTGTTCATGTTGCCCACAATGCTGTTGAGAAAAGGAGAGCACTACCCTTTTCTCATTTCACATCTTACTGAAAATGCTAACTAATCTCCGTTGGATTCCTAGAACCAACAAAAAGATACGATTTAGAGACTAATTAAAGACGTTTAACAGTAGTTTCTGGTCAAAATGTGAAGGTCCCCTCTGATAGAACAAATTATCATCCCTTTTTATATATAGTTAATCAGAAGTAGGTATTGTCTTTTCCCGTTGCCACTCGGTCCATGTGCAGTCACAGAGAAGAAAGAGAGGTTAAGGCTGTCCATTGTGGAATCCTCAACTTGTAATGTGGTGCTGGACAAAGTCGGGAATCAGATTTGTACATTTTTTCTTTTTCCCCGGAAAAACTTGTTCTTATGTACTATTTCCACCATGTTCAATTAGGCTTTGATCTGTATGCTATAATTGTCTCAGTGCTAGATTAACCTAGTCCATAACTTGCAGTATCGATCTATATGCCAATCGTTGATGTAATTGGTTTTATTTCAAAGATGAATTTGGTTATTGTTAAATACACGTCGTGAATGTGAATAATTTGGACGAGTGTTTGTGACTCAAAATTGTTATTTTGAAACCGTCACTTTAGGCAGAACTGATCGAGCTAATTGCATTTTAATTCACATAAAACATAAAAACGCATAAATATTCTTATCATGGTTCATCGTTGTTGTGTGTTTTGAGACAGGCAAACTAAAAATGTTTTAGTCCAGTGTTTTCTGGGAAATGATTTGAAGCCTAAATATAATTGCTTAAATTCGATGGCATGCTTACATCGTCATGTTGTAATAAATCAGCATGCATAATTTTTACTACATTTTCATTTACTGCTCCATCCCCTTTTCTCTCTGTTGTCTGAAAGTAACAAAGTTTTTTTGACTCTTTCTAACAATAAGCAATAAATGACAGCCTAATCCCAATCAGATTTAGGTAATAAGAAGAAGATACAGGCAGTTGAGTGAAATCTTAATAATCTGTCCTTTAATTAATTGTCATTATCTCTACAAGATTACAGATCAGAAAAGGTAAAACTTTTAAAAATAAGCGTTTCTTGACAGTAAGTTACAAAAATAAGTTATTTTTCTTCCCATAAAAGGGCAAATCTTCTTGATTATATAGCAAAAATTACTGTTACCAAAAAGAAATGTTCAAGATTTGAGAAAACAGGAAGTTTCAGTCGCAACTTAACATTTGAATACACAATGTAATAATATGTTTTCCTTAAATATCAAAACCTTAAACCAGATTTAAGTAATTTTTCAGGAGACCAGTTCAATTACTTTTTTCATTTGATTATAATTCACTGTTTATTGATGTGAAAATCCTGTTAATAATTAAGAGAATTTTTAAGAAAAACCCACATGATAGATCGTTAAAATGAGATTATTTGTTCTGAGAAATTAAGAAAAATTGTGTAATATGAATTTATATAATCTGGGAGTGGAGCTATCTGACCCGACGTCGTTTTATGGAGGTATCACCATTTTAAAGGTTACTAACCGTTACATGTAGACAGTTATGCCACGTGGCAGATCTTTTGGTCAGGCCACGTGGCACAACTGCCTGGATGACTTTGAACTCTGTTAGATTCTAATAAACGCCCGCCCAATGTGTACAGGGGTTTATATGTATTTACCAAATGGGGCCCATGCCAGCAGCCAAAGTTCCTATGGGGTCCACCTTCTCCACCTTAAAGTAATGGAAAAAATTGTCTGAGAAAATATTGTAGTAAGCTTACAATCTGCAGAAGAAGGAGAAGAAACAAAATCCTTCTCGTTTTCTGCTAAGCCCGTGTTATTAATTCTTGAAACAATATTTTTGTTTCAGGAGAGAGAAAGATAACAATCTTCTTTGTTTCAGGTTTGATTTTCAGACGACACCACAACTTTCTTTTTTTTCTTAAGTTTCTTGATTCTTCTTCTTCTTCTTCTCTGCTTTCTCTTTTTTAGTTCTGTTCTTTTTCGTTAGATTTTTTTTATCCTAAATTCTGCAACAGAAGTTGATATATTTTGTTTTTTTCATTCAGGGTTTCTGAAGAATTAGAGAATGGTGTATTTTGCTGCTATGCGAAGGGGAGATTCTGCATTTTCTGCTGCCATGAATTTCGTTTGCATTTTGCTGTACATTTTGTCGTTGGTCTCTGGGCAATCTTCAGATGAGAAAGAGATTCTGCTGGAATTCAAGAAATCAGTTTCCGATCCTCGTGGAATTCTTTCCAGTTGGAATGCAGACAGTTCCGACCACTGCTCTTGGTTTGGAGTATCCTGCAATTCCAACTTCAGAGTTTCCGGGCTGAAAATTGGAGGTAACTTTTCTGTTTCTCATCAGTGTTCTATGAATTCTGGGTTATCTTTGCATGGCTTTGGAATAGGAAGAAACTGCACCGAAATAAATGGAAAATTAGTTGGAAAACTGTCACCTGTTATGGGAAAACTCAAAGAACTTAAGGTTCTGTCACTTCCATTCAATGAACTCAGTGGTGAGATTCCTGTCCAAATATGGGGCCTGAAAAATCTTGAAGTACTTGATCTTGAAGGGAATTTTGTTAGGGGAAACTTTTCGGATTATGAATTCACTGCTTTAAGGAAATTAAGGGTTCTTAACCTTGCATATAACATGATTGTTGGGAAATTTCCACCTTCCCTTGTGATATGTAGGGTTTTAAGGATTTTGAATTTAGCGGGAAATGAAATTAATGGTGTGATTCCCGGATTCATTGGCGGTTTTAGGAAGTTACGAGTGCTAAGTTTGTCGTTTAATCGGTTAGTGGGCCATGTTCCAGATAACTTGGGGTATGATTGTGGGAATCTTGAGCATTTGGATTTGTCGGCTAATTTCCTAAAGGGGGAAATCCCACGTGCTTTGGCAAATTGTAGCCATTTAAGGACACTTTTGTTGTCTTCAAATGCGTTATATGGCTTTATCCCTGTGGAGCTAGGTAAACTTCAAAACCTTGAAGTTCTGGATGTTTCGAGAAACAGATTAAGTGGTCTCCTGCCCGAAAAGCTCGGAAATTGTGTTAATTTGTCGGTTCTTGTCCTTTCAAGTCACTTTAATGTTCTCCCAAGCAAGAGGAATCCACATGGAGCAGTGTCTCCCAGATTATCTGATGCGGCATTCAAAGATTATAACTTTTTTGAAGGTTCCATTCCCCTTCAGATTACCACACTTCCAAAGCTGCAGATAATTTGGGCTCCTGGAGCCAACTTTGAGGGTAATTTCCCGACCAATTGGGGCCTTTGTGCTAGCCTAAAGATGGTAAACTTAGCTCAAAACTTTTTTACCGGCGAGGTCTCCAAGGTGTTCACCAAATGCCATAATCTGTTTTTTCTTAATTTGAGTTCTAATCGACTGAGTGGAGGGTTAGACGAGAAACTTAAAGTTTCCCATATGATTGTCTTTGATATCAGTGTGAACCTTATGTCAGGAATCATCCCCAATTTCCATAAGAGCTTATGTGGTGATCTTACCTCCTTCGCCACAAAGCTCGTCCATCCTCACAATCCATCCATGGCTTATTTGTGGTTCTTTACATATAAAACTCAACAGGAAAGCCCACTTCATCATTTCAAAACTCGGCTTCACATAATTCACAATTTTGGTGAAAATAAGTTCAGTGGTGCCCTTCCTGTACTTCCAATAGCCACTGACAGATTTGGAAAACAGATTCAGTATGCATTTCTAGCTGGTGGTAACAACCTTGCAGGATCATTAGGGGAAAACATTTTTGGAACGTCTGATGATGCATTGGCTATATTGGCTATCAACATTAGCAACAATAAAATTTCTGGATCCATACCAAAATTGCTAGGAGATTTGAAATCCCTGATTTTTCTCGACTTGAGCTGGAACAAGTTGACCGGTCAGATTCCCGAGGATCTTTCGAAGCTGAGAAATTTGGAGGTTCTTTTGCTCAACAATAATGAACTATCTGGAAAGGTACCTTCCAGTTTAGAAAATATGACTTCCCTTCATTCATGCAACCTCTCATTTAATGAATTTTCTGGACCGGATGTTGCAGAAAATGAGATGATGAATTGTAGCATATTTCGTGGAAACTATGTTCTTTCTTCTTTGCCTTCAGTAGATACATCAGTGCCACCAGTAGATCATAAACATGTTAAAAAGTCGCCGAAGCGTGCACATTCTGAATCAAGAAGACATCCTAAAAGTGGTAAAAGCAGAGTTTATCTCATTACTAAAGTATCCATAATATCTGCAGCAGCCGTTATTGCAGTTTTTTTGGCAGTTGTTACCCTCTTATGTTATGCAAAACAGAAGAAACCGGATTTAAAGGTTGAGAATACTATATCACCTCAGAGAAGGGAAATTAATGTTTTCAATGACATCGGGGTACCCTTAACATATGATGGCGTGGTCCAGGCCACGGGATATTTTAACAGAAGCAACTGCATAGGAAATGGCGGATTTGGTGCCACCTACCGAGCTGAAGTTTCTCCGGGAACGACAGTAGCAGTGAAAAGGCTCACTACTGAAAGGCGTCAAGGCATCCCACAGTTTCATGCTGAGGTCAGCACCCTTGGACGAACCAAACACCCGAACCTCATTACTTTGATAGGGTACTGTGCCAGTCAATTGGAAATGTTCCTCATATATAACTACCTTCCTGGAGGAAATCTAGATAAATTCATTCGGGAAAGAGCCACAAGAGCTTTTGATTGGAGAATAGTTCACAAGATTGCCCTCCATATTGCCTCTGCACTATCTTATCTGCATGACCAGTGTAATCCGCATATTCTACATCGAGACATCAAACCTAGTAATATTTTGTTGGACAACGACTACAATGCTTATTTGTCCGACTTTGGATTGTCAAAAATTCTGTCTACTACAGAAACTCATGCCACCACTCGTGTAGCCGGAACTTACGGATACATAGCTCCAGAATACGCACTGACAGGCCGTGTCTCCAATAAGGCCGATGTTTACAGCTATGGTGTGGTGCTGCTCGAGTTAATGTCCGACAAGAGAGCTCTCGATCCTTCATTTTCTTCACATGAAGATGGATTCAACATTGTTTCGTGGGCGTGCATGTTACTCAAAGAAGGTCAGGCCGAGGATTTTTTCTTCTCGACTCTATGGGATTCAGGTCCACAGGATGACCTTGTGAGAATGCTGCATGTAGCTGTTCTTTGTACTCTTGAATCATATTCTGCTCGGCCTACAATGAAGCAAGTTGTACTACGACTCAAACAATTTCAACCGCCTCCTGGCTAACCAAACAACGGTGCTTCTTCTGGATTCAATCATTAGAAAATAAAGCAGACTCTGATTTCTAATTCCTTCATTCAAATGACTCTGGTCTGGATGATTTCAAGGTAGTGTAAATATGGTCAGAAGTTACAACTAATATTATGAGCTGCGATTTTGCTTCATAGCTTCATATCAAGATCCTGTTTGCAGTTTTGGTATGAACTTGAATAAACTGAATAGCAATTGTATAACTTCTGTGTATGGCCTCATGAGAAAGTTACTTTAATTTCTCAGATTGTGACTATCAGTCAATTTAAGGTGAAAGTTATGAAGTTGCACTGTGAAGTGCATATCTGTTATTGTGATGATTCAAGAATACGCATCATTTTCTACAAAATACTTAAGAAATAGAAAGTAAAAAAAAAGGTATTTTGAGAACGAATTCAATAAATTTAACATTTAAGCAATGGCTATCTCTAGTGGTTAATAGAAGAGCAGAACTGTGTGCTTAATGACAAGATTTTTTTACCTGGCTATGTTGGAGTGAACACGGTTCGGTTCGAGCAGTTTTTTACCCATTTTTCAACTAAATCATTTAAAACGGTTTGGAAAAATTTCAAACCAACCATTTTTTGCAGTTCGGTTCAGTTTTAAACCACAATCTACCCATCAACATAAAATTAACGCATTTATAACAAGTTAAAACATAAGTAAATTCATCAAAAAAATTCAACACAAGCTTAAACGAGAACTTTTTAAACATAAATGTTATATTACATTAATATTTGTCGTAGAAGGAAATGAGAATGGAGAGAAAATTGACAGAAATTAACAAATAACTTGGTCAAATAATGAACTTGTGGGTTATGACCAGGCCAAATAGTTTGTCAAAAATTAAATAAGTCATCCCAATAAATTTAGCATTGCATTGTAGTTTGCTCACTTTGTAAATGTGTAAGTAGAATTAATTTATATTTAATTACAAAAAATTAAAAAAAAAATATCGGTTCAGTTCGGTTTAAACGATTTTTTAAACATTGAAACCTAAACCAAATTATTTTTGAACAATTCAATTTGGTTCAAAATCTAAACGTTGACAAGTCACCAACGATTTCAAACCAACAAATTCAATTTACGATTTGACGATTTTTTTGTGCTGTCCTAGCCATAGACATAGTGCTAGAGAATGAGAATAATAGCTGAAGTAGACAATTGTGGCATTATTTTTGAAAAATAAATTAAGATTTCTTGGATGGCATGTATGCCAACGGCCTGACCTCAGTGGTAGAGCATTTGGCTGCAGATCAAGGGGTCACCGGTTTGAACCCGGTAGGGCCCTTGTTTAATTCAAATTTGTTGGACTCCATGGCCCAATGGATAAGGCGTTGGTCTACGGAACCAGAGATTCTGGGTTCGATCCCCAGTGGAGTCGGTTTTCTTCTCTTTTGTTTTTTTTTTTTTTTTTTTTTTTTTTTTTCTGGTAAATAGTCATATTACTCATCTCCATTTTCTTCCCTATATTTTTGGTTTCATTTTTTCGTCACTGGACCTTGCAACATGAATAAGTATTTGATGATTTAACATAATGGGGCAAGAAAAAAGTTGCGTTTTATTTTACTTGTTTAAATTGTTAATTTTTGTTTAATTGAAAATAAATATGATAGACACTATTCATCTTTTGGTCGATAACCGTTGCTCGATACTCAAGTGATATAAAAATTGAAAATCAATATATCAAAGTACAATTAAATAGAGACTACAAGGTGTATTTTATTTTTTTATTTAAGTAGTCTTTTTAATTAAAATTTACTTATCGTTATATTGAACTTCTTGATCAAAAAGCGTCTCCCAAAATTCAAGTGCTACAAAATTAGTAGTTAAGTAATCGTAACACCAACTCATGGGCCGCTTTGTTTCTTTGTTGGGTACAAAGTGGCAAGGGCTACCGCCAACGTATTGAACCAAGTTATCCACATCTTTGGAGCAAGCCCGCATTCGGGGAATACTTCACATTGCACAAGGAATCACATTCGGCTGATTGGAGATGTAACATGTTTGCCTGGGCAAGAAAAATGCTCTCTTAGTTCCAATACCTCTGCATCTTCTACTGAATAGGAGCCAATCACCAACTTCGCTAGTGCAGCCACTACCACCCCCTCACTAATCACCGCTCTAACTCCAATATAAATTTCCCTCACCCTTACTGCAGCGTCCGAGTTGAGCTCCATCATATCCAAACTCGTTAGACACCAAACTTCTTGCACACGCCTCTTCCCTTCCATCAGCGTCGGCTCCCCTCCCTCAGTCTCTCCCACGAACAGAGCATCGGCCACTTCTACTAAGCAGCTAGCCGGCCGTCCAACCCCTCCATATAGAATTATATTCCGCTCCCCCCCCCCCCCCCCCCCCCACAACACCCATAATTGCTTCTTTTGGCGTACGATAGATGTAAAATGCTATATGTTATGTGCAAGTCCACATGTACACCATATTTTGCTCACTCGACACAGATTATAACATTTCAGGTTGTAATGATTGCAATGATCACGGGTTGGCGTGACCTCTAGAATGAGAGAGCGGATGACGGTACACTAGGTGACAACCAGCTAGTGAGTTATGTGACTAGTCAAATGTTAATCTTTTTCTAATAAAAAGTACATTTTAAAATTTACTTACTTATACAAATTTTATAACAATTACTCAAATCTTTATCAAATCGAGGTTAATTTTTGTTAATGGCTTTTGGTTATATTTTAGTAATCTTAATCGATGCATGGTGATACCTTGAAATATTTTCAAGTGTTGTGGCGAATTAATTGTGTTATATATTTGGCAGTGTGGAAACTATTTTTTAAGTACTAATAAATTATGAATTCTACGGTGTGGAAATTATTTTTTAAGTGCTAATAAATTATGGATTCTATGAAATATATGTAGATAATAAGTGAATAGTAAGTTGTGTGAGTCCTAAAAGATGTGTGGATAAAAAGTATGTTTAACTAATTTAACCATCTTAAACTATAATTTAAACATAGACAAACAAGCATTAATCCATAAGTCCATGTTCACATCGTTCATGCATTTATGTAGATGAACCACTCATCGTACACTCTTGAGATTTAAGAGCGTTGCACTGTATGTCTAGGTCACTAGATGTACCAGCACTCAGGGTATACCATTGATAGTACGTGCATTGGCGCGTTAGGACACCCAATGGAACACTACCGTGGTGCACCCATAGATATGTTAATGTGCCGTTGTACCACCACTGGACATATCTATGTCATTAAGCACGGCATGGCCGAGTGGAACACCACTGGGCGTGTTCACGATAAGTACGGCATGGTTGGATGGTACATCACTGGACGTACTTATATATTGTTATGATTAGCACAGTATGACTGGATGGAACACGTTTGGACTCGTCAAATATTGTGGTGTTATGAGCTCAAGTGTACGACAATAACAATCCGTAGGGCCAAAAGAAGTTAAGTCATGTCAGTTACACATATATCGATATTGGCCCGTCACTTTTGACTAACAGGTCACTAATATATTGAACTGTATTGCTCAATTTGATGTACGATAGATGTAAAAGGCTAATTTTTTATGTACAAGTTCACGTGTACATATTATTTTGCTCACTAAACACATTTATTTATTCCACGAATTATAATATTTCAGGTTGCAATAATTACAATAACCAAGGGTTGGTATGAGCTCTTAGATGTGACCAGTCAAAAGTTACTCTTTTTTAACAAAACATTTTGAAAATATTTTTATTATACAAATTTTATAACAATTGTTCAAACTATCTCGAATCAAGGTTATTTTGTTAATGGCCTCTACACTATATTTTAGTAATTTTAATCGACGCGTATTAACACCTTGAAATAATTTAAAGTGTTGTGGCAAATTAATCGTGTTACTTATTTGAAATACAAATATTTTAAAAAAATCAAGAAATTGTACTTTATTTACGTCATAAATGGAAAAATAGAGAGAATTTAATTTTCAAACCCATTTCCACCACTTCTGGGTTACTTAGAGTTCTCACGAAAATCATTATCGAGTAGACAATTGTAGCCACTCTTAACCGTATACACTCACTTCGTGTCAATTCACTGGCGGATTTACTTGAAGACAAGGGGGGTCCCATGCCCCCTCTCACCATTTGAGGCCCAAGAAAGGCCCATTCCCCATTTTCCATTTCCCATTCCCATCTTCATGGCCCTCTCAAATTTCCACTGTAATTGATTATTGTTCAAAGTGGTTTGTTCAAATATATGCATTGGATTTATATTGATGTTAGAAAATAGCATATTATAATTCAATACTAAACAATAGCTTCTAAACACATTAATATGCTGAAAATTGATTTTGCAAAGATACAATATTATAATGTACTACACGAGATATTATGTTGAAAAAACCCATCATATTTCATCTACAACACTGATAGGATGCCCACCATATTTCATATATTATATTGATTTTGTTTTCGATGTATAATTTTTGTTGAAATTTTTTTCCTTATTATTTACGTAGTGCCCCTCCTCGAACAAAAGTCTATATCTGGTCATAATGCCAGATTTTTAATTCCGCCACTTTCTCCACCCCTACGACTGGCCTAGATATCAACCAAAAAGATGGGGACCAAGGCACCCAGTGGTCACTGAAAATTTTAATCCGTTCTCCACTCCCTACTCTCCATCTAAGACCCTTTTGCAATAGTTCCATCCCCCACAAAAGAGACTTCCAGAGAAAAGATGATCCACTCATATCCATAGCTTATAAAAAATCCCCCTCTTGGAAGTATTTCCCTTTCAAAATACCTGCTGCCAAAGAGATTGGATTTGTGAGAATGTTCTATCTAGGAATGGCTACAGGCGGCCGTTGCCGTCCCCCACCCCATCAGGGATTTTCCGCCTCTATCCCCAGGAGAGGGGCAGGGCAGCCCCATTCCCTGTTTATTTTTTATTTTTTCCTTTTTAATACCATGTTACCAATTTTTTTCCTTTTTCATTCAGATATAAGCATCAGCTGATTATATACAGTGCCACTTCAAGAAGGAAAAAAATTAAAAATAACAGAAAAGCCATTACGAAGTTGACAACATTTTACACCTCATGTTAAGGGTAACATGCAAGCTGTCATTATGACAGGGAAGGAGAGTTCGGGTTCACAACTATGTGCTTGAGCGGGTGATCTACATCGCTGCCTCCAGCATGCTCGACAAACTGAGCTGGTGAGAGGAAGGTACCGTGGCACACGCACATTATTCTCACTTCTTCTCCCTTTCCGTATTTGTATAGTATCCCGTCCACTCTCCTACCATTAGGACCATCACCCTTTGTGAAAACACAAGGCATATCCTCCACTGTATTTGTACCAATCTCCTTTCCTCGATTTCTTACAACACCAGACGAGCCACCATCCTGATTGATTCCCTCTCGCACAGACTGGATGCTGCCAGGGCTCAGTTCACCACCGCTACTGGATACTGAAACGAAAACGAGGAAACATCAGAAATAATTACAAGCAGTAAATATCAATTTTGGAATGACGACATGGTTTCATATACAACCTAGTACATATAATCCAATTTATATCAAAGTCATTTGAACTATGCAAATGCGTAATCTATGTCATATGTTTAAATTATTCAAAATCCACGAGCATTTCTAGTATTATTAGACCACCTAAATAATAGGAAGAATCATACAACTTTGGATACTGGTAAGTATACACATAAATATTAGAAAGATTAGATAATCTCCTACAAATATATATTGACAAAAAAGTAGAAGCATATAGAGAACTAAAGATACTCACCCAAAGAATACAATATGAAATGTATTTGTGTTGTCTGTTCTTTTTAATGGTGAGATGTGCTCATATTAGGAACTGCTGTTTTTCTTATGAAACCATCGAAACACCGAAATGGATAGGGATAACAAAAGGGTCCAAGTTCCAAAAAAAATCACTCAACATAGAAAAGCTTTCTCAAAATGCATTTTTCTTTCATTCTTGTAGATTCTCAACATCATCCTTCTTTCTAACAATAAATAAATCATTGAACAGTATGTTTTGAACTGGCCAATTCCTTATTACAAATTTTGTTATAAGATTATCTGCAAAACTAACAGCATTATTGTTTCTTCCTCAGCCCAATCATCCAAACTCCAAGAGACGAGCATGGTTTTGCAGTCAAAGCAACTCCATCACTTTCATGTACCCATTGGACGGAATCCCTTTTGGGGGTTCCTTAGACATAACTAATGGCATGCATCCACAAAGCTAGAAGTCTAAATACTTCTCTTATCCCCAAAAATAAATAGCTTTATTGTTTCTAAAACAAAATCACTGGGATGCATCTACTGATTTATCTGCCTAAATAGTCTATAAAAAACATGTTGGTTTTATCATCAAATCATGAAATGAAATTACTCAGATTACAAGGTTTTAAGGTGCCTTTCTTTTTTTCCACTTCTTTTGGCTGGGCAAGGCATTCTCTGACAATTTTTTACCCGTGGAGTGACAGGACGACCGAGGCCACAAGTTCACTACAATCACCTCTTTGAAGTCAAAACCTCATTCCATAATTCCCCTTCTATATAACATGCATAATATGATCAAGTCTGCAAAACTCTGACATTTCCAAGTTTTGGAGTTAATTTCTTAAAACCTGCCAATGTGCTGTTATCTAGGGATGCATAATTCCTCTGTCTTCATAACATTCTAACTTATCTTTATGTTGACAAAAATATTACGAACATACTTTTATTTACTAAAATACTAAATAAAAATTCAATGAGTTTAACACGCATAAATAACAGAATAGGTGCATAAACCATGTTTGATTGAGACAGGAGTTTGCCTCTTTCTATTTAAGACAAATTTGCCCGGCAATGGTGTTTACAAACTTCAAGCAACACTCATGATACAATACAACAAACTCTGTTTGAAATACTAGTACTACAAATTACAATAATATCAAACTTAACAAGGCTTTGAACTCCTTTTGACAGATTAGGACTCAAACAAGATGCAAAAAATACCTTTTTTCTCATCTTGTAGCCGGATAATTTGAAATGTTGACAAGAATTGAAAGCACTAAAGAGAAGACTTGAAAATAAACAAATAGGTTCTATCTATAGTTGTTTAAAGTGTTCCTCTGAGTGGACATATCTGTTCTGAAAGGCGTATATATAGTCTTATAAGGTCATGTCTGAAGAACATATCTATAAACAAACAATTATATATATAAAAGACGCATCATTGAAGGACATGCTTGCTGTGAAAAATCAGATTCTGCCTGCGCTCTTCCTCCTCATAACGGTCTACTGGTGGTGGAATTGTTGGACAGGAGGGAAGTTGAATGTTTGCCTGGTTAAAAGGTCGTACCAATTCTCAAAAGATAAAATAACTACACCACATATCCCTTCAGATTTGATTCATGTCAACAGCTCACGGGAAAATAATATTCTACGTGTCAACATTTCGTTGGAAGAAAAATTAATTACGCATTGCCACTTTCACCACCAAATTTCCCATTATCAGACATGTCACTTTGAACTCAATTTCTCGTTCAATTGTAAATGATTTTGAGCTTCTAAATATATTAGTTAATCTTTTCGCAAAGGAAAATGTTTTTTGATGTGGTCCCACCTAAACAATTTGTAGGGCCTACTCAAAATTTAGCTCAATGTTTCCCAGTTGGCACTTAACAAAAACCATTTTTCCAACAATTTATTCCGTACCTTCCCACAATTCTTTCAGTAAAAAAAAAAAAAACAGATATTCAACAAAGAAGTCTCACTCCTAAAATTTCTCAAATGTCTTCTGCTTAAGGAGCAATAATAAATAATAAGCAGCTTAAATTGAAGTTATGGCGGATAGGGGTTGCTCCCAAAAAGCAGCAAGGTAAAATCTTGCATTTCCAAATTATTGTTTAAAAATACAAAAAATGATGAACACGTGATAATTTATAGTAAAAGAAAAATGCAGGCTGACATATCACAAGAAAAACATGGGACACAAAAGATCCCAAGGATTTCTAACATATCCTTCATCCAAAAAGAATAAGAGAGAAGTTATATGTCGTTGTAAATGTTATAATCTCGCTTTATTTTAAAAGCATTGATAATTTATAATCCAAATTCCGTAAATTTTCAATGAAGAAATACCAGAATAAGTAAGATGAATTTAATCATGTTATCTCACCTAGGAACTATGGACCACGTCCAAAAGAAACTCACTAGGAATAATGGAATTTTGGTTATTGTTTAGTGGTATCAATTAGGAAGCATACATAACTTGGACACATGATGTGATTGCCAGACAAAAATTCAAAACCAAAATGTTCAAGGGCAAGATAAAAATGAAGATCAACTGTGATTCAGGAATCTTTAATTGCTTCGAGCACATTAAATCCATTAAAACAGTTTACATACGTAAAGAAATCACATTTGAGGGAGTCTAACTTTAAGTGAATGATTTTTCAACTTATACACAGCATCAAACACTATCTAGAAAATAATCAAGAAAGTATAGAAAACGAAATACCTCCAAAAAATTTACTTTCCAATTCAGACATACTCGAAGAACTCCCCCCTTTTGATTCCATTGACTTTTGCATACCACCACTACCTCCCAAATAATTCCCCTTCCCTTGGGCCATTGCCTCATTAATCCCACCTCGAATGGACTGATCAGTAGCGGTGGCAGCCCACGTGGACAATCGGAATGGCAAACCTGACCTCTTCACCGCGGCCAAAGACTTCTCTCTCTCCAATCTCTCTCTCAAATTCACTTCAATTTCCTTTTTCTCCTCCAGACTTAAATTCCCACCAACTCCACGACTTCCACCTCCTTCTTTATCACCCTTTAAATTCCTTTGCTTCTCTGACCTCCTCCTCTTAGCCTCCATTCTCCTCAAGGTCTGCAACTGCTTCCTCTTCCTCCATTCCTCCTCTGTCTCTGCAGGCAGTGAAGAGGTCCTCAACAGGCCTGTATAAGCCACTGGTGGTGGCGCCGTCGCATCACTATCATCTCTCACCACTGGTAAACATTCTGCTACAGAAGAAGACCTCCCCAACTTCTTGGAACTCTTGTCCACACCAAATCTCCCCCCCAATGACAGTCCAAGATTCAACTCAATCTCCTCATCCTCCTCTTTCACTGCCTCGTTCCCACTACTACTACCCATAAACCTCTGCAACAAGTCTCTTGAAAATCTATTTGTTGAAATATCCAAACAAAGAGTATCCATTTCTGTTGTTCTTTTAATCTTCTTACTATCATCACCATCCCCCATAAGACACACAAATAACACTACTTTCAACAATACTATAATGGCATCTATTTCATCTATATTTATGTGTATATGCATGTTTTAAACACTCCATGATCTGATTCACACAACCCATAAAGAAAAATCTGATCTTTAACTGCATATCAAGCCCCCTTCTTCCAAGATTCAATTTTTATACACAATTCAAGAAAGATTTCGGGTTGCAAAGCAATAAACTTCAACCAATAAATCCACTTTGAGAAATAAATGAAGTATCTCATAAAACAATAGAGCAAGAAGCTCTAAGACAAAACCAATATCAATAAATCAAGAATGAAATAAAGAAATCCAAACATTGAATTGTCTATTATAGTGAAAATTTCAACGAAAATCAAGAAACAGTGAGGAGGGGGGATAGAGACATTGCAGACATAATATTGTTTTTTTGTGTGTTTGTGTGAAAATAATCAAATATTGAAGCAAATGAAGAAAAACCTCAACAAGAGAACAAACAAGAAAGGTTGAAGGGGGCACATGTGGAATAAAGAACAGCCCTTGGCTTCGAGGGGGTTGGGGAGGACCCGGGGGTGGGGGGCACAAGGCAAAAAACTTAGAAAGGACAAGTGGCGGGAGAGACGGGGAGAAAGGAGACACGTTGGTGAATAGGCCTTTAGGTAGTGTCTCTAACGAAAGTGTTTCGAGAAAAATGGTTGAATGATTGGGGAAATTAACAACGTGTTCAACGTATTGAATTACTATTTCAATGGTATAAAAGTTAAAACTTTACGTCCAATATACCACTTTCTTTCTATAGAATTCAATTGTAAGTTCTATGATGATGAATTGAGGCGACGAATAAATTTTAAAAATAATTAGTGAAAGAAGATGATCGATTAGAAGAGATGGATTAAGGAGTGAGCAGATGTTGGAGATGATCGAATCAAAGAGATGAATTGAAACGGTCAACAAATTTTGAAAGTGATGATATTATGAAGAGAGAAATTGAAAATGTAATGACACACATACGATTAAGTACTTTTTTCTTTTCGTAGCTGATAAAATTTCATACGATCGTGATAAATAAATATTTTAAATCTAAAATTAATTTTCAATGGGATTTTTTTTACTATCTAGGTATATAAATTTGGAGAGAAAATATAAATTATGTTGAGTCGGTTCGAGTTTATGAATATAAACAGTTTTAGACCCAAAAAAAAAAAAATATCGTGTCATATTAACAGTCTCCACCAAATTGCATTATAAAATAATATTTATTTTTACACATGACATTTTTTTTTTTTTTAACATTCCACGAAAGTATTGAAAATGCTCTAAGGTATGGTGAACAGAAAAATACTACCTTTGCAATCCTTTCTT
Source organism: Forsythia viridissima (assembly GCA_030279155.1). Lineage (NCBI taxonomy): Eukaryota > Viridiplantae > Streptophyta > Magnoliopsida > Lamiales > Oleaceae > Forsythia > Forsythia viridissima. The sequence goes on along the minus strand of CM059041.1, from coordinate 44,116,629 downwards.
GTTGGGTTTTCTTGATTAAGGATTATAAAATGTGTTTATATATGTTTATAAGAATATGAAATGATTTTTGTGATATTTAAAGGGTATTTAAGATCTCCAAAAAAATAACAAACGACGTTTATAAGGGTTTTTTAAAGTATCGATTTTGGACGTTTATGAGTAGAGCGGCTTTGGGTGGTTTTTAGGAGCGGCTTTTGAAACGGTCCAACATATGCTTGAGAATTTATTATTTAGCAGTTCTAAATTTTTTTTAAAAGAATCAAATTACATATATGTCCATATATTAAAAAAATTAATTTTTAAAAATTTTAAATATCTACCTATCATTGAATATATAAAATTAAATATATGTTCTTGCATAAATTTTTTTTTTTTTTTTTAATGTGTGAATATGTTTTATTTTTACAAATATTAAGTTTAAGAAAATTTGAAAATAATTGTTTGAGAGAGGATAAAATTTGAAGAAATTTTGAAGAACGGCAAAAAACCATCGATTTGAAGGGTTGTGAGATACATTCCAAATTACACTACATCGTTTTTGGACAGTTTTTAAAATGCCAAAAAACGGTGCTCCAAAAAACTAATAAGCACTAATTTTTTCAACTTTTCATAAACGGTACCATCTAAAATCGATCAAAACTGGTGAAAAAAAAAAATTCTCAAGCATGCACTTATAGTTAACAATGATGTCGTATTTAAAAAATATAATATTTTTATTGTATATATTTATCTATTCTTATTAAAATTACTAAAATAATGATTTTATCCTAGTATTTCAATCTTTAGTTAATAAAATCCTTGAAAGCAACAAGATTAGGTATCTATGTTGTTAAGATAACGATTGTGTCATAAAAAGTTTAAAGTTGAAATATAATTTTTAATTAGTCGAATAATTAAGTTGATTGGTTCTGTAATACGTGGAGCTTTGAGGTTCTTTCTTAAATTCTAAATAAAGTTCGTAGTTCGTTGAAGTCTAGAAGAAAGTAAAGTATACGTGCTCCTCTCCCGAGTATTTAAATTTTATATAAAAATTATAATTTATTTATGTTGGGCCTTTGTGCGTTTGTTAATAATGTTTATGGATTGATTAATTAAATGGGAAACTTTATAAGATTCTCAGAACCTAACGTGTAGCCACGTGTGTCCTAATTTAAGTTAAAAATGACTTGTGTGGGGTCCATTTGGGGGATAGATTATTATATAAGAAAAAACCGACCCAACAATTATTTGGTTTGTAAATGTCGAACAAGAAAGGAAATGTGAAGGGAAAAGCGGGAGAGTTTGATTTATCGCTAATTATATTATATTGTTCTAAAATGTTCGTCGAAATAGTGGTTAGGCTCTACTAAAGTGTGAGGCGTGACTTCCTCGCTTCACGACTCGCCATTGTCTTCGCCTTGCTTAGATTTGAAAAGTTTGAACTTGACTTCTACATTTAATCACATTTTACACTTTTTAGAACATTGATTTAAGTCAAAAATAAGTTATGAGTTTGAGTCGGGATTAAAAATTATTTGTGTTTGATAAGAGGAGTTTAGAGTCGAAAATAAGACGAGTTTTAGTACTTGTTTGCTTCTGTTTACATTATATTTTAATTAGTCAAATTGATCAAATATATTTTTTATTCATACATTTCGTAGGACCCACAATTTACTATCCACTTATTATTTACACATTTCATAAGACTCACAATTTATAAGTATTAAAAATAATTTCAACCCCGCCTGTCATGCACTCCTATATTTTAGTTGTCAAAGATGGAATGAAATTTGAAATACAACTTATAAATTCATATAATGATTGTGTCTAGGGACACACAACAATGAATATAGTCATGAGGAAATTATAGCAAATGTTATTTTGCGTACATTTAAAAATGGTAATTTTTAAAAATAAGTTAAAAATACTTATTTTAGAAAGATATAACTCTAAACAATTACTTAAATATCAACTATATTTTCTTTAAATTTAATTTAAAATCAGATATATTATTTTACTAAAATCGAATCTTGCTCCACCATCCAACACCTTCGTGCCACCGTTCGCCACTAACTAAACTATCTCAAATAAGTTACTTTTTTTATAGAATTAATTTAAATTATAAAAGAACAAAAATTCAATATATTTTGTGTTAGATTAGTTTGATTGTTTTTAGATCTAAAAATATGTTGAATATAATTGTTCAAAAAATGTTGGAAGAGAATGGGTCTTATGGATTAATGTTGGTTGGAGAAGAATAATTTGGAAAAAAAGAGGAAGAAGAAAAAGAAAAAGAAAAGTTTGGGTTGATGAATTAATGTCTAGTTGAGCAATTGTCGTTTGAACAGTCTGAAAAAAGAATAAGAAAAAAAAAAAAACAATTGAACTGTGGGTCGATAGCTCAAATTTTTTTTCTTCTTCCAGACAGTTCAAATGATAATTGCTCAACCAAACATAATTCATGATGACAATACTTTTTCTTCTTCTTCTTCTTCTTCTTCTTTTCTTTCACAATTTTCTTTTCCAATCAGACATTAATCCATGAATACAATCTCTTCCAACAATATTTGAACAATTATATTCAACATATTTTCTTATCTAAAAACAACCAAATTAATTTAACACAAAACCTATTGAATTTTTGTAACTGTCGGGTGACATTTGAATTTTTTTTTTTTTTTTTTTTTGTTTCTTTTACACGCGACAATTCAATGACAAAAAAAAAAAAATAACAATTGAACTATCTTTCGACAAAAGGGTATACATGATTATTTGCACCAAAAAATTGCAATTTTTGCAAATGTCATTAAAAGTTGTCATTTTTGCAAATGACCCTCTGCATTTCTCTAAAATTTCCTATAGTTTACTCTATTACATTTACAAGTTATGAATTTAGGGGGTGTATTCGATTCAGATTTTAATGATTTTTTAAGATTTATAAATTGTCATAAATTTTATTAATTTGATAGAATTCCACATAGTTCATAAGATTTTAATTATAATCCATATTATAGATTTTCATGAATTTGAAATATTAAAATAAAGTTTTTTTTCATACATTAACTTATTAAATTTATATGAATATAACATGTTTTTATTTAAAATTAAACAAGTTATTTCAGGTGCATCATGTCATAATATGTCACAAAGAGAATATTTATTTTTTAATATTTTTGTTTTGGAATTAGTTGCCCATACTACAATTTTTGTAGTGTTTGAATGAAAGAGATGCTTTAAGTGCATAGTTAAGGTGAAAATAACCCATTTCGTGAGAGGAATTTTAGCGCAAATGATTCATAACCTATGCCGTCGTGCATTTTTAGTCCCTTATCTTTCATTTTTGACAAAAAAAATCCCCCAACCTACGCCTTTAGGTGCCCAAATAGTCTTTTCAGACGAATTCCGTCCAAAATGACAGTTTTGTGCGTGAACTCTACTTAATTTTTAGAACAATGGCAAATTTGTCAAAAATGAAATAAAATAAATAAAAAACAAAAAAAAATAAATGTATCATCTTCTTCACCCACTCCGTTACACCACATACACTGCCACCACCGCTAACGCCACCCACCCTTCCCCGTTGATTGGTGTTTATGCCATTAATGGCATAAATGGCATAAACCAATAGGGGCTTTTCCTTTACCCCCTCTCTCATCCGACTGATTGAAGGGAGACTACTCTCCTTAAAATTTGCCATTAACAGTAGATTGAGGAGTGAGAAGTCCTCTCGGTTTATGCCATTAGGGGGACTTCTCTTCCATCAAAATATGCCATAGTCTCCACTTGGTTTCATTGCCAAGGTAGTGTAGTGTAGTGTAGTGTAGTGTAGTGTAGGGCAGGGCGGAGTAGAGTAGGGTGAGGTGGGGTGGGCGATGGTGGCAATGTGTAGTGTGGCGGGGTGAGGTGAGTGGGGATAGGATGGTCGAAGAAGATAATACAATATACTTTTTTATTTTTTTATAAAATTTTGTTTTTATTTATTTTATTTTAGACTCGACAAATTTATCCATACTTTAAGGAGTATTTGCACACCTAAAGGCGTAGGTTAAGAAACCCTCTACCAAAAATGAAAAGTTTGAAGAAAAAACGGACGATGAACATAAATTAAGGACCATTTTCGTCAAAATTTACATCTTAAAATGCTAGACATTATAAATTATGTTTTAAAAAATATTACTATATCATCAATATAAATCTAATTATTTTATTTTAATAAAATTCGTTACATGTATTTGTAATATTTTTACTTCGATAACTCATTTTGCATAAATTGAATATGAGTTTTTGAAAAATAAATAAATAAATAAAAGTTATGGGTTGAAATCCACTCAAATCTATAAAAATTTGATGGATCAATCTAAAATTCCTAAACAGCTAGATATTTGTATTTATTGGGTATATTTGATTGCAAGCATTGAATTTGAGTGGAAAAATAATGAATTCCATGGAATTAAATTATCAAAAAATTGTTAATTGAAAAATATCAATTTAGAAAACAAATTTTCCATGGATAAATAAAACATCCATCCCCAAGAAAATATTTTCCTTATTTTCAAAAAAAGATGTAGCTATTTATGTAGAAATGAGAAAATATTTTACCTGAAAAAAAATGAATATCAATCAAACGTGTAGTTGAAAAATAGATGAAAAAATGTTGTTACCAAACGTATCAGTTGAAAAATAGGTAGAAAAAAAAAATTCCATGAAAAATAGGTTACAATCAAACACACTCCACATGTTTGGTGGTGCTTAAATTATAATTTCAATTTGTCAAACATACTTTTTATCCACACAATTTATATGACTCACAACTTACAACTTATTTTTTATCTATACATTTACTGACAACTTATAATATAAGCACTTAAAAAATAATTTTAGCACTAAACAATCATACAATCAAAAGAAAATTAAGCAAAAACACACAAAACCACCTCTATGTTTAATTGTTTACCTTGACACAAGGAAAAGAAGAAAAATGTCACCATATTGTATATCATTGTGTTGCATAAGGAAATATGATTCTCTCTTTAGCAAAAACAAAAAATGCAGAGATTCAAGAATGTACGCAAGATAATTCACACTGCTTTCCTTTGCCACTGCATCCCCTCATTGCTCGACCAATGATCACTTTGTCTGCTGCGTCGATAAACACTAAACTGGCCCTCAGCACAACCAGTCCTATTTCCATTCTGAAATCTCCTATTGCTAATGCCTTCACCATTTTCCCAACCCCTAAAATTGCGGTTTTGAATTTCATCTCTCCCTGGAAATTTTTCTTGACTATTTCGACCTGCAGAAATGTATTTAGGTCAGTCTCCAACCCAGGAAGGAGATTTAAGTTGTTCAGTAAATATATTTGCAAGTCCTACACAAAATAAAATTGAAGACGAACCCTTACAAACCACAACCAATTGATCTTTTTACCTCCTGATATCAGAAGATCAGTGTATACAAGAATATGAGAGTGTAAAAAATAAAGGAGAATTTCTATCCATTATACAATAATACAAGGGATGCTTGATACACGACGCCATATCATAAATACAAGAAAAACACTTGTCTGCTTACCCAGATTGGATGATCTCTTGTATGTAATATAGGCTTCTTTTTCACCAAAAGTAACACAATGAGCCTGAAAAACCTTAAAGTCAGCAATTACATGACTTCAACCCCAGTATTTGTTTGTTTATGGGTGCAAATAAGGTATGAACACTAACTATAGGCCAATGCAGATATCTAATACGTGAGAATTTGACTGGTAAGAAGCATCTTTGATGCATAGTTGTTATAATACAAACAACCAGAAAGAAGAAAAATGAAAAAAAAAAAACCCTACCGTGAAAAAATTCTTTACGCTGCATACAAGAAATTAATTGTTTGTAGACATGTTCTAGAGATACAAGAAGAGAGAACTGAAAGCTAATTGACCTTCAATCTACCAACTCTAACTGGACCACGCTTATACTATGGATTATACTTCAATCCAAAAAAGATAAACAAATAAACTAGAGCACCAAAATTCCATAAAATGAGAATACCTAAACCTGGGCAAAGCAAAGCAGATGCCAACTAATGCAAGTTCGCGTGCACACTGTGCAAGGATCCACGTGAAAAAATGTCAAAAAATGGTACAAAGGACCGAAAATATTTTCAGGAGTGGAGCTATTCAAGTTTTATGAAGATTTTGCATAAATACCATGAATGACATCAAATTAGTAGCGTGAATTAGTACCTCTACAGCAAGACGTGCAGATTCTGGGGATTCAAATTCCACAAATCCACAACAAAATCCATCCTGGCAAAGAAATTTTGAGACGAGTCAATAGAGACAGATAAAATTATAATTACATGATTAATTCAAATCCAAAGCAGACCTCGTGTGTTCTGATCTGAATACTGTCTGGATTTCGTCTGACTTGTCCAAATTGTTTTATGGTATTCAAGACTCCACTTTTTGTTATACCATAAGGCAAATCACCAATGTATATGCTCCTAGCTGTGATCATAAGATTAAATATAATAGCCAACAGGATATAGAAGCTTTAAGTTGATGGACTAGAGACAGAAAAATTACCTTCTACATATGGACTAATATTAGGTAAGCCGTTTCTAAGCATCGATGCCTTCGGTGAAATGTTGTTAGGAAGAGCTGAGTTGTTAGATGCAACACATCTATGAGTTGTTATTTTGGATGCATTGCCAGCAAAAGGAGTTGAAGATTTAGGTGTGGGAGGACCAGCTGATTGTTGGTCATCATTTGGAGAAACGCTAGAAGTCACGGGACTCTCTTTTGCAACCTGCAGATGAAACGAAAACTTCTGTAAGCACTAAATACATAGTTTCTCAAAATGAAGAAAATAGAAATCTTTTATGATGGTTATGCTGGAAAACACACCATAGAAGCATAGGAAATTTTCTGGGTATCTTCTTTAACATTTGACACTGGTTCAACCAGTGCAAGCACAATTTCACCTGACGAGATGGGAAGTTTAGAAACACTTTTGCGTGAAGAGATGGGAGGTTTAGAAACACTTTCTCGTGGAGCGAGGGAAGGTTTAGAAACAGAAACTTCAGCAACCGTGTTTTTAATGACAGAGAGACCAGATAGTTCCTTGCCATTCGGATTCTCATCAACTGTTTCGGGATTCTCATCAACTGTTTCGGGATGCGAGGCTGTAGGGCATTCAGGAATATTACCAGACTCTGCAAAGTGTAAGACCAAAAGGTTTTGAAGATTACTTAAAATAACACAAATTCACCAGTGGAAACCAAATAAAACATTTAAGTGCATTTTTAGTACACAATACTGGATATGATTGGACAATATAATAAATAATATATTAGCTTATTTTTTATTCTTCAATACTGTCAAATACCATTTAATCCTCACCTACCAAACATGACATAAGTGAAAAATCATACATCACTCTGTAACCAGGGAGCCAGGTCATACCTGGATCATTAGTAAAAGGAGCAACTTGATTGTTCCCATCATCATCATGGAGATCAATATTGGACATTGATTCACATACGTCAAAAAACTTAAAAATGTCGTTTAAGACGTAGAATCCTTTCTCCTGTTCAGCCAATAAGAACGTTTGACTAAAATTCTTTCTCAAATTATCCTTCCCAATCAAACCAGTCACTACAACAATAACCCCTCCCTCAAGAGACTCTTGTGCATCAACAGTTTTTATATCAATGGGCCAATCCTTAAAATCTGAAGACATGATCTTTTCATTAATTCCCTGCACCAAATAACGAAAAGTAGAAGTTATTTACTTCCTAGTTCCTCCATGAAACTAAAATGGAAAGAAACAATTTGTATCATGCTCTCTAGTGAATTGCATAAAATTTAAGGGAAATAAAGGCCCCCTCTTTAGTCCCAAAGCTAGCAAATTGAAGTGGCTCGTCAATTGGGAAATTATTACCAAGAAAAATAAAAAAACCGATACTGCACTAATCTAAGTCGCTTCTTCTTTATATAAATAATTGTCAAACAGCAAGTTGGCAGAAGAAGTCTTTCCAATCACATTCCACCAAACTTGTTGCAACAACTGGCATAAATAAGTCGTAGGAAGCAGTTAAATAATTCTGATACTGGTACTTGGAACCACTGATAATACCTAGAAGCTCAATTACACGCGAACAGCAGGAATGAGGAAAAAACTGCTAAACTACAAATGAAAAAGAAATAGTAATAATATTAATACTGATGTCTTCTGAAACAGCCTTCCAACCACATGAGCTTGGCGACACTTTCGCATAAATTGACTGTTTCCGAAGAATACAACACATGATGTTTACTTTTTCCTTCTACATGGCTCAAAATAAGTATGGGATGTATATTTTTCACTCTGCAGCCCTTCTCTAAGTTACTTACTTGCAAGGTTGTCACCGGTGTTATTGCATCATCAGGCCCTGGCCAGCCTAGTAGACTTGACTCCTGATAAAATTTATGTAAATTTTCTGGACAATGATGGAGAATTGCATAATACCGTGTCACGAAGGCATTTGCCACAACATTGGCAGAGAGTTCTGGTGTCTGAATTGCCATTTCTGCAAGCATTAACATAACGCGTTGCAGTAAGAACAGAACCTAAAGATTGATAATAGCCACTCCCAAAGCATAAAACATGCAATATCTATGGTATGTTTAAGCTTTCCATGAAGAGATAACAAGATACAATATAATACAAAACAGCACACATTCATACATGTATAATTGAATTGATTTTTGAATTAAGTACAAAATATTAGTAGAAAAAATAATCTAGAGAAGTGTGGAGGAGAAGTCCGCTGGATCTTTCGCTATGCAGTTTATTTTTGTAAGAGGAGGCCATAAATTCAAGCAAGATTTGAGAATCTAGAAGCAACAACAAGCCAAAATGGTTGACATGCACAATTGAGTTCAAGTCTTCATTAAGGTTGAGCATTTGGGAACAAAATATTATATTCAAAAAACAGAATAATGCTTTCAAAGCGGGGGAAGCCAGCTTCAAGCAGAAAGCGGTAAAAAGTTGCATATTAAGAAGTCTAGTGGCAAGTATCCTGTGGAATTGAGAAACACGTGTTTGCTATGAACATCAAATAACAAATAGGTATGATACCTAATCCAAACTCTAAACCATCATAGGAACAGTTTAATTAAATATAAGCAGTTTGACGTTATATGGGAATGATGGACTAATGGATAGAGAAAGAAACATTAATCATTCTTTAAGGAAATTTACTTATAATATATGAGATGGTTTGCCTGTGCGTATAATTGCAACTGCATTCAATAAATCAAATTCAAATTTAAGTATCGAATTAGGAAAAAGCAGGCAGCTAGATGCACAGTAGATTCTTGGAAGTTCAAACTCTTGTTTCCAAGAAGACCAGTTGGGTATTGGCCAATCAAAGGTATTAAAATCATTTGAGAACTAAATTGCACAAAAACAGAAAACCAAGTAAGAACTAGCCATATGATCAGTGTCTATCCATCAATAGCCACTTCCCAACATAAAATGCCGTCATTGATTAAACACGAATTGAAGTACAGAACTATGTAGTTTCCTGAAGAAACCGCAACATATTCATTTACCCAATTTTTTAATAAAATGACCCGTACACAATCAAGAATCCGCCAACAAGGACAGTCCTTACCACCAAATCAGGATTCAAGAAAAACCAAGATTCTATGCCAAAATGACATTTGGCCAATATCTGATAAAGCCCAAAAATTCCCCCACAAAAAAATGCAGTAGCCATGAAAATCCAGTCATGAAGAAGCTCAATTTCACAACATGACATTCGATTCAGAACACACACACACACACACACTGAATCCCCAATTATTTTCCCTGAAAAAGCATGCAAACTCAAATTTAGCCAACGCAGAACATCGAAAATGTTCAGTCCTCAAGATCATGATAAACACACAGCGGAAAAGAAACAGAAACTCGAGTCACCTTTGATCATTACTAGTACTCAAACCTAGAATCTTTAAAAGCAAAAAATTACTTCAAAGTGTGCATATAGAATTCAGAAATAGTATACACACGCATGCAATGATAATTAACTTAAAAATCGATATGGGTTTTGAGATTTTACCTCCGCGGACTCCAAAACCGCAGAGAAAGAGAGAAATGTCTGAAAACTGAAAACCCCAAGATTTAATGCAAGAAAATGAAAATAGAATTTTCTTTCAAAGGCGAGTCAAGAGTGTAATTTTTTTTAAGCGTGAAGCATTTAAGGAGAGAGAGAGAGAGAGAGAGGGTTCATTGCACATTCTGTAATCTGTATTGCTCAAAATCATGCTGGGATTTTGCATAAAGTAGTGTTTGGAGGGAAAACTCGGGCCCGCTTTTGGAGAACGTTTGTATGCCAGCTGTGCGATTTATATCAGGGTTCAGGACATAATGATGTTTGGACTCATTAAAAAGTACTTATTTTAATACAATCTTATTGTGAAAGTTACTTTATTTTTTTACTTATTTTTGTAAAAAGTTAATATTAGAGATAAGCGTCTATTAATGTAATGATCTAATGATATGATTAATAACGAGTTAGAAACAATCTATTAATTACAAAGTTCACATTTAATATAAATTAAACAATTGTTCGTATTATTGCTTAATATATCTACAAACTTTTAATTTAAGATTCTATCTTCACTATTTAAATGTGACGTTGAAACTTTTTACTTTAAATTACAAATATGACTAATGTAGGTAAACATTGCCAAAATATGACACTCAAAGTCCCGACATGCACAATTTTATTTTTATTCGATGAGTTTATTTTCTTGCGCTTCAAACAACTATGTGTAGTGACTACTAGAATTTGTCTCTCTTATTTGATATGTGGTGCCAACAAACAGTCCGTAACAAGTTGTATTTTTTGCGCGTGCTTTTTTTTAGAACTACCACTAAAAATTCTATTCAATTAAATCGTTGCAAGTTGTAGACGATATAGAAATATAAATACAATCTATCAAACATCTATTTTCTAGAATTTCAGTAGCAAGAAAAGTCATCTTATGAACCACTTTATTCCTCATGGGACGTAAAGCTACATGTCCCACAACCAATTTCTCTAAACAATGCTACGATGTAAAAAAAATCAAAACATTTGCAGTCTATATAATCGCCGGTGACACATCTTTAATAACACATAGCACATCACATTCAACAATATCAATTATCCCTCTCTCGAGCAATTGCCTTAGCATCTGATGGCGAGAAACAGCCATCGATTCGAATAGCAAATATAAATTGTCAATTTTAGTAAACCGATTATGCTTATTTATTCATTTTATTTTATAAGTTTGGTGATACTACTTTAATATTTGTGTCGCAAGTTGTGTTTTTCCAATTCTATTGTGATTTTTATATATGCATTTGTGACCTGTGACTTTGGATGAAAAATCTGTGTTACAAAATTGCAATTGATAGGTGTTGGAACATTGTTGATTGAATAAATTTCAAAATAAGTGCACTGCTTTAATAGCTTATTTTGTTATTTTTTTGAATTGATCGTAAATTTAAAATTACTAATTTTGAATTATAGCGGTCGATTGTTTGAAAGTACTTATTGTCTTTTTTTTTTTTTTTTTTTTATCTATTGGAATTTACATGGATTGTTGGAATATTGACTTTGTTATTTTTTGACTTTTTATACATTCAATTCAATTTTCAAACAATAATAGATAGATATTTCAAACGTTTATCTTAAAATTCTACTGATTAGTAAAATATTGATGAAATGAATGTTTGATATAAAAGGGATGAAATTAATGTTCGGAATATTGTATCCAAAAAAATTTGCAATTTAATTTGAGTTTTTAATTCAAAATGTCTAACTCCACTAATAATAGAGCAATTCTTAACCGGAAAATCGAGATAATCTTTGGCCATTAGTAGTAGTCAAAATAGGGATGTCAATGTGACGGGTTTGGGGTGGGTCGGTCCTGCCCCGCCTCACTCCGCGACCTGCGAATTCGTAGGACGAGGCGCCCATTTGACCCGCCAACTGCTCTAGTTAATTTTTTATTTTTTATTTTTTGTAAATTGCAAACGAACAATTAAACAAATCTGGGGTGGAAGAATTTGAATATGAATGATTATGAATGTAGAATGTTAGAGTTAAGGAAATAGAAATTTGGCATTATATTTGTAGCAAACATAACAATAAAACTTCAAGATTGGAATTATGTTGTAGTGGTTAAACTTTATAATTTAACACTTCTAACCCATATTCAAATCTCATTTAGCCAATTCCTAGCAAAAGTTGTGATTTTTAGTTGTATTTTCTTATTTTTCAAAAAAAAAAAAAATTCGAAGGAAGACTATGCGGGGATGGGCGGGACTGATTGGAACGGGTCCGAATCAGCAGGTCAAATTGCCATCACTAAGTTAAACCCAAAAATCAAACAATGTTTATACAAATAAAATTAAATCTTTTGAGGACAAAAAAAATAAAACTTCACGGTATGCATACAAAATCCAGGATTACGTACATATTAGGTTTAGGCGTTGGGTGGGTTGGTCCAAGTATTTTAATACCCAAAACCACTTGTTCCACTTTGTGTATTTCATAAATGGAACCATTCAGGTCTATGTAATTATTAAAACCAAATCCAAACACGAAATGGATACGTCGATTTCAGTTTCGTTTCCTGTACCGGTTTGATTCTATCCATAATATTTTCTTTTAAAATCGTAAGTTGACAATATGTTTTGAAAAAAAATAAAAAATTGTAAACTCGTTAATATTAAAACATGTTGTATATTAAAACAATTTCTGAAATACAAAACATTAACTGGAAAAATTGACACCAAAATTGCAAACCCAAAAATTAAGGTTAGAAAAGGAGAGATTACCCCTCAAAATTAAAGATTCGTTTAGGTTACAAAGGAAGCTCCGCCTTTGTTGTCTCACTGTTTGTACAAAGATAAGCGATAATGCGAGACAGACAACAATGTTTGCATTGTGTATCTAAGTAAATAGTGATTTGGAATTTGAGATTTAGGTCGATTGAGTTTGAGTTTAAAGGTGGTGAGTTTTGGGCTTTTTGTTTGGGTTTTAGACAGTTGGACTCTTGTCTTTGATACCGTGGTGTCGAGTTAGGTTATTGGGTTAGGATAAATAAATTATAAAAAATGACAAATTCAGTTCCAGAGTCGAGTTGGATTCCAGTTCAAAAAACAAGATTTGACCCAAACCTGACCGTTTCTCAGTTTTGTTTCCTAATTTTATTTTTTGAACCAGACTAGAATCTCCGGTTCAGCTTCGAAAAGTTCGATTCCAGAAAATGCCCACCCTCCCATGGAAAAGAGAGAGTGTTTGAAAACTGAAAGGCCGAGTTTTTATATTATAAATGAAGAGCATAGACTTCAATAAATAATAAGTGCTCAGTGTAAAGAGACATTTTTGTAAGAGTGGGGCGAATCATGCTGAGATTTTGGTTTCCTATTCTACATAAAGTACTATTTCGGAGGAGAGTCTTTTTTATGCGTTCACGTATGAGAGATACGGGTTAACTTCACTGTGGTCACTCAACTTTCAAACTTTCAATTCAGTTGTTTATTTTCGATTGGTTGTAAGGCTAATGCAAGAACATGAATGAAACGAGAGTGAGTCCAAAGAGAGTGAGTTTGAGGGTGGACTCCAAACTTGATTTTAGGTGATATAAAGGTGGATTGTATGAGTGCTATGAGCTATAGTTTTGGGGCAAAGTTGTGACAATACCTTACATTAGTTGGTATCAGAGCTGAAAATCCCTTGTTCAAATCAATATTTGAGCATTCGTGCAGAGTGGGTTAGATAATGAAGGCCCATGCTTGCAACATGATGGGCTCAAATGGCACTTGGGGTAGATTTTTAGATTTGGAGTGGGTGAATAATACATGAACATGGTTGTAGTTGTGTTTAAAGACTTTTGGAATTTATGGTATTCTTTGTAAGTTAATGTGTTTTTAGGTTATTCTTTGTGTTAGGTTGTATTTATCGCTTCATGGTGCATTTAGGGATGGGCGTGGGTCGGGTTTCGACTCAACTTGAGCTCGAATTGTAAAAATTCAGCCAAATCTAAAACCAACCCAATTTCAAAAAATTAGGTCCGAAACTGACTCGAACCGGTTCAAATTTTTTCGGTTTCGGTCGGATTAAAGCTTATTTTTAATTTTTTTGAGATAATTGCATATTTTGTCCCCAACCTTTAAAAATAGCACCAAATATTCCTTACGTTTGAAAAAATAGGTATGATAGGTCATTTATGACGAAATTGTCATTCCCTTTAAATAAACAAAAAAACAAAAAACAAGAAAAAATAAAAAATAATTAAAAAAAACTAAATTTACCCCCAACAAAAGAAAAAGTAACAAAGTAGCCCTCTTCTTATTGCAACAAAAACAAAACCACAACCTTTACCGCCCCACACCAATTACCATCGTTGCAGCCCTCTGTTTTCCCCTCTTACACCTCTTCTTCATTCTCTCTCCGCCCTTTTTCACCCATCGCCGCTACCACCACTAATTTCTTCCATTGGGACACCCCACACTGCATCTGAATCATCATCAAATCGACACATAGGTGGGTGAGTGTTAGGTTCTCTTTCCAAATAATAGTCATTTGTTAAAGGCTTTTGCTAAATTACAGATTGATTTCACTGCAATTCTCCAACACATATGTTCCAAAAGTGCACTTTGTTCCAAGAACACCAAGAAATGCACAAGTTCTACAACGAGAACACTGAGCAAGTTCAAAAGATTTGCTTGGGTAAGGAAGCCTACTTGTTCTAAGAACACCAAGAAATGCAGGAATTCCTCTTTCTAGCGCAAATTGGATGTGATTTTGGTGCACATCATTTGGTGCTAGAGACATAGCAATGATATCAGATTTTAGAATGTAAGCACCAAAACTGGTAACACCACAACCAATATCAAGAATTGTATGCAACCTTCCCTCCTCTTTTGAGAAGTTCAGCATATGTAAAACACAGAACATGACTATAATCAATGGGAAATTATTGGTGGTAGTGGGATGGGTGGAAAAGGGCTGAGAAAGAGGAAGAGGAGGAAGAGGTGCAGGAGGAGAAAACAAGGGCCGCGGCGGTGGTGCCATTGGTGCACTGTGGGGCGGTAAATGTTGTTGTTTTGTTTTTGTTGCAATAAGAAAATGGTCATTTGTTACTTTTTATTTTGTTGGAGTAAATTTGGTTGTTTTTCAATTATTATTATTATTTTTTATTTATTTAAAGAGAAGGACAATTTCGTCAGAAAAGATCTACTATACCTATTTTTTCAAATATTGGGGATGTTTGGTGCTATTTTTAAAGGTTAGAAGTATATTCTCAACTTTTTTGAAAGGATGAGGACCAAATATGCAATTATCCCTTTTTTTAAAAAAAACCTTGAAGACAATTTCCGGTCACCGACCGTTGGGGAGGATTACTCCGTGGCAGCCAAAAGCACAAAAAAAATTTACCGTCCGTCACTACGTCTGCAAAAAAAAAAAATTGCTCCCCTTCATCCGTCTGCAAAATCCGAACGAAGCCCCCTCCCTCTCGCTCAATCGTCTCCATATTTTCTCCCCCTCTCGCTCAATTGTCTCCAGTTAACCCCCCTCTCCAGATTTTCTCCCTTCTTCTCAACCCTCATCGGTGGGTGTAATATCCACTAATTGATACCAGGCCTATTTTAAGTCATACCTACAACAGGGAAGGCTGCGGCTACTCATAGAACAGGGACAGCGGCTAAGGGTTTCTCGGCACCAATTTATCTTCAGTTGCAGTGATTTCTTCTCAACTTCTTCATCATCAAACTTGGAAGGTAGTGTCAGATTTATTTCTGTGAAAATAGGCTTTATATGTTGATTTCGCACTCGATTTGATTGTTGTGAATGATTTTATTTCACTACAACATCGGCTTATCGCCGTTCTCATCTTCTAGCTCCGTAGAATTTATTTTTTATTTTTTCCAAAATTGTTGTTTCTTGATGGTAATCTTGCTTCCGTAACAGCAATTTTCTCTTCAATATCTCTCTTGAATTTTTGAATGTGATTGTTTATGGTTTTCCCCTTGCTTTTAGAACCGGTGAAATACCCAGGACCAAAATCCAGTGCAGTTGCCCCCTACGGCTACTCCTGTCATTTTGGCATTAGAAGGTAGGTAGTCTGTAACAAGTTCCTTGAGGTTGAATGTTTCCTGGGTAGATGATAACATGTATAGTTACTTGAACTTTATTTGCATTTCCACTTAAATCCTTTCAAATGCTTTCAGCAGTCTTCAAATCATTAACTGCAATTACAATTCACTTCAGTGGCTTCATAGAATTTGGCATTTAGTGCATAGAAGTGGAAGAGGAAATTTGTAGCTGGCAAACATCTAGAAAAATATTTTTCTATTAGGTTTTGTTTTTTATTATTTCCCTATCCAACAATGAATAGATTGGGAGGTCATTTGTCATTTCCAAGTTGAAGACTATCCGCAGTTCTGTGCAGTTGCAATTGCAATTTGGATATTTGGATTCAAGGTCTGTATGTCTTCTTCCAGTTGATCCTATGAAATTCAGTGTCTTGTACTAGATGCGTGATCTTTGATTGCTAGTCTGATTTGAATGGATCGTTTAAATTTGACGTTGATATAGTGGACATATATGTAATCAAATTTCTCATCTGGTTGAGCAGAAAGTGTTGCTGCTTCGGCTTGTTCCTTTACTTCCATTTAACATGTTGAACTACCTCTTATCCGTGACTCTAGTCTCCATTGGACATTACATGCTAGCTTAATGTTGGGAATGATGGCAAGCACTTCTAAAATAATTATCTCTTTATTAATGACATGGCAATGAATTAATTAACGACATTTTAGGTTGTTGTCATTGTTGAAAACCTTCACATTCTAAAAAATTCTATGCTATATATACCTGCTACATATACCTTAATAGACATTACATGCTAGCTTCAGGGGTCTATTGCATGAATTCATAACACAATTTATTTTCTCACTGCATGAATTCCACAGTTGCAACGTGGGTAGATACTCTTTCTTCTTCTTTTAATTCTATAGACTTTGTGTTAATGAACTATTTGCAAAAGTAAATTGAACTTGATTCCTGACATCTTCAACTTATATGGCATTTGTTGGTTATTTGTTGGTTATTTTTTGGGCATTCATGAGTGTGGATTAAAGTTTCCATAATATCAATGAAAATAGAAAATTTTGATTTTGTTGAGATTACTTCTTTTTTTTTAAAGTGAATTTTGGACTGAATAATTTAGTCATTAATTAGAGTAATCATATGTAAACAGCCATCGCAGTTGAATTAGAACAAATTTCCACCATGAACTTGAAAGTTGAATTATAACAAATTTCCTATATGAAAAGGTTTTGCGTGTCCTGGCCTTTTAGTTGAACCCGAATGCCTTGCATCATTTGTATGTCCTGTATATTTTTCATATTTTGATTTGGATCCAAAAATTGATTTTGATTTTGATTTGCCTTCCATACACTTGCTTCATCCAATGGTGATTGATTTGGATCCAAAAATTAATGAAGATAGAGTGAAGTTGTCAAATTTTGTATTTCATAATAGATCCTACGGTCGGATCCCACCGTGTTGAAGCGGTATACTAGTTTACAAATAATAACTAAAAAATAAGGAGTTAACAGTTGAAACCCAGCTTCACATTTCACTTCTTTTTCCTTTGAAGGCCATTGACGGATGAAGAGTGGCAGCGGCCGTATTGTTCAAGGCGGCGGCGGCGGCGGCGGCGCCAAGCAGAGAGCGGAGCAACTCATCGCCGGCAACGCTGAGGCATTAAAAGCTCTGAGAGAATTTATCAATTTCAATCTTCTACTCTCTCGCAAGGCCCAAATACTCGGCCTCAAAGTACAATTTCACTTGACACCCACACTACTTCTGATATTCTTAAAATATTTTATCATTCAATAAATGAAAAGTTTCTTGCACTTTTCGTCTTCAGCGCTGGCCTAGTAATTTGCTGCTCTACGGCCCTGCGGGCACGGGAAAGGTATTACGTTTCCTGCGCTTATCGCTCTATTTATAAGCATAAAGATTGAACTTCGGTTTTATTTTTACACTTTCAAATTTTTGCTGTTCTCGAAATGGTAGACAAGCTTGGTTCGAGCAGTTGTTCAGGAAAGTGGCGCTCATTTAGTCACTGTTAGGTAATTTAATTTCTCACTCCGGCTGTCATGTCACTTATACTTTCTTTATTGCGTTTTAGTTTTATTTTTTAGTTGTTTTGATTGACTAGAAGTTTGAGATAATTGGCTGCACTTAGTCTGAGCTAGGAATATTTGGTAATACGATATCATTAGGCTCCATTTGAATCCTGAATTTCATACGAGAAAGGAAAAAGAAAAGTAAAACTGGTAAAGAACTAATTTCGTACACTTCATCTTTTGTACTGTAAATTATAATTTTAGATACCATTGAATGTAATGGAAGAAACAAATGTGAAGTACACGATGTAATTATATTTGTACATCATTTATCTCATGTTTTTTTTTTAAGTAATGCATATGCAAGTGAATAATTTGCTGAATGTTTGTCTTACAGAAACTCGGGATCCAAATGGAGACAAAAATAATAGCTCATAAACCAACTGGTGCAATTTTGTCAGACCTTATAAACAGTGCTGTTATTTTGATAAATCACAAACCTTTTATGAACAATGACTGAAAATGAGGACTGTTATTAGAATTGAATTCACCGCAACTATTTCACAGTCACACGAAACCAAGTTATTGAGGTAAAATATAAAGGTTCATTTTGTGTAAACTATATCATCCTCACTAACTGAGCTAAGATAATGCAGCTGTTAGCTTTAAACTATGGTCCTGTGGCAACCACATGCAATAGAGGACTTAAATGAAGCTATTCAATTTTTTTAGTGGACGAACAATTGTCTCCTAAGTTACGTTACGTAGTGGTTTTATTCATTGATTTTTTATACTAATGAATTGTGGGTATATGTTGCAATCCCCATTCTGTTCACAGGTCATATGCTAAGGATATTGAGAAAACCTTGCGGGAGGCTTTTGCTCAGGCATCATCTCATGCAAAATCAGCCAAGCCATCAGTTATCTTTATAGATGAAATAGATGTGCTGTGTAGTCGTCAAAACTCTAGGTATGTATCAAACAAAGTTTTGATCATTGAAAGGTTTTTTATTGTGATTTTTAGTTCAATGACTTTGTCTTTACGTGGCACCAAGTGCAACTGTGTGGATATGTGCATTTAGTTTTAACGGAGGAAAACAAACCCCAAAGGAATAAGAAGGAAGAAAGAAAGGGGGAAAAACTATGACAGGATCAAAATTCAGATTCGAACATACCCCTTGGTCTATGTGCACGAATCCACTTCCTTTCAGACTTATAGATGTTAGCGAGAGACTTTTTGGCTGCTCGTTCATAATTTATTTGTGCATGTCACCTGGACTATAGCCTGTTTCTTCTTTGTAAGTCAGAATTATTGTTCAAAGTTTGTATATGTTTGATAAATGCATGTAGACGTAAAAAAAATCTGGAAAATGGAAATCATGGACACCACAGGAAAATGTCAATTATTGAGGGTGAGAAGAGTCTAATACTTCCACCTTTTGTGATTTGAGAAAACTTATTTTAAGTATGATTCTACTTATAATTAAGTTAGACATGTGAGGGACATAATTGTTGCATAACTTGCATTGGTGTGAAACCTTGTATTAATGACGTGTCAACTTCTGATTCCCTTGTTAATGTCCGGAATGAAGTGGTTGGTAAAGGTCTCTAGAGTTGGTGACGTGCATTTGGAGGCTATGTTAAGTTAGAGAATAGTGGATTCCGAAGAAAATTTCCATTTTCTAGTGTCATGCTATTCTAAAAGCCTTCACTCTTTAGATTAGAGAAACTCAAAACCATTAACTGAACTTAAACTATACATATCAGGGAGGTTTAAGGCATAGGTGGTGTGAATCCTTGATGTTAATACATATAATTAGTCATGAGCATCTATCAACAGACAACATATCCAAATTGCAAGATTACTTAATGCATTTTTTGTTGCACTAAATTTCTCTTTTCCTTTTATTTTAATTGTCTTGTCCAGAACATTATTTTTGAACTCATCGCTAAAAACTCATCTATGTAAATGCATACTTAATGATGGTGTGCTCTCACGAATCTCAGAATACTTTTACTTGAATGATCAAACAACCGTCTTCCAAATTTTTCATCTGGTTTGGTGATAATGATGACTGACAGACAAAGAACACAAGTTCTTGGTATGGTTATGGAATTTATTAAGGATATATGACATGTTCTATCTTCGATTGCAGAAGGGAGCAAGACACTCGTGTGGTGTCTCTGCTAGGTGTCCTGATGGACTCCCATAAATCTTCACCAACGTCCACATCACATTTTGTGGTGGTGGCGTCGACTCACAGGTATTTTCTGACTTGTTGTGTCTTACATGCTCCTAGTATACTCTTGTCACGTTTAACATTGTAAATGACACTGGTGGCCTCTCTCACCCACCAAGAATTTATCATAAAAAAAAAAAATGAATAAACAAGAGAAAATGCAAATGGAATTTTTAACGAAAAGTAAAGTACCATTCAAGCGTATAATGTATTTAATTTGTATAAGTTTCCATTTCATTTCAAAAATTTCTATCATACTTACGAAGAATAGGTAAGATAGGTAAGGGATGTTAAGTCTTTAGGTGGATAGCTTTACCTTTGTCTCTTGATTGAATATCTTGTTCGTGTTTACTTTGATGGCGACAAATATGACAATTGTCTTTTTCTAGTGTTCTGAACTACAGCTTATGAACTCGATAAGGAAGTAAACAACTAAACATTTTCTGTTAACTCAAGAGAAATTGGTCCATGTTCTCAAAACACCTTGGCGGGTTCTGGGAATTGACCCACATTTTTTACTTTCTGATTTGCTTATCCTAAGTGTTCCTCATCTGTGAATTCATTACTTGCACTTTTGATTTTAAGAGTAACATTAATCCTGGCATCTTTGCCCAGAGTTAATGCAATTGATCCTGCACTAAGAAGGCCAGGACGTTTTGATGCTGAGATTGAAGTGAGAATACCCAATGTAGATGAACGCTTCCAAATTCTCAAGGTCTGATGACCAATTTATGTGAATTTGTTCAATTGCAAGTGCCATCTCCTCATGTTACTGGCATTTGCATTCCAGATATTTCACAGTTTCCTAGTTGCTGGACTTCAAATGCTATGTTTTTTTTTTAAAAAAAGAAAAAAGGTTTCTGATATCTATTTGTTTTCAATTCTTTTCAGCTCTATACAAAGAAACTTCATTTGGATTCTGAAGTTGACCTACAAACTGTAGCTGTATCTTGCAATGGTTATGTTGGTGCAGATTTGTTAGGTTTATGTCGTATGGCTACGTACTCAGCGGAAAATAGATCTTCTGATGTAAGTCAAGTTGATGCTCTTTGTACCATAACAATGGATGACTGGAAGCACGCTATGTCTGTGGTTAAGCCCAGCATCACAAGAGGTGTTACCGAGAAAATTCCCAAGGTTTCTTGGGATGACATTGGAGGATTAAAAGACTTGAAGGTTTGAACCATGATCACCATCATGTTACTGATTTACATCAGAGCAATAACCAAAATCTCACTGTACTTTCAACAAATGAAACAGAAAAAGCTCCAGCAAGCTGTTGAGTGGCCTTTAAAATATTCTTCATCATACTCAAGGTTGGGTATATCACCACCCCGTGGAATACTTCTTCACGGGCCTCCAGGGTGCTCAAAGACAACCCTTGCTAAAGCTATTGCGCATGTTACACAAGCTTCTTTCTTTTCTTTAAGGTATATTTTGTCGGTTACTAACATAATCATATTGAGTGGGTTTTTGACATTTGGGAGGCAACTTTCTTTTCTTTAAGGTATATTTAGTCGGTTTACTAACATAATCACATTGAGTGGGTTTTTGACATTTGGGAGGCAAGATTGTGCATATTTGTCATATGATATATATCTATAATAAATTAAAGGTCACATGAGTTGAAAATCATTTTTATGTACAATTCTATCCAATGTAGAGTTATACTTTTTCCATAATACCCTTGCATTGAAAATATGTATATATAATTTGCACTAAATGCTAATGCATCGAAACTCCTCAAATTCATTAGCACTACACTAAATGCTAATGCATTGAGCCTCCTCAAATTTCCGTCACACGTTTGATATTTATCACTTCAATTGAAAATTCCCCAATTTCACTTGAGGTCGTTCAACACATTTAAAGAATTGATTCAACCTCCCAACATTCTTTACTTTTTAATCAAAGATCAAGACTTCGATCTCTTCATCGCAGGCTGTTTGAGTTGATGTTGAGTATGCAAATTGAGCTTCCAACAAACACAACTCCCCTTATTTATACACCTTTTGCATTTCAGCTTCCTCCCCTCTCCTGTTTTCTTCTCAACTTTATTCTATTTCTTTTTCTTTTTCAAGATCCTTTCTTCCCCCTTGAAAATCTAATCTCGGGAAAAAAAATGATAAGAGGACTGAAAATCAAAGCTTGGGGCTTTGGTCGTTCTCTCTTAAAACAAGAGCTTTGTTTGTATGGCAGTATCAGTCCCATCGAAGGTTCCCTTTTCGCACACACAGAACACACACATATAGATACACATTTATATATGAATATATGTATCCATTTATATATATATACCATCGAACTATCTTTTTTATATCGACCAAACATCTACAAATAACATTTTTACAACACTTATAAAAAAAATTAAAAAAAATAATAAGCAACGCACATTTGATTATGACCAGTTATTTTAATTTTTAATGGTTGCATTTTGCTATAACTTTTAAGGATGAGGGTTTTGAAACCACTTCTGATAAGAGAATTTATCCGGTTTCTAGATAAGTAACAGGTTTAAAAGAATTCATCTCATGGGAGGGCAGAAACTGGTGATACGCTGGTTGACATGGTTATTATTTGTGAATGCTATTAATGTCTACTTCCACTTCCAGGTTTTCTTCTCTTGGACGACAGTATTAGGTGATAAGTTTGTTACCAAGAACATAACTAAGAACATGTAGATATTCTTTCATTTTATATTATATATGCATGCTTCTTTTTTAGTAAGATTACAGGAGTGCTTTTCTTAGATTCAATTTGTGAAAATACATCCTTAATCTTGAAAGTAGAAAAAAGTCATTCCTGATTTCAGTTGGTTTTAAGCTAATTATGCACTGTATACTTGGTTGAATAATTTGGAAATTAATAAATTTCTTTAGGTTTTCGTAAACAATGAAGTAACCACCTCACTTAGCTTGATATGCTGCTGCATCCATTATTGTGCATTTGAAGCTTAAATTGTAGTTTATAATAATTGCATTTTCTGAGATCATATCCTGCATCAGTCCTGCAGATTTATATAATAAGTATGTTGGTGAGGGTGAAGCTATGTTGCGCGATACATTTCGTAGAGCTCGTCTTTCTTCCCCAAGCATAATATTCTTCGACGATGCTGATGCAATTGGCGCAAAACGGTAATTTTTCCATATTCTTCGTGGAACTCTACAATTCGATAGGGGGCTGTGTACTAGTCATCTTCCATATAGTTTCAACTGCATTCTTCCTAAACAAGCACTATCAGTCTGATTATAGTATGGTGATTGATATTGCTGGTTTCGATAGATTTAGTTCTCTCCCTAATAGGAATACAACCTTGGCAACTCATGAAATTTCAAAATGTATTCCTTTTAATAGAATTATGTCTCTTGTCTGCTGTGAAATTCAGGAGCATCTGCAATTCTGTACGAAACTGTGTTTTAATTGAAAACATACAGAATTCCTCTATATTTTGTACAATCATTGTAAATTGTCCAGGTGAATTATCTCAGAATTTCTGTCATCCTGCTTTAAATTTGAGTTATATAGTAGAAATGTTTGTTTGGTAATGCTGCGCAGTTGCCAGGCTTATGTTCTTGAACAATTTTTCCATATATATGTGAACTTGGTAGGTTCTGAAGGTTCATATAAAATTCAAATCTCTGTATTACCATATTTTCGGTTCCGACTCATGAGGAGAGAGCTGTAGGATCCTGCCGCCTGATCTCTCTGTTGAAGTGTTTGGGCTTGTACGTCCGGACAATCTGATGCTTATTTTCAATGCTAGTTTTAGAGTAGTTTACCTAGTTTTGGATTGGACTTGGACTTGGTGGAGTTATTTTGTCCCTCGAAGTCACTCTTGCATTTTCTTATTTGTGCGCCCCCCCCCCCCCCCCCCCCCCCCCAATTGTAGTTTTATTTCTAGTTTAAGAATTGCCACCGTTTTTTTGATGGTTAAAAAAAAAAAAAAAACTTGTTTCATGCAGTTTGTTTCCTTGGAGCTGTCTTATGTACAAATTCAGTTAAATTTATCTTGCCATTGAGGTTTGTCTTTATATGACCACATCCTGAATTCTATTGCAAATTTTGTTTTCAATGGCAGAGGAGGAAGTTCAAGCGGCAACTCAAGAGTAGGGGATAAAATTCTATCTACATTGCTAACTGAAATGGATGGCTTAGAGGAGTCTAAAGTAAGTTTTAATACTTGACATCCATATTGCAAACAATGAACCCGACAAATTGGAGATGAGTTAACGTCATCTTCCCCTGATTTCTCTTGCTATTTTTAGGGTGTTCTTGTTTTGGCTGCTACCAATCTCCTGGATGCAATCGACCCCGCTCTTAAGCGTCCTGGACGCTTTGATGAAGTAAGTACATTCTGCATCCCTACTTGTAAATTTCTTATGATGAAGCTATTGATTTTTCACCGTGGATTCATTTTACCTCTCCTCTGCCAGGCAAGATTCACTGTTTCCTTTTATTTCCATGGCTGCTGATTATAAAATTCAAGTAGACCTTGATCACTAGTAGCACGGTCGGTAAGAAGGATTGAATAGTACACATTGTACTAAGAAAAAGGAGATAAAATCTTTTTCATTGTATTATCTAGTCCTGTGAGATGCTGCATTCTGAACACACAATCAATGTGTTAACTCGGCTTCTTGTTCAGAAGTCCTATATAACTTGGTCTGCTATGATAATATTGTAGGTGCTTTACGTCCCATTGCCGGATTCAGAAGGTAGACATGAAATCCTTCAAATCCATATACGTAAATTAAACACAAAACTGGACAATGAAGTTGATCTGCGACAAATAGCTGAAGACACTGAGGGCTTCTCAGGGGCTGATCTGGCTAACCTGTGCAAAAGAGTTGGAATGATTGCTCTGGGAGAAGACATGTCGACTATAGCTGTGTGTATCAGGCATTTCCAGACTGCTATAAGGTCGGTAAGGGAACCGCCTACCATTATTATAAGGTCGGTAAAGTCAGCACGTACCAAACAGAAGAGCAAGGGGACCAAGAAATTATTGTTCCCTGCAATTCCTGCAATAGCTTTGATCATATACACTGGTATAAGATACATTTCTACACCTACGGGTAGTATTACACTAGAATTAGCAAGAACTTGAGTGTTGCATTTACAGCCTCATTTTGTTCTCTCTCCTCTTTTAGTGATTTCTCACTTATAATTTTATTTCTTTGTTACAAGAATATTTGAGGATTCTTACTTAATATTTATGGGTATGAGTTATATTTATCAACCCTCGGTGAATTTTGAGTATACTTATTTAAAATTATTTAATAATATGTTTAGCAACATTAATCTTGTGCGTTGAAAGGGGTGACAGATTTAAGCCATATGAGTTATTAGAACAGGCGGCATATGATATGACACCCTACAGAATAGTCAAAGGTATATATTATACATGTTATGAATTAACTTTTTAATTTTAAAAAAAAAAAAAAAAAAAAAAAAACTAGGACGTGTCTAAACTTTAGACCAAGTATTTTCCTCTTATAATATTTGTTTAAATATCTATTTTAATAAAATGAGAACAAAAGGTTACTTTTTGCTCATTTTTATACCAAATCCTATTTAGATCAATTTTTCACCTAAATTAAGTGAATCCAATCAAATGAAAGATTCTTTATGAAAAGGAAACAGAAGACTTTGGTTGGCAGTGTGGATCTAGGAGTGTGGATCTAGGAATGTAAAGAGTAATATTCTTCTACACCTAGTGAGCAAGATGTAATTATTCACTGGGTGATGTGGCGGCATGAGATAGTGGGCATTTTCATCTTGTGATCTCATGCTGTCACATCATTCAGTGGACAGTTACATCTTGTCCACTGGGTGTAGGAGAACATTACGAATGTAAATTGTATGGGTTCAAATATAAAAATGCCCGTATTATAAATTTTACATATAATATAAAAAGTCATTAAAAATGATATTATTTATTGAAATTATTTTTGACGAAATTTTGAAATATAAAATTCATTCATAATAGAATTTAAAAAAATTTGTAGTTTTCGTCCTCCAATCTTTAAAGTTTGTTACTAATATATTCTTAACCTTTTTTTTAGCACCAAGCATCTCCAACTTTCCGTTTAATTAAAAATCACGTCTCCATTGACAGATATTGATATATTTTTCCTCCTCTTTGAATTAAAAATAATAATAATAATAATAAATCAACAAAAAAAAAAATTGCAAAAAATATCTCTTAACTTTAAAAAAAATAAAATTAAAGTATTTTCTTCGCCACTCACGCACCCACCCACACACCCACTAATTCAAAACACTAACCTTTGCTGCCATTTTGGGGTAAAGTCAAACTATATCTAAAGATAAATTAAGAAAATTAAGTAAAAGAATAAAATTCAAAATTTTGAAAAGAACGAATCTCCAACTTTGATAATTGCCATGGAAACTGAATTTGCATAAATTGGTAGGTTTAGAACGAAAGACCGAACCATTGCTTCTAGCAAAACCCAAATTCAAATATTAAAAAAAAGAAGAAGAAGAAGAAGAAGAAGAAGAAGAAGAAGAAAGAAAGAAGGGAAAACTATGTAAGCATGAACAAACAGAGAGCCACATAAAAAAATTACCACAGAATATGACAAAAACACTTTGATCTATTAAATTTTTTTAAAATCATATGTAAGATAATTAACCCAAAACACTTGAAATTAAATTCAAAAACACATTGAGCGCAATAAATTATGCCCATAAATCAATTTCAAAATCAAACAAAATCACCACCTAGGTCTAGAAAGCAAAATTGAGCGTCAAACTTACATTAACGAAAATAGGATAAAACATGACTAGGGCTATACTATTCAACACATCAACCACCTCTTTGATTCTGGAAGCCTCTTGACTGCCTTTTCGACCGATCCAGTGCACGTAGAACACAACATACCAATGATTGAGAATAAAGTACTCGCCTCTAATTCTTGCATGTTTCTCTCTTTGAGAGTGTTTGAAAAATTACCACACCTTTTAGTGGTGAGTCAACCTCATATTTATATGCACATATACATATTCGTATATGGTAATTACAAGTATGGAAAGAATCAATTAAATAAAAATAGAAGCTACAACTGTGGATCAAGAGAATGCAAATGGAAAGCCTTGAATTAAGGATGAGGATCCTTAGCATGATCCTCGACACCCCTCGCAAGCTGAGTGCTGTATTGGAGCGGACGTGAAGCTTGGATCGGAAGAGTTCAAAGAGAGGTTTTGAAACACTTTTGGTGAAGATGTCGACAACTTGCAAATGAGAAGGTACATACTAAGTGAGAAGCTTGCCAGCGAGAACAAGGTCACAAAGAAAGTGGTAGTCGAGCTCAACATGCTTAGCTCGTTTGTGAGAAACCAGATTGGAGCTCAAGAAGATGGCACTCATGTTGTCACATAGGAGAAAGGGCCGCTGTGGAATTGAAACTTTGAGGTCACTGAGGAGATGCGTGAGCCAAAGAAGTTCGGTGGCAGTGAGCGCCAAAGCACGATACTCAGATTCACAACTGGAGCGAGAAACAATGGGTTGCTTCTTGGCATTCCAAGAAACCAAGTTGCCGCCAAGATAAATAGAGTAACCATAGGTAGATCGGCGAGTATCAAGGCAGCCTGTCCAATCTACGTCTGAGTAAGCAACTAAAGCACCAAGAACAGCAGATGGATGAAAAGTGAGACCAAAGTGTAGTGTGCCTTTTAACATAGCGAAGAATGCGTTTGACAGCAAGAAAATGGTCTTCAGTTGGGGAGTGGAGAAATTGATTGACAGAGTTGACAGCATGAGCAATATCAGGACGGGTGATGGTTAGATACTGGAGAGCACCAACAAGAGATTGTAAAGTGTAGGATCCAAGAACAAAGGACCATCAACAGACAGGCGTTGGGAAACAACCATAGAGGTGTGAATAGGTTTGCTGTCAAGTAGCTGAGCTCTTGTGAGAACATCCTGTGCATATTTTAGCTGACTGATAAAGAGGCCATCAGACGTGGTCGTTGCTTCAAGACCAATGAAGTAATTAAGATGACCCAAATCCTTAGTGGCAAACTCATAATTGAGTTTGCAAGTAAAACTGTCAAGAAAAGATGAGTTGTTGCCCGTAATAATGATGTCATCAACATAGAGAAGCAGATAGATTATATCAGAGTGCTTATGAAAAAAAATAGTGACGTGTCTGCACGACTGCAATAAAAACCAAGTTGAATGAAAAAAGAGTTGAAGCACTAGAACCAGGCACGAGGAGCTTGCTTTAGACCGTATAAGGCTTTCTGCAACTGACATACATGATTGGGAAAGTGGGGGTCAATGTATCCAAGAGATGCTCCATGTAAACATGTTCACTAGATTGCCATTAAGAAACGTATTTTTGATATCAAGTTGGCGAAGGGGGCATTTGTTGGTCACAGCAAGAGAAAAGACAGCACGAACTGTAGTAGCCTTGATGACAGAGCTAAAAGTGTCAGTGTAGTCAAGACCAAGTACCTGTGTTAGCCCTTGGCAACAAGACGGGCTTTGAAGTGTTCAATAGATCCGTCAGGCAAATATTTGGTTCGAAACATCCATTTGGAACCCACAATGTTGGTGTTGGTGGGTCGAGGAACCAAAATCCAGGTACGATTATTTTGCAAGGCTTGAACTTCTTCATCTATAACAGCGAGCCAAGCGGGATTCTTAGCAGCAGATTTGAATCCTTTAGGCTCAGTGGATGTAAGAAGAGCTAAAAGAAGTCCAGAGGAACTCACAAGTCCGAGATGTGCCGGGTGGCGTATTTTGAAGATGCCGGCTTTGGCTCGTATAAGCATAGGATGAGAACCTATTGGAGCGGCTGCAATGAGAGTGCGATCAACCATGGTTAACTTAGTAATGGGCTCCGGAAAAGTCGGTCTGAAGTCTGAGTGTGATGGAGATGGACCTGTATGAGAATTAGTTACCTGCAAAGACTCATCCACTGGATCAATACAAATAATACACGAGGTAGATCCGGATTGAGGAATATGTCGGAAGTTTGGTGCAAGGGAAGGCTGGAGCATGTCTGTGGGAGAGGGACTCGGTTCCAAAAAATTTGAGATTTGGAGAGAAGATATGGGTTGGCCTTGGGAATTATGGTAAAAAAGAAAGTGGTTTTCGTCAAATTGGGCATGGCGGGTAATATAGAGTTTGGAGTCGGTGGGGTCAAGACAAAAAAAACCTTTATAAGATGAATGATAACCCATAAAAATGCAATGGATGCTACGAGGGGAAAACTTGTTGGTTATGTAATCACGTAAACAAGGATAAACACGACAACCAAATGGATGAAAGTTTTCGTAATTGGGAGATGAACCATATATGAGTTGAAAATGTGACTTACCTCCGAGAAGCGGTGTGGGGCAAACGGTTGATGATGTAAGCTGCAGTACTAAAAGCATCAACCCAGAAGTGAGTGGGAATGTGAGAATGAAAAAGGACAGCCAGACCTCTTCCAGTCACATGGCGGTGTTTCCTTTTATCGCGACCATTTTGTGCGGGTGTATAAGGACAAGAGATTTGATGATGAATGCCAGAGGTACTAAGGTGTTCTTTAAAGCAATTGCTAGTGAATTCTGCACCACCGTCACTTTGAAATTTTTTTATACGAGTAGAATGTTGATTTTCAACAAATTTTTGAAATTGAAGAAAAGTAGCAAAGAAGTCAGATTTAATTTTCAATGGATAACGCCAAGTGAAACAAAAATAATCGTCAATAAATAAAGCATAATATGTGAAACCCGAATTTGACTTTACATGAGATGGGCCCCATAGATTGCAATGAATAAGATCTAAAACCTTTGAAGATCGATGTTCAGTACGAGAATAGGGCAAACGGTGATTCTTTGCAATTTGACATGTACTAAATAACGCAGGAGATGACAATAAAGAAGTAAGATAAAGATGTCATTTTTTATTCAGAAAAGAAATTACAGAATGATTCACACGTCCAAGGCGAGTATGCCATAAATCATATGAAGCATGAAGAGATTTATTTTTCAGGACAGAAACAAAAGTCGAATTTCCGCGTTCTAGCACATATAGGTCGCCATTCCGTTTACCGGTTGCCGCCACGCTTTCTGTTTGGCGATTCTGAAAGGTGAAAAAATTGTTAGTAAACGTAACGGATAACAGAAAGTCTGTCGTTAATTTACTAATGGACAAAAGATTTTTAATGATGTGAAGGACAACTAGAACGTCTAATAGTTGAAAATCAGGAGAATGAAAAAGTTTACCAGTGTGGGTAATGGGTAGGGACGTACCATTCCCGACAACAACACAATCCTTACCCGTATAAAAACTGGACTAGTCCAAGAAGGATTGGGCTGGAGTCATATGGGCCGAGGCCTATGTGTCTAAAAACCAATCCGATGCCTCATTTCCAATTATGGAACACGATGCATTTAGGGCTTCGGCAAGTTGAGCTTCAGGGGTATGACCATGGCGGTTATACTGTGCTGGCACCGATCTGCATTGTGACCCTCCATGCGGCAAATTTCACAGCGCGGGGGTCCTCTGCTAGAGGAGCGTCTCTGTCCTCGTTCGTTGCCACCAGTTCAAGTCGGTTGATTGCGAGAAGAAGAGCTTCGCTGGTTCAACTTTGCTGGGTTGTGATTGGTGGCTGTGAACGCTGTAGGGGATGGTGGAGCAGGCTCCAAAGATTTTTGAAAAAGCTCAAAGCTCTCTGCTTTTGGCACAAGATCTGTAAAACAGGGCAAATGGGTGAGGGCCATTTGGGCCGTGGAAAAGCTCGAGAATTTCTAGCCAAGACCTCGGAGGAACTAGTGCACTTTTGTTAGTGCCATCGACAAGTCGGCCGATTGCATGGAGTTGATTGCAGAGGGCCTTGAAGGCGCGGGCATACTCCGAAATAGATCTGGTACCTCGTTTCATTAGTTGCAAATCATCCTTGAGACAGATTTCACGGGCTTTGGAGCAGTGGCTGAAGGTGTTTTCTAAGGCAACCCACACCTCACATGAAGTGGAGAGTCCCACAACTTCAGCCATGGCCTCCTTGGTAAGGGAAGACAACAGAAGACTAAGGAGGCGTTGATCGGTATGTTTCCATGCCACATATTTGATGTTTGGTGTCTGAGAATTTTCAGAGGTGAAATGGAGTGGTATTTCTATAGTTCCATCCACATAGCCAATTATTTCTTGACTCTTTAAAAGGGGAAGCAATTGACTTTTCCACAGGAGATAGTTGGAAGATGATAGTTTGATGGTAATAATGTGGATGATGGTATTGAAGGGAAGAAGAGTGAATGAGGGTTCGGCAGCCATGGAAAGGGAAAGAGGATCGTGAGAAGGATGTTAATCCGTAGGCATGGCAATGCTCGGCTCGGCTAAAACACGAGCTCCGCTGTCTAGAGATGAGTGGCTCGATTCGGCCTACGGGCTCGTGGGTCGAATGAGCCGAGCCGCCGGCTTGGCTCGGCCCTCTATTTTTTTTTTTGGTTTAAAATTTGAAAATAAATCCTTCTCCTTATTTTGTTAAAGAAAAAAAATGTAAATATTTAAAATGAATCCTTTATCTTTATCTTTATAGTAAAGATTAAATATTTATCTCTATGTTAAAATTTTTATTGAATCATCATCTTGATTATGTTTTTTAAAATCCTCATCTTTGACTCTTTGTTATGTTTTTGTTTTTGTTTTTTTTTTTTGAATTTGAAAATAAAAAAGAAAATAGAAATACAAAGATTTAAAATTCACCTCTTTTTTAATGTTTTACATTTTTTAAAATTTGAAAATAAAAAAAAAATACCATATCGAAAATCCTTTATGTTAAAAATGTAAAATTTAAAATCCTCCTCTTTTTTTCGGGCTTGGGACTGGCTACTTTAAAAGTAGGCGGAGTTAAAATTGTATACGAACAAGATGTTACATGTACAATTTTTTATTAAAATAAGGAAAATTCTTTACATACAGAAATATTAATGCAAAATAATATTTACTACGAATATGATTAATCCATATTCAAATCTTCAAGTTCTTGGACATTATTCTGTCTACTTTATCTTGAATTCGAAATTCGGCATCATCCCAATCCTTTAGACACAGTAAACTTTTTAAAATATCGACTTTGAGTCTTGACCTGATATCAGATAAAATCTTGCCGCTTATACTAAATGTAGCCTCCGATGCTACAGTTGAGACCAGAGGTGTTAGTAGATCACGTGCTATTTTAGAAAGAATTGGGTAACTACGTTGATGTTGTCTCCACTATTTAAGTATATCAAAGTTTTTTCTCTCCTCGTCATCTAACATACTAAGCACATCATGCACAAAATACCTACCTAACTCTACAGGTGTATCATTAGAACGGAGAAGGGAAGAACTAGAAGAAGAACCAACTAATTGTTGACCTTGAGTGGTCCTATGTGTATTGGCGTAATTCCATAAGTCAATGTCATCAATTGATAACGAATTATATGTTGGATTAGGGGGTCGTACAACATTTGTACCGGCCTTTTCAGCATAGACCTCATACATAGAACATAAAGTTTGTTCTAAATTAGTAGACGTGACTGGATTTTCAAAAGTTAATTTATTTGAAATTGTCATTATTGTTACTTTTGTACCCTCTAAGTTAAGTCGAGGATCCATGATACATGCTAATGGAAATAACATAGGCAATTGTTCCCAATATTTCCTAAATTTAGCTTCCATAACATGTATAATACTAGTAAAAAGAGCAAAATTCTTATACTGATGAAAATTGGTAGCAATATAATAGAAATGATTTAAAACAAGTGGAGTAGTTGGGTAATAAACACTAGAACATGCAGTTGTTGCGTCGTAAAAAACTTTTAAAAATTTTCTAACATGACCACATATTTCCCAATCATGTAATTCTAAATCATATTCTGAGCCGTGTGAGTGTCGGCCATTATAATACACAGTAATGTAATCTTCATAACCTTAACACGATTCAAGCATAAGATATGTTGAATTCTACCTATTGGCAACATCAGTTGCAAAATATTTTGATTGCAGCCCATTTTCTATACATAGAGCAGCAAAAACTTGTTTTCTTGATGGTGAAACCGAAATATAATTAATAGCATGTCTAATTTTTTTCAATTGAGGTTGTATAAATTTTAATCCATCTTGTACAATTAAATTAAACACATGACACACACAACGAATATAAAATAAAATACCATAAAAATGTAGATTACAGTTGTTGACCTATGGTCAACTTTAAACCTTAATGTTTTGATTATTACAAACAAATTGGTTATGCTTTCTAACATTTTCTTTTCAAGCAAAATTCAAAGCGCTACAAATCGAACTCTCATGCAATGACAAGTTCAAAGTCAAAATCAATTCAAGAGTTCAAGCATCTCAAGATTCGAAGATCAAGATTGAAGAATAGATTTTTAGATAAAATTGTAAAGGTATTAACTCTTTAATCCTTAGCAATTAAATGAACGAAAGCTCAAATATTTTTATGCACAAAACATATGTCATTATCATTGCATAAAATACTTTTATCAAAGTCAAAAATCAAGTTTTTAAAACTGCAGAAACGGTCATCCGTTTGATCATCCGTTTGAACAGAGAGTTCAAACGGTCGACCGTTTGGATTAACCGGTCGACCGGTTGGCTGTCCTTTTTCAAAAAATGCCCGTTCTGACTTTTTGCAGTTCAACGGCTAGTTCTGACCAATCTGACCAATCTGACCGGTCGACCGTTTGGTCATCCGGTTGGTCATCCGTTTGGTCAGAAAGTGACGAGAATTCATCTCTATAAATACCACTTCATTTATTATCATTCAACAACACTTACAAGAGCATTTATAGAGAGAATCATATTGAAAAACTTCATCCAAAGCTTCATTGTATCTATATCTTCAATATCTCATATTGAAAAACTTTGTTTGATTAAATCAAACATTTGATTCATCTTTCTCAACAAAGTTTTCTTCTAACACTTGAGCTTTCCTTATTTATTGCTATTCATTAAAGTGTTAGTCTCTCTTAGAACTAAACTTGTATCTATCATTCATCTAGAGAGAAATACTCAAATCAATTTCTTCATATATTTGGGTCATATTGAGGTCCCGTGCAAAAGCTCAATATTGTATAAGGATCGGTGCTCCTTGTTTGTAAGTCACCGGATACATTGTAAGGGTTTGGATTGCACCATAAGTCAATCAAAATAGTGGAAAGGCCGTGCTCGTGTTGGAGAGCTTGGTAACGGGGGACGTAGATCATTGGTTGGATCGAACCTCCATAAAAATCGTTTGCACTCTCTCTTCTCTTTTATTTACTTATATTGTGCTTATATTTGAGTGAATCAATTCTTATTTCTTAAATTTCATTTTTAAGAATATTTTTCGAAAAAGTTTGAGAAAACCAATTCACCCCCCTCTTGGTTAGTTATTCTTGGGCTATCAACAGTGTTGCATTAATTTTTCAATTACTATATTATTTGAGCCTGTATTATCAAATGTAAAACTACGAGCCTTAGAATCACATTTAAATTCATGTAATACACCTAATAAAACTTGATAAATATTATTTCCATTATGATGATAGTCTTTTTGTTTAAATGCTATTACTTTTTTATATATTAACCAATTATTATCAATGTAGTGTGCAGTTGCAACCATGTATTCTTTTTTGTTACAACATGTCCATAAGTCTGATGTAAAAGATACAACACCGTTGTAATTATTAATATCATTAATAATAGCTTCTTTCTTAGTATTATATCTACCAATAGTATCTTTACGAAGTGTATTTCTAGAAATACTAACGTACTTTGGTTGTAGATATTTTTGGACGAATGACGTCCAATGAGGATTGTCCACCAAGCATAGTGGAAACTCGACATTTGCTATCAATTCTGGCAGTCCTTCGTATCGCATGAGTTTTTGTGAGTATATCCAGTTGTTGAGAGCAGGACTACTGGACCCGACTTCCGGAGATCCAAACTGGAGTTGCTCCTGATTTGTATCCAAACCTCCATGTTTGTATTGACACTTTTTGAAGTGTCTGTTTAGATGAGTTGTGCCTATCCCCTTATGCCAAGCAAACTTCTCCTGACAGTGTTTACACTGTGCTTTGAACTCAAAGACTCCTTTCACTTGTTTTCCAGTCGGCACCAACTCAAAATGCTTCCAGCACTGAGCCTTTTGTTTGGTGGCTTTTCGTTTAGTGCTAGAGCCGATTGTAGTTTGTGTATCGGCATCTTCTTGAAAGTCTTCCAAATCAATTGGATCAGTGCTACTACCAAACTGATTAAGAATGTCTTCTAGAATTTGAATATTATTAAGACCACTGAAATCATCATTACTTTGATTGTATGCCATTTGGAATAATATAGTAAAGAGAATAGGAGAAAATGAAGATGTAGTAGAACGTAGAAACTAGAAAATAGAAATATAGAGAATTAGTAGAAGTAGAAAATTATAACTTAAAATTATAGAATAATATCTAGATAATAAGATACTAGATACTAATTAGAACACTAATATTGAGAGAATGTAATTTGAGAATTGTTAATGAATTGAGTATATAATTGAATGAGAGATAAGAGATTGAAGTGTGAAAAAATGAGTTTAGAAAATAGTTATTTATAGGAAAATAATGGAAGTAAAAAACAAAAAATAAATAAAAAATAAAAAATAAACTGACCGTTTGCCAACGATCAAGAAATCGTGACTGTTGGGACGAGCCACGAGCCGAGTCGGCTCGTGGCTCGTCCCTTGGCTCGTGGACCAACGAGTTGCACAAGCCCAACGAACTGGCTCGTTTTTTGGCCGAGCCGAGCGAGCTCGACCCTTTTTTTTCCCCAGCTCGGCCCTAGCTTGTGCTCGTGGCTCGACGAGCTCGTGCCCGAGCTGGGTCGAGCTTTTACGAGCCGATCCGACTAGTTTTTTTGCCACTCCTATCAATCCGTATATGGCTCTAATACCATGAGAGTGTTTGAAAAACTACCACACCTTTTAGTGGTGAGTTAATCTCATATTTATATGCACAGTTACATATTCGTTTATGGTAATTACAAGTATGGAAAAAATCAATTAAATAAAAATAAAAGCTACAATTGTGGATCAAGAGAATGCAAATGGAAAGCCTTGAATTAAGGATGATGATCCTTAGCATGATCCTCGACACTCTTGACCAGAAGACACATTTATGCCATTCGAATACTTGGGCATTAATGGGCAGTGTGGCTTTAGCGATAAGCCTCCATTCTCATTTCTTATGCACGCCAGAGACTTTTGTATTTATTTTAAAAGTTAAGGAACTTTTTAATTTTTTTTGTATTTTTTTAAAAAGTTAATGGGTAGTGTGGCTTCGGCGATAAGCCTCCACTCTCATTTCTTATGCACGCCAGAGACTTTTGTATTTTTTTTAAAAAGTTAAGGAATCTTTTTTTTTTTTGTTGCAATTTTCTATTATTTTTTGTTGATTTTATTTTGTTTATTCAAATAGGAGTCAAATTCGTCAAAATTTGTTAATGAGGACGTGATTTGTAATTAAATGAAAGGTTGAAGATGTATTGTGCTAAAAAAGTTTTAAGAGTAGATTAGTAACAAACTGTAAAGGTTGGAGACGAAAACTGTAAATTTCTCTAGAATCTACATCTATTTTCTCATCAATTTCTCGTTCGATGAAGAGTGTCATACAATTAACTAGAAAGTTATCTTCTATTTTGTTACAAAGTTCATTCTTCATATGTTCCATTGCAGAAAACACTCACTCAAGAGTTGTGATAGAAACATATAATGTCAATACAAGACAAATTAATATAGTCACCACAATGTAAGTCTCTTGGCATAAATTTAACTTTCCATTTGTAAATTCTAAAAACCATAAATAAACAAAATAAAAATTTATAAACAATTTAACAATAGGCCGACGAGGTACAACAATCTAGCAATAAACCTACAAGGCAATAAATTAGGCCAAAAATGCGCAATAATTCAATAATAAATCGATAAGGCAATAAAATAGGCCGAACACTCTAATGGTAAGTTAACACAATGCAACAAGAGAAATTAAAAAATAGCAAAATAAAAAGAACTTCAAATTTGGGATGACATAAGTAGGACCTCAAGAATTCAAGTAATTAACTAAAATTAAAAAACTAACAAATAATCCATACGCATTATATAGAAACATTGAAGGTTTGATTAGGAGTTTTAAGGTACTAGTTATGGAGTTTTTTAAATTATTGATTTTGGTCATTT
This sequence comes from Forsythia viridissima, assembly GCA_030279155.1. Lineage (NCBI taxonomy): Eukaryota > Viridiplantae > Streptophyta > Magnoliopsida > Lamiales > Oleaceae > Forsythia > Forsythia viridissima. The sequence goes on along the minus strand of CM059041.1, from coordinate 44,079,021 downwards.
ACGAGGGGTTCGATTGTGGATTGTTTTTAATAGTAGATTTTAAAACAATCTAACTCATGCTTGGTAGTTTATTATGCAGGGGTCCCGTTTCTTTTTGTAACCCTTAACGATGTGAAGAATGAAGTATTTCATTTTAAGTTTAAGATTGATTTGGAAATAATTGTTTTAGAGATAATAAATTTGGAAGAAAATTTGAAAAATGGCAAAAAACTACTGATTTTGTGGGTTGAAAAATACACACCAAATTACATTACATTGATTTTGGGTGGTTTTTAAACTACTCGAAACTAGTATCCCCAAAACTAACAAACACTGATTTTTTCCAATATTTCATAAACAATACCACTCAAAAACAATTAAACAAGTTGGAAAAAAAAAAAAAAAACTCTCAAGCAGACCCTAAGTAATTTGGAGCAAGCAAATAGCCAAGTCTGAAATTGGATCAATCGTCAATACAAATAACAAAAATAATACAAATACTGAAGAAAATCATAGTTTTCTTACTTTTATACGCTGGTTAACTCAAAAATCAAAATAATACAATTTTGCAATAAACTTAATTACTTAAGTAAATTTTTTCAATAGTTAAAAAATTAAAATAAATGCAAATACAATTAAGGATAGCAAAAATACCCACAGCCCCGCACCTGCGCCCCGCTTATTTAGGTAATAGAAGCGGGTTCGCCGCCCTGCTTATTTGGGTAATAGGAGCGGGTCCATTGCAAAAAAATTTGCCATTCGGAGGTTGCCCGCACCCGACCCTCAATTTTTTTTTTTTTTGAAAAAAAATTATAAAATAGAATACTAATTACAATTTTCACTAGAAATGAGATAAATAAGAATCAAACTCGGGTTGGAGTTATAAACTATAAATCTTGACCACTACTCCACAACTCCAACCTTGTATTTTTTTTTTTTGTTTGCTACAAATATTTTTTAAAAAAAAAATTTTTTAATTATTTTTTCCAGTTTATTAAAAAAAAAAAATTTATTCGGGGCGGTTGGCGGGTCAAAGAGCTGCCACCCCGTGAATTCACGAGTCATGGGGAGGAAATATTTTTCACGGGATGGGGTGAGCAGGGATGACCCCCCTAGACCCGTCTTATTGCCATCCCTAAATACAATAAAAAACTAGACACAGTTAAAAGTAACATTAAACAAATGCTAAAAAAAAATTACAAAAAATACTGGTTGTTTGGTAGCGCAGTCGCACTTTGTTGTCAGTTGGTACTTGGTCAGTCTCATACACTCTGCAGTCTACACTCGACCAATCGCTAGTTAGGAAAGAAAAGAAACATAACTAGCCAGGTTAATGGGTTTAAGGCTGATTTCTATATAAGAGCTTGAATTTGAGGAATCAAGTGAAAATAGGTGACTAGGTCAGCAATCGAATTTAGGGCCGAACTTATCAATTTGGGGTCATTTTAATCTTCGCTGAAATGGAATAAATATATCGATTTGGGCTGAAATTGAATTAACAAAAGGGATTTTTTCATAAATAAACCACTTTTTAAAAATAATTCTAATTTTATCAACTCAACAAATTTATTCTAAAAATACTACATTTTTAAAATTATATTAATTAATAAAACAATAAATTAAAATTAAATCTATACTACAAAATATATATTTCCACGTGAATTCACATAAATTTGCATTTGAGTCTTTAATTATTTGCACAATAAGTCCTTCATCTTTATAAAATTTTTACTTTAGTCCCTATACTTCATCTTTCATTTCAATTTCGTCCTCTTTTATTTACAACCTAAGTCCTTCAACTTTTAAATTTTTGCAACTTGATCCCCATATTTATACTTTTATATCAATTTAGTTCTTTATAGTATCACTATTTGATACATATGTTACAAATGATATTGTGTATCAATGTTTGATACAAATGTTACAAATGATATTTTGTAACAATCTGTGTTACAAATTGAAATATAAAATATCAGTGATATAAAATATTAATTCATGTAGCATGTATTGTGTAAAATAATATAATATAATCTGTAACATATTCAGTGATACAAAATATCATTTGTAACATTTGTATCAAACAGTGATACACAATATAATTTGTAACATTTGTAACAGATTGCGATACTAAACAGAAATTGTTACAACTGTTACAACTGTAAAATCAACTCTAAATTTCAATAAGTTCGTTATAGTATGATATAGATATGTAACACAATGTTAAATTTAACAAATAAAACTATTGATTTTATCATTTGTAACATACGTAACATCAGTGATACAGAATACCAATTCATGTAACATGTGATGTGTAAAATAACATAATACAATATGTAACATATTCAGTGATATAAAATATCATTTGTAACATCTGTATCAAATAGTGATACAAAGGACTAAATTAATATAAAAGTATAAATATGGGGACCAATTTGTACAAATTTAAAAGTTGAAGGACTTGGGTTGCAAATAAAAAAAGACGAAATTGAAATGAAAGAGGAAGTATAGGGACTAAAGTGAAAATTTTATAAAGATGAAGGACTTATTGTGCAAATAATCAAAGACTAAAAAACAAAATTGAGTGAATTCACGTGGAAATAGTCATTTGATTTTAATTTATTATTTTATTAATTAATATAATATTAATTATGTAGTATTTTTGGAATAAATAAACTAAATTGTTAGATTTAGAATTATTTTAATATTTGTAAGTACTAGGTCTAATATCCACTTAACAAAATTTGGGGCCGAGACTTGGGTTTGGGTCATGTTGGACTAGAAAATTTTCAAATTGAACACATGTTATACAAATAAAAAAAAAATGGCTTTGTTTATTGGATTTGTCTGGACCGAGCTGCAACCAGGTCCAACCCTCTCCCAGATTCGCCCGTGTTTGGTTCTAATAATAAAAAGAATAGGCATGTTATGCTTGTGTATCAAATTTCAATGTGAAGCTAAGGGTATTTTTTTAAACTGTTTTCAATTTTCAGTTTTGTAAAGCAACAAATACTTGTTTGGTCCGATATTTTTAAAAATGTATTTTTGAAAACAAGGTTAAACTTATAATATAAAACTCAAAACATATTTTTGACGTTTTTAGTATTTTAAGTGAAAATACAAAAAAAAAAAAAAAAAAATACTCAAAGCATGGGAAATACGCATTTAAATAAAAAATCTAAAAAAATAAAATTCTAAAAAAATTAAAAAAATTTAATCAAATTCATTGAATAGAATATCACAAAAAAATTTTAAACATATTTTCTAATTTCTTTTGAGAAATAATTTTTCAGAATCACAAAGCAAACACGTTTTCAGAAATTTTTAAATAGGGTTTCAAAACAGAAAACTGAAAATAATATCAAAACTCAAAACTGAAACGCAAATCAAACGACCCTTACTTTTGTGCAAGTTAAAATTTTACACAAATATTTTAGTTCTTTAATTTTATATTTCAAAATTTATGAAATGGGCTCGCTTTGTCCCCAATATATCGTTTCCGTGCCTTTAATATGTCAAAAACTGAAAAAACACAAAACGTAAAGGAAATTCTATGTGGTATGTTGCAATTTTATATAGACAAGTAAATGATATATATGTAACATGTCGATTTTGTGTTCGATATGTTCTAGACACCGATATTGAAAAGAGCGCTTGATGATATTTTGGATGGAATATGTAAAATTATGGATCTTCAATCCACATGAAAGGATTCTGTTTGAGCAAATCAAACGTTGAAGTTATATTCAATTTTGGCATACATATTCCTATTCAAATGTGGTATTATTGTCTTTAATATATAGTTACATGTCAATATTTGGAAGTTTCATTTGTCACTGTCTTGGTCAGATTTCTATTTTGTCTCCTTTTAAGTTTGAGTCACCAACTAGACAAACCATTATTTTTATTCAATGAAAGTCTCAACAAGAAACCAAATAATTTTCAATTATGACTTTTCAAGCCACAACTAAGACTGCCACCCACGACCCCCGCCTCCCCAACCCCCAAATTAGAAAATAAAATAAAATAACAAACACAATAATGGCAGGGTCTAACAGCCATGCAGTAGGAAAAAAAACAGTAATTTTATTTCTGTAATGTCATTTTTGGATAAACTTAGAATTTGTTTGATTTTCATTAAAATAGGTTTTTTGTTTTTCATTTTTTGACTTTAAAAAAAATGATCAAAATGTCCTTTTTTCTCTAATCAAATATTACGGCTAATTTGCAAAGCAAAAGGACATTTTGATCTTTCTTTTTCAAAAGTCAAAAAATGAGAAACAAAAAACCAATTTTAATGAGAATCAAACAAGCACTTAACCTATGGTTCGGTAAATACAGCCATGGAATAAACAATGTGACTTAAAAAAGTATTTACGGTAATCGTTTTATTATCATCTGTAAAATTTAAAAAGCATTTTGATCAAGTTACCGCGTTAATCATTTGTTTTGACCCATGATCTTTAGGGAGAGCAGAAGGGCAGAAGGGCTCGATCCAAAAACAGGCCCGCTCAAGACAATGAATGATTATCTCTTTTTTTTACAGTGTTTTTGCTCTTCTTGAATCAGTTGCATTTGATTTAGGAAGGTGATCTCGTATCAGTATGATAAAGAGAGAGCGGATTGACAAAACTCTTGGCATTACTTTGTTTTTCTCTCATTTCCGATCAGCGAGACTTTCATCTTTATGTAGTTTTTTGTGAGTGAAATATTTTTTAAAATTTATCCAAGGTAATTTAAAGTATTATACCCCACCACCCCACCCCTACCCCTACCCCTGTACATGGGGAGCAGTCATCCAGCCTTCAAATCTTCTATTCCTGCGCAATCAAGCTTGAAAATTCATCTAAAATCTCTCTCTACTTTGTCATTATAAATACATATATTTAAAGGCATCACAGTTTATATGATTATCATCCAACAAGAATGGGAAATTCACTTGCATGTTTCTCTCCCACAGTTAAAAAAATATCAAAAAAATCATCAGATCAACTACCTCCATGGATATCCAATTCTGAAAATCAAAAATCAAGAAAATTAGCATCATCTTCTAAAAAAGAAGAAATTATTGATGATTCTTACATCAAACAACAAGCTATAGTTGCATCTATGCTGTATCATCATCACCTGCAAAGTGGTGATCTTCTTAATCTGGACCGTTCATTCTCTGTTAAGTATCCTCCACCATCTTCAAACAAGCAAAAGAAGCTGCAAAAGAGATCTTATTCGGTTTCCGATTCCAGCTCTAAGGCTTTGCAGCTCATTCATCAGGTTTAAGAGTCTTGACCTAAAATTCTGATTTTCACATGAACTTGAATATGAACATTATGAAGCCTTTTTCTGAGTTTCTTTCTATTAAATATATATTTTTTAATTTCATTCCAATTGAAAACGACAAAGATTTAGGATATTTAGTGCCTTGATAACTGATTTCTGATATATTTCTTTATTTGTGTATTGATTATGTATGTTTTTTCCTCAAGAAGATTTTTCTCTATTGAGATTTTAAGCTATTGTTCATCGACTTTGCCTTTCGGCCTAATCTTAAGTCCGACTCACCATTCATGGACGAACCTTGCTGAGGAACCCCTAAGTTTTATCATCATCTTTTTTATGATATCATTGACAATATTGTTTCTATGAAATTGAATTGATTTAAGTATGGAGATTTTTTTACCATGATAAATCAATAGATAGATTTTAGATGAAATTTTGATAGTCAAGGCAAAATACATTCTTGATTAGCCATAATATTAGACTAGGGATTAGCATATTGACTTTAAAAAGGTAAGAAATTTATATGGAACATCAATAATTCAATGACTTATTTTGTTGGCTACCAATAAGTCTTGTGGGCTACTTCATAATAATTGTTTTGACATTTTACTTGTATTTGATGCTCACTTAGGCAAACACCCCTTATAAATAAATCCCATAATTAATTTTAAAAAAAAAAAATGGATCCAAACTGATTTATTCAAGAAAATACCTTTCAAATAAAAGAACTATTTGCAAATTTTTAATTTGTCTTGGGCAATTCTTTCATTGACAGAAGACTGAGCATGTCCATTAGAAGTGTCTTTTATGTCGCGCTCATCTTTTTTTCTGCTGCATACTGCCCAAATAAGCCGGGTCAAACATGCTACACTCAGTTTTATTTGAAAGAAATAAAATGTTGTTATTTTAGTACTGATTTTGTCAAATGTTTTCTGTTTTCTAGGATGTAGGAACTGAGGAGTCTGAAAGCAAGCATTTTGTCCTAGTTCATGGAGGTGGTTTTGGTGCATGGTGTTGGTATAAAATCATAGCCCTCTTGAAAGACAGCAAACATGAAGTTGAAGCCATAGACCTCACTGGTTCTGGAGTCAATTCATGTGACATAAATTGCATCACAACTCTAGCAGAATATGCCAAGCCTCTTACTGATTTTCTAGCAAAGCTTGAAGATGGCAAGAAGGTATGCTCCTCCTTCCTATACTTCCTTTTCCCGAGCTTATGCACGTGCGCGCGCGAATGCTTTAATGATTTATAACTACTGGACTAAAACTCAACCTACAACTATTCAAAATGGATCATATATTATTTGTATTTCTTGGTTTTATTCGACTGTATGCTAAAAATTTGTATTTCAGGTGATTTTGGTTGGACATGATTTTGGTGGAGCTTGTGTTTCTTATGCAATGGAGTTGTATCCAGAAAAAGTTTCTAAAGCAATTTTTGTTGCAGCAGCAATGTTGACCAGTGGGCAGAGTGTTCTTGATGTCTTCTCTCAAAAGGTTTGCATCATTGTCCTAAATATTCATTTTCGTGACGTCAAGATTCAATCGTAGCGCCACATCAATAAGTAGTACAATATAACATAAAAGACTCGACTGCATTTTTCTCCGAGTGTCTTTGTGATTAGAAATATTTAACATTTGAATATGGAGCTAAGATCATATTTGACCATGCTTAAAAGTTCTTTTTCTTTAATCTTTAGAGTACTCGACTGACTGTTTATGTTGTTGCAGTCATGCTTAAACGATCTCAACCAACGCGCTTGGAAGTTTTCGTATGCAAATGGGAAGAACCATCCACCAACTGCTATTGATTTAGACAAATCATTACTAGAAGACTTCTTATTTAACAGAACATCTTCAAAGGTATTTATCATAATATTGCTAAATTGATGAATTAATTGTGCTTTTTTTTTTTGTTCTTCACTTTTTTCGACTCAAGATTTATCGTCTTATTCGAGTTTTGCAACTTCTCATGATCCAGGACATCGCATTAGCATCAGTATCAATGAGGCAAGTCCCTTTTGCACCATGGGCAGAAAAGCTTTCCCTTTCAACAGCAAATTATGGTTCTATCCCAAGATTTTATATAAAAACAGAAGAAGATTTTGCCATTCCTGTACCTCTTCAAGAGGCCATGATAAAATCAAATCAGCCAAAGCAAGTTTTCCAGTTGAAGGGCTCAGATCATTCGCCTTTTTTCTCGAAGCCTCAAGCACTCCACAGACTCTTAATAGAAGTATCGAAAATCACATTCATGTAAATACTAAAGTCCATGAAAATGAGAAACATAATGGATGCACAATATTTACATGCATGTTTGATAAGGTGGATTGACAGTAATGCACATTATTACAGAAAAAATAGAAGTTCAAATTTTGTATATTGTACTGTGTAGTGCGATCTAAAACAATTCTCTCTTGCAAAAGGGACAGTTGTATGAGAGTCTTGTGTTAGCACTGGCAATAGGCAACAATACATGTACTCAGCAGTTACTACTAATGCTTTCTTGTTAAACCCCAAAATTTATATTTCTAATCATTTACATGAATAATTACTCATATACAATTAACAGAAGAACTCATTGAAATTAACACGACTGCAAGCTTCCAAACACACTCGGTTATTATCCAAAATTGTTTTAATGCATGTAACCAACAAAAGGATTCTCTTCCAGTATGGGACAAGAATCGACAATACAATAGAGCAAATCTTAACATCTATTTCTTCTTTACTACCCAGTCCATCCTACTAAACAACCCGTCAATGTAGAGGACAAACGAGTGAATTCCTATTTTTGACGGTAATCATCTGATTCAGGCTGCATTCGGTGTAGGAGGAGCCGGAATAATTCCCCATTTTTGCCGAACATCTTCCAAGTCCTCGTTAAAGTGACGTTCGTAATAAATACACATCAAGTCAGAACATTGCATACCTGCCTGGAGGGCCCATGGGAAGTAATGCTTATAGAACAATCTCCTTTGCTTCTCAGTGAACCTTGCAGTACCCCCTATCACAGATAAGGCACACATTGGAAGTAGCATTTGTTCAAATTCTATAACTTTGAGTGCAGATTCACCGATCAAATTGGTAGGAAGTTCAAACAGGGTGTGCCAGAAGTCGTGTACTTCACGCGCACGCATAGCAACATATGCTACTTCTTCTGTCTCCATGAACCGGACTGGTGGTCGATCATCGGGGGAGAAATTCCTCGATCCCATAAATTTTGCATAAGCAGCACCAAAAGTATTAGGTGGTAGGTCCCATGCATGCCCCACATTAGCAGAGATGACACGAGGGCGCTCCAACAGTACTGCCTGCGACAGACAATAGTTTATCTCACAAAATTAAACCATGTGTTATTTGTCAACATACATATCTTTCAATTTTCAATAAGTCACAGCACGTAAATAACATAATGCCAAACAAACACAATTTTCAAGACGGAAGCTATACGAGGAATGGAACCATGTCTGTGCATGTGGAATCGAAAATATATAAACTTTATAAAGAGGTCAATAGTTCAAGAATCACTACTTCTAATGGGCTAATTATGTAATTTGACGACGCTCTTGCCAAGTGTCACCATGCACACCCTATATCGTAAAGAACCAACTTTATTGGAATTAACTGCTTGCAAATAATAACTTGAACATAAATTCAGGATAGAAAATAATAGCAGTTGACTTAATCAGAATCTACAGAAGGAGCTATTTTGCCTGGCATAAGATTACACTTCAGAGAGCAAAGTGTCTGATGACAGGCAAATTAATTTCTATAATGACAGTTTTTCTACCACAAAAATTCAGAAACTATAAAGAGAAAATATAAGCCATTGCATGTCCAATCATAGTGCACGTTATGTTTGTTCAAAGCCAGCTGTTGCTTCTAGGATAGATAAGTTGCCAACATGGCACATATGACGTACAAATTGACAAAAAGAAGAGAAAAAATATGACTATTATCATAGTAGACTTAATATAGAAATGCCTGGCCATTTTAATCATTTTTATTTTCTCATTATTTATTATAAAAATCTTGATTGGTCTACTTAGTTTTTTGTTATTTTAATAATATATTCGTCATTTCCACCAAAAGGGCATACTTCATGTGCAGAACAGAGGACTTCCCAATAGAAGAGATAGTACGCATAGGACAAAATAAGGTCCATAGAAGGAAGAACGATTTAAATCCCATAACATATTAGGCCATTAGCAGGTTTTACTAAATTTCCACAAGACAATTTTGGTACACATTTCAAACTAAAAATCCCAAAATAACTGGGTAAATATTTTGAACTCATAACTCAAACTCCATACCAGGCAAAACAGCTATCATTTGAAGAGGTCCGTAGCCTGATCAGAGAGAGATAGGAAACCACCTTCATAATTCTAAAAGCTTTGATAATTGAAACCAATAGTTTGTGTTCAAGGAATTAGAGAAGGAACCTTCTTTCAGTAAGCAATAAAGTGGTATGTTTGACTGGATATCTCCCGAGTGTTGGTGTAAAGTCCTACTTAATCCGTTCAATATCTGATTTTCTGATTGACTTTACAAAATATTACAACAGTTTTAATTCTCACCGAACCTTGTACACCGGTATTCCAGTTATTAACTTCAGTTAAATATACAAACTGCATAACAACCAAGCCCAGAAATACAACTTCACTAGCATAGAGGACAGAGAAAGATGAATCCCTACTCATCAAAGACACCAAGAATAACAGTAGCACACCAAGTCATATGCTCATAAAAAGAACCAACAAGAATTACATAAAAATTATCATAAATCAAACTGTAAAGTATATTGAGAGCTTTACCCTGCCTTCGGGACTTCTCTTCATCCTCTCAAGAACCCTCTCGAATGCAGGCTTTCCAGTTGTCTCTCCCAGTGCAGCTATCAAATCTGCTCTTCTTGGATCTAGTAAAGCCCCAACAGCAGATCCAAGTGCAACGGCAGCCTGCTGCCACCCTTTGAGCCTAAACCGGGTGCCTTCTATCATTTTAAAAAAACTATAATCTGCACTAACAAACTTAAGTTTATCATCTCAAAGAAAATAAGCAAATAAATGGATGTGAACATCCACACATGGCACAAAGTACAAGTTTAGTTTTTTGAACTAAGAGAAAAACATTTCTCCTTGACTATTATATCCTACAAAGATCACCAAAAGAATATGCACAAGTACAAAAATAGTTCGTTTAGAAACATGATATCATATAATTGATTAACAGTAGAAGTATCAAGGCCCTGTAACAATAAAAATAACAGTTGAAATTAAAAAATTTCCCCAAAATTAGAAATTAAAATAAACACCCAGTTGAAAATTAATAGTATTACGCGTCATTAGAAGAACTGAATTATAATATCAGAACATGATTATGCTCAAATGTCATAGAAAACTATGGCAACTTCTTATGTTGCTGAGAGCAACTGTCACCAAGTTTGAAAGAAGAGTCTATATGCTGCTGGAGCTTATTTAACAAGTAGCAATTACGTGTATGGTTAAAAGTGTTGATTCTAAAGAATAACCTTTTGCTATGGTAGGTTAAAAAAAAAAATCTCAAAAGCACCGTTTTGCTTCAAAATGATCAACAGGCACAGTTACAATCCTACAGAAAAAATAGCAAAATGTACTTTTAGTTCAAAATATTCGGCTACATTTAATTACATATCTAAATCCAAATTTACAAATATTAGAGGTCGACACACGCCCCACTTTGATCAAAGAGCTGGACAGCAACACACTAAAAGATGGAAAAAATTTCGTAACAGTGTCTACCATAGCATCATCCAGTGGTTCATTTGTGATCAGTAAAAGAAAAGCATATTAGACAGTGGTCTTGAAAATTAAGCTATTAAAATCTAATCACTGTCGACCTCGACCATTGACTGACATGAAAGATTATGCATGTATAATATACCCAGAAACTACAATAGAGGATCTTCATTTCAAAGATGGAAGGTGTTGTTAAAAATACCAGTCATTACATTGTTTCTCCATTCCATTTTCAACACTAAAAAAATAAAAATAAAAAAAATTGCAAATTCAGCAGCATAATCACCAAGGACAATATTGATTTCATACAATATACTAAAGAAATCAATCCAACAGAGAAATTTCAACATTCTTAAGGAGAAATCAGAGTACAAAAACATTCAAGAACCCCCCCCCCCCCCCCCCCCCCCCCCTTCTTTTTTTTTTTTTTTTTTTTTTTATCGAAATTCAAAGAAAAATCGAGATGGGCAGTAGAAACTACAAAATGGTCATCGTTCCGATCAAAGATGTCACATTGGGGACAAAATCTTAAAATTAACATAAATTTAAATAATAAACCAATTATTACTAACCAATACATATCAGAGCAACAAATACCCACAGAAAGTAAGAGGGGAGAATAAAATCAGTATATAAATACATACTCTAGATATGATCTTTGAGTGATATATCAGCAGCGGGCAAGCCAGACTTGAGAGGACGAGAGGTTTCGCAGTGCAGGGGGTATTGCAAAATTATTTCTCTTTCGTGGTTGAGGAAAGGCCAAATGTGAAATAGCCCTCGTCTGGAACGAACGGGAAATATTTTGGAAATTCTAATTCTTTTTATCAAAAACTAGTATTATGAATATTATTTTAATAAATTTATTTATATTTATTAATTCTTATAGATTTTATGAATTTTCAAATTTGACACAATTTATTAGATTTCAATTAATCTTTATATTATATACTTTAATAGATTTTCATAAATTTCATGTATTTGTAGTCTTTTTATTAAAAAATATATTTTACCTTTTCAATTATTAAAAGCAATTTATCAATTCAAACTTTGAAAAAATACCATTTCAATTCTATTTTTTCTTTTCGAATCAAATTATGTTGAGACGATCAATTTGCTCTAAAATTAATGTTGACAACACAACTCTATGCAAACACACCATTTTCTTTGTTAAAAATTAGATTAATAGCCTAAAAATGAAAAACAACTAGTTAATGATATATTGATATATATAATTTACCTATTAAAAATTACAAATGAAAACTAGACGCTTATTATTTTTAACAAAATTATAAATTATAGGTGTTAATGAGGTTCACAATATGTATTTGTATTTTTTTTTTAACTTTGACCACTCAATATAGACAAATCGAATACGAATTTTTTAAAAAAACACAAAACAATAAAACAGTATAACTTCTAATTATATCACTTAAAAAAGAAAAATTCTAATTATGTGATTAGAAAATAAAATATATAACATTATTGTTTCTTAGAAGAAACTCATAACATTGTCATTTAAAAGGGAAAAAAATCATAAATTTGTCTACGCAGAATTCAATTTCCATCGCTCTTCATTCACATTGTTCATAACATCTTTTTACATATGTGAAACTATATTAGTTCTTCATTCATTTGCATGATCCTTTTGTTGCTTTTGAGTTTCAATCTTCTTCGTAATGACGATGATGAAGATGAATATTCACTATCTAGTTCAACAAGAAATTCATTAAAACAACATTCTTTGCGAAGAAAATTGTGCAATTCTGCTCAAACTAATACTAGTTGTGCTTGTGTTTCAAATGGAAATGGAAGTCCCCATTTAAGCAATTGTGAATCGTGATTTGACATGCCAAATATTTTTTCGAATATTGAATATTTTATTAACATTTTTAAAATTACGATTCTGGCCACAAAAATCCTAGAAATGATATTGGACACCTCAAAATGGAACTAAGAACTTATGACAGTTTAGAAATCCACAACCACAAGAAAATATTTATCTGAGTACATCGTACATGCTACCAAAATCCTGGAGATGATATTGAATAACTCAAAATGGAGCTAAGAAGTAACGACGGTTTATACAATCTACAATCAACAAGAAAATATTTATCTAAATATAACATACACGTAGAAATCATATGTAATTTTTATCTCGTATAAAAAAAAAAACCTTATAACCAATTCATGAAAAAAAAATTTACTTACCTGGTGGTACTTTTAGTATAAGTAACTTTCATACGCAACCAAATATGAATCAAATTTCATGGCGCATGTTTGGCTTTGCTTATTTTGTAGAAGGAGCAAACTATTTTTTGCAGTATAAATTCGAGAGAAGCCAATCACCGACCGTTGGGAAGTTTACTATACTATAAGCACAAAAAAAGTACTATTTTGTTTATCACTACATCTTCATCCTCTCAAACCAAAATTCATATATTTCTCTCAATTCTTCAATTCCTCCATATTCATCAAAATCAAACTCCCCCTCAAACAAAATTCTCTCTCTCACATTCTTCTCAAGTCCTCGATTCATTAAAATTATCTAAGTCTTATCCATGGTAGAATTCCACTGCAAAGAAAAGCTTAATAATAGCTTAGAATATCTTTTACTAAAAGCTAAGTCAAACATCATTCAAAGCAAGAGAAGCCAAGCGTGCTCTGGAAAGAAAGATGAGAAATTACAGTGTTATTAGCATTCGTTTGTTTTTCAAATACAGAGCTCCAAGGAAAAATTTATCTTCTTCACCTCTTTCTCATTATATTCATACTCTTCCAACACAAACGCCCAAAAAACTAGGCCTGTATGAAATTTGTGAGAGTGTTAAAACTATAAGTACTTTTGTAAAACCCACATGCAATTTCGCGTATTCTACAGATCTTCGATACTTTTCTTCTCAGGAAACCCGACAAGACTCAGTTGAGTGTAAGCACTCTATTTGATCTTGTGTTTGTGTACGTATGATTTTTTTTCTGTTTGTGCTTGGATTTGCTCGCCATCTGTTTGTTATTTTGCCTGCTTGGTGATTTTGAGGTTTGTTTTTGCATTATCTAACAAAAATGTACTGCCTTTATGATTTTATTTAACAGTCTAACAGATAGGATATTTTATTTTTTAAATTGCTTTTTGTGAATGAAAAATGTTTTGTTTATCTTTAATATAAAGTTAGGGGAAAAATTAATTTTCCGAACGCATTGTTAATTTGTAATGCACTACTTAATATGTCTTGACATTCTTATAGCCAGAACTTTTCACCTGTCAAAGATGGTCCATCAAGGAAAGCAAATAATAAGAAATAAGAACATGTATTTGTCCATCATACATGTAGGTGTTTGTGGGAGTGTGTATGCATTCCAGGTGAAACAGTTTTGTGTTATAAAAACGACTATGGTATTATGGCGTTGATACGTTGAAGTTGGTGCTGAGAGTTGCTTGTTGATTCAATGTTTTATGTAAGCATGTTCATGTTTATGAATGGCTTCCAAATCAAAAGGTTGAACGTGTTCCTGCAAAAGTTTTCATTTTTGGGTTGTCATGGAACTTTCATAATGTTAATTTGACTTTGCTGTGTTGTCTGTATGTGTTAAGATCTAAATGATTCCAATGACGAGGTGGAGCCTATTGATTCCTGGGAAGAAGAGGATGATGCTGAGCCTGTGGTATGGGTTTAGTGCATGTTTTGTGTGCAGTCTTAAACCATAAGAGATTGTAGAATAGACAAGATTTTAGCTTCTTTTTCTTCTTTAATATTGTCCACTACTATTTAATCCAGCTTACCAAACACTATTAATGTTTTACTTCTGGTTGCTCAAAGTTTAGGTTTGGCCAATCACGTTATGTTTTATAGGATCCTCGTATCTCATGTTTAGGTTGGCGATGGAGGTGATGGTGGTGGAATCGTTCTGCAAAATTGCACTTGGGGTCAACAAGTGCTAGCCATAGCCCAAGAGGTCATTTTACAGTTTGGTGAAGACATGGAGCTCTATGCATTTAAAACTTCTCCTCGAGGATACATTTATGTGAGACTAGACAAACTTTCAAATGAGTAAGTTCTTTGTCCCATTGCAGGATTAGATTTTTGTAATTTAGAATTAAGTACTTATAAATCAGCTATTGTGGCGCTTTCAAAAAATTTATCTAGAAACCTGTAGTTTGTTTTTTCCCCGTTCTGGTAGGTTTACTTTCTTCATCCTAAAGTTTGTGGAATAAATTTATGATAACGAACATCCAGTAACCGTTCTTTCATCAATTGGGTTAATACTTTTTATTTCTTAGAAATGCATCCTAAATTCAGGATAATATCTTTCTTTACTCCGTAGGATAAAGTATAGATTAAACATTCTTTTACACAAAGTATATGCACAAGCATAAAATTTGTACAACACATGCCTGTTAATTAGATGGCTGTTTCTAACTGCAACTCCTGAGTTAGACAGTCAATTCTTCTTCTTCCACCTATGTGCCAGAGTTATTTTGCTTCATTAGCAATTGGAAATGCCAAAAGTGCACAGTTTCGATCTGTTTTGTCTCTTGATATTACTAAAACCAAGTGATAACGGGTCATCCTTAAACATTATTGTTTTATAATTGTTTTTGGTTTTTTACTTTTGTTTGATCTCTTCAATAAGAAAACATGCAATATATATAGGCATTCTTTGATCTCTTCAATAAGAAAACATACAATATATATAAGTATTAATGGATGTTACACAACCACAGACTTGATCCTTTGCTTAGTCTAGAAAGCACGGTTGGTCCCAATGTAGATTTATTGAATTGAACTTGTGCCATTGGAATTTCCAACTTCCATAACACTTAGGACTATCCAAGTCATAATTTGTTTAGTACGTTCTTACATTGAAAAACATGCTTATACTAGAAAGCACGATTGGTCCCATAATTTTGTTTCATCTTCAACTGGCATGTCTCTCTTCAATCAGATATGGGTGTCCCAGAATGGAGGAAATTGAATCTTTCAGCCGCCAATATAAGAAAAGATTGGATGAAGTAGGTGCGACAGGAGAAATACCTGATGATTTGGCCCTTGAAGTAATTTCTTCGAAACTTCTCTATTGTTTTAAGAGTTGCAACATATTCCATTTTGATAATTTAATTTCCTCGTGGCTTTTACAACAATATTATCAGTGAAGCAAATTCCTTATAGTTTTATTTAATTTCCTTGCAATTCATGCCTTTTAAAATGAGAATACAATAAATCAACTCGCTCTTACATTCCCTTTTTCTAACTTAAATTTCCTTTTGTTTTCTTCTGAAGGTATCAAGTCCAGGTGCGGATAGGCTACTGAGAGTACCAGATGACTTGTCGAGGTTTGAAGACATGCCTATGATAGTAAGTTATACGGAAGATTCAGACGCTGGATGCTCAGAAAAGACTGGAGTGTACTTTCTGGACTCCATTGAAACAGAATCAGGATGCTGTATTTGGAAGTTGGCTGATGTGAAGGAAAACAGAGACCCTTCGGCGAAAGGGAGGCCAATGAGCCGCAAACAAAAAGATTGGAGACTTAAACTGCCGTATGCTAAGGTTAAGAGGGTATCTCTTTATCTTAATTACTAATAAGTGTGTTCTTCCTTTTAGGAGAGTCCTAGATGTGTGGCTCTTGATGTTGACTTTTAATATCGATGATCTTGAGTGGAACTATTAATAGAAAATGAGGTTCTGTTGTCGAAGAATGTTCTTGTGAGAATTACTTACTACCCTTCTTGGATTGTAAGAATGATACCCAACTCCGGACCACTTCCTTGACCCTTGGAAAGAATTATATCTACTTCAAAACCTCTCTTTTCTACGTTACAGACAGCTATATAGTTGATGTGAATCATGTGATGGGAACTATCTCTACTTGGCCTTGGCATGTCACGACTAGTGATTGCTTCATTAGTTCTAGATATCGGCAGGACCACTGGATCATTCATTCTTAATAGGTTCGTTCAGTGGAAGCCCATATTTTCCCAAGGCCTTGTTTTTACAATACGAAGATGAAAAGTGAACTATTGACTTGTTTTTTTTGAGTTTTACGCGTATATGAATAGCTTTATTTGTTTCTTCTTAGCTTCATAATTGACCCTCGAGTTTAAGAACTAGTCCCCCTGGGGGCGAGCGGGAGACTCACCGGTAGGCTAGATACGGAGTTGGCTTTCTTGCCCACTTGTGCCGTATAATTAAAATATCATTTAATTATTTCTGATTTTTTCCCCTCTTTTTTCTGTTTGGGAATTGAAAGGCTTCTGGGAAGTATTACTACCTTTGGGCCTATTGGCCCATGAGCCGTGTATATGCCCCCATCCTTTCCTGTGGAAGACATTTCTTTTCTAACTTAGAGCTTATTTGATAGAATTTTTAAGCAAATTTTGATAAAAATTTGATGAAATGTGTAGTTGAAAAATAAATAAAAGTTCATAAGATATGTGTTAAAATTAACTGTTGACTTTTGACTACAAGTTTTTAGCATATTAAAATCCGAACCAAACAAGCACTTATTAGTGAGAAACTGATAAATACATAGAAATGACTTAATAATTTGTCTAACCCTTATTTAGACTACTAAAATAGTAAATATGTCGATTGATGGTAAAATATTATTGAGGGTTTGTATAACAAAGTTTAAATTTAAAAATTAGCAAATTTTGATAAAAATTGATATACGTGTAATTAGTTAGTAGATAAAAAAGATTAAGTCCTATTAAATGTGTGATTAAAATTGAAGTTCTATTAACTAAAATTTGATTTCATTTTATCAAAGTTTTATCAAAGCTAAATTCTTTGAATGGTATTTATTAAGAGGTCAAATTTGAGATTTTTACTTCCTATTTTGCTTGTATGTTCATAATTGGATTATTAAATATGGAAAAGAACCATCTTCTAAGTTGGTGACCAATAAATTATAATGATGTTCGTTGAATTTGAAAGAGTCCGTTGAATTCATGTATCTTGATTTCTTGAATGGAGAAATTTTTAAATCAACAAGAACAAGAATTTTCTGGTTATTTTTTAGAAGGGAAATTGATCTCGAAAGTCTCTATAGGAGTGAGTGAATTGCTCACAATACCGATTTGTGTTTGTTTACTGTAACTCGAACTTAATGATAACTTATAAAAACTTAATTTTAAAATGAGTACTATCAAATCAAGTAAATTTAATGATAAATGTATATATGTTTTTCAACATTTATTTTCCCTTCAGAGTTTATCCAAAGAGAATTCAGTACTTGTATCAGGAATCAATTCTTGGTCCAACTAACTATGAATTTCAAACACATATTCTCAAAAAAAAAAAAAAAAAAAAAAAAAAAAAAAAAAAAAAAACCCCAACAATTTGAGTCCACATATAATTTGAAATGGTACAAAAAATCAGCATCAAAGAAAAGGGGACATGTCTATATTTGGCAGGTCCATTGGCAAACCCATAGGGTTTATTGGTCCACAAGCCAACAAATAATTATTTTCATCCTTTTTAACGTGAAACAGACATTTCTCTTGTCACAAAATGACAAAAAAGTGTACATTTATTTGAAAATAGTATTTCAACCGTACTTAGGTGCATTTATTAGGTTTCTTTTCCCAGCATAATGATAAAGTTTGTTGGCTTGTTAATGAAAAATGGCCGTGTAACAACAACAACAATGGATAAAGTCAATAGGACCACTAGATAAGTAGCTTATTTGAACAAAATATCTTGCATATAAGTTGGGACCATAAACTTTATTTTGGCTCGACGTTCAAATTTCAACATTTTTTGACAATTTGAATTGGAGACAGGAGTGGTCTGTTTTGTTGAGAAACGATTATGGAGAAGATACATGTATACGTTTCGTATGGGTCAAATAATATCAATTTTGAATGTGTTTGATTAGGAAAAATTCCATTGATTGGAGCTTTCTCTATACATTTAAAGCATGATTCTTACCCACTATCTCATTTGAGCTTGTCTGTTCGATGAATGATCCGTTATTCTTGTCCTTGAGTATTTACTTATCGTTTAGACCTATGGATGAGATTTTTGCTCATTTCGAAATTTTTCATATTTGCCTCATCAAAAGTCTCTAATGTCATAGAAGGCAAAGCTAAAACAAATATTTGTTGAATAGGGCTAAATTCGGGGCGGGGCGGCTCCTCTCCTTTGCTAGAGTCTCTTTGGCCCAATTTTTTTTAAGTAACAAATTGTTTATTTAGAATTCTATATTTTTTTATATATTAATTCGATCTAAAAATTTTTCAGTCTCTGTCTGAATTCGTCCTTGGCTAGGCTCTTGTCAGTTTTCATAGCGAGGTCTTGTTTATTGGATCTGACCTTTGTTTTTGGAGACCCTCAAAACCTGGTAATGTCGATATTAATAAACTGGCAGGGATCCAAGCTTCGTCCCCTCCCATCTAGGTCTATTTTTTTATGAAACTATCCTTATAACATAAAGTCCAATAAAAACACAAATGTAGACAAACAAACATAGATAAAATCTTCAGAAAGACAATGTAGAGGATAATGTGGGCAGATGAAAAAGTGGCAGGCAGTGATAAAGACAATAAATATTGGGATAGGATCAGCAGAATTGGATGAGAACTAAAATGCTCATTTTTCAATTATTTTCATGTTAATTATGAGTAAAAATTAAGAATAGAATTAGCCCAAATATGTTTAACATTAGACAACTCATAAGATTTTATTATAAAATTACTAAGAAGAAAAGACAAGAAAAAGAAAAAAATATTATGGTTTGATTCAAAGAACCTCAATTATATGGACAAGTACGATGACGTATATTCTCGAGTTTATTTAAAATCTTGATACGATACTCAACTTTTAAACGGATGAATATTTAAGTTCTTGATCAATTTTCTTGATTTGGAGCACCAACCTTCAATTTTTTTGTTTGATTAAAAATAAAAATGCTGTCTTTAAAACTAAAAGAGTCTCACGAGCCAATAACATGAAGTTTTAATTAGAATCATAAGATGTAAGTGATACAAAACTCGGAGATTGGGAAGTTACGGAAAACTTCCTTCTTGCTATTTTACTTTTCTACACTCAAATTCTCTAGATTATGAGAAGAAAATTACTCGTAAGTAATTTTTAAATATAACCTTGTTATATATACATTTGTATTTCACACGCTAAACCTCAATTCAATTTTCTAGTTTAAAAAATATGTTTAAACTTGGATTTTAATATAAATATAAAAAAAAAAAGTATTTTTTTTTTTGTAAAATAACACATTTGACCAAATGAAAATGACACATTTGACCAAGTGCATTAAAGGACAGAATTGAATAAATTAATAAATGATGTATTGAAACTAGAAGGTGCTTGTACACAATATTAAACCATCACTTCACACCAAGAAATAGTAATTTTAAGTTGTTAGGCTTCAAAGGTAGTTGGGAAGAAACCTTGAATTTATATAAAATTGATTCAGGGATTTACGAAACATTAATGGGTACGATATAACAAAAAATTTCTTCTTTAATTATGTCTTAAGTCTATTAAAAACCATCCGTCTCGATCTACTATTTGTGATGTTAGAATAAGCAAAATCGAAATAATTTAAAAAACGTACTATTTCCAAAAAAAAATTTGGTAGAATATATTAAATAAATACTCACATTTTAAATTTAACATTTTCACTATCTATATATAAATTTGTTGATCATACAAGCTATTACTTCACTAAATAGTTATGCAACACTTCTTATTACAATTTTGAAGATTAAAAGACAATAATAAATTAAGTCTCATTTTCAATAAATTTGAGGTCGAATTCATTACTACATGAATGTCTATTCGTATCTTTAAAAAAGTCGGGTATTCTTTTTTCTTATGATTTTTAAAAGCAAGCTAAATTAGGTGAGTCATCATTACCATTTTCTTTATGGTCCACACTCCACAGTGAGTGCAACTTGGATTGCCCCATTGATACAAAATCAGAATTTAATTTCTATCACTCATGATGTGTTTTAATATATATCAGCTAAGAAGATGGATGTTTCATCATTTGAATTTGAATCATTTAGTGGAGTTAACAAAAAAGGATAACTAAAAAAGATGGTTGATTTAGAATTCTATACAATTGATGGTCCAAAATCAATGAAAAAAGAAAGAAAGAATGGAACTAAAAAGAAATAGAAGAATCCACCTTTTTAATGATCTCAAGAAAGAAACTGCAAACAAAAGTCGAAACATGTTTCGTTTTATCTAAAATACGAGTGTTTGTGTCACTTTTCGCGAACAGAATGTTGATTACAATTTTTGTCAACGGTCTTTTCTGATATACAGAAAACTACTTCTTGATTGTCGCACGTCCGCGTGGGTGGGGGCGGAAGGTTGGGTCTTATTTGAACTCGAACTTGAAGTTGAGATCCTTACAAGTAATGGGTAAAAGGTGACAATTTGTTGTCTCCATCATTTGCCTGTCATAATTGCAGTTTCATAAAGTTAAGGTTAACACTTTTATCTTAACAGAGAAAAAAAGGTTAAAAGGGTTGAAAGGTTTATATCAAGAACTAAGTTGTACACCAACAAAGTGTAGTTTGAAAAAATGGAAGGTGCAGGTTCATTTTTGTCGAAGGTGGAATTAAAGCTTTTCTTTCACATTATTCTTAATGTTAATGTTGCGGTCAAATTCTATCAGCGGCCAACAAAAGTTAGAAAAAAAAAATAAACAATTATAGAAAAGCTTAAGAATAGTTTATTCAATTGGGACTTTTATAAACTTTAAAAAGTGGGCGACTTCGTAGAATTCATAGACTTTTAAGTAAATTTTATAAATTTGTTTAGAATTTATAAAAGTCTTGTGTAGACTTTGATTAAAGATTTCAGTACATTTCTATAAACTTCCATTAAAGATTTTTATTTATAAAAAAAAATAAAAAATTAAGCACATATAAATCATCCACATCACATAATATAATATAATCTTATTTTGAGTAATTTCTCGTATGTCTAAATCATCTAAGGAATGTGTATTCAATTGAGATTTTAAAAACTTCTATAGACTTTTATAAGTAGGTAACTTTTGTAGAATTCATGAATTTTTAAGTAACTTTTTTAACAAGTAAGTTTGATTGAGCAAAGAAGTCAAGAAGTCAAGGAACGAAGCCGCTTCTCTAATAGTCATGTTGAATAGGAAGGCGAAGACTTTTTGAAAAAGTGTTTTACCAAGCATGGCATGAAACGGTTTATCTTCTACTAATCTCCGTGTTCTGCATGCTGGATGGAGAGGTTGAAGGTCCCCGACCCTTTCAAATCTAGTGTAGTCTCTCACTTTTTTATTACTTAAATGAATTTGGACTTACTCCTTCCTAGGGACTCAGTAACGTAACCAGTAAGTCAACGGGCATTGAAGCTTTTCGGTACATCCCTCAGGTACTTTGGCATATTACCAAGATTAGTATAGGTATGGATAAGAGTTAGGTTAGTCCAGCTCATCTGCTTATGCAATACTGAAGATGAAGATTTGTTGAGAGTTAATAAAAGTCTTTCTTAAATTTCTGTAGATTTCTATTAAAGACTTATGTAAACTTCTATAAATTTTATTTTTTTTTAATTGTTACGTTAAATTTTTATATAATATAATATTATTTTGAGTAATTCTCGCAAATAATCCATAGCACATATAATTAAGAACTCAAAGTAATAAATCATATTTCTCATGTCAATAAAAATATTTATTAAAAACTATAAAAAAAAAATTAAGTCACCACAATTAAATTAACAAATAACTTAAATCTCAAAAAGAATTATTAATAATATTTTTAATGTTCAATAAAAAAAATCAAATACTCTCAACATCACTGTAAATATAATTGTCATATCAAAGTTTTGATTATTGTAAATTCTAGATATCATTGCATATAAAAATTAATTCATTACTATAAATTTTTACAGAATGGAATGCGTTTTTTTTAGGGCTCTTGAGTCTTCACAAATCTCAGGTAGACGGAAGATTTTTTTGAGATTTGCTATTTATATTTTCCACCAAAAAGTCTCTAGAAGTTTATTAAAGAGAATATCTAAAAGTCATTTTCAATTTGAATACTCCATAACTTATAGAAACTCTTAAAAAATTTTAATTTTTAAAAACTTTTTATACACCAATACTATTAGAGAGTTTTTAAAAATCTCAATTTCAATACGCGTAAGTGTGAATATATAAAAGGATGGGATATTCTCATGAAAAGACTTTGTTGCTTAAGAACTGTTCAGGCTTGGACTAAATTCAAATCCTGATATAAATATGAATAATTTTTTTTTTATCACCTTATCTGTACTAATGGAGTTGATCTTTATCGTCTTGGACGAGAATTTACGAAACTAATAAATTGTCAACTCACCGCAGCCATTTTCCTCGTCCCACCGATTTATTCCTAATGGAGGAAAACAAATGAGGCCCCATTAATATGTCAGACTACAATAATGCTAATTAAGATTCCTGCAATGGGGGTAACAAGTTCTTGATTTGTCAAAATCTGGGGACTTTGATTAGTAGGCAACTAACTTTTGCACACAGTATCTTTTTTACTTTCAACCTCCCTATTTTGCAATTGTTGGTTGATATAGATGGCTTGAGATTCCAAAACTCTTTCTTGATAAGTTCATCATGGTGGGTGGAGTTTGTAGAAATTCAAGAAAATGATGCTGACACGATATATCTTGTGTTTTATGTACAATATTTAGGTCATGCCTACTCTCGATTTATCTGTAATCATTTCGTAGATGGACCTCATGCATGATTGTTCTCCTCATCTTCATCTTCTATGAATGAATCATGCATTACAACTATTCATTCGTCTTTTTAAAAATACAATATGTTTGTAAGTAGTATTAAAGATTCCAAACCACTCTTTTAATAACTTCATCCTTTTTATCTGTGGGGGTGGTGGGTGGAATTTGGAGAAATTCAAGAAAATGATGCTGACATGATATCTTGTAATACAAAAACATTATGAAAACTGACATATGGTTTTGTATGAATATGAAATAGTTTAGGATTGAAATGGCATAATTTCATTTTCACGCTAATGGCGCAACAACAAAAGGCAGCAAACCAGAACAACAATAATGAAAATGGTAACTCCACACCTTTTTTCTCAAGAACCCCAAAAACATTGAACTTCACACAATATTTGGATTTAATGAAGTTGTTAATCATAATTTGTCCTGGTTATAGTATAAGTAGAAATGTACAATTTGACTATTATTCATGTTACATATTAAATGAAGAAACTTGATCATTTGAGTACAACACCACACCAAGAAACAAAGTATATATTCTGTAAACAAGATTATATCCATTGATGTACTTTTAGTTTAGCATCCACTTTTGTGCTCTGACAACTCAACACGAAGGTGCTTACAAGATGCTACTTGAGCACCAATAAATAGCTATGAGAATAGGTCTAGTTAATGCCCATCGACGGTGAGCTAAGAATAGGAATAGACAATAGGGAGCTCGTTTGCTCTTATTATGTCTAGATAAGAGATTTGAAGGTCGATCTAATTTCAACAAAAAACAAGCTCGGAGGGTAGTATTACAGCAGAAGATATGGTAATGACAAGAATAACAACGAGAAGTATGGTTATGTTGAACTACTTTATTTAAAAGTTCAAACTATTAGAGAAGAGATAATTTTATATTTTTAATTATGCTCGCATGTTGAATTCAATTTGTTTATTAAGAGCTTGATACGTATACAATTTTTATAAATAAGTATGATAGAATTTAGTTTCAGAACCTTTTCTTGTTGAGATATCATGTTGAAATTATTCGTTTTTTAAATAACTCAAACTTTTTAGACGAACTAATTCAACAAAATGATTTCGTTCATTTGTGTCGTTAAATATTAGGAACTTCTCACAAAAAGAAAATGAGAAGAAAGAAACATATGAAAAATAAGTGATGGGTAAATAAGGTACAATGAGCAAGCTTTGGGAGACAGAGAAAAAGGAAAATAGAATAAAAGCAAAGTGAAAAGCACTAAAACGTTGAAAATCCCCATGAAGAATAAATTAAAATAAAAGGAAAAAAGACAATAAAAATATTCAATTTAAACCGTGCAAGTCGCTACTACAAATGTCTTTTGATTGTTTTTAATCACAAAAATGGAAAAAGGGAAACTTGTATTCTTTGATTATTCTTTTTTCAAATCGGCAAATATAAGTCTTTTGATTCAAATATTAACCATAAAAACAATTCTTTTATTTTATTTTTATGTTGTTTGATTTAAGTTTATTACATTTTTTAAGGGAAAAAAAAGGTTATGTTTTGTGGATTCACAGGAAATCTAGGATTTAGGGGAAGGATAATCTTAATTTATTTAATTTAAGATTTTTCTTTAGGACGGGTTAATTATATCATATACCATCGAACTTTATGCTCCGTTTTATTTATGCTATCGTACTTTAATTCGTTTCATTTATCCACCGAACTTGAAAATTACTCTAAGTTAAACTACTTTGTTAATCTGCCGTTCATTGTGTAACGAAAATTTTGATATGGCATTAACGGATCGTTATATGGCTGATGCATATCTCTAGGTTTTGGAAAATTTGGGGATGAAGTAGTTAATTTAATTTTGAGGAAATTGAAAATTGATGAACGACAACTTTTGGCTTGATGTGAAAAACGTATTTTTTATTTTAAAATTCATACATGTGGATAACACTTTCACACGTGCGCGAGATACATCAGATATTTAACGACCTGTTAATGCTACGTCAGAATTTTCGTCACACAATAAACGGTTGATTAACGAAGTGGTTTAACTAAATATATTTTTTAAGTTTAGTGGTGTAAATGAAACGAATTAAAGTACAGTGACATAAATAAAATAGAACAAAATTCGGTGGTATAGATATATATGTCAAAATTGCTGATTGGTATCTCTGTGTCTTATTCTATCAGTTTATTAATGCACATTCACTCTGCAAACCCTGTAACTATTTTGTCATCTTGCTTTGAATGAACATAAATTGAATTTTTCAGTAGTAAAATGTAATATTTTCAATTTTTACTGCCCGTAAATGTAAATTCTTGTACCAAATGTCGTCGTATACGAAGAAAAGTGAAAAGCTTTAAACATATAAAATAGTTGATACCCATCTTCTATTCTTCCACCTCAGCCAGTTTCTTCCTCTGACACCCATCTCTCTCTCTCTCTCTTTCTCTCTCTCTCTCTCTCCCTCTCCCTCTCCCTCTTTCCTCTGTAAGTCTCTCTTCTCTCTCTCTCTCTAGTTCTGATTCTCGTATATAATTAAATAGTTTGATAATTATGTATAATTTAAAGAATGCATTTTTTTGTGTTTTTCTTTTTGTGGGTCTTTAGAACTTAGCTTGTTCATGCAAGAATTGTTGAAAAAATCGGATTTTTATTTTTATTTTTAGTTTTTTGATTTGGGTATTGGCTTAAAAATGCTGTTTTTTTACTTATCTTGATGTGCATGTATTGATTTAAGTTTCTTGGGCCTTGATCTCTGCTTCTTGATCCTCACTCCGAATATTTTCAGTTTTTAATCTTTAATTTTCTCGGCTATCTGAATTACATGCAGTATAATTTGTACAGTTTAAAGCTACAGAAGTGTGATTCTGATTATGTGAATCTGAAATTTTCATGGTAATTGGGTAATTTAATTTTTCTAGATCTTTTGACGGTTAAAGATCATTATTTTATGAATTTGTAGTTCATTTAATTTAATGTGAATTAGAGGTTCTTAATTCACTTATTAAAGAATGTGGTACTTAATTTTTCTAGAGAGTTGTTATTTTCTTTTTATTTTGATTAAATCTAGTCCTAGATTCTGTCAAAGGTGATTAATTGTAGTATGAGTACTATGTGGTTGCAATGCTTAATTTAGTATTTACTATGAAGTTGATTTTGCATGATTTGTTTAGTTCTTTGGACTAAAAGTATTTTGCTTTTTCATTTTTTTACCATTTGTGAAATACAGTTGTTTATAAGAATGGCTCTCTCTTGGGATAAAAAGGATGGAAGAGAATTGAGAATTCATGAAAACGCAGACGAGCTGAGTACCGATTTGGCCGAATATATTGCAGAATTATCTGAGGCCTCTGTAAAAGAACGGGGTGTATTCGCCATTGCTGTATCTGGTGGTTCTCTTATTAGCTTGATGAGGTATGTAAGTGCATTTGTAACCTACATTTGTCACCTGTCATTCTCCTTTTTATAATGCGAGAATTCGAGTTTGAATTTTTTTATCGTAAGCAGAAAACTCTGTGAAGCTCCTTTCAACAAGACTGTTGAATGGGCTAAGTGGCATATATTTTGGGCTGATGAGCGTGTTGTTGCAAAAAGCCATGTCGATAGCAATTATAAGCTACTTAAGGATAATCTTTTGGCCAAGGTATCTTTCTTGATTCTAGGGTACTTTGTACAGTTTATCTGCCTTCTTTCGTTGACTTGGTGACATTTGGACTTTGTTGTTGGTTAATATTGTCGTCTTCCGTGATTAATGCGGACGCAATCCGTACTATTCTCGTGTTCAGACTCCTTGATTGGCTATACTGGCATAATTTTTTATCTGCATTTGCCAATTTCTCCTGTTTTAATGATTCTCTATGTATAAAATGGATATCTTGCATAGTATATATAGCCAAGTGGCTGATGCAAATACTATAGATTTGGCTTTATGCATTTTATGACGCTAAACCA
Organism: Forsythia viridissima; assembly: GCA_030279155.1. NCBI lineage: Eukaryota > Viridiplantae > Streptophyta > Magnoliopsida > Lamiales > Oleaceae > Forsythia > Forsythia viridissima. Next base: position 44,051,305 of record CM059041.1, on the reverse strand, counting down.
GCGTCCCAAGCTTTATACATTCTGGTGGTATTTTTCTTCCATATCTTCACTTTGTTGGAAGAATGAACTTTCCTTTTTGATGTGCATCGTGGGGTTCAGGGATGGGGCAGGTCTACATACGAGACCTGTGAGGGCCTCAGCCCTCTTATTTTGGCAAAAGTTCACTTTGTATCCTAAAATTCTAATAATAATATTACTGAAATACTCCGTTTTTGTGTGCGGATTTTGTGCTTGGAGCTATTGTAAACGTAAATAGTCCGATGACCAGTGTAGTCCACTTCACAAAGTTCTGTTACTGATATAATTGTAAACTCTCTTGGTCGTATTATATTTATCTCTCTCTCTTTCTCTTGTGGTTCTTGTTCGGATCTTCGGAGTTGAAGAAAGGGTAAGCTTGGTCCTTTGGCATGAAGTAGATAATACGCAAAAGCAGACTTGTGTGGGTAGTGTTTCTTTCTATGTGCAACGAACAAACAACAAACTAAGCCTTGTTCCTAATAAATTTTGGATTGGTTACATGAATCATTTTTCTGCCACTCATCTAGTTTATTGCTAGATCTATTGGAATATTCTAACATGTCATATTAAGATTGCCTCACTCTAACGAAAATGAGTCTCCTTAGGTCTACATAACACACATTTTTTCTTTTCTTTTCTTTTTCCATCTAACTTCAAAGACTATAAACTTCTGGTCTTGAATATTCTCATCTCTTCATGGTCATAGGGTAACATGATTTCCTTAAGGTGGTAATAGCACACCACTCTCTATCTGAAACTAAAGATATGGCAATAACACAAGATAAATAGTTCAAATGCACAAGCAATCCGAATGTTTGAGTTCGGGCATTTGTGAATCCGTGAGTTTCAAAAGAGATTGAGTTGCCTCATAGAGTAAGGGAAATATAAGTTTGTATGCCATATGGCATATGGACTAATGGAACCATTATTTGAGGCAATAGTTTTGTTGAACTTCAAGTTCAAAAGTTGGCAAGGATATTGATTGTTTTAATAGGAATTATGATCTCGATATGTTTTTCTTTGAGTGTTCCATTTCCTCTAGACATAAATGTCGGACAGAGTGACACAAAAGATAGATAGGCCTTAATAAACCATTATCGTGGGAAGCTTGTTGGAGGATGGTGAAATGGGGAAACTGGTACTTATGGATGGTGGGTGCAAGGTAAAATAGAGATGGAATAAATCCTTTATGGCATGTTTGGTAAGGAATATGTCATGTTTGGTAGGGAACATCAGATAGCACTAAACATTATCAAATAAGAAAAGAAGCTCAAATATTGTTCATTGTAGTGTAGAGTCCAATTCAGTCCTACACTTACTACATGTTTGGTACTATACACCAGGCGGTGTATGAACAAGATTTTAACTTCATTTTCTTTCTTAATAATGGCCAGTGCTATCTGATGTTCTCTACCAAACATGCCATTGGTGAATAAAAGTATACCCTGTTCTGTATTTTTACGCAGAACTATGCTTAGTAAGTTAGCACAGGTCTACCATCATGCCCGGTGTGCTTTGACAGTTTCGTGTTGGGCTTCACATATGTTGTTTCCAAACATTTTCTCTTTAACTCAATAACTAAAACTGGTACTACAAACCAAATATGCCTCATTATTGGCCCATTCTAGAAGTATCTTAAATAAACTTCTTTTATGTCTTCATTGGTCTAATTTACATCGAGTAGCATGAAATAAACAATGGTCGAAACTTCTAGTAATTGATGTCTCTCTGGAGTTGGGAAATTAATTTGTCTGACATTGAAGCTTACACATCAAGAAGGATTGATGAAGTTAAACTGTGAATTCGACTCAGAGAACATCTACTTCGAGTGGTTATAATAACACACCTTAGGTCTGTCTAGAATTAAATTCCGTGCAGAATTCTCATTTACTGACTTTTGAACTGTTCAATGTACTTGAAATTAGCATTTTTTGCAAATTACAAGATTTGGCCAATGACTATGTTCAAATATGTTCAATTTTGTATTCCAAGTATTTTCTTTCAGTCTTCCAAATAGGAACAGATGCTTGTACAAGAAGACTATCTCCACATTATTTGAAGTACCTATATCAAGCTCTATATACCGATAAACCCTGTGAAATATTGCATTTCTTTTTTATAATGTAAACAAAAATGCTAAATTTTTTTGTTTTTCAGTTTTGATTTACCTGCTATTTATTTTTAATACAAATGAGAGTGCACCTGATATAGAATTTCTATGATCATTTAATTTTGTGGTTACCATGTGTTATGACAATATTTCTTTCCTGAAGCCTCCTTAAATAATGGGTGCAAAAGTGGGTGTCTTTTTCCTTTTTCAGCCTTTGAGCAAGGTAAAACATAAGCTTAGTAGTAGTTTAGCTCACTGTAGCTTTGTATATCCCTATTTGTTATAGAGTCTCTTAACTACATTATTATCGAGTATAATACATTATACATATTTGTTAGTTTGTCCAAGTGGTGAAGCTGAGGAAATGTGAAATTGGATCGTGCAGTCGATGTTTTCAAACATATCTTTTGTTTTCCTGTATATTTTATGTATACCTGTTTACTGTTTCAGGTGCCTACCGTTCCCAGCCATGTGCATTCTATCAATGACTCGGTGACAGCAGAACAAGCTGCAGAGGACTATGAGTTTGTCATCAGACAGCTCGTAAGGACTCGTGTGATCGACGTATGTGAAATTAACGACTGCCCAAAGTTTGACCTCATCCTCCTTGGAATGGGGCCGGATGGGCACATCGCATCACTATTTCCTAATCACGCAGTGCTCAATGAGAAAGAACTGTGGGTGACATTTATCACCGACTCGCCCAAGCCTCCACCTGAGCGAATCACTTTCACATTGCCAGTTATAAACTCGGCCTCTGACGTTGCTGTAGTTGTGACTGGTGGCAGCAAAGCAGAGGCTGCCCACCTGGCGATAGATGAAATAGAGCCCGATTGTCCAGTACTACCAGCGAGAATGGTGCGCCCAACTGAAGGCAAGTTGGTGTGGTTTCTTGATCAAGCGGCTGCATCAAAACTTGATGGTGCAAAATTTTCTGAGTAGGTTTTAGTACTTGTGAAAGTCTATGTATGTAGTGGAGGGATACTGGAACTTTGTTTTGCATTAGGGCCTTTTCTTTCTTGTGGATCTCTATTTCAAGGAAGGAAAAACAATAAATGCAAAGGAAAAAGAAAAAGAAAAAGAAAAAACTTTTCTCTATGGCTGATTATCTCTCTATTCATTGGAAGGATTTGCTAAGGATTAGGAACTCGTAATTGGTAGGTTGGATATGACAATACGAGATAGAATTGAAAAAAAAAATAAAGTCTAAATATTGTTTGTTTTTTCTTGTAGAACAGTGTTATTTAGTATTGAATATTAAACATGTCTTTAGTGTTAAGAGTTTGAGATAATTCATTTGATTCCTAGAGAAGAAAAGGAGGGTTGGGTCAAAATCTTGACCTCCATAAGGGAATAGAACCGTGAGTAAACGGGGGGAGAAAAATCACATAATCTATCTTTACAAAGAGTTATAATTTGTTGTAATTCAAAAAAATATGAACATAAAGAAAAGCTAATCAATCAAGAAGAGAGATACAATGAATGTCACTTGTGATATCTTTCTTTCCGAAATTCTAAGATTTTTTTAATCGAAACTCCTTGTTCTAGAGCAAAATACAAGGTTCTAGAAGTTGGAGGAATATTCATTAATCATAAAATTAAGGCTATCCTAAAATTTTTCCCTTTTAATTAAAGGTGATGGATTGGGGACATGTCCCATCAATTTAATACACTAATACAAGGCATTAAATTCCAATAATTATAATTTGTTCTCCACTTACTTTTAATGAGTAATCTTTTGACAATATTTAATTCATTATTAGAAATCACATTACGTAAGCAAAATAAATATAAATCAACTTATAAGCAGTTTCTTACCTGCTCCATATCATTTCAAAGTAAAATATAGTGCTGTGAATCAAACATATTTTCACCTAAACTAAGATTAACTTGTAAATAGTTACAACTTATTCTGGTTATAACGCAATGTAATAATAACTTCGTACTCAACTCAGAGCAGTCTCAAACGACGCGAAATAAAGAAAAAGATGACATGTAAATTCTCTATGCATTGATGATTGTAGATTAATGCATTCTATGATGTACACCGTCCTCCTATTGCCTATTTTTGTCTACACAGAGGGAACATATGCGCGTCTATTTCAAAAATCACATTGTTGAGTGAATATCGCAATAAAATATCAGTTGGAATTCAAATTCTGGCCACCAGATTCCAATAGTATCAAAAATCATGATTTCGAAGAGGTTGAAAGCTGAAAAAATTCTTCACACAGCATGACATTTTCACTAGTAATCGAAATACAATCAGCTGTTAAATCCCAGATGAGATCTGAAGACGGTAGTTACTGCATAACAATCTCATAAGTTAGACGCCATGTACTTTAAGCCCGTCAATGATCTAATCCTCATATAAGAATGTATGTCAATCCAGGTTTAAACAGCCTCATTTCGTAATTGAGGTAATGAATAACAAAACAGATATGGACCCCAATTTTGAAGTTTCAGAACATGGGATTAGTTTTCCATTCCCTAGTGTATTAATAGCTCAAAATTGGAAAAAAAAAAAAATCATTCTAATCTGAGAACTCGACTCTTTTACTTCTTGCGCAGGTACAGGAACCCAACAACCACCGATAAGCCAACAGCAACTGGAACAACCCAGTATTGTTTACTCAGGTTAATGACCTTTTGGGGAATGCTCTGAAGTTCTTGCTTGTTAGAGACGATCTCAAGCTCAGGAATGGCTGGGGAAGTCGGGTCTAGTTCCCCAATGCAGAAACTCTCCATAAGTTCCCTTGCACTCTTGCTATGCCCAGCATCTTCGAATTCATCGGTGGCATCTTTTCCTTGAAGAAGAAAAGCAAAACCCGTTCATTATGTTTCCGATATCTATTTAAGATGATCATTTGAATTGAATAATCCATAAGGCACTTGCACTTTATCAAAAATAATTTAATAATACAGAATAGAACAAACTCGTACCAGTTGCCCTAAGTAAAACATCATCTCCACCTGGGTGTTCATCCAAATATGATGACACGTCATAAACCTGGAAATACACAAGAGAGAGTTTCAGAGTCTAAGAAAAGTTAAAGCAGTACTTAAGGGCAAAATATACGAGATTGAGAAAGAATGCATTCAAAAATTCCACAAGTTAGAGAACTGAATCCTAAAACTCAAGGACTCCTTGACTTCACCATTATTGGTGGGGGGTAACGAAAACCCAAGAAAAAAGTTTAGTCAGAATAATTATTATCAACTGCTCAATAGTAAAATATTTCTCTTCATACTTAGTTTGTCAGAACTAACCAGTGAATAACTTCTAAAAGACTTGATATATTAAAAAGGTTGATTTCCATGGACAAATGTGCAATTTAGCAGAACTTTGATTGCCTCGATAAAGGTACAAACTTTGTAAGATCCCAGAAACAAAAAATATTGTACCCAACTATAATCAGCTCACTGATAAGGTAGCAAAGTTTTAATGGTTATCTGAAATCTTGATCGACTTGATTGTACAAAGAGAAGTTCAGTTCCTTGATCAGGTGGCAATATTCATTTAGTTTCACGGCCTGCATTAGAATTAAATTTGATATGCATGCAGGTAACAAAAATACACTGAAAATACTTACATGTAGTAAATCTGTATTGTCATCCTTGCTATACAAGGACTTGTTATGAAATCCTAATAAAAAAGGTCATTTCTATACTGAGAAGGACAATGCAGGGCAAACCAATATCAAATTTAAGGAGAGGTAGAAACCTACAAGAAAAAATATAATAGAGAAGTTACAGAATCAGAATAAACTAAAAAACCTTATAGATAGAGTTGTAATCAGGCTGGGCCACCCAGGTGCTTATTTGGCCCAGTCCAGGCCTGGCATGGCTAGGAATGGACCATTCCACGAGCCAGACCTCCTGAAGATGAGAGCTGCTCTTAATTTTTCTTCTCGGTGTTTATTTGCTTTGCTTTTCATTGTTATATGACTTGCATCAGACCTCTTCTACTCCATGCTATATCTCGTCTTTTTATGAAACCACAGGACAAACACTTTCCTTCCCTCTCATTTCCTTCTTTTATCTTCTTTCTTCTTCCATCACAAAGCACTGTTGCTCCTTTCCTGAAAATTCACCAGACAAAGTAACACACACCTTCCATCTCTTCCTTTTATTTACTCCCATTTCCTCTCCTTTTGTCTAGTGGCCTTCCGTTTTTTCTTCCATCACAAAGCACCATATACTTCTTCATGAAGGTAAGCATCTCCTCTCCCTCTCTCTCCCCCTTTTCAAAAAAATTTCTCTCCAGTTTTCAGTTCTCCTCTTTCTACTCCTTATGTTTAGGTCTCCTTTCCTTTTTTTATTTGAATGTTATTTTAAATACTGGATTCCACTTCTGTATATTATTTGAAAAGAAATAGTGAAATTTTGGTTGCTGATAGATGGGTTGCATTGTAATGGCATTTGGTTGAGAGCTGGGATTTTCTGCAAATTTATGCTCGTCATCTTTCCATTCTATTATCATATTTGTAATCTGTTACATTCATTTTTCTATTATCTTTTGCATTAAGACATTGGCTTTTGGCTTGCTATCCGTTAATTTTTTAATAAAATAACATTACTTCAAGAACAAATGGGCCTCCGCAAAAGTGGCCTTGCCGGCCCACTTGACACCTCTAGTCATAGCTAATCTGCTGGACAACTCTACTGATAGCTAATCAGAAGCCTGGTCCTAATCCAGAGAGTGTTCTAAGTGTTGCAATTCCCAGAGCTATTCTGATGTCTGAATAAATAAACACTCCAAAGTATCTGCGCCTAATGTGCATTTCCAATGTCTATTATACATAATCTCAACAAGAAAATCAACTCTCCATTTGATTGAACCCGTAGGATGCAAAATGATAGATAAATCATAACAGACGACACATGGAGTAACAATCAAATGAAACTGAATTTTCAAGATTTTGTAGAGCATACCTACATTATCGAATAGGTGGATTACTAGATTTCATGAAATCAAACCTAATTTAAACCCAACTCTACCTCAATTAGATATGCTCCGTTAATTTAGTACAGCATTCGACATTTATCATTCAATGATATTAGAGATGTTTAGCTACATAAAGCACGTGAGAAGTCATAATACACCCACCAAAAGGCAAATTTATCACAACCAAGCATCCAAATACAAAATTTATTAACCATAACTACAATGGAAAAACCCTTTTAGCTTAATAAAACTACACATAAAAGAACCCCTCAAAAATTCAAAAAGGGGCCATTAAAAATTACTATATCATCTTAAATAGAAAAACTAAAAGCAATCTATTAAACAATCAGTTAAACATTTACTTCTAAAAATTATAAAAAATAGGACTACAACGAAAATCCCTTTTAGCTAAATTAAAGTATAACATAGAAGAACTCATCAAAAAACTAAAAAGGGATCTTAATAGATTCCTACATCATCTTATATAGAAACACTAAAAGGAGTCTATTAAACAATAACTTCAAAAATAAGATACTTGTATGTATAAAAGGAGACCTTTCCGTCAATGACAACCCAGCAATCTTCCTGGGTGTTGTGCTGCGAGGCTTCTTCCATTGAGTAAAGTTTTGTTAGCGTTGGCATCTTTTCCTACCTTCTGCACTGTGTGTGGGAGTGAGGGAGAGCGAAGGAGGAGAGAGGATTTCTTGATCCGTCCTTAAGAGACTGCGATTTCTCTCCGACTGGTCTTTAAAAGGACTGACCCTGCAATTATATTAAATGACCATGGAGTGGGTTTACGATTGGTTACTTGGATTTGTTTAGACTTGACCATCCTGTCTACGTTCGATACGCCTAAAATTATTTGTGCAGGACATTTGACACAGCTCATTCTAGGTCGGGTCATGCTAGCATTTTAAATTTATAATTTTTTGACATAAATTTATACAAATTTTTCCCCTTAAAATTCTTAGTGCAGGACATTTGACACAACTCATTCAGGTCGGGTCGTGCTAGCATTTTAAATTTTATAATTTTTTGACATAAATTTATACAATTTTTCCCCCCGAAATTTAAGCTCGGGTGAAATAGCTCATGTGGACTATAAGCCTCTACAACCGAACTTGATACATTTTATTTATAGAAGTAAGTCAGTCCACATCACGACATATCATTGTGTTATAGATCGCATTTTAGTTTAATGCTAATATCCGTGATCATCGAGCACGGTGAGATAAGTTGACTTGGTATGAGATTATAGGTAACCGTAGTGGCAACAATTTCGTGCAATGAGCAGAGAATCTTAACAATAGAGTTTGTAGAAGCCTCTTTGCAGAATGCTTGTCTAAGGAGTTAGGAAGCTTTCTCACTAAAGCAGACGATAATCGTGGTTCGTTTAGTTATGAAATGTAGGGTAAGAATGTGATAGTGTCAGGCAGTTCAGAATATTGCGAAGAAAATAATTCAACGATTGAGTATCCGTTGGGTTGAAAACTTGGAGGACTTAATATTGAAGGTGTTAGATTCGATACAGATCAAACGGAACGTCATTTGAAAGTCAAGAGTATCACTTATGAAAATTAAAAGACATCTATTGATGTCACTTGGGTTATTTGTCCGTGTCTGTTATAAGGGAATGCTTGGTAAGCAGTCAACCATCCAAAAGACATCCCAATGGAAGCACTTAAGGGTATTTTCATCATGTTAAAAATTAAATGGCCATTTTATCGAATATTTTCAAAAGTTGCCTTATTTTAAAATAGGTGGTGGGAAATAGATATTTTCTACAATTTTCTCTACTTATTATTATTATTCTAAGATTTATAAATTAAGAAATAAATTTAATATTTCAATGGCCAAGAAAAAAAACAGGAAAATAGAAGTGTTTTAACTTGAATGGTGTGTGGGATTTAATTAGGGTAATTAGTACAAAATGTTCATATCTCTTGAAGTCATTGTGCAAATCATCTATATATTTAAAATTTTGGCATTTTCACCATCACCTACACTATTTCTTGCGCAAAACGTTCTTTCTGTCTAAAAGCTGCCGTAACAAAGTGGTACAAAATTGTACTTAAAAGAAGCGTTACATCATTATCTATTATCTCTGTTAGTGCTATTTGTGTCAAAATGTTGGTGCTATTTGTGTCAAAATCTTCAACTCGGAATAAGAAATTATCCAAATAGATCAAATAAGCAATTTCTTAGTCTAAAAAATCACTTTTGATTTTTTAAAAGCCATGCTAGATGAGTAATGTTATTTATCACTACTGGTGATAATCACTGATCTATGTGTTACTAAATAATAAAATGAATTTTATATTTTCATATTTTATTAGACCTATCATTTAATACAAACACATTTATTATATAGACTAATAATAATTACCAGTAGTAATAAATAGCATTATTCACGTCAAATATGTCCTTAGTATTGATGTGTCAAATTCTTCTCTCTTGTGTGTAAGATCATATATGTGACTTGTGTCTTGTATTTTTCAGTAAAAAAGAAGAAAAAAAAAAAAAATCATTGATTTTCTCTAATTTATTGGCTATAAATTTCAATTCAAAATTTTGAAAATAACAATTTGAATATTTTTTCCACCGCTTAATATTATGCCAAATAAATGTGAAGAATGGCTAGTGATACAGACAAGACTTAAGAGTCTGTTTGGTACAACTATTGTGAATAGAACTTTTAGCAGTAGAACTTTTGGTAGTAGATTTTTTAGCAGTAGAACTTTTGTTAAAAAGCTGTTGACTGTTTGGATATGAATCCAAAAAGTGCTGTGAATATTAAATTTAGTGTTTAGTTGCATAACTATAAAAGTACTTTTGTATAAACTTTATATTTATTTGACTAAACAGTAATTAAGTATTATATATCTCATATTATTTGTTTTAAAATAAATAATTTTTTATATCCTATAATAACTATTAAAATTAATATATTAATTTAATTATAATAATACGATTATTTTATTATATTTGACTAAACAATAATTAATTATTGTATAACTCATATTATTTTTTAAAAGAAATCATAAAATTTTATATCCTATAATAACTATTAATATTAATATATTAATTTAATTATAATATCATAATTATTTTATTATATTTGAATAAACAATAATTAATTATTTAAACCAAACATATTATCTATAATTTGTATTATATTATTTAATACGCCAATAATGTTTTTCACTTTATATAAGTATATGAAGTGACAAGTTGATATAAGTAATTAATGTAGTAAATAAATTAATATTTTTTTTTGATGTACTAATTGTAATTTTGTTAAGTTTTAAGTTAATTAAATGTTAATTACAATTTCTTGTAATAACTCAATTAAAACTTTTTAGAAAAGCTCAAATTTTGGATTTTTCTAAAACAGCTTTTTTAAGTTATCTTTTTAGTTAAAAAGTGATTGATGACTTTAACTAAATAACAATAAAAATAATCAAAGGCACTTTTACTTTTTAGAAAGTACTTCTAGACTTCAAAAAAAGTCTTTCCAAACATACTATTAATGACACGTAATTGTCACAAGTACTGCACTTAATGACACCATAATTACATTTAGTTGATAGTAATTACTCCCTCCGTCCCAAATATATAGGCTGATTGAATTTTTCACATGGATTAAGAATGTTATTGAAAAAGTAAATTTGACCAATAGTTTTTCTAATTTACCCTTATTTAATGAGTATTATTTAATGTACAATTTCAAGATTAAGTTGGAAAAAATGATTATAAATAAGCAAATTAAATAAGGGTATTTTAGTAAAGGAACACATAAAACACCTCAAAAATAGAAACAAGCCTATATATTTGGGACTAGAGAAAAAGAAAATGTGGCCTATATATTTGGGACGGAGGGAGTAGTAGATAAGTCAGAAGATTGACATGTCATGAGTATTAGTTTACAGTCTTTATTTTATGAGCCTCATTTAATTTTTGTTGTTATTCGGGCCTTTAACTTTCAATTTTTGGATTTCGCCCACTTTATTGATTGAAACAATGTATTTTGCAATGTTTTAAAAATCGTACCGAACATTGACCCAGAAAAAAATATGGTCAAGAATCAAAAAGTTGAATCAGAAAAAAAAATACAAAAAAATGAAAAACAAGTTTTTTGAAATCATAAAAATCACATGAGCCACTCAAAACACAATTAATAAAACTAATCAAATACAAACAACAAATCAAAGTGTTACTCAATTCAATTACAAAATATAATTAAGTTAATAACGGTCTTCAAAATCGAGCGCGTCAAAGAAAATTAATTATGGAAATAAAAGTTTTGTGTTTCTAAAAATTTTCCTTCAAAACTGGTGAAATCAAGAACGTTTTAGCGAGTTCTTTAAAATTGGGTGGGTCGGTGGATTTTTGGACGAGTTTTAAAGAGAGAATTTTTCTGCGTAATCAGCTCCGCTCTGAGGTGGATTGTCGATTTCACCGGTTGAAATAATTGAACAGGTGAGTTTTAATAATATTGGTATTTAGTGACATGTGCATGACACTTGACAAATTTTTTATTTTTTATTTTTACTTCTCATTTTTAATGATTCATATGAGATACTCAACTAGTGTAGTGACATGTAAAATGTTTGAGAGTGATTATTATTATTATTAATTATAATAATTGTTACTGATATTGAGCTAGCAATTAAGTCCATTGATCACCTTGAGTTAATCTAAGTCGAGCACTTGCATTGAAAAACGCATTGTAACACAATTAAGGTTTTGATCAAGATGTGTTTTGAAAAATATCGTAGTGTTGACTATTTTACCAATTGAGATAAGCAAATATTCTAATCAAAGAATAATATTTTTTTGAATAGTAGTGTACTCAGAATGTAGTGGTCTCGACCATTTGCTTGAATTTAATTCTATAACCTGATCGTGTGAAGAATTAAATTCCACGTGACTACGATATAATTTACATAAATATTTAACAAGATAATTTGTGAATTCGAAAGTTCTTTGATATGTCAATGAGTATTATCAGATTGAATGATCAAATACTTCGATACATTTAGAACTTGGAATAAGCAAAGTAAAATCCATTTGTTCACATTAAAAAATTATCATTAAGTAATTTTTTGAACCGTTTAAATATGATATCAATGTTTGGCGTTGGTCAACTTACTTCTGTGATTGGATCACATTAAGGGTTGAAAAAATATTAGTTCAAAGAGTAAAAATAATTAGAGGGGGCAAAATGGTTATTTTAACTTAATTTTAATTATTAGATAGGGTAATTATATTACCACAACATTATTTGTTAAGTACACTACATTCTAATTATAATAAAAGTCTCAAACTATTGGTTACTTTTGCATTTATGACTCTAACTTTTTTTTAGTAAATTTTTATCATTAACCTATTAATTTGCATGTCTTATATTTATCTTTGATGATGATTTTTGTCCAAAAAATTAATTAGGAGAGCGTAATTTTTTTTTTTGCCTCTAATATTTTTACATAATTAAAATAAATAACAAATACATGAGTTTGACAAAATATTTTTCCCTCATTTCAATGCACATTAGTAGAATTTTTAGACAAAATCTTTATCGGAGACAATATGTGAAAACTAAATGAAAGTTAAAGATAAAAATGTGATGAAAAAATTAGAGACATAAGTGTCTAAATATCAAATATTGGGGGACTTTTATTGCAATTAAAATGTGGTGTGAATAATAAAAAGTGTAGTATAAATATAATTACCCTATTAGATATCGAAAAGAGGTAGAATATAGGTAATTATATTCAAACTACAATATTTATTATCTACACCACGTTTAATTGCAATGAAGGTCTCCCAATCTTTGACATTTTGGCACTTATATCTCTAACTTTTTTTCGTCGCATTTTTATCATTAATTTTCATATTTTGTATCTGATGACGATTTTTGTCCAAATATTCTTTTAATGTGCATTGAATGAGGGAAATTTATTTTGTCAAATTTTTGTATTTGTTATTAATTTTGTTTATTTAAAAATACGAGATGCAAAAAATCTTTTTACACCCTTCTAATTAACTTTTTGGACAGAAATCATTCATAAAAAAAAAAAAGATAAGACGTGCAAATTAATAGGTTGATGATAAGTACATGATAAAAAAAAGTTGAAGACATAAATACAAAAATGAACAATAATTGAAGACCTTCATTACAATCAAAATGTAGTGTGGTTAACAAATAAAGTGTTGTGAATATACTTACACTTAAAATATTAACAAAGTCGATTAAAGGATGTAATTATGAATTTTATATAACTTCTATAATATATATATATATATATATATATTGAAGTAACATCATTTTTTTGGAGTTCTTGGATTTGGGGAAGAAGTCTGTTAATAGATATAACGTCATCGTCTGGGTCTTGGCTATCTTGTAAAATCTTTACCTTTACTATTTTGGATATCTGGATCTTTAGTTGGACTTTGAGATGGGCTTGAAGAATAATCAACTAAAAGATCAAATTTGCCACTGGGTTGGCCAAGGGTGTCCCAAATTGGGGTCTTTTCTGAAAATGAAGGGAAATCAACAGTTCCTTGAGTCTGTTGGGCTTTTGGCAAGTCCACAGCCATCAACGGGTTTGATATGTCTTTACTAGCTACCGTTTAGGCTGAACTAACTATTGACTTTTTAGGCTCAATAGTACCTTTTGGGTAAACCAGTCTTAATTTAATAATTTCTTGTTCTAAGGAAGAAATCTTTTTATGTAAAGAGGTTCTTTCTGAAAGTAAAGCCTGGTTAGATTCATTAATAATCTTAAAGTTGTTCTGCATGCATTCACAGTGAGTATAAAAAAATCTTTTTGTCTTTGCTTGGGGAAAAGTCTAAAGGGGGATCTTGAAAATTTTTTAAAGTTGGAGAAATAAAAAAGTTTAAACCGATTAATTGTCTAGCTGTATCTAATGCTTCTTGAAAGCTTGAAAAACCTTTGTAAAGAGGGTCTTTAAAATTTTTTATGCAATCTACAACTTCTAGCCATGAATGAAAAATGCTGGGATTGTTTCCCTTTATTACTACATAAAACTTGAATTTAATTCTATTCTGATTGAAATGTTCTGAAAGTGCATTTAAAGTTGCAAGAAAGTACTTTTGTTCTTTTGGATTCTTGTTATAAGAGATCCACAAATTATCTAAAATGCATCTTTCTTCTCTAGAAACAGAAATATGTGGTAAAACCTTAAAAGAAATATTACTATTTGGAAAACATAAAAGTTCTTGGTTACCAAATTTGATGCGATCATGATAAAAAGGTCTTTCTGACTACTTGAGGTCTGAAGTAAAGCTAACGACGCAAAAGAATTCCCAGGAGGAATTCCTGATCTTAAAGGAGGTCTGGACATCTGTAGAGAAACACAAAACAATTAATATTCCCTAGTAAAAATCATTCTACTTAAAATATCTGCTGCTTTGTTATCTACTCCTTTAATGTGCTCAAAATCTATATTAACTCCTGTGTTAGTTATTCTATCTATGAAATTTAACCATCTTCTTCTACTACTTTTCTTTGAATCTAACTTAAGCTTATTGTAGAAGGAAACAATGGCTACACAATCTGTTCTAATAAGAATTTCTTTTTTAGAAACAATGAATAACTCAAAACTATCTAAAGCATAATTGACTGCTAAAAGTTCTGCATCTATACTGCTTAAATTACCTTTCTCTTTATAATTTCTACTATTGTACCTACAAATTCTTTCTGTATTTTTATCTGCATATTTATTAGGTTTACATAATAAAATTGCTCTCCATCCCAAATTACTACTGTCTGTTTCTATTATCAAAAAATCTGTGTCAAAGGGCATTGCTAATTCTGGCAAACTTCTAATCTTATTCTTGATTTCTTGGACTAACTTAACATCTTGTATATTAAAATGTATTTGTCCTGTGGGGGAAGTCTTTGAATATAAAGGTCCTGCAATTTTTCCTAAATCTTTTATAAAAGGTCTGGCATAGTTAACTAATCCTAAAAATTTCTGGATTTGTTTCAAATCCTCTAACTTATCAGGAAATTCTAAAACTTTCTGTGCTATATGTGGTTGAAGGGATATCTTCCCTTGTCCTATCCTTACTCCTAAAAAGTCTATAAATTCCTTGAACAAAATCATTTTCTTATAATTAATCCATGATTAATTAATTCTGAAAAAATGATTTGTAAATGGCCTCTATGTTCTCTTCTATTTTTACTGAAAATAAGGATATCATCTATATATATTACTACAAACTTACTATGCTTATTGAAAATACTATCCATTTTTCTTTGGAAAACTCCTGGTGCATTTTTTAATCCGAAAGGCATGACCAACCATTCAAAATGTCCTTCTGGACAAGTGAATGCTGTCCATTCTATACTATCAGGGTACATCCTAACCTGCCAAAATCCTGATTTTAAATCAAATTTGCTAAAAATCTTATAATTCTGAATTCTATTAATTAAAACCGTTTTATCTGGCAATTTATAAGCATCTTCTATTGTATTATCATTAAGTCTTTTGTAATTAAAAACCATTCTACTTTTACCTCTAACTATTTCTGAGTGCTTTCAAATAATAAAGGTTGCTGATCTATGGGGACTATCTGATTTTCTTATTACACCTAACTTTAATAAGTCTTCTGTGTGCATTTTAAAATCTTCTAAGTCTAGATTCGTAGCTTCTATGTTTTTGCATCTGATTATATATTCAGGGTTCTTAATTTTAAGCTCACATGTTATTTTGTCTTTTTACCAATACTTTAAAACATTCTCTCTTAAAATTTCCATCTTTTCTAACTTAGAAATTAAGCTGTTTATGTCTTGTTCTGTTACTAGAGTATAGTAAATTTTTTCATTATCTAAAAGATCTATTGGATCAAAATCAAAGTCTTCTAGATTATTATATTCATTTTCTTTTAATTCGTTCTCTTTTAAAGTTTGGTTTTCTATTAATTGACATTCTTTCTCTATTTTACAGGGACATTCTTTACTGCTACTACCACCACCACGCTTCTCAGCACACTCTGATGGAAAGTATATAGTTTGAGTTGGACTGAATAATGTATGTTTTTGAAAATGTATAAAGTCTTTAATAATTGTAATACTACCTTATCTTTGAGTAAAAAACTTAATCCTAAAATAAAATCTGTATCTTTAAGATTTAAAGGTCTTACCCATGTTGAGATCTAGGTAATGTATATTCCATACTTAAACCACAGTTTGTCTCAAAACTGATCTTACTATTGGACCTAAGTAATTCTGTATATGTATAATAGTCTCTGAACATCTATTGGATTCTTTGACTTTTCTATGTACCTTTCTGGGATTAATTTTTTATTAATTATACAATTACTACATCCTGAGTCTATTAATCCTAAACATTTTATAATGTATTCTCCTATTCTTATTTGACATTTGTCATTAATGCTTTTAAGCTTTTCTGAATTACAAACTATCTGAACTAATTCTGGATGTTCTGAAATTGGCTCTTCTATCATTATTCTTTTGCCTTTATTATTAGATTCTAAAATTTCTAGTCTTTGAATTAATAATTTCTACATATCTTCTATATTTTCAATTCTTCTTCTAAGAATTCTAATTTCAGAGATCTCAATTTGTTCTGTTGTAATTTCTGGTTTAATTTCTTCTTTTTCAACTAAATTATTTATTTCTAAGCATTTTATACATGCTTATTTATAGCATTCTATACATTTAGCTCTAAGTTTTCTAGCTGGGTACCAATTGCATAAAAAACATGTTGTACTATTAGTACC
Source organism: Forsythia viridissima (assembly GCA_030279155.1). Classification (NCBI taxonomy): domain Eukaryota; kingdom Viridiplantae; phylum Streptophyta; class Magnoliopsida; order Lamiales; family Oleaceae; genus Forsythia; species Forsythia viridissima. Next base: position 44,034,457 of record CM059041.1, on the reverse strand, counting down.
TATTCTTTTTTTGCCAGTTATGATTACATTCTTCTATTGTAGTTTGAACAAAATCTAAGTCCTCTTTAGATTCTGATTAGTTATTAATATTAAAATTTGAAAATTCTTCTAAAATTTCATAATCTGAATTTTCTTGTTGTTCAAATTTCTCTTCTATAGATATTATACTATAGATAGACTCATTTTCTGAAATATATTCATCTAATTGAATTAAATCTTCATTCGTATATTCTACTAGAGTACTCTTCTTATCATAACTATTTATTCTTTTAGGACATGTTCTTACTAAATGCTCATTACTATTACAAACGAAACAACTGAGCTTGTTCTTATAAGTTCTCTCTGGCTTGAACTTTCTAACATGTCTATTCTCATCTAAATAAGGTTTTCTCTTATTAGACTTTCTAAGAAAATATCTTTTCTTAATTGGTCTTCTTTTACTTTTTTTATCATTCTTATACTTCTTTTTTATAGGTTTTGAAGCACCATAAGTCTGAGGTGTAAAAATATCTTTACAGAACTTATAATCTGTCTTTTAAAGTTGTTTCTGAATTTGTAAAGTTACACATTTGTCTTCTAAACATCTTATTACATGTTGAATCCTATGTCCTATGCTCCATTTTTTATTTGAAAATTCTTTTACTGATGCTAAATTATTCCATTGATCTGTTATTTCTAATCCTAAAGGACATGGTAGTTTATGAAATAACTTCTGTCCTACTTCTTGGTTAAAAGTATTTCCTGAAATTGAAACTAAATAATGATATTCATTTAAAAATTTCTTAACGTATTTACCTTTAGTCCACTTATATAGACTAAGCTGTTCTAAATCTCTCATAGCTTTTTTCTGTACACTCATCTGTCCTGAATTAGAGTCTGATCCGGTAATTAAAACTTGAATTTTATTAACAAAATTATAAGGATTACTTCCTAATTTGATTAATTCATCAAATTCTTCCTTCTTTTCTCTCTTATATGCCTCCCACATTGCCTTTGTTCTTTCTCCTAGGAATGTCTCTAAATATATATACATATCTAAAGGTTCAATTTCTTGAAAATTTCTAATGTAATGTCCTATGATAGTACTTTTCTATACGTCTATTACATTTGTCCACATCTGAGGGTCATGAGCAGTCAAATTTAAAATTTGTGCCTTGGCTACAAATTGGAATTCTATTTTATTTTCTAATGGTCTTTCACTACCTTTAGCTATGTATTTTGAGTCTTCTGGAGGTTCATTATACCTATCATATGATCCTCTTGGAGGAAATCCTGGTCCATATGAAAAAGGTTCATGTTTAATGGTCTTATCAAAAGGGGTATTATCTATAGTTCTATAGGCTTAGGCATCCATAAAATCTTTCTCATAACTAATTTCTGACCTGTCATCATAAATTTCTTCTTGAGTAATTCTTATTCTTATAATTTGTTCTAAATCATAATATAAGTATTTGTTATCTTGAATTTGTTTGCTAAGATACATTTCATCTTCTAATTTAAGAAGTTCTTCTTTACTTAAATTCATTTCTAATTCTTTAGGAAAGATAATTCTATCAATATCTTCTCCTAATAATTCTATATGAACATTATCTATAAATAGTTCACTAACTGATTCACTCTCTTCAGTATCTTCTGATTGTCTTTCAATCTGATCATAATTTATAAATCTTAAACTAGTTCTACCATGGATGTCTTTATAAGTTAAAGATTCTGTTGGAGCTATGATAGTTTTATCTTTTTGTTCTAAAAATTTGTCCATATCCTATTCTAATCTTGCAAGTTGTTCTGCCGAAAGTTCTTTTGGCTTAACCATATTAATGCATTTACTACTCATTAAGTTTACTACTTTATCTATATAAACTTTATATTTAGTCTGAGCACTTATAGAGCATCTTCCTAAAAATCCTATGTGGATCAAAAGATTTTCTCCACTATCTACGTCTTCATATTCTTTAGTCTGTATTCCTATTTTTATCTTATCGGAAAAATCTTTAATAGTCATTAAAAAATCTGGATTATAATAAATAATTCCTATGTTGCTATTCATATCTACTTCCATATTAGCGATCTGACTTTTATCTATATTATTGAATCTTTCATCATAAATAGTAATTAGAGTCTTACATCCTAGATTTTTTCTTGCTAATCCTCTGATTCCTATGACTATTAATCCTAAATGCATAAATCTATAATTTCTCTTTTTTAATTCTTTTTTAGAATCTTCTGAAATTAAGTTTAACTTTCTTACTTGATTTCCAATGCACTGTAATGGAACTTGTCTATTGTGTCTAAAGAACTGAGTTCTTGATTCAAAGATTCTTTTATTATATAAAACTTCTAGGTTAGGCAATCTTAAACCGTGAGTTTGAAATCTTTCATAATCTTGTTCTGGATCAAGAATTTCTTCTATGTTCTGATCATTTTGTTCGGTTCTTCTTAATAATCTATCCAATAAAGTTCTATCTATATCTGAAGTACTTGGTCTAGAGGTTCCTTCGCTAACTGTACTAGATCTTCCTAAGAAAGGAGTTTGTAAACTCATTCTGGGAATTTAAATTCTTTGGGTAATCTTCTAGTTATTTTTTCTTTACCTGTGGGTTGAAGATTAAAATTTTCTAATTGTCCTGTTTTGGTTCTTAGATCGTTTTCTATACTAGATGATGGTGTTACTATTTTTGCCTTATCTATACTATCAATTTTCTTATGTAAAGAGATTAACAATGTTATAATAAAATTGTTCTGCTTAATTAAAATTGATTCTGATGACTTTGGAGAATCTAACTTAGTGATGCCTTTTGGTTCTTTGTGAAATGAACTACAAAATTCTAAGGCTTCTAGATAATTTTTATCTAGGATATCATTTTCGTTCATTAACTAAGAATTAGACTTTTTAATTCTTTAATAGATTCTTCAGTCTTAATAAAAATCTTTTTTATTTCAGTTTCTGTTTCTTTAGATTTATTAAAATCTAAAATTTTGGTTATTTGAGAAAAGTCTATTTTCGAAATCTTTTCTAAAATGACAGAATTTTAATTTTTAATAAAGTTTAAACTTTCTTTAATATTTTTAAGTTCTGCGTTTCTTGTTTTAAGGAGTTCTAAAACTGATTCTATAGATTTAAAATTTCTTTTATTTTCTAGATCTAAATTTCTGGATAAATTAATTATTAAATCTATAATAAGATTTTGACTGGGGTCTTCTGAAAACAAGCTATATAATTTATGGGATGTTTCTAAATTACAACCTAAAATATTATTATCAATAGTCTTGACTATCCTATAATTAGTACTTAGTTCTAAATTTAAAAAGTCTAAGTTCTTCTTATTGTCTATGGCTCTGATACCAAAATGAGAGGGGGGTGCGAAAAGACAAACTCAGTCACTGGCATAGAGGGGTTTATCTTAAGGTTGGGTCTGCAGAGATCTGCTTAATGCGGAAGTCTAAATTTTTTATAAGTTCTTTTATTTTTAAATACAAATCTAAAAATTGACTATCTGGTTCTAAGGTCTCGTTTATTACTATTTCTTGTAATTCTTCAATTCTTTGTTCTAACACAGTAATGTCTTTATCTTGTATAATAATAGTTTCTTCTAATAGAGATGATTCTAATTCTGGTACTTCTCTAAAAACTCTATCTAATAGTTTATACCTTGATCCTAAACTTGTTTCTTCTAATAGGTAAATAAAATTCTGAATGAGTTCTGAAGATAATTTTATATTCTTTTCTGGATCGGTTTTTTTTGTACCTGATGTTGACGCTTCTCCTGAAGTTGACGGGTTCATAAAATTTTTTGTTTTTTCAAAATTGTACTTTATCCTACTCGGTACTTCCCTTTTCATAAATTCTTTTAAATGTCTCAACAAATCTCCCTTTTTTTTTTTTGCAGAAAAACAAATATCATCACCTAAGACATGTTTACTTTAACCTGATTCTTTTCATTAAGGTTACCAATTGCACTTCCTTAATAAATTCCTAAATTAATTGATATATATATATATATATATATATATATATATATATATATATATATATATATAAAATAGGACAACAGTCGAAAATTTCACGTACACATTTTTCCATCATTTTTTCTTTCCAGATTTGATAAGTTTCGCCATAAATATTGCATAAGAATTTGTTTTTTTTAAGGCTGTGTTTGATTCCCTTTCTTTTCCATGGAAAATGAAAATTTTCCACCAATTTTCCAGCTTTGATCTGTTTGATTGGCAAAATTTTCCATAAAAAAGCCATTTTCTCACCTATTTTTCAACTTTTGTTTGATTGCAACCATTTTTTTTCCATGGAATTTTTTTTCTACGTTTTCCACTTTTGACCATATTTTCTTTATTTTCAAGGAAAATATTTCCAGTTGGGATAGGAGAATTTATTTTCTATGAAAAATTTTGTTAACCTTTTCAAACCTATTTATTTTCCATTAAACATTTTTCAACCCATATTTTCTTGGTAATTCATTTCTATGGAAAATATTTTCTTTCCACCAAAATTTTTCACTTGGAATCAAACACAGCTTAATTGGTTTCACATATTGATTTGGTAAGTTCTGCCATAAATGCTGCATAGAAGTTTGTTTTCTTTAATTGGTTTTAATTGTTTATTTTATTTTATTTTTGATTTTCTTGCAAAAATCGAAGTGTAACCTTTAATATTATATACGATAAATACAAAAAAAAAATTAAATTCTTTAATTGGTTTCACATAAATTTGCAGATTCTTATTTAAATATCTGCAGACAATTATTAGTAATAACAAATTTGATGCTACATTAATTAATCGATATAAGATTTAGAGTATGTAAATATTACTAATTGTCTACGAATAGAAAAATAATAAATTTGCAGAATATCATTAACGCAATCTCCATCTTTACAATTTAGAAAATCAATTTTCAAATTGTAATATAAAAATTAGTTGGTAATTTAATGAGTCGCGCCAAAAATTAAGTCGGAAGCACTTCTTAAAAATTAGAAAATGATAATCAAGCATTCCCTTAAATTTTGTTTGTTTTATTTTTTTTTCCATGTTAACTAAGAAACAATTAAAATTTAATTGCAATTTACAAAATATATATAAATACACAATCTAACTATTAAATAGAAATAGGAAAACATATTCATTTGATTTAAACAAATGATAAGATTGAAACTGTTATTGTAACTGAAAAAATCAATATGTGTAATAATATTTGTGTCGATTATTAAAAAAACTTATCTATACATACCTGAAAATTATTTTTCAAAGTATAATAGAAAATTATTCTATAAGTTTTAATATTATATTATTTATATTATATATTACATAATATTAAAGTATTTATATTATATTATTATTAGTATTTATATTTACGCAAAGTGAGCAAAAAAATATAATTAAATCAAATGATAAAATTTTAATATTTTATAATATTAAATTTTAATTAATTTCTCCACTCCAGGTAATTAATAAAAAGTATTCCAATATAAATAATCAGTATTCCAATACAATTTAATTAGGATGAGCTTTCCAATGTTTTAATTTTCTCTGATACTTGGTTAAAATGAATAATATTAAGAATTAACATTTTCAAAAAAAAAAAATGCACATCTTCCATAACAAGATAAATTCACTTGAAAATACAAAACAGATGAGGTTATATGTTCCAAGATCTTAATTTATACCGGTTGAGGAATTTAAATAAGTTATGTTTTCAAAAAAATTAAACATCAATGCACGAGAACTATTAGCAATAATGCAATAGTTTTCCAAAAATAGATTTATTTTCTTTATAAATTTTTTATGCTTCCCATAGTAGGTTTAAATATGTTGCAGTATCAAAAAAAAATATCAATACACGGAAATCATATAATTGTGTTATATTATCAAAGTATCTGGTTTATTGATTAAAAATAAAAAGTCGATTAAACTAATAAACTAGATATGATAATTTCAAAATTAAATTCATACGATTCAAGCACGTATCAGTTAGACCACAAACGTGGTTTTTAAAGAGGTGTTTCAAAATCTGAATTAGTTATTGTTGACGTCGGAACCTACAACGTCTACGTGTCAACAGATCTCCAGTCACTCCTCTGCCAACTTGTATGTTACCTCCACACTTGGACAATCGTTAGGCACCAAGATCTCTGGAGAAAAAAGGTCTGGCGATCGTTGGTACTCCGACGATCAAGTCAACTGCCGGTATAAGAACAATATACGGAGGGTGAAAGTAATTGGGTGTGGGAGGGACAAGCAGACAGAGATTTGAGCAGAGTTTAGGGTGATATTTTAGTGCAAAAAGAGCGTACCTTGGAACAACAAGAGACGTTATATTTATAGCGCAAGAGTCCTAATTGATTTAGAAAACAAATCAATCAGATACCCGATCGGATCCTCATTCCTTATGGGATAGAGATAATTCATTGTCAAGGCAATCTCCAAGATTATCTACCTTATTTGAGTTTATCACATTGCCTAATTTTTAGGAGATTACGATTTGGTTTCCTTGTGAGGATTCGTGTGTCAATCCAACGCAATCTGTCTTCAATTATCTCCCTGATCATTCTAGAATATCGTGTTATCTACTAGTTATAGTAAATACGAAGTCTGCCGAGGCCCTATGGGTCGGCCGTGAATGTCGAGGCCCTCTATGGACCTCGCGATATTCTAGTTCAAGAATGCTTAAGATGTCTGATGGGCCTCCAAGGCCTTCTTAGAATCTACGAGGCCCTCATTGGGCCTATATGGGACTTTCGTTGGGCCTTTGCTGACGTGGAGGCCCTATTAAAATCAGGTGGTAACAATAGTCCCCAAAGTCTAAGCCTATTATTTATAATAGGTGTGGGACTTTGAGAGTAAGAGAAGAAATTTTGGACAAAAAATTCGAATTCAGTGGATTCCGCGGAGTGTGGTGTTCGCACATTGAATTATGAATTGAACTTACCTAATATAGTCCCCCAAGTCCGAAGCTGAACATTTATAACGGGTGAGGGCTTGAAGCGATTAGACATTTGGTGACGTGTCTGCGGTTGGTGTGATTCTGTCAATCAACGTTGTCAATTATTGGCCAGGCAATCATGAGTGAGAGGATGTATGCATTCAATGCCAATGGCGCGTGACGGATAATGGGCGCGCACGTGCGTTCTTGTTTCAATAAACGTTTAGGGTTCTGTTTCCCGCCTCTTGCTCTATTTTAAACACGCGTCCATTGGCCAACAATTCAGATGTAAGTCTTGGGAGTTGGACGGTGGAGATTGGAATGCCTCCATCTATAAAGCTTGGCGCCATCCTTCATTACAACTTCTTCTTGCTTCTGTGCGTGTTGTGAGTATTATGAATGCTCTACCGATAATCAATAAATTCCAAGTGTGTGCATTGTTCTAACTGCATTTCCGAGGTAAGCGCGCCAAGAGTTGCTGTGATTTGTTTCGTAGTTTGCTTTCGTGATTATTTCTTGACTCCATAATTTGGGAATTATACCCTGCCACACGTTCTGATGACAGTAGAAGTATCAACTTTCTGGGTCGAGAGGGGTCGTAATGTCGTCTGAAAACGACGAATCGTAGAATCAATCGGACGCTCGGACAAACCCTAGTATTCGGGGTGAGTCACCATCATCCGCCTCATCATCTGAGGTAGCAGGAGAAGTGAATCAAGCGCCTTCAGTCGCACGCCCGTCGACCCCGTCCACAAGTGGGAGGAGGGCTTGCCCAACTGCACCGTCGAAAGAGACCACGGAGAAAGAGGGGCGGGACGCCGGACGCGGGGGCACCTGAGATGAAGAGATCATTCGATAAGAGATATGCCCCAGCAGCCAAGGCGCTTGGCGAGGAGCTCAAGTGGTCGGCCACCGAAGCGTCCATGGCTCGTTCGAGGATCGTTGATGGAGAGTTGGAGGACATGCGGTTATCCTATGACATTCCCACGTTCGTAACACTCAGGGCTCCGGGCCCAGAGGAACGCGCCGACGACCCACCTGAAGGATTCATCGCGATTTACGAACCTGCGATGCAGTAGAGCCTTCGCCTGCCCATGCATCATTTCTTCCGTGAGGTTCTGAAAGACTGAAATCTAGCCCCTTGCCAGATAACATCGAATGGTTGGGGGTAGTTGGTGGCCTCGTACCTATTGTGGGGCATTGCTGAGGCGGGAGGAAACCTGAACTCGAGGGAGTTTGAATCTATATACCGGCCCTGCCGATCTGCGGGCTGGTACAACATCTCTCATTGGCCAGGCCAGAAATGGGGGACGGCCATCGACAATCCCAACAAAGTGCATAACTGGAAGAAGAGGTTCATCTTTGTAGGCGGAGACTGGGAATTTATGCCAGAGGACCTCTTCCCCATGTGTCTATTCCTCGTCAATTTGGAGAACTTGGTATATAATGCTGCATTTGTGTAGATTTTGACCATAGTTCCTGACTTAATGTCTTGCTTACTTTTGCAGACTGCAGGAAGCCACCAATCCCCAAGAGAGACCAAGGAGAGTTGAGGTCAAGGTGGAATAAGATGCGAGTGCTCAACAGCGACTTTAGGAGTCTCAGCAACTTGTTGAAGGACGACAACTTATTGACCTGCTACGGACTGATGGGTGAGTCTCGTAAGTTACGATATACTGGTTTTTTCGTGAAGAGTTGCCTTAATATGTTGTATCTTAGTGTGTGAGTCAACAGCTTTCAGGTTCAAGGGAATTCCTGCACTCCGCCTCTCTCGTCCCGCCAGTGGAGAAGGTTCATCGGCCCAGGCTCCTCTGCGGGAGGCGCCTTGTCCATCGCAGGAGGTTCAGGATGATACGCTATTAAGGACTGTCCATCCTTCGGCCTCCGATGTTCCAGTTCCTGGATAGACCATTCCTCATTCACCCCCGCCTTCGTCCTCCCATCCTCCGCCTGACTCCGCTCCCTCCAAGGATAAGAGAAAGAGAATTGCCATGGACATGGATGACGTGGCCGCCTGGAAGAGGAAGGCTCCAGTGGTCGTCGGGGGGGTTTATGAGGGATGCCGCAAGACGAGGCGGGCTGAGGAAAGACCCCGGTCTTTGCCACACCCTGAATGAGGGGCTGAGGGCGCGGGAAATTCTGGCTCCTAGACTGGTCAGGGGAGCTGTGTCCGCATTCTCCAGCGCAGGGGGAATTAGAAACCTCCGTGATGGAAATGCTCCCTGCTCATCCTGTGATGATGGTGGCGAGCGTGTACAAATATTAGACCCAAAAGTGGGAAAAAACGTCGAGGAAGCCATTGTACGCGAGCGGCTGCAGATGGCGGAGATGAACTTGATACGGGGATTGGTTATGACCAAAGAGTTATTCAACACCCTGGAAAGCTTTGATGGCCAGTGCAACGAATGAGAGGCCAAGTCCAGGAAGCTTTTCGAAGACCTGAGGGCCATGGGTCTCGAGAAGGCACAGCTGGAGTCTGAGAAGAGGGCCCTCTAGTTCAAGCTGGACTTGGGTGTGACGAAGGAGGCTGACATGAGGGCCAAGTATAAAATCAAATTGAAGGCTGCCAAAGAAAGTTTGGAACAGGCTCGAGATCAGAAGAGGGCTGCCGAAGCTTCTCAGAAGCGTGCCGAGGAGGCTCAGGAGTTAGCCGAACACTGGATCCTCACAGCTGAGATTGCGCTAGCCACCGTGAACAGCAGTCTAGGGACCGTCGCAGCGAAGAATGAGAAGTTGCTGGCCGCGGCGAAGCAGTAGTTGGAAAGGGTCAGGGCCGAGTGCGCGGATGCCGAAGCCAAGGCGGTGGAGGCGTATCAGGACGCGTTCGTGGACACGCCCGAGTATCAGGACCTCGCCCATTGGCATTGAATGCATACATCATCTCACTCATGATTGCATGGCCACAGATTGACAATGTTGATTGACAGAATCACACCAACTGCGAACACGTCACCAAATGTCTAATCGCTTGAAGCCCTTACCCGTCATAAATGTTCGGCTTCGGACTTGGGGGACTATACTAGGTAAGTTCAATTCATAATTCAATGTGCGAAGACCACACTCTGCGGAATCCGCTAAATTCGGATTTTTTGTCCAAAATTTCTTCTCTTACTTTCAAAGTCCCACGCCTATTGTAAATAATAGGCTTTGACTTGGGGGACTATTGTTACCACCCGATTTTGATAGGGCCTCCACGTCAGCAAAGACCGAACGAGAGCTCCATATAGGCTCAACGAGGGCCTTGTAGATTCTAAGAAGGCCTCGGAGGCCCATCAGACATCTTAAGCATTCTTGAACTAGAATATCGCGAGGCCCATGGAGGGCCTCGACATTCACGGCCGACCCATAGGGCTTCGTCGGGCTTCGTATTTATTATAACTAGCAGGCAGCACGATATTCTGGAATGACCAGAGAGATAATTGAAGACAGATTGCCTTGGATTGGCACACGGATCCTCACAAGGAAACCAAATCGTAATCTCCTAAAAATTAGGCAACGTGATAAACTTAAATAAGGTAGATAATCTTGGAGATTGCATTGACAATGAATGATCCATATCCCATAAGGAAGGAGGATCCGATCGGGTATGTGATTGATTTGTTTCCTAAATCAATCAGGACTCTTGCGCTATAATATAACGTATCTGGTTGTTCCAAAGGTACGCTCTTTTTACACTAAAATCTCATTCTAAACTCTACTCAAATCTCTACCTGTTTGTCCCTCCCACACCCAATTACTTTCACCCCCCGTATATTGTTCTTATACCGGCAGTTGACTTGATTGTCGGAGTACCAACGATTGTCGGACCCTTTTACTCCGGAGATCTTGGTGTTTAAGGATTGTCCGAGTATGCAGGTAACATACAAGTTGGCAGAGGAGTGACTGGAGATTTGTTGACACTTGGACGTTGCAGGTTCCGACGTCAACGGTTATATTATTATTTTTTCAATATCAATAAGTAATCAAATATTATTTATATGATAATCTTTTTTTATTTGAATGTAATAAATAAACAATATACTCTTAAAATATTTCAAAATCACTATTATGAAAAACAAGTGCCATGCATCGCACGGGGTGATATAATAGTATATATATTATAAAAGGATAACTGACGAAAATTTCACGCACACATTTTTTCTCCATTTTTTCCTTTCCAGATTTGGTAAGTTTTGCCATAAATGCTGCATAGGAGTTTGTTTTCTTTAATTGGTTTCACACATTCATTTAGTAAGTTATGCCATAAATGTTACATAGAAGTTCATTTTCTTTAATTGGTTTCACACATTAATTATTTCTTTTCCTTGCAAAAAAACGAAATATAACATTAATATTATATAAGATAAATGCAATAACTTTTCAGATTATTTAATTGGTTTAACACATTAATTGTTTATTTATTTATTTTTTATATTTTCTTGCAAAAAATGAATTGTAATATTTAATATTATATATGATAAATACAAAAAAAATTTAGATTTTTTAATTGCTTTCACACATTGATTGTTTATTATTATTTTTTTCCATTTTTTCTGTAAAAAATGAAGTGTAACATTAATATTAAATGATAAATGCAACAACTTTTCAGAAACACGTTGGACTCATTATTATTATTATTATTATTATTATTATTATTATTATTATTATTATTATTATTATTATTATTATTTTGTATTAAACCGTCTTTTGGGCTTCCCTGTGATATTCAAACAGTTTATTTGTTTCCTATTTTTTGTTAAAATCATTTCTGTAAATTATTTGTACTGTTGAATTTTATTTTTTTTACTATTATTTATATATATATAAATAGAAGTGCCGTCAAAATCTATTTTCTCGCTCAAATGTACTTTCCTATTTAGAATTTCTGTTTTTTTTCCAGTTTTTGGAAATGAATTTTTTTAATAGCCATTAAATGCTCATTCTTAATATTATAGTTGCCTGATTTTTTATTTTTTCAATTGGAGTCCCTCAATCTACATTCTAATTTAGTTATCATTGCAAAAACTAATTTAATTTTGTTATCATTACAAAAATTAATTATCCAATCATATGGAAAACAATCAATATTAATTACAAAAATTAGTTTTAGTTATGTAAAATAATCAATGCACATTAAAAGAAAAATAAGTCCAAATCTATATTTTTAAAGTTTTGTTATTATTGCAAAAATTAATTTTCCAATGCATTTTAATTTAATTATCCATATTTTAAATACTTAAATAATTTAATTAATTAATAATTAATTAATCTTATTTTTATTTTGGTCAAAATATGCATGGATTTTTCAATGTTTATTAAGATTTGAGATATTGCATTTTCAAGATTATTATGGAAGATAATCAACGCAAAGTGAAAGAAAAATAAGTCAAAATTCATATTTCAAAGTTTTGTTATCATTGCAAAAATTAATTTTTCAATGCATTTTAAATTTAATTATCTATATTTTAAATACCTAATTAATTTAATTTAATTAATTAATTAATTATATCTTCGTTTTGGTCAACGTATGCATGGGTTTAATACAAATTAAGATTTAGTGTTTGATTTTATTATAACTAATTAACTTTTATAGATAACTATCGAAATTAATTTTTGTGATTACACCTCCCGTGCATTGCACAGGTACAACACTACTATCTTATAATTGGATAACCGTCGAAAATTTCACGCATACATTTTTTCGCTATTTTTCTTTTCAGATTTGGTAAGTTTCGCCATAAATGTTGCATAGGAGTCTGCTTTCTTTAATTAGTTTTACACATTGATTGTTTATTTATTTATTTTTTCCTTTGCCTGCAAAAAAACGAAGTGTAATATTTAATATTATACATGATAAATGCAACGACTTTTCAAATTCTTTAATTGGTTTCACACATTGATTATTTTTTTATTTTTATTTTTTTCCTTTTCCTACAAAAAATAAATTGTAACATTTAATATTATATATGATAAATGCAACAATTTCACATTCTTTAATTGCTTTCACATATTGATTGTTTATTATTATTTTCCCCTTTTCAGCAAAAAATGAAGTGTAACATTTAATATTAAATGATAAATGCAACAACTTTCCAGAAACACGTTGGACTCATCATCTTCATTTTTTTAATATGAAATCGTCTTTTGGACTTCTCTATACTATTCAAACAGTTTTTTGTTTTCTATTTTTTGGTAAAATCATTTCTGTAAATGATTTGCACTTTTGAATTTCTTTTTTACTATGTTCGGATACTATTTTATTTTTTCGTTTAATTTAATTTTGTGAAATGCACTCAAATATGGATAAATGCAACAACTTTTCAGAAACTAACAATTGGACTTATCGTCTTCTTTCTTTTTTTTTTTTTAAAAAATTGTTGTCATTGTATTTACGTATTGCTTCTAGGGTGAGCGTATCCACGCGTCTATAAAGCAATCGTTGATACATACCTTTATCCCTTTGCTTCGGGAATGGACTCTTTATGTGATACAACATTTTATTGTCGAGGTCAATAACTTGAAGTACAAAACTACCTGCCATAAGTACAAGATCAACTTCATGACCAAGACTCACATCTATGAGATAGGCAATGATATGTTTCCCAACCACGTTTTTCAATTAAAGGCTTTCAATGACATTCTATATTCGACAAATCTCGATTACACTGAATTGTTTGTTAATACTTGATAACATACATATTTTTTTATGCACACGATATTTCTTATAGATTCTTATTGTTATTACATTTTGTTGTCAAATTTGTTGAATAATTTGCTAAATACAACTAACATATACGCAAAAAGACATTATTGGCGGGGTTGTTGCCAAAGATACTCCGAAGACTAAAGATCTGTCTATACAAGCCACAAAATTTAGAATAGTATTATTATCATTTCTTAGTTACACATATATTGTAATTAACAATATGCTTATTATGTGCAAATTAATTACTAGAATTAATGTTTATATATAAATGTAACAAATATTATTTCTCAGTTCAAGTAATTAAATTGAAAACGGTCAACTCCGTATTTTTAATAGAGTAAACAAATATTAATAATTGAGTAATATTATTCTTAGTCAGCGATTACTGTAGTGAGTTTATATAGTAATTATATAGTATTAATTAATATGCTATCATAAATATAGAGTTTTATGTCTAATTCAAAATGACATATTAATTAATGCCACATAATTATTATATAGATTGATACAATAGATGTTGACTATGAATATCATTATTTTTAATAATTAGCCAAATAATCTAGTATCAATTAGACAATATCTAATTATTATTAGAGACAAATCCATCTATAAGGTTCGCGGTACAAAGGATCACTTACATAGACATTAAAAAATCTAAGAAAGAGTAAAAACTTGTAAGTCTAGTATGGCATGATATGAATTGCATGGGATTCCGCGGCTAGCTTTCTTGAGAAAATGAGTTGCAGCAGCAAAGTATATGTTTAGTAGTGTTGAAATTATTTTTTAAGTATTTATAAATTGTAGGTCTAATAGAATATGTAAATAATAATTAGATAGTAAATTGTGAGTCCTACTAAATGTGTGGATAAAAAATATGTTTGACTAATTTAAATTATAATTTAAACTTGACCAAACATGTACAAAATATGTTTTATGTGATTCTTTCTAGAATCTAGATGGAAAGGAAACAACTATTAATTAGTGCCTATTTTGTGGAGATTTTTGATAAAAGTTGATGAAATGTGTGGTTGAAAAGTTGTAGGTCATATATGATTGAAAATGAGTTTGAAAAAAAAAAAATTAAAATAAACTCTACCAAACATGTATGAACACAATAAACTAATGAAAATTGGTTATTAAGTAAGTTGATTTGATTAATTTTTGACCAATTATTTGAGTCGATCTCGTCAGTTGGATAAAATATTTTTTTGATCAGGTGTGTTCTACTCCGCGAGTAGATTAATGTAATATATTTATTTTCTCAAAACCAATTTTAAATGAATGATAAATTAAAGTCAAAGTAAATCAATTTATAGAGATAAAATTAAATATTTATTTATTTAATTTTAATTACCTTCAAAATGATTTTAGATTTCGACAAGCGGATTAACATGATTTTGCCACATGTCATCGTCTTCTAGAAAAGAGTTGCATATTTTTCAAGCAGTTGTGTCTTTTGGAATACAACTTCCCAACTCCTATATAAAAGTCCCCCGTTCTTAGATTCCGTTCATTCCAAATCTTCTCATGCAATATAATATTCTCTTTTTCCCTCCACTATTTATTGTTCTCCATTTCAGTCCCAATTATTATATTTTACATATTGAAGCTCCTTTTCAGATCGGTTCAAATAGATCAAAACATTAGTAGATTCGCTAGTCTTATAATTTAGAGTGCTACTATTACTAAACATGGTTGTTGTATTTTGAAAGATGAGTGCCGAATAATAGTCAACTCCAGTGCGAGATAGTTTCGTCTTAAGTTAAAAAAAATCAAACTCTTATGTCAACTAATTTAATTTTGTTATTCTATCTAATTTTCAAGTAAGTAAATTTCTGCACGTTATTAAGTGAATATAAATTATTTCTTACTTATATATTAACAAGTTTCCATCACAATATATGTTCAATTCTCTCAATCAATTCAATTTAGTAAAAAATAAGTTCGACTTGTAAAGAAGGGACATGCATTATATATTGTTTTTTGTTTAATATGTTAAGCTTTTTGACTAGTCAATAATATATTATCACTAAAGAATCCAAAGTATTTACGTGATTGTTTGGTGAAATTTTTTAATAGATTTTAATAAAAAAATTGATAAAATATATAGTTAAAAAATTAATAAAAATTATGAATCTCAAAAGTTTAATTAATTGATTTTAACTTCAATTTCTTAATAGATTTTTAAAATCCACCTAATATTACATAGATAATTGTCAACAACCTTTTGGACTTTGCCATTGTCTACTGTAAAACTTTTACAGTTCTTGACACACATTTCTATGAATTTTATATGTCAACCGTTCTGAACTTTTGAAAGTCCATTGTTCATATAGTGTCTTCATAAGGAAGAAATAACCTCTAGTTTTCAATTGATTCATGATATTTGATTTTCAGTCCTTTTTGGTGTCAAAATTTATTCGTGGACAGTCTAGATTACTTTTTAGCAAAACCATATTATCACCGTTGTGGTCCTAGCTTAATGCACTCAAACAATTTGAGTTAATATTTATGTGCATGTTTAGTGGTGTTGAAATTATTTTTTAAGTGTTTATAAGTTATGAATTCTACGAAATGTATGAATAAAAAATTTAGTTGACTAATTTAATCAATTTAAATTATAATTTAAGCTTGTTTTTTAGAGAAGTGATTTTAAGAAAAAATGATATATTTGGTCTCAATCTTTCAAAATCGTAAAAGATATACTACTAACCTTTAAAAATACTATCGGACATTCCTAACGTTTGAAGAAATATGCATGATAAGTTATTTATGACAAAATTTCCCCCCTTTAAATAAACAAAAAAAAATGAAAAACAAGAAAAAAGAAAAAGAAGAATAGAAAAATAACCAAATATACCTCCCAAAAATAAAGAAATTACAAAAAAAGCCCTCTTCTTCTGCCCCATATTTCATTCATCTTCAGTATCCATCATCTCTAAATGCACTGTCTACCTAGAAAACTATTATGCAATTAAATATCCGAGAACACCCCCACCCCCACCTTTCCCTCTATTTGGCCAATCAAAAATTCACAAGCCGCTCATGAATTCCTTCGAGAAAACCCTCTTCAAATAAAAGAATCAGAACTGTTGTATATAGCTCCGTGGATTTTCTTTTTCTCTCTGTACAACGTATATATAATGTGAAATTCAACCAACAAAAAATCTACTAACTATATTAACAATACCAAACTTCTACAATCTTTTCAATGCACAGAACGAGTATCAACAAGGGATGCTCAATGCTTGCATGTTCAAGAAAAAACATGCCGAGAGGACCCCTCATCTCACTAACAGAAAAATTCAAACAATAACCCTACTTCATACATAAAAAATTGAAAAATCAAGTAATTCTTCAAGAACCACTCGTACGCAGATGGAAAATAGAGAGATTATAAAAGCTGAGAACCCCAAATCATCCAAAGATGACAAAAAAAAACCCAAAAATTCAAGAGAACTTCGATAAGTTCAACATTCAAGTAATGTGCGAAATTACCAAAAATATCTATGCGTAAGATTAAAAAAATTACCGACCCACCCAACCCCCACATTTTCTTATTCTTCACTATCCAAAAGCACCTATTTATCCACACAAACATCATGCTCTCTTTTGAAACTGGGAGGGATATCTTGATGATCTGGTCGGAAAAGTGGAAAGAGTTTTAGAGAGAGAAAGCTTGAGGAAAAAGATGAAAATGTCCGATTCAAACATCCATTGTGATAACAAAACACCCTTTTGGACATAATGGCATGCAAGCATGGGGAGATCAGATAGAGAGAGTTTAAGAGATTAATGACAAATTTGTTTTATGGACATAGAACGCATTTAGAGATGGTACTGAAGAAGAAAGAAACGTGGGGGGTTGGGTGGAAGAAGGGGGTCTCTTTGTTATTTTTTAAAATTTGGGGGTATATTTGGTTATTTTTCTATTATTCTTTTTCTTCTTTCTTGTTTATTTAAAGTGGAAAGCAATTTTGTCATAAAGAACCTACCATGCCAATTTTTTTAAACACTGAGGATGTCCGATGCTAATTTTAAAGGTTAGAGGTATATCACTTACATTTTTGAAAAGTTGGAGACCAAATATGCTATTTTTCCATGATTTTATTACCATTGTGGTCCTAAGTTAATGACTCTAACAATCGAGTTAATAATAAATTGCGGTAGTATACCGTTATAATATTTTAGCGTTGGTAGATGAAGCGGACTAAGCAGCCTTGTCCTGGATGTCAAAAAATTACGTTTAGAGCTATTGTATAAGTTGTTCGATGTCAAATCACCAAACGTGTGGTCCAAATTCGATAGTTTCAAGAGTATAAGGCCTTGTTCTCTTTGGTGTTTTCAACTCGTTTTTCGTTTTGTATTTTTGAAAATAGTCAAAACGTATTCTTTTTGCCATTTCCAAAAATGTATTTTTGAAAACACTTAAAAAATTGCAAAAGAAACACAAAATGACATTTTAGTCGTTTTTGCATTTTCTTAACAAAACTCGAGTGTTTTCCAAAACGGTCAAAATGCGCGTTTTGGCCGCGGAGGTCTCCGTTTCGAATCTTGGTTGCACTTTTTTTTTTTTTTTTTCTTCATATTTTACACTGGTCAAAATAATCATGATTTAACCATTTTTTGCGTGTTTTTTTAACAATACGCGGTTCCTTTCCGAAGTGGTCAGAAGCGCGATTTTCCAAGCAACAGGTCATGGGTTCGATTACCCTTTCCTTTCCAAGCGTTTTAATTGTTTTTAATGGTTTTTAAATGTTTTTAATTGTTTTTAAAGGTTTTTCATTGTTCTTAAACGTTTTTAATTCCATAATTAAATATTTTTAATTGTTTTTAAATATTTTTCATTGTTTTTAAATATTTTTAATTTCATAATTAAATATTTTTAATTGTTTTTATATTTTTTTAATTCCATAATTAAATGTTTTTAATTGTTTTTAAATTTTTTTCATTGTTTTTAAATGTTTTTCATTCTATAATTAAATGTTTTTAAATAATTTTAATTGTGTTTAAATATTTTTAATTCCAAGTTTAAATTATTTTTAATTAATAATTGTTTTTAATTCAAAGTAAGTCCAAATTTCTAAAAAAATTCAAGTAAACGCATTTTCGAGTTTTCTGTTTTCAGAAACAATT
Organism: Forsythia viridissima; assembly: GCA_030279155.1. NCBI lineage: Eukaryota > Viridiplantae > Streptophyta > Magnoliopsida > Lamiales > Oleaceae > Forsythia > Forsythia viridissima. The sequence goes on along the minus strand of CM059041.1, from coordinate 44,015,707 downwards.
TTTGAAAATTTCAAAAAGAATGTACTTTAAAAAATCTCAAAACAAACACTCAAAACACAAAACACAAAATGAATTCAAAACTCAAAACACAAAGAGAACACTATCTAAACATTCGTTCAATGTTCGAAACATATTTTAAATTTGATTTTAGAATGTTTCTCGCACCTTAGCACACATATGGAGCCATATAAATTATTTTGGAGTCAAAGAATGTGTTTAAAACAACAACATAGATTGTTCGCTATCGAATCATTTTGGTAAAAGTTTATTTAAAATTGATTGACTTAAAATCTACTACAATATCAATTCAAATCGAAATGATGGTTTCTTTCTCTAGCCTTTGTTTCTCTGTCTAGATATCTCTATCTAGGTCGATCGCCCACAAGAAAAGGGCACTTGAAAGTTTTGAACATGATTGTAAAAACTAAAAAGTGGGTTTGTGTCTCTTGCCAATATTTCGTGTTTTAGGAGTGGTTGGAGACATGAGGAGTGGAGCCTATGCAGCTTCGTCTCAGTCTCAAATTTGGACGAGACTCCACATTGCAAATTGTGGCATTTTATTTTAATGATAAAACAGACATTCCTGCTTACACGTTAAATCCATTACTTAGAATTTATAAAACTGGTAGGATTGAGTACCTTGAAAATTAGAATGAAATATTATTCTTGGACCAAATGATTAATAAAATTTGAAAAATGACTTAAATATCTCAGATAATTTGCATATAAATTCTTGGTTTTCCTATCATTTTAAGGTACGCGAATTTACATATTTCGAATATACAAACATAATAAAATATACTCTGCGAGATTCAATCCCGATGCCTAACTTAATCGTTATAGTGCCTACGGTCATTACACCACTCTATGTAATTGACTGCTGGCAATCTAAAGTGTGTTTGACTGCATGTTCAAGCTACGTCGACAATGACAAAGATCATCTCTGTTGATTTCAAAATCTAGTCGATTTTTAACGTCAACAATATAATCTCTTCATGATCTTTCATAGCTTTTTTTCTCAATTCTTGGACGTTTTGAAAATGTCACATTGAGATTAAGCATTACATGCGACTATTCATAACACATTTTCATCATGACAAATAACTTAAGATCGATCATACCACTACTTACACTTTCTGAATTTAAAAAAAAAATATTTCTAATTGAATAATGTTACGTAAACTGATTATGTTAGTCAGCAACTATAAATAATATTACTTTATTTTTATGGGACGGAGGGAGTACATAATTAGAGAATTTTCAATGCAACCGTGGATTGCACTAAAATCACCCCAAATTACTTACATGACAAAGGAAAAAATGGATAATATCTGGACATATTTGGACGGTGTGCTAGACACCCTCCAATTTTTATTTATTTATTTATTTTTTTTATAATTAATGTCCATCGAAACGTGTACAACAATCTACGGTGTGCTAAGCCTCTTTTATTTAAATTTTTATAATTTATCTCTATCGGAACGTGTGTTAATCATCATTTGTTTAATTTTTTATAATTTATTTACCATTTTTTCTTGTATATGTAAACTACAATTTTTTCATTCCACAACTCTATTGAAGATGCTATTCTCTCCGTTTCCATTTTATTTGTCATATGTACAATAATTCACATTGTTCCACAAATGATGTCTCTATTGCTCACATTTATTACAAAATCTCGAAATTGACAATTTTTCTATATAAGTCTATCTATGTTTAGGTGGGATTTAGTGTTAATCCTTATCCCGACGAAGAAAAATCACAAAAGGAGACACTACTTCCAAACAAACCCTTAATTTCCTTTAATGACATTTATTATCTTTACTGTATTTTTTGTTTAAGGACAAGGTTTGGAGATTTTGACATATTTATTGTCCCTCAGACTTTAAGAAAAGGTGCGTTTATATCTATGGAGGTTGCATGGTCATAGCCTACAGTATAGCCTTCTCCCCCTTTACTGCATGTATAGTTTTCCAGAATACAGACTCTCTTGTCGACACAGATAAGTTATAATTTCATTCTGTTTTTCGAAGCTTTTTGAAAGCATCAATGGAGGTTTTAATGGTTATTTTTTTGCTGTTTTTGGGCCTTTTATTCTTCTTGTATCTGCTGAAATGGAATGAAATAAAATACAGTACAAAAGGGTTGCCTCCTGGTACCATGGGTTGGCCATTTTTTGGTGAGACTCATAAGTTCTTGAAGCAAGGACCAGAATTTATGAAGAATCAAAGAGCAAGGTTGGTTTTATTTTATTTGCAAATTATTTTTTATTTTAGCTTATATAAATTGGTAGACTGAATTTAATATTGGAATCTTTTTTCAACTTTTTAATTTACCATTCTTCTGCAAAAACTTCCTTGTAAAAGGTTGTATAGGGATAAGAAATCTACATTTGATTCAGAAAAATGTTGCAGTATAGGGTGGCACTACAGCTAGGGAACTCGGTTTTACGACCGCGAAAAACTGTCACCAAAAGTGCGTAATTCGTTACCAATACTATTCGAGATCGATTACTCACGAACATGAGCACGGGGAATAATTTTGTGATTGTTACTAGTCATGTTTGCAATATTTTCTTTGTCCATTTCTTATTAAAAAAAATTTACTCTACTTGATCCAGTCTAATTCCCAAATCTGGTAGAAATATCATATACAAATAATACATTCTGGTTATCATTCTCTATTACTGCCATCCAACATATGCAGGCTGCTGGCCCTCGTACATAAGATTGCACTTCTATGGCCATGTACACTACTACAAAAAGAAAAAAAATTAAAATCTTATTCGTTGTACTATTACTATTGATGCAAATAGGATCCACGGTCGACCCTTTATTTTTATTTTATTTCTTTTATTGTTACTTTAGTAATAGGAAGTATATTTTATGATTAGCACAAATTTTATTAGATTAGTTTGGTAGAGATTGTTTTGGTTTAGAATTAGTTAGGGTTTTTCTTTAAAAGCTAGAGTTCGGATTTATTATTTCTTAGATTGGTTTTGTGAATTAAAATTGAGGGTTTTCCCAATTCATCCATTTATTAAGTATTCTACATGATTTCACGGATATTTGATACCCGAGTTATCGGTATTCAATTGAATCAACGAGTTTTTGGAGCTAGATATTTAATTATAATTTTCTACTTATTTAATTACCCTTGAGAAGAAGAAAATAATTTATTTCATTCAATCTACCGACAGGTATGGAAATGTTTTTAAGTCCCATATATTGGGCAGTCCTACAATTATCTCCATGGATCCAGAGCTCAACAGATACATACTTTTGAATGAAGCAAAGGGATTAATTCCTGGCTATCCACAATCCATGTTGGACATACTAGGGAAATGTAACATTGCTGCAGTATATGGTTCTACTCATAAGAACATAAGGAACAATATGCTGTCCCTTATAGGAACATCTTTGATCAAAGACAGGCTTTTGCCGAGGATCGATAGATATATGAGGCTTCATCTCAACAACTGGGACGATACGACTGTTGATATTCAAGAAAAGACTATGAATGTGAGTATGAATGTTAAGTATTGGCATGTTTTGTAAAGTGGATTAACGAGTACACGACAATTTTTTGTTATTTGTATATTCGAGTACGCTCTAATACTACTCACCAAACATGCAGATGACGTTCTTGATAGCATTAAAGCAGATTGCAGAAGTTGAATCGAGTTCGATATATGAAGATTTTAAAGTCGAGTTTGATAAGTTGTTAGTAGGATCACTGTCTTTGCCAATCAACATTCCAGGCACCAAATATTATCATGGACTTAAGGTATATATATGTTGATACTAGACCTTTTGATGACTGAATTCACTTTTGAATGTATTTTGTAACTAATATGGAACAAAATTTTAAAGGGAAGGAAAAATGTGATGAAGTTTTTGAACGAATTAGTCGAGAGGAGAAGAGAATCTCCGGTGACTTATGACGACAAGCTTGATCTTATGTTAAATGGCGCGGATTCATCGTACATGCTTAGTGACGAGGAAATATACGATCAGATCATTACAATTCTGTATTCTGGATATGAAACTGTTTCTACTACTTCTATGATGGCTGTCAAGTATCTACATGATCATCCTGAAGCTCTACAAGAACTCAGGGTGAAACTGTGTTTGTAATTTGTCTATTAAAATCTTTTCCTTTCATTCTTTTACGCTTCTGCTAGTAACTAACTTTCTTGTAGGACGAGCATTTTTCAATCCAAAAGACAAAAACAGCGGAGGAATCAATTGGCTGGGATGATTACAAGTCTATGAAATTTACTAGAGCTGTAAGAAAATCTTCTTTAGCCATAAAATACGTTTATGTAGTATTGAACAAGACTAAGCAATTCAGTCGAACTTAAAAAATATACTAGTATGGTACAAATAGTATTAATTCATTGTTGGTTTTGTAATAGGTCATCTTGGAAACTTTGAGACTGGCTACTGTTATTAATGGGGTGCTCAGAAAGACAACGAAAACGATTGAATTAAATGGTATATATGACTTGAAATTTCTAGTTAATACTAATTTGAATCTGTATTTTTGTTTATTTATTTCCAAGATCAATGAATTTGAAGTAATGCATTGTATTTGGATCCCTTTTTTGTTCAATTTCTCATATAGCATTTCCTTTCCCTATTCAGGATTTGTTATTCCAAAAGGATGGAGAATTTATGTGTATACAAGAGAGATCAACTATGATCCCTTTCTATATCCAGAGCCCTTTAAGTTTAATCCTTGGAGATGGCTGGTTAGTTGGTTTAATTAGTCTCCACCCCTCACCCGCACACCCCGGTCTTTGAAAAGCCCGTGTGGGGGTGGTCCTTATGGGCCACCGGGCTAGAATGTCCAACCAGGCACGACTTGACCAATTACTTGGTCCAGACTACCACCGGTCCATTTTGACACCTCTACGATTCCTCGCCTTCCAATTTATTAATTAGTGATCATTTTTTATTTTATTATTGAGTAAATGTAGGATAATAAGAGCATAGAGTGGCATAAATATTTCTTGATATTTGGAGGAGGAGGCCGGATTTGCCCCGGAAAAGAATTGGGAATAGTTACTATTTCTACTTTCCTCCACTACTTTGTAACCATGTACAGGTGATTCTTAAATATAGATATATTTCAATTCGGTTTAAAATTTAAAATTGATTATTCAACTTAAATTTTATTACAATTTGATCACTTCATTTATGTTCGTAATTGGAAAGATGACATAGCAATATAGTTATTTGCCTATTAACGAACATGGATAGAATGATTAAATTGTACTAAATATTTAAGTTCAGTCGTCGTCCAATTTGAATATATTCTTGATATTTCTAACTTAATGCAATTGTTTTGAACACAGATGGGAAGAAATTGGAGGAGAGAATATATTAGAATTCCCTAGAGTGGAAGCACCAAATAGGTTTCACATAAGGGTGAACAAGTTCTAAAAAATCTTTGATTTACTAGCAAAAATAGTAAATTTCAACATTTCCCTTATACAATATTTTGCAAGGAAAATGAAGAAATTTGAATGAATATTATACATATCGAATAAAGAAATTATTGATATCGTTCAAGTTTTTATTTTTGAAAGAGAAGTGTCGGGTTTTTTTCGAACAAGAGCAAAAATATATGCGTAAATAATAGCGATCGTGTCGATCAGAACCGTCTCGTATACATGCAAAGCTCTTAAGCAGTAGAACATGGGGCAAAACAAAAATACGTGCAAATATGCATTTATAAGTAGGATTAGGCTGTCGAACCACGTTGTATAAAGAATTATTTAGCCATGTTATATTACAGACAGACACACATTTTCCATCGAATTCTATTCGTCAACCTCAATGTTTCATGATCTTACTGTAATTTTGTAATAATATGTAATGGACAAAAAATACTATAAAAGCAATTCATCAAAGTAAATACTTATAATTGAAGCAATTAAAAAATGGAAGGCTGCTGGTGACTTGTATTCACACCCCATTTGTTTTTAAGATTATCTTAATTGCATAAAATAAAAATAAAAAATCTTCACGTCTAAATGAAAATTGTTAAAAATCTTCCATAATTGAGTAATTATATCACTCAATTATCACAACCACTCCTTAAATCGAGCGGGTTCTTAGAACTTGCCATAATAAAGTAACTAAATCAATCAATTATAACGATCACTTTTTAAACAATGAGGATATCAGAAATCAACCACGAATAAGCAAAAGTTTACTTGTAGATCTTTACAAAGAAAAATTTGCATTGTAATACTTAACTGAGTTGTGGTTTGCCAAGGTCGGACCATACCAACCTGCTCGATTAACACACACACACACACACACACACACACACACACACACACATATATATATATATATATATATATATACGAGGAATGATTTATTCCCTACTATGGGGGGTAGATATCAAAACTGCCAGATACGTGTTCAATGACTTTTTTATCTACTCTCGACCATGGTCCACCGTGGGGAATGGATGATTTCTCATATCTACGTTACACTAGCCTGACAAGTCTGAAAACAATGGATGGTACAAATTAGGGAAATTTACAATTTTTGTCCTCAATATTTACCTTCTTTGCTCTTTCAGTCTCAAACCTTTATTTTCTGGCAGTAATCTTCTCAACCTTTCATGAATAGGCAGCAATGGTCATCATTGACAGCTTTCATCCACAATGACTGTTGAAATGGTCTGAAAAGACATACGTAACCTTTAAACATATTTAAGAAAGACACAAAAAGAGGAATCAAGAAAACAAATAAAAAAACCAAAATTATAATCTTTCCCACAATCTATTCATTCCCCCCACCAAGTTCCACCACCACCAACCAACTCGTACCATCGCTTCTGCGACCAACAATCAACAATGACAACAAATTTAAAGCGCTCCCCAACCCCATTTCCAAATTTGGACAATCCACACAATAGTTTAGAATTGGTGGAGGTAATTGACAATCCATATTCTACTTCCACTAACAATGAATGCGATATATGTTGTTGAAATTCAAAGCCTCAAACCCCATAGCCCCCAAGCCCGGCTCCTTGCCTCTTTATCTTAAATAATCTTTGAAAGGAGAACAATTTTGTACAACTATTTTAGTTGAAATTTTTAATTGTAGTTGCATTTACATTGAAATCATTTGCACTTGGTCGAGGAAAGAAAAAAAAAATCAAATCTTTGTCAAACTTTCATGCTCTTTTTCACTTTCTTTTAGTTAATTGTGTCATTCACATTTTTGTTAAATGTTACTTTATGCCATCTATAAGGATTTTAACCTCCAAATATATTCAGATATAACAACGAAATCATACAAACAACTCAAGAAATATAGGACTAACAACACTTGATGGATGATATCCTGCTCCAATCCAGCTTCGAGCTTAGATTTTAGCCGAAAGAGTCACTACACAAGCCTTCCTAGAGAAGATCAACAAGTTTCCCGATATATTGTACCAAGAAATCTCAAAAAACCTCTTTAGAATCAGAAAAATCTAATATAAGAACCAAAACATTATTTACCAATATTTTCCCAAATCGCAGCCCAAGCTAATTAGATTAAAATACCACATCCAGCCTCCATGGGCATGGCGCAGTTGTAAAGCGTGAGGGTTCTCTACGGAGGATCAAGGGTTCGAATCCCCGCGGCACCTGGAAGGCAACATTTCTTGTTGGAAGGCACCAACTATGTTGGAAGGCAGTAGTCTACATGGAGGAGAATTGTCGAATGTCCGGCCAAAGTGTGTATAAGCTGTGACCGCATTTGAATTTACCTGGGTGGCGAACCAGGGGAAAAGGCCGCCACTCCTCAGGATTAGTCAGGCGAAACTTGGAACACTTGAGTCATTAAAAAAAAAAAAACCACAGCCTAATAGATTGACTTTGATTCTTAGCAAAAAGCTCAAAATCAGAAGAGAGAATTTATAGAGTTTTAGACGAATGGTGAAAGAGAAAGAAAGTAATCAAATTGAAGCATCTGAGAGACTCCAGAGACCACTTAACCTACCCGGATGAATCTCAACCAACTCAAATAGATGGTTGAGATTAGGCATGAATTAGCACAATCTATGACTTGTATCATTGCTTAATCATATCGTGCCACGTAGCCTCCATTGAGTCTCAATCATTACTAGTCTTAACTTACCACTTTTACCCTTGGTAAAAATGTGTGAGTGAAACACACTCTCACACCATCTAGTTTCATAATTCTTTTAGGCCGATTCTTTAACTTACACATGTATATGGTGGATTGTTAAGGTGGTGGTGGTGCTGGTATGAGTTTGAGATGGTTGAGAGCGGTGTTGCACTAAAATGTTGAGGTGGTTTTCACGAGGTGCTCAAAATTATAGTCACTAATATATCACTGCGATCTTCAAGAGATGAGGAGAAGAAGTGTGGAGTTGACGGTGAGAGTTGGGGATTGATGGTGATGGTTGCTCTTGTGGAATACACTATTTGTTGGGGTTCTGCCCGAGGTGGGGGAAAGAAGTGAATTGCGGGTAAAATTAATGAATACTCACCGAACTTCTTCCAGGTTACTATTTAATCACTGAACTTTGAAAGGTTACCCAATGCTCACCCAACTTACCAAACGATTGCACATCCATCACCTTTAAGCAAAATGTTACTCAACCCAAACGGAATTCGCCACGTGGCTAAAGGAATGTCCATTTGGCACCAATACACCGTGAAATAATCCAGCTCATCAAACTCTCCACGCCAAACACGACTTTATGAATATTAACACCCATTTCTTTCATTTCTCTTTTTCAAAAACGTCTTGGAAATCAAAATCTCCAAAATGAAAAATTCCCAAATCGCTAAGAACCCTAATTTCTACCTTTGAAATCGAATTCTACCAAATCAAATCCCAAAAATTCATGGTTCTGGTTCATTGTCCATTTACTTCGATTGTGTCTTCCAAATCGCTGAGAAGCAATTTTTTATGCATTCGAAATGAGAGGAAATGATTGGTTCTGATTTTGGAAGAATTCAATTTAGAAGATAGAAATTAGGGTTCTTGAGATTGAGATTTTTTATGCATTGAAAGAATCGTAAAGAAGGAGATGAATTTTTGGGTTATGATTTGGTAGAATTCGATTTCTAAAGGTAAAAATTAGGGTTGTTGGCAATTTGGAAATTTTTCATTTTGGGGATTTTGATTTCCAAGACGTTTTTGAGAAGAAGGAGAAATGAAAGAAATGGGTGTTAATCTTCATAAAGTCGTGTTTAGCGTGGAGAGTTTGATGAGGTGGATTATTTCACGGTGTATTGGTGCCAATGGACATTCCGTTAGCCACGTGACGAATTCCGTTTGGGTTGAGTAGCGTTTTGTTTAACAGTGATGGATGTGCAATCGTTTGGTAAGTTGGGTGAGCATTGGGTAACTTTTCAAAGTTTGGTAATTAAGTAGTAACTTGAAAGAAGTTTGGTGAGCATTCATTAATTTTACTCGTGAATTGCTATCTTCTTCTCTGTCTTTTTATTTTTTTCTAATATGTTTTTCCATAAATTAAGTTAAAAGTGTGTATATATATGTCTTTATAGGTCATTTTGGATAGAAACCATTAATGAAGACTTTTGCTGCTTATTTATGAAAGGTTGAGGAGGTTAATGTTAAGAAATAAAGGTTGAGGCTAAAAGCACAAAGAGAGCAAAGGTTGAGGACAGTGACTGCAATTTTCCTATAAATTAAATTAAACCAACATAAAACGCCAAAGAAAATTCTCAATACGACGGAAGTACTTGCCCAGTTCCCAGTTCCCTGCCTGTATAAAAACGACCAGTTCCCCCAATTCTTGTTCCTAAGCTGAAACTTCAACCCCCCCAAAAGCCTCTGCATTTCCCTCTCAAACACCGACAGGGAATAACAATGGCCGGAGCAACGGTGAAGCCCACACCGCTGCTGAAAGATGAGTTAGATATAGTGATACCGACAATAAGGAACCTGGATTTCTTAGAGATGTGGAGGCCATTTTTTGAGCCATATCATCTCATCATAGTCCAAGATGGTGACCCCTCCAAGATCATTAAAGTGCCTGAGGGATTTGACTATGAACTCTACAACCGTAATGACATCAACAGAATTTTAGGACCAAAGGCCTCTTGCATCTCCTTTAAGGATTCTGCATGCAGGTGCTTTGGCTACATGGTGTCCAAGAAGAAGTACATCTATACCATTGATGATGATTGCTTTGTAAGTATATGTGTGTAGGCCCTTTTCAGTTTTATTTCATATCTTATGATTTGGGGTTTTCTTAATTTTTCGTGTAAATTGGATCTGCACTTTTTCAGTTTTATTTTTATTGGTCAGCTGCAAATAAACCAAAGAAAGGATCTTTTTAGTGTAATTGAATGTTGGGATGTGAAAAAATAGGAATCTTGGTGAGTTTTGAGGTTTGGGATTCTGATTTTTGAGGGGTATCTGAATTAGATGTGTTCATGACCGTGTCACAGATTTGAATTTTTATGTAAAGTTTTATTATGCTAATGTTTTGAATTTTGTTTGATTTTAATGTGAAATATTGGTAATGGATTTGTGTGGAATTTTAGTACATTTTTATTGTCTTGCCATGGAAAAGTTTGGTGTTGATGCTTGTGTATAATTTGGACTGGAGTCCTTTTATGGCCTTTTATTTGTGCACATTTGTTCTCGAGTGTTTTGCTTTCTGAATTTTGAAACTTAAGTTCCTGTTTGGATTTTTGGCTTGTCTGTTTTTCAATGATTTTGATAATGATGAGTCCACTTTACCAATTTTGCGGGGCAACTCTATACTGTAGATCAGCATAATTTGAATTTCAAATTATACAACTGTAAAAATGTGATTTATATTCTCCACCTTTTGGTGAAAGCTTTCTGTCCAGCATTTCGACTCTACATTTTCCTTTAACAATTGTTTTTCATCCTAGGTTTTGTATGTTTGAACTTCTCATGTTTTATTTAAGGAATCCAATCTAAGGTAAGTTTGAATGCAAAGTTGTGTTTTGTGCACAACAAATTGAGTTTTAGCTTTTAGATTTTTGTGGTAAAATGCTCTCTGTTTGAAATTATTCGTATCTGGCATGCCGTGAATTTGAAATATACTTCTATTTGTTGGAAGGTTGTCGAATGGGGACATATATATGTTCTTGCACTTGAGAATTAGAAGAAGATTGATAGATCTGCTGTTTGACTTGTAATAAAGCTGATATTATTCCCTGCTATTACCTAGTATCTCATACTTTCACTCTGATGTGTAGGTTGCCAAAGACCCATCGGGCAAAGATATCAATGCTCTTGAGCAGCACATAAAGAATCTCTTGTGTCCTTCAACTCCACATTTCTTCAACACCCTTTATGATCCATATAGAGAGGGTGCAGACTTTGTTCGTGGGTACCCTTTCAGTCTCCGTGAAGGTGTGCCAACTGCTGTTTCTCATGGCCTTTGGCTCAACATCCCTGATTACGATGCACCTACTCAGCTTGTCAAGCCTCGTGAGAGGAATACCAGGCAAGCATTTCTTTCAATTACGGGCACGTGAAAAAGAATTGTAAACATAGCTTGGTTGGTTATTTTATGTTTATCTCATTTCTTAATTTTGTATTCCCTCCAGATACGTGGATGCAGTTTTAACAATTCCCAAGGGTACGATTTTCCCAATGTGTGGTATGAATTTGGCATTCGACCGTGACTTGATTGGACCTGCAATGTACTTTGGGCTTATGGGTGATGGTCAGCCAATAGGGCGTTATGATGATATGTGGGCTGGCTGGTGCACCAAGGTAAGTTTAAATGCTTTTTGTCTTGTGATTCTATGATGACTGTGAGCAATTCTAGAGTTCGTTTCTACTCCGTTATCATGTAAAAGTTGAGTTCATGTTTAGAACTGAGCCACTATTCAATGGAGTTCATCTGGAAAACTGTGACTTTCCGAATTCATCCTCTTTGGGACTGAGAATCTATACCTTTCTGTGAACATATTGAGTGTTGTACTATAAGATTAATGGCAGTACGACCATATTACATTGACAATTTCTGATTCATAATCTGTCGAAATGAACTTCACTTTTCAACCAACAACAAACTAAGCCTTCCCCCCCAAAATATATTGGGGATCGGATACATAAAATCATTTTTCATCACTAGGTTTGGTTCATTGTTACAATATTTAAGATTACTCGATTGTTTCTTTCATAAGAATGCTCGATAACTAAAGTCATCAAATTTGCAGGTTATATGTGACCATCTAGGTCTTGGTGTGAAGACTGGTCTACCTTACATATGGCACAGCAAAGCTAGCAACCCATTTGTTAATCTGAAAAAGGAATACAAAGGTATATTCTGGCAGGAAGAGATTATTCCGTTTTTCCAGTCTGTAAACCTTTCGAAAGAGTGCACTACTGTACAGCACTGCTACATTGAACTAGCCAAACAAGTCAAGGACAAACTTTCACAGGTAGATCCCTACTTCACTAAACTAGCAGATGCAATGGTAACTTGGATTGAAGCTTGGGATGAGCTCAACCCGTCTGGTGATGATTCTGCTAAGCCAGCCAACGGGACTGCAAAATAGATTCTATTTTGATACTACGTATTCCGTTTTTTTGGTGGTCTACTTTGAGTTTCGATGCATTGATTATTTATTTAGCTTGTCGGCTTTCCTGATTTGTCAAGGAATTATGGTAGAATTTGATTTTGACTAAGTTTATTTGTTCATTTCGTTTTTGGAAAGCCTATACTGTTTGTTTCATTCTTGCGCTTAATTGTCAAGGAATTTTTGTTATAATAACTAAATGTATACCTTAGACCCAAAATCAAAAGCGAAAATTTCCAAAATGCCTGTTTAAAATGGAAACTTGATGTCAATTTTATTTTTTATTTTATGGGACAAAATAATCTACAGAAATGAACCAAACGGAATTTTTTAAAAAAATTTCTGTTTTTCATCCATGGACTAAATCTTAGTTTTAGCTGGACTAAAATTCCACACTAAAATTATACATGTCCTTGTAATCCATTTTCTTGGGGAAAAAAGGGAAGAAAAACTCCAAATTTCTATATAAAATTGTTGTTCTAATTGTGTGGTTTGCATGAAAGTTTCACTACTAATTCCCAATTAACCGAGTAATTTCACTGAACGTAAGAATAAATGAACACAAAAGTATTGCCGTATAGGCCCAGTAACCTATTTATAACATTTCAAACTATTCGTGCTTTCCTGTAGAGGTTGACAGGAGGAAAACCAATAATTTCTCTCCGTTAACATTTTTTAAGCATTCAAGCTAAATTAAAACCAGATGAAGATATTGAATCCTTCATCTCTTGAGATTTTTGGCATTTTTTCACAAAAATTAAAGAAGTGTTTAGGATAGACAATTGAATCTAGTAACCTTGAAAACGAGCATAGTTTTAAACAAAGAACCATCAAGAGTTCAAATTCGTCTCCTTTTTGTCGTTGAATAAATTTGTTTTTATTGGTTTGCTCGGATTGGTATCATAAACAAAGGAGAATAACTTGGAATAAAACTCAGCTTAGACCTTGACTACATATTAACCTATCAGCATTTCAAGGAAATCCAAACCTCAAGCTGAGCCCTGGAAGGGATTTCCAAATCAGGAAGACGAGGCTAACCAGAATTATATTTGTTATATAACTATATAAGAAACATGAAAACAGGCATAATAACCTACATTTACCCCATCTAACATGTAAGTCTCTCTTTCGACGCCACAATTTATCTAAGAACGGCTTTTCTTGTGAAGCCCTCTCCCATGCCGTGCATTATGTGGAGACTGTCATGAAGGCAACTTTCCATCAGCAGAACTAAACTACAAAATATTTATCTACTGTCAAAAGTATTAACTAATAATACAGCCAAAATCATTAAAAAGATGCAGTCAAAAGGCTTTTACTTTTGTACAAATAACTATGGGTTGCTACCTGTGTCATTGTGGAATCTTTGAAGAAACACTTCAAGATTGCACATAAACCAGCAGTTCACCTTCGCTAGCTACAGCTAAAGCACCAGATGTATAGTCAGTGGAAATACATGACACTCTGGTACCTGAAAAGGAAAGTTAGAAAGTTAATTATAAGCATAGGCAACCTGTAAAATGCAGCCAATTACAAAACTAAAAATAGCAAGTGAGCGAGAGGGAGGGTAAGCACAGAAAATGTCTCTGGCTGTTTGCAAGAGTTTGTTAACGCTAGTGCTTTTTCAATAGATATGATCGCAAAACAGTAGCTATTGGAGCATCAGATTCCTCTATTAATGTCTAATTTTAAGAAATAAAACCATTATCGTAGAACTTCTCTTTTAGATGATTTGAGTTTCAGATAATAAACTATATTCCTCAGCTAGAAAAATAGCATATTCAACAAATTCCGATTTCTTGCAACACAGGATACCTTTGAAGTGATGCAAGTTTTCAAGCTTATTTCCTGTAGATAAATCCCATGTGTAGACCAGTCCGTCACATCTACCAATAATTCCGTGACCAACTGATGCAACTGCAGCAACCCTGCCAGGAGAAGTTATTAAAGAACACGAGACAAAGTAAACAAAACTTTCACTGCACCTTAAGAAAGATGAAAGAACAACTCAAAACTAGGTTTTGGAAGGGAAAATAAAATCTCTCATTCAAGGTTGCCATAATGGACCTGTGGCTTAGGCTCCAATTGCTATTTAAAGTAAGATTTAAAAGTACCCTGAGTCTAAAGTTCTTCCCATGATCACCATGTTCTTCACCAATAAAGCAAGCCTCCAACATCTAGCTAAGTTTGCTTGCCGCTTGCCACTTGATTGACAACAATGAGAATCTGGATCTGAGTGAGTAGAGATTAGAAGCCAGATGGCCATATCTGTATTCTGCACTGGAAGAATATGGTTTTCGCCCATTGCTGAAAACCACATTTTTGTTGCATTCATGATTTCATCAATGAGCTCCTTGGTGTTATGCTCTCCTTTGCTTTGCCATGTAAACATACCGACCGGAACACACTGAAAAACAGAGGTGCCAGGAGCAGAAAACTTTGAAACCAGGATGCGTTTGTCAATATCCCTGCACAAAAAGAGGAACTGTATCCTACAGGAATATGGGAAAAATGCAAAAAAAAAATAAAAATAAAAAAAAGAGCTTAACTGCATAGCTAGTAATCTCATCTCTATATATTTGGTTTATTTCTTATTTTAAAGAAAGAAGGCAGACAGATAAATGTCATCTTTTAGCAATCTGAAAGCACATTATAACACACACACACACACACACACACACACACAGAGAGAGAGAGAGAGAGAGAGAGAGAAGAAATCATGTGGTATGTCAATGTCGTGGCGGACAATAGAAAAAGAAGCCATTGACCAAGGAATAACTAATGGTATAAAAATGCGGCAGATGTGCAGTACAATATAAGCGGATAAAACTAACAACTAAACAGCAAAAGCCATGTGCAGTTTTGAACTAAAAAAGATACAAGTCTTCTTTTTGGGATGAGAAGCGTGAATGCTGCAAATTATTCCAAGGGGCATGGACAAAATCATGATTTTAGTAAGCGCAGAAAATAAATTCCTTCCAAAGCTCTGCAATTATATATTTTTAAGATCAAATACAAAATCCCAAAGATTTTTGTCAAACAGATAGTTATAGGCTTAAGTTCTGATAGGAAAGGAGGGACAGATAATCACATCTGCAGTGCATCAAGGCACCGCACCAGTATCTAATGACATGAAGCTTATCTGATCTGGTACTCCTAGTATAAAACCAATGATGTTAAAATGGAGCACTTTCAGCTTTCAAACACAGTAGGATATGTATGCTTAGTTTTACTAATAATAAGTTACTGAGTGCTTAATTTAGAGTAACTACAGAAAAGTTCGTATACAGATGAAACCACGCTACCTCCAAAAATTAGCTATTCTTCTTGGATGATATTTCAAGAATATCTTTACATAACTTTTGAAAAAGCAATGTTATGGTGATTAGGAATGTAGAGAGAGTCA
This sequence comes from Forsythia viridissima, assembly GCA_030279155.1. Lineage (NCBI taxonomy): Eukaryota > Viridiplantae > Streptophyta > Magnoliopsida > Lamiales > Oleaceae > Forsythia > Forsythia viridissima. The sequence continues at coordinate 43,999,718 of CM059041.1, read as the reverse complement.
ATAAAAAATTTCCTCAAAAATTTTCATTCTACTGAAAGATATGCAAATATGTTGAACTTTCTGTGGAGTTGGGAGAAAGCAGTAGGCATCCAAATCTTGTGATGGAAAAGCAACATACCATAAGCCAAATTCCCCAAAACCGTTGTGACCAACAACCAAAATAGTTGACTTTGGAATTCTCTTCAACTCCACCAGACAAGGAAGCATACAGTCAAGTGTCGGTAAGTTGCTTTCCTCTTTCTGTGCACTGCAAGTTGAGAATCATGGAATTATATCAAGCAACACCAGACTCGATAAGCAAGAGAAGTTGACGGCAATAATATATAGGATGTTGGGTATCAATGAGACAAGATTTTGCATCAAATAAAAGAAACTGAATGACAGCATGTCAGAACTAATGTTGCAATATGAGTTGAACTAATGTGCATATTTTATGAAAAAGTGGTACCAGCATTATCAAACAGAATGTAGGAATGAATTAGTTAGATTTTTGTCTCATAAGGAAAATAAATCTTCAATCATACCACACACAATATAAAGTTGGACACCATGAAATCACCTCCATCTAGTGTTCATGACCCACAGGTTCAGCTTTCCACCCTCTTCAGCAGCAAGAAGAAAACTAGGTTCACAAACTAATAAACAACATACACTTTGTGTTGTTCTCAGTATAGTCTCAATTGTAACATAACCAGTTTTTACTTGCACAATTTTTACTGCATTCTTCTCTGAGAATTCTGAAGTACAGCATGGGCAAGAACAATATAATTTACCCTCCCTGGGACATAAATGCAAAATCAGTACATCAACATTTACTTAAGTTTCAGGTATAGAACTTTTCATAAGCTTGAACAAGGAAAAATATTAACAAAAACCTGCAGAAAGGAGTTTTTATACTGTTTAATAAAACAAGAGATTGTGCATCTGGAGTAAACTGTAATCTAGAACTGTCTACTGCAATCTGCAAACAAGACAAAAAAAGCCGTTGTTACATATGATCAATAAGCAAGCCTAGCTAATGCTGCAGTATATCAATTCATTGCTTATCTTACATCTCTACCATATGCATCTTTGTAAATGGGCAATGCTATTGATACATGACCAACAAATGAAGGGAACCCCATACTTTCTGCTTTCTTTAGTGCCTTGTAAACAAAGAGGGTACTCTCCTTCTGCTCCAGGGAGCCACATATAACACATAAGTAGATTTCATTCTCTTTTATATTCAACAGCACCATCGAAATTGGCATAGGGTGGTTATAGCTTGCAACATGTTTGAGAAGACCCTGTGAATTATCATTTAAATTCAAGTCACCCTGAAAATTTAATCTCGGATCATCTTTCATTTCCTTGTTTTCAGTCACGTCACTGCAACAATTCGTACTCGGAATTTGCAAATATGACAATGAATTATCAAAGTCAACAAATTTTGCCCTGTGAAACTTTTTGGCAAGACTAGCTTCAGAATTCTGTAGGCATAAAAAAGTACAATCAATGCCAGGTTCTTACTTGATGATAATTTTCAATTGTGCTTTGGTTAGAAGTATTCCAATTAAGAAGTATGAAGCAACCAAAAAATTCATGTTTGCACATACCTCCGTAGAACAAACATTTTTGAAGTCTCTGCAGATAGTATGTTCAGTGAAAGGGGCGCATCTCATTTGTGGTGCAGCAGAGGCACACATTTCAATCATGGACTCACAGCCAACCCTGGCTCGCTTGGAGTAGACATTGACTTCTTCTGCTGGAGGTCGAATAGGGCTATTTGTTTTGCCCATTAAGTTAGCACCAGTTGTACCAATGTCTGTTCATGCGGAATACGAAAAAAAGATTATTGCAATCAGCCAATCACCTCATTAGAATGACAGAATACTCAACATCTTACAATTGCTTCAGAATCCACATTAAGTTTATCTTAAGCCTTCTTCACACTGTATAGTTTTGAATCATGAATATTTAAAATGCAGTATGGAAATGAAAAAAAACTTTTATGTCCAAATTATGTTTCAATAGACTAAAGATAAAAAGAATAAAGAGAAAAAACCCAGTCAAACCTGTTAACATGCTGTGTCAGAAGACAGATCCTATTTCTCAGCTAAAAGAATAAAAATCTACACACAACAATATATTCTTTCACCAATCAAAAAGAAAATATTCAAATCGGGAAGCACGATTTTCAACACCCTAACACATTGAATATTCAATTTTTCATTAACGTCCATGCAGATTCCTTTGAACAGGCTCCTATGAAACCTATTGCAGATTTAGATATGGAATCTTACCTTCTCGAGGCTCCTCATTTACAGCCATCTGCAATTCAGAATGCAGATTTATTTCGTGTTCTCTCACTGCAATAGGTCGAACTGATGAGTCTGCTGCTGTATCAACACAGACAGGCAGATCCAGAGTCTGATGCCCATAATTGTTAAGAGGAAATGAAGCTTGATGTCCTTTTGCAGTATCTGGAAACAAATCTTGCTGATTGATGGAAGTATATCTACTTTCATTGCTATCAAAACTATCAGGAACTACAGATTCTGTAATTCCAGAAGTTGAGACAACTGAATCATAGCCTGTACAGGCAATACTCCCCTTTTCCTTCTCTCTTTCCAGATCTGAGTTCTCGATGCGCTCTCTGACTGCAAGTTTGCAAGAAAATTCTGAACCCAATTAGAGGAAACAGTTTTGCAGCAATTCCACAGAGTGGACAATACTATGGCGATGCACTGAAACAACTGTGCCAGATAATAACAATATTAACAGGCAAGTTTTCATTAGTCAGAGGGTTACAATTACCAATTGATGCATCATCAAAACCAATGGATGTATTATTTTCCTTCTGCGATCTATGGAGAGGCATTTCTGAAGGTTTCATACTCTTCTTTTTCTTTCTTGAGAATGTCTTCAGCAAAGGAAGTGCTCGAGGGAGAAGAACAGTCATCATTGACTTTGCTAATTCTTGACCAACTGAATCAATATCACTCTTTTCAGAGCTTGCATTTGAAGTGCCTGTTTCATCTTCCAGAATTGAATCAGTTACCAAAACCTCAGAAATGGCTGCATCCATGACAATTGTGTCATCTCTGGCACTACAAGGAACTTGCACGTCTCCGTTTGGATCAGAGTTAGAAAAACTGTCTGCAAAATGGCAAAAAGTGTCATTCACCAATAAATTTGGTCAGGGAGGTGGGGTGCAATTGGATGTTGAAGCTCTAGCAGTGACATAAGAATGCAAAAAATCAAAGTGCATTCTGACAAAAACATAATGATAAGGATGTATGACCTCCAGCGATATCCAAAGTGTCAGGTGCACAAAAATCGGCAACACTGACGATTGGCTTGTCATGCTGAAGTAATGTTACACCATCCTTTTCTTCCGGTATTGGGTTATTGAACTCTTGAACCTCAGTAACCGTTGAACAATTTGGCTGTGAGGCATTAAGAATGGATGAAATTAACTGATTTAATATTTACTAACCTTACACATAAATCTGCCATAAGCAGGCAAGGGATGTATATTTGAGCATCAGGTGTACTATTCCCTGTGTGTGTGTTCACCAATTATATATGTATCTTATGGATATGCTATTGATCTTAAAAAACAAAATGCTTTCAGAAACTTAAGTATTCTGTGGTCCTAACTTACAGGGGTACAAAAGCTCGTGGATGAAGTAGAAAGCAATAAAAATTGTGGAACATAAGGATAAATAAAACTTAAATCAAAATAAGATGTTAAGAATATATCTAAAATAAGAGCGGTTTACAAGCTCACAAGTTCTTTGCCTTTTGGCAAGTTATCAGCCTTCGTGCTCAAATGATTTTCAGAGCTAATAAGATCTCTTTCTTGGGGGAGGAGACCTCCTAATTTAAGGTGATCAGAAATATCCATAGAATCTGACTGCAGTCCTCTTTCTGCTGAAAACAGACATTTCTCCTTCTCAACCACGGCTGCCAAGTTAGGTCCTATTATAACTCCTGGACTATTACTAGAGCCACATACTTTATTTGAAGCAGCAAAAGTTGAAGGCCTGCCACTTTGATCCCTTTGTCTAGAATTTGAAGCATCAGCATTCTGCATACAATTTTGAGGCTGACGTTGTTTAAAATTTGCCTCATTGAGAGGCTTAATATTAATACTTTTGTCTTTCCTACTTCTCTTCCCTGTAACCTGTGGCTTTGCCAAGTATGGCAGCAAATTTGGATGATTATTTGATTCTGTGCTTTGTTGTACTGTATCAGAAGCTTCAATACGGAAATTAGATGGTGACGAACTCTGTTCTGCAGTTCCACCAGCATTTGCTACCAATTCTCTCAGTAACCTTTGAACAAATGCATTTTTGAATCCAAAAAACTGCATTTACATAAAAGAAAAGGAACGGTTAACCATTTATAATCGTGCACCCTTCTATATGTTGCTCAAGCAAAATCCAAGTACTTGGTTAGGGGAAATAACTGGATATTTTACAATATAACTCTGGTGTTTTTAGCAAATATTCGAAGTTGTACAGCAACACAAAAACTACGCAGCATGATACAAACAAGGAAAAGAACAGTGCCTACAAATTGGAAGGACGATATGCACAGACAACAAGAGAACACATCTACATCAATGAGTAGCACAGCACTAGTTTCTGGTGGACAAGCCTCCAGAAGATTCTTTTCTCCCAATTGATCAAGCTTCTTATTTTATGCAATGGATTAATTGTTGGGAAGTTGTCTACAACATAGTTTTCTCTAGTAATAAATGTTTAGAATCCGAACCAAGATAACCATTATGTTCTCCTACAAAGCAACACAGGCGAGCGCTAGCGTGCACAGAGAGAGAGAGGGGTGGGGGGATTGAAGAATACTGTTTACTTCCAGACATTCATATAATGTGCCAGGTCGAGTTAACTACTATTGAGGCTCTGTTTGGTTTGAACTATTTCGACTGATTTGATCACGAATCTCTATTATATTTTTAAGAAGTTGGATGAGAAAATAGGAAAGTACTGTCAGTTTAATACTTGCAAAGTTGAAAAATAATTACTTATTTGCCTGCATAGAAGAGTATTGTATGAACATAATCAACAGTTGTCGGTTTCAACTTCAGCAAATGGTAGCCAAGGCCATAGCAATACGGACCGACATAAAAAACAAAAAGGATGAAAAAATTAGTGTGCACCAAAGAACCAAATGTCAGCATCAAGCCCATTTCTATATTTGATTGCAAAGTTAAGAACATTGCTACCCAACTACCTGGTACTTTTCTAAGTTTATTGTGATTGAAGTTGGAATATAAGAGCTCTCCAGGAATCAAATTCTAGATTTCCAATATATCTCCAAGTGTATTTCCACCACTTATTGTTTAATAGTATATGGATTCTCATATTTCATTCTCTAATTTGTGATAAATAGAAGTTATCTCAGCAATGAATAAAAGATGTACTCCAATACACCTTTGCATTTGATGTCATCAAACTTTTATTTTTACATACTCCATGAGTAAGTATAATGATTTGTTTGCTTGCACTTATTATCAAAACTCAAGCATAGATGATGGATCCTTTATCACATTGGCAACTATGGGATTTTCATTGCCTTTTCAAACAGAGGATAAGAAGCAGTAAAAGTTCGGACTATACAACATCAGCCTAGTCCAAAGGTGTTGTATATTACTCAGCCTGAGACGGATTTTCAAACCAGAAAAACAAGGAAATGAGAATTATTAATATAACCCAACTGTTTTAATAATTCCAAATGGAAAAAAAAAAAGGCATAATGACCTACCTCCACACCATCTATCTTACAGGAGAACCTCTTCCCATGCAACAACTTGATTCGAGAACAACTTTTCTTCTGAAAGCACTCCCACACAATATCTGGAGTTTGTGCAGAGCATGATTTCCCATCAGTGGACATGATCTAGAGAGGTTGTAAAATCTCCATATTATTAACCAATAATTCAGCCGAAACCTATACAGAGACGTAATTTGACATGGTTAAGATGCCTACTCACCATAAACAATGGACCTTTATGACCTTCCAGAATTTCCATTTTATAGGTAATCCCATTCAGAGTTCGCGAGGTCTTGTATCCAATGGGATAAGGATACCGGTCCTTACCCTGCAAAGTGACCAAAAAATGAGCAAATAGGAAGTTGCATAGATAATATATCCTAAAACACACAACTCGTATAAAAATGGCTCCAACTCTTTGTATATAAATAAATTTTAAGAAGTTATCTCCTTTGCTTAATCATAGTCTATTACGACAGCAAATCCAGCTGTGACTTAGAGTTCAGTAGTAACTATTCTATGTCACTTCAATACTCAGTTCATGTTTAAGGAGAATAATACCATATGATGACAATAAAGTGAGGAGCTCTCTCTCTCTCTCTCTCTCTCTCTCTCTCTCTCTCACACACACACACACACACACACACACACACACACACGGACACGGACACACAAACATACAGTCTGTAAAAATCACCTCTCAGATGCAGTTTTCCCTGTTTGTAGAATAGTGGATTTGTAATGATCTTCATTCTTCCATACCAAGGCATAACTTGTATCTACATTGTTTTATTGAATTTTGCATTTAGAAATATAGCCAGCCCCACCTCCTTATTTTAATCCGACGAACATTAGGAAATTGGCGTCTATATATAACTGGAGACCATACCAGAAAATATTCTGCATCCCGCGAGCCATAGATAGTTTCATAAATGGGTCGTAATATCTACATTATCCAGGACACAGCCCTCTAAGTACTGGACTTAAATCCCCTTAATATCTAAATTTGATGATTTCAAACACTTAGTGCCTATTACTTGACAGGTTTTCAATATGAAAAGTTGCAGCTTTAAAGACAGCAAATTTTTCAAGTCAATCCAATTTTAGACATCCAGAACCTGATTCCAGACATCTATAATGGGCTTTCAGAAGTCCACTTATGGCTTTCAGACTTGTGGATCTATGCTTAAAAGGAATCCAGATGGTATTCTTGTGTCAAGTTTATCAGATAGGAAACCTCGCAAGTAAACAGGTCAGCAGATAAGGCCTAAATCTATTTTCAAAAACATTTCATTTATAAATCTAAAAAGTAGTTCCAAAAGTTTAAAACTAAGCTTCAGACTTATCTATGCAAGTTTTGAATGTCAAACCCTTTTAAGCTTATAAAACAATCTGGACCTAAGTTAAAACGACCTTCTAGCTTTTGGGCATCTACAAGTAGTTTTTTCAAATATTTGTCCTTTCTGTACCAGAGTCCAGACTACCAGCTTGCGCTATTGCTTGCACCAATTTGTTTTAATTGATCATTAGTGGTAAAACTATTTCAGTGTTCAAATTGAAGCTAGTTTTAATCGTTTTAAGCTCAAATGCTCAAATTTTTAGAATATGATTGAATAGAAGTTCTAATTTTGAAGAATATTTTCTTATAAATATAGAAGCTGCTATGTTTAGGTTCTAAAGGTTATATTCTGATATTCAGTATAATACGAGTTTCTGAGACCCAAAGAACAGAGCCCTGTACTTTCGAATACTTTATAATTCTGAGAATTATTTTTGGATTTCAACTTTCTGGCCCTCATTTGTTACATCATTTGCATAGTATAGCGTGATTTCTTGAAATTCATTCATTTCATTGTGATATCTGTCTATTCTAGAGGCATTGGTAGTGCGGTGAAGTCTGACAGAAACTAAATTTTCCCTGGTCAAATAATGAAATATTAACTATTAAGGCTTAGTTTTTATTTTTCTGATATATTTTGCTGTTGCTGCTATGACTAAACTTTCCCATGTCAACTAGAACTAAAAGGGAGTTGTTGTTGATTATAGTGTTCTTGCTGCTTTTAAAATCTAAAAGGAAGATCCCCGGTAGTGGGTGTAGGCCCCTTTGGATTATATCACCATAAGTTCTGTCTTTGATTATTTTACTTCATTCTTGGTAAAAGTTTTACTTTTGTTTAGAGGAAATTTCAAGAGTATTTCTTCCTTCAATACAGTAAGTATATTCTTTCTTTCTTCAGTACTCCTTATTGGTGTTGTTTTTTCTCTTTTTCAGGTGGGGATCAGTAGCCAAGTTATGCACTTATGCTGAACAAACTAAATCAAAAGTAGAAGCAATAATCATGTTGAAAGATCCAGAAAACAATAACATTCATTTTATATAGAGTTCTAAATCTAGTTCTAACCCATTAAAACATGCAGTTTCTCTTCCAGCAATAATTGAGAAATCAAAGTTTTAAGCATTCATGATGCTCAAAACTGACCAATGCTACGAGTTCTTCTGGTTATCCAAACAGAATTGTTTAGCATTTACAGATGATTATCATCTTTTTGTTGCATCCTCCTGCCTCTACAAATGGAATGATTTATTCCATAAGAAAAAGGGATTATGATCTTATCTACTAGTTCATTTTTCACTTTTTTATCTGGGATATATATCTTCTCTATTGCGTATCCATTAGCGTTGGGTTTTTTCCTATTTCAAGAAAAATTAGTCCACCAACTGATGTATAACTGCAAATCCAAGATTTATTATACATTACCTCACCAAACACTTGCTCTCGTATACTAATGTTTCATTTGCACATCACTTAAGTTTGACCTATGCACGCTTACAATTCCACTTTATTCTCTAGATTTTCAATAGCCAATTGTCAGTACCTCCAAGCATTCAGTCACCCTTTCTCAAATAAGCACTCGCTAAAAATTTAACAAAAATCTTCCATCAAACTTCGTATCCTCTTACTTAAACCTAATAAATTATCATATCCACGCATTTACTCAAGCTCCTACAGTCCAAGCACAAATCCAAGCAAACACATTTTCAATTAAAATAATAGGTTTTAACAACATTTGAAATTACTAGCAAAAATTATAACATAAAATCTTTAATCTTATTTTCAGATTTATAACCTGGATTTCTGTACGTATACCAAAAAACCGAAATTGAACCTACAATATTCATTCGTCCAAAAAGGACAAAAGAAAACTAGCTCCAACATCAAAATATATATCACAAATAAAATGAATATACTAATCTATATGGTATATAGATATAAGAAGAGGAGAGAGAGAGAGAGAAAATTGAACCCGAGATGAGCTCCAATACTTCTTATCCCAGGGACCAGAATAGCGTTTTCCGATTGATATGATTTCCAGGCCGTCCGATTTCTCTTCATTGCTTTTCGTCATTGATTTCGGCTCAAAATTTCTGTGTACGTGTGTATGTGAGTGAGAGAGAGAGAGAGAATTGGCGGGAATGAAAAGTGGGAATGCCGGCGGCCCGCTAATTAATTACTAATTTCCAGATGTCTTTAATGTGAACTGAACTCGCATATCAGAAACTGCGACTAATTAGAGGTGGAAAAAAGGAAAAGGAGGAAAATACGCCGTTGCCGGGGATCGAACCCGGGTCACCCGCGTGACAGGCGGGAATACTCACCACTATACTACAACGACTTTGTTGAAATTTATTTGTAAGAAAATATATTTGACACTTTCATAGGTCCTTTTCCACTCAAAATTAATGGAGGAGCATGACCAAGAAATAACAGCCCCTCCTAGTGAAGTTTAAATAAAATTATTCTCTTTACTTATTTACATATTTGTGTGTATGATTCTATGGTATTAGTACATTTAAATGTGTTAACTTCAATTCTTATCGATATTTATTTATAAAAGTTCTGCACGTCAAGCTCTTAAATATATTTGAAATAACATATTGAATAGATGTACGTATTTAAATTTTTCAAAAAGGTCCTGATCTCCACTCTCACTTTCACTATTAAATTTTATTGAATGTTACTTTGGGGGAAAAAAATTACGTCACTCGCTTAAATATTAATATACATTCACATATTTCGTAAAGAATGCTACGAAACATTCTATACCCAATTTTAGTGCTATTCATTTCAATCTTTTTAAATCGAAAAACTTCATTGGTTTAGTTGGATACATAATTTCCATATACAAACATCGATGATTTGATATTATATAAATTGTTATATTTTGAGTCTCAACTTATATTGTTATTATAGAACATCCCTATAATTCATATACCAATTTATCATATTGAGCACAATAATTATCTGTCATATGTAAATACAATATGGCCTTGGCATATAACATGGAAATCACACCATGTTGGCTTGTAATTTGTAACCAAATTGCCTAAACTCATGTTCGAACTTAACTTTTTTGAGCATTTTTAGCACATGATTGCCATTGTTTAAATTATAATTTCAACTTGTCAAACTAATCAAACATACTTTCTATTCACACATTTCATAGGACCTACAACTTACAACTTATTTTTTCTCCACATATTTACCCATAACTTATAGTATAAGCACTTAAAAATTAATTTCAGCACTATCAAACATACGTATTGTATGTAGATTGAATACCATTGAAAAGTATTAAGAAAATAAAATAAAGGTTAAAATTTTGTGCATTGTACTATTTAGTACTATCTTATTACTACATACCAAATATGAATTTCAAGTGCAGTCGAAATTCTAAAAATTTGAATAATTTTACTTGCTATCATGTTCAAAAGATCTCCAATTCACATAATTATAGAGTAGTGATCTCCTCCCCACGATGGGGAGGGATTATCTTGCCCACTGCCTACATGGCAGTGGGCAATTGGCCAAATTTTTTTTGCTAACATTGTCCACTGCCATGTAAGCACTAGGCAAGATGATTCCTCCCCACTGTAGGAAGGAGATCACTATTTCATAGTTATATAGCACAACAAAACAAATTAGGTACAAAAGTTTATATTAGGACTACTATAATTATTTTTAATTATTATTCTGTTGGTAACTTTGATGACATGACCTTATGGTAAGCTTTGGTCCTCCATGACTCGGGTTGTTCCAATTTGGTGTCCATTCATATTCATTTATATGAATAATCTCATGTCCCAAATTTGATTTATTCTGATTATTTTAAATTTTGATCCTCAATTTGACTGTAATTACTAATTATACACTAGCTACCATTCAAATGTTACTAAAAAGTTACAACATTAACTTGTTTTTTTTATGTGAATTTTCTGATCAAACAAAAACATGTTTTTCTAAACTAACTTGGATTTCGTTGGGCATTTTGAGTTTTCTATTTTTTCAAATAAAAAAAAACACTTATTTTCACAAAAGAATGCCTCACCGAGTTATGTTAGAGGTTTGTTTGACAAAATTTTTAATTAAAATTAATTGTTAATTTTGACTTTTAATTTTTAGTAATTTTTTAAGCTTGTCACAAATAAGGGATTAAACTATATATAGTTCTCCTAGAGTTCAAGATTCAAGCCTCTATTCCTTCAAAAATCCGTAAAGAAGCTGAATATATATATAAATTAAGCTATATAGTCTTAGATGGTTTTTGTGCCAAACAATCCCTAGGGCAGTGAAGATAAATATTATATACATAATTAGGCTTGTGCCTCAAATAAAAATGTACGACCTATTATATTCCACACTACTGTATTAGGTTGTTGACTCGTTCAAATCGAGAAGATAAGTTAAAATCGTGGTTGTTGAATTGATTTTGGATAACGGTCACTTTTTGAGGTGTAACCGTATGTTGTTGTTCAAAGTGATCGAATTTATCCTTGTGGTAGTTTTAGACTAAAATTAAACTCTAGCTTAATTGAGAGAGAGAGAGAGAGAGAGAGAGAGAGAGAGCGAGCGGGGTAATCTACCTGAAACCACCAACCCCACCCCCACCTAATTGGTTTGCTGCATTTGTTGCTTCTTCCATTTTGTTACCTGCCTCTCTGTTTATCTGGATAAATGGCTCTCTACTTATTTTACTCTCTGTCCGCCCACGAAATTTGGTTGAGATTGTATTACACTTAGTATGAGATTAAGGTTAATCTGAGCATTAGTTGAAAAATAATTTCTTATCTTGTGTCCATTAATATTTTTCTTGTTTCTTTATTTTTACTCTTCACCAACTATTTATTATTTGTTCACCAGCCTCTCAATCAAGAATTAGTTCGTTAATATGTTTTTAACTAGTTGTGTGAAGGTCTGCTCGATCTATTAAATTGAACAAGATTGAAAAAAGAGCGATATATAAAATGTTTATTTATTGTTATGTCTACTCTTATTCAACCGAATTTCCTAAAAGACACATGAATGTCAACCACATGTTGCAATTGTTGAAAATGTGCGAACAAAGTTCTATATCGATTAGACATAGAGTAAATGATGGACTTATAAATAATTGAGTTACTCCACATAATGGATTAACATTTTGGAATAAAACCTAAATTTCCTAGTATCAAAGTTAGGTCTCAAATTTAGTCATGTGGATGCACAAGACAAGATCCTTAGTTGCAGCTGAACGAAAATGGTAAGCCCTAAGTTGGATCGTTATATATAGACGAAAAAATTCATAGTTAGCTTTTAAGGCAATTGTGCTCACGTAAGACGGTTGTGCTCTAATGTAGGTTTGAGGTATAGAGATGAATAGACTATATATATCGAAGAAGGATTATTGAGAATGTGCAAATAAAGTCTCATATCGATTTAATATGGGATAAACAATGGACTTGCTACTCCACCTAATATGTTAATTTTTTTTTAGAATGAAACCTCAGTTCTCTGCAACAAGAAGTAAAAATCTATATCATTACTTATACCCAGAGTCAAAGATCACATGGGTGTGATGATGTTTTTTTTCTTCTCCATTAACAAATTTAGATGATTTCTAATTATGCACAATTATATCAAACTGTTGTAGTGGTGCACTGTACTCATATTCTTGCAAACATTCTAAACTGTACATAAAGGAAAAAGTAGTGGCAACTTTTGGATAAGGAAAAAGAAAGCAGAATCTACACAAATCACCAATTTTCTTGCAATTCCAAGCATAAACAAGAACAAAACAATCTTATAATATCGACCACATGTATGATAAAGTGGACTAAATTTTACTGTCCAGTATCATCGCTTACCAAAACATGCACTGAGACTATGTTTGGTATGAAATATTGAGACGGGTTTAAAGTGGACTTAACCTTGCATCCTCCTTAATAGTGTCGACCGGAACAAGCCCACCCTACCAAAAAAGTGGAATTATACTTTGCCAGTGCTAGAAATTGGCACAGCTCTCTTGATGCTGTCAATATGGGTAGTTTCATAAACAGGCAGATCACTTGAGTAAAAGTCCAACTCATGATTTGGTAAATCAAAAAGGTCTGAACTTGAATCACTATCTGCTCCATCATCAACATCACTGAATTTTCTGAATTCATTTTCTTCTGATGGATACTTATCATTCCAGTTTTTATCTGAATATCCATGGCTGAACTTGAATTTCTCATCCAACCATGAAGAAGAATAATCACTCTTGACATTTCCATTGAATTTTTGCACAGAAATAATTTGCTTATTATAATCTGAAAAGTTTCTGAAATCTTTATAAGTTTTTGTGGGAGTATTTGCATGAGGAGGAGGAGTTCTAAAACCAGAACTTGAAGATGAATAAAAGGACTTAGAATCTGTAGTAGTACTGTTTGCTGTTCTAAAATGGCTAATGCTGCTTCTTCTTTTCCTTCTTCCACCAGGGCTTTCTTCTTCATCCTTTGTAGATTTCGATTTCTTCTTCTTTAATGAAGTCTGATTGAATAGGGAGTTCAAGAACTGTGCAAGTCTACCACCTGGAGAGCTAGGCTGCTTGTTTTTCTTCTCTTTCAAGATTTGCTTTTCCATTACATTATAAGTTTGTGATGGAATTAAACTTCTCGTGGTAGGCATGTCTAGGCTAATTCGAGCAGTTCTCGGGGCGGTCACCTTTTGTGCCAAGGTTGCGCCACAGCCAAGAACTTCATCAGCGCCGCCACCGGAAAAATATCGTGCTGCCTCGAAAACGTCAAGCTCGCCGGAGTCATTCCTCCAGTGGCATAGTTTCTTGTGCATTTTGTTAGGTTCTGAGAGTTCTGTGATAGACATGGTTTGAGGTATAAGTGATCAAGAATTGAATAGGTTGAAATCAAGAATAAATTGGGAAGTTTTCTGAGATTGTAGAGAGAATGGGGAATATATTTTGAAATGACTGAGAATAATAGTAGATACTAGATAGGGTTCATTTTATAGTAATCAAGAATACTGTATATGACTAAGGTTATATTTTTATTTTTATTTTCCCTCTCACTTTGTTTTTACTTTTTTTTTGTTTCTTTTCTTTTCTTTATTTGGAAGAACCCACATGTTGTGGATTTGTACTTTTCAATATTTTTACTTTTATGACATGTTTGATACATTAGAACTACACACAATTGAAGAGAAATTATGAAATATTAATCATCCCTCAAACAAAATACCACATTATTGCAGTTATTTCTTCTATTACATTAAAGGTCATCGTCTTACGTGGGTACAACCTGCATCTTGAGAGGTAGCAACAAAATTTTCTCTAATATTGTGGTCTATTTTGGGGTCCACTACTTTCGACTATTGTTTATAGTTGAGATTCATCCTGAACGTATGCACAACCAAGTTTGAAGTAAAATTCTAATCATACCGTTCGTTAGAACTTAGAGTTCCATTAGTTAACCTATTAGATGGAGTAATTTAAAACCCTTATAAATTAAAAACGATCTCACTTTTAATCGATCTTTGTTCGCATAACATTATAAAATATATCATAGGTGGGGTAGAATGAAACAAGCCTTTTTTGCTCTCCCATGTTTTGATATCCAAAGGCGATCTCTTGGTGTGTGTTGTGGGTGGCAAAGAAACTGATTTTTTCCTCCTTGGATGCTCAATTTAGACAATATTTTAGTATGGTGGGGGAGTAGCTTTAGCCTTTAAGTAGTGTTGGCATGAGTTTGTACCATGATATTTTCCTTTATTATAATATGGATTAGATTGTGGATGAAAAAGAGACGATTTGAAGATAATTGACTGATCTTCCTTTAAGATCCTTTGAGACTATTTATTTTTATGGGACTTTGAAATTAATATTTGCATAATGTTAAAATGTAAGAAAATTGTTTCTTACAAAGGGCTGGATATATCCTAAGTTGAGACCAAAGAAAAATTGTCCAAATTAATCGATACAAATTATTGATTATTTTTGTTCTTTTCAAAAATTTTATCACACTCCAAAAATATATAAAGCGTGAATACTTTAATACATGGTGTGTACCAAATGACGGATGTATAACAGTATAAGAGATAACAATCAAGAATACGAGACACCTAATGTTTAGCTATAATATTGCAAATTTTAAAAAGTTGAATAAAAATATATCTTTTGTTTCTTAAAAAATTGCTAAAGAGTTAAAGTAAAAGTTAACAATTAATATTAATCACACATTTTATAGGACCCACAAATTCTATCAACTCTTCAACCACGCATTTGATCAACTTTTATTAAAAATTTACAAAAAATCTAATTTTTAACAGACATTAAAGAATATGATTAAAATTCAAAGTGGTGTTGGATAAAAATGTATTAAGAATATGATTAATCCTTTGAAATGATGAATTCTTTACAAGATCATGGATATTTTTAATCAAGACACTTCACAATATATTGAAAGAAATGGAGGCACTCAACTGATATCATGAATACATGGGGTACGTTTAAAAGAATTAAGCTTTGTAATTTAATTAGGTGTGAAAGCATAAGCGATTATGAGTTCAAATATCGTTGTCTCTATTTTAAAAAGTTGTGTAAGTTTTTAATTTTTTATGAAAAGAAAATTTAGCATTATTCACATGAGTGAAGTGTTGTATAGATATAATTAAATAAATAAGCTTGTCCATTATCTAACAGTTTAAGTTTTTTAGATAGATGGTTCAAGAATCTTCATCTAAAAACTCATCAAAATTGAAAATGTGGATAAAGATGTCGTAAAATCGTGGTTTCCTTGTCCACGTTTTATGAGGAAAGAGAAAAGTTGGTACCTTAAGCGTGTTGGCTATGAAAGCCAATCAAGCTAAGCCACGTAGATTTCACTATCTTCACCTTCAACCGAGAATACGAGGAGAAGTTGAAACACACTATTCATTCTACTCATCTTCTCTTCTTCTACTCTATTTCTAAAAGTTGAGCCCGGACTAGCCCATAGCTTGTGGGCCTCATAGGTCGAGTCGGACCGGCCCACGAGCTCAGCTCATTAATTTTTTTTAAATGCAGTATTTTTTTGGATTTTAAAAAATCATGAGCCTTTATACGAATTGGCATGTGGCCGGCCCGTATTTTTCAAAGTGTCTTTTAAAAAAAACGACTGCTTGGCCTTGGCCAGGGCTCATCCTTAGACGAGCCCAGGCCCATAATGGGTCTAGTCGCTGGACCCATGGACGGCACAGCTCAATTGCATCCCTATTTATACCTGAATTACCAAGGTATTCTGGCCGTTTTCATCATCTTTTCAATCATTTAATCTAGAAATATTGTTATATTTTTCTTCCCAATGTCTTCTGCTTTTACTACCGTTTACGGATCCTAGGCAGCGGATGTAAAATCTTGGCAGGAATGTTTTGTCAGACACGCTAAGATGCGATGCTCTAAAACTAATGTGGAACTTGTCAAAACCGTCATTAATGAAGCCTCTCCTGAGCCAAAGTTGTGCCGAGGCTACTACAATTTTGTTCGATGGCATTATTGTCTCATTCAGCCGGCTCGGTTGGGGGGCTAGAATATGCTTCTGTCACCTAGGGATCATACATGCCAGGTGCCTTAGTATTTTGAGACGTATGCACTCAGCTCACTAACCTAATGGGCTTCTAGCTCATAGAATTTTCATGAGCTATCGTGGCCTGCCACATATGACGTATATTTTTTTGGGTGTGACAATGAAATTTAATAGAAATAGGGCTAGTTACCTAACTAAAGTTGTAAATAGTTTTGATATGAAGGGATCTAAATCATTTAGTTTCCCTTCAGGATCACACTTTGCTTTATCTACAAGTCAAGGTCCTGCAACTAAACTTGAGAAGATTATTATGAAATCAGTACCATATGCTAGTGATAGAGATAATGTACTTTGTGGTTAGTACTAGGCCAGATATATTCAATTAGCCTTCTAAGTGGTTCCCTTGTCGACTGTCATCAGCTTGTGAAGAGAGAGAGACAAGCTGGTGCCTTATGTGTGTTGGTAATGACGGCCAATCAAGCTTAGCCACTTTGATCCCACTATCCTCACCTTTAGCTGGGGATGATAAGGGTAGTTGGAACGTTGGATAAGTGTTAAATGGCCGGGTGACTCGGCTAATTTTTTTAAATAATTGTTCATCTATTTTTCAGGCAAATTTTTAAATATAATTATGCCTTCTCTTTCTTGCTTATAACTATTTCAAACAATTTCAAAATTAATTGAAAAAGAGAATATTTCTAAATTAGAATCTAACATATTTCAATGTTAGAATCCAACTCATTTTATCTATGTAAAGAAATCTCATTTTATGGTAGAAATTCATCTGTCTTTATCTTCTTTTTTTAATTAACATTAGAAATTATGGATTTTATAGTATAAATCATGAAAATATGTATACATTTGAGTATGAGATTTTTACTTTAAATTTCTGTAAATCTGAGTTCATTTGAAGTTGGATTAATTAAAAAATTAATTAAAAACGTGTAAATTCGCGTTAACAGATTTATGATTTGTTAACAACCCACAAGTCTGTTAACAGACCACAAACAGGCATGTGGTCTGTTAACAGTACTTATTAAATGAGGATTTTAAGTTTTTTTTACAAAATAGAGACAATTTCAATTTAAATGATATAAGATAGACGCTTTTGTGATTCGGATTGTTTGACACAGCCATTTAACCAACGCAGCGTTGGTGGAACAGACTATTCATTCTATTCATCTTCACTTCTTCTACACCGTCCTTCTCTCTCTCTCTCTTACACACACAGAGTTTTCCCCAGTTTTGCTCTCTTTGAAATTATTGTTCGTCTTGATTTCTTAAAGGTTTTTGGGTTAATGTCAATGTTCTAAAAAATGTAAGGTCTGGTTAGGTGTGGAGGCTGAGTTTCAAGCTTTTCAAACTTAAGTGAGGCCTAGGCGAGAGTAAGACAAGGGAAAGGCAAGGGCGAAGCGCGAGGCGTGGCTAAGCGTGGAGGTCGAGTTTCCGCCTAGGCGAAGCTTAGACAGACTTTTTAGAACAGTGGTTAATGCATTTGGTCTAAAAGAATGATGTTGTATTAGTGTTTTTTACTGATAACTTGGTGTTGATGTGTAGTACTGAAATTATTTTTTAAATACTTATATTATAAGTTGTTGGTAAATGTGTGAATAAAAAATAGATTGTCAGTTGTGGTTCTTAAGAAATGTATTGATAAAAAATATGTTTGACCAATTTGATCAACTGAAATTATAATTTAAACAATAACAAACATGTAGTATGAGACTTTAATTTGGTTCTAGTGCTGAGATTTGGGCTTTGGCTGAGCCTTCCAGACTAGGTACTAGTTTGGACTGAACTTGGTGAACATTTCATCGTGTTATTTTTTTATGATTTCTGCTGTTTGTGTTCTTGGTGATTCCGCTGTGTATAAAGCTCTCCATACATCTTACTAAGGGCTTGTTCAGTTTTAATTTTTTTTTTTTTTAAATTTATTGTTTGTCTATTCAAACTTTTTACACAATAACAAAGTTTGAATAGAAAAAAAAAAGATGGGCAAAAATACCTATTTTTTAGAAAACAATATGCGAACATGCCCTAAATATTTGTTGAATGGACAAAACACTAAAAGTTGAAAGGAGCCTTTTTGATGAAAAATAAATTTAACATCCACTCTACTGAAAATTCGCTAGTGATGACCTTTTCACCCACAGATTTGCGACAAACTTATTTATAGGTTTTTTGTCGGTAACTTTCATCGATTGTGAAAATAGCATCAATCATTGGTCAGAAAATTTTCGTCCGTAACAATTCTTAGCGACAAATTTCTCAACATTAGCGGCAAAAATTTTCTTCCTAGATGCCCCATTTTTTGTAGGGGTGGCTCAAGAATGTTCATCTATAAACTATTCAAAATTATAAAAAATAGATAAATATATAGTTTGCTTATTAAGATTCCGTTTGAAATCAATTAAAATTTTACTAAAAAGTTAAAGTCAAAATCACAATCAATTTTAATAATATATTTCATTGGTCTATAAATTTTTACAATTTTTCAACCATGCATTTCATAGCCGATTTGGTAAATAGCCAGGTCAAACCACCAAAATTGTAGAAGAGCCTAATTTATATCAAATAAGTTTAAAAGACCTCTTTTATGTAAAAAAAAAGACTTAATACTCTTACTTAATAGCTACTGTCAACAGATCATTAACAGACCACATGCATAAGGATCTGTTAAGGCCAATTTTTTGCCTCAAAAATTTGTTAACAGATCATGAGTCTGTTAACTCAATCAACCCACTTCAAATGAATTCAGATTTACACAAATTTAAAGTAAAAAATCACAATTCATACTCAGACTTATACATATTTTCATGATTTATACTGCATAATTAACAATTTCTACCGAAAGTTAAAAGAAGAAGATAGAGATGGATAAATTTCTACTTTGAAATAAAATTCTTACACAAATGAAATGGGTTGGATTCTAACACTAAAATGAGTTAGATTCTAACATTGAAATTTTTTCTTTTTCACAAACAGATGAATTTGAAATTGTTTGAAATAGTTATAAGCGAGGAAGAGAAGAGATGATTATATTTAATAATTTACAGGCCAAAATTGGTCAATGACTATTTTGGAAAATTAGCCGGGTCATCCGGCCATTCAACACTTATCCCACTACATTTTATCAACTTTTACAAAAAAAAAAAAATTATTTTAATCAAAATCAATCACAAACTAAATATTTAAAGAAAAACTCAAGTAGAAAGAAGTCCATCAAACGTCAAATGACTAGTCGTTTTCAAGTGTTCATTTATAAATGATAAAAGTTTGTCCCGTTGCAATTTATTTTTCTTTGACTTTTCATTGTCTACACATTAAAATACTAGAGTTTAATATATTTGAATTTAATCTTGTGTGACAAATTAAATGTATAGTTTAATAGAGGATAATTTGTAATTTTGATTCTCAACCTTTTAAATTTATTATTAATCTACTCTTAACTAATTATTATAGCACTAAATATCTCAATCTTTCAAGTAATTGCAAATTACGTCCCCAATTACCTATTTGATGATTTGCACTCATCTATAAATAAACAAAAATAGAAAACAACAAGAAAATAAAAGAAAATTATAAATAAAGTCCCATAATTTTTAAAAAGTACAAAATAACTTCATCTTCCCTAAAAACATACCTCATCCCTTGATCCAATTCGATCGACGTCATTATTGTTACCTTTGCAAGAGTCAAAGGACATTGGCGTCTGAACAAGTGACAAGTGACATCGTAGAGAGAATGATGCAACCAGCAACAGTCTCCGTCTCGCTTATGCTGAACCTTTGCGGGTTTAAATTTCCAATTTTATCAACTACGGGGGAAAACTCAAATGGTAATCCCAATTTTATCAGCTGAGGAGACTGGTGTACCTGATTTATTCGAATTATTAACCATAGTTGCAGGCACAGTGAAACAAACACTGGTAGGGATTGCGGTTATTGCACTACAATTGTTTTGAAGGTACTGGCTATTTCGGGAAGCATTCATCGGTAGGGTGACAGCTGGCTAACTCAGTGTGGATTCATGGATTCAGAAAAGCTATGAGTGAACAAATTGTCGTCCACATACAGCCTGAGCCCTGAAGTGCCTACCTGTAACTGTCCTTATCCATGTTCGTCCTATTTTTGTAAACTCACTGACGACAAAGCTTCCTTCCTCCCGGGGTAATTTGTGATCGAATCAATAGTACTAAGAGAACGAAGCCTGTATTCAAGAACAACTGCAAGATTAAAGTTGCAAAGGTGGATAATCCCTTATTGATTTCTATTGTTTGGTAAGATTATGGTTTGCTCCATTGTTTGGTAAGGTTATAGTCTGCTCCTTTGTCTGTTGTGGATCAGACAAGGTGCTCAACAGAGAAAGCCAGAGATGCCACTGTGGGGGTAGTGATTTGGCTATGGGATGTAGTAGATTTTTGGAGAAGATGAAGTTATTTTGTGCTTTGTAAAAGTTATAAGACTTTATTTGTAATTTTCTTTTATTTTTTGTTGTTTTTAGTTTTTTTGTATTTTTGTTTATTTAAAGAGAATGAGCAAATCCGTCAAAAATATTTAATTGGGGACGTGATTTGTAACAAACTGCAAAGATTGAGGATGACTAATGCAAAATAAAACTGGTTAGAGGTAGATTAATAATCAACTGTAAATGTTGGGGGACCAAAAGTGCAAATTACCTTTAATATACGAGTGGATAAATGTATAGTGGCATTTAATCTTGTGTGACCACACGTGCACTGGCATGCCAAAGTTGATGTGATCTGATGTGTATTATTTGACCTGTAGTGTTCTGGGTAGTGATCTCCTCCCCCACAATGGAGAGGAGTTATAAAATTCACTAAACACTTGTCCAGTGGAAATTAAACAAGTGTTTGACTTACCGGTAGTGTTCTTATCATTAAATTGGAAAATTTCTACTGCCCACGTAGCAATACTCAAGTGCATGTTTAATTGAGTTTAAAAGTAACTTTTTAAAAGATTATGAAAAAAAGTTAGTGAAATGTGTAGTTGATAAAAGTTATGAGTTTTATAAAATATGTAGTTGAAAATGAATTTAAGAATTTTTTTTTTTTGAAAATATAGCAGATATGTTCTAAATTGGTCAGATTATAAATTTAAATTAATCAGATAATCGAGCCGATTTCTTAATTATATGTATCAGACTAAGAATAGACATGATTGATCTTTCGTTGAATAAGACTTGAGAACACTTTTGTCTTAAAGGACGCTTTCGAAAGTGTTTTCTAGAGTGCCATCTAAATTGAAGCTCAAATAGAAATTTACACAATTGTTGACAATCTCTTTTGGTATATGGTCCCCAACCGAAATGTAATATGATTGAGGGAAATATGTGAATCAATATTGTTTTGAATAACTTCCATCGTGATCTAAATGAAAATGATATCTTTGTGAGTTAGATAAGTAATCTTAGTCGAAAATTAAAAATTCTAGGCTAGATCAACAAAATCATGTCTATTGTTAGAAATTCGACTAGTCTAATATAAAATAAAGTAGAAATAGAAATGAAGTGATGTATATCGAATCAAATCTCCTTAAGACAGATTTCGTCCTCTACAAAGGTGCTAACATGATCAATGGACGTATATCTCCCAAGAGACAACACTTCTTTCAAAATTGGTATTGCACTATACCAACTTTGTCGGTCGAACCAAGAAGTAACTGCACTCTTCTCGAAAGAAAGGAAAAACGATCTTTTGAAAAAAATTCATAAATTATTTTCTTAGAATGTTGTTGAAAAATATTTAAGCAGAATTTTGGAGAGAGAGATAGAATTTAAAATCAATTAATTCAGAATTGATTTGATGTGAAAAAATTGAATTTATGGGTCCCTATTTATATGTTTTGAATTGTCTGTTTGAATGGATGTGTGCCTCTTGATGAATAGGTGTACAATTTGGTCCAATTAATCTAAGTAATTAAATCGCCTCATTTTATATTTTTATATGATCTGATGGTTCATATTAAAACTTGAATGAATGTGTCCATTCATCATACTCATTCATTAATTATATATTTTTTTTATTGAAGATTTTTTCAATTCAACTAAAATTAATTATAATGGCCCACATTATTAAATATATTTAATGATTCAACCCAATAAAATTGAATTAATTCCAGCAATACCGTATATTACAATCTTTAGTTTTCTATTAATTAAGAACTAGTATTTCACATAATATAAATCAAAACATCCTATATAAGCCAAAAAAATAAAATAATAAAAATGTTGTTTTGTAAAAGTTTCTCCATAGAATTAGAGCAAGCTGAGCCAATGACAGGCTTTGCCCGATGTACATTGGGCCCACATTCACTTACCAAAAGCTGGAAGCATTATCTTACCAAGAAATCAACTTATAATTGGATGTATAAAATTATCTCAATCTTATCAAGAAATAGAGGGCTCTGATCTTGAGCTTGCATGGTCTTGACTTTACAAGACAGTGATCTATCATTATCAGACGGTGGCAAACATAACCTGATGATGTATAACACCAAGTAATATCATGATCCACATATCTAAGATCCAAGAAAAAGCCACTAATATAAATATTTACACTGTCTCGATTCAATGTGTGCATATCGAATTTGGCCCATTAGGTCACTTAGTTAGGATGGATAATTTCAAGAAACCAATGACGACCGGACACGTGTTGAAAGACCCACAGTTTTTCCACTTCACCCATAATGTCTTCATCTCCTACATGGACAATTCTAATCTTGTGAGGACACATAACATGTTTTGTTGCTTTCTTTTACTAAGCACCATACATTTAAAGTTACATTCCATGGCTAATGTTTTCCTATGAGTCCCATCTGCTGCCCTAAGTTTAAGGTCTTGTGCCCTTTTCACACAACTGAATTGAAAATTGAAAGATGATTGGTGGGCTCTTGATTTAATATAAGAAATGTGAACCAAGGGAAAAGAGAGTCCCAAGCATGACTTATCAAGATTTTGTCTTCAAATATGCCACCATTGGCTATGTTCTAGGGTACAATATTGACGTGATGAATGTACAACTGTGCCCACATTGTGCCAAATAAAGACACAGTTTGAGGCACACCAATGACCCTAATTTGTGCACATACCAAATCAAACCTTGTTTTTTGAATTTTTTATATTAGGGTTTTAACCCTAAATAGTGAGATTTGTACTCTTTTTTTTTTTTTTGGTACACAAGTGTTGGCTAGTGCTTATGTTGTTGTTTTGTAATTTGTCCTACATAGTCTAACATTACTTCGCTCTTGGACGATAAACACTAGAGTCATAGGAATTTCTCGTACAAAACCGAGTCAAATTTTGATGATGATATGCTCCAAACAAATTTTGAGAGCTTAAAAAAGTGTTTTGTTATTTATTCTCAAATAGAGTTCATATAAGTTTCACATGAGTCGAGACAAGATTGAGTCAATCAAATCTCGCTATTTTGATGAATGTGGTGTTTTACATCCATGTTCTCACACAGTTCACAAACAGGCCTATCCAAAGGATGAATCACATCTATTAACCACGCATGCTCAATAAGTCAATAAACACAAGACATCACATCGAGATAGGAACATGCAACACTTTACATATTTGACAAGTTTAAAATTGTAGGGCACAGTATTTAAGAAAAAGAAAAAGTTAATACTTTACTTATTATATCGTCTGATTATATTCAATATTGCGTTACGATAAGACCAAAACAAACACAATTTTTATTTTGATAAATAATTTTTTAAAATCCGGCTCAAATATCAACCTGACAAAGATAAATGGTCAAGCGTGAAAAAGTATATTCTCAAAATAAATAAATACATATACTATAGACAATTTGACAAAAATAAGCTTAAAAGTCATGTTAGTGCTTTGAACTTTTGAGATTTGAGAAGTGATGAGAACTCTAAATTAGAGATTTACTATTTTAGTCCGGTTAAAAAGATTTTTTTACCCCCAGAATAAACCAACTTGATCGTAAACACCGGTCTGAGCCTACCAGTTCACGTTTTGAAAGGTCGCTTGGTCAGTTTTTAATTACAATAATTTTAAGTAAGAATCGAACCGATTTTTGACCACTTTCTCATTTAAAAGAATATTGATGATGATATGCTCCAAACACCCCCTCCCTCTCTCCCGCTCCACCCCACCCCACCCCACCCCACCCCACCCCAACCCACCCATGACGTGGCCATACATTGTTCACTTAAATGCTGCATAATTATCTTGAAAAAGTTGACCCTTTATGGAATTCTTTAATGAATTCTTTTTATGAAATTAACAGATGGAAAAAGCAAATGCGTTGTCTTCTTCATTACAAACCCTATCTTATTATCCCAAGATGGAAAAAGTGTATTGTTTGTCGCTTAGCTTTGCAGGGACATTGCTTATGGAGATCTAGTAAAGGGCTATTCATGAGGTCTTTTTCTTGTTTTAGAGTGATGGAAAACACACTTCTTACTTTGATATTTAAATTGAAGTAGACATTGTTTTGTCTTCACAAGTCTATTCAGATTAAAAAAGATACAAGATTGTAGTAAGATCGTTTTCTTTTTCTGCTTTCATTTTTATTTAGATTTTTAAATCGTTTACAAAAGGCATCCGTTGGACAATGGCGGAGCCAGACCTCGTGTTCGGTGTGGTAAACTCAACTTCGTCACACTACAACATACTAAGAATACTATCTATTATGTTTGATATCATTTTACTAATACTATCGTACTCAGTGTAATTAAAAGTTATGTCTAGTACAACATTTTTTTGAATGCTATTGTCAACAAAGTGCTATAACAAAGTTTTAGATAGGGAGAGAGAAAGAAACAGGTCAAAGAAAACAATTTTTGAATGCTATTGTCGACAAAGTGCTATAACAAAGTTTTAGGTGGGGAGAGAGAAAGAAACAGGTCCAAGAAAACAACAAAGTTCAATAGTTGGGAAATACAAATCAAAATTAAGTTGAAATCAAATTTTAATTTGTTTATTATTGATAAGAATGCTGTTACGCCCCAATCCTATTTGGCGTTCTACGTGGACATGGCAATCCCATTCGAGCTCCACGTAGGCATGGTCAAAGTCAACCTTCTTTGACTCAACCCTCTCTCCTAGGCTGTTTGTGCCGAGGAGGTTAGACAACCGAGGCCATTTGTGTCGAGGAGTTAGGACAACTGAGGATGTCAAAGTCCGACCCTGATTGCATGTTAACTTCTCCCTGACAAACTACAAGTCAGATCCGAAAAGACTGATGGGATAGCCTGCAAAGGCAGCTTGTAACCATCATAGCCTCTTAGGTTGCGGTTGAAAGAGACTTCTGCATTAATGCTAATGATGTGACACCCAAGACGTGACTCTAAAGCTTTTTGGATCGAGCTACGTGTCGCGAATCCAAGGGGAGACAATCTAATAGAATTCGCCTATAAATACCAAACTCATTTCCACAAGAAAAGGATGTTGAAATCATTACTCTCACAAGAAATATCAAGTCATCTATACTAATTATTCTTCAAGTATTATAACCACCTGAAAAATCTTTAGTTAGAGACCTTCAAGCTATTACCTCTACCATAGTATGTTTCTCTTTATCTTTTGTTACATACATATCTGGTCCTAGGCATATCTATGAGGTTGAATAAATCACGTGGCAGTCCAAATAAGAGGAGAAATTCACGTAGGAAGAGGAGGCGTGGGATTCCTATTGAGAGCTATTTTTGGAGGTCAACATATGCTATAATTAAAATTTATAAAAATTACAATATAGTGTCACTAATATGTTGGGAACAAATTCTTTGTTAAGCTGTGGAGCATAATTTGTTACACTACTTGAAACTGAGCGTAGGTCGCTGTGGGGGCTGGAAGGAGAGGCAGGCGGCTCCCCTGGGGGCAACGTCCCCGAAAGGTCTACGGTATTTGTATTTGCTTAAGTAAGTCTGTTTTTGAAATTTTGCTTTTGTAATTAAGTTGCTCTAGAATTTCATTATAATTGTTAAAATACAAGATCCACTTTCTAACCAAGAACGCAGTTCCAAGAACCAGAATAACAGAATATCGCAAATGGACTTAGTGCTCAGAACATTGTACCATTTGTTACAACCTCAAGAAACCAGACCCAAACCGGAGACTACAAACCCCTCTGAACAAAACACTGAGTTGTTACAGTAACTCAGAACGGCGGTAAAAAACAGAGACCTCACCCTACACTACTTTTCTCTTTGTTATCACTCAGAAACCTTCATAAGAAGGAAAGAAGAAGCAGAAGAACACTAAAACTAGAGGTTTTAGTGAAATCAGAGAAGAAGACGAAAGCAATTTCAACAGAAGAAACTCTAACCCTATTTCTCTCTCTTTCAGACGGCGGATGGTGATTCTGAAGAATAGGGCAACTTCAGGCAGTATATATACCAGAGCTGCCAACCATAGATTAAGAAGTCATCCAACGGTTCTCAGCCATCTCAAGCTTTTGTTTCAGTATTGGGCTGGGTCTTTCGTAAGTGGGCCAAGGATACAAGAGGTGTAACGTCTCAATCAATGGATCATGGACCATCTCCATATTTGGGCTATACCCAATATCATCATTGCCCTTTGGATTGTTGGCATCATCTCATTCAACCCAACAATCTCCACCTTGATGCCAATATATAAGAATATCAGAATATTCTCTGCAACTGAGTTCACATCAAGGGAATCACCTGCAGATAAAGCTAACCTGCATCAATGTTCAGCAACTTTAAACAGGATTGAAATTTGTTTAGAGGCAGTACCTTTGTACCCATATCAGATGGATTAAACTGGGATGGTATCTTTTCAAGATACACTAATTCTTTTGAAATAATATCTCTAATGAAATGAAGTTTAACATCAATGTGTTTTGTACGTTCATGAAAGATAGGATTCTTACACAAATGTATTGCACTTTGACTATCAGAGTAAACTACAACAGGATTAGATAACATATTTATTTCAGATAACAATCCCTTTAACCACAAACCTTCCTTAATCGCCTCAGTTGCTGCAACATATTCTGATTCAGTAGTGGATAAGGCTACAATAGGTTGGAGTTGTGACTTCTAACTAATACAAGTACCACACAATGTAAAAACATAAGCAGTAATTGATTTCCAATTATCCTTATCACCAGCAAAGTCAGCATCAACAAAACCTTTAAGAATTACCCCTTCATTACATGTCCCATAGATTAATCCAAGATTTAAAGTACTTTTCAGGTATCTTAACAACCATTTCAAAGCTTCCCAGTGTTCAGGACCAGGATTGGCCATGAACCTGCTGAGAGTGCTTATGGCATGGGCAACATCAGGTCTTATACACACCATTGTGTACATGACAAACCCACTGCATTTGCATAAGGCACTTTTTCCATATGTTTTATATCTGAATCATCTATGGGACATTGTTCTTTACTCAATTTAAAATGACTTGCTAAAGGTAAAGATACAGTTCTAGCATCATGCATAGAAAATTTTGACAAAACATTTTCAATGTAAGCAGTCTGCTTTAATAGCAACAAACGATTGGATCTTTTCCTTTCAATATCCATTCCTAATATTCTTTTAGCATGCCCCAAATCTTTCATATCAAATTCAGAACATAAAGATTTCTTTATTTCATTTATGCCATGCATATTAGAACCAATCAATAACATGTCATCAACATAATGAAGTAAGTAAACAGTCACCTGATTAGTTTTGTTCTTCTTCAAGTACAGGCAATGATCAAAGGCACTCCTTTGAAAACCAACAGATAAAACAAAGTTATCAAACCTTTTATACTATTGCCTAGGTGATTGTTTAAGGCCATACAAAGATTTCTTTAGTAAACACACACTATCAGGTTCAGAAGGATCAACAAAACCTTCAGGTTGAGTCATATAATGATTTCATCAAGATCACCATGAAGAAAAGCAGTTTTAACATCCATTTGTTCAATTTCCCAATCATGATGTGCAACTAATGCAAGTATAACTCTGATAGTAGTGTATTTAACTACAGGGGAAAAGATTTCATTGTAATCAATACCATGTTTTTGAGTAAAATCTTTTGCTACAAGTCTGGCTTTAAATTTCAAAGAATCCCTTTTAGAAATCCCTTCTTTTACTTTGAAAATCCACTTGCAGTCTACAAGAGACTTATCTTTTGGTTTTGGAACTAAAATCCAGGTGACATTTTTCTTTAAAGACTCCATTTCTTCTTTCATAGCACTATACCAGTTATCAGCAAATTTACTGCTTACAGCTTCACTGTAAGAGTTTGGTTCTTTAAACATAAGATCATTATAGGACATAGAAACAAAATCATCAAACCTGGAAGGTGCCTTAATATCCCTTCTAGTCCTATCCCTGGTCAACTGGTAACTATCAAGGTCAGAAGGATGAGTTTCTTGGGTCATGTTTTCTATTTCTGGCTGACCCTCATCTTCCTCACTTGAATCAACATTTTGATGCTGATTAAGATTAGAGGGAGAATCAATCTCCACCTGAAACCTAGTGCTATTTTCTGGGATACTTTTATTAGAGTCTTTATCAGCAAGGCAAGGCATGTGAGACTCATTAAAAGTCACATCCCTACTAGTGATTATTTTAAAACCCTTTACCTCTTTGGCCCATAATCTGTATCCTTTTACACCATCAGGATAACCAAGAAAAACACACTTTTGAGCCCTTGCTTCAAGTTTTCCTACAGATTGATGTGAGTAAGCAGCACACCCAAAGGTTCTAAGATGACTGTAGTTGAGAGGTTCTCCAGACCACAGTTGTTGTGGTGTCTTGCCATCTAGAACACTTGAAGGTGTTCTATTGACAATATAAGATGCTGTCATCACAGCTTCTCTCCACAAGACTTTTGGAAGACCAGAATTAACCATCATACATCTTACCTTATCTAGGAGAGTCCTATTCATTCTTTCAGCCACCCCATTTTGTTGGGAAGTATAGGGTACATATTTATGTCTCAGAATACCACTTTCATTACACAGCTGATTGAAATCAGAGTTACAAAATTCTAAGCCATTATATGTTCTGAAGATCTTAATCTTCTTCTCAGTCTGGTTTTCTATAAGACTTTTCCAGGTTTTAAACCTTTCAAAAGTGTCAGATTTCTGTTTTAACAAGAAAATCCAAACTTTCCTAGAGAAGTCATCTATTAAGGAGAGAAAATATCTATTTCCTCCTTGAGTAGGAACTGTGGCAGGACCCCATAAGTTTGAGTGGATATACTCTAAGATAGAAGTGGTTTTGTACTTTCCTGTGCTAAAGTGAAGCTTGTGGTGTTTTCCAAGAGTACAGTGTTCACAGAAAGGAACTTTAGAGATCACATCTTTACCAAAAACTCCTTGTTTTTGCAAGATGTGAAGTCTTTTTTCATTGACATGTGCCAACCTGTTGTGCCACTTTAAAGTGGGCTCAACTTCAGCACTTGAGGATAGACTATTACACTGAGACACTATTTCAGCCTGAGTCACATAAATCCCATTTCTCTTGAACCCTTTGAAGATGACTAGAGATCCCTTGATCACTTTTAACATGTCATCTCCAAACTTACCACACAATCCCATTCCATCTAAGTCTCCTACAGAAATTAAGTTCCTATTGAGATCAGGTACATATCTGACTCTTTCAAGAGTACAGATATAACCATTCTCAAATCTTAAAGTCACATTACAAATCCCCTCTATTTTACAGACCACATTGTTTTCCATAAGGACTTCCCCATTTGAAACATTCTTAAAGTCATGTAGCCAATGCTTCCTAGATGTCATATGGAAAGTGCAACCAGAATCCAAGATCCATTCTTGAATTTGATCACTTTTATTTGCACAACTGGCAGAAAATTGCCCACTGACAGGTTCAGTGACAACATAGACATCTACTGTATTTGCTTCTTTTGGTTCAACTACATTTCCTTCATCTGCCATTTTATCACTTTGCTCATTCTTTCTCTTATAGTAATCTTTGATAAAATGGCCAGTTTTACCACACCCATAACACTTCTTACCTCGAGCCTTAGACTTGGATCTAGACCTTCATTTGTTCTTCTTCTTATAGTTGCTGTTACTGCTACTACCCTTACTTTGTTGGCTCTCATAACCCCCATTCTGCCTATTTTGAGATCTACCTCTAACATAGAGAGATTCAGAATTACTGCCATCAGCCTTTTCAGTTTTCAGCTCTAAATCCTTACTTCTTAAAGAATTTACAACAATGTCTTGGGTGAGGGTATCTCTGCCATACTTAATGGCAGTCTTAACATCCATATAAACCTCAAGGATAGCATTTAAGAGAATAAAAGCTTTATACTCTTCAGACACTTTCTCACCAGTATTGGTGATATCTTGAACTAATTTGTTAAAGATATCAAGATTGTCATCTAGATCTTTAGAGGAATCTATTTTAAAACTGAAAAACTTTTCTAATAGAAACAGCTTATTTGGCAGGGACTTCACTAAGTATAATTCTTCTAACTTTTCCCAAAGAAGTTGAGTAGACTTTAACTTTCCTACTTTTCTTAGGACTTGGTCAGAAAGATGCAGAATTATGGAGGTATAGGCATGTTCATCTGCCTCAGTGGTTTGATCTTCAGTCATAGTATCAGAAAGGTTCCATCTATGGCTTTAGCTACTTTCTGTTGGACTAACACCCCCCTCATCTTTTGTTGCCATATAGGAAAATCCCCTTTTCCAGTAAAAACCCCAAGTTCAAAACTGGTATTTGTCATGACAGCAAAAAGGTTCACCAAGAAATGCAGCATGCAAAGTATAGGACAGAGAATTAAACAAATATTCAGGCAACTAAGAATTTTAACAAACAAAAAAATAATCAAGTAATGCACACTCAATACACAAGTCAACTGATTAGATTTTATTTAAAAAAAATTCTATTCGCAGAGGCAATCGAGAAAAAAAAAGTAACACTGCTCAGTTTTATCAGGATTCTGTGAGAATCATGTTCCCAGGTCAAGGCACAAAGATGAGACAGTGGGTTTTTTACAAAATTTCTTGACTAAGTAAAAAGAAGATTAGTAACAGAATAACAGTACCCAAAACACTTCAACAAGTTTTATTCACTATCTTGTGAGAACTAACTATTCAGAGAGCAAACAAGATTTTAGTAACAAAGTTTAGAGGGTGCAAACCATTGTGGTGATCGGAGACTTGATCACTATTTTACCTTTATTCAGCCGAAAGGTAACCAAGAACAAACAAATTCAGAGATAAGAAGTGTACTGTAAAGGAATGTAACTGGAATTTTAGAAGGATAAGAACGCCACTCAGGCTCTGATACCACTGTTAAAATACAAGATCCACTTTCTAACCAAGAACGCAGTTCCAAGAACCAGAATAACAGAATATCGCAAATGGACTTAGGGCTCAGAACATTGTACCCTTTGTTACAATCTCAAGAAACCAGACCCAAACCGGAGACCACAAACCCCTCTGAACAAAACACTGAGTTGCTACAGTAACTTAGAACGGCGGTCAAAAACAGAGACATCACCCTACACTACTTCCCTCTTTGTTATCACTCAGAAACCTTCATCAGAAGGAAAGAAGAAGTAGAAGAATACTAAAACCAGAGGTTTTAGTGGAATCAGATAAGAAGACGAAAGCAATTTCAACAGAAGAAACTCTAACCCTATTTCTCTCTCTTTCAGACGGTGGATGGTGATTCTGAAGAATAGGGCAACTTCAGACAGTATATACACCAGAGCTGCCAACCATAGATCAAGAAGTCATCCAACGGTTCTCAGTCATCTCAAACTTTTGTTTCAGTATTGGGCTAGGTCTTCCGTAAGTGGGCCAAGGATACAAGAGGTGTAACATCTCAGGCAATGGATCATGGACCATCTCCATATTTGGACTATACCCAATATCATCATTGCCCTTTGGATTGTTGGCATCATCTCATTCAGCCCGACAATAACTAGGAAAGTTTTATTGGATTGCCTTATAATTTCATTATTACTAGAAATCTAATTGTTATATATATAACTGATATCTTGTAAACAAAAATCGTCATTTATTATAGTGAAAATATTGCAGCGATTGAAGATATGATGTAGTCTCACATTGAAGTCAACCTATATAAATTCTTGTGTTTTTTATTTTTCGCCTTTTATTAATTGTTCTAATCCTAACATTCTTGACTTTCCGCTTTTCTTCACAATCGCTGAATGGGGTTGGTATATATTCGCTTTAGGATGAGCGAAATCAACAGGCTAGATAGAATCACATTTCGTAGCGGAATTAATGCTCACAATTCTAATATTCGTGGTGAACGACGCAACATAAATGATGAATTGAAATCTAATGGTATTCGAAAGATTTCATGTTAGCACAAGAAATAAATATCTGCTTTTATAATTTTCGTGAACAACATGATGGATCGTTTCTTAAACTACCTGAAAAACCATTCGTAATATTTTAATCCTTAATCTAAAATTATTTAATTAATTGTTATTTAATTACTGACAAAATTTTATGGAGTTAATATTTTTTTTATTGCTTTATTTAATAATCAAAAACTTTATCTTTTAATAATTTTAATTTCTGTTAAATTACCACTGACAGAAAACTTCAATGTTAATCTATAATATTATTTTGGTACCTACATAATTTTCCGTCATAATATTATTTTTTATTTATATTACTTTATTTAGCTACAAATTTTTTGTCCATAAATTACAATTAGCAAAATAAGTTTTTTTTAAATAATTATTACTGATAGAAAATCTAAATCGAAGAAAATTAGATTAATCCAATAAATATATACTTAAATAGATTATTAATATTTTAAGAATAAAACAAGGTAAGTAAATTTTGATAATACTTTGTCCGAGATCGATGAAAATTCCCCGACTCGCTATGTAATTTTGCATCGATTATATTATTAAATATTTTTTATGTGACAGTCCATTATATGAAATTAATAAAATAAAGGATATTGCTTGGAGAAATTAAAAAATTTTATACTACATAATTTAGGTGTATAAATTATATAAAAATAATTTTTAGCATAATATATCCGTCTATTGATTCAACAAAGAAATGATTTAAAAAAATAATTAAAGGGAAAACTGTACAACTTTTATAGACAAAATGATATTTACGACCGGGTCTGGGCCTCGGCCTATAACTGTTACTAAACCGAGGAGGTGTGAGACCATTGGCCAATACCCAACATAAAATAGAAGTTTAGCCCAATCGTTGGCAAAAACGATGATTTATCAAAACAGAATGGCCCATGCAGGTCTCAAACCTGCGACCTTCGCGTTATTAGCACGACGCTCTAACCAACTGAGCTAATAGGCCAGTTATTCACATGGCGTCTACAGATATTCTTCATCTTATTACTTGGGGACTAAACTGCAATTAACTGTTTTCTAAAAGACAATATCAACCCTCACGTTTAAAAAATCACAATAACTTCATCTATTTCTAGTTTTAAGTATCATATTCACTCGCTAATCGCTTTTTCGCTTTTTGTGCCATATCTCATCTAAAATGAGGTTGATATACAAAAAATGTCATTTATGAACTAAGATGAAAATTTTGACAATTGATTGTAGATAATTTGCTCAAAGAAATATAAATTGACACGTTATATACAGATCTCGTTTGATATAGTTTAAATTTTAGTCATATAAATTTACTTATTATGTTTGTAATTGGTGTGTGTGTATAATTTAACAAAATAGTATTTTATAAGTAAGATTAAATATCAAATAACCAAAAAAGATAATATGATATGTTTTCTGAATATTGTAATGATTAATATCTTGTGAAAATTTTGCTAATTACTTTATTTTTTATTAAAATTTCACAATTACTTTTTAATATTTTAAATTCCAAAATAACAAATGAAACACACGTTTTTTATAAGAAATATAACAAACGTAACAAATGTAACAAGTGTTACAAAAATAAAAATAGTATTTTTAGAATAAAAAAAAGTTAGATAGTATTTTTTAAATTATTTTATATTTTGTGGTTAATAGTGAAACTATCCCTAATATCTTAGATTAACTTAGCATTCTATTATATAACACGATCATCATTTAATACTGAATTTTGAGGGTGTATAATGTTTTAATAAACTAATCTGTACTATTTTTAGCTAAATTTTATTTGAATTGTAAAATATATATTGGTTTAGTTTATGAATTTATAAATATAAAATACTATTTGATAAGTTTGTATTTGTTAATATTTAAATTATGTACAAATAATATATAACTAATTGAAAAAACTTTAAATAATTTATTTTATATTGAATTTTCACTACTATGCATATTCAAAGAATTGTGTATGCTCAAAGTCTTTTAAGTATTAGCTCATTATTAAAAGGAATAAATTAAATTACAATTAATTGTAGAAAACTTCATTATCAGTTACAAAGGCATTCTAAGTATATCAACCTCATTTTAGATGAGATATGACTTAAAAAATAGTTAGTAGTTGAATATGATACTCAAAACTAGAAAGAGAGCATGCTACTATAATTTTTTAAACTCGAAACTTTGAATGTCATTCTGTTTTTTCCAAATTCTTGTAATTCCTCTACTTCAATTTGATATTCTTCACAACAACACAAACATCAAATGATAACACGAAGAAGGCTAGATGCTCATTCTGATCTCAATCCAAAATTTGCCAAGGAAATCCAACAACTAAGAGAAAAAAGAGCACATGTAGCCTTTACTACCACGACAACATACAAAGTTCAAAAAATCATTCAAAGTCGCTTTCTCTATCTCGATATGCGAGCAACTATGGACGAAGAAATCCAAGAATTGCTCAACAACCAAACTTGGACCCTCATTCCAATGCCAACAAACACAAACATTGTCGGATCTAAATGGGTTTTTCGGATCAAACAAAAAGAAGATGGATGAATTGAACGATATAAGGCACCATTGGTTGCACAAGGTTACACACAATTTGATGGACTAGATTACCAAGAGACATATAGTCTAGTAGTCAAGGCCACAACAATTTAACTAATATTAACCATTGTCGTTTCATCTCACTTGGAAAATGTGACATTTAGATGTGAAGAATGCTTTTCGGCACAGTCATTTGAAGAAAACAGCTTACGTGAAATAACTACTCAGGTTTAAAAATTCTAAACTTTCAAGCTAAGTGTGCAAATTGAATAAGTCTCTTTATGGCCTAAGCAGTGCCTCGGGCATGGTTTGATTGTTTATCAGAATTTTCTATTCACATTGGCTTGTCTATAGTAGAGTCGATCTCTCTTTATTTACCTTACACAAGGATAACATTACTGTACTTGTGCGCATTTATGTTTACGATATTTATGAGTATAAGTAACAGTGAGTAGTAGAAATCGGGTTAATTTCACTAGTGGTCACTGAAGCTTTAGCAAAATTACAAAATGATCACTGAAGTTACAAAGTTTTTGCACTGGTCACTGAAGTATACTAATGCGTTCACCGACGATCACTCTGTTCTATGCAGCATGAATTGATGATATGTCACCGTTAAGTGTCCATGTGGCATACAATTGGTCGACATTTGGCAAAAAGTGACGCTACATGGACATAATGTACTAATAACAATAAATTCATACTATAAAGAATGCACCTAAAACATGAGGAACTAGCTACAATTTCTGAAAAATATCTAAATCAGACCCTCAAACTATATGTACAACCCGATTTTCCCAAAAACGAGTCCAACCCTTAATTTTCTCCTAAATTGGTTAAATACCCGATTAATCCATCCTAAATGAAAGAGAATTTTTATTACCCGAAAATTGGAATATCCCAAGAATCCCCGCCCCAAATTTTCATCAGTCTATGCCATCTTCAATACATAACGAACACTGCAATGGTATCTACAATCCACGTCGAAATCTTTTTCCATTTCAAAATGCCACTCAAAACACCATATCATGGACGAGAAATCTCAACTGAGCATGGAAATCGAGGCACTATCTGTTAAAATTTCGATTGTTGAGAGTATTTGGAGCTAGGGTTCTTGCATAAGAGGGAAAAATCATAGATGAATCATATTTAAGATGGATTAATTGGGTATTTTAGCAGTTGGAGAAAAAATTAGGGTTTTGGGATGAGAATCGGGGTTGAAGGGATGGAGAATTGGGGATCCTAAATTTATGTCTAGAAATTGCAGCTAGATCCTTATATTTTATGTGCATCTTTTGTGGTTCAAATTTATTGTTATTAGTACATTAAGTCCACGTGGTGTCAATTTTTGTCAAATGTTAATCGACTGTGTGCCACGTGGATACTTAACGGTGACACGTCATCAATTTATGCTCGAAATTTAACAGAGTGACTGTCGGTGAACGCGTTAGTATACTTCAGTGACCGGCGCTGGAACTTTGTAACTTAAATAATCATTTTGTAATATTGCTGAAATTTCAATGACCGTCAGTGAAATTAACCCATTGGAAATCTCATCAACAAATTGAGGACAAAACTTTGCTCTTAAATATCTAGGTGAACTCTAGTACTTCGCTGGCCCTGGGATACATACTTACCAGAATGACTCATTTTTTTTGCAAAGCAATTATATGAAAGACCTTCTCAGTCTAGCAAAGCTTCTGGATTGTTCTCATTTGAACACCCCAATGGCACAAAAAATATAGCTCAATCATTATTAGTAGAGGTCTAGTGCACTTCACTTAGAGGCTCATCTCATTTCAACACCCCAATGGCACTAAAAGTGTATCTCAATCACTATGAGTAGATGTCTAATGCACTTCACTTAGAGGCTCAATAGAAGATTGAGCTCGGCATGACCCATGCTAGATTTGGATGGGCTTGATAGTATTTTTTTAAAATTAATTTTCTGAAATTAAAATACAAAAATGTTTGGCATGACCTGCCTCTTCACAAGGATCGAGCCATGGCACGGTCTGTCCCAACTCTAGACATGGCCAAATAAAGTTCGAGCAAATTTACTCAATACACCTTTGAAGTAATTCAAAGGTTGGGAACTAGGATTAATAAATTTAGACTTGTGCATTTAGTGAATAATGTGAGTTTGAACTTAAAGCTTAAACATATAATTCAACTCAAACTTAAATCATAGTTGACTTAATTACTCACAGAGTAAACTCATAAAATTTGACTTGTGTGTATTGTTATTTTGATATTCTAGTTATAGAACTAGTAACTATGAGACCAAAAGAAACATAATTTTTATTTTGATAAATAACGTTTTAAAATCTTGCTCAAATATCGATATCTGAACAGGCAAATAGCCAAGGGTGAAAAGGTACAAGCGAGTCGAAATTTTGATACTCAAAATATATAAATACATATACTACAGAAAATTAGACAAAAATAGACTTAAGGTCATGTTAGTGTTTTGAACATTTGAGATTTGAGAAGGAGTATTTTTTAGGAAGAATCAGTGATACAAACCCTAAATTAGAGAGTTACTATTGTAGCCCTTAAGCTGTTAAAAAGAGGTTTTTTCATTTTCAGAATAAACCAACTTGATCATAAACACCGGTCTTGAGCCTACCGGTTCATGCGTCGAAAGGCCAGTTGGTCAAATAATGGTTTTAATCAACAATCGAATTGAATTTTTTGTTCAGTTCCAATTTAAAAAAACATTGATGATAGGCTCGAACCCCCATACGTGGCCATACATTGTACACTCAAATGTTACATAATTATCTTGAAAAAAAGGAAGATTGACAAGGGACGGAGAGATTAAGAATTTGGGAATTGAGTATTTGAAATTGGGTGAGCTTAGGTTTAGGGGTGGTGAGTTTTGGACTTAAAGTATATCATTAAAGAATATTATATCTATTTTAATATATCATTAAAAAATTTTAAAATTTGAAAGCTGTGGAATTTAGTGGTGGTTGAGGTTAAAGAAATGCAAAAATTCTTTATGTGTCGACTATAGGGAGTCTATACGCGTCTGGATATAGCGTTTATAGTGAGATTATTAGGTAGATATATGAGTAATATTGGGATGGATCATTGGAAAGCGACCAAAAGGGTTATGCGCTATTTACAGAAAACAGAAGATCTCACGATCATATATCAGAAGTCAGATCATTTAGAGATGATTAGGTATTCTGATTCCAATTTTACTGGATGCCAAGACAATAAGAGATTCACGTCGGATTCCATCGATAAGAGATATACTAGTATATAATAGAGTAAATCTTAGAAGTTTCCAAACATCTTCACTCTCGAATTTTACTGCAGTTTCCTACTTTATTCTTTCTTTCTTCAATGATGAGAAAAATGTTGCGATTTATTTCTTATGTGGGCTACATATTTAAAATACAATTATATTATAAACTATCTAATTTAATAGAGCTATATAAGTAATCAATTATTTGGGTTCTAGAAACATATACCGGTATAGACTTTGTATTGTGTAGAAATACTAGTCTAATTTGGGTTGATAAGAATCTAATTAGCTAGTATATAAAGAATATCATATGGTTAGGTCCCTAAGGTCAAATAATTAATTAGTCCATAGCTTTTCTCATCTATCCCCGTCCTGGAGCGAGATCCCATTAAACACTAAAGAGATTTGGCTGCAGAATATCCTAACCCTTTTAATTTCAACTCAATGGATTCATGTATTCTTCATCAACACATATACTTAATAATCTAGCATGATGATCTTGAGTTTTCTAATTATTTTAATTATAATTAAAGATTTATGTTTAAAGATCTAACAAGTGGTATAAGAGCATAAATTATTTTAAATTATTAAGATTTTTTTTATACATATTTTGATTTTGAATGAATATGCATATAAAGAATTTTTTAAGGTAAAAATCATTATGTGTATTAGGGCTGCACAAAAAAACCGCGAAACCGCAAATCGAACCGAAACCGTTGATTTGAAACCATTGGTTCGGATCCACGTGGACATGCGGTTTTTTTTTTCTTATACCAAACCAAACCGTTTCAAAATGATTTGGTTTAGGTTTCAATTTTCAAAAACCGCACAAAATCGAACTGAACCGCTTTTAAATTTTTAAATTAAAAAATTATTTTATTAAATTATAAATATTATAGTTTTAAAAAATATAAAGTTGGCATGTTGTTAGATGCTAACTTGCTACTACTTTTTTGCCTTTTTGTTTGTATTTCGAATTTTAGACAAATGTAAATGTAATTTAACATTTAGCATTATTAGTTCTAGTTTAAACTTATATGTTAACTTGTTTTAAATATATTATTATAATATCAATAGGTAAATCGCGGATTAAAACCGAACCAAACTGCAAAGAATGGTTTGGTTTGGTTTGATTTGAAAAATAAACTGATTTGGTTTGGTTTGAAAAAATTATAAACCACATGAAATGGTTTGAATTGAAAATATGGCACAAATCGTCTAAATCGAACTGCGTTCACCCCTAATGTGTACGAATTTGTAGGTTGATTTGTTGAGCAAAATAAAGATTTAAACAAACAAATAAATAAATAAAGAATTAAGAATTTTTTTTTTTTTTAAAAAGTAAAAGTAGCGCCACTAGCGCTAAAGGAAGAAGCAGTGCCAACCGATGCCTCTAGCAGCACCGGTCAGCGCTGCTGGGAGGAAACAGCAGTGCCGCGCGGGGGGACGCTGCTGCCCCACTAGATCTGGAGGGGCAGCAAAAGCTGCAATTTTTTAGAACGGGACCTCATATGTAAATTTGATGAATTCAATGATTATGGTGCAATTTTTAATTTAGGTCCTTAAAGTTTTAAGATTTTAAAATTTTAGCCCATAAAGTTTTGAATTTTCATATTTAGTCCTTGTAGTTTTTGGATTTTAAATCTTAGGTCATTCAAGTTTTTAGATTTTAAAATCTTGGGCCTTAAAAGTTTGGAGTTTTGCCCATAAAGTTTTGAATTTTCAGATTTAGTCCTTAAGGTTTTAGATTTTAAATCTTTGGTCCTTAAAGTTTTCAAATTTTAAAATCATAGACCTTAAAGGTTTGCGATTTTGAAATTAAGCCCTTAAAATTTTGGTTTTTAAAATTTAATCCTTAAAGTTTTGGATTTTGAATCATATGTCCTTCATGTTTTAGATTTTTTAAATCTTAAGCCCTTAAAGTTTGGAATTTTCAAATTTAATCCATAAAATATATTCAGATCCTTGAATTAATCGTCTTATATTTCAAAATAAATAAATTGAAACGATACGTTGCCAAAATAACATCTATCGCGTAGATTTATTTATTTTGTAATATTAAAATGTGTGTGTTTGTTGTTTATGCGAACAATAATTGGTTCAAAGGAAGGTTAATGTTTGGCCAAATGGCAAATATACTTGTGGTAATAAATATATGACAATTATGTGCTAATAAAGTGGGTCCAAAGAAAGGCTTATTATTTGACAGATTAATTATCAATAT
This sequence comes from Forsythia viridissima, assembly GCA_030279155.1. Taxonomy (NCBI): domain Eukaryota; kingdom Viridiplantae; phylum Streptophyta; class Magnoliopsida; order Lamiales; family Oleaceae; genus Forsythia; species Forsythia viridissima. Next base: position 43,958,700 of record CM059041.1, on the reverse strand, counting down.
TTGATTACTACACAGAGAGTACCACTTACAAATTGATATTTCTATCCAAAGACTAAATATCAATGTTGTGCTATGTATCTTGTGTTGGGGCCCACCATTATATAATTTGTCATCCATATGTTATGACATGATAATTAATTGTGAGCTTGTTATATTCTCTCGTTTTGAATTTCTAGTTTTACTTCTACAATATCTGCCAACATTAAATTCATAAAGAGAATCTTATGATTGTTCTCGGTTGCATGGATCCTAACCTTGCGCTTCGGACAGAATAACCTTCTACTACCACTGATAAAAGTTCAACCGATGATAAAAGAGACTTGGAAAAATGGGATCGTTCTAAATGCATAAGTATTATGATCATGAAACGTTCTAATCCGAAAACATGTAGAAGCGCTATGTCTGAGGAGAAAAATGCTAAAACGTTCCTTAAGAAAATTAGAAAGCGTTTTACCAAAAATGAAAAGGCTGAAACAAGTACTCTTCTGGATCACCTTGTTTCAATGAGGTATAAAGGTAAAGGGAACGTAAGGGAGTACATTATGAAAATGTTTAATCTCATTTCCAAACTGAAGACACTAAAGTTAGAGCTGTCTGAAGACTTTTTCGTGCATCTAGTTTTGATTTTCCTTCCTGCAATATATGATCAATTTAAAGTGGGATACAACACCCAAATAGAAAAATAGACTCTTAATGAGCTCATATCTCACTGTGTGCAAGAAGAGGAAAAACTTAAGTATGTGAAGACTGAAAGTGCTAACTTATCAACCACTCATCAAGACAAGGAAAAAAGAAGCTACAATTGAGGCACTACAACATAAAGTGCAAAAAAAACAGGATAATGAGTTCATCTGTTACTTTTGCAAGAATGGTGGACACATGAAAAAAGAATGCCCTAGTTACGCTGCATGGTGTGTTAAGAAAGGTATACTTCTCGCTATGGTTTGTTCTGAAATTAATTTAGCTTTTGTACCTAGACACACTTGGTGGATGGATTCTAGTGCTACCACTCACATAAGTGTGTCCAAGCAAGCTTGCCTGTAGAGTCGACAGTCAAGTGATGTTGAAAGATTCATCTATGTGGACGACAACAAAGCAGTTGCAATTGAGGCTATATGACATTTTAGGTTATTATTAAGGATTGGTCATTATTTGAATTTGGAAGAGACTTGTGTGGCACTGTCGTTCAGATAGAATTTAATTCTGTTCGTGCATTGGACAACTAGGTTATTGTTGTTCATTTGGAAATAATAAATTTAGTCGCTTTCATGATTCGAGTCTTTTTGGTATTGGTTCCTTATCTTTTGATGATAACCTATATTTATTGGATACAATTGCCTCGTATAATAAAACATTGCATACTAGCCCACGTGGTAGAAAATGCAGATTAACCAATGAGGATTCTGCTGCATTGTGGCACAAACGCTTATGACATATCTCTAAATAGAGAATTGAGAGACTTGTGTCTGACAGGATGTTGATGCCATTGACTTGACATATTTTCAAATTTGTATTGAATGTATAAAGGAAAAACAAACAAACATTAGGAAATTAGGTGCCAACAGAAGTTCTGACGTCTTAGAAGTAATTCATACTGATATTTGTAGACTATTCCCTACAGCTTCTTGGAATGGCCAACAATATTTGTTACGTTCACAAACAATTATTCGCGTTATGGCTACCTATATTTGATTCATGAGAAGTCTCAATCGCTGGAACTATTTAAGGACTTCAAAGTTGAAATTGAAAACCAACTTGACAAGGAGATTAAAGATGTTAGATTTGATCGTGGTGGTAAATACTATGACAGTTATAAAGGATCTGGTGAACAATGTCCAGGACCTTTCGCAAAGTTCCTAGAGGAATGTCGTATCGTCCCTCAATACACAATGCCAAGCAAACCTAGCATGAATGGTGTCGTTGAGAGACCAAATAGGACGCTTAAAGACATAGTAAGAAGCACGATTAGTCATTCTTCTTTACCAGAATCCCTCTGGAGATAAGCACTAAAGACTGCAGCATACATCATTAATAGAGTTCCAAGCAAAGTAGTGGCTAAATCCTTTATGAACTTTAGACAGGCAAGAAGCTTATGCAATTGCATATTTGGGGTTGTCCAGGTGAGGCAAGGCCTTACATGCCGAATAAAAAGAAACTGGACTCAAGAACCGTAGCTGCTACTTTGTTGGGTACTCTGAATGGTCAAGGGATTACAAATTCTATGATCCATTGACTATGTCGTTTTTCGAGATGGAAAATGCAAAATTCTTTGATGATGTTGAGCTTGGGAAGAGAGGTAAGGTTATGGACATTGTTTTTGAAGAGAAATTTGTTTCTCTTCCTACTGTTGCTATTGACAATGATCAGGTTCCAATTTTTGACATTGTTTAAGATACGAATCTAGATTGTCCAAACAATGTTGAAGAGTTCCCTATCCAAAATGAAGGAATTGCTCTTGATGAGCAAGCTCAACAACTTCAAGAACAAATGCAATTGGGAAGATCTACTAGAGAAAAGGAAAATGTGACTCTGGACTTATATCATATTTCTTCAAGAACATGAGGTTGACATAGGTGTGGTGGAAGATAATCCAATCAACTTCCATCAAGCCAAACAGAGTTCTAATTCTCAAAAGTGAATTGATGCCATGGAAGATGAGATGAAATCCATAAAAAAAAATGACGTTTGAGATCTCGTCAAATTACCTGAATGTGATAAGCCCTTTAGTTGCAAATGGATATTTAACACCAAGAGAGATTCAAAAGGAAATGTTGAGAGATATAAGGCTCGCCTTGTTGCCAATGGTTTTACTAAAAAAGAAGGCATAGACTATAAAAAGATTTTCTTTTCGATTTCATTGAAAGACTCTTTCAGGACCATAATGGCACTTATAGCTCATTTTGATTTGGAGCTACATTAGATGGATATAAAAACTGCATTTCTCAATGGTGACATTGACGAAACGATATATATGGTGTAGCAAAAAAACTTTGTGAGCGGCGATCTAAAGAAAATGGTATGCAGACTAAAGAAATCCATCTACGATCTCAAGTAAGCTTCCCATCAATGATATCACAAATTTCATCAAGTCATTATCTCGTTTAGATTTGAGGTAAATGCAGTTGAAGATTGTGTGTACTATAAGTTCAGTGTGAGTAAATATATCTTCCTAATATTATATGTCGATGATATACTAGCTAGCAGCGATATAGGCTTATTGCACGAAACCAAGAGATTTTTAACTAAGATTTTTAAAATGAAAGATCTTGGGGACGCCTCTTTTGTATTAGGCATACAGATACATCGAGATCGCTCTCGGAGTATCCTTGAGTTATCACAAAAAATCTATATCGAAAGAGTACTTAGTAGATTCGGCATGAAAGATTGCGGATTGTGAGATATGCCCATTCTTTATATGTCGACTATAGGGAGTCTATGTGTGTCCGGATATAGCGTTCATAGTAGGATTGTTAGGTAGATATCTGAGTAATCCTGGGATGGATCATTGGAAAGCAGCCAAAAGGATTATGCGCTGTTTACAGAGAACAAAAGATCACATGATCACCTATCAAAAGTCAGATCATTTGGAGATCATTGGGTATTCTGATTCTAATTTTGCTAGATGCCAAGACAGTAAGAGATCCACACGTCGGATTCTACCGATAAGAGATATACTAGTATATAATAGAGTAAATCTTAGAAGTTTCCAAACATCTTTACTCAGGAATTTTATTGTAGTTTCCTACTTTATTTTCTCTTTCTTCAATGATGAGAAAAATGTTGGGATTTATTTCTTATGTGGGCTATATATTTAAAATACTATTATATTATATACTATCTGATTTAATAGGGCCATATAAGTGATCAATTATTTGGACTCTAGAAATATATACCGTTATAGACTCTGTAATGTGTAGAGACCTAATACTAGTCTAATTAGGATTGATGTGAATCTAATTAGCTAATATATACAGAATATCATATGGTTAAGTCCCCAATGTCAAATTATTAATTAGCTCATAGCTTTTCTCTTCTATCTCCGTCCTGGAGCGAGATCTCATTGAGCACTAAAGAAACTTAGCTGCGGAAGATCATAACCCTCTTAATTTCAACTCAATGGATTTAGGTATTCTTCCTCAACAATATTCTCAATAATCTAGCATGATGATATTGGATTTTTTAATTATAATTAGATATTTATGTTTAAAGATCTAACATAAAAACCTTAAACTCCATTTTCTTGTATTCTCTTCCTCTGATTTTCTGTTACTCTTTGAAAATGCATTTGATTTTCTAATTTTGAAAATGTATTATTTCTAATTTTGATAAAAAAAAAAAAAAATTCATGATTATTTCTCGATGTTTTTTGTTAATATTAGTTTCATCGCATATATTATCTTGTTTTGGGATGATGTAGAAATCTCACATTTGATTAATCTATTTTCTTTCTGCTTCATTTTGAATGGTGTCAAATAATACTTCTTACTGCAATCTGTTACTGTAGTTAATCTATTTTCTTACTGATAATTTGGAAGAATTTTCAAGTTACACTTGATAATATAATTTATTAATGTCTATTTTTCAAATAATAGACTGTCTTATTTTTTGAAAATCTATTTGTTTCCGTGATTTGTTGCTGAGATATTGAATTTTCTTATCACATGCAATCATCAAGTTAATGAGATGTAACCTGTGCTGTGGTAATGTGTTGAGATCCATTCTTCTCTGTAGCAAGATACAACTAGTATATCGCTTAAGAGCAGTGGATTTGATCGTACAATCAGATTTTTAACTTAAAACAATTGAATATCACGAAGCAGTGCAATCGTGGAAAGAATGAAATGGATTTGAGGAGATGAGATTTAATGAATTGATAAAATTTGATGAAGATAGCAATTCTTGCATAATTTTTTTGTAATTTTTTGAAGACAAACGTAAGTGTTATTTTTATCGTGAGTAGATATGAAAACTCCATACGGTCGTAATTATTTGGCTGTAATAACTCATCTACTAGAATATCGCTTCTTTACATTGGGATCCGACTGTAAGCTCTATTACGATGATGGATTGAGGCGGTGAACAGGTTTTGGAGATGATCGATTGATGGAGATGGATTGAAGATGTGAGCAGATTTTGGAGATGATCAATTGGGAGAGATGGTCGAATCAAGGAGATTGATTGAAGCGGTCAAATTTTTTTGAAGAAGATGATTTTGTGAGGGGAGAAATTGAAAATATAGTGACACACAGACGTTTAAGTACTTTTTTTCCATAGAGGCTAAAACTCCCTACCGTTATGATAAACTCTAACTAATAAAATATATATACTAGCTAGTATATCGCTTACCCGGTGAAATCCGACCGTAGAAGCTTGCTTGCGTTGAAGAATAATAATGAGGAAGAAGATTGAGATGAGATATTTAAAGAATTGTGAAGAAAAATGAAGAAATATGAAAGAGATGAAGAAATATAAAAGAGAATATGTGTGGAGAAATAATTCTCTATATTGATTCAATTGAATGAATGATTGAATAATGAATATTACAAGAGTACAATGTATATATACTAGTAGGAAAAGAAATATGCCTAAATATATAAATATTACATATATGATATCTTTCTATAAATACAATTCTACCAACAAGGTGAATATAAAATATGGTAAGTAAATATATGTTAATACTCCCCCTCAAGTTGGAGCATGTATGTCAAAAGTGCCCAACTTGCGAGTGAAATTGTGAAATGCCTCATTGCCCAGTGCTTTAGTAAATAAATCTGCAATCTGATTGCTACTTGAAACATAGGCAGTCTTGACCTCTCTTTTAATAATTCGTTCACGAACAATATGACAATCTATTTCTATGTGCTTTGTCCTCTTATGATATACAGGATTAGCCGCAATATGTATTGCTGCTTGATTGTCACAATATAAGGTTGCTGCTTGTGGGTGATCCACACATAAGTCTGTCAGCAACTGTCTCAACCACGTAAGCTCACAAGTAATGGAAGCCATTGCCCTATATTCTGCTTCTGCTGAAGATTTGGACACAGTCGTTTGCTTCTTGCTTCTCCATGATATAAGTGCATTTCCCAAGAATACACAATATCCCGTAACTGACCGTCATGTAGTAATATCTCCAGCCCAATCTGCATCACAAAATCCCGCTAGCTGCAATTTTCCACTTGATGGGAAATATAATCATCGTCCTGGTGCTCCTTTCAAATATCGGAGCAATCGGTGAACTGCATCAAGATAGGATTGTCTAGGTGCCTGCATGAACTGACTGAGTGTATTGACCGAATATGAGATTTCCGATCTAGTAATTGTGAGATAAATGAGCTTCCCTACCAACCGTCGATAATATGTGGGATCTTTCAACAATTTTCCATCTGTCGAATTAAATTTTGATGACTGCTCCATAGGAAATGCTGCAGGTTTTGCTCCAAGTAATCCGGCCTCTTGAAGAATGTCAAGAGTATACTTCCTTTGATTTATCGAGATCCTTGATCTCGAGCGAGCAATTTCTACTCCAAGAAAGTATTTTAGTGTGCCAAGGTCCTTCAACTTAAATTGAGATGCAAGAAACGTCTTCGTGGAAGAAATCGTTTCTTTATCGTTTCCTGTGACAATCATATCATCCACATATAATACAACAGCTGTAAATGAATCACCACTGACCTTGGTAAAGAGTGAATAATCTGCATGTGACTGTTTGAACCCAAACTGAATAACAGCAGATACAAATTTTTGAAACCAAGAACGAGATGCCTGTTTCAATCCATATAGAGATTTATGAAGTCGACATACAACTGGTGTCTCCCCTTGTCGACGAAACCCAGGTGGAGGAGTCATATAGAGTTCTTCATCAAAGGCACCATGAAGAAAGGCATTGTGTACATCCATCTGATGAAGCGTCCAGTTGCGAATGGAGGCGACATCGAGTAAGCATCTGACTGTTGTTAACTTTGCAACTGGAGCGAAAGTTTCATTATAATCAATCATTTCTCGTTGTGTAAACCCCTTTGCCACCAGCCGTACTTTGTAACGTTCAACAGTACCGTCAGAATTAAATTTGACCTTAAACACCCACTTACAACCAATAAGATGAGAACCTGGAGGAAGTGGGACAAGGGACCAAGTGTCGTTTTCTTCCAAGGCACGGATTTCATCATTCATAGCAGCTACCCACTTGGGATCCTGACATGCTGCCTCAAACGTTGCTGGCTCAACAATATGAGAAATATTGTATGTAAGGGCACGATGAACAGAAGAAAGATTGCTATATGACACATACCTTGATATATGATGTCGAGTGTTGGATTTGACCAGAAGAGACCCGGTTTGAGTAGGCAGAGCATGATTGATATAGTAATCTTTCAGGTGAATTGGGGTTTGAATTGATCTTGTGGATCATCGAATTTGGTCGTTGGATATGACAGGAGGTTGGTTTGGCTGACTGCCAGGTGAAGGTGGGGAAAACTGCTCAACCGGTCGACCAGAATGTGGAGACGATCGACCATCTGAGCTCTCTGTAGAAACGGATGAGGGAACCGATTGACCAGACGGTCGACCGGGTGAACTCTCTGTTGAAACGGATGATGGAACCGGCTGACCAGACGGTCGACCGGGTGAACTCTCTGTTGAAACAGATGATGGAACCTGTCGACCGGTAGGTCGATCGGTTGAACAGTGTGCAGGACCTGCAGGCAAGGAATCTGTTTCTGCTATATATTGGTCATCAGGGTAAGGTAAATGTGATATTTCAACATCCAGAGGCATAGATTGTGGTAATGGAATGGAGTTGGTGTCTTCATTTGGCTGGGAGGCATATGGAAATATGGTTTCATGGAACACAACATCCCGGGACACCACTAGTCTTCTATCGGTGAGGTTATATAAAAGGTATCCTTTTTGCCCTAAGGAGTAACCAAGAAACACACATCGTCTGGCCCGTGTGTCAAATTTATGGCTGGGTTTGAGCTTGGTGGCAAAACATAGGCAACCATAGACACACAAATGGGAATAAGATGGTAATTTCTTGTGCAATCTCTCGTATGGTGTTTTGTGTGAAAGTAATGGAGAAGGTATCCGGTTCATAAGATAACAAGCCGTTTTGATATGTTCCCCCCAAAATTTTAATGGAAGGTTAGCTTGAAATCGAATGGCACGGGCTACATTAAGGAGGTGGCGGTGTTTTCTCTCTACAACTCCATTTTGTTGTGGGGTATAGGGACATGACCTATGAAAATAGGTACCATGTTGATCTAAAAAGGCTTGCAAGGATAAAAACTCTTGGCCATTATCAGATCTTAGGGCTTTTATGGGCATGTTGTGTTGTGTTTTAACCCAAGCAAAGAAATTCTTAATTATGCCTTGAGTTTCAGATTTGTGACGCATAAGGTGTACCCAAGTATAGCGAGAGAAATCATCAACGATTGTAAGGAAATATCTAGCACCAGAATAAGAATAAATTTTATGAGGGCCCCAGATATCACAATAAATTAAATCAAATGGTTTATTACTAGAAATTTGGCTAACTTTAAAGGGCAATCTAGATTGTTTTGCCAAATGACATACATCACAAATATCGTGAGAATCAAAACTAATATCTAAGACATTTTGTGCTAGGAATTGAAGAGGTGAGGCTGAAGGGTGTCCAAGACGTCTATGCCACAGATTGGTAGAACGAGTGGCAGTATAATGTATTTGCGGTCTTTGTAAAAGGTAATATAGGCCGTTACTCTACCTTCCCAAGCCAATTGTCTTCTTCGTAGTCAAATTCTGCATGACACAAAAATCAGGAAAAAATGTCACAGAGCAACCTAACTTTCTAGTAAGTTTACTGATAGATAACAGATTAACTTTGAAGTTGGGAACATAAAGCACATCATCAACAGTCATATTATTCCCTAAGTTCACAACACCAATAGATTTAATAATTGCATGACCCCCATTCGGTAATTGAACAGTTTTGTGCTTTGGCATGGATTTATTCTCAACGATCCCATCCTTCGTCACATGGTCAGTAGCCCCGATATCAATAATCCATGAATTACTCAAAAAGGTAGTAGAGGAATTAATACCTGATGTATTAATATGAGACTTTTCATTACCCGTCTTGCCTTTTAGAAGTGTCATGATCTGCTCGTATTCCTTGGTTGTGAGGGTTTTTCCTTCCTTTAGGTCAAGTGTAGAAGCGGCGGCAGTGTTTGTGAAGCGTTTGTTTTGTGGCTTCACGTCCTTCCCATGAAACCTGTGCCCTGGAGGGAAGCCATGGATAAAATAGCAGGTATCAACAATATGGCCAGTCATCCCACAGTGGGTGCACTTTTTTCTGTCCAGTTTCCGGTTTGATTTCTCCTAATTGATTGAATGTTGCCCTTCACGATCTGTTGCAACTTCAACTTGTCTTTCATGTTGCATTAAAATAGCGTGTACCTTTCTGGTATCTAGAAATGGACTCATCATAAGTATGTTTCCACAAACTGTGGAATAAAAATCATTCAACTCCATCAAGAATTGCATGGCCTTCTCCTTCTCATCCCTTGCAGCTAGTGCCTTAAGATTCCCACAAGTGCATCCAATTGGGTTGTGATAAGAACCCAATTCATCCCATAGTCCTTTTTAATTTGGTGTAATAAGCCGACACCGATTGATTTCTTTGTCGATGCTCAGCAATTTCTTGATGAATCTGATATATCCGCGCATCGTTACCTTGAGAAAATCGATCTCGTAGGTCGTTCCATACTTCTGTGGAAGATTCAGAGTATATGATACTTTCAGCAATATCTGGATGTCCTGAGTTAAGTAACCATGTTAGTACCATGTGATTACTCCGTTCCCAAATAGAATACTTCTCATCTTCTGCTTCTAGCACTTTGATCTTTTCATCAATGAAGCCAATTTTATTCTTGGCAATGAGGGCAATTCTCATAGCCCTACTCCATTGTCCATAATTGTTTCCATCAAGTGGTTTAGAAACAAGGATTAAGCCGGGATGATCGGATTGCTGTAGAGCCACGGGATCCGATTGGACAATCGTCACTTCTATGATTTTTGTATCAGACATCGTTGCTCAGAATCGTCGCTCTGATACCATGAAGAAATATGAAAGAGATGAAGAAATATAAAAAAGAATATGTGTGGAGAAATAATTCTCTATATTGATTCAATTGAATGAATGATTAAATAATGAATATTACAAGAGTACAATGTATATATACTAGTAGGAAAAGAAATCTGCCTAAATATATAAATATTACATATATGATATCTTTCTATAAATACAATTCTACCAACAAGGTGAATATAAAATATGGTAAGTAAATATATGTTAATAAAAAATGAGAAGGAGAGATTTGAGGAGAGAGATATTTTTTAAAAAAAAAAATTGAAGACAGACGTATATGTATTTTTTTTGTGAGTGGAGGTGAAAACCTCTTTCACGGTCGGTGATAAAAAAAAAAAAAAAAGATAGATAAACAGATCACAGATGAAGAAGAAAAAGGAAATCAAGTAGAGTAACATTGTAATCACATAAGCATTTTTAAAGCTGGAAATTATTGACAATGGTGCTTTCCCTTGCAGTAATCTCGGACCAAAGCAATAACCAAAAATCACTCTTTTCAACTCCATTTTTAACTCAAGAAGCAGCTGAAAATGCACGAAAAGAGAAAAAAATGATTCCTCCTGCGGTTATTGGCAGCCGGAATGGGGTTGGGTTGGGGGAGGGTTAATTTTTTGTCTTTTCTTTTCTTTTTTCTTTTCTTTTTATTTAAATAGAAGTAAAAGTATAATATTCTTTTTTTTTATTGGATTTAGGTGATAGGATTAGAAAGTTTAGAACTTTACGACATATTTTTGAAAGGTTTGAGGCTTGTGGTACAAATTTTTATTTTATTTTTATTTTTTGCTTTTTTAATTTATTTAAGTTGGAAGGGCAATATTGTCAGGACAATTTACACAAAATACTGAAAGATTGAAAATGATAAACACGAATACAATTGAATATGAACGAAATTTATTAATAGATTATTGATAATTTGAAGAATAAAACACATTTTATGTGATTACTTGATTACATTATCAACTTACATAAAGTTTGTACATATTGTTAGCATTTGATATCTTAAAAAATTGGGATGTTATTAGCATTTGTTTGGTAGAGTTTAAAATTAATTTTTTTAAGGGATTTTGAAAAACGTTGGTGAGATGTGTAGTTGAAAAGTTGATAAAAGCTATGAGTATTATAAAATATGTGGTTGAAAATAAGTTTAGAAAAAAAAAGTAAAAAAAAAAAAAACTCTTCCAAACATGACTTTTAGTGATGATGCGTTGCATAAAAATATAAACAAAAAACACGACACAATATATGAACATGTTGTTATTTAAAGAAGTTGGACAGGAAAGCTACTTATATATTTCGAAAAAGAAAAACCATATTCAGAACTGGATCTCCGATTACAAAAGTTTCTATGCAACCTAAATAATGATATTCAATTGATGCTCATAAGATCATAGGTAAGAATTAAGATAAGAAGCGTTTGAACATACATATAGATAGATACGTCTCAAGTCTGTGGCTAAGGTGTTTATCGAACCTGAACATACATATATATAGATACGTCTCAAGTCTGTGGCTAAGGTGTTTATCGAACCAATCCCGGGCTCGATAGTAGGGTGTAAATCGAGTCGTCTTAGACCTATATGGCTGCTGATGGCTTGGGAGAAGTATATCTCGGCCTATTATTTTTCTATATTTTTAACTCAATTTACTTACGGAGAAATCCAACCTTTATCTACAGCAAACAAAGTTATAAATACTTGTGATGGACATTATGCGAATGATACACGATCGACCACCGGACCACAAACTTCACTCTCAACCTTTCTTACATTTGGATTTTTTTGCCCGTCTCAACTTGTGCCCATGTGCATTTACTCAACTTCACTTGTAATATTCTTTTTCACTTTTATGTTATTTTTGTTCTCTTCATTATTTTTTGGTTTTTGTGTCATCATCTTTATTTTTTACTTTATTTTTTCTTGATTTTAATTTAAGTCACAATCGAACGTAAAAAAATATAATGTATTTGAACTTTTGCATCGAAATATATACTAATGGAGTCGTCATAATTTACTCTATGGTATTCTAGTGAATTGAAAGAAGAGCAAGGAACTCACTCCCGTTTTTCTTTCAGTGTGAGAATTAGTATGTGGAGAGGATAAAAAAACCAATATAATGCTAAATGCATGTAAAGGTAGCAAATTAACCTCTAATTAATTGTTCTCTATATTGATTTTTTACATAGAGATCAATGCGATATACTCGATTTAACTCACAAGTAATCTACATAATATTATAGAACTATCTTAAACATTGTATAAAACTAGTAGTATTATTAACTAGTGATGTGTATGTTTGTGGTTTATAGTGTAACCACCACCTACGCTACCAACTTAGAACATGTTTGACATAGTTTTTATAAAATTTTGTTTTTTAAAATTTATTTTTAACTACATATTTTGTGTAATCTACAATTTCTATTAAATTTTCAACCAAATATTTAAAATATTATTTTTAAAATCTATTAAAAAACTACTTTTAATTAAACTATTGACGAGACGCTGTCAATAGTAGTCAGAATAGACACTCATCAAAGATACTCAAATTCCGTACATTTCTGGCCACGTAAACGGTCCTCATCGTACGGAAACATCCTAGGAAAATCTAAAACACAAAAACCACCATACACTAACGCATAAAAAATTACTAGGACCAATCAGACATCGACAACGGATCCTCATAGAACCACCTGGTTTTCTATTGTGGTTTCACATCCTATTCTATATTTGTACGTGCTTTATCAGACAGCACGTTACCCACCAAAAGGAAACAAAACAAGAAGAAATATTTTAACTGTACCTTAAAAACTTACACCAAGAGAGAAATAACTAAAATTCACTTTGTTCATCCGTCTTAGGTGAAAATAGAATTATATAATTTCTGGGTTTCCATTTTTAGGGTTGTTTTGTAGCAATTTTATAGAGAGAGAGAGAGAGAATGGGGAGAGGAAAGGTACAGCTGAAGAGGATAGAGAACAAGATAAACAGACAGGTGACTTTCTCAAAGAGGAGAGTTGGATTGCTGAAGAAGGCTCATGAGATCTCTGTACTTTGTGATGCAGAAGTTGCTTTGGTTGTTTTTTCCTATAAGGGGAAGCTCTTTGAGTATGCCACTGATTCTTGGTATGTTCTTCCTTTTTTCTTTATTTTATCTCACATTATTCTTTTCCTATATATGTTTTCTTTAGGGTTTCTTATTTTTTTTAATGTTATCTGCTTATGATTTCTTGATTTTATTTGCTCATTTGTTTTCAAGAAATTAATTTCTATTTCCTGTTATTCATTTTCTCTTTAATATTTCTTGGTTAACTGTGAATTTTGATCATCTAAACACACACACACGTACACACACATATTTCTGTACTGAGTACTGACTGCATGCTGATCTCTATAATATTATGGGGCTTCTTTTAATGAAAATTTTTAAATCAGGAGTGAAGAGTTGCAGTGCCTTTCTGACAAAGAATAAATCTCCTTTATTTTGACTTGTCAAATGATAGAGTAACAATTGATGAATGAAACTAATGTCATTTATTTCACAACACAGAGTGAAACTAATTATCATAAATAGAATGTGTCAGTTTGTTTAAGTACCTCGTCCTTCAACACGTTGAGAATTGAGGTTTGAGCCAGAAGGGATGACTTATTAAGAAAAATAGTTCAATTTCCTTATAGTCTGTAAGATCGACTTTTCTTCGCACTTTCTCAACAAAAGGAGAGTCAAAGAACTGCACTCATCTGGCAAAACATAAGTTCATCATTTTGATAATTCTCAAATAATAACACTGTTTAATAATCTATAATCCATAAGAATAATTTAATGCTAAGGAATGTTAGTAACTAAAAATATTTGTTCTCCTGTTTGAATTACATGAAATTTTCAATTTAACATGCCTAATTTCTTCAATTTTTTCTATTTTCTCTGGTTAGCTGTGAATTTTGGCCGTCTATATAAATTCCTTAATAGTTAAATATTTATTTTCGTAGTTTTGGTCGTGTTTGATGAATTTCCACACAGATTTCTTTCAAAACTGTGTGCAATGATATTCAGTTCGTCCCCATTTCATAATGAATAAGCATTATTTATGTGGCACTAATCCGACCACCAATATACCGGTAATGAACCCGTGTGTTTAGTTTGTGTGGCAATTATTTGAGATTAATTGATGTGTGTTTAGTTTGTGTGGCAATTATTTGAGATTAATTGATATGTCATTTTAAATGAGATCCAAAACTCTATATTTAAGATGATATATCAATTAATGCCACATAAACTGACGACTACAGTAGTAGTTGACCATAAGAGTATTTCTAATGCTAGACACTTTCTAAAAAATCTATGTGGCAAGAGAAAAAAAAAGAAATGACGAGAGAGATAGTAGAAGGAAGGAAGAGAAAGAGAAAATAGATGAGAGAGATAAACACAATTTAATGAAAAAATGGGTGAAAGACTGCCTAACAGAATGTCTAAAACTGGATGGCCTATTGAACGATTTTCTACAATAAATACTGTCACATGAGTTTTGTCGCCTCAACTTCAACCTGAACGCTACATTATTTGAACATTCAAAATAGAAAGTAGTATTGTAAATACTCTAAATATCATTATTCTAAATAATATTATTCAGTCAGCTTCGTTTTGTTTTTGTACCGACTGACTGATGCATGCACTCATTAATATTCGGGGGCTTCTTTTAAGGAATTCTTGAAATAAGGTGATACGGTCAGTACCTTTCTGACAAGACTTAATCAATTTGTAAGGGAAAAACAAAAAACCCTCCTTTTATTTATTTTATCCATTGAAATGTCACAATGATAAAAACACCTAACCAAAAAAAGTAAATTTGACACCAAAATGTTGCCATTCTCTACAAATATAAATTTCCTTTTTTAACTATTTAAATTTTTAGACGAATTAATTTAATTACTCATGTGAACTACAATACAAAGTGAAAGTAAAAAAAAATCGTATGCAAAACTATTTGCAAGGATGGTCAAAAGTACATGGAGTTTTTCTACATCTGGAAAGTTCAAAAATTATCATATAATAATCTAGAAATTGCAATAGAAAAGAAATAAGAGAGGTTTGTAATGATTTTTTAATATTTTCTATAAGAAAGTGTTTGTGATTGTTCTAAAACAAAACAAAAGACATGACAGAACAAGGACAATTATTGTATGAAGTCTACCCAATGCTAGATGCAAAGTAAGACATGATTTAAATTTTCTTAAAAGTAATGGTTTAGTTTCCACATCCAAGGGATTGTACACCGAGAGAATATTTTCTAGTTAGACTACACATTTTGACACTGTCTCTTATAAAATAGAGTCTTAACATCAATATGTTTAGTCCTGTCATGGAAGACATATTTTTTGTACAATTAGATAGCTGACTGACTGTGTGTTTGAAAATACTACAACTATATCTTGAAGAAATTTTAACTCATTTAACATATATACCCCGTGGCCATAATACTTCTTTTTATAACTTGTGTCATTGCTACATACTCAGATTTAGTAGTAAACAAAGCTAATAGATATTGCAGTTGTGATTTCCAACTTATGCATGCATTACACAAAGTCAAAACATATATTGTATTAGCTTTTCTATTATCTCTATCATTAACATAATTAGCATCCACATACCTTTTCAATTTATTTCTTTTACTGCAATATCTAAAAACTATGCCCACATTTGTCTAACCTGTCAAGTATCTGAAGAGCTCCACGTGTTGAATTTTAGGGTTAGACATATATCTACTCAATGTACTAATAGAGAAAACAATTTCATGCCTTATACACACTATAATATACATGACTCAGCATATTAGAGCTCCGTTTGAGATTGAATTTAGCCCCAACTTTTGATTGTCAAACAATCAAAAATTGTTTTAGGTGTTTGATAAACTTAAAAAAAAATTATTTATAGAAGAATTTGTATTATCTGACGGCAGATTTTGAGAAGCAGTAAATATTCAACTTTTAACTTCTCCAATTGTATATAACTAAAATACTAATTTTAATCCTAATTAACTATATTAATTTATTTTCTACTATATGGACTAAACTTTTATTTTGTAATTTTATAAATTTTAAGATTTAATAGATATTAATTTTTATTTTATTTTAAAATAAATATAATGAATAAATCATCTTATTACAATTGTTATACATGTAAATTTGACAATACTACAAATGATAATAATAATATCAAAGAAT
This sequence comes from Forsythia viridissima, assembly GCA_030279155.1. Lineage (NCBI taxonomy): Eukaryota > Viridiplantae > Streptophyta > Magnoliopsida > Lamiales > Oleaceae > Forsythia > Forsythia viridissima. The sequence continues at coordinate 43,942,356 of CM059041.1, read as the reverse complement.
ATAATTATAATCAATATATATTTTGGTAATTGTATATAGGCACAACAATAAATTCTATTTGCTTACCAAATGTTAAAATGTTAATTTTAAAATAGACAACAATTCTAAAACAAAAATATATCAAATATTTATCTGTTTCCTATATTTGACTTTTTATACTATACAGCAAAAACTAATTATCTTAAAAGCACAAAAATACTAAACCAAACCTACATTAAAATATGGGACCTTCTCCATATACTTAACCTCTTCTTCATTATTTGGACATTGGTGTTTGCTAAGGACAAGTGATGTGCTAATGGTACACTCACATACTTAGCATCCAACGTGACAAACTTTTTAAGAACCTTTTCATTATAAAGACTTTGTTTTAAAACTAAGACAGGCTGAGCTCTATCTCTTACAATGTTCATTCTTACTATTTTCTTAGCATTGCTAAGATTTTTCATATCAAAATTTGAATTTAAAGCAATTTTTATGTTACTAATAGTATCAACACATGGACTAATAAGTAATATGTCAACATATAACAACAAATAAATAGGCATGTGTTTTGACAATTCAGTTCTGAAAAACAGACATTCTTCTAAAATTTAAAGACAACATAAAACTATCAAACATTTTATTCTATTGTCTAGGGACTACTTTAGACGAAATAAAGACATTTTTAACAAGCACACGTAGTCAAGCTTTTTCTCATCAACAAAACCTATAGGCTCATTCGTATAATTCTTTTCTTCTAATTCATCATGCAAGAAAGTATTTTTAACATCAAGCTGTTCTATTTTTCACTGTTCTAAAAAGCTCATCTAGGAAGCGCCTAAGCGGACTCTGCCTAGGTGTGAAGCGCTGTCTTTACACTTAACCACATCCTACGCCTCACCTTTGTATGGCCCTTGTCTCGTCACCTATGCCCAAAAAAGTTTAAAACTTGGTTCCACACCTACCCAACTAAAGCAAATATGACTCTAATGGTTGTACTCGAGAATTTTTTTTTTTATTATAATCAATGCCTTCTTTTTGAGTAAAGCCTTTGACAACAAGTCTGACCTTGAATCAAGGGTTCTGATTTGGTATTACTTTTCTCAATTTTATAAATCCATCTACAACAAACTATAGAGTGATTTTTAGGACTTGGTACCAAAATCTAAGGTTGTATTTGATTGGAAGTAAGAAATTTGAGTGGAAAGAAAATGAATTCCATAAAAAAAATTGCCAAGAAATTATTGATTGAAAAATAAGACAAATTTTCCATAGAAAATAAAACGTCACCCCCAAGAAAATATTTTCCTTGAAAACAAGGAAAATGAGAAAATGTTTTACATAGAAAAAAAGTTGCAATCAAACAAAACAAGGAAAATAGGGAGGAAAATATTTTTTCCATGGAAAATTTTGTACAATCAAACACATCAGTTGAAAAATAGGTGAAAAAAAGGCATTTTTCATGGAAAATTTTGATGAATCAAACACAGCCTAAGTTTTATTTTTGTAAAAAGATGTCATTTCATCATTTATACTTGACCATAAGGCTGTGTTTGATTGCAAGTAGAAAATTTGGGTAGAAAGAAAATAAATTCTATAGAAATGAATTGCCAAGAAATTATGGGTTGGAAAACAAAACAAATTTTCTATGGAAAATAAATTCTCTTATCCCACAAAGAAAATATTTTCCTTGAAAACATGGAAAATGTGGCCAAAAGTGGGAAAATGAGAAAAAAATTTACATGGAAAAAAAAAGATTGCAATCAAACAAAACAAGAAAAATAGGTGGAAAAATATATTTTCCATGGAAAATTTTGGACAATCAAACATACCAATTGGAAAATAGGCGGAAAAAAGACATTTTCCATGAAAAATCTTTGCCAATCAAACACAACCTAAGTTCTTAGATTGTTCACTTTTGATTGCTTCACTAAAAGTTTGAAATTCTTTATCACTTAAATCCTCGTAAGGGTTAACTACTGAAGATGCAAAGTTATGATCAGCATATTTAGCGGGAGTCTACTCTCTCTTCTACCCATATCTCTAGTTCATTGTTAACCATTTATATCTAAAGATGGATTGATGACATCTTTCTCTAAGTTTGGTTCACCAGCTATATCTATCACTTCTTCTATAGGTGGATCAACTAGTTGTTGCTCCACCTCATTAAGAGCACCACCCAATTATGTTGGGAATTGAGATCAATTCTTTTATTGTCCACAAGATCTTTGTTCAAAGAAAGATAACGAAACAAAAAAAATATAAAAGATAGAGAAAGATTTATGAACTATCAAAGCTTTTACTCTATGAAAAATTGTTACAATCATATATATTTCACCCACCTAATTCTCAAGTATCTCAAGAAAAATAATATCCTAAGTTTTACCACACCCACCAATTTTTACTCTTTGTTCAACCTACAAAGAGAACAAGAAAAAAAATAGGATGCTAGGATTACAATTTTTCTCTAAAAAACCCTCAAGTCACATCTACAAAAGAGAATAAATTACGTCAATTTATAGTAAATGTATGACCTAAATTTCTTTCAAACTTCGACTGTCAATGTGTCCAAGATTTGAAAACTTGTTCAATTTTAGTCACCAAATATAATATAATATAATATAATACAATATCATATCATATCATAACTTTTTTTTTTTCAACAATTGGTGCATCTTTTGATTTTGGCAAGTTTTGAAAAAATATCCCAACAATCTCTCCCTTGACAAAAAACGAGTCAAAATTCAATCATCTCTTCTGTAGCTTTTCATCTCGATACTTAAAAAAAAAAATTAAACTTTGACAATCTCAATTCTTATAACAGAAAATTAACATACTCTACCATATTAGTATAATCACTTAGAATTAACGAATTCTAAGAATTTTATCGGCTCATGTCGAATAAATTTACTGAAATATTATGATATAACTCACTTACTTGAGTTACTTGGAAGTTCATTAGCCATCGACATCAATTCCACCACACACATTGTATTAATATCAAGTCAATGTCCTGTGCAAACATGTAAACCTGCTAGTAGTAACACATCATCTATCATGGCAACTAGCACATGTCACGAGGATGTAAATATTTACTCAAGCGACATTATTGTCTCTCATAAAGAGAGATATATTGTCCGTATCTGATATCGAACAATTAGACGAGTCTGCTCCACCTTTTGGACAATTTTTTCTCACATGACCAGGTTTTCCACAATTCCAACAAGATACTTTCCTTTCAATATCTTTGATGGAAATAGGAGTTGGTTTCCCATTCAAATTCTTATGCAATCCAAACTGAATCAAAACATCATTAGTTTGTACTTACCACAAGCAAAAATTGATTCTTTCTTGGTGGAGGCCTGACAACCACATTACCACACTGAAGATGTGATGGTGTGTTGAATAAAATAAAATAAAAATTGATTCTTCCGTCAAATTTTTTCATGTCATATTTGATAGACATATCTTCTCTGTGCGTCAATACTCTGAACGATCTGATGCTCTGATACCACTATTGAAAATTGAGACCAATTCTTTTATTGTCCACCAAATCATTGTTTAGAGAAATATGGCGAAACAGAAAAAATATAAAAGATAGAGAAATATTTATGGACTGTCAAAACTTTCACTATATAACATATTGTTACAATCATATATATTTCACCCACCCAATTCTCAAGTATCTCAAGAAAAATAATATCCTAAACTTTACCACACTCACCAATTTTTACTATTTGTACAACCCACACAAAAATAACAAGAAAATAACTAAGATGCTATGCTTACAATTAATAGTTAACGTATGACCTAAATTTCTTCCAAGCTTCGACTGCCAAAATGTCCAAGATTTAAAAACTTGTTCAATTTTAGTCACAAATATAATATAATACAATACAATATCATATCATATCTTTTCTTTTTCAATAATTCGTCCATCTTTTGATTTTGAAAAGTTTTAAGAAAATATCTCAACAATTGATCACTTAAGCTTTCCAATTTTACTTCACTTTCAATCTCATTTGAGACTTTATCTTTAGTGTTTTCACTTTTATTTTTGTTTAAACACGGCATTCCATCTTTCTTACAAATAATATTCCTACTTACAATTAACCTTCAAACCAATTAAGTCTTTTACCCATAGTCAGTAGCCCTTAATCTCTTCTGGGTACCCAAAGAAAACACATTTATGGACTTTGGATCTAATTTGTCTCCATTTTAACGTGAGTAAGCAGCACAATCAAACATTTTTAACTTTAATCAGTTGGCCTTATATTCCACACTTCTTCAGATATTTTGTAACGACCCAGATTTTTTTAACTCAGAGGGTCACTAAAAATCTGAAAATAATATTTGCCAACTCCAAATTTAAATTCTCCCATAGACCTTTGAATGGTTATAATTTATCAGCAGCAGAAAACGTCAAGGTCGCAAGAAACTTACAAACACATTAAGGAACAATGTATCAAAAAATTCAAAATTCTATCAAGTCATTTGGTACTTCAACTAAAGCCAATTGAAAACTGTGCCTCGGATATAACAGGCACAGCCTGGAAAAATAGTCATAATTAATTCATCCGACAATATTTTAAGATGATTCTAAACTCCAAAATAGCCAACTTATAAACCTATCCAACCTCACCAATTTCACTAAAAAATTCATAGTACACAAGAAATTATAGTATTTCGAATATAGGGACATATTTAGAAAAAATTCTGAAAAAATTCAATAAAGCAGTAGTTTCTGAAATTTGAACTTCCGACCAACAAAATTAACAAAGTTGCCATTGTCACTTGATTTACACAACTTTTGACATAAATAAAAATGGACAAATAATTTACATATAAAAGGCTAGATTATATCGACGCCTAATGTTATGACTAGGTATGAAATTTTAGTTGCTACTTTTTCTTTCGCACCGCCAAGCCCTTCAATCTCGAAAGTAAAATATATTTTTGGGGGCATGAACATTTCGAAGAAATACTCCCAATAACATACACATGTAAGTGAAAAAATTATATACGAACACATATACGCGACATGCCAAAAGCCTCAAGTTCATAGGTAACATAAATTTTGTGTACGGGAATAATAACATATACTACATTAATTTTCAGATTTCTTCTAGAGTAGAATGGTGGATATAAGCTTTACAACACTTTTCTAAAAAATCCCACACACTTGGCTTTTCCTTGTTTATGAAATTGTGTATAAGTGTGTGTGTTTTGGTAAAGATAAAAGAGGAATAGGGAAAGGAGATTGGGAAGTGGCACACTAAAATGGAAGGAGAAAATTTTGAGAAAAGGGCCGGAGTGAGAGAGGGATAAAGAGAGTGGGGAGGCTGAAATTTAGAGAGGGAAGAAAGAGGAAAATTTGGGAATTTTGGGGCCGAAATAGTGAGAGAAGAAAGGGAGTGTGGATGGACAAATTTAGAGAGGGGATCAGGGAGAAAATTTGGGAATTTGAGACTCAACTTTTAAAAGGAAACGGGGAAAATTATGTTGGGGTGGGGTGGGGTGGGGTGGGGTGGTTTGGCTAATCACGGGGAGTATGGTTGGCCAAGTGTGAAGGGAGAAAAATGGAGAGAAAATGGAGAAATGAGAGGCAGTTGGCTAATACTGGGATTGGTTTTTGGGGTTGAATTCTAGAAGAGATAATTGCATGAAAGGTCCATAATGTTTTAAAATCGTTGGAGATATGCCCCTAATCTAAAAAATAGTACCACACATCCCCAACGTATGAAGAAATAGGCATCATATATCCCTATTCACACTTTCCGTCAATTTTCTCCGTTAAAAACCAAAATTAGACTGCAGGAGCTATCTCTCTTCAAATTAAGCGATTAGAGAAATTATTCACTGAATTTCCCAATTGTTGGTTACACTTTTGGTTGTCTATACATTGTTGGGGTGTTTTCATTTTTTGGAAATATCGGCGGCGATGGTGCGGTTTCTTCCTCCACCTTTAGCTTTTCCACCTCTAGGGCTGGTGGGCACTCTTCCGCGACTGGCGGTGGTGGGACTGGTAGAGTCACTTCATGGATTATAATTTCTTTGATTTGTTCGACAGCTTCCAAGTTTTTCTTCAATTTTTTCAACTATGGTTACTGGTGGTTCCGCAGTCGCTGGTAGGGTGATTTTCTCCACCGGAGCCTCGGGTTCCGGCTTTGCTACCTCTTCTTTGATGGGTTCAGCTGGTGGTGGAACTTCAGCCGGAGCCTCCTCACAAGTTTCTTCTTTTTTTCTCTTCAGGCTTTGATTCTACTTCTTCTTTCTTCTCCTCAGGTTTCTTCTCCTCCTCCTTAGCCGACAGCGGAGGTGGCGGAGCAATAAATTCATGCTTGTTGAGTGCCTCTTGAATCAACATCATCAACCTTATTACTCTCATCCTTAAAGGAAGCCGATTCAGCTACCTTCTCATCTTCAACAGCCATCGCCTCTTTCTCATCTTCCACCACCGGTTTCTCAACCTTCTCCACCTCAGGTTCTGGCTGCGGCAGCGTTTCCTTCTCTAAAACCGCAGTCGTGGGTGTCTCTGCCACACAAACATCAGATACCACAAACTCTTCAGTATTCGATTTCTTGGTTTCTTTAGCCATTATAACACTTTTTTCTTCTATTATCAAGCAATTTCAAGAAAATAAACCCAACACAGAAAAAAAAAATGAAAGCTTTCTCACTACTGAGTCTTTGGAAAATAAACCCAACACAGAAAAAATGAAAGCTTTGGAAATAGCACCAATTTGATCAACAAAGCTTTGCAATTATCACTACTGAGTCGCTCGATAATCTTCTCCCACCAAAATAATCAGTTCATGCAGTAAATCTCCAATTGCTTAATTTGGAGAAAGATAGCTCTTGCAGTCCAATTTTGACTTTTAACAGAGAAAATTGACGAAAAGTGTGAAGAGGGACCTACGATACCTATTTCTTCATATGTTGAGGACGTGCGGTGCTATTATTTTTAGGTTATAGGCATATCCCCAACGATTTTGAAACGTTGAGGACCTTTCATGCAATTATCCCATTCTGGAACTGTTTTTTAGTGGAAATGGGCAGTTTTTAGGCTAGGGAACGTCAATTTTGGACTAGAAAATGGGACTGGTTACGATTGGATTTTTGGGCTGGTAAATGGGCTCCAACATGGATGAGTTTTAGGAAGAAAAAAAAAGTTTGGTTTGAACTGAATTATCGTAACAAAACAGAGTTTAATCCATATGAAACGATTTTTCCATACAATAAGTCGACTTATGAATTTACTTAATCTCAAATAAAATAAGAACGTAATATGAAATAGTCCAATCAGGCAATAAAATAAATAAAAAGAAAGTGCGCGCAACATTCATCATGACCAAATAATTAAATTTGTGATTTTTAGAAGTGTCATAGCAAAGTGGTGAGCTAATTAAATTTATTTCCAAAGTTAAACTAAAAATTGCCGTAGTGAAAGATTAAAATATTTAAGTCGCCACATATTTTACCATTTAAAATAACTGAAGGTGATATATTTATCAAACAAACATGCAGTTACTATTGTCTCTCCCCAAAAAGGTTTAGTGAGACCAAAGCCAGAGAACATCCATTTGACTCTTTCCAAAAGTGTCAGGTTAAAGGTGTTTGATAGGTAGGGATGACAACGTGGCGAGGAGCGGCGGCCATTACCATCTCTGCCCTATCAGAGATTTCCAATTTTTGGAATGCAGGCCAGAGATTGAAATATCTCTATTTGTCGCCCCATTTAATTAATTAATTAATTTTTAATATTATTTTTTATTTTTTAAATACAATTTATATTTTAAAACATAAAAATAAAAATATTCGGAGCGAGTTCGCAAAATTCGAGGTGGAGAACATAATCTCGTCCCCAGCCCTGCCCTGATTACTAACGGGGCAGGATAAGGTGGGACGTTTTTTTTTTTCATCCCTATTGATAGAGGTACACAATGAATTAATTGATCAAAGGAGACTTGGATATTTTAGTTAATGAAACATAGCTTCTATAATGGCATTAATTAATGATATGAACCTAGTAAGCTAATAGTTGACAAGATTACGGTTCGAATAATTGGAGCTTGGATTACATAGATTTGGACTAGTCCCCATGGTAGCTCCTAAGTTAATTGGGCAGTACAATTTTTTTGTATTTGCAAATTGCATACACACATCTCATGTATCATATTGCACTACCAATATTCTTAACATAATGCTGGGTGACAATCCTACTATGTACGCATGTTTATATTGCAGCGTTCTAAAAAGTGCGTCTAAACGCGAGGGGTGGATTCCACCCCTCGCTTAGGCCATAGACGTGCAATTAAGTGGTCGATTTTGGTTTTTAACTAAAAAGCGCACGCCTAGTTGCGCCTAGTCACGCCCTTTTTTTGTTTAATTTTTTTCATCCTTTTTTTAATATTTATTTTAAATATTAAAAAAAGACATTTTTATATGCCTCGACCTCGCCTACCCCTAGGTTCAAAAAGCTTGAAACTCGGTCTCCACACATTAACACTTTATGTTTTTTAGAACACAAATATGATAACAATACCATGCACTTGTAACATATATCAAGTACTTCAACTCTAGTCCATATTCATCATAGAGCATGCGACAACTTATGCATGTATTTACATACACATGTATTTAGTGGCAATAGTAACTCTATTCTTTGTGTTCTCCCTAAAAGTCGTGTAATTTGTGCGAAGATAGTTTAATATGTCCCAAAAACGATTCTATATATCCAGGAGTAGAGCCATAATTTTTGAAGGGAGGAGTATTACTTAAAAAAAAAATCACAGTACTTTAAAATCGGATACTACAGGAAAAAAAAAAATAGCAAAATAGTTATTTTCGAGCATTTTGGTGAAACATGTGCCTAGGGTTTGAACACATGGTCTTAGGGCTCTAACCTTGGGGGGCTTGAGTGGTGTTTCTACTAGGGGCTTGAGTGGTGTTTCTACTTTCTGCTATGTTAAGCTACTTTTACTAACTAAAGTATAAATAAAAAATTATCATAAGTTTATGCTTGATTGATCCCATTTCTTTCTTTATTTAATTTTTAATAAGATGAATATATTAATCCCAAAGAAAACAAAGGTTCAGTAGAAAATACCCTTTGGGAAGACAAAAAATAGGTACTACTGGAATCTAGCCAGAAACCTTCCATTCAATGGATGAAGGAATCCTTAATTAATTTGTTTCTTGACCAAACAAGCATACATGTGCATGTTTGAATAAGCTTAAAAATTTAAAAATATTTATCTTGTCCAGTTAAAAATAAATAAGTTACCAATCATCCTAGTAGACCCAAAACGTGTTGTGTGCTAATAATAGATACTAGCTAGGCGACAGACCCACCATTAAGGCTCATTTTGACTTATCTTTGACTATATATTTAGAAAAATATTGGCAAAATTTCTCCAGTAAATTAGACTAAATCAAACCTGAAAAGCTATAAAATTTTCCAAACACGTATTTATTATAACAATTGGGACCACCAGATAATATTATAAGCACCAATTTGTTTTTTTAAAAAAAAAAAAAAATTTAGATAAGTTGCAATATACTGAAAAATCACATGAATCACTAATAACATGTAATCTTAGTGCTTTTTTGGTCGAATTTTGTGGGTTATATAAAATAAGTAGTTGAAAATGTGTTTGAGAAAAAAAAAAATTTTAAAAAAACTTGTCCAAACATGCTCTTAAATCTGGTCATGCGCTCGTAGACTACCCCCAAAAGGCTAAGCAAGTAAGCAACCCTGTACACGGTCCAAAGCCCCTCTATTTATGAGTGTGCGTCCCAAAACCTCTGAAATAAGCACTCTCATAAACTTAAAGTAACTATTTTCCCTTCCAAAATTTCGAATCTAAGCCATTAGTTAAAACTCTAGAAAGTTTATGAATACTCTACAAAAAATATTTTACTTACCTCCTGCAAATGCAAATGAAATGAAGACTCCAAGCTTTAACAGTTGTTTTCACAATCACCTAGCTCGACCAGTGCAAACACCTTCTTCCTTATTCTCTCTCTCTCTCTCTCTCTCTCTCTCTCTCTCTCTCTTCTTTTCTTTTTTCCGTTTTCACCGTATCTCTCTCACTCTGGTTTCCGCTGAAATGATACAAATTCATATTTCACTTATTAATCATTGCAACTCAAGCCCTCAACTTAATAATATAACTTTCTAGCCCCTTGAGTTTTAATAATTGAATAATATGCCCCCAAAAACTCCACTAACTTATTTTAAGTCCTTATTTGACCATTTTTTTGGATTCTTTGACTTGCCTTGACCAAATAATTTATTGACTTTGATTAAGATAAAAATTTAACTTTGACTAAATGGGATGGATTATTACTTATTCAAAAGTTTACTTAAAAGAGCTTGGCCAAACATGCTCAATGACTTGAGATGAAACAGACTTCATCATTTGCTAAAGTTGAATTAATTCGTATGTTTATAAACTCGAAGTATATTGGCTACATGCTCAATGGACATTATTTGATAAGACATCCAAAATACATTGATATGATCAGCTTGTATATGATCTGAACTATTATCTTTCATAAATGTTAAGATAATTACTCAGATGTGAATTGGAATGTACTTTGAAAACTTTGATTTGTATGCAGTATCCTTGCTGCATAATTTGTGAGAGTTAATTTCTCAGCTCATTGGTGAACTTTATGTTGATTCTATGGAAACTTATGCTTTTTCTTCTATAACAGCATGGACAGGATCCTTGAGAGGTATGAAAGATATTCATTTGCAGAGAGGCAATTAGTTGCAAATGAACCCGAGTCACCTGTAAGTCCTGAATTCATTGAGCAATGCATTCAACGAGGAAATTATGTTTGGTGTGTTGGACTAGACAAACATGGACATGTTCAAGAAAAGAAAAAGAGTTAAAATCATGTCTTTTATCCTATAATGTCAAATACGGACTATCAGCATGCACTTATAGGCTATAGCATGTTCTGAAAGATGGATAGGGCAGTAGTCAACATTATTAAGAGGAAAAAGAAGTTAAAATCTTGTTTATTATAGTGTCCAATTACATACTAACCATGCCCTTCAGGTATATATTACTTCTTCGAAGATATCGGTTTATAAATTTTATTATGACCCAATCCTATGGTGGTAATATTTTAAATTTCCCAACTGTTTAACAATATTTGACCTATGCAGGCAAACTGGACCCTAGAATACTCCAAACTTAAAGCTAGAATTGAACTTTTGCAAAGGAATCATAGGTGCAAATTTTACTCAGTATATTCAAGAGATATGGGTAGCACTTACACAAGGATCATTGTTTACAGTTTCTCTTACTTTATAATTTGCTTGCCCTCTCAGCCACTATATGGGAGAAAATCTCGACTCCATGAGCCTGAAAGATCTTCAAATTTTGGAGCAACAGATTGACACTTCTCTTAAGAACATTCGATCTAGAAAAGTACGATGTAATTCTATATATTCTCTGCATAACCTTTAGCCAACATTGTCTCACTGCATTTAATTCTCTATCTTACATCTAAAGGCAATGATTTTTTGTTCACAGAATCAATTGTTGCACGAGTCGATCTCTGAGATGCAGAAAAAGGTTGTCCCTTAAGATCAATTCGACTTTTGAATCTTAAAATTATTACTGCTTATGATATCCACAATCACTGTGACTGTTGCTCCCAAATTATTCTGCAGCAAAAGTTTGTGGTGATCATAATATACACTCAACTTGCATTTGTAACAATAATGAGGCCTAATAATCTCACTGCACAAATTCCAGGCATTCGAGTAGTTACATTATAACGATAATGTCACTAAGAGCTATTTACTCCAAATGTTCAACCAAGTAGATAAACATCACATAAATGGTAGAAATGCACTTGGGGATAAAACCCTCCTAGGGTTTTAATATGCTTTTGGAAGTTATAGGTTTTCTATGCTATTGTTTCATACACAGCTTCAGAAGCTCTTTGCAACTCCTGTAACTATAAATGCCAAAAGTAACAGAGTCATAGAGCTAAAAATGTGTTTTCTTTTTTAGGAACAAGCAAATTATGGTGGATGACTTGTTGCATTTCGAACATGTAATGGCCGGTTTGGAATGAAGGCATAGACAGTAGTCGATAGGATTAGATTTCACATAGCCGTATGCGGGTTGATCTAATTTTTTAGGGATTTCACACTTGCAATAGTGTGTTAAGTTGTGGATAGTTTAGAGATCTCACACTTATAATTTTAGTTGCTCTAATTTTTTCTTATAATCATCATTATGGTTTATTCTATCTTCAAGCAAGGGGAGAGAGGGAGTTTGAGGATGTCAATTTTTCTAAAAAACTTGGGTGTTGGTATGTGTCTTTTTTCTTTCAACTATATTTTGCTCTCGGTGATATAGAATTAGGTCTCTCATCTTGACATAGTGTTGTTATTTTACACGCAAGATTCCGTAAAAACCTTAGCCTGCGAATCTTGTAACCCAGACTCCTAGCATTTTCTAATTTTTTTTTACAGGAGAAGGCATTACGGGAACAGAACGGCATGCTGGAAAAGAAGGTGAGTTATATTGATCGACAAGCTTACTTATAAGTAAAAATAGTTGCTTAATTTGATAATTTATTTTGATAGTTAGATAAGTAACTTACTTATTTAACATATTATCTATTTTAAAGTACGTACATAAAGTAAATTTTTAAGCTCAGTGAAACATGCATGCACGATATCATGAATACTTCCATTATTCTTCATCTCTTCGAGCTGCCTGTATCATTTCTTGTATTTAACACGGAGCTTAATTGAATTTAATGGCTGTCATCTGCAAAAAGATCAAAGAGAAGGAGAAGGAAATGGCAGTTCGGCCACAGTGGGAACTTCCTAATCATGGCGCTAATGGACCATCGTTCTTAATGGCGCCTCAACTTCCTCACCTGAACATCGGGTTAGTATCTTAATTCCTGGTTAATATGTTGCAAGAAATAATTAATTAAGGACAAAGATCGATTCTAATTTCTACGGGTGATGCAGCGAAAATGTCTATCTGTGTTTTGAAGGAGTAAAAACTGAAAATTTCCTTATGAAATACATAATATTTGTGTGAAATTGCAAATCTTGTAAATATTTTCTTGAGTGACATGTTATGTTTGGAAAAGTTTTTTCACGCTTATCAAGCTGGTCGACATCATTTTATTCATACATTTTGTAGGATTCACAACTTTTATTTACACATTTCGTACGAACCACAACTTATAATCTACAAAAAAAAAAACTTTATCAAGCATACATTAACATGGCCTCAAAAAAAGTTAGATTACACAACCTGTAAGGACCATCCATCTTAAGGTCCAATGCATGATTTGGGGAATTTTTTTGTATTGTTGTTATTTGAGTGTTATCTTGGTAGTTTTGTGATTTGAGTATTATATGTTAGTAATTGTGATTTGTATATCCTATAGTAGTTTTTAAACATTAAAATTTTAGTAATATTTTTTGAGATTTTTTCTAGGATAAGGTGGTATTTTTATGGAATTAACAATTTTGGGTTGTTTTATTGAATTTGCTTCACTAATAGTCTTCGACTTTGGTCCTCATAGACTAGTACCAAGATCGAGTATTAGACAAGGGAATCTAATTTTAAGAGCCGGAACAGTACTTGCCCGGACCACAATGGCGCCCTCTTTAGTGAGATTATATGAGCAAATGTCCTTACCAAAATATTTTGTTGCTAGCGAAGCTTGTACAAATTCAAGAGGGATAATGAGTACCGATTATTACGTAGTTAATGGTTAAATTGAGAGTTTATAGACCCCAAAAACTCACCGGACAATGTTAATCAAGAAAAAAAAACTTAAATTATCATACATTATAATACTATGTCCAAGAAAATACTTGGCCAAATTCTTGTATAGTCTGTAATTGGTATAATATTTGACGCAGTGGTACATATGAAGGAGAATCAGCAGAAGCCACAAGGAATGAACTTGACCTCAATCTGGATTCACTGTATTCATGCCATCTTGGATGCTTTACTACATGAAAAAATATAAAGACTGCTTCTTCAAGTAGCTAGAGAATATATCAGACAATAATATACTCTCACGTACTTGTGTTAAAGCGTGTTGTCTTGCTAATTTCCAACTCCTTTGAGCTTATTACTTAGAGGAGTGTATTGTACAAGTCGAGACTATTTCTCTAGTATAGGAAACGTAATCGTTTCGATTATGAAATAATGTTATCTATGTCTGTAAGACATCACATATGTAACTTTGATTTTTGCATTATGAATACTTTAAAAAAGAATTCATATTCTGTGATATTAATGCAGCTGTATAACATATATAACTTTGATTGACGCTAGGTTTGACTGACAAAATCGAACCTGCTAGCAGACAACCTAATATTTTCCCTTTTACTGGAGAATATGATTGAGGCAAACAGCCTTCCCAGAAAATTTTTACTACTTTGATTGCACAGAAATGCACAAACAAGAGGAAAAAGAAAGATTTCGAGGAGAGAATAAAACATATTATCGATTTCTGCAAACTTTTCAAAATCCTTGGCAGATAATTAACAGAATTTTGGGTGGATGGGAAAAGGAAAACAAAAAAATATAGAATTTTAACATCAAAATGATGTGTATCCTCCGATGATCCATATTCAAAAATACTTTGCGAACCCACCTAGCATGCGGCACCTCTACCGAATGAGAAATCAGCAAAGTTACATTTCATGTCCTCTAGCTTGGCTTGCATATACCCAATCCTTGTACAGTGGCACCATGAGTTCAAACCGATTCATCAAATAGCATAGTCTAGACAGGAAAGAGAGAATAAATGAGAAAATGGAAGCAAGTCAATAGCAAATCAGGCTGACAATGAAATAACCGTCTTGGAAATAAAACTCGATTCTCAGCAACTTCAGGGAGGAAAGTGCATATTGCTTACTTTACACTTTCACACAACAAAAACAGGAGAAATGAATCATAAGCTAACATATATACTATAAATGCAAGTATGTTTCAGAAGCAACAGTCCATCCAGTCTAACAAAATTTGTCAATGGCATTCAAAGAAAAACATAAATATAGCAAATTGAAGTTATCAAAATGGTACACAACACTTTTCTGCCCGATGTAGGTCAAAAGGGAATGATAATATTTGAGGGTCATTAAGTCATACAAAGGCCTTACTATGTAAATCAGATTTCTTAGCATAATAAGCTTTGTATATGAAGCCCAGTGCATTGTAAGATAGTTAGCAAAAAGTATAAGAGATTTATGTGTTGATGAAGATTTCAAGGTTTTGACATGAAGATTTATACAAGGATAAGGAACAAAATACAAAGAAAGCCAGGATCAACTTTTAGTCACCTAATATCTGGAGCATTCTTTGGTAAGACTCCAAAACAAATGCAGAACAGTAATGAAAGAAGGATACTGAGTACTAGACTAGAGAATGAGATTTATAACCTCTTGATGTTGTAATCACGGTAACAATAGCATGCCTGAGGTTCTAAGCAACAATCAATGTAGAAGAAAAATAAACGGGGAGTGTAAGAAATTAAGGAAATAATGAACTTCTTCAGAAGTGGAAAGTCGGCTTATACAACAATTTACTTCTTTCATTAGCATTTCTCACATATGTTAATGAGCCCTACTTGAATATAACCATCATTCATCTTATTTTAAACATGCACATGTATATGTGGAGCACGATCATTGGCTAATGAAACTTTCATTAAGATATAGAAAGAAGGCCAACAAAAAATCCTACCTTTCCACAAACAGGACAGCTTACACTCCTTTCCATCCACTCATAGATACAACCGAGATGATAATGATGAGAACATTTTGCTATAATTTTAGGATTTTCTGGAGTATATTCTGCAAGAAAAATACTTCAAAAATTAGCAGATTAACTAATGGCAATAGTTGACTTGGATAAATCCTGTGAAGTATTGTAATATTTCGTTTGATCAAAAAGAATTTATAAAAAATACACGTTAGTTCTGCAGATAAATAATCTACAATAATTACCTTCAAGACACGTGGGACATACATCCTCGTTGTCCGGTGAAGAAAATTCATAGTCAATTCCACTTTCCATTCTTGATGACAAAACTTTCAGAGAGGACTCCGATTGGTATTTAGTTGATGCTGTTTCATTATAAGATTCATCTATATTGTGTTGTAACAATTTGAGTTTTCCGCGAACATCAGTTTGTCTAAATGGTTCCGGCGCGACTTGTGATTGGCTAATAACCTTATCCTCTAATCTCATTACTGTATCCTGTTGCACTTGCAAATATCCGGAATCGCCACTGTTTAGCAATGCTCTGTCGTGAGACGGACTGGAGTCAGATGAAATGTCGAACACTGCTTCAGAATCTGAAGGAGCTGCTTGTCGGTTATCTAAAGCAACTGCATGTGATCCTCCTCCAGTAAATAGATTACGGTACTGTTACAAAATTTGAAACGAAGTTCATTTCTTCAGCAACAAAATCAGAATTATATTCATATTGAAGGCAGATAATCAACTTATGAAAAGACAACACACCATTTTACAAAGTTTACATTCTTGTTCAACTAGCGAAATAGTTTAAACTGATCGAGGAGTGATCAAAAAAGTAATAGCACTATTCCAAACAAGAGGTAATCTAGTCCTATGTATTGTCTGTTTTATACAGACACACAAATTAAGGTCAATTCCAATAAATATCCATATTTAATTTGGGATTAAATAGATAGATAAGTAACCAATCTTCGCATCACTGGGATCAGAACTTCTCAGTTCTCACTGGACTACTCTAGTCCATTTCATATTTGACATAATAGATTTGTTTGGCACTTTTTCGAGCTTTCCGGGAAATTGACAATTCAATGTACAGTTGACGAACACAAATGAAAAACAGAGTCCAAAACAAAGGACGATGTACACTACAAAATTAGGAAAGCGAAAAGCTGACATCAAATGTTAGTATATACAAGAGAATAAAGTCCTTGACTTCACCTTATTCATTAAGTTTTGAATGCAGCATTTGGGACAAGAACAATCTTGGTTCCTCGATCCTGCATTATCTTCCTCATCTGGAACATGGAAACAACAGCAGATGGAACCCATTGATGACGTCCCAACTCACAAAGTTGCACTGTCGCCTCCTCTGAAGTCTAAATAAATCAATTTCATTGCGATTAAATAGTACTGGTAAAACTACGAAAGTAAAGATCCTTAACCAGAATTGGCCATCTGATTCTAAAGAGATCATACAATAGTCAAAACCTTTCTTGGTTCACAAGTGCAGAATTAAGATAGCACATCCAATAAAAACCATCCAAAAGTAAATTTTCATAATTTTTTTTTTTTTTTTTGTAGTTTTGTTAAAACACACCACATTGTTTGATGTGGGCTGATGCAACCAATACTCCCAAAGCCGCAGCCGTAGAAGAGGCGCAATCGAGCCTTAATCGTCCAAAAGCGTTGGGGAATTCACGCCAAGCACTATTCATCTTAGCCTTACTTCCAAAACCCATAAGCCCACAATCATGGCATTAAAACATGCAATAAGAATTCATACAACAAACCGACAAGGATGACGTCAAACCCATATAAAAATAAATTCAAACTCACAAAATAAAAACAAAACCTGCAAATACAAATTTAATAAATTACGTTGTATATCGATACATGCATTATATTTCAATAATAAGTCAGTGAAGGAGTTCAAGAAATACCAGAGAATTATCTTGTTTTGTGGCGGGGGAGAAAGAGACGAAAACGGAGTTGAAGTAGAGGAGACCTAGGAATCTCCGAGTCTGTGTCAATGTTAAGATTGTAGATTTAAGTAGCTGATTCAAATACTATACAAGAGCATGTCAATAAGAGTCCTTTAAAATAAAGGATCTTATGATTCTTATCTCATACATAAATGGGACCATATTCTAATAATAAAACTCTTTATTTTACTTTTTTTAATATTTATTTATTGTATCTTTTTATTTTTTAATCAACATATTTTTTTAAAATATCAACGATTTCTTTATCTTTAACACTTTATTTTATTTCTCTTAATAAGTATTTTTTATTTTTTTTCTATCTTTTAAGAAGTTAATTTGGAGAGTGTATCAGAGCATAATTTTAAATGTTGACTCTCTAAAATAGAGAATATGTTATGTTATATTTAAAGAGCTTCTTGAATATGCTCCTAGTCGTGGTTGATTTTAAGAATTCTAAATTTGGTTTGTTTGACAATGTTATTAATTACTAGTGAAATTCACGTGCAAGACACGTGTTGTATTTTAATTAAGTATTTAATAGTGTGATCATTGTTAGTGAATTTTTAATTATTTTTTTACTTATGAAAGACTAAGTAAAATATATATTAAAATTTATTGAGAAAAGTACATATTATTTAAAGGTGGACGATATACCTTCTATTGATCTTTAACAAGAACATTTTTCATTTTTAGATTATGTAATAAATAGTGTGTAGTTCACTAACATAATTGATTAATACAAATATTAGAACTGAATACTTCAATTATGATCTCACAAGATTATTCTGTTGCTTTAAAGTTTAAACTTATTCCATATTTCTCCTCATTATGACCCGACTTTGTAAATTATTTTAATTTTTCAATTTAATTTTATTCATTCTTATGTATCAAACATTAAAAAATGTTTAAATCACATGAGTGTTGTGAGATATGCATAAGATTTCTTGTGAACTTGCGGTAATAAGTAGTAAAAATACTTATTATAGATTAATATAAGTTATTAATTAGTGATTTTATTTTCTTGGTATATTGAACATGGTTGTACTCATTGATATATTTTCTTTCTCTACTATTGTAACTTTCTACCTTGAGAGTAGTATTCTCTCTCTTTTTTCTTGCATAGTGCAAGATTTTGTGCTTGTAGGTAAATTTTCTTAGACTTAATTGTAATTTGATTCAATAAATGACAGAAAAAATAAATTAAAATTATGTATTTCTTGTAATCTTGATTACTGTGTTGCTAACTTAATATAGTAATTAATTAAAAAAAAGTTGTTTCAATTACAAATAATTTTGAAGTTCAAAGTGAGTTGCTTGATATATGTTAATATGTCTCAGTCTAAGAGGTCGAACCTAGAGCCTAATATGTGTGTGTGTGTGTGTGTGAAACTGAATTTTGTGTCAATAGTTTAAGTTATTAGGAATTCGGATTGCTTCTATTTTGATAAAAAAACAAAAACAATATTTGATTGGGTATCCAAAATAATAAAAATATGTGCAAAATTTTGGGCGATTTTTCAAAAGGCATGACTAAAGTCGAAAGGAAGATGAACAAGACGAGAAAAATGACAAACGTTGAAAAACAATTGGGCTGAAAAAATCTAAAATTGAAAAAAAAAATGAAAATGAAAATGAAAGAAAGGTTAGGAAATAGAAAATAGTTAAAAAAAAAAAAAAAGAGAAATAATAGTTGGACACGTATTCCTATGAACAGTGTCTACCTCAGTTCACTCTTTTAATATATAGAGATATTGTAATTTTCTACCTTAAGAGTAGTAGTGCAAGATTTTGTGCTTATGGATAAATTTTATTGGATTTAATTGTGATTTGATTCAATAATTGACAGAAAAAATAAATTAAAACTATGTATTTCTTGTAATCTTGATCACTGTATTGTTAAATGCTAACTTAATATAAGTAATTAATTGAAGAAAATTTGTTTCGATTGCAAATGATTTTGAAGTTCAAAGTGGGTTGCTTGATAGTTTAAGTTATTAGGTATTTGGAATGCTTCTATTTGGAGAAAAATAAAAATAATATTTGATTGGGTATCCAAAATAATAAAAACATCTGCAAAAATTTTGGGCGATTTTTCGAAAGGCATGACTAAAGTCGAAAGGAAGACGAACAAGATGGCCAAAGGAAGGCGAGAAAAATGATTAATGTTGAGAAAAAAAATTGGGCTAAAAAAATTTACAATTGAAAAAAAATGAAAAGGAAAGAAAGGTTAGGAAATAGAAAAAAGTTAAAAAAAAAAAAAAAGAATAATAACTGGACGCGCATTCCTATTAACAGTTATGTGTGTGTGTGTGTGGCTAAATCTTGTTTCAATGGTTTAAGGTATTAGGCATTTGAATAGTTTTTATTTGGAGAAAAATAAAAAATTTATTTGATTGAGTATCTAAAATTATCAATATAGTTACAAAAATTTTGGACGATTTTTCAAAAGACATGACTAAGGTCCAAAGGAAAACGAATAAGACAACCAAATGAAGACAAGAAAAATGGCGAAAGTTGGAAAAAATTGAGGCTGAAAAATATTTACAATTGAAAAAACATAATAAAAATGAAAGAAAGGATATGGAAACATGAAAAAGTTAAAAAATAAAAATAAAAATAAATAGTAATTAGGCACGCATTTCTATGAATAATACAACTACGAAGTCTCTCTTTTAATAAATAGGGATGAATCAAATCAGAAGATTTTGTTATATTTTTCATTAATAAGATGTTCAGAATTCTTGGTCCAGGTTAAGGATATGGGGGTGATGAAATTAATTAAGCAATAATTCAGAAGATTTTCTTTTTTATTTTAATTAATAAGATATTTTGAGATGATTGGTTCCAATTTTATTTTTTTTCTAATTTTCTTTGAAATTTAATTTCATACCCTTATTCCGCTCTCACAAACTTCGTACGTCTGTATAATGTCAATTTTAATTCTATTACATTCAATATTTCACAAATTGTTTAAATTTGTTAAAATTTTCTTTCTTTGCTATTTCCAATTCATTTAAAAGAAAATCTAAAAAAGTAATAATTTCATTTTTAGGTATAATTTACTAATTCAGTATGTGTATATGGTGTAAACATTATAAATACATTATTGCTCATATAGATTCAAGAGGGATGATCTCCTATTATCAGTGGACAGGTGTTATTTTATCCTTGTTCAATGGACAAGTATCACGTTGGATGCATAATTCATCCAATAGACAAATGTCACATTAGATGTAGGCAAGATAACACTTAACCATTGAGGGGTAAAAGATCACTCCTGACAGATTCAATCAATCACAAGATTTAATTGCCTAGTTAATCAAACTTAATACTCGACTAGCTCGACTCAACAATAGAATTGATAGAATTTTATAAAAATAAATAACGGACGCTATTTCAAATAAAAACACAAGTAACACCTTAACACTTGGTAGAGCCCATTAAGGCCCAGCGAGGGCACGTGACCTCACTAGGTTGGGCAGAAATACCCAGTAGAACTTGCTATTTATTTTAATTTAAAAAAAAAAATTATTTGAAAATCCCGCCGATGCCTCCCCTAACCCCACTTAACTCCAAGCCTAATTAGGTGCTTGTTTGGTACAGATTTTAATAGGTTTTTGGTTTTCTATTTTTTGACTTTTGGAAGAAAATGACCAAAATGACTCTTTGCTTTCCAAGGTAGCTGCAATATTTGACTATAAAATAGGGTCATTTTCATCATTTTCTTCCAAAAGTCAAAAAATAAAAAACCAAAAACCTATTAAAATCTGTACCAAACAAGCATTAGGAATGTACATAACCCGAATTCGAAATTCACGCATGACCCATTCCTAAAATTACCAAATTGAAATCCAAACCCTTAGGGTTTGTTTGAGAATTTCAAAGCATCATTTATGAAGATTTTTTAAAGTATCGATTTTGAATATTTATGAAGGGTTCGACTTTTTGTGATTTTAATAGCGGTTTTCAAAACAGTCAAATTTATATTTGAGAGTTTATTATCCAACGATTTTGGAAGTTTTTTAAAAAAAAAAATTACATATATAACCATATATTTAAAAAGGTAAGTATGTGTAAACAATATGAAATATGTAAAAATTTAAATGTAAATATATATTTGTTAGAGTTCGGTGACCCGAATTCAGTTAGGTCGGGATTAGAATTCTTCTCACAGGAGGACCTGTTTTATCAAGATTATGATTCTTCTTACACGAGTACCTATTTTAACAGGATTAGGATTCTTCTCACACAATGACCTGTTTTATCAGGATTATAATTCTTCTCGCACAAGTGTGTGTGTGTGTGTGTGTGTATATATATATATCATATATTCTAGAGTTAGAAAATAAGCTCCTCTTTGTAACCATCTTTGATATAGTGAATTATTCTCTCCTCTGCTCGTGGGATTTTTCTCTCTGTTCTAGGATTTTTTACGTTAAATCTGTGTGTTCTTGTTATTTTTGTTGCCTATTTTTCGTTCACATTATAACAAACTGGTATCAGAGCGAGGTTGAATTTTGATCACGTTAATGGCAACTATGAAATATGATATTCTGTTGTTGGATCGCAACATCAGATTTTCGTTATGGCAAGTCAAGAGGTGGGCAGTGTTTGTGCAGATGGATTTAGATGATGCACTGCGTCTTGGATAGTGGACGAAAGACAACGTAAGGATCGAAATGCCATTTCTCTAATTCATCTTCATCTTTCAAACCACATTCTACAGGACGTTCTGAAGGAGAAAATCGCGGCTACGTTGTGGTTAAAATTGGAGTAGTTATGCGTGATGAAAAGTCTAACCAGTAAGTTACATCTAAAATAGAGCCTGTATTATCACCGTATGGTAGAAGGTATGTCTCTGGAAGATCACTTAACTATCTTTAAGAAAATCGTCTCTGATCTAGAGGCTATGGAGGTTAAGTACGATGAAGAATATTTTGGGTTGATTTTATCATGTTCGTTGCCTTCTTCATTTATGACTTTCAGAGATACTATTTTGTGCAGTCATGACACTCTTACTATGGATGAAATATCTGAGGCTCTATTCTCTAAGGAGAAGATGAAGCATATTGTGGTTGGATCTGAGGCTCAAGCAGAGGATTTGTTGTTCGAGGGAGGACACATGAGAAAAAATTTGTAAGTAATGTGATATAGAGACAAAATCTGTAATTACTGCAACAAAAATGGGACACGTCAAATCTGAATGATATAAATTGCAGAATAAGAATAAGAAAGAAGTTGCTAATCAGAAGGGAAAATAGCCAGAAAATTCCGATGAAGCTAGTATTGCAGAAGATGGTTGTTTCTGATGGAGATTCCAAACCTTGCTAGGAATGGGTTCTTGATTCATCTTGCAAGTTTCACGTATGTTCTAAAGGTTCTGTATTTGTAGGAAATAATGCACCTTGTAAGATAGTTAGTATTGGCACGGTCAGAATCAAGATGTTTGACGGAGTTGTTAGGACATTTGGTGATGTAAGACACGCCCCAGATTTAAGGAAGAATATTATCTCTTTGGGTACTCTTGATGAAAATGGGTACAAGTTCACTACTGAAGATGGAGTTATGAAGGCCAGCAAAGGTGATCTTATTGTGATGAAAGGACTGAAAATGACTGCCAAGTTATATGTGTTGCAGGTTCTATGGTTACTGGTGAAGTAGTTGTCACTACTTTTTCTTCGTCAGATCATGATGTTACTAGATTATTGCATATGCGTCTTGAACATATGAGTAAGAATTGAATGTCTAAACTAAGCAGAAGATGACTTATTGATGGACAGAGTATTAGCAAACTGACTGTGAGTATTGCATTTTTGGAAAGCAAAAGAGAGTTAGATTTGCAAAAGACATTCACAACACAAAGAAAACACTTGATTATATACATTCTCGTCTCTAGGAACATCTAATGTGCCTTCTAGAGGGGGTGCAAATTATATGTTGACTATCATTGATGATTTTTTCAGAAAAGTTTGGGTATTCTTCTTGAAGCAAAAGAATGATGTGTTACATATATTCAATGAGTGGAAGACTATGATTGAGAAACAAACAGGAAAGCAAATAACACGTCTCGGGACAAATAATAGCTTGGAGTTTTGTTCTAGTGAGTTTAATGCTTTCTGCAAGACAAAATGAATTTTGAGGCACTTAATAGTTTGTCATACTCCACAGCAAAATGGTGTGGCAAAGTGAATGAATAGGACTTTGATGAAGAGAGTACGTTGTATGCTCTCCAATTCTAGTTTACCCAAGTCTTTTTGGGCCGGAGCTATTTCTACAACTTGTTTTCTTATTAATCACTCTCCCTCAACTGCTATTGAAAAGAAGACTCTAGAAGATGTATGGTCTGGTACTTCTGCTAATTACTCTAATTTGAAGATATTTGGATGTCCCACCTATGCTCATATTGACAGTGGAAAACTCGAACCCAGATCTATAATGTATGTTTTTCTTGGTTATAAATCCGGTGGAAAGGGATATAAGTTATGGTGTCCAGAAATTCAAAAAGTCATAATCAGTAAAGATGTTATTTTTGATGAAACTGCAATGATTCATGACTTACTTTCTAGAGACTATTCTGATAAAACTCAACAGAAATCAAGCACAAAGATGGAGTTTGAGTTTGGGTCCAAACCTATATCAGAGTCTACATCTCAGTCTAGCTTAGAGGTATAGGGTATTACTACTTCTTCACCACCACCAGCGACGCCACAATATTATATTGCTAAAAACAGGCATAGAAGAGATATTGTAACTCCAAAGTGGTATGCTGAGGCTGATTTGATTGCTTACGCTTTGAATGTGGCTGAAGGTATTGATTCCAGTGAAGAACCTTTCACATACTCAGAAACAATTAGTTGTGACGATTCTAGTAGAAAGATGATTGCTTTGTAGAAAGAGATGGAATTGTTTCATAAGAATGGAACATGGGACTTAGTGAGATTGTCTAAGGATAAAAAAAATGTTCGTTGCAAATGGGTGTTTAAAAAGAAATAAGGAACATTAGGAGTTGAAAAAGCAAGGTATAAAACAAGACTAGTTGCAAAAAGTTAGAGTCAGGTTCGAGGTACAAACTTTACAGATGTGTTCTCTCCAGTTGTAAAGTATAGTTCGATTCGTGCTTTGCTTGGTATTGTGACCATTCATTATTTTGAGCTAGAGCAGTTGGATGTGAAGACAACATTCTTATATGGAAAACTTGAAGAAGACATCTACATGCAGTAGCTAGAAGGTTTTATAGTCTCAAGAAATGAGGACTATTTGTGTTTGTTGAAGAAGTATCTTTATGGTCTGAAACAGTTACCCAGACAGTGGTATAAAATGTTTGATTTATTTATGACAACTCATGATTTCAGAAGAAGCAGTTATGACAGTTGTGTTTATTTTAAAAGGACTACTGATGGATCATTTGTATATCTGTTCATATATGTTGATGACATGTTGATAGCAACCAAGCATAAGGAAGAAGTAAAGAAGGTCAAAGTCCAAATTAGTAAGGAATTTGAGATGAAAGAATTAGGAGCTGCAAAAAAGATACTTGGAATATAGATTCATATAGATAGAAAGACAAGTAAATTATGTCTAAGTCAGAAAGGATATATTGAGAAAGTTTTTTGCAGGTTTAATATGCAGAACTTCAAAAGTGTTAGTACTCTATTGTCGGCCCATTTCAGACTATCATCTGATTTATCTATTCAATCAGATGATGAGATTGATTATATGTCTTAGGTTCCATATTCTAGTGCAGTAGGATCTCTCATGCATGCTATGATTTGTTCACGTCTTGATTTATCATATACAGTCAGTGCAGTTAGTAGATACATGACAAATCCTGGTAAAGAACATTGGAAAGCAGTTCAGTGGATATTCAGATACTTGCGTGGATGTACTGATGTTTGTTTGCAATTTGGAAAAACTAGAGACAGAGTCATTGAATATGTTGATTCTGATTTTGTTGGAGATCTTGATAAGAGAATAACATTTACAGGGTATGTTTTCACTATTAGTAGTTGTACTATCAGTTGGAAGGCTACTTTACAAACTACAGTTGTATTGTCTACTATTGAACTAAAGTATATGGCTATTATAGAAGCTTGTAAGAAAGCTATTTGGTTGAAATGATTATTTGGAGAACTCAGTAAAGACTTGCTAATCACCACAGTTTTTTTGTAATAGTCAAAGTGCTATTTCCTCACAAAAGATCAGATGTTTCATGAGAGGACAAAGCATATTGATGTGCGGTATCATTTGTTCGTGATATTATTGCTTGTGGTGGTATTGTTGTGTGCAAGATTAGTACTCATGATAATCCTGCTGACATGAGGACCAAGACACTCCCTATAGCCAAGTTTGAGCATTGCTTAGACTTGGTTGGAATTGGTTGCCGAGTTAGCCATTAGGGGCTTTTGTGGAAGATGTGGGGATTTTTGTTTAGTCAAAGATTGGATATATTCCTTGTATTGGAATTCGTGTCAAAGTAGAGATTGTTAGAGTTTGGTGACTCGAATTCAGTTGAATCAGGATTAGATTTCTTTTCACACGAGGACACGTTTTACCAGGATTGGGATTCTTCTCACACGAGTACCTGTTTTAACAGGATTAAGATTCTTCTCACACGAGTACTTGTTTTAACAGGATTATTATTCTTCTCACACGAGAACCTATTTTTGATTTTTCTCACACGTGTGTGTATATATATAGTTAAAAAAATAAGCTCCTATTTGTAACCAACTTTGATATAGTGAATTATTGTCTCATCTGTCCGTAGATTTTTTTCTATGTTCTAGGGTTTTTCACATTAGATCTATGTGTTCTTGTTATTTTTGTTGCCTATTTTTCGTTCACATTATAACAATATTCGACTGTAAAAAATTTAAAAAATAATTTAATAGCACATAAAAAAATTATTATTTGAAGAGAAGAGGCAAAATGTATATTGGGATAGAAGAGGAAGAATGAAATATGTATATTAAGTTTATAGTAGATTTAGAAATATTTATTTTACAGAGAATAAAATTGGAAGTTAAAGTTGTAGATAAAATATCTTATTTACATGTGCATGTTAGATTTTTCCATGTCTTGAAGTTTTCAAATTCCTCAACTTCGCACTATGTTACGGTGTTATGAGTTTGAAATTTGTACAAATTCTTATGCATAGATTGATTTAGGTTTAATGCTCCTTATTTATTTGTTTAGTCCATGCAAGACTGTCCAATTCAATTATTAATCTCTGTTCATTTCAATAAAGATGCAAAAATGCATCTTTAAATTATATAAAATCATAGAAGAATATATTATTTTGTAATTATATATCTTACTAACCTATCGACTAATGTCACACCCTTGACAGATATCAACTCATTAGAATTGGGCTGAAATCATCGTGTTGTTAATCTTCTAATTATTTTTATTTCTTAAGATTTAAGCTCTCAATTTCTTCGGTAATTTTTGTGGACCAATCACATACATTATTTGACTAGAGCTAAACACTAAGTTCAGATTTAACCGTTTACCAAAAAAATACTTTAGATGACTTCTTTGACCTTTGTCTAGGGAGACGGTTTCCTAATGCAAATAAATGTTCATTACTTCGCTCACTCTCGGATTCACAACATGCCGAGGTATTTGATTACATTAACTGATCTCACTTATTGGTATACCAAAGAATATATGAGCTGACGAATAATGTCAAGTATCGTGTTTACGATTTATGTAATCCATATAGAGGTCGCATAGAATTCAAGTTTTCGCATTGTTATGATATAAAATTAAATTTTTAACACGTGGTCTTGTTCAATGAAATACGAGCACACTAGTGACACTGGCACAATTAGAAAATCCTATTTTACGATTAGAACATATCGCTCGACTCAATTGATGGAATAGCTGACACTACAACTTAGACAGAACGCATTGTCAACACTCATTCATTAACCCAGACTATTAATTCTCGATTAGAATATAAGTCGTGCAATACTGAGTTTCACCAAGCAAAATCTCGACTTGTATTATGATTAAGTTATCCAGGATACTTAATCACTTGCTCAATTAAATAATATAGTGCAACAATCATTTCAATAGATAAAATAAATGAACAACCAATATATTATTTAGTGCTTGTTTAATGAAGTTTAAAAGTAAATTTTTAGGAAATATTAAAAAAAATTGTTGAAATATGTGGTTGAAAATTTGATAAAAATTATGGCTCATATGAAATATATGATTGAAAATAATTTTAATTTAAAAAAAAAAAAAAAAAAAAAACTGACCGAACATGCTCTTATTCAGATGACAGTCAAATTGCCTATTTATTACTACAAAAAATTTATATTTTTGAGCAGACAATTCAACAAGTGTCCGGTTGAAACTTCAACAATGTTTTATTTAAAAGGAAATTATTTACAATGTCCACTTGCATGTTAAATTATTTATAAATTGTCCTTTATTTAACAACACAAAGTGTCCATAATTGCAAGAATCTTCTAAATTCTTTAATTATCTTGTTCAATTCTTTTATATCCAACTTGTTAAATTTAGATTATGCTTTGTAAAGTTTTTTTTTGTAAATTATAAGCATTGAATCTTATAGAATGGATAGATAAAAAGTGAGTAAAAATTGTGAGACCTACGAAATGTGTAGATAAAAATAATGTTAAATCAACTTATAAATATTTATAAACACGAACAAACATGTTATATGAAAATAAACTTGATTAAAGGTATAGGAGGGTCAAATATGTCCATGAAAACGTGAGCCATGAGGTGCATCACAACTTTTTTTTGTTATTTTTGAAAAAAACGAAAATCATTGCCTATGTCGAGTTGAATATAGACGGGATATATCAACCAAACTTCATCCATCTTTACACCTCTAAACTTGATATGATTGGACCACAATGAATTACTACCTTTGAAGAGAACAAAACAGTAAAGGAACCTCCATCCCACTAATTCTAAGAATAATGCCCAAGATTATGAAGTTTCTTTCTTTTTACGTCTTAAGATTCTCAAGATCAATTTAACAACTAATCCTGTGAAAAATGGCCCTACAGTTTCATGATAGCCACGTTCATAAATAGTCCCACAAGCTAAAAGTAATTAAAGGGAAAAATGATTAAATTGAAAAAGAAGAAGAAGAAGAAAGAAAAGAAAGAAACCATGGCCCAAGCCATCATGTACAAGTCTCGTTTGCTACTCAATTGCTGGTTTTTTTTCTATCATAACTACTTATAAGTAGTGTTCTTTCTAAAGCTGCTGGCAATGGTGTCTAGTGTCTACTTCATAGAAGTTAGAACTTAGGTCCCATTAGTTTACAAGACATGGGCCTAAAAGGGACTAGTAAAATGCAAAGTTTTTGCTTAAACAGGATTAGGCCTCTTGTTCGTGTTCGATCTTGCCCGGTTCAATCCAAAAATCATGCTAATTCTACCTGCATGATTAAGGATAGTCCCGGTGATGATGCGAAAACAGGTGCCATATTTGGCCGGAAAATCTTGATTGTGGTTGATTCAAGTCTTGAAGCCAAGAATGCTGTACAATGGGCACTCACTCATACAGTTCAGGACAAAGACCTGGTGATTCTTCTCTATGTAATTAAGCCTTCTAAACAAGGTGCGCATTTTTTCGATTTTTTCAGATTTATTGGACAGATACAACAGACAGAATTTATACCTTTTTATTTGGCAGGTGAGGAGTCTTACAAAGACATGAATTCAAGAGCCCCTCAATTTCTTACTTCTATGAAAAAAATGTGCCAGCTGAAGAGACCTGGGGTGTGTTTTTTGGCCACTTTTCCTATAATGTTAATGCAAATATTAACATGGTATTTGGTTGAAATGACAATTAGCGCTTGTTTGGTGAAATTTTTTAACAGATTTTGATAAAAAGTTGATGAAATGTGTGGTTGAAAAGTTAATAAAAATTGTGGGACCCATGAAATGTATGATTAAAATTAATTGTTGATTTTGACTTCAGCTTAATAGCAGATTTTTAAGCTCTACCAAACAAGCTCTTAATTTGTTCGATACAGGTGCATATTGAGGTTGCAGTGGTAGAAGGGAAAGAGAAAGGTCCTGCAATTGTGGAGGCGGCCAAGAAGCAAGAGGCAGCGCTGCTAGTTCTCGGGCAAAAGAAGCGGTCGATGACATGGCGGCTAATAATGATGTGGGCAGGGAATGGAGTGGCGGGCAGCGGCGGTGGGGTGGTGGAGTACTGCATTCAAAATGCTAGTTGCATGGCCATTGCAGTAAGGAGGAAGAGCAAGAAATTGGGTGGATATCTTATCACCACCAAGAGACATAAAGATTTCTGGCTCCTGGCTTGATCATATATTAGACCTGCTTAGAGTTTGGGTTTGTATTATTATTGTGTGTGGAGAAATGGATTGTGCACATATAGTTTGACCTAGTTGTAAATAATGTGCTAACATGATTACGAGCGGAATTATACAGACAATCAAAGGTTTGTGCGGCATTATCAAGTCGTTTGAATATGAAATGAATAATTAGTTATATCTATTTGAAATTCGTCTTTTATTCACATTTTATGATAAAACTCAAACAATCAATATTTTTGCAGAGAATTATATATCTTGGCATAGGATGCCTGTCCTCTACCAATTAGAGCTGCAAATCGACCCCAATTGAACATTTGAACTAGCCCGACTCGATCATGTATAAAATGACAGCAAAAATGTGTGCAAGTCCAACTCCAGTAATTTTTTGCATTGAACTATCCCAGGACTTATTGCTTCTTTTGAATTTTTTGTACTTTTTAAATCTTTTTATATTAATAGGCCCAGCACAGTCCAACTCTCGGAACGGGCTTACCAGTGGGCCTTTTTTTGAAATGGCACGCCATTAAGCCCATTATTGCTAATGGAAAATTTCTGTCTTCAGAATTTTATCGCTAATTTATTTAATTAACAAACTAAAGATTTGTTTGGTTTTACTTAAAATTTGTTAAAAAAATAGAAGTCAAAGTCAATAATTAATTTTAGCTATACATTTCACGAGATCCACAATTTTTCAACTACACATATCAACTTTTATTAAAATTTATAAATATTATTTAGCAAATTCAAACTAACACTAAAAACAAATAAAAGGAAGTCAAATTACCGAGAGAGAGAGAGAGAGAGAGAGTAGAAAAATTAGCTATGACATTATTTATGTATGTAACATTTTTCATAAAAAATTTGATAGGGTAAGTGTTTTTCACCATTAATTTATTAATTAATAAATTAAATGAAAGACCAAAAAACACCAAAGTAAAATTATGTGTCCATTTTAGCTTTTTAATTTTCAAAAGTAAAAAAAATGAAAATAAAATTTTTGTAAGTACCCATATAAAAAAATGTCGATAAGTTTTTAAAAATAGAAACGCTAAAAAAAGAGAACGGGGACTCCAACTGCATTTCCCAAAATAAAATGTTTTTTCTATAAGGCTGTGTTTGATTGCCTTTTTTTTCCATGGAAAATGAAAATTTTCCACCAATTTTCCAGCTTTGGGTTTGTTTGATTGACAAAATTTTCCAGGTAAAATTTTTCCCATTTTCCAGCACGTGATGGTGTTTTCCTTACAAAACGAGAAAACATTTTCTTACCTGAATAGGATAATCAAATTTCCAGGAAAAATTTATCAAGGCTGTTTCATTTGAGAAGCCCACCCATTTCACTTCGCAGCAGGGAAATCGCAGCCCCTTCTCCCGAGCTCGAAAATCGCAGCTGCCATTGTCTTCATCGTTCTCTTAGTTCGCTCAACTCAGTCCCCATTTGGAAATCGAGGTAGCAGGAGCTCGAAGATTGCAGCAGCCAATTTTTCTGTTCGTGTCCTAATTTCTTGGCCAATCTCAGCTGCTCGGCTCAAATCATCATTTCTTCATCATTCCAGTAAGTTGAAATGCGAGACAAATGATTAACATATACATGCTCCACACCACTTTGTATTTCTATTTGTCATTCTTAAAATTGAAGCCTCATGTGTTCTTGCATTTCATGATGAAAACGTGTGTTCATGTAGCCATTATCTTTGACATATCTGTAGTCCAATTGGAGAGCCAAAATAATTATTGAACCGCTGAGAAAACTGAATTCCCTTCACTTTGTATTTTGTTATTGACGAACCTGATTTTCATTCACTTAATTTCTCTATTAATTTCGTGAGGCTTACATAAAGTGAAGATGAATATTGTACTTGAGTTTAATGGAAGAAAAACAATTAATAAAATCTATCCCTCACTAGAAATCATATAATGAGTTAGTAGAGATGTGCAGTGTAAATGTAAAATTGAAAATGTACTTATATCATGTACTTATACTTGGCACTTATGACATGTGAAACATAGTTAATGCAACTTTGTACATTATATCTGGATCAACTTCACACACTCTAGCCTTCTCCAATTGTTGTACTTGAAGATAAAATACCATATGAGGTGGATGCCAAAGCAATATAACCAATTTCGAAATGAACATGGAAAAAAGCAAGTTCGGAGACCGTATTCCGAAACCTTTATATTTTGTAAATCAAGTCCCATTTGTTTAGGCAAATTCTCAATACAAAACTCACCGAGATTATGACCGTCCACACATAATTTGTAATGGATTACATATTGCACATATATGTTACTTAATTATCTCGTCTAAACTCAATGTACGCAGGTATTGATCATATGAGTTAGATACCACAACTACTGAGTTATTGATTTCTCCACTGTATTCGTGTTTCCTTCATGTATGTTATTAAAATCTGCACCATGCTTGCTTTTTTGTTATGAGCTCTAGACCATTGCTACTGAGGTTGTAAATCATTGCCGAGGTGTAGGGTTTGTGAATAACTTTCTAATATTATATAATGTATACGCTAATTTGTCTATGTTTTCTTTACGTATGTAATAATACGTGGTAGTAAAGTCCCATGGTTACACAAAGGAGGCAACGTCGGCGCCAAATACAACGCGTGGGCTTGTTTTGGACCATGGTCATCCAAGCAATTGTGATATATGACGGTATTAGACGTCGTACTCGACATTTTCCTAAGGCTCCTCATAGAAATTGGGTAGTTGAGAGACAAATGACCTTGACACGAATGTTTGGTACGAGTGACAGAATATGTCGTGACCTTCTTAGGATGAAAATAGGTCCGTTCCAAAGCATATGTGCTCGTTTACGAACCTTCGAATTGGTTGATAGTAAATCAGTCCGAGTTGAGGAACAAGTTGCTATTTTCCTCAACACCGTCGGGCACGACCAACATACTCGTGCTGGAAGTTTTACTTTCTTTAGATCTGGACAAACAGTGAGCTATTATTTCCATAGAGTTTTGCACGCTTGTCTAGGGCTGTATAGAAAAGTTGTGACCAATGCCACTATCAATAATCACCATACGAGAAGGATAATGTGAAGCCGTGGTACTCGTTTTTCCAGGTAAGGTCTTCATAGCTACTTCATTATATAATTTGTCTATCACATATTGTATAAACTTTCACATACTTTCTCTTTTTTTTATTATAGGATGGTATAGGGGCGATAGACGGTACACACATTGCTGCAAATGTTCCTGTAGAGGATCAAGCTAGATACCGCAATAGAAAGCAAGTCATTTCTCAAAATGTCTTAGTGGCTTGCACCTTTGATATGAAATTTACATATGTGCTCGCTAGTTGGGAGGGATCGGCACATGATGGTAGGTTGTTAAGAAGTGCAATACTACGCCAAGGATATAAGCTAACAATTCATGTGGGTTAGTAGTTTCGTAGCTTTTTCATTATGGATTTTAATTGTTAGCACAAATGCTAAATATAAACGTTTCATAGGTAAGTACTACCTTGCTGACGCTGGATTCTCCTTGGTTCCGAGTTTTCTTTCACCTTATTGTCGAACTCGTTATCATTGTAGAAATATCGAGGGTTAGCGCCCTCAAAATAGTAAGGAGCTGTTCAATTTTCGACATTCATCTCTACGCAATGCGGTCGAGAGGACAATAGGTCTGCTTAAGAAAAGATTTGCTTATTTGAGACATCAACCCTTTCATGACATTAGCACACAAGCAAAGATAGTCCTCACTTGTTGTGCTATTAACAACTTCCTACGGATTGATGATGCAGATGATGTGTGTGAGGAGGACATCGATAGCAGCCATGATGAGGTTAACCCTACTCATGCTGATGTGTCGAAAGAAGCGACAATAAATGCTCATATATCTTTTACTGCTGACGCATCGTGGTCTAATAATAGAGATGCAATGGCTCAATCAATGTGGGTTCATCATACTCCCAATGCCGACACTGAAATTGAATTTGATTAAACCGTTGTATTACATTTTCTAGACTTTCATCTTATGTAATGGTACAAACATTCTAGCTTGTACTTCAATTCAGAATACGTTCCATCTCTGTACTAAGCAACTATTGGCATAGTTCATGATGCTATTATTCCAGTGTGTAACTTAGCGAACATCATTAACGCGTAACCATTTGGAACATCAAACTTGTACATATGTCGAATTGTATATTTTTGCATGGCGCTACCTTTGCACTTTGGAAACCACATAACTTGTCATTGCAGGTTTGATATTCATTTCTGGTATTGCTTTTTTTGTAGCTAGATTTGATGGCGCATCAGCGACATAACACTGCAGCTCCATTCCAAGTTCCAGGACCAACAATCGCAACAACCATGGATGACAATGATACGAACAGTACCCAGGTTGATCCTAGTACTAAGATTCATCAGGTACATTGGAATGACGACATGGATGGGTTCATGATTATCGCCCTAGTTAATCAAGTGTTGGTCGGTCACAAAAGAAGTGACAATGGCTTCACATCTTTTCAAATATCGAAAGCAAGTGAAAGCGTGAAACACGGGTGCGGGATAGTAGTGATAGACAAGAATGTTAGGGCACGATTAAAGACTCTAAAGAGAGAATATGCTGAAGTAAGCCAGCTATTAAGTATTAGCGGCTTTAGGTGGGATGCCGAAACAAGACGAATCACTGCCGATTCACTTGCGTGGGATGATCTTGTGAATATATAATTTGTCCTCATTGTATTTTATCTATTACTTCCATTGTCTTCCTCGATATGATGATATGGAGTGTATCTTTGGAAATGATACAGCTACTGGAGATCGGGCAGTATCGAGCTTTGACAATTTCTCGCCTATGCAAAGTAGTTCGATTATGTAACACATAAATATGTATGTTATACGTACAGTAGTATACTTGCAGCTGATTATTTTGGATTTTTTCTATTTCAGTTGATGAAAGTGTTAACGAGCTTGACACTCCAACTGAGGACACTGATCCAAACCCAACTCCCTCGCGTAAGAGACATTCGGAAGAAGGAACCAGTACAGGTCGGCGTAAACGCACAAAACCCCATGATGATGACAGTCATCGGTCCTTAGCATTAATAGCGGAGTCATCAAAAAAATTGCCGACGCTATACACCTGCAAGCAACACTGGATACACTGAATCACGTGAATTGGCAATTGATTACCGAAAAGCTAGAAGCAATGGACCTAGACTTGGTTGACATCATGAAATTCATTAAAGCATTTCGATCGGATGGTGATTTGGCGAAGGTGTTTATGAGCTTGATAAATATAACAATCATGCGTGCTTTGGTGTTTGAGCAGCTTGGTCATGATCCGCCTCCATTGTCGTAGATTACACTTTCTGTATGTCGTACATATGTAATCACTAGTATGTTGTAGGTGACCTCCGACTCGTGGGATACTTGTCTTTTGTGCCATATGTGTTCGTGGCAAAACGTTGGTCTGTCTAAAAGAGGTTGGGGCTGGTTTTGTAACAAGGATATAATTTTTGTCATATACGTCGCTTAAGTTGTGCTGTATGTTTGCAACGATGAATGTATGGAAGATGACTACTATCTGAACGTTATGATTTGGTATTTTATTTAAAATGCAAGTTTTTGGATATTTAATCTTATGTATAGGACTTGCATGGAAATGATTTGAAGTTGATTCATTTGATTGGTCTATGTCACACGCACATGGCATTATGTCCATTGTCGTAATTGTTCCAAAAAATATCAACGTTGTGAATATGTCCGCTCGATCGGACAGGAAAGCCCCATGGGAGGCATTTCTGTCCGATTCAGCGGACACATGAAATGCCCCAAAGGGGCATTCTGTCCGCTCGAGCGGAAAGTGAAATGTCCTAAAAGGGGATTCTGTCCGCTTAAAAAGCCCCAAAAGGACATTCTGTCCGTTCGAGCGAACAGTAAAATGCCCCAAAGGGGCCTACTGTCCGCTCGAGCGGACAATGGAAGCCTTCTTTGGGGTTTTCTGTCCGCTCGAGCGGAGTGAACCGATGGGGTTTAAAACCCCACGGGTTACTCCACATTATGTCCATTTCCCATATTTCATTTGCCACATTATTTCATTTCCCACATTCTTTACTTCTCCTCCCACATAAAAAAGAAATTAGTTGGACTTCAATACATAATCAATTGAATGATTAATTTCATTCCCATCCGTTGTTCTACGTGACATGCCTCATCCCTCATTACAACTCAAGGTAACATGGCTAACTTTTCTTTAACATTTCTCCAATTCATGTGCTATGCTATTGGTTTTTTCTTTGATTGAGAAGGTTGGGCAATTAATTGTTCTTGGTTTGAATGAATGATTTGTTGTTGGTTTGATGTTTGATTCACAAAAATTTTGGGTTTAATACATTCTCCAAGATATTTTCCTTAACTAGTAATAGCATATGCCCACCAAGTATTTGATAAATTGATTCATCCACATGTTTAACTTTTCTTGTGTCCTTAACACAATAACTCAAATGCTTACTTGGTCGACATGATTTTTCACGGCAATGACACTCTTAACAGAGTATCGCATGCTACACACATAGCATCCACCCCAGTCCACGTTGTTGAACCACTTTGCACACCTAATTTGATGAGTGAATTCGTGTTGATTGTAACCATAATTTTATTTCTCTTCTAAAATGGATAGATACAATGTCGAGATCAAAGAAACCAACGCAAGTTGCGGGACCGAGCTCCGGAAAGAGAAAGGCTTCATCAAAGAAGACTTCCAAACAACCGGTCACTTATGATGACAATAAATTTAAGACAGAGGCAGCTTGGATGGTCTACAAGAACGACACAAGCCAACGAAATATTATACCGGAGCGAATGATGTTAACATCGGATTTTGCAAATGAATTGCTCGGTCAAGTTATTGCGAGGAATCAGTAGGAAACATTGGTAGCCACTCCGCGGGTTGTCTATGTAGAAATCGTTAAAGAATTCTACGCCAATATCCATGATAACATCGACAACCACGAGCATCCTAAGTATCGGCAAGTATACATGCGAGGGTAATATATTCCATTCTCCTCATTGGCCTGATGGAAGCAGCACCTTACACTATAAATGTCTTTTACCTCAAGTACGCACATTAGACAAAATGGTGAGCGCCAATCTTCTCCCTACGACACATACTTCTACGGTAACTATGGAGCGAGCATGCCTACTTTACTGGATCCAGACTAAGACCCTCAATATCGGTAACTATATATTCTGCAATGTCTTGCATATTTGAAACAATCGGAGATGTTTGGCGTTCCCATCGCTAATTACAGGACTTTGTGAAATGTACGGCA
The DNA here is from genome assembly GCA_030279155.1 of Forsythia viridissima. Classification (NCBI taxonomy): domain Eukaryota; kingdom Viridiplantae; phylum Streptophyta; class Magnoliopsida; order Lamiales; family Oleaceae; genus Forsythia; species Forsythia viridissima. The sequence continues at coordinate 43,904,977 of CM059041.1, read as the reverse complement.
TTGACCTCTCCCATGAAATCACCCGAGTGAAGCGTACAATGCAGATAGACAGAATTGGGATACGTACTTCTGAACTACACATGACTCGCAACCTAGAGCAAAGCACACAGGGTCCCATTGGCGGCCAGGGTAATTTACCTGGTGAAACCGAGCCTGCTCAGGATGATCCAATGGCCGAGGACCTCCATGAAACAGTCACTGAACCAACATTGGCATCTATTTCTCATGAGCTTCTTCAATGGCATACCTCACAGGCGGAACTCGAAGCACAGATTCGGGAGATTCGGGAAGCCCAAGTCCAAGAAGCCGAATCCCGCCGACGAGAGTACGATGTGTTATCCACACAGCTGAAGCAACTGCTTGGCTATTTCAGTCTCTACCCACCGCCGCCTCCCCAATGATTGGGACGTTTTTGTTGTTTTTTTTTTGTGGGTGGATCTTCGGTATCTAATAATTACATGTAAATTGGGTAGTGATGTTCGAATTCTAATCAGTTCAATGCTTTATGTTAACAAAAAACAAAAACACAAAATTTCAAATCATCCCTTGTGTAAGAAAGTCTACAATTTGTCAACTCAAGATGATTTCTGATTGATCTGTAGCCGGTTTGTGCATTATATATGCTCTTTGGGAAGAGTCAATAATGTGTATGTTTACCTTTGTGAGACTCTCAACCTCGTGGAAATTTAGATATGTATATAAAGTAACGCGAAAGAGATGATTTTACATAAGTTTGGATTGTCGATTGTCAATAGAAAGTCTAATAGGGATTGGGAAGTGTGAATTCGGAGATTAAAATGAATATAAACGGTAGAGTCGAATTCCTGCCATAGAAAATGTTTTCTTTCCACCAATTTTCCTTGCTTGTAATCAAACACAGCCTAAGATCCACTAGATAAAAGATCTTTTTAGTCTCATCCACATCCACCAAGCTTTTAAAAATAAAGAAAAGTAGAACAATTTATTACATATGGTATCTTTCGCAAAGTTTAATTTCTTTTTCTTTTTTTTAAATTGGTCGAATATACTTTTTATTAGATATTTTGTAAGTCATTTTATAAAATTCATGGTCTATAAACGCGACCAAACAAGCACCATATATACGAGAAGACCCACCATGAGAAACTATTTGAAAACAAGTTGAACAAATAAGAGGAGTTTGTTCATTAAGGACTAAGTCGGATCTAAAAGATGCAAATTAGTCTCAATTATTAAATTTAAAAGTCTGTTTTTCACTTTGATCGTTGCAAGAGAATTATTTTCAACAATATATTGACAAAGTGAAGAAATTTAAATCCAATCCATCTTCATAAACAAGATAATTATTGATAAATAATTAAGGGTAATTTTGACATTTGGAAGCATCAAAATAGAACTAAACAAGATATGCATCAATATTGATAAGGGTAATTATATTCACACTACTATTTCTATTATTTACACCACATTTTAATTACAATAAATGTCTCTCAACTTTTGACAATTTAACACTTATGTCCTCAATTTTTATTCGTCGCATTTTTATTATTAACTTTCAATTAATTTTTACATCTTGTCTTTGATGATAATTTTTATCTAAATATTCTGATAATGTGTATTGAAATGAGGGGTATATATTTTTTCAATTTTTTTATTTGTTATTTATTTTGCTTATTAAAAAATACGAGATGTAAAAAAATCTTTTACGCTCTCTTAATTAACATTTTATATAGAAACTATTATCAAAGATAAATATAAGATGTAAAAATTAATAGGTTGATATCCTAACAATATATAAGAGTTGGTTGCCATTGTCACTGTTCACGCGACGCCCAAAACGGCGCCGTTTCGGTAAGTTAAGAGAGCCATTTTGAATTTTTTTTTTTGGCAAATTATTCTCCCCAAAACGACGTCTTTCCAGGTAATATATAAATACCATGTTTGTTCATTGTGCGCGGATTTCTATCGGCCACAGCAAACCGCAAACCCTAAAACGGCGCCTTGATTGCATTCAGTATCCAACGGATCCAATAGAAATCATAACTTTCAACCTTCCGTAGGAGTTAGCTCCATCTGAAAATTTCAATTCCTCGCTGTTCTGTCTTTCGGTTTCATTCAGATCGAAACACGGTATTCATTTTTTTTTCGTTTTTGTTCAAGTTCTAAATATCCCATAAATTTGTAGATCTGTAATTTGGTGTTCGTTTCGCAGATTTGAAGCTATTTCTGAAGTTGTGGATTTCATGTATTTCTTGCAATTATTCCCGAGGTAAGTGAAAACCTTGCAGTTGACGTTTTTTAACAAAATAAATTTTTCTTTTGCCATTTCTGTGCACAGAGGTATTTGTTGATTTGAGCAAATGATGAAGTGCAGCTATTTTACTTCTTTGTTGAATCCGAAAGCAATCCTAGAAAGGACCCACTTCTGATTTGGATACCCGGAGGACCCGGTTGTCTGGTTTATTCGCTCTCGTTTTTGAAATCGGTACACTGTGTGTGTGTGTGTGTATCTATATATGTATCATGTATGTATATTATATACAGTGTATTCAGAGAGTATATATAACTTATAAGCAAAACTAAGTATGTAGCTGAATTCACTTGCGTGCATATGATTATTTAGAACTCAATGATTAGATTGTATACTGCCATGATTGTGGACAGATGAGTAAATTATGGTAAACTAGAAGAGGTAAGTGTAGAAGCACGTTGTGGTTGGTAAGCATGTTATTGCTTAATTTATAACTTAAGTACTTGTTTGTCTAACCTTAAATATAGTTCGTAAGAGTCACAATAAATTATGTTGGACTAGAAGAGATAGGTGTAGAGCAAATTTAAGATGACGTTTTATAGTTGGTAAGAATTTTAAGGCTATAGTAAAAAAAGAATTCATGTAGTAAAACTAATATTTATTAGGAACCAAGTATTAGTTTTATAGTTGGTAAGAATTTTAAGGCTATAGTAAAAAAAAAATTCATGTAGTAAAACTAATATTTATTAGGAACAAGTATTAGTTTGTTATTGTACAATAGACAAGAGGCCCTTGATAAAAATTTCATCATTATTCATAGGGGTGGGCGTGGGTTGGGTTGGGTCGGTTTTGAGCTCAACCCGAATCCAACCCAATATATTCGGTTTGACAAAAAATCAAACCAAACCAATCCGACCAAGAGTTGCAACCCGACCCAACCCAAACCGACCCAAGCTTGGGTCGGTTTGGGTTTGGTTGGTCGGTTTGGACTTGAGCCTGATTCATGCTAGGAAAATTTTTTTGGAGGCCAAAATTCACGTTTGAGCAATTTGTTTTGGAGCTTAAATACACTTTGGAACATTTATTTTTAATTTTGTTGAGAATTTTTTAAAAGTTTGAACCCAATTCAAATTGGGTTAATGTCAATTATATTAAAATTAGAAATTTGAAAGACTTTTGATTCAATTTAATTAATTGTTAGTTTTTTTAAATATTTTTTAATAAGCGGGTTGGGTTGGGTTGGGTTGGGTTGGGTTGAGTCGGTTTTTATGAAGCAACCCGCAACCCAACTCAACCTGACCAAAAATAGATTTTTACAATCCAACCCAACCCAATTTAAGGTAAAATTAATCGGCTTGGGTTTGTTTTTGTCCAGCCCTAATTATTCATTTATAAATATATCACTTCATATGAGTAGCGTGTTGAAAATATTGTCATAGATAGAAACTATATGAATTAAAGGTGATAGAGATAGCAACCTAAAAGAACTAACAAAATTTGTACAATTTAATTTTTTATCTACGAATTACAAAAGAAAAAATAAATGAAGATAATACATGCAACTTGATGTACGGAGGACATAGGTTCAAACTGAATAATTCCATCACGTAGATGTTGACCTATAAAATAACTATAGTTATTTTTATTATAGTCGCTCTTTCGTAAACGTTGATAATTTTCTCAATTCATGTACCATAGCTCCGTAGGGATGTTTTTTTTTTTTTTCTTTTATTCTGTTGTTCTGGCAGTTTTCGTATGTCTCGTCATTGAATGGCTTTAATTATTGCTTTTGTCGTTACAGAGTGTTTTCACTTGCTACCTTATGAAGTTAGTATTGTGCATAACTTTTTGTTTGGGCAACAAACGAATAGAGACAACTGCATAAAACAGAGTTCTAGGCCGGCATTTTTTTTTTGTTTTCAGAGTTCACACGTTTTTATTTAATGATGCAAATGAGAATATATTTTTGAATACTTTGTTCTTTTTCGTGCTTGTCTAATCATTTCATTACAAAATACTTTAATGATTTTCAATTTGAATACTTTATTCTCTGTCGGGGGATTGTTGTGATTTACTTGTGGTTTTCCCCATGTGTAGCTTGCTTATTTTTACTATTACGTCGTCTCGTGCTGTTGTAATTATAGGTACGTTATTAATGAATTACAATTATATTGTTTTTTTTTTTACACTTGCTACAATGTTCTTAGTATTTTATCGCACATTGTGATACTACTATTTGCATAAGCAATATTTATAATGCTAGAGAGGATTTCCAAGTTTCATCATTTTTATGAATGCAAGCTATGGACAACTTGACATGTTCGATTAGGGGTTTTTTGTTTTATTGAATCGAGCAACAGATTAACATAATAAATCGATACTGTTGAATTTCTCATCTACGATAGATGGATCTAGAGAAAAATGTGGCAACACAGAAAGAAATACGAAGGAAACGGCGAAGAGAGTTGAGTGCCGAACATAAAAAATTCGCTCCTACAAAGTCAATACGTAGAACAAGAATCCAGTTTTTGAATTCAGTACAAGTTAGTTCAAACAATGCAAGTAGTAGTGCAAATTTTACCGGTGAGTTAATTTTTTCTTTTCCACAATGTGTAATGCGATTTTTGGGGTGTTTGTAACATAGAGTTTTGAAATGCAATTTCGTTATTGCAGTGGAAGAGGTTGGTGATGAAGAATTCGTTGCTGTTGAAAATAGTAGTTTCCAATCTAGGTTAGACAGTCCACGTACACTGGAAGAGGATCTACGCACTAACCATAACAATGTCGATAAATTCAAGAAAACTAAGCGTGTTACAAAACTTGTTATATCAAATATTCCTACTCAAACCTATATATTACAAACACCTACAATTTGCGAACATTGTTGTGTTAAAAAGTTTGAGAAAGAAAGTAAAGCTTTTTGTTGTTGTGATGGAAAGGTAAAATTACATATAAATAGTGTGCCTGATGAACTAAATGAGTTGTACACTTCAACCTCAGATGAAGCGTTTCATTTCCAAAATAATGTACGTAATTATAATAACCATTTTTCTTTTACGTCTTTCGGTGTAAAGCATGATCAAAATTTATTGACAAATTATAAGGGTATTTATACATTTAAGGTTCAGGGACAAGTGTATCATTATATAAATTCAATTTTACCAATTGATAACAATCCTTCTTACTTGCAGTTGTACTTTTACGATACTGAACATGAAATACAAAATAGGTTGAAAAAATCAAATAAATTTTGCTCATCTATGTTGCAAAATATTATAGATATATTAACGGTTAATCCTTATTGTAGATTTTTTCGTTCTCTACGCGATATAGATTGTTTAGAAACGTGTGAAATACATATAAGATGTGATTCAGGACTTGATCAGAGGGTCTATAATACACCTACTGCCTCACAAGTTGCTGCCGTTTGGGTGGACGAAGATCCATCGGCAGAAGTTAGAGTCCGAGACATAGTTATTTATTGCCATTCTAACACTCCGCATAGAGTACATTATTATTTTGGTTGTTATGATCCTCTTCAATATCCTTTATTATTTCCTTTTGGTGAATCTGGTTGGCATGAAGGTATAGAAAAGTGCAAACAAGATAAAATTGATAATAACAATGTAGTAGAAAACCTATTTGATGTAAGTAGTATAAATTCTGCGAACGAGTTAGTTGCAAAAGAGAATACAGGTTCTTATTAATATTGTATTTCATTACTCTACGTTACTCTTTGTTTCTGTTTACAATTTTTTCCATTTTAGTTATTTCATTTGTTTATTTTTCTGTAGTTTTAAAAGGAAAGAAAAAGAGATTGCAAGTATCTTGTCGAGAATATTACTGTTTCAAATTACAGGTACGCACTTGTAACAATTTTATTTTACTTCATGCTGGTAGACTTTTCCAACAATATGTAGTAGATATATATGTTAAGATTGAAACAAGTCGATTAGATTATTTTCGTCATAACCAAAATGAAATACGGGCTGAACTTTACCAAGGGATTGTTGATAGTGTAGAAATAGGTGAAAATAGAGGTTGCAAAGTTGGTCGAAAAATTATTTTACCTGCATCTTTTACTGGTGGACCTAGAGATATGAAAAAACGTTATATGGATGCAATGGCATTGGTTCAAAGATTTGGTAAACCTGATATATTTTTAACAATAACTTGTAATCCTAACTGGGAAGAAATAAAACGGGAGTTAAAATATAATGATATTAATCAAAATAGACCTGATTTGATTGCGCGTATATTTAGAGCTAAATTAGAGGAATTAAAAGTTGATTTAATTAGAAGAAAATTTTTTGGACCAGTTGCTGCTTAAATTTATGTTATCGAGTTTCAGAAAAGAGGTCTTCCACATGCTCATTTTTTGTTAATTCTTAACAAATGTTCAAAAATTACTAATGTTGATTTAGTTGATGAAATTGTTTCGTGTGAAATACCAAATAAAAATGAACATCCTCATTTACATTCTATTATAGTAAAACATATGATGCACGGTCCGTGTGGTGTACTAAATCCAAAAAATGTTTGTATGAATAAAAAGGGAGCTTGCAAAAACAAATATCCAAAAGAGTTTTCTACGAAAACTTATTTTGGTTATAATTCTTATCCAACTTATAGACGTCGCAACGATAATCAATCAGTTAGAGTTCGAGGACATTTATTAGATAATCGATGGGTTGTGCCTTACAATCCTTATCTAACTGCAAAATTCGACTGTCATATAAATGTAGAAATTTGTTCAACTGTAAAGGCTGTCAAATATTTATATAAATATGTGTATAAAGGACATGATAGAGTAAGTTTTTGTATCAACAATAATACGAATACAGACATTATCGATGAAATTGAAATGTACCAATCTGGTAGATGGATTTCTCCACCTGAAGGAATGTGGAGAATATACGGATTCATTTTATCTGAAATTTCTCCATCAGTTATTTCGCTACAATTACATCTTGAGAATAATCAATTAGTAACATATAAGAACTCAGAAAATTTGTCCACAATTATTAATACAGATTATAGGAAAAAAACAATGCTAACAGAATTCTTTAAAATGAATATTGCTAACGAACATGCGAAAACATTGTTATATAAAGATTTTCCTAATTATTTCGTATGGAATGCACAAAGTAAAATATGGACTCAAAGAAAACAAGGAAATGTAATTGGTAGAATGGTATCAGCTAATATAAGTGAGGGAGAAAGGTATTATTTACGAATCTTGTTAAATCATATTAAAGGAGCTACATCGTTTGACAGTTTGAAAATCGTTCATGGTGTTTATATGTCTTCGTTTCGTGAAGCAGCTATTTCACATGGTTTATTAAGCGGTGATAATTACTGTGATCTTTGTTTGGGCGATGCAATAACTTATCAAATGCCTAATTGTTTACGTCGTTTGTTTGCCACTATACTAACTTTGTGCGGACCAACTGATCCAAGAGCTTTATGGATTAAATTTAAAGATTTTATCTATGAAGATTATACGAATAATGGTATGTCAGTTGTTAATGCAGAAATAAAAGCATTACGTGATATAAATTATTTGTTAGAACCAAGTGGGAAAAATATAAATGAGTATTGTCTTGTACCATTTGAAGTAATTATGGAAGAAGAAGACAAGTTAGCTAATATAATTAATGAAGAATTGACATATGTTGTAAACGAAAGTGATCTTTTATGCACAAATACTTTAAATGAACAACAACAGATTGCATATGATGCAATTCTGGAACATGTCCTAAATAATAAAGCTGGTATGTTCTTTATAGATGGGCCAGGTGGTACAGGAAAAACATATTTGTATAAAGCATTACTTATAACGGTTAGATCAAAGAAATTGATAGCCTTAGCTACTGCTTCTTCAGGAGTTGCAGCTGCTCTGTTACCTGGAGCACGAACTGCACATTCACGATTTAAAATACCTTTGGAAATCAATAGTCATATGAGCTGTTCAATTAGTAAACAATCTGCAGTAGCATGTTTGCTGAGAATGACAAAATTAATTATTTGGGATGAAGCACCAATGGTACACCGTTATACTGTTGAGGCTGTAGATACAATGTTAAGAGATATAAATGATTGTGAGTTGCCATTTGGAGGAAAAGTAGTTGTGTTAGGTGGAGATTTTAGACAAGTTTTGCCAGTAATTCAAAAAGGAACACGAGAGGATATTATTCAGGCCAGTTTAGTTTATTCTCATCTATGGCCACATTTTAAACAATTTAGATTAATCCAAAATATGAGAGCTCAACTAGATCCATTATTCTCCACATTATTACTTAATATTGGTAATGGGATTGAACCAGAACACATGTGTAAGATGATTAAATTGTCAACCGATATAACTATACCTTTTACAGAAGAAATAGCTTCCTTAAAACATTTGATTAGTATTGTTTTCCCAAATTTAAATAACTACGTAAACAATTTGAACTTAATGATAAATCGAGTAATTCTGACTCCAAAAAATGAATGTGTAGATCAAATTAATAGTATCTTACTACAAGAAATCCCAGGAGCAACATTTACATATTATAGTTATGATGAAACATTAGAAAAGCATGAACAGAGTATCCATGAAGATTTTCTAAATACATTAACTCCAAATGGTATTCCACCACATGAACTTGTACTAAAACAAAATTGTCCTGTTATGTTGCTTAGGAACATTAATCCTTCAGAAGGGTTATGCAACGGTACAAGATTAATTTGTCGTAAATTCGAACGAAACGTTATTCATGCAGAAGTAGCTACTGGCGAATATTGTGGTACCGAAGTTTTTTTGCCAATGATTCCATTTATTCCACTTGAAAGTGATAAAAATTCATTCCCTTTTAAGAGAACTCAATTTCCAATTCGTCCATGTTTTGCGATGACAATAAATAAAGCTCAGGGTCAAACATTAGATTTTGTTGGATTGTATCTTCCTGAATCTGTTTTCTCACACGGACAATTATATGTTGCATTATCTAGAGCTAAAACAAGTACTTGCATTAAAGTGCTAATTAAGCCAACTGAAAAATCAAACTTACACATAAGGTGTACAAAAAATGTTGTTTACAAAGAAATTTTAGATGTAGGGCATGTGTAGTATTTTATGTAACTTATATGTTTATGGTTGTACAAAAAATTACAAAAATGTGCCATCTTACAATAAACTTTTTTGCAGTTTCGTTTTTGTCCAGTTCTATGCTAGAAGCGAATCTAACCTCTAAGGTACGTTTTGGCTACAATGTTACACTCTTTTTCTCCAGTTCTCTTTTTGTCTTACAGTTGCTAGCTGTATCTGCATTGTTGTGTTTGTCCAGATCTGTGCGAAAAGGTTTGCTCTGAAGCACGTTTTCGCCTCAATTTTTTATTTTGTTTTTTCATTTTTCTTTTTTCCAGATTTCTTACTGTGTTACTTTTTAAAATACTGCATTGTTTGAACAAAAATAAAATATAATTGTCATTTGTTTCTCTGGATATTTGAGTTAGATTATATTTTCCATTTCTTGTTTTGGAATGTTGATTTTTTTTTTCCCATATTGCACTTTGCGCCTAAGGTTATTTACCATTTATGTATCTTATTGTTCTTTCATATCATCATATAACTGTTGCGAAGTTCTGTATATGATGGTTTGCACTTGATCGCGAAATTTCAAATAATTTTTATGTCGACAATATAGTTTTGCTGCTGTAAGGCTACCATATGAAGGAAACTATGGTCTTCAATTTGGATGTCATGAGTTATGAATTGAGTAAAGACAAGTGCAATTTCTATTCCAGTGTTGTATAAAATCTTGGGAAATGATCCTCTTATAAACAAGTGGGACATATATATATAGTAAGCAGGCTGAAGAATAATTCTTCTGTTTCTTTTTTTCCTGAAAGGAAGCCTTGGAATGGCTGTAATTTATTGGTGGAAGAAGAGAACTGCTGATAATTGAGCAACATAAAAATTAACGACAATCTGTTTTCAACACTCTAGGTATTTACTAGAAGTAGTACTCTATTGTATGAATTTCAGATTAGGACCTGCCTCCTGAAATGCAAATTGAAATTTCGGATTGCCAATTCAAGTGAGTTATGTCGAAGGAATGTGAACTTTTATGTTCAAGAAAATTCAATTCTGAATACATGATCCTATTTTTGTGTCAGACCCAGTACTGCGCGATCCTATTCATTCAGACTTTCTATTGCCTATTTATGATTCTATGGACTTTACATACTTTTCAGTGTATCCTTAAAGAACGTTTTTTCCTTTGCTGTTAATATGAAAATCCTTGTTTGTGTAATTGAACAATTATTATGCAGCATACTTCATTCAACATGACAAAGTGACTCTTGCCTTGGTATACTTGTATGCGATGATTTGTCCTACGCATGTATATTGTATCCTTCTTTTCGGACATTTTATTGTGCTTATTTGATGTTTCTTTTTGCTAATATCTTTGATAGAGCACCGGAAAGCACTTTTGGGAAAGATTACATCTATTAGGGATGTTGTGCTGGGTGCATCGCTGATAGCTGTTCTGAGACAACTTGCCTCAAGAATAGTTAAATCTGATTTAAATACGCTTATTTCCTTAGTGCATCAGCCAAATGAGTCCTATTTCGTTGTATCTCAGGTAAATTGAGTTTTTTTTTTCACTTGACTGTTTATTTTAGTTCCAGAAAAAAAAAAAAAATTCCCCGAAAAGATTTATTAGTTTCAATTCTCTATGATTAATATGCTTCAAATTCATATTAGCTTGATCCTAGGAATCTATATGTGCACGTGTATTCTCCTCTGCTCTGTCTATTTCCATACTAATCTGCTTACTTTTTACATCAATTGTTAATCTGACGCTAAACAACTACCGTAGTTGTAACCCCCGCCCCCCATCACGACCACCACCTCTAAAACTTAAGGATACGAAAACTATTATTAATTCTTGATTAAACTACTTGCGCATTGTGTATGATGTTGGGTGCTTTAATGCTATCATATATTATCAGTGTGAGTGTGAGTGTGATGTGATCATGTTGGAAATGAATAACTTGTTGCCATTGGTTGCAGGCAGGAAAGGTGACTGTAGTTTTCCCCATGAGATTCAAGGATTCCATAGCTAGCATTCTTGCTACTTCTTTCCTCCAGGTACTAATTAAGCCTTATATTGGAGTTTCGCTACTTTTATTCCTTTGCGTTGTGTCTTTTCTTTTTCTATTCTTGTGTCTCCCAATGTGGATCCCCCCTCCCCCAAACACCTGCTAAAAGGGCAAAAAAAAAAAACCCAACTCCAACTGCCGCTCAAAGGTAAATAAATGAAAGAAACCAAACATCCAGTTGCAATTGTCAGACTCTGAAATTAACTTTTTTATTGTTGTTTTCACTTGATTGATATGGTAAAGTTGTTTGGTTTGAAAATTCGATTTACCAACTGATTCTGTATTTTTTATGTTAGCCTAGGCCATGCATGTCATGGTCACAGGTAGGCATCAAAGATATTCAGATCGTCTGTTTTCATAGGTTAAGGAATAACAAATGTTGCTTTAAGTTCCTCTGCCTCCATTGTGACATCACAGTTATGTAGATCAGTTATCCTGCTTTTTAACATGGAGAGACTTTTAGATATACACTTTTGAGGAGCAAGAAAAATGCATGTCAAAATATTTTACCACTGTTCCTGACTGTTATAAAGCAAGAAAAATATGATCAATATAAAAGGTGTATGATGAATGTGAGGATTGGATTCTCTGAAATTATTCAAATAATATGAAGGGAAAAATAAGAATAAAAAATATCATTTGATTGGCCGAGGGTATACAACTAAAACTTCCTGCTATTGTAATTTTATTCTACTGCAAGTTTAGTCCAACACTCCTACTTTCCATTTTCTTTTTAATCTTAAAAGTAGTTCTCCTAAATATCTGTCATTTTGGTTATCATTCAGGAATTTGTGGACGCAAAGTGAACTGCTGGACTTGGCAATGCCCCTCAGTGTATGTGGTCTCCTTCTCCCCCTCAAGAACTGAAAGGAGCTCCTGCTGAAGCATTATTGGCAAATGCTGGATTTGTCAGTTTTGGTAGTGCTACCGTAACAACAAAATTAATTGCATTTCTAAATTTTAAGTTTCTCTTAATTTTGAATCAATAAATCTTTTTCCCTCTACATTATGTTTAGCATCACGTTTTTCAATTGTAGGTAGTCTGTAGAAGCCTGCAAAATGAGAACCCGGCCGGTGACAAATATTCAATTTAGCAAGGTGTTGTGCCAATGCAGACCCGGTGGAGATCAGGAATTACAGATCTATTAAAGCTTTTTCAGATTATCCGGTCCAATTTCGTGAACTCCTTACCTTCGTTCTTCGATTTACAGGTTTGTTGCGGATTTTTTTTGTTGAATTTTTCTGTTCTTCCTCGTTGTTTCTTGTGATTTACGCGGTTCCTTCAGCTGTGTTGAATTTTTTGTAGTTTGTAGAATCTGAAATGGGTATATTTTACTAGCGGTTCTGTCTTATATATAAACTATGCAAAACCCATAAAATCCAAGAAATTGAATACTTGGTAATGCTTAAAACAACGAGATAGTTAAAAGGTTTTTGTTGGTTGATGTAATGATCAAATATTTGCTTGACTTTTTTTTTTTTTTTTTTATCTGAGGGTTGTTTAATTGTTTAATTATGGATTGACATTTGAAGTTTTCTAGGCACTTCCAGCAAATTGGACATTTGCCCTTTTCTATTAAGGAGAAAGTTAAGGAAGTTTAAGATTAAGGAGAAAGTTAAGGAAGTTTAAGATTAGCTACCTTTAAAAGTCTCAGACATTGATTCTTTATTTTGTTGAGCTTTTAAGTATGGTGAACCTTGGCTCTTTGTTGATATCGAAACGACTGCAGAGGGAGGGGGATGAGGAGGGTTCTGAACTTGAATATAAACGCCGGCTTATTATCGCAAGGTAGGTGGATTAGCACTTGACACATTTGTAATTCTTTTGATGGTTTATTCTCAGTTGTGATGATTTTTTTTTTTTTAATGTTTATGTATTTGGGTATTTTCAGTGTTTTGAGAGGGTCAGGAAATGGCCAATCACTGCAAGAATATATTCCCAGATTGGAGCCCATCATTCGAAGTTGGGTATGATCTCTGTTCTTGTTAAAATGATACCAATGCATTTTTGTGCTTCCAAAACAGTTTTGTAATTATTATAAATGTATTTCTGCTGTCAATTTGAAGTTTAAGAAGTTATGTGATTTTGATGATTCAATGAAAGTTTTCTTCTTTTGATTACTCGTTTGTCCTGACGATTACTGAGATTTGAAGTTGGATATCATCTTTGTTATTGTTAAGTGATACCAATGCATCTTTGTGCCTTGTGAATTTTTTTTTAATATTTTACATATTTCTGCTGTGAATTTGAAGTTTAGGAAGTGATAAGATTTTGATGATTCAAAGAAAAGTCTCTTCTTTTGGTTCATTTTTCTCAAATTGAAGTTTTGTTGTGACAGATTGATCTTGTAACATTGGTTCTTGAAAGTTTGCTTGTTAAACTTGTGATAAGAAAACTTTAGAACATTTATTACTAAAAATAATTGGTTGCCATCTTGCACTTTCTAGCCATTTATTAAATTTTTCCTAAATTGTCACACGGTACCATATTTGACCTGCCCTTGGATGTCCAAAACAGTGACTCTGGGACGTTCTCATGACGGTTGCTTCTGTAATTTGTTATTATTTTTTGCAAAATTTACATGTTTGTGGACAAAATGTGTGGAATGTAAACTTAACTATAAAATTTTAATCATATTCAGGTCCTTGAGATGCTTGTTTAAATTTGGTTTTGGGAGGCTAATTTTGATATTTCATCAACATATTGAATTCTTATTTCAGATGTCGTTTATGAGATAAGAAGTGACTGATGTGTATGTTAGGATGCCTTTTTTTTGTTAGCTTCCTATATTCATTGTTTTGCTTCTCTCTCTCTATATATAGGTCTGTGAGGAGGTGGACCGTGTATTCCAACCTTTACTGAGGTTAGTTCATCCATCAATTATCGAATTGCATTGCATCATCCATGGTCTTTGTCCCTTTATCAAGCTACCACATCATAACACACTTAATTAGACGTCACATTCCATGGGATTAGACTATAATAATAACTGACTATGATTAGTTCCTTGAATTTGTGTCTTGATATTGAGATGTAGCTTAATTATCTATTGATCCTTCTTTTTGTCAAGTTAAATAACATTATAAAATTGCTTTCCAAATTTTTTTCTTGTAGATCCTCGCAAAACAAATTGCGACCTCTGGATCAAGGACCTTGCAGTTGCATTTTGACAGTAAATTACCTTGCAATCCAGTTCACATGCAGTAGGGTGGTATCTGAGGGCAAAACGCCTGTGAAAATAGTATTGTATGATTCTATTTCTAAAAAAATAATGACATCTGAACCCCTATCTTCAATAAAGGTCACCATTGTTGTGCTTGATAGTGACTTTAGTTCCAATGATCGAGAAGATAGGACGGAGAGGAGTTGGATGGCAGAATTGTACACAACAGAGAAGGAAGAAGGCTATTGGTGACCGGGGACTTGATACTTTCTTTACACGAGGGTGTAGGTTATATAGGTCAGGTCAGTTTTACGGACAACTCGAGCTGGATAAGGCGCGGGAGATTTTTCTTGGGAGCAAAAGTTCATACAAGTTCAACAGAAGTAAGAATCAAAGAACGAATAAGCAAAGCCTTCAAAGTAAAAGATCATCGTGGAGAATGTGAGTGTCTCTTCTGAACCATGTCCTGCCTATCAAATTTTGTTCATAATCACTTCAGATTATTTTCCTTTTTGTTCACCATGTTATTGTAATTAAGTGATGCTTTCAGCAAATAATACATTAATACCTACATGCCGTTCAAGTTCTTATGATATTTCCTGCAGTAACAATTATTTAATTTTTTCAAGCACTTTTTGATCATGCTGATGCTGAAGTTCTAAAAGATTTTTGTGTTAGATCAGGGTAAAGTTTGATGGTCATCTATCATCTCATGTCTATTTTTTACAAAGTAATATGTTGGGATGGCTTAACTAAGCAACACGTTTTTGGTTTACTGTCACAGTCCACAATGAATTTCAATTCCATGGTAGTTAAAGGAGAAAACTAACATATCATTACTCGTGTAGCATACTAGAAGCACTATCTACCATCCTTGGAGGATGAAGTACGGCGCTTGGAAAAGATCGCTAAAGATGGTGCGTCCCACAATAGGTTGGTTGAGTGTGGAATATACACTGTGAAAGATTTCTTAAGGAAATATGTTACACACCAGTTCTCGCTACGTGATGTAAGATGCTAATTCTTGATATCCTTTGTTCGATTTTACATTTCATAAATGAAATTGGGCTAATTCCTAATTCTGAGAGAAATAACAACAAAAATAAGAAACACGGAGTAAGCATAGGTTTGTAGTGGTTCACGTTCAATGTGAGAGCAATATCCACCATAGGTTTTCACTATAAAAAAGAAAGTTTTACAAAGTTATCTAACGCCTCTCAATCCTTGTCACTCAGAAAACGCCCACTAAAGAATCCTTCTTAAACTGTAGGAATTATTATGTTTTCTTAAGTTAATCTATTTTGCGAATGTCTGTTATGTCGTTTTATTTCTTGAGAAGCTCTATTTTTCCAGGGTTTTTATATGTATTGAAACCACAGTCTTTATTACACCAATGTTTGTAGGTTTTTAAGCTATTTGTCAATTTAGATCAGAGTTTATTTGGATGGTATTTTGGTTCATGTTCATTCTTATATTTGTCTGGAGATAGACATTGATCAATGGACCATAAACCAGTAAGTGTCATTTGAAATTGTTTCTTTTTTTTAATCATTTATCGATTCCTTACGAATTAATTAAAGTATTGTCTCTACATATCAATCTAATTTTTAACTTAGGATTGCTATGAATCTCCTGTCGCAGTGTACTAAGTTCGAATTCTCCAACGATTTTAATGCTCTTCGACCAGGTGCAACCAATGCTTTATTTACCGATTAAATTTCTCGTACATTCTATTTATAAGTTTAGTTTTCCATTCCGAATAAATCTACTCCATTTATGCTTATCCTTTTTTCCTAATTTATAAGAATTATTAATATCATGCAGCATTGATTTGAGGTCTGCTGATGTCAGCTGCAACAATTTAGGTTCTATCTAGGACATACAGGTATAGAGCCAACCACACTTTTCCCAACACCTATTTTTTGTTGACTATGGAAGTCTGTAGAACCTGAAACAAGGTAAACCCATGCTCTATCCTTGATTTCTTACAAATAAAGGTTATCCTAATAACAATCAATTGCCTAGCCATCTTTGTTGACTATTATTTTAACTCACAAGCAATTGCCTATCCCATCCTATTCACTATTATTTTAACTCAAATAATACAAATCCAGCAGTGTGCTCAGGGAGTTGTTCAATCAAGTATCTACACCCCCAGACATTAGATTTTTGCATATCTAATCTATAATATTTAAATACTTTCTTACCACACAAAATGTATCATACGTGCATTACTGCTGCTTCATTTCCACTTAATGCAACAAGGCAATATAATATTGTAAAATAAGATACACTCTCTTATGCCCAATGCCCAACATGCATGCATCTAAATCTGCTACTTGTGCCTCTATATAATAAGATCCACCCTTCCCATTAACCTTCAACCTGCTTCTATCTTTTCCAAAAGAGCATACCAACTTTTCAATCTTGGAAAGAAATCTTCAAAGGGTAAACACTTCTACCATCTACACTACAAGGCCCTGTAATCGAAAATAACTTCATGTAAACCTTTCATATTTGTTACGCATTTTACAAATCCTTTAGTTCACTAGAAAACTATTCTCTTCGCACTGAGCTCTTACACTTAATTCCACATGCAAATTCAACTATGTACTGCTTTGGTTTTTCATAACAAATCAGACCTCCATGTACTTACAATCTGCAATTTCAGGTACTAAAACATGGGTGAGGATTACATATTCATAACTGCCATAACTCCCACTACCACCAACTGGACAGCAAAGGTAGTAGTTCTTGAGAAAACATCTGCACGAACAGCATACCACAGTCCAACTAAGTATCAGAATGTCGTGTTGATGGACATGAAGGTATATTACGCAAATCCAAACACATGTAGTTGATATAATCTCCATAATCATCAATATTAGAAGTAGTAAAGGAACCTCTTTTACATTTCAAGCACATTATACATACATGTTAAGCGACTACTTGCACTGATATTCCCTATACAACTTTTGCACTTCAACTGCAATTTAATGCTGTTAACTACACATACTAATCATGCTCATGCAAAACAGGGCAACAAGGTACAGGCAACTATATATGATACCAACATTCAAGCATTCCAAGATCAGCTTATACCATCAAGAACTTACCTCATATCAAACGCTGCTGTTCGGCTAACAAAACCGCAGTACAGATCAATTGTTGGTGAAGTTCAATGGACAATATCTGGCCGGACAAAAGTTCAAGAACTACAGGAAGACCACACTGCTTTCATATCCTCAACATATGTCTTCACTCCATTCAACGGATTATATGAATATATGGATTCGAAGACAGATATTAGTACGACAACTATCTAATTCTTTCATTTCCAGATGATACACCCAATGTATATTCATGTCTTGGAAAAGAATAATTACTTACATAACTTCCTCTTGCAGCCATCATCGGAGTAGCTATTGACATCAAGCCCAAACGGCTCATCCAAACTCGTTTGGGGACCCAATCATGCATACAAGATATAGTTCTTGTTAATCAAAGGTATATATGAATTAATTTACATCATATATAATTTCATTCACCTACACAACCAACACTTGTTTTATTCCACACATTTTTTCACATCAGCTAACATACTTTACTCCTCAATCAAATAGATTTGAAACAGCCTTGCTGACTATGTGGGACCAATTTGTGGACAAAGAATGCACCTACATAACAGATAACTTGCATAAAAACCAATCATCGTCGGAAGCCATCTAAAAGTGTCATCCTTCAGTGGTAAGTGCCAACTACAGACTAAATCCTATTTATTATAAAAACATATCAACCATGCTTTTCTGTATGTAGTTGTTCATAACCTATCATCTTCTTCTACAAGTTCCATCCTCTTCTAATCCCTTTTGTACTACACTTTTAATTGTTTGCTTTCTAGGTATCTCACTCTCCACAAAAGCTAACAGTAACTTCGATTTCAATGCTCCAATTGAACAAGCTATACAACTTCAAAGCTGGTATACACTACCTAAGATGCATATACTGCTCTATATTAATGTCTATGTGAAAATTGCTTTACTCATACTACTTAGTGCCTGGATTGAAGGGTTGAAGAAAACATTGAAAAACTAAATCAAATGTTCATGAAGAAGAACTATCTTACTACAACCCAAATCAAGTTGTCGCCCCCAAGCAAAGACAAAGTTACTGAAATTGGAAATATCCAAGGACTGCTGGTTGTGGTAGGCACTATCACCTTTTACATTTTCATACATACGTAGTCCATGAATTGGTAAATTTTATTAACTTCCCCAATTTTACTAACTTATATTAAACTACCTACATGATTGACTTCCTAATGTTATAGTAATGATTACAAATACAGCAAAACCACTTCTGGGTAGAGGCACGAGCTTACATAAGAGTTTTCAATCAATCTTTTTGGTATATGGCTTGTGACATCTGCAATAAAATTTCGAGTGCAAGCTATGGTGAAGTGTATGATTGTATCTTCTGCAAATCTGCCCGTGCACGTGCATCTGCAAGGTAATAACTATTTTTCCATCATGCAATACAATTTGTCCCTTTTCTTACAGCCCAAATAACTTCTTATTTTCCTCCCATATAACCATTCAATTGTTTTCCTTATTGTCTTATTGCAAATATATCTTGATAGAGCAAGAGTTTTTGTTGAACTCGAAGACTCAACAGCATCAATTAATGGAACAATGATTGGGGAGCCAGCAGAAAAGATGATGCAATGCTCAGCCCGTAGATTAATGGCTCTAACTTCTCCAGTAAGTATATAACACACCACCATTGCCACTAGATACAACATGGTCCTCTTCCTAATAGTAACATAAATGTTATTTTTTCACAGGACAATCAATTGCAAGTCTTAGATGAAGTCCGCATTACAATCGAAGAGAGCCACTTCTTTTACCTGAAGGCTGTCAAAAAAGATGGTCTTGCAGATCAATGGAAATATGATATTATTTTCATGCTTGAACCATTGGCAATGGCAGAAAACATACAAGAAGTAATTCAACCTCAACATTCAAGTTCTACCTCCCAAAGCCTTAACTCTGTGCCTCAGCCACTGTCTCCACCAGCAAAACGCCTGCTCTTCGAAGTCCCACCCGTTTCAACATCAAACAAAAGACTCACTGAAGAAAATCATCTTCATGACAATGCTGACACTGCTATTCTGAAGTTGTCTGGTTCAACTGCATCAGCCATCAAACACAGAGAAGGATCCAGCAACAACATGAATGGAAATGGCATGCTCTCTTTTGGCTCAGTTTTTTTTTTTGGTCTTTTGTTGTTCTTGGGCTCAATTTTTTGTTGTTCTTCGCTGCAAATGTGGTCCATTTTGTGCAGTTAGAAAGGTTCACAGTTTTTGGTCTATACCACATGAAAATTCTTACTAATTTCAAATTAGAATAAGAGTTCCACTTGCACAACTCTCACAACATCTTTTCCTTTTTTGTAATAGGGCAACCACATGAAGAATTCCAAGAACATTTTGTATATACACATGAAACATGTTGGGCTCATTCTCTGTTATTGCAATTCTCCTTTTAGTCAATTATTTATTAGTGTGTATGTGGTAGATTGCATCTCTATTACTTAGTGAGTAGGTATTGTAGTTATTTAAGCTTTATTTAATCAACCTAACCTAATGAGAATGACAATTACAGGTCTAACAAAATCTGCTACGTGCACCGCACGTGCCAAGACTAGTATATATATAAAAGATGGAACGGGAGACTAAAATATTATAAAGTTCCCGGAAACTTCAGCGACCATGTAGATCGCGAAAGTAACCTTTAGGGTTCTTCTCGAATTCGTCCCTAGGAATCTTGTAATTCCTTCCTGGTGCTTTCATCATCTTCCCCTCCTTCTCGGTTGGTTTGAATAGATTCCATATGCCACTCGCCACCAACGCCACCACTGTTGCTACTCCAACCACTGCTGCCACCGCACCTGTGTTGGGGGAATTATTCCCAGAACCTCCAGAGTTTCCTTGGGAGCTCATACTGTCTTTCTAGTATTTCTTACGTTAATGTTATGTTCATAGGAGAAGAGGGGTTTGCTCATATATATAGCATAACCTGGAAACAAAATGGGTTTCTTTACAGAGTTTATAACAAAGATATCCCTGAGGTATCTGGCTAATATAAAGTCATCCTTTGCCTTTCTTAAAAGTTTCAAATACCTCCCTAACGTTTGTTTTGATAACAAATTATCCATATTAATTAGAAACAAAATTGTAGTTTCCACTTTACCCTTTTACATTTGAAATTATTTTTAAAAGAAATATTGTTATAGATTAATTACTTTTACACTACCTTCTCATTTCTTAAAAGAAATATTGTTATAGATTAATTAATTCAATCATTTCGCGTCTATGGAGAAGTTATTTTTCTCTTCTTCTTTTAAATTTTTTTTTTTTTTTTTTTTATCTTCGTACATTCATTGTTATATTTATCTAAGTGCTTGTTTGGTATATATTAAAAGAATAATGCTATTCATAGTTGCTCACTATCGATATAGTCATCATACGTTGTATCAATCAATTGGATGAATTATTCATAATTAATGACTATAAATACATTACTTAATTGGAGCAAATAATTCATCAAATTAAGTAATGTCACGTAAGATGACTACTGATAGTGTGCGACTATAAATAGCATTATTCATATTAAGAAGTTGTTAAAAATTATGGTCAAAATAAATAATTAATTTTAACTACATATTCATAGGATTCACAACTGTTATAAACTTTTCAATCATACATTTTATCAACTTATCAAAATATGCTAAAAAAATAAATCAAACAAACTCTAAATTGGTCATAGTGAAACGTGTGTTGCACGTTATTTTTAAATTTTTTTATAGGTGTTAATAATATGTGAATAATTAATTTGATTCATATATTTTTTTTGTATTTCTTTATTAGTTCATCTTATCATTTCTTAGAGCATGTTTGGTTCATTTTGTCTTTGATCTTCTTCTTCTTTTTTTTTTTTTTTTTCCACAAATTCATTTTCAACCACATATTTTATGGAATTAAAAAAAAAATTTAAAATTTTTAACCAAACATTTAATCAACTTTTATCAAAATCTCCTATAAAAAGTCACGTAATGTTACACATTTTGTAAGAAGTCAATCCAAAGATAAAGTAAAGTTTTGTTTTGAACTATTCGTGGCTTCTCAAAATAAATCTTCAATTTTCTACAAAATGATATCAAGTTCGTTTTCGCTTCCAACAATATCAAATTGTAATATTGCATGACTTTTTATAGGATTTTCAGAAAAATGAATACATTCACCTCCTTAAATAATTTATGTATATAGTCCGTACAAGATTCCATTTAACTTCAAGTGTCTAATTATTAAAGGAAGTACATAAGTGATCACTAAAATTTTAAATACAATTACACATACTTAAATTTGATTTATGTTTCAACAAATATTAATTCAAATCTCTTTGCCTTTCATTGCAAGTGTTGAAAAGTCTTTTAACTTTTTTCAATATGTATTTATGGAAAAATATTATTGAAATAATCTAAAAATATCTAAGATAAAATCGTCCATAAAATAATTTTCAACTAATGTAATATTTAATACTCTATTTATCTCATAAAAATAGACTTATTTTTTTTAGTACTCTGTCACGAATTATACTTCACTTTCCTTGTTGATAGTATAGTTAATTTTTTTGTTTTCTAATATGCACATATTTAATGTGCATTGTTATTAACAAATATGAACTGTAATGGTATTGCAATTTCTATTTACTAAAAACACAAGTATTGCAATTTCTAAATATTGAATCAAATGTAGACTCGCTTTATTGTTCGTTCCTTTGTTATATTCAAAGGTAAAAACGGATGGCATAAAAGTTTGCACGAAATTTCAATTTAATCATCCATCTTAAATCTGTATCATTTTAATTATTTAATTTACGTTTTAATTTGAGTTCAAAAAAAGCTTACGATTTGGTTTTAATTTAGTCACTATGATCTAATAGTAGCCTGGATAGTCGGCACACGTTCATTTTTAGGACCACTAAATCGAAGTGACCTAATTTATGTAGAGCGAATAGTGCAACCAACACGTTAATTGTAATATCTGCTGAACATGAAGTTGAAATCGTTAGTACTTGCAGAGTAGCATGCCACGGTGAACATGTACCTGGGTATGTATACACCAATGATCACCCACGACTTATGTGTCACACTACTGCCACAAAGGCCTTTGGTAGGTTTCATGGCGCATACCATTGTAGGGTCTTTGATTGGGTGAAGTCGTAACAAGATAATCGTAGGAGAACCTGTGGTTGGATTGAATCATTCGCGATGGAAATGCCCTCTTCCCCTAGCCAACACAAGGGCTAGATTGTTCCCACTAGTGGCGGGCGGACAAAAGGTCCAAAAGACGCTTAATTGGGGGCGAGTAAAAAATAAGTTTCATTTTTCATCTTGTTCATCAATCAAAAATCAAGACAAACTGAGCCCTTTTACACTCATGCAATAAATGCATCACAAATGTTTCGATGGGCGGGCATTGTTATAACAATGCCCATCGGGAGCATTAGATCAATATCCTCCCATTCCAACCTCGATACGGCATCTTGACTTAGAAATTGACTTAGAAAGTAGACTTGGAATAATGCTCTTCCTTTGTGGCGAAGATACATTCAATAATGCTCTAAATGGGTCCCAAGTCCCATCAATGACCAACTTTTGGGGAATTAATCCCCTTCCCTCCACCTAATTCCATTTAATTATTGATTCTAGTACAACTTTTCCAAAGCATCAAAGCACCCTCAACACACACTAAAACATTAAAACATACACAAAGAAAGTTACACACAGAGATGGGTTTGAATGAAGTGATAAACTTTATTGTAGAAAAGTTGAAGGAATTACTACTGGCTATGGAAAACTTTGGTGGGCAGGTGTTGGCTTGGTTTGACAAGGTATTTCCGCCGGACACAAGAGGCGACAAGATCCACCACTGGATCCATGTCGCCACCCCTTTCCTCATTGCTGCGTTGGCGCTGATCGTGTTCATCTGTTTCTGCCGCTGCTGCTGCGGCTGCTGCAAGGGTGGCGGTGGTGGAAGAGTGAAGATGATGAAAGCTCCGGGGAGGAATTACAGGATGCCTAGAAATGTATTTGAGAGTGATCCCAAAGGCTATTTTCACAATCTTAGGACTTATCCTGGTGATGAACTTTGCTAAATATTTGATATGATTTTCTAGTAATGGTATGTGAATCAAAGATGGGAGTATAATATATAAATCTATGTATTAAAAGGTGGACCGGACTAGCCCGTTCAACCAAAAAAAGAGACCAGATTATGCTGGTGATGATCCTGATCTACTTAGCTAAATATTTTTCCATGTTTTTCCTGTTAAGCTTTGGATTGCTTTTCTTTCTTTTTTATTTCCCAAATTAATGGTTAAATATGGCTTATTGTTTATAAATATTCGTATTAATTCAATTTCAAGATTTTGTATCTAATCATTCTCAATGTAGTTTTAAAAAAAAAAAAAATTGTTGAAATTTTGCAGAGATTGCATTATTGCTATAAGGATGGTCATCATCCAGTAAAAGCTTAATCACTTACAATTTAAAATTGACAAATGTTTGATTAATGATGATTATCGTGCTTAAAATATTATGGATTATGACAATGATTAAGAGCACGAAACTGTAATTAATGGCAACACATTAAGAAAAAAATTGTTTAGTAGCCAATTAATCATATTCTTGACACAAACTAATTAAAGATCTTAAAAGGTCTTTGCAGTTGAAATGTATTGTTTGGGTTCCTCCAATTTATAAAATAGCTAGGTAACATGGCATTTTGGTTAAAATGACAATTAATTGGTGTTCAAGTCCAAGACAGGTACATATTGAGGTTGCAGTGGTAGAAGGCTAGAAAGAGAAAGATCTGCAATTGTGGAGGTGGCCGAGAAGCAAGAGGGCGGCGCTTCTAGTTCTCTGGCAGAATTGGCCAATCGGTGACATGGGGCTAATAATGATGTGGGCAGGTAATGGGGTGGCGGCCAACGGTGGGGTGGTGGAGTACTGCGTTCAGAATGCTAGTTACATGGCCATTGCAGTAAGGAGGAAGAGGAAGAAATTGGGTGGATATCTTATCACCACCAAGAGACATAAAGATTTTTGGGTTCTGGCTTGATCATATAGACTTGCTTAGATTTTAGATTTTTGTTATTGTGTGTGGAGCAATGAATTGTGCACATATAGTTTGACTTAATTGTAAATAATGTGCTAACATGATTACGAGCAGGATTATAAGGAGAATTAAAGGTTTGTGCAGCGTTATCGAGTCATTTGAATATGAAAGGAATAATAAGTATATATATGTATTCGAAATATGTTTCTTAATAACGTTCACGAAATTATATAACTTTGACATAGAATGCTCGTCGTCTAACACTTAGAGGTGCAAATTGGCCCTGAATTGAAAATTTGAACTAGCTCGACTCAATCATGCATGGCAGCAAAAATTTTGTGCATGCATGGCAGCAAAAATTTTGTGCAAGTCCAACTCTAGTAATTCCTTTGCATTGAACTATCTCAGGACTCATAGATTCTCTTCTGAATTTTTTGTATTTTTCTAATCTTTTTTAGGAGATTGTCTATAAGTCACCCGCAGGTGATTTGTTTCAAATTATGTCAAAACACTTTATAAAATTATCATTAAGTCATTTTACTTCAGTCATATTTCAATTAATCTCATAATTACTCCGTGTGACACAAATTAATTAGAATTAAATCCGATTTAAACTTCAGTAACAACGCTCGTAGCCATCGCCTTCTCCCGTACCTCCCGCCGGTTATTGCACCTCGTCGTCAGCATTTTGCGACTCGTTGGCCAAATTATACTAAGCTTTTAATAAGAAAGAAAAGTAGAACAATTTAATTGCACATACATTTCATAAGAGTTACAGTCTATAAATACTTAAAAGCATGATCAAACATGCACGATATATACGAGAAGACCCACCATGAGAAACTATTTGAAAACAAGTTGAACAAATAAGAGGAGTTTGTTCATTAAGGACTAAGTTGGATCTAAAAGATGCAAATTAGTCTCAATTATTAAATTTAAAAGTCTGTTTTTCACTTTGATCGTTGCAAGAGAATTATTTTCAACAATATATATATTGACAAAGTGAATCCAATCCATCTTCATAAACAAGATAATTATTGATAAATAATTAAGGGTAATTTTGACATTTGGGAGCATCAAAATAGAACTAAACAAGATCTGCATCAATATTGATAATTAAACTCAATTACATAGAACTAAACAAGATCTCACGTCCACATTCAAGAATCAAGATTACAACACACAGAGGGAGAGACCCTTCTTCCATATTAATTTAAACACACACATATATAATATTAATATATAAGATGGAACGGGATATTCAAATATTATAGAATTCCCGGAAACTTCAGCGACCACCACGTAGGTCGCGAAAGTAACCTTTAGGGTTCTTCTCGAATTCGTCCCTAGGAATCTTGTAGCTCCTTCCTGGTGCTTTCATCATCTTCTTCTTCTTTTCCTCCTCAGTTTCTGGCTCCGGATCCGGGTCCGGAATAAAGCTGGAAAAAAGATCCGCCGCCACTGCCCAAGCACTGCCCCCGCCTTGCCCCGGCCCCGGCCCGGGTCGCCCCGCCCCCGACTCCGGATAGGCTAGATTCCATAAGCCACGCGCCACAAAGGCTACCCCTGCTGCTACACCAACCACCGCAGTTGCAGCTCCCAAGACAGATGTTACATTAATTTCCTCCTCCTTCTCCGCCTTCTTTGCTGGTGGCTCCGCCCGGTCCTTGCCTACAATCCATTTACCACGCGGCATCGAGTCCGCCCCTGCAACGGCTTCTGCTAAGACATTATCGACAGATTTTTCCTTCTTTTCTTCCTCTATTTCTGCTTTGGAGGAATTATTCGGCTGCCTGAAACTTTTAGGGTTTTCATAGGAACTCATGGTGTATTTTCATATATGATCAAATGATAGAATACAATCTTTATATAGGCAAATTTTTATATAACAGCCCTAATTACTTATCCAATCACAGCCTAATTACACTATAGATCCCCATCCTTTTAAGATTGTAACAATTTCGTCTCCATTCTTTTTTTTAGCACGTATCATCCACAAACTTTATTAATTCTCACATATGGTCCTTGTTGACAATTTTACCTATAACTTAAATACACTAAAACATAAGAAAAATACAAAATAAAATGGATAATTACAGTTGGAGTTTCTAACATTTTCAAAAGTGTCAATAAATTCCAAAACTTTTATTTTTTATAGAAGAATTAAAATAAGAAGGAAGAAAATTTACAAAAAATAAAATAAAATAAAAAGATTTGAGATTTATTTGTACTTTTAAAAAAGTGAAGGACTCCAACTACAATTTTTCCATATTTTTTTTTTTGGGTTATAGGTTATTTAATTGTTAAAAAGGATCACATATGAGAATTAATTAAAGATTGAGGATGATACATGCTTAAAAAATAGATTGAGATGAAATTGATACAAACCTAAAATGATGGAGACCGTAAGTGTAATTTATTCTATTTCTATAAAACAGCCTAATTACTAATCCAATCACTGAGCTACACATGTACAAAATTATCTGAGCATTAAGTTAATAATCTAGTTTACTTGGGAAAATTTTATTTACAAGTCCCTGGATTTAACATTTGAGTATCAAGTTCATCTCAAAATTTGAAACTAAAGTTTACATAAATTTCTAATCAATTCAAATTCAAAATAAAACTAAAGTTTACATAAATAAATATCTGAGAATTATATAATCATCTAATAAAAGTTTGAACAATTTCTATTTGCACCGATTGTAACTGTAACGAAGAGTTGAAAAGCAATTCATTCTATTTAAGATTAACATGTTACTTATATGTCTTTGTTTGGTAATGTTGAATTTAAATGATTTAAGTGCTTATATTATAAATTATGAGTGATAAAAAATAAGTTATAAATTGTGGGTCTTACAAAATATATAGATAAAAATTATGTTTGATCAATTTTAATATTTAAGTATTCTCAAACATAATAAACTTATTGCACTCTTTTCCACTAATTACATTATATAATGATTTATGAAGTGTTGACAGTTGACTCAAAACGAAGTCACGGGTAGGCTTCCTCCTGTGTTTCCTTTGCTGTTAAGAAATCACACACACTGATTAATGGGGCCCACAAAAGAATATTTTGGACAACCTAGTTTGTTTGTCCAGTCACTGTCCTCGTACAATTATTCAGAAAGCTTTATAAAAAGACAGAAAATAAAAGCAGATACTGTACCTTTTATGCTGTACGGATCCAATAGATTTTTCTCTGATAGGATAGGACCCAGCACTTAGAAAAGTGAGGGGAATTGAATTTTCCAAAGTAGTGAGTTTATTTTTAATATAAATAATAATATTAGAGATACTCCATAACTAATAGACAATATAATATTAGAAATATCTTGTATATTTTTATAAAAAATAATTATATTATCATCACGATTTTTATTTTATCTCAAGAAAATGTTTTTTTATTTTTATGGTTAATATAAATTATAGACGAATTAAGTGTAATTTTGTTAAATCATGTAATTGGATTCAAAACGTCACAAAACGAGATGATTAATCAACCAACAAAATTGATCTTGAGATAAATAATATTAATTTTTATTTGAAGTTACAATGTGAGGTATGGTATTGATAAGTACAAATAAATAGATAAGCCACACCAAAGTCTAAGGGTGTGTTTGATTGGTAGCATGGAAAAAGGGTGGAAAATGAAAATATTTTCCATGTAAGTGGGAAAATCAATTCTACTATCTAGCCAAGAAAATATTTTCCAAGAAACAAGGCAAATCTATGCTTTAAATGGTTGTACCTAGAAAATGTAATAGATTTTCCATGTGCCAATCAAACAAGAAAGTGGGAAAATAAAAGCTATGGATTTGACAAGATTTTCCATGGAAGTGACATTTTCCATGGAAAATTTGTGAATCAAACACACCCTAATTGGTTAAATATGATAAAATCATTGATTTATTTATTTATTTATTTATTATTATTATTATTATTATTTGAGAAAGACCTTATACTCTTGTTCTACATTGTCACCTTTTGCCCTTTTTCTTCTGGATGAAAATTTATGTAATTACTCTTTTTAATTTGATTAGTTAAAAATAAACCCTTTTAATAAATTCGTCATAACCTTGAACATTTTTATACACGTCATATCAAATATGTCATTAAAGATATAAATATTCATCAACAAACAAAATTTAACAAACATACATAGAGCTAAAAAGATAAGTAGTACATAGATGATAGATCACAATCCAACATTCATCCTCTCTAAACGACACTCTAGTTGAAGATTACACAGACACCCTTATTACATATTTATCATTATACTACTAAAAACACGCACACGCACTAGAGCAAAAGAAACTCACGACATATAACTTCTGTCGCCAATAGTAATAGCGACCGATTTTCAATGGACACCAATATTTATATCATGAGTCACCAGTCACGACGAAGGTTACGAAAATAGGCAGCAGGGTTATCCTCGAAGTCTTTTCTAGGAATATAGGTATCCTCCCTTCCTGGTGCTTTCATCATCTTCTCCTCCTCCTTCTCGGTTGGTTTGAATAGATTCCATATGCCACTCGCCACCAACGCCACCCCTGTCACTACTCCAACCGCTGCTGCCACCGCACCCATCACAGATGTTCCTTCCTCCGTCTCTGTGTTGGAGGAATTATTCGGTCGCCCAGAACCTCCAGAGTTTCCATGGGAGATCATACTGTCTTTCTAGTATTTCTTACGTTAATGATCTGTTCATAGGAGAAGAGGGGTTTGCTCATATATATAGCAAAACCTGGAAACAAAATGGGTTTCTTTACAGAGTTATTAACAAAGATATCCCTGAGGTATCTGGCTAATATAAAGTCATCCTTTGCCTTTCTTAAAAAGTTTCCAAAACCTCCCTAATGTTTGTTTTTCGATAACAAATTTTCCATATTAAAAGTGCGTTTGATAGAGATTATAAACAGTTTATAAACCAAAAGTAGTTTATTTGAGTTGAAATTGTTGACTTTTCATGTTAAAAATGGGTTGAAAAGTCAAAAATTACGGCTGAAAAAAACCAAAAACGGTTTTTAATCTAAACCAAACACAAGCTAATTAGAAACAAAATTGTAGTTCCCATTTTACCCTTTTACATTTGAAATCATTATTTTTAAACATATTTAGACTATATTACTTTTATACTATCTTCTCATTTCTTATAAGAAATATTGTTATAGATTAATTAATTCAATCATTTCTCGTCTACGAAGAGGTTATTTTTCTCTTCTTCTTCTACTTCTTCTTTTTTTTTTTCAATTTTTTATCTTTCGTACATTCATGTTATATTTAACTAAGTACTTGTTTGGTCCATATTAAAAAATTACTAAAAATTGTGGTCGAAGTCATTAATTAATTTTTACCACATATTTTATGAGAGTCGCAATTTTTTTTCCACCCCTATCAGAAACACATTATTATCAAGCACGGGTTTAGATGAACACAAATATTATGTTTTAACAGAAATCCATAGCACACAATATCTAAATTAAATAATATCATAGATAAAAGTATCTTAATGTATTAGTATCACACATGACAGTATCTTAATAAAACAATATCACATACACAAACTACAACCCAATAAAACAATAATTTTGAATGAAAACAGTATCAATGATATGTACTACTAATAGAACATTTAGAAATAATGTAATTACTTCAACCATAAAACATTTAGGGCTTGTTCGGTAGAGTTTTTTTTGGAGAAAAAATGGGTCTTTTTGTTACTTTTTGACTTTTTTTATAGTGTAAAAAGGGTTGAAAAGTCAAAAATTGTAGGCAAAAAAATGGATTTTTTGGGAAAAAAAACTCTACCGAACATGCTCTTAATTTTGAATGTGTGTTTGTTTGGTGTAGTTTTAAAGTATTTTTTTTTTTTTTAGATTTTGAAAAAATTTGATAAAATGTATGGTTAAAAAATTGATAAGATTTGTAGGTCCCATAAATATGTGGTTGAAAATAAGTTTAAGAAAAAAAAGAGTTACATGTTTGTCATTGCTTAAATATAATTTCAGCTGGTCAAATTAGTCAAAAAATAATTTTTATACACATATTTCATGGGACCTACAATTTACAACTTATTTTTTATCCACACATTGACCCACAACTTATAATATAAGTACTTAAAAAATAATTTTAGCACTACCAAATCTGGAACATGCTGTAATGTAACAAAAACTAGTGTATAATATTAAAAGTAAAACAGTATCAAGCAATTTTCATAAAACAGTATCATAATATAACAATATCATAGAAAACAATATCATAATAAAATAGTATCGTGTTTGAATTAGGAATTTTTGCAATTGCAGAGACATCTTGGTCTTTTGGCACAGAAATATGACTTTAATTGAATTAAGTTTGGATCATATGAGTTTGGAGCCCAAAAGTGTATAATCAGTAACCGATCTTAAATTTTTTCAAATAAAAATAAGTCTACTTTTATGATACAGCTGAAGTATATTATAGATAAATTTTCTTATTATAATACAAAAAATAATAATATTAAGAGATGTTACAAAATATGTAAATGAAATAATATTTGACCACTTTATAATAAATATTTATAAATAGGATAAATTACAGTTAGTATCCTCAAATTTTGATTTTATTTACACTTGTATCTTCAATATTAAATTTTGGCATCCATCACTCTTATAAAGTTTGTTTTTTTATACATGAATCCCTAACTTATATGTCTTAATGCACAATTAATCCTTATTTAATAAAAAAACTAATATCTTTAATTTTAATAAAAAAAAAATTATAGTTGAGTTGCTGTCTTTTGCAAAAAATACAAATAGATTCGTTATACTAAATTATTTTTTATATTTTACGAACTATTATAAAATAACTAAAATTTAAGCTCATAATTATTAGCAAACTTTTAAAGTCAAATTATTAATTTTATAATTAAGTAATTACATTAATTAAAATTTAAAATTTTATTTTATTGTTATAGCAAAAAAAAAAAAAAAAAACTTTGTAACAAGCTTGATGATCAAATATTTTAATTTAATTGAACTATTCATTTATTAACTACAAATATTAGAGCTCCAACTGTAATATTCAAATTTTAATTTATCGTTTTAGATAGAATCCATAATATGTAAATTAATTTATATTATTATTTTTATGTTAAATAAAAGCATAATAAGATTGATCATAAAATTATATACGTCATTTTGTTATTTATTTATCTTAATTTTTATTTAAGTTTTTCACATCACATAGTAATTACATATACTTAAAGTATAATAATTTTATATTTTTTCTCTTATAAAAAAATTGATTGACACGACTCTAATAATATATTTAGTAGGCTGAATTCAATAATATTTAATAAATATAGCAAACCTATTTGTACATTTAACAAATGTTAGGAAACTATTTTAATTTTCTTTAATTAAAATTAGGTGTATATTAGTTTTTTTTTATCAAAAAAAAATAAATTACGCACTAAATCATATAGATTAGAGACGTATGTGTCAAAAGATAAACGTTATGGACTATTTCTGTAATGAGAACAAAAAAGTTAGAGAACAGTTGCACCATATTCCCCGTTGAAAATAATGGGGACTTAAAAGTGTAATTTACCCAAATTTTAAACTATAAATAGATTGTGAAAGCTCTCAAAGAATGGAGTAATAATAATCGAACAAAGCTCTAGAAGGAATTACTACTGGCTATGGAAACTTTGGTGGGCAGGTGTTGGCTTGGTTTGACAAGGTGTTTCCGCCGGAAACAAGAGGCGACAAGATCCACCACTGGATCCATGTCGCCACCCCTTTCCTCATTACTGCGTTGGCGCTGATCGTGTTCATCTGTTTCTGCCGCTGCTGCTGCAAGGGTGGCGGCGGTGGAAGAGTGAAGATGATGAAAGCTCCGGGGAGGAATTACAGCTCCGGGGAGGAATTACAGCATGCCTAGAAATGTATTTGAGAGTGATCCCAAAGGCTACTTTGACAATCTTAGGACTTATCCTGGTGATGAACTTTACTAAATATTTGATATGATTTTCTAGTAATGGTATCTGAATCAAAGCTGGGAGTATAATGTATAAATCTATGTATTAAAAACTAGACCGGACTACCCTGTTCAACAAAAAAATAAATAAATAAAGACCAGATTATGCTGGTGATGATCCTGATCTACTTAGCTAGATATTTTTCCATGTTTTACCTGTTAAGCTTTGGATTGCTTTTCTTTCTTTGTTATTTCCCAAATTAATGGTTAAATATGGCTTATAGTTTATAAATATTCGTATTATTTCAATTTCAAGATTTTGTAGCTAATCATCCTCAATGTAGTTTTTTTTTTTTTTTTTAAAAAAAAAAAACATTGTTGAAATTTTGCCGAGATTGCATTATCTATACTACATCTAAAATGGATTTAAAGAGAGAAATATTTTTGAACAATTATATCCTTACAAATATTTTAAAATACTATATTCACCCTTAATTTTATTTTAGTTTACATTACAATTACAATTACAAATTACAAAACATTAAAAGATAATTATATTCATACTACATTTTTTATTAACTACACCATATTTTAATTATAATAGCGTCTACTATTTTTTATCACATTTTTATAATCTATTTATTAATTTGCACATCTTATCTTTGTCTTTGATGATGACTTTGTCTAAAAAGTTAATCAAAATAGCGTAAAATATATTTTTGT
The DNA here is from genome assembly GCA_030279155.1 of Forsythia viridissima. NCBI lineage: Eukaryota > Viridiplantae > Streptophyta > Magnoliopsida > Lamiales > Oleaceae > Forsythia > Forsythia viridissima. The sequence goes on along the minus strand of CM059041.1, from coordinate 43,871,562 downwards.
TTCTTGTATTTTTAAATTCGCAAAATAAACAATAAATACAAAAGTTTGACAAATTTGTCCATCATTACAAAATCTCAAATAATGCTCCTGATAGGACCCACTGGATAAGTTTTTTTTCCAGAAAATAATACCAAAAACATAAATAAATTGGAATGATTCTCTTCCCCACTTTCCCACTGACTATCCCTGTCCCCGTATGGTAAAATCAATCAGTAGCCATTGAACTTTAATTGAATTTCTACTTAACTACTGAACTTTAAAAGATATTTTAATAACTACCCAATTTTTAACTGATTTTTATTTAACCACCAAACTTTAAAAGATATTTCAATAGCCACCCAACTTTCAACTAAATTTCTCATATATCACCCGTTACTCATTCACTTACAATACCTGACGAAATATCCTATGTGGTAAAAGCTCTTTCAATAAAATATAGTAATATTATTAAATCTCTCTCAATTAGTAAAAGTACACTACTCAAATACGCCATATTTCTTCAATATAGCATAGTAATATTATTAAATTTCTCTCAATCAATAAAAGTGCACTACTTAAATACGCCATATTCCAAAGAAATTGAAAACGCTTTTAGTTTTATTCAACCAAATTCATGCAAATTAGACGTGTTTGAGTAGTTTATTTTGTTGAGAACATTATTACTACACTCTGTCGGAAGATCGTTTACCACGTAGGATATTTCGTCAAGTATTGCAAGCGAATGAATAATGGTGATATATGAGAAACTTAGTTGAAAGTTGGGTGGCCATTGAGATACCTTTTAAAGTTCGGTAGCTAAATAGAAATCAGTTGAAAGTTGGGTGACTATTGAGATACTTTTTAAAGTTCAGTAATTAAGTAGAAACTCAATTAAAATTCAGTAGCTACTGATTGATTTTACCCGTCCCAGTACAAATTTTACCAAGTTACAAGTCCATTTTTCACTTTGACTATTGCGAGTGGATTAAGAACTTGCCAACATTACAATATGGGTAATTTATTGAATTTTCCGAAGTAGTGATTTTGTCTCTAACTATTGATATAGTGAAGAAATTTAAGTGCAATGAATAAACGATAAATTAAGGGTAATTTTGCACCAAAATAGATTAAAGATCTGCATCAACATTCATAATTAACACAATTACGTACAACTAAAATACAAGCAAAACAATTACGTACAATTCGTAATATCCATGGAGGAAAGCTCCTTTGGGGCCAGGAGTATAAAAAGTGCACGAACTCTGGTCAACTTGGGCATATACCGCGATTTACTTCCACCCATCACTGAGGGGCCGGGGATGGGTGGTCCAGGACATAGTCTGGTGTAACTGGGATACCTAGATATTAAAAAAAAAAAAAAAAAAAATACAAGCAAAACAAGATCTCACGTACACATTCAAAGATTACAACGCACAGAGTAAGAGACCCTTCTTCCATATTAATTTAAACACACACATATATAATATTAATATATAAGATGGAACGGGAGATTAAAATATTATAGAGTTCCCCGAAACTTCAGCGACCACGTAGGCGGCGAAAGTAATCTCTAGGATCCTCCTCGAATTCGTCCCTAGGCATCTTGTAATTCCTTCCTGGTGCTTTCATCATCTTCTTCTTCTTCTCCTTCTCAGATTCTGGCTTCGGATCAGGGTCCGGATAGGCTAGATTCCATATGCCACGCGCCACCAAGGCTACCCCTGCTGCTACACCAACCGCCGCAGTTACAGCTCCCAAGATAGATGCTACATTATTTTCCTCCTCCTTCTCCGGCTTCTTAGCTGGAGGCCCCGCCGGATCCTTGCCTACAAACCATTTGCCATGCGGCATCGAGTCCGCCCCTGCAACGGCTTCTGCTAAGACATCCTTGACAGATTTTTCCTTCTTTTCTTCCTCTATTCCTGTTTTGGAGGAATTATTCGGCTGCCTGAAAATTTTAGGGTTTCCATTGGAACTCATGGTGTATTTTCATATATGATCAAATGATAGAATACAATCTTTATATAGGCAAATTTTTATATAACAGCCCTAATTACTCATCCAATCACAGCCTAATTACACTGTAGGTCCCATCCTTTTAAGTTTGTAACAATTTCGTCTCCATTCTTTTTTTTTAGAACGTATTATCGATCCACAAACTTTATTAATTCTCAAGTATGATCTTTTTTTACAATTTTACCCATAACTTAAATACACTAAAATAGAAAAAAAAAAACAAAATAAAATAGATAATAGTTGGAGTTTCTAACATTTTCAAAAGTACCAATAAATTCCAAAACTTTTATTTTTGTAGAAGAATTAAAATAATTAGAAAGAAAATTTACAAAAAATAAAATAAAATAAAATAAAAAAGTTTGAGATTTATTTTTACCTTTGAAAAAGTTAAGGATTCCAACTACAATTTTTTCAAATTTTTTTTTTTTTTTTTGGTTATAGTTTATATAAGTCGGCAAAATTATCAAAAAAGGCCATATGTAGGAATTAATTAAAGATTGAGGACGATACATGCTTAAAAAATAGATTGAGACGAACTTGAAAAGATGGTGACTACGAGTTTAATTTATTTGATTTTTATATAACAGCCTAATTACTTATCCAATCACTGAGCTACACATGTATAAAGTTATCAGAGCATTAAGCTAATAATCTTGTTTAGTTGGGCAAATTTTATTTACAAGTCCCTGGATTTAACATTTGAGTATCAAGTTCATCTCAAAATTTGAAACCAATAAGTTTGTCTTTGATCTTTCATAATAGTTGTCCTTAATTATGAAAATTTTCAATTTTTTTTTAAAAATTGTTTCATGGCACTCATGAAAGTATACACCACTTCAAATTTCTAATCAATTCAAGCTCGGAGTAAAACTAAAGTTTACAGAAATAAATATTTGACGGTCACAAAATCATCTAATAAAGATTTGAACGATTTCTTTTACACTAATTCTAACTATAACAAAGAGTTGAGAAGCAATTCATTCTATTTGAAATTAACTTGTTGATTTATGGAGCCTTGACAGTTGACTCACAACGACTTCCTCCAGTGTTTCCTTTGCTGTTAAGAAATCACACACACTGTTAAATGGGCCCAACAATTTTTTTACGAAGCTTTATAAAAAGAAAGAAAATAAAAGCAATTTATTAGAGATTTTTCATTTATGCTGTACGGATGACGGATCCAATAGATGATTCTCTATAGATAATAGGACCCAACATGAATCTTTGGTTCGAAACTGAATTGTAAAAATGAGGGGAATTGATTACATTTTTGTGACAAGTTTTTTAAATATTATTTTTATTTACACATTTTATAAAGATTATAATTCTTATCAATTTTTTATCTATAAAAGTCATTGTTTATAATTGGGTAATTGGCACCTTCTAAAGTGATTGTGTAAATCATCTATACTTTTGAAATTTTGACATTTTTACTATCACCTTCACATTTTCTTGTACAAAACGTCATTTCTGTTTATTACAATCCAAAAAGCTCCGTTAATTCTGATTTTTAACACGACTCGTAAGAATTTAGAAAGGTAATTTCGTCCAAACACTTTTTTTTCCAAATTCTTCCACCTGCAATTCTTCCTAATGGCGATCAAAGCTGCCTGGACTTATGCACATGTACTTGAGCAACAAAATGTGTCCACTGTATCTTTTGCTTCATAAACTACATCTTTGATTTGCTTCACCAATTATTTTAAAGTTTCGTTATTGTTCCGCTTCTCCGACAAGTTATTAAGGAAAGCTTTGAACAAACTCAAATCATTGTACAAAAATTCCACCTGACTCTTCCTGTCAAAAATCAGATTAGCATTGTAAAGAAGTAGTTGCTTTGAGTTTTTTAGTAGAAATTCTACAGCAGCATTTGACATTTCTTCTTCAATTAATTCTCGATCAACAGTGAAGAAGAAAAATCTTTAATTTTTTCAAGAAGTTTGGAGGAACTTGTTTAAATTAACTTTAAATAAATAAAAAAAAAGGTTTTGCGCAGGATTAATTATTGATGTAACTGAGTGACCGAGTCATTCTATAATATGGAGAAGAACTTCTGGACGCGCATTTTGTCCCGGCAACTATGGTGTATCAAATCGTCGGTGACAAAATCTGAGCTTAAACATTTTTTCCTCCCACTTTTCCTCCATTTTTGTCGGTATTATGGGTTGGATTAGGGTTTTCGACAGGTTCTGACGCTTTGATCGTTATTATGAATAATTGCAGGTAGAAGAATTTGGAAAGAAAGTGTTTGGTACGAGTCGTGTTGAAAATCAAAATTAACGGAGCTTTTCAGATGGTAATAGACGGAAAGGACGTTTTGTGCAAAAAAAAAGTGGAGATGAGGGTGAACATGTCAAAATTTCAAAGGTATGGATGATTTGCACAATCACTTCAAAAGGTATAGACATTTTTTTGCCAATTACCCTTTATAATTTACAAATTTTTTGCCAAACTAGTAACTAAAATTTTCAAAGTAATGAGTTCATTTTTACTATAAATAATATAATAATGTTATTTATCATTATTGGTGATTATCATAACAACAGTGTTGACATAAAATGATAAATGTGGAGATAATATTAGAGATATTTCACGACTAATTGTCAATATTAGAGACGTGTTCTGCATATTTAAAAAGATAATTATATTATCATCATAATTTTTATTTTGCACACCACCTTTAATTGCACTAAATGTCCTCAATCTTTGTCTATTGTCGCACTTATCTTTTCACATTTTATTGCATTTTATTCTCAATCTTCTATCATTTACACATCTGGTATTTGACAATGATTTTTGTCCAAATATTATGCCAGCGTGCTTGAAATGATGGACAAATATTACGTCGTATTTTTATATTTGTTATTTTTTTATTTATTAAAAAATACGGTGAGCAAATAAGTCTTGTTACATCATCCTAACATACTTTTTGAATGAAAATTGTGATCATGGACAATATTTACTAACTAATAGAATGTTGATAATAAAAATGCAGCAAAAAATTGAAAATATAAGTACAATAATAAACAAAACTTAGAAACTTTTAGTGCAATTTAAAAATGGTGCACCAAATAAAAATTGTACTATAATTGAAGAAAACTCATTTGTTGGACCTTATTTAAGTTAATGGTAAAATTGTCCAAAAAAAAACTATATGTAAGAAATAATTAACGATTGGAGATGATACAAACCTAAAAAAATGGGGACTGAAATGCTACAAACCTAATGATGGGCAAATTTTCTTTACTAGTTATCAAGTTCATCTCAAAATTTGAAACCAATAAATTTGTCTTTGATCTTTCATAATAGTTGCACTCAATAATGAAAATGTTCAAATCTCTTTTAAATTATTTCATGATGCTCATGAAAATATGAACCACTTCAAATTTCTAATCAATTCAAGTTCGAAATAAAACTAAAGCTCACATAAATAAATATATGAGAGTTACATAATCATCTAAAAAAAGGTTTGAATGGTTTCTATTGCACCGATTGTAACTATAATGAAGAGTTAAGAAGTAAATCATTCTATTTGAGATTAACTTGTTACTTATATAATAAATTGATTAAATTGTTACTTATATAATAAATTTATTGCACTTTTTGGAGCCTTGACAGTTGACTCACAACGTGTATGTTTGGTAGAGTTGGCAAATAAGTTGGGTTAGACCGACTCGGCCCACCAGAACTAAGCCACATTTGAAACTGGATTGGGCCAGCCCACCCCCATTCCAGCCAATCGAGCCAACTCAGTCTTAATTTAATTTAATTTTTTTTTCTTTTTAAATTTTTTTATACAATCTAATACATTACATCAAATACAATCTTTGATAAACTTAGACAATATATATTTTAAAATTTTTAAAGAGATTAATTTATAAAATTAGGACTCTCATGTATTAGTCAATAGATAAACATTAATTTTCTTTCAAAACAATAGTTTTTTTTGTTTAATTGAAAACTATTTCTTGACACATTTTTCTAAAACATAAATATTAAAAACATGCTAGTCTTATTGTTTTGAGATATAAGTATGTTTAACTTAAATTAAAAATTGTGCTTATAAGTAAATTTAAAATAAATAATTTACTTGTCACACCAAGCATAATTTAGATCGAAATTTGAATTAAATTAAATTTTAATTAAATCTAAACAATTTTATATTAGAGGTTGGGATTATTGGACTAATGTTTCAAAAAAGAGACAATTTAAATAGGAGACTTGAGCTTAGACTATTTTAAATTAATATTATTTTGATTATGTATTATGGTTATTCACAAAATGAGTAATTAGTGTGAATGAGCAAAAAAAATAAAAATAAAAATTGTTGCGGGCCAGCCCAACTAGGTTGGGTTATATAGGCCCGATTTTGTTTGAGCTAGGGTAAATTCAGTCCAAAATCTGGGTTATATGGGCCGACCCGTGGATCAGGCCAGTTTTGTCACCTATTGTTTGGTAATGTTGAAATTATTTTTTAAATGTTATATATTATAAGTTGTGAATAAATATATAGATAAACAAATAGATTATAAATTGTAGATCTTATGAAATATATAGGTAAAAAATATATTTAATGAATTTAACTAATTAAAATAAAATAAGTGTTACCTTTGCTGTTAAGAAATCACAAACACTGCTAAACGGGGCCCACAAACACGTAAATCCCCACTTTATTCCAGTCACTGTCCTTGTACAATTAATTGTTCACGAAGCTTTATGAAAAGAAGGAAAATTGGTGCAAATAGTCTATAACTTTTTTATGTAGAATGGTCTCTAACCTAACCCATTTATTTAGGCGCGCAATTGATTTTTATTTGATAAAAAAGATAAATATACGCTTATTTTTATTTAGAAAAATTTTCAATTAGATTTCTAATTTTTGTAAAAAAATACAAATGGGTCTGATACTTTTATTTTAAAAAAAAAAATTAAAAAAACTAACAAATTGATAATATACTAAATTATTTTATATATTTTATGAACTATTATAAAATAACTAAAATTTAAGCTCATAATTATTAATAAACTTGTTAATTAAAATTATTTTATTATTATTAAGTAATCATTAACATTTAAACTTTAATTTTATCATTACAACATAAAAAAATAACTATGTAACAAACTTAATAATCAAATATTATTATTTCATTATGATATTCGTTTATTAACTAAAAATATTAGAGCTTAAATTGTATTCTTTATATTTTAATTTATCATTTTATTATCGTTAAAAAATAAAGAACACAAAATGTGTAAATTAATTTTTGTTAGTTTTTTTTATGTTAAAAAAACATATAAGATTGGTTCAATGTCATAAAATTATATACGCCATTTTTTTATTTATTTAACTTAATTTTTATTCAAGTTGTTCACATCATATAACAATTACATATATCTAAAGTACAATAATTTTGATTTTTCTCTTATGAAAAATTTATTTGACACGATTATAATGATATATTCAATATGCTAAATTAAATATTTTTTAATAAATATATCAGACTTATTTGTAAATTTTGTAAATGTTAGAAATCTAATTGTAATTTTTTAAACTAAAATTAAAGGTATTTTTTTTAATTAAATAAAGACTAATTATGCAATTAAATGGATATGTTAGAGATTATTCTACCAAAAATGAAGGTTAAGGACCATTTGCGCACTATTGACATACTTTAGGGACCATTGCGCCAACTTCCCAAAAAAGAAAGAAAATAAAAGCATAGAGATTGTGTCCTTTTTGTTGTACGGATCCAATAGGTGATTCTATGTAGGACCCAGCATGAATGTATTGTTAACCGAATTGGAAAAGAAGGGGAATTGGTGACCTTTTTGTAAGTCTTTACAAGTGTGGTACACCGTACACTCGTTAAATATTATATTTATCTATATATTTTTTTAATATTTATAATTATTATCAATATTTTATTTATGTAGAATTTATTGTTAATAATCTATAAAAATATTTATCAAATTAATATTATATTGTAAACTAATACTATATTGTTGTACTTATCTCATCATCTTTTTACTACATTTTATACTCAATCTTTTATCATTTATACATCTCATATGTGATAACGGTTTCTGTCCAAATATTATTTCAGCGTGTTTTGAGATGATAGACAAATATTATGTCGCATTTTTGTATTTATTTATTAAAAAATACGAGAGATAAATAAATCTTTTTACGTCATTCTAACATACTTTTTGAATGAAAATTGTGATCAGAGACAATATATGCTAACTAATTGAAGGTTGATGATAAAAATGAGATAAAAAAATTTAAGGATATAAGTAAAATATCGAGCACAAATTAGAAACATTTAGTGCAATTTAAAAATAGTGCACCAAATAAAAATTGTGGAATCAATATAATCAGAATTTCAAAAATTACATAAACATTCCCTCTAGGCAAACATAAATTAAACATTCCCTCTAGGCAAACATAAATTAACTTTCCTATTCTACCCTTATCTGCTTATCATTATATTATATTTTGAACCATCTTTTTTTGTATGTTTGTTTTTAGATAAGGAAATCATATTTTAGCTCAAAGAAAACTCATTTTCTGGACCTTATTCATTGCTAGTTTTATTATATTTTTGGTATTACGATAATAACCAAATAAAAATAAAAATACATCGTATATTGCAAATGATCCAATTTGATTAATTTATAACAATATTTCTTTTAAAAAAAGAGAAAGAAGCAAAGTTTAATATATTGTAATAATAATTTTAAATGTAATACTAATATATAAAAGGGTAAAATAGAAAATACAACTCTGTTTTTAGCATTTGAATAAGTCGATTGATTTGAAAATTTTGAAATCAGTTATAAAATATTAAAAATTGAGAAAATCAGTGTATTTTTACTGTAGATTACATGAAACTTAAATTTGATATACCCTATCTCTATTTTTTTTTTGTCTATATATTTTATGTTGTTGAGTAATTTTTTTCGATTTAATTTTTATATTAGTGGATTGTATTAGATATTGAGTTTAATTTACAAATTTTGTTAATCTAATTTGTTGATGTATTTTGTTGTCAAATAATGAAATTGGTTATATTTGATCGAAAACAGACAGAAAAATGGACACAAAACTCATCTATTCGTCGAAAAAAATAGACATCATTTTGTCGATATCATCGAAAACATATATCGACAAAATGACCAACCTATTTTTATATCGACAAAATATCACTAATTTGTTTCTATTTTGCTTGTGTGTATTTTGTCAATATTATCGACAAAAATAGACAGAAATTTTGTGAACATTGACAAAAAAAAATTCGATGTCGACAAATTTTTTTATTGATGTCCACAAAATTTTTGATATCGAAATATTTGTTCTGAGATAAAAGTTTTTTTTTTATGTTCAATTTAAATTGGCATCCAGTAATTAAAAGTTAAAATTAAATAAGTGTCTAGACTAAAACTTTGTTTAGTATTGCTGTGCTTTTAAGAGAATCAGTTTTTTTTGTACTGCATAAAGAATCAACAGTGGAAAGAATCAGATAAGTGTTTGATAAACTCTTGTTTCAAAATTACTATATGTTTCAAAAGCAGCATTTGAGCATTTGGTAAACAAAAGTAATTTATTGATGTAACGATATCAAATTACTAAAAAAAATATTGATTATAATAATATTATTATTATTTTGTATTATTATTATTATCATCACGAGTTTTAAAGTTCATTTTTTTTCTTTTATAAAGGGCATACCAACTAAACTCTTGAAGAGTAAAAAAAATAAAAACTGAGAACACAGATTCAAACCTTTGAATAAGAAGAAGAAGATGTACTAAATATAATATTAAACCACAAAAACCAAGGAATTTAATGCAAATTTCTGATCTTGAAATTACTATATATATTTTACAAAATGTATGAAATTCTAAAAAGATGATCATCTTTGATCAGATTTTTGAAATATAAACTCTATAAATTCACGCAAGTAATGATCCACCAAATAATCGTACCTCGAATGTTTGATTCAGTAATGATGATTCATGAAGGTTGAAGAAGAATGAGGAGGATGAGACATATGGAGATAACGTGAACCAGACATTAAAGGAATTAATTTAATTAATTAGGGGTAAAATTGATATTTTAATTATATATAAATGAAAAAGCTAAAAGTAGAATATGAAGAATTGCCATTTTGTTGCTTCTCAAAATCTGCTGCTAGGTGAATCAGATTATTTTATAATTAATTTAAAACAAATTGTCAAACGTCTAAATCAACTTATGATTGTTTGAGAATCAGAAGTTGAGCTCTAAAATCAATCTCAAACAAAGCATGTGTGATATAAATTTGTGTATATTATTGTACTACAAAAATACTACAAAAAAAAAATAAAATAAAAAATCAAATGTCTATTTTTTCAAACTAATTTCTAGTTTTTCTTTAACAAAAAAATCAATTGTCGATTTTTTTTTATTGATCTGCCGACTTTTGGACTAATAGCTTCTTTTAGAAGTTGTTGTATGATTGTCAACTACTGTTAAATCTTAACTACACAAAAGTTGTCATTTTTATAAAAGGGTATATTTGAAATTTTGCATAAAAAATGACATATTTATAAAAGGTAATTATATGCACACAACACTTTTTATTTTTTGCACTACATTTTAATTATATTTAACATCCTTAATATATGATTATTGTAGCACTCACGTCCACAATTTTTTTTATCACATTTTTATCATCAACTTTTCATTAATTAGCATATCTTATGTTTGATAACAATTTCCATCTAAAAGATTTGTTGAAAATTCGTAAAAAGACTTATTTATCTGTCATATTTTTTAAAAAAAACAATAGAGACAAAAGTACGATAAAATATTTTTCCTCATTTCAAAGTGCGTAAACAAAATATCTCGAAAGAAACAATTATTAATGATGAAATATACTAATTAATGAAAGTTGAATATAAGAATTTGATGACAAAAAGTTAAGAACATAATTACAACAATGAACAAATTTGAGGATTTTAAGTACAATTAAAATGTAATGCGCTTATAACAACTTGTGGTGTGAATATAACCACTAATTTATAAATGTTATAAAAAATTGTTATATTTCAAATCTACTATTTAATTTTGGTCACATTTAAAAATTCCTCGAAATAAAATGGGTTTATTTACATAGTTAATAACAAATATATCCCTGAGGTATTTGGCTAATATAAAGACACTCTTTGCCTTTCTTAAAAATTTCAAAAAACCTCCCTAATGTTTGTTTCGATAACAAATTCTCCCTATTAATTAGAAACAAAATTGTAGTTTCCATTTTACCCTTCTATATTTGTATTAGATTTGAAATTATTATTAAACATATTTAGACTATATTACTATTACTCTCTCTCTTCTTATGTCTTAAAAGAGTTATTGTTATAGATTAATCAATCAAAAAATTATTATTTTTGTTCTTTATTTTTAATTTTTTTGTCTTTCGTACATTCATGTTATGTTTAACTAAGTGCTTGTTTGGTACATATTAAAAAGTTTCTAAAAAATTGTAGTAAAAATTAATAATTAATTTTAACAACATATTTTATAGGATCCACAACTTTTATTAATTTTTTAATCACACATTTTATCAACTTATCAAAATATGCTAAAAAAACTAAATCAAACAAGCTCCAAATTGGTCATAGTGAAATGTGTGTTGTACGTTATTTTTAATTTATTTATAGGTGTTAATGATATATGAATAATTCATTATATTCATATTTTGTACTTCTTTTCTTATCGTTTCTTAGAGCACGTTTGGTTGAATTTCTCTAAGCTCTTTTTTCCCCCCAAACTCATTTCCAACCACAATTTTTTTTCTCATCCAGAATTTCCAAAAATATATAATTTTGCAAATATTTTTAACTTTGGACATTTTTGCAAATCACTTTCTTTAAATGGGGATATTTGGTGAAATTTCTTCTATTTTTATATTGATTGCATTCAATATGTTGTAAGTTTCAATGCCCCACTTTTTGGAATGAGTAATGCTATTCATAATTGTTCACTAACGGTAGTTATCATATGTGGCATCACTTAATTGAATGAATTATTCATAATTAATGGCTATATATACATTATACAATTGAAGTAAATAATTTATCCAATTGAATAATACCACATAAGATGACTGTCGATAGTAAGCGATTATGAATAATGTTTAAAAAGAAAAACATATAAATTTGCACATCACGTATTTTTTAATAAGAAAAATAAATAACAAATATAAAAGTTTGACAAAATATTTGGATAAAATTCATTATTTGAGACAGAATGTGAAAATTGATTGTAAGTTAATGATAAAAATGCAATAAAAAAGTTGAGAACATAAGTACTTAAATGTCAAAGATTGGGAGACTTTCATTACAATTAAAACGTAGTGTAGATAATTAAAATTGTAGTGTGAATATAATTATCTACTAAAATATTAGAAAAAAAATAATAAATGATTATAAGAAAAGTAAAATAAAATATTAAATTAAATTTAAGGATGTTCTTTAGAATAAAAAAATATTCTTGGAGATGCTCTGAAAGAAGTATTATTTTTATTTTTGCAATTTGTTTCAATCTCGACTAACATCTTTCATGAATTTAATAAATAGTAGGGAAATTGGTGTAAATGGTCTATAACGTTTGCCTTCAGTGAGGAAATCGTCCCTAATGTTTATTTTTTGGCACAAAAATCCTTAACCTATGTGTTTTGGTGTGCAATTGGTTCTTATTTTATGAAAAAGACAAATTTGCTCTTAGTTGCTCCTAGTTTTAATTAGAAAATATTGCAATTGGATTCTTAGCATTTACAAAATGTGCAAATGAGTCTTGTACATTTATTAAATAATATTTAATTTAGCATATTAAATATATCACTATAGTCGTGTCAATTAAATTTTTCATGAGAGAAAAATATAAAATTATTGTTCTTTAAATATATGTAATTCCTATGTGATGTGAAAAAATTGAATAAAAACTAAGTTAAATAAATAACAAAATGGCATATATAAATTTATGACATTGAACCAATTTTATTATGTTTCTTTAATATAAAATACTAATAAAATTTAATTTAAACATTATGTATATTTTTATTTTTGAACGATAATAAAATAATAAATTAAAATTTGAATTCAGTTGGAGATCTAATATTTGTAGTTAATAAACGGATAACTTAATTAAATAATAATATTAGAGCATCAAGTTTGTGACAAATTTGTTTTTTTATGTTGTAACAATAAAATAAAAGTTTAAATTTTAAATAATATAATTACTTAAAAAAATTTATTTAATATGTTTGGCAATAATTATAAGCTTAAATTTTACTTATTTTATAATAGTTTGTAAAATATACAAAAATTTATTATATTATCAATTTGGTCAATAAAGTGTTAATTAAGAAAAAAACTCGTTAGTTTCCTATAATTTTTTTATAAAAAATAAAAGTATCGGATCTATTTATATTTTTTTTGCAAAGGTTAAGAATCTAATTTCTATTTTCTCTAGCTAAAATTAAGGACATATTTGTCTTTTTTATTAAATAAAGACCAATTGTGCAACAAAATACATATGTTAGAGACTTATGTATATAAAAATAAACGTTAGAGATAATTTCCATAAGGGTAAATAGTACAAAACATCCATACCTATTGAAGTTATTGTGGAAAACGTCCATACCTTCTAAATTTTGGCACTTTCACCCTTACCTACTGGATTTCCTGCGCAAAACGTCATTCAGTTCAAAAATCAGCCATTAACATAGGGGTAAATTAGTCCAACTATTTTTTTCACATATATATTACTTCTTTTAAAATTGGGGGGCTTCCCATGCAATTTCCAAAATTGCACGGCAGGCCCCCATCTCCAAATTTGCCAAAACGATGCAGAAACCCTAAGGGTTTCTGCAATTTCTGCAATCTCCATCTCTCATTTTTAGCCCTTTTATTCTTTACCTTTCTTCTGTCTAAAGAATTTCAAAACTGCGCTCACACTGCCGCCTCCGCCTTTTTTCAAGTCCCGCTTCAGTGTTTCCAAGCTTGAAGCTTGAAGCTGAAAGTGGAAACAGCAAGCTCGAAGCTGAAAGTGGCGCCCCCGCCGCAGCCAACCCCTGTGGAATTCAACACGTTAGGAAGTGATTACATCCCCGGAAGGCCAAGAAAATCTTGAAATAACTTGTTGGAGTTCTCTTCAAAATCTCTCTTCCACAAGCCCAAAATCAGCAAAGGAAAATGATTCCCCATATATTCATCCCTTTGACAAAAAGTCCTTGTTTTCAAAAATAAGTGAAAATATAAGCCTGGAATTATGTACTGAAAATCTGGGAAGCGAGTCAGGCACTGATAGTTCTAACTGCAGCATTTTCTCAAACAGTTACAGCTCACTCCAAAATGAACAAGAAAAACCAAAGCAGGGGATCAAGAAATTTCAATAAAGCAGCAAATTCTTCTCGCAAATTTACAGCAAATTCTTCTCATCGGCCTCTACTTCTCCTTCTGCATGGGCGTTATCTCCCGGGAAATCTTTTCCATTGCCGGTGTCGAAAGCGCCCAGTTTGGAAACATTGAAGCGGGACTTGAAAAAAGGCGGAGGTGGCGGTGTTGGAGGCGGCAGTGTGAGCGCAGTTTTGAAATTCTTTAGAAAAGAAGAAAGGTAAAGAATAGAAGGGCTAGAAATGAGAGATGGAGATTGTAGAAATTGCAGAAACCCTTTGTTTTGGCAGATTTGGAGATGGGGGCCTGCCGTGCAATTATGAAAATTGCATGGGAAGCCCTCCAATTTTAAAAGAAGTAATATATATGTGAAAAAAAGTGGTTGGACTAATTTATCCCTATGTTAATGGCTGATTTTTGGACTGAAGGACGTTTTGCACAAGAAATCTAGTAGGTAAGGGTGAAAGTGCCAAAATTTAGAAGGTAGGGACGTTTTCCACAATAACTTCAATAGATATGGACGTTTTGTGCTATTTACCCTTTCCATAATAAGAGCAAAGATTAGAAACTATTTGCGCCAATTTCCCTAAATAGTATGTAAAGTGTAACACAATTTAACTCTGAACATTTTTTCACCATTTGGTCCAATGTAAAAATAGAAAGTTTAAAATCAAATAAATTCATCGTTTTCGTTAAATTTAATCATTATCGTTATTATTTTGAAGGAATATTATTTCCCGTTGTTAGTATATTTGTGGTGATAAGTTAAAGTTGCTGACCCTTTATTGGTTTATTGGTGAAGTCGCACTATATGATTCACGCTTTGCTATTCGAGTTAATTTGGGACGTTAATTTTAGGGCTTAAATCTAGACCGTTGGTTTGGACTATCTAAAAGGTACAGGATATTAGTAACTATTTAGAACCCTAATCTGATTACTCTCTGATTATCTCTCTCGATTGCACCTTTTGAGATCTCTCCATCTCTCTCTTTTTCCTTTTCTGATTTGTTAAAATGAAGATGAGTGTTTTCCTTCTCTCGTGTGAAAATTTGAGGGTTTATTTTTAGAGGTCAATCTTCGATTGACTCTTGTGGTGTAACTATTGTTGTTGTATCTCTATGATACCGGTGTTCTGTAAATTTTTGTAAGCAGTTGGATATTGGAGATTTTTAATATACTGAAGTCGTATCTACAAAAGTAGAGCTTCAACGGAAAGTAGTTTTGTTGTTTTCATTGTATTTCTTTTGATATGTTCTTATTATGTTTAAATCACTGAGATGGAAAACCAACACACTTACATTTAGTTCAAGTACAATTTTATTCCACCCTTGCTCCATCCCCTTGTGTGAAATCCATGAATTGATCGGGTGAAGTGAATAAATTTTTTATTTTTTGTTTTTTCAAATTTATTTTATTTTTGTTTTAATTAAAGATAAATGCGCACTCAACATTTAAAGAAAATCTAAATTTTCAAATGAACGGGTTCTATTTACTAAAAACACAAGTATTGCATAAATGAAAGATTAAAAATTTTGATGCGGCAAAAAATAAAAAAAGAAAAAAAAAAATTTGTAACAAGCTTGATGATCAAATATTTTAATTTAGTTGAACTGTTCGTTTATTAACTACAAATATTAGAACTCCAACTGTAATATTCAAATTTTAATTTATCGTTTTAGATAGAACCCATACTATGTAAATTAATTTATATTACTATTTTTATGTTAAATAAGAACATAATAAGATTGGTCATAAAATTATATACGTCATTTTGTTATTTATTTATCTTAATTTTTATTTAAGTTTTTTACATCAAATAACAATTACATATACTTAAAGTACAATAATTTTATATTTTTTTCTTATGAAAAAATTGATTGATACGACTCTAATGATATATTTAGTATGTTGAATTAAATAATATTTAATAAATGTATCAGACCCGTTTGTACATTCAACAAATGTTAGGAAACCATTTTAATTTTTTAAAAATTAAAACTAAGTGTATATTAGTCTTTTTTTAATTAAATAAAGATCAATTGCGCACTAAACCACATAGATTAGGAATGTATGTGCCAAAAGACAAACATTATGAACTATTTCTGCACTGAGAGCAAAATAGTTAGGGATCATTTGCTCCAAAAGTATTAAAATTTCTAAATATTGAATCAAAAGGAGACTTGCTCTGGTGTTCTTTCCTTTGTTGTAAGAAAATCTCCAATACATAATAATGCTCTGAATAGAGAAAATTTCCAAATATTAATCCTTATTTCAAGTGGAAAGATGTTTACTTCAATCTTGCCAACATTATATTCAAAGGTAAATTTACGTCTTAGTTTGAGTTCAAAAAAAGCTTACGATTTAGTTTTAATTTAGTCAATATGATCTAATAGTGCCCTGGATAGTCGGCACATGTTCATTTTTAAGACCACTAAATCAAAGTGACTAAATTTTTGTAGAGCGAATAGTGCAACTAACATATTAATTGTATTATCTACTGAACATGAAATTGGAATCGTTAGTAATTACAGATCAGCGTGCTACAGTGAACATATACCTAGGTCTCTATACACCACTCTTCACACCCTGAGATTTGGTTTTGTCCGAAGCATCGGACTAATCATCACCCACAACTTGTGTCACACTATTTCCACAAAAGGCTTTTGGTGGATTTCTTAATGCATACCACGACGTGGTCTTTGAGTGGGGTGAAGTCGTAACAAGATAGCCGTAGGGGAATTTGTGGTTGGATTGAATCCTCTGCGATGGAAATGCACTCTTTCTCAGGGTCGATTCTGTGACTTTCGGGGCTTGAAGCGAATTCTATAAATTAGGCCTCCAATGAGCCCCAAATTGTAGTATGTATTCAAAATTTACAAGTCTTTTACGAAATTAATTGTTAACTTAAAAAAAAAAATAGCAAATATGGACCAAAGTAATAAAGATGTACCCCTTTTATTTTGGGGCCATATTTGCACAAATATTTATTTTGGGGGTCAATTTTAGTAATCAAAATAAAATTTTTTATAATAAAAATGGGCTTTTTTTGATTTTGGGTCCGGTTGCCTTACTTGCCTCAGCTCAAAATTGGCCTTACTCTTCTCCAACCAATATAGGGATTAGCTTGCTCCCACTAGTGAGGGGCGGACGAAAGGTCCAAAAGATTAGTAGTCGGGGACAAGTAAAAAAAAAGTTTCATTTTCCTTCTTGATCATGAATAAAAAATCAGGACAAACCGAACACTACAGTGGGAGGTGAGAACACCCGTTCCTATTCCAACCTCGATATGGCATCTTGACTTAGAAAATAGACTTGCAAAAATGCTCTTCCTTTGTGGCGAAGAAATATTTAATAATGCTCTAAATGGGTCCCAAGTCCCAACAACGACGAACTTTCGGGGAATTAATCCCCCTCCTCCCTCCTAATTGCATTTAATTATTGATTCTTGTACAACTTTTCCAAAGCATCAAAGCACCCTCAACACACACTAAGAAAGTTACACACAGAGATGGGTTTGAATGAAGTGATGAACTTTATTGTAGAAAAGTTAAAGGAATTACTACTGGCTATGGAAAACTTTGGTGGGCAGGTGTTGGCTTGGTTTGACAAGGTGTTTCCGCCGGACACAAGAGGCGACAAGATCCACCACTGGATCCATGTCGCCACCCCTTTCCTCATTGCTGCGTTGGCGCTGATCGTGTTCATCTGTTTCTGCCGCTGCTGCTGCGGCTGCTGCAAGGGTGGTGGCGGTGGAAGAGTGAAGATGATGAAAGCTCCGGGGAGGAATTACAGGATGCCTAGAAATGTATTTGAGAGTGATCCCAAAGGCTATTTTCGCAATCTTAGGACTTATCCTGGTGATGAACTTTGCTAAATATTTGATATGATTTTCTAGTAATGGTATATGAATCAAAGACGGGGGTATAATATATAAATCTATGTATTAGAAGCTGGACCGGACAAGTCCGTTCAACCAAAAAAAAGACCGGAGTCCACTTTCATCATTGGCTTGTGTATTTTCTTATAGTATATATTTTGTTATGAATTCAATGTCTTGTGTATTTTGATATTTTCATCATCAAATGTTATTGTGTTATTTTCATTAATTTTTTTTTACGATGAATGATGACTATTCTTGTACTTCAAAGACGATAGATTAGATCGTGCAACAGAAACTTCTTGCACTTGTAGTGCCTCGGGCACATCCATGGCCTAATGCTGGTCTTTCATCGTAGCAATTTTCATCGTGATATGTCAAGAATACTAGTTATTCGGGCCAAAATTATGAGCAAGAGCTATTGTCAATTCCTTATTTTAACAAAACCAAACAGGGACTGACAAGACTAGCAATCCCAATAACTTATGCTACGGTATCCATGACGAATTTATCTAACTTCCCCTGGTTATAAATTAATTTCTTGGGGTCTTCAACTTTTGAGGTTTTTGTATTTATTTACAAATGTTAGAGACCCAGCTGCAATTTCCCCAAAATTATGACCTTAATGTCTTGTGTCACCTAATAAATCGCATTTCATAATTCTTTTTACCACTCAGCCAAGAAATCTTAAAGCATCTCAACACAAACTTGCACAGACAGATAGGGGTGGCTGATTCATTGAACTTTGCTGTGGCTGTGGAGAAGTTGAAGGAGTTACTACTGGCTCTGGAAAACTTTGGCCGGCAGGTGGTGGCTCAGCCGGTTGACAAGATGTTGCTACCAGAAACAAACCATTGGCTCCATGTTACCATACCAATCCTAATTGCTACGGCGGTGCTGATCATGTTAATCTGTTGCTGCCGCTGCTGCTGCGACAGAATATTCAACTTTATTATGGCTCCGGGAAAAAGTTACAGGGTCGCTACAAGTGCTTTTGATAATAATCCCAGAAGCTATTTCCGAAAGCTCCGAGATTACACTGGTGATGATCATGACATACTTCGCTAAATAATTTTCCATGTTTTTCTTTAAGCTTTGGACTGCTGTTCTTTCTTTGTTATTTCCAGAATTAATGGTTAAATATGGCATTATATTTCATAAATCTTTGTATTATTTCAATTTCAAGATTTTGTAAACAATTAATCTTATTCTTGACAGAAACCTATTGTAATTTAAAAAAATAAAAAAAATTGTTGCAATTTTCCAGAGACTGCATTATTGCTATGAGGAAAATCATCATACATTAAAAGCTTAATCACTTACAATTTAAAATTGACAAGTATTTGATTAATGATGATTCTCGTGCTTAAAATATTATGGAGTAGGCAATGCTTAAGAGCACAAACTATAATTAATTCCTTCTTTTTAAAAGTTGATAGCAACATATTAAGAAAAAAATTGTTTAGTAGCCAATTAATCTTATTCTTGACAGAAACTATAGATCTTATAAGACGATTGTAGTTGAAATGTATTAAAGAGAGTCAGCATAAGTCACAAAACTAGAGCACTAAATGTCTAAATCCCTGTTAGTCACTTATAAGATCATAATACATAATCAATCATTTCATAGAGATGAATTAAAATTAGAGAGAAACTACATCCAATTTCAACTTTGAATAATCCTTCCAAAACATCACTGGAGTTGCAGGTACATTGGCTAAGATCAAGTAAAACAAGATACCAACAAATACTAGAATGCAGTAATCACTTCATATCAATAATCACGAAGGCTGCGAAAGTAGCTAGCGGGATCACTCTCAAAATCATCCCTATAAATATAGTAATCCCTTCCCGGTGCTTTCATTTTCTTATTGTTACTTGTAGTCTCCGAGCATCCGGCTAGTTTCCACATGCCCCACCCCACCGGTGCTGCTCCAGCAACTGCTGCTACACGCCTACACCAATTGCTACAGATTTAATCATCTCCTTCTTCTCCTCTTCCATCTTGGTCTTGGATGAACTGTTTTCTAATTGCCTGGAAATTACAGAGCTTTCACTGCTTCCCATAATGTCTTTTATGTGTGGCTTTCTCGGTTCAGTTTTAAGACAAAACCAGAAACGAGGAGGGTTTATAAAGTGGTGGGGTGGGGAAGATTTAATGACAGATTATCTGCCTTTGTTTGTTCCCAATGGGATTAGTGTTGTGTATTTACTAGGAATTAATGTAGGAAGTCGAAACAACATTCGAAGATGGACTCTGCAAACACTAAATGGAACAATGTACCGATTTGCAACCTTTCATCTGTATTTTGACATTTCAATATGGATCTTGACCGCTGGATTACCAGCATCGGGCCTAGCCTAGCAAATATGCAGAAAATTGATTTCTAGTTGAATTTTGCCAGCAAATATAGTGATGGGCAACTAGAAATGTAATAGTTTGCAACTAATTTTTGGCATAGTTTTTCATGCTTTAACTTTAACGATGCAATGCGTAAAGAGTGAGAATTCATAATCATAGATGCGAGTAGGAGACCCGAAAAGGCCAGGGATGACATTGATGGGTTCAAAGTTGATTTTGAACTAGTCTCAGACAACCGTATTTCATTTTGACAAACAATGCCACCCCTGCGAGCAAGCAAAATTTGAAGTCTTCGGGTTGCTGAGGTTTCGAACATCAATGGTTCAAGGGTCAAGCGGATGCATTTTCACTCTCTCTTGAGAATTGCTTATTTTAGTGAAATAAATTTCTCGACAAAATCTATGATCTCATCTTAGTCTTATAATCTTCATTATTTAATAGGTTTAATTATAATTAAACCAAAATATTGGCAATTATTGTACTTGTCGAACTGGGATAGTTTGGACTCATCCATTGATCCAAAACTCTCATAATTTCAGAAAAACATATTAAATGGAAGTGGTCCATGGCCTTGATGTTGGGTTGAATTGTTAACTTTGCTAAAACATAAAACAGTTCTTAGGCTGATCTGACTGGAAATTGTAACTTAAGGTTAACCTGAAAAGGATATTTGTATAAAGCCATACGATATAATTATTATTGTACTCATAATTTACACTTAAAATCACCAATTTTTTTCCTGGAAAAAGCCCTAAAAATCATTTAAGGTAGAACGAGAGGGCGTCTCTGTAAAATAAATGAAAGACAGAAAGGATTTTGATTCTTTGTTTCAATGAACGCAAATAAATCTATAAATTGTCTAGTTTCTAAATGTACTTAAGATTAAACTTTCGTTTTTCCTACGCTGGAAAACTACTTCTTTTCTTTCTATTCCATCAATCAAGCAAAACTCCGACGGTATTGTGGACTTGGCTTCGTCGTTTAAAAAAAGCTACTTGTTCGAGTAAAGCCCAAATAAAGCCTGTCTCTATCACTCTTGAGTAATCAATTTTCTTACAATAAAGTTCCTATTCAATCTACAGTCTTTCTAGTGAAGCCAAAGCTGGTAACTGGACTTATATGTCTCATACTTCTAACAAACAGATTCCTGGTCCCATAGCCATAACCAAAATTCAAGCATAAATACAATCATAGGGAACTTCAAGATTGAATGCAAAATGGATTTAGTTATTACATTGCTCTTTATTTGCAGTACACTGTGCTTCCATTGTATCCTGACTCTAATTAGATTCCTTGATAAGGTATGGTGGACTCCAATTAGACTACAGGCTATGATGAAATCACAGGGAATCAGAGGTCCTCCTTACAGATTTCCTCATGGGAATACCAAAGAAATCTCTAAAATGAGAAGCCAGTCTATGGGAAAGCCCATGGAAATGTCACACAGTATATTTCCTAGAATACAGCCTCATGTTTATACATGGACAAAAACTTACGGTAAATTTAGCTTCTTATTTGAATTTCTCATTTTCTTTTTCGGATCTTCTAGTGGATCTTAGCAATGAACCGAGCATAGTGATGGAAAAGGATTTATGCAGCCGACCCCACATTTATTGGAAACAAAGCTTAGTGTGGTGGTGTTGTATATAAATTATTGGTTTCTGTGGAGAACAGCATATGAAGTTAGTATATACATTATAAATTTTGATTTTATTTGATTTTTTTTTTTTTTTTTGTTGACAGGGATGAATTTTCTCAATTGGCATGGTTCACAAGCACAGTTGTTTGTGACAGAGCCAGAGCTAATCAAAGAAGTACTGATGAATAGAGAAGGTTTCTACCCGAAAATGGACATGGAAGGGTATGCGAAGAAACTGCTAGGGGAAGCACTTATAACGAATGAGGGTGAAAAATGGGCGAAGATACGGAAACTGGCAAATCATACTTTCCATGCAGAGAGTCTAAAGGTAATGTCTTAGAACTTAAGTGCATCTCTGGTACATAGTAGCACTGGACTTTACAGTATAATGAAAAATATTTTAGCTTCGTTTTGTACCATAATACGGCTTCTAATGTGAAGGGCTTATTCGTATGCAGAGCATGGTTCCAGAAATGAGTTCAAGTGTTGAGATGCTGCTTGAGAGGTGGAAAGATCATGTCGGAGAAGAGATCGATGTGTTTAAAGAGTTTGGACTGTTAACAACCGAAGTAATTTCCAGGACAGCATTCGGAAGTAGCTACGTCGAAGGGGGACATATATTTGAGATGGTAGCAAAGTTGACAGAAATAACTGTTAGGAATACTTACAGAGTCAGATTTCCTGGCATCAGGTATATTGCATATTCAAATATATATATGTTTTTTTAACTTCGCTACAAAAATTTGATGATTAAATGATCATCCATTTTTGTAAAATTCTGCAGTATGCTATTAAAATCTGATGATGAGATCGAAGCAGAGAAACTCGAAAAAAGAATCAAGAATTCCATCGTCGAGCTTGCAAGGAAGAGGGAAAAAGTGAGAAATAATGGAGAATTCGAGGATTTCGGAAGTGATTATCTTGGACAACTTGTGAAAATTTCTCATGAAACTGATACAAAAAAGAGGATTACAATAGAACAGATGATTGATGAGATCAAAGCAGTGTATGGTGCTGGACATCTTACAACTACAAGCTTACTTTCGTGGTGTATTCTTCTACTGGCTATCCATACTGACTGGCAAGAGAAAGCCAGAGAGGAGGTGTTCGAAATATTTAGCAGTGAAAAACCAAATTCAGATGGCATTGCAAGATTGAAGACAGTAAGTCTTATTCCCATTATATTTGGATCAGCACTGTGAATCCTTTTTTGCTACCCTGTTCGATTCACTGCTACGTCTACCCTTCACTTTCTAACCTATTTTACTAAGATCAAATCACACTTACTTTCATTTTACTAATACAACAACAAACCACTTATTCTCGTGTGTTGTATAAATTTTATTTCGCCATTCCATTAAGTTCATTGCTAGGAGTCATTTCTTCTGCTGATACAGTTTAATAATTTCTTACTATATTTTGACATGTAGATGAACATGATTATCAACGAGTGTCTCAGACTATATCCTCCGGTTCTCACGTTAACAAGAAAAATCGAGAAGGGAGTCAAACTTGGGAATCTGAACCTCTCTGGCAAGATCAACATCTTCATTTCAATTCTTGCACTGCACCACAACCCTCAAATCTGGGGCAAAGATGTTCACATTTTCAGACCTGAGAGATTTGCTGGAGGAGTTGCTAAAGCTACAAACAATAATGCTGCTGCATTCTTACCATTCGGGTTGGGGCCTCGAACTTGTGTTGGCTTAAACTTCACCACCAATGAAGCCAAGGTTGCACTTTCAATGATTCTGCAGCGCTACAAGTTTGTTTTGTCTTCTAATTATATCCACTGCCCTGCTGATATTTTCATTCTTACTCCAAAGCATGGAGTTCAAGTCATCCTCCAAGCAATTTAAGAGGATAACAAGTGTTTCACTTCATGGATAAGTGTGTTTATAACATTGTAGATATATAAGTTTTATGCAATTATGTTTTGTAACATAATGTAAAGAATAATATTGGAAAACCTGTTCCATCTTGCCAAAGAAATGTGAAGCTTATTGCACGATTGGTTCAACTTAAAAAGTTTATTGATGATGTACATACCTTGTTAAAGATAAAATCTCATATCGAATAACGATGAAATAAATACATAATATATAAAAAATTAGACTACTATTCTTAATAAGATTGACATTTTAAGATGAAATTCAGATCTTAATAGACATTACTTGAGATTGTAAAATTTATTAAGAATCACGATCAACAGTCTATATATAAATTGGTCAAATTTTACTCGTTCATTCTTTATTTTTTGTGATCGAAGAGGGACTATTTTTCGTAGTACAATATTATCAAGAATATAACGAGGAAATAATGAGACGTTGGACGCCCTTAACCCTTTTTATTTTATTACTAGTAAGATATGTTATCTTGATTTTGTAACATGGTTCAAACCTGATATTTCATGAATATTGATTTGAACCCCATCCACTAGATTTTATTGCGCGGAACACGCTCACAAAAACCCTTGTCTTTTATCTGCGCGTATGTTTGGCAGGGATTACAAACTGTTTTTTTTTGGTTTTTGACCATGGCCCGGCCCCACAATTGACAGTAGAAAATGATGAAGATAACATTTTGGTAAATGACGAAAATTTAAAACATAGATTCCAACCTTCAGCTGCAATTGTTGACCATTACACGGGAGGTTTTTTGAAAATTTAGTTGGTGGAGGAAAATTAAATATACGTAAATTATGAATAAGTGGATCGAGCTTATAAAAAAAAATTGACTACAAAAATATAAACTGTTTATAATCTCAGCTAAGAGATTGATTTTCTACCTACTTATAATGCTTACTTGATGTGTCATCACATAATTGATAAAAATAACGAGTGTAAAATCATAAACTATCAGTCATGAAATACTACTTAGTAGTGAGCATTATAACTCCGCATCTCAATCAAACAAAAATCATACTTTTCTAAAAGTCAACCTCCCAAGTCCTATCAATAAGGATATAAAAATGACATCTACCCACCTATCCCTATCTCATTTCCTATTTTTATATCTCAACTCAAATAATGAATGGAAGACCAGTGATACAGTACCCAAATTGAACATTAATTACAGTAGTATCATTATATTGGTCATTTATTAAAAAGTTTAAAACAATTGTCAATAACTTTTTAAAAAGTGATCAATGTGGTGATGCCATGTAGAGAGTAGACATCATAATTAGTATCCACTGTAGGTACTATATCACATAGATGAAATGAGTATTCTAGAAAATACGTCTAGATATGAAGTGCAGTTTTTATGTCTTGCTTAAATTATAAGTGCGCAATTAAATGGACAATTATATTTTTTTAACCAAAAAGTATAGCTCATAGGCGTTCGCTTTGTTATTTTGAATCTTTTTCAACTTTTTTTATATTTAAAACAATATTAAAAATAAAAAAATATTTTTTTCACACTTTGCTCTTATTTAAGTGTTAGATTCGAAAAACCTAAAACATATAATTATCCACGATCTAAGCTTTTAAAAATGTTGGATAAAATCATGGAAATTTTAAATACAACAGCAATCAGTTAAATATTTTTTTATTGGTCTTACAGCTTTTGTCTTCATTTCCGGCTTTCCCTTTTTCCTTATATTCCCTGATCCTTATCAGCTAACACCCATATCTTGTGCAGACAACTTCAACTTCATTATACGACTGTATTCTTTTCCCAATCTGTCTGTTTGAAGCTATGATCATTCTTTTCTCCATCTGTCTGTTCTTCATTCTATTAATTGTAGTAAGATTTCTCTTCAATATATGGTGGATTCCGTTTCGTGTGAAAAACGTACTGCGGCTCCAGGGACTTAAAGGCCCTGCTTACAAATTCATACATGGAAACACCAAAGAGATTATCGAGATGAAGAAACAAGCCAGGAGCAATCCCATGGATTTATCATCTCATGACATATTTCCCCGAATCCAGCCTCACTTTTACACATGGATGAAGTTATATGGTAACATATTGTACTTATTCTCTTCATATTGAACATTCACCCAAATATTCCTACTATATAAAGGATTTTAAAAGGTCGATTGTGTGTGTGTGAGAAGAGTGAGAAAAACCTCATACTCTTCTGAAACATGTAGCAGCACACTGAGGGTGAACCATTGTGAATCTGCATATTTGCTTTTCTGTGCTTGTTGGCTGATTTCATTCTTTTTATTATTTATCTTATAACATGGGGTTAGGTCTTAATCCCTAACAAAATCTTTGTCTATGACTCATTTAGGCCGTTTATTGGATCAGGTCAGAATTTTCTTATCTGGGATGGTGCTAGACCTCAAATTGTTGTTACTGAACCTGAGCTGGTTAAAGAAATCCTGAGCAATAAGGAAGGTGCATATGGAAAAATGAAACTGAGAGGTTATATGAAGAAATTGTTAGGAGATGGGATAGTTATGGCAGAAGGTGAGAAATGGACAAAATTGCGAAAATTGTCCAACCATGCTTTCCATGGAGAGAGCTTAAAGGTATAGACTCTTCATACATGTTTGGTAAGATGGATTGTACAATACTGAAAAGTCGAGTCCTATTCAATACTTCATACCAAACATACCTTGTAGTCAAACTGTTGATCCAACATCTTTAGCATAGCATAACTATAATTTTCACATTCCTGGATATCAATTTCTCAGGATATGGTTCCAGCAATGATTGCAAGTGTGGAAGCTATGTTGGAGACATGGAGAAAATATGAAGGCAAAGAGATTGATGTGTGTGAGAAATTTAGGCTTTTGACCTCAGATGTGATTTCCAGGACAGCTTTCGGTAGCAGTTACTTGGAAGGGAGAAAAGTATTTGAAACGATGACAAAACTATGCATCATAATTTCCAGAAATGCTCATAAGATTCGATATTTTGGCATTGAGTATGCTTCTGCTCTCTATTTTCTTTTATCATATGACTATACGAGTGTATTTCTGTTCGGGTTAGTTTCATTGATTATATTGCCACAAGAGTACCATTAGTAATTTAACAAATTGCCACCGAACATTTAATTTAGATAATATGAAATAATAATGATAGGTTATATTAAGCTGTACACAATAATAGACAGAATTGAATAATACAATAGAAAAAAATTTAATTTGTTTTTCCTTTATAATACTAATGTGTACTGTCGAGTTCATCTTACCTCTTACCGAATATTACAATATGTATTTTGTTAATTTTCTCTGAAATATTGCAGAAAACTTGTTCGATCACAGAATGACATTGAGGCAGACGAAACTGAGCAATTGCTTCACGACTCGATCATGGCAATAGTGAAGAAGAGAGAAGATGAAGTACAGACAGGTCGAGCGGACAGCTTTGGAACTGATTTTCTTGGATCACTCCTAAAAGTTCATCATGACATGGATAAGAAAAATAGAATTTCAGTAGTTGATCTTATTGATGAATGCAAGACATTCTATTTTGCCGGACAAGAAACAACTTATAGTTTACTGTGCTGGAGTATTCTTCATCTTGCGATTCACACGGATTGGCAAGAGAGAGCAAGAAAAGAGGTGCTTGAACTATTCGGACAAGAAAATCCAAACTCAGAGGGCATTGCTAGAATGAAAACTGTAAGAAAATTAAGATAAAAGTCCTGTCATTGATACACGTGTGGAATGTATAACATATGATTGTTACAATTTTTTTGTAGGTGATGATGATTATTTATGAAACTCTAAGGCTGTATAGCCCAGTTGTCACTATTACACGACGAATATACAGCAACGTCCGATTGGGGAAATACGAACTTCCAGAAGATATTGATTTGCTTATTCCGCCTTTGGCACTCCATCGTAATCCTGAAATATGGGAAGAAGATGCTCACCTTTTCAAACCGGAGAGATTTGCCGAAGGGCTGGCTAAAGTTGGAAATAATAACTCTATGGCATACCTTCCTTTTGGTTATGGACCTCGAGCATGTGTGGGCTTAAATTTTGCGGCTAATGAAGCTAAGATTACACTCTCAATGATCCTTCAACATTATAAGTTCTCGTTATCTCCAAACTACGTTCACTTACCTTTTCAGGTACTCACGGTTCAGCCTGAAAAAGGAGTTCAGGTCTTGCTCCATTCGTTGTGAATTAGTTCGCTCGGATGTTGACAGTAAGCACTGTTAGAATATATATTAGAGGATTCTCGTATATATTATAAGATTGTCCCAATATATTAGAATATCTTAGATGATTGGTTTACTTAATACAGATTAGAGTTTATCTTATTATATAAACTAGTTGTATCAGTATTTTCATTATTTCGTTTGCTTAATAATATTGGTTCTTCTTTATTCCTCTTTGCTGTTCTCTTCTTAGTTCAATTCATATTGTTTTTAGAACTTTCACAAGCACCATCTCGAATAGGTTTCAGGAAAAAATTTCTTCAGCTAAGAGCATTTGAAAATTATATCAGTTCATGCCTCAGATTTTGAAAGATTCCTGTGTGAATTACTGGAAATTTAATGGGTGTCAACAGGGTATACTTGAAATACATATTTTTAAAGAACGGCTGAATGTTTTCAATCAACAATTCCCATGTGAATACAACTATTCTTAGATTTTCAGCACCGCAACCCCGGATGAGAATACGAAACATATTTCATGATTCCAGTTTCGGCTTCCCTCGAAATATATAAGATTGATGCCCTGAAAATGCACCAAAGACTGAAGCAAAATGAGAAACATGATATTGATTTACGATAATTCGTTAAACTGAAGGGGTCTAGTTTTGCTTCAAAAGCAAAATGGTCTTCAACATTCTTTTTAGTACTTTAATTGCTGTACTACAGAGAGATTAGGAGCTGATACTGTTGCTTCTTCATTAATCCTAATGAAAGTTAATAATTATCTATGCAGAAGAATATTTAAAGGTGCTTGAAATCCTCCTACTTTGCTTCTCTTGAGGTTAATAACTGTGCTACCATCACTGTCTCCTTTCCTTCACAGTTCTTTGCCTTCGGTCTCTCGTCTAGGCTGCGAATCGTTGCCCTACATTCAGCTCCATGCCATGGGCATTTCTGCACCCCAACTTTTGGCCTCTTGGCACTCAGGCTTGTGGCTCAGTGCTTGCCCGACCACTTTGTGGGTCTATAGATGTGAGTGTGGGTTCATGTGTCAGCATATTTGTTACCTCAACAACTTTGGCCCTCATGTTGTTGGGACTTGATGGTCATACTTGAAAATATGAGATGTTTCACGGTACCAATCTTTACCCAATGCCCCGAGCTTTAGTTCCTCGACTAGACGGACTTCTTCTGTAGTATCCTCTTAAAAACATCGCAATTGGTACCAATCTTCACCATATGCCCATGGCATTAGTTCCTCGATTGCAGGACTCATTCTGCAGTGTCCTCTGACATATATTGAAGAAAAATCCCACATTCAAACCAACGGTTTCCATTCAAACTACGCACAACAATCTCCATGCCTTTTTCACGAGTCATAGGTGACTTGTGCCTGAAGAATAAGGGTCTCAACATCTACTCCTTGTATACCCAAGGGTGACTTGTCACTAATGGACCGTGGGATCATGACAGTCAATCTCCATCTCCACGCTCTTCGCTTGCCTGCTTGTGACTTTCCCTTGGTTGGCCGAGGGATTAGGATGGTTGTGGTTGTTCCATCTCCACATACTCGGGCTGCTTGTTAGAGACTTCTGGTTGATCGATTGAGGGATGGGACGATCCATTTCAATCTCCGAGTCCTCAGACTATTCATCATCTTTCGACCTTTCACGTTAAAATGGGAAAGTACAGATCCTTTGTGTATAAGATATATATTCACGGTTTTCAGACAAAATGATTTAATGAATATGATCACAACTCAAAGGACCCTCCATCAATAGTCACACAAAATATATCAAACACCTCCCAAACAGAACTTGACTCGTATGTTTTATCGCTTTGTGCGAATATAGATAAACAAAAAACTAGTATAATGAAAGAATTAACAAGCAAGATGAAAGCCACAAGATTTACGTAGTTCGACAATATATCTGCATCCACCCGACAAACTTCGAATCAGTTCTCCATTATAAAAGTATCTATCACTCTTAAGTCGAGGCTCACCTTTCTTTTTTTTTTTTTGATCGGGGAGGCTCACCTTTCATTTTATTTCTATGGTCGATGACCATATAGGGATCTTGACCATTTTGTATAATATGGACTATTCTATTTCTACATATATGGTAGAGGGGCACATTCAAGTCTTGTTTGTCTATTAGTTTTCACTTTGTCTCTTCCGCGCAGGGTAGAGTAGCTTGGTAGCTTGCAAGGCTCATAACATTGAGGTCACGTGTTCAAATATAGTCTCTGCAATATCTTTTTTTTTTTTTTTTTTTTTTAAATCTTAAGGAGGTTTGGCTTTGTTAACTAGTGATTAAATTACCCCGTTTTGGAGTACGAGTTGTAGAAATTATTAATTGTAAGTGCACAATATTGCAAACAAGTAATAAAGTAGAGTCCGGGTTATCGTTCCCATGAAAACTATCCTATTTAGATAATAGCTCAATTAATCTTAATCCTAATTTATTTAAAACTTTTTGAATTAAGTTGATTTGAAGATTTAAACTATAACTATTAATTTTAAGAATAGCGTGATTGCAAAAGTCAAAAATTTATCAAATATAATTATTAAAGAATTAGTTGTCATATCTAATTTCTCATCTTAAGATTTATTTCTAATGTTGTATTCGATTCAAATGAGTCATATCTAATTAAGTCAACTTACTATATCTCTATGTGAAGTCAGAATAATTCTTAATTAGATGCATTAAATCTTTTAAGAATTCAATTTAAGACCGAAAAAATAACAAAAGTATATCTCTACCTTTTATTCTATTGCCGAATTTTACTACGTGGTCTAGATTAATAACTTACCTCTCGGTTTGTTACAATCTACAATTCAATAAAATAATGGTCAATTATTTCAAGCATTAAGAGAGAAGTAAAATCAATACATAATTAAATTCTTAAGCAAAACTTGAGAATTGAAATTAAATAATCTAAAATAGGTTACATTGTTCATCCAAAATATTTATTTAGCTACTCATAATTCGGGAGAAAGAAAACATGAAGAATTTGGAATATATAATCAGATTTAAATAAATGATTAGAAAAAATTGAATATCTTGCATCAAGAATTCAGTGTCTTCACGTTCCAATCTTCAAAGTCTTGGTCGTTATTCATATCTCATACTCTTTGCTCTCTCTTGCCACCTTTGATTATTGTATATGGTCTCCATTTTGTTTAAATTATAATCTCCATTTATATGTCCTAAAAAACCCTAATTTAATCTAGAGTTTGACTAAAATAAGGAAAGCAAAATTCTGTTCATGAATTGTGCTTAAGCCCCTGATTATTTGCACAATAAGTCCTTAATCTTTTGGATCTTTGCTAGTTGGTTCCCATTTCCAATTCTTCGTGCACTTTGAGTCATTCTTCGTTTATTTTACTTTGTTTTTCTCCAATTCCATCCGAACTTGGATAAATTTGACCTAAAGCAATTTAATCAATACACAATCAAATAAAAATTCACTTAGAAATACTTACAATCGTCTACTTTTAATGGTCTAGATATGTGGAAAAAAAGAAGGAATAGACTCACGACACTATCACGATCAACTATACGTCTAAACCAAATCCTTTATCATTTTAATGGAAAAAATACTTTATCTCAGGCAGATAGCGGGAATCGAACCGAACCCGCTCTTCTCCTTGGCTAAAGAGTGATAATAGGTGTATGTGTATCAATACAGTCTTCATAAGCCAGTGACCAGACAAAGGTCAACAGGGGTCCCTTTCTGGTTTGATCTAACTTCCAGGAAACAACAAAGAAGGAAGCAATAATCCACCAAAAGTCAGAGTCCAATAAAAAGTTCGACTTTTGTGGTGCATTAATGAACATGCTATGATCTTATCTCCTTCTCAAGCATACTCCCTGATTCTTGTTCACAAAATTGATTACTGAACAGGGTCTATTCTCGTTAAAATTAAGCCATGATCACTCTTGTCACAGTCTGTCTGTGCCTAATCCTTCTAATTTGCTTAAGCTTTCTGTACAAGCTATGGTGGAGTCCAGTTCATTTGCAATACGCAATGCGGTCACAAGGACTCAAAGGCCCATCTTACCGGTTCATACATGGAAACACCAAAGAGATTATCAACATGACGAAGGAAGCCACCAGTACTTCCACGGAATTTTCGCATGATTTATTTCCTAGAATTCAACCTCACCTCTATTCATGGATGAAATTATACGGTAATAACCTTTACTATTTTGTTAAAACATATCTCTAAACAACATGATTTTTCGATTATTTAATTTAAGTAGATGATTTCATATACAATTATTTTGAAAGGGTCATTATTATTCTTTAGCACGGTATCACAGGATGGGAAACACCAAAGTTTTGGAAAAACTGCAGAGGGAGTTGGGCGGGGGGGGGGGGGGGGTTGTCATACTAGTTCATCAATTGCTCATTTTTACTTAATCTGTTGGAACAGGAAAAAATTTTCTTTTTTGGAAGGGTCACAAACCTCAAATCATTGTTAGTGAACCCGAGCTGATTAAGGAAATACTGGGCAATAAAAATGGCACCTATCGGAAGTCGAAAGTCGGCGGTTATTTAAAGAGATTGTTAGGAGATGGACTTGTTGCAGCAGAAGGCCAGAAATGGTTAAAGCAACGGAAACTGGCCGACCATGCTTTTCATGGAGAGTGCTTAAAGGTAAACTTGTGGCATTTTTGTCGTTCCTATCCTACTCAATACTACATAACCGAAATTTCGTTGATATAATTTAACCTTCCTCGATGTCCTCTTTATCAGCGTATGGTTCCAGCAATGATTTCGAGTGTGCAAGCTATGCTGGAGAAATGGAGAAATTACGAAAGCAAGGAAATCGAAGTATGGCCAGAAATCAAGATTTTGACATCAGAAGTGATTTCTAGGACAGCTTTTGGAAGCAGTTACCAGGAAGGGAAGAACATATTCGAAATGATTACCAAATTAAGTGTCATATTTGGAAGAAATGCTAATAAAATTCAACTTCTCAACGACAGGTTTCCTCCTGCTTTCTCTGGTTCTTGTACTATTGTGTAAGAATATTTTCAATTTAATTTGCCGTGATATTTACCTTTTATGTAGTATACAATCGTTTTATACACTTGAGCCCTCGACTGCGGGTCAGCCTAAAATTCCTACTATATAAAGGATTTTAGGGGACGTTTTGCGTGAGAGGTGTGAAGAAAAATTATTCCTCTTCTATATTATAGCGATATCTCTCACTTTGAGGATGAACTACTATATTTCTGTGTGTTTGATTTGCTTGTTTTGGATTTTTATTATGTGTATTATACTCTCACAAGAAGAGATTGGGGCTTAATTCCTAACGCATGCACTGTAGAAAAGTTTTCAGGTCCCAAGATGACATTGAATCAGAAAAACTCGAGCAGTCACTTCGAGGTTCTGTCTTGGCAATGATAAAGAAAAGAGAACATGAAGAGATGTCCGGACGAGCAGACAACTTTGGAAATGATTTTCTTGGATCACTCTTAACAGTTCACCATGATGCTGATCAGACAAATAGAATCTCAGTGGATGATATGGTTGATGAATGTAAAACATTCTACCTCGCTGGACATGAAACGACAAGCACCTTACTATCTTGGATTATTCTTATCTTAGCAGTTCACATGGATTGGCAAGAGAAAGCAAGAAAAGAGGTGCTTCAACTGTTTGGCCATGAAAATCCAACATCAGAAGGCATTGCCAGATTGAAAACTGTAAGAAAATTAGAACCAGAGCATGTCTTTGCTGATTGTGAAACATAAATAATTATACTTCTTTCTCCATGTTGGACTGGACGGAGCCTAGTTATACTCTAGACTTATCTCCTGAAGGATTTTCAGGCATGACATTAAGGGCGATTTATGATTTTGTTTTGCTTAATATTGCTCTGGTAATTGGGATAGGGCTAAATCCATAACATTCTGCTCTTGTCTCATATAGGTAAGCATGATCATCAATGAAACTATAAGGCTGTACAGCCCCGTGCTCGATATGACAAGAAGAGTAAATAGCAAAGTCAGATTGGGGAAGTACAAATTTCCAGCAAACGTCGAGCTGCATATTCCACCACTTGCACTCCACAGAAATCCCGAATTATGGGGAGAAGATGCTCACCTTTTTAAACCAGAGAGATTTGCGGAAGGGGTGGCTAAGGCAACAAAGAATAACCCTATGGCATTCCTCCCGTTTGGTTACGGACCCCATACGTGTGTTGGCCTGAATTTTGCAACAAATGAAGTGAAAATTGCTCTCTCAATGATTCTTCAACAGCATAAGTTCACACTGTCACCAAATTATGTTCACTCACCTATTCACTTTCTCACAGTTCAACCTCAACATGGAATTCAGATCATGCTCCACTCATTGTAAAACACGTAAGTTCTGGTTAACAGTGACAGATTTGAACGAATAATACTACTTTTTTCGGGTGTTTGAGCATAACTCAAAAAAACAGTCAAGCCAGTGGGATTTTGGGCAAAATTTATTCTTTATAGGGTCAAACGGGCACTGATTACCGTCTCAGGAATTGTGCTTATATTAGTAAATTGGCTTAACCTGAGAGCATATCAATAACATTCTTATTAGTATTTCAATTGCTGTATCTGTGAACAAATAATCATGCACCTCATTTCTCACATTACATATGATTCCATATGCCTTTTTTTCTTCAGAGTTGATATATGTTGTCATTTATTCGTCAATCCTAGTGAAAATTAACAACTAAATATACAATTCAATCAATTGTTGTGCTTGAAATCATGCTATAGCAGTTTCCAAATTCAAATTTAGCAAAACGGACAGCAAATGGACTTACAAATAATCCTTCACTTTCGGGTTTGATCACACTACCTTTTATTTTTCTTTGACCTCTTTCAAAATAAATTCTATAACCCAATGGCCTGCGGGGGACAAACACTAAAGAAGGAATCAATAAGGCCGCAAAAAATCAGAGTCCTTCACTAGAAAACTAGAAGATATTTTACTTTGTTATGCATTGTAGAAATTAGAATTATATTGCAACAATTGTACCGCCTGCAGTTGACAAATGCCATGCTACGATATGACAATCATCCAAAGTTTTGATTCTTGTTCAAATTAAGCCATGATCCCCCTTCAATATCTGTCTGTGCTCTTCCATTTTTTAAAGCTTTCTGTACAAGTTCTGGTGGACCTCAATTCATTTGAAGCATGTAATGCGGTCGCAAGGTCTCAAAGGTCCCTCTTACAAGTTCATACATGCAGGGGCGGATATATGAATTTAATTCGCGGGGGCTAAAATTGAAAAAAATTTTGACCTGCCTTTTTAAAGAATGAAAACAAGGTCCCTTTCATTTGTAAATTCTAAAAACTACAAAAAAAAAAAAAAAAAAAAAAACTATCAACAATCCAACAGTAGGCCCACAAGACCCAACAATCTAATAATAATTCAACAAGGCAACAAAATAGGTCGACAAAACACAACAATCCAATAATAAGCCGATAAGCCAAGAAAATAAGCCGGTAAAATAACAATAATCATTAAACAATTGCATTTAAATTTAAACTATTATCAATAGCAATTAACAAATAAATGAAAAAAAATTAGTGATATAGTGGCAAGCAAACTACCTGCAAAGTGCTAAATGTGTGTGGCAGTGTGGGGCTTGATTGAATCACTATCATTCGAAAAATGCTAAAAAAAAAAAAAAATTACAAAAATACCGGTTGTTTAGTCGCACTTCGCAATCAATTGGTTCATGGTTGGTCTCAAACACTCCGACTCGCCCGTCGAACATTGTAGTCACCGGTCAGGAAAGAAAAGAAATGGAGCTCGTCAGCTGGTTAACAGATTTTGGTTGATTAGAGCTTGAATTTGAGGAAATTGAGTGAAAATAAATGAAAGTATTGCAATTGGATTTAGAGTTGAAGTTATCAATTTGCGTCATGTTCATCTTCACTGAAAATTGAATTAGATTATATCAATTAGGAGGACTGAAATTGAATTAATCTTAAGGGCAATTTACATATATACAATAGAATAATGTAAATAAAAAATTAAAAAATACTGAATTATCACCGACAATAGGGAAGCTTTCTCCACCAGGGGCAAAAAAAAGTAGTATGTATGTCATCATCATCTCAAACCAAAACCCATATATATATATATATATATATATATATATATATCTATCTATCTCAATTTCTCTATATTCTTCAAAATCAAACCCCCCTCAAACAAAACACACACACACACACACACACACTCTCTCTCTCTCTCCCTCCCACAATCTTCAATAGATTCTTCTCAACCACTCGATCCATAAATTCTCTACTACGGTCGGATCCCACTGCATAGAAAAGTGGTATACTAGTATATATTAATTGAAAATACTCATCAATTTTAATACTTTAGTCACAATTAATGTAAATCAATTACCTAAATAACAAAACAACAATCACTTTCCGTCCAAAAAGATTTTCTCTCATCTCTATAACACTTTTCTCTATTTCAAACTATATTCTCTCTCCACATTATATCCATTCAACGTAATCAAATTTTAAATTTGCATAAACAAATTACATCTCCATTAAAAAAATTTGCATCATTTGAAAAATATGCAGTAACAAAACACGGGAACATATGAAGTTTCAAAAAAACAAGACAATCCGTTGTTTAAAAAATGGACAATAATAAATTATATTACCAATGTAACATGAAAATTCTTTCAAATTATCAGTAACAATATGGATTAAATGCAGTAACAAGCATTGTTTGACACCATCTCCATAGCCGCATCTAAAGTAACAAAGTGCAGTCACAGCCATCACCGAGAATCTGAAATTACAAAATAGGAGTAGGAAATAGTGAATACTCGTAAGACTAAAACACTAGCATAATTGATTTCAAAATCTAGTAAGATTTGGGTTAAAGATGAAATTTGGTTTATAATATATAAAAAAAACTTTGTTTTTGAACAGGTTTATAATACTTGAGTAGATGTATTGTCGAGATTTTTAAAAATATGCAATTATAGACAATAAATTGAAGCTTCGAAAAGAAAATTTCATATGAAAGAAGAATGTCGGGGTTGGTAGTCCTTGTTTTGATTCTCTAATCTTATTTTCAACCTCGATTAAGAAAGATAGAAAAGAAAAGTGGAATATAGTGTGTGATAGTCTCCAAGAAATGAAGTATTGTGTGCAGTAAATTTAAAACAACTGATAATAAATTCAATTAATATGGCAAGTTGTATATTGGTCCCTTGATTTAAGATATATTCTATTACACGTTCCTTTGATTTTGGAATTAATTGGATATTTGAATATATTTAAAAATTATATTTTCAGTAAAAATCACTATATTTAATACTCTAATCTATATTTTTCAAAAATATAACAATGCACCGTATATTTCAATTTTTTAAATAATACTAAGTAGATGTCCTAATTTTCCCTATTCTTAATTGAATTAAAATAATTTGGGTTGAGGACTTAGGCCTGGGTCATTTTAGGTTGGGATTATTTGAATTTTGGACTAGGGAATTTTCAAATCGGACACGTGTTACTTTCAAATTGGACACGGGCTATATGTATGTGTGTGTGTGCGCGCGCGCGCGTGTATAATTAGCTTTATCCGATCAACAATATATCATCCACCTAGACTACCATAAAAACAACTTTACTCCCACTAACATTCTTATACACACATTGTTCAACATCGTGTTTGATAAAATTAAATATTTTGATTGTCTCATCAAAACGTATGTTTCAGCTCCTAGTGGCTTGCTTCAACCATATATGGTTTTCATCAGCTTGCATACCATATTGGCATCTTTGGATTCAAAACTTTCGGGTTGTGTCATGTACGATGCTTGCATTAAGAAATGGAGTTTTTATACCAATTTTCTGTATCTCATAATCATGGTGTGCTGCTACTTCAAGCAAAATTCTGATGGACTTAAGCATGATTACAAGCGAAAAGGTTTCATCAAAGTCAACTCTATTGCTATGCTTATGACCATTCGCTACTAGCCTTTCTTTGTAGGTATGACCATTTACATCCATGTCTATCCTTTTTATTCTTTTAAAGACCCATTTGACCCCTATGAGTTTTATCCCTTCAGGTGGCTCTCTCAAAGTCTATACTTTGTTTTTTGTACATGGAGTTCATCTCGAATTTCATGGCCTCATGCCATCTTTTTAAGTCAACACTAGACTCAGCATCTTCGTAGAAAATAAGCTTATCATCAGCATGTTACAATCAGTTAGAACTTTTCTTAACTTTGTAGCGATAGGGTTAAGTGGATCAACTAATCAAATTGACTTTGAAGATGAGAGTTGACAACAACCTGGCCGTTGAACAATCTAATTTGTTGATGTCTCCAAAAAGTGTCAAAAAGAAAGTTACCCACAATTGGCCTAATGAAGAAAAAGCGTATTTTCCATCAACCATTGGAGTTTCGTAGTGAAGGACGTGAAATGGAACCTTTGTGGTGAAATAGACGTAACCATTGCAAGATGAAAGACAGTGCAACTCAAAAACACACCTAAAAGATCGAGAGATATTTCAATTTTATTAAGAAACACATATACAAAAAGTAGACTGCCACTTTCTACGCATTCTGTGTAACTTGACTAGGGGTTAGGTGAAGTTCGTTGAAAGATTACACAAAAAAGAGAATAGAGGGAAAATCTAATCCCATCATCCTTACTATATTTGCACATCGTGATCTCTAGGAGATTCGACCCTGGGAGTCGTTTAGTCAGATCAAAAGCCCTATATATGTGGTCATCAAATAGCTTAAACTTGTCTAGCATCCTATCTAGCTTCTTTTTGGAGCTATACATAACCTATAGGAATATTATGGGGAAGCTACCTCACCAGATGGAGACCATTTGATTAGGACATGTTTAGAACAAGATCTAAGATAGGATTAACCAACCCACCTACCCGAGCTTGATCGACTGATGTGATTACCATCCGAGGCTTACGACTGTGAGTTATCTGCAAGGAAGGAGGTCAATTGATAGTTCGGTAGCACATGCTTGGGGACTATCGCTCGAATCACTTGTTGATTACTCATGTGATGAAGATGACCTACAAGAGAACTCATCGGCTGACTTAGAAGATGACCCACCGGTAGATTATCCGTAGACTCACTATTAAACCCACTAGACGAATCACTACCAAATGTTACAACTACCCTACGCATTGGAGAGATGTAGATCAATGATTACTTGAGTATTAGGTAGTCGATCGATCAACAATATAGGCCTGGGCATTTTATTCGGAACCGAAGTTCCCGAACCGGAACCGGAACTGGAACCTCCAGATCCGGTCCGGTTCTTATCACTAAATAACTGGATCGGGTTCTAAAGAATCGAAAACCGGCGGTTCTGGATCAGTTCTCGGTTTTTAGGAATCGATTCCGGATACCCGTTTCAGAACCGAAAAATTCAATTTTTTTTTTACTTTTCATATTTTTCTTTACTAAATTATCCCCATTACACATTACTCCCAAAGCCTAAAGGAAAAACCCATTAATCAACCCATGTCCCATTAGTGGTGAGTCCATTACCCAACTAGGTGAATGATGATGCAAAGGAGACGATGTCATGGTCCATGGATGATGGAGAGAAATTTGTCTATGTTTGTTGTTTGTTTATTGCTTTTGTTTTTCAAAGGTCGTTAAACTTTTTGTAATGACTTATTTATGTTGTTTATCCTGTACTTCTTTATTGTTGATTTTTACTTTTTGGTTCACTTTTTAGATGCTATTTAGATGTAGTACTGTAGTTTTTATTGGAGGTTTTTCATGCTATTAGATTTAGTTCCGATGTCATAGATCTTATTAATTATTATCAAGGAGTATGATTGGATTATTGAATGTTTTTCATGCTATTATTTGGTGCCTATGATTTAGAAAATTTGTTTATTTGTACATTTAGCTTGAAATGACAATAGTTTAAAAAAAAAAACGGGTAGAACCGGAACCGAACCGATGGTTTTGGTCCGTTCCGGTTGAAAGTGGATGGTTTCGGTTCTTTTTACAATACACCCGAATATAAACGGGTGGTTCCGGTTCTTCCACTATCTGAACCGAACAACCCGACGCCCACTCCTACAACAAAAGACAAATGGTAGAGAAGACGGTTGATCGAACTCTATGGAGGCACCTACAATAAATCGGTCGAAGAGATTGTAGAGGAATTTGTAGAGCTCTAAGCTTGGGTAAAACCTAGAGTGAGAAGATTTTCCCTATTTATAGGGGTGAAATTGGGCGGGAAAGTGAAAAGCCACCCCAACGGACCATTGAAAGGGAGCCATGTGTCACCCATCGCTAACTGCGTAGAAAAATATTTATATATAATAAATAAATAAGCAATAATATATGTGTGTATGTGCACACGCGCGTGTGCGTGCAAGTGGATTTTCAATATGATGCTATGTAGGAAAGCGAAACCAACCCAAGTGAAATCCCAAATAGGACTCTAATAACATTGCATATTTTCTTAAGAAGCGTAGGTTGGTCGCCCTAAGGACATATGGGGACAAGGTTCGATCGACACACACCATCTACTAGCCATATGAAAGACAAAACACTTGGACTTAAGGCTGCGAAGTTGAGGGCTTGCAAGGAGATTGACATAATGATGGGAACATCAAGTTGGCCGACCATATGTTCATTATACATCGGTAGGCTTTTGAGTTCTTCACATGAGTGTTGTTAGGTGCTTATAACCATAAGATATTTTTTTCCCTATATCCGCTGTGATTTTAGGGACGAAGACGCGTGTCTTACGAACTTACAGGGATGGACACCACATGGACAAGCGAGAATGCCTATAAATAGAGGGCATGTGACTACCATATATATTCTTCAATAAATTTTAATGCAAATACACTGTTCGTGTAGATATCTTCCCTGCGACTGATTATCACACAAGAGTTAAAACGGAGGAGGAAGCCCTACCCCATGTTTGTAGGTTGTTCAGCCACTGGATCAGGTGTCCACCACCATGTCTCTACATTATCACCGAATAAGAGTGTCCGAGTTGTTTGACTTATCCCATGTTTGGCTAAGTTTAAACTATAATTTAAGTTAGTCAAATTGGTCAAACATACTTTTTATCTAAACATTTCTTAGGACCCACAACTTACTATCCACGCAATCCATATGCCTCACAATTTATAAGTAATTAAAAAATAATTTCAGCACTACCAAATATATTATTAGTAAAGGATATCAAGGGAAAGCAATGTAAAATATCTTTTTCCCAATGTTGGGGTTTATTTTCTCTCTTCCCTCCTTACGCAAAAATACATCTTTTTTTCATATCATCACTATTGAAAATAGAACAAAATGGTTGTAAACTGCAATTGTTGTGGATGTCTGGATTTTGGCCGTGACTCTTTTCAATAGATATGCTATTGTCATGAAAATATATCTAAATAGAGGTGTGGCTGTCTAATAAACAACGGAAATCATGGTCTTGTTAGACATATAATGAAGTAGTAACCTATTGGAACTTCTGCTATATTTTAGTGATATGAAAAGAAAGTCCAACATAAGGGCAGAAAATTGAAAGGGATATTTTTTGGGGAATCTAGAAATCTAGACAAATGCATAGGATCATTTGCGAAAATGGCAACTTTTTGGTGCAAATAGTCATGTATACCATTTTGTCGAAAGACAGTTGAACTGTCGGAATACAGTTCTAACGGTCGTTTTTTTGTCATTCAACTACGCGAGTAAAAGAAAGAAAGAAAGAAGAAAAAAATTTCAACTGCCGGCATTGTCGGGCAACAGTAATATGCCGTCCGACAGTAACTGTTTTTTTTCTTCTTATTCTTCTTTTTCCAAATAGTTGCTCAACCACACATTAATCTATGAATCTAGTCTTTTCTTCTTCTTCTTCTTTTTTTCTTCAACCAGACATTAATCCATGAACTCAATCTCTTCCAACAATTTTTTGGCAATTATATTCAACATATTTCATATCTAAAAACAAACAAATTAATCTAGCACAACACCTATTGAATTTTTGTTTTTTTATAATCTAAATTAATCTATCAAAAAAGTAACTTATTTAAGGTGGGTTAGCTAATGGCGAAAGGTGGCGCGAAGGCGGTAGCAAGAGGCTGTGGGTGGTGGAGCAAGATCCAATTTTAGTGAAATAATACATCTGATTTTAAATTAAATTTGAAGAGGATATAGTTGAAGTTGATGTTTAAGTAATTGTTTGATGTTATATTTGTCCAAAATGGCTATTTTTAGCTTATTTTGAAAAATTGCCATTTTTCAACAGTACATTTGCAAAAGGACATTTGCTATAATTTTCTCATATTATTTTTATGAACAATGTTTCTAGTCAATTGCATTAGTTGCTTTCTATCTTATTTTCCATGTGATGTGCAACAAATTCAACTTTAACTTGAATCTGTATTGAAGAAAAATCTGCAGTTTGAAATTTACTCTGGATTCAAGGGACATATATAAAATATCTCTTGCAAGAATATAATATCTTAGTCCCATTCATAGTAACGTGCGTATGCAAATACATGTGAAATTGAGCAATTGTCAAACCTCCAATAAATGATAAAATGATATGTTTGAAGGCTGCAGTTTGAAATTGCTGTATTTCAAGGTTAACACAAATAAAATGATACATTTCATGAATCGCATCAGCAAATTGTGCATTTTCAAACCTCCAATAAATTAACAGCAGCTGGCACAATAAGTTATCGCTTGTTTAGTATAAAAAGAAGTGTTTCCAGTTCCCTTCCTCAAAAGCCATTTGTGTTTTAGTGAGTGTTTAAGTTGCCAATTCAAGAATAGGAAAATCCATCAAAATGTTCACTTCAGAAACCTTCAGATTTCTTGTTTTTAGTCCTCTGGTTATCTATTTCCTGTTAGTATTCATCAAATTTCTTCATAGAATATGGTGGTCTCCAATGCAGATACAACATATAATGAGGCAACAAGGCATCAGAGGTCCTACTTACAAATTCCTTTTTGGAAACACCAAAGAGATCTCGAAGAAGAAGGCGAATTCCTTGTGTAGCCCAATGGACTTGTCACACGACATATTCCCAAGAATTATGCCTCACATTTATTCATGGATCAATACGTATGGTAATGCAAATCCTACATCATTCTTCTAAGTATACATTTTCTATAGAAGATAAACAAAGTTTTGTTTCTCTCTCTCTCTCTCTCTCTCTCTCTCTCTATTTTTTCCCTGATAAATCGAAACATTCATGATTCCCATGACTATTAGGCTCTGCATACATATAAGTAAAGAATGTCCTTCTTGAAGAGATTCTTTTGATTGATACAAAAGATTTTTAGGAGGGCCGTTCTGTGTGTGCGGGAGAGGTGAAGAAAAACTTGTATTCTTTTTCTCTCAGGTGTGAGTGGAGGTATATCCTCACGTTGAGAGTGAACCACTACAAATCTTTGTTTGCCTTGCTCGTTTTTTGATAATTATTGCTGTATGGATTATGGCTTATATTATGGATTTTCTTTAATTATTTTTTGATGAGGGTAGCGCGTACGGAAGCATGGAAACACAGAATTCAAGAACAACCTTTTAGTTTCTGTTGATTCACCCATGAATACTAGAAAGCTATACATCAAAGACTCGTAGACTCATGAAGAGAATTCGGACGCATGGTTAAGCATGGTTAAGCACACTCGAATTTTCATTTCAAGTCCCCTTTTTCAAAAGACACAGTGGTCTTATTTATATAATACAATAAAATCCTATTCTAAGGAAATTTTAAAATATTAAATTGAAAATCCTAATCAAACATAGTAATTGAAAGACTACCATACGCAAACATTAATCAAAGGGAAAAAATATAAAATTGTCTTATAGCTGCATCTCTTTTCATTTAAGATTATAATATTTTGTTGTTGCTGCTGTTTTTTGCTTATTAATTTGTTTACTTTCCATTTGGATAGGAAATATATTTCTTTTCTGGAACGGGTCTAGAGCCGAATTAGTTGTTACACAACCAGAGCTTGTTAAGGAACTATTCAACAACAATCATGCTTATCCAAGAACAGTTGCAGATAATAAATATTTCAAAAAGCTAACTGGAGATAGTATTGTAGCAAGTGAAGGTGAAAAATGGGTTAAACTACGAAAAGTGGCAAATCAGGCATTCCATTCAGAAAATTTGAAGGTAAGCTCTAGAGTTTGTCAATGTCATCGTCACGA
Source organism: Forsythia viridissima (assembly GCA_030279155.1). Classification (NCBI taxonomy): domain Eukaryota; kingdom Viridiplantae; phylum Streptophyta; class Magnoliopsida; order Lamiales; family Oleaceae; genus Forsythia; species Forsythia viridissima. Next base: position 43,826,972 of record CM059041.1, on the reverse strand, counting down.
TTCTTATTTTTAACTTGACATGACAAAATGGTTCCTTTCTCGAAGTGACAGGAAAAAAAACAGATCAAAAAACAGAGAAGAAAAATCTTCAATTGAATAATAGGAAAAAGGGGAGAAATTATGTATTCCAACTAAATAACTTTAATGCCTTCAATGCCTACTTTTACATAAGAAGGCATGGTGTATCCGACACGAATTATCAAGGATGAAATGATCACTGCCAAATCTGATATTTCTTCTCTTTCCTATCTAGAGACTGGACTTGGCTAAAGGTGTCAAAATGTGTCGGGCTGCTTGGAACGTAAAAGGCATGGTGCAGCCGGGCACGAGTTGTGCCAGGGGCCAGCCTGCTCCTACAGCTGAGCTATGCCAGGCCTGGCTGTAGTGGCCGGCTCGGCACTGGTACTTTTGGCGAGTCACTTTTCTGTTGTCTTAGTCAGCCAATTATTTCAAAAGAGTCCACAAACTCCACTTGCCCCCATGCCACTCTGTGTGTGTTTTAAAGCACTTTCCATTTGCATTTTTTCCAGGTCTCTCTCGCTCCTGAAAGGACTGCCTTTTCCATTTTCGTTTTCCCGATGTCTTAAACTCCCAAATCTGACCAAATGCAAGAAAAGGGAAACAAGAATATATTTAGCTCAGTCATTTTTGTGTTTTTTTAAGAATACTAAAAAAAGAAAGAAAGAAAGAACTGAGCTTGGTTGCCTGGCCAAACACGAGCTGCATGATTTCCTTGCATGCCGGGTGAGCAGCTCTATTTCTGCACACACTGGGAAAATGGATTTGTGTCGGTTCTGTGGAAAATTAGAATTGACATGGCTGGAGTTAAAATTTTAGACAAAAGCTTCTATTCCTTCACTATATTGTGGCAAAAATAAAGGCTTACACAAAATGAACGACATGTTTCATTTTAATGTAGTATTTCAAATTTTTGAACAAAAAACATTGTCAATCATGAAGAAGTTTGGAATACTCCTCAAATATATATACATATGAATGTAGAATATGACTCCAGCAATGATTGAAAGTGTCAAGGCGATGCTGGAAAGGTGGAGAAATTATGACGGAAGAGAGGTAGATGTTTGTGAAGAGTTCAGACAGTTGACTGCAGAAGTAATTTCAAGGACTGCATTTGGAAGCAGTTATGAAGTGGGGGAACAAGTTTTCCAGATGTTAACAAAGTTGGCAATCATATTTACCAGAAATGCGTATAATATAAGGTTTCCAAGCATCAGGTTAACTGTATGAATTATGAAATTTCCATTTTATCTCCCTGTAAATAGAACAATGAACTTAACAGAGTCGTGAAAAGGATTTACGTACCGATTCTAAATATATTTGAACGAGCTTAGTTTGTTGTTGTTTTGGTGTATATATCCTCAAAGAGAATGGGATGAAGGATCTAAGCACTTTAAATATAATAATTTCATCATTGAGCAGCTTGATGAGATTTTATGTTTGCAGTGACCTTTTCAAAAATGGTGATGAAATAGAATCAGAGAAGATTGAAAAAGAAATTAGGGAAGTTATTCTGCAGATTATTAAGAAAAGGGAGAAAGTAGTACTCGATGAACAAATATTTGGATCAGATTTTCTTGGATTACTTTGGAAGGCTAGACATGATTCTTCTGGAGGAAATATAATGTCAGTGGATCAAATTATTGATGAATGCAAGACATTTTATGGTGCTGGACAAGGATCAGCAGCAGCTTTGCTTTCATGGACTATTCTTCTTTTAGCAATCCACTCCGACTGGCAAGCAGAAGCTCGTGACGAGGTTTTAAAAGTAATCGGTCAGCAACAACCAAATTCAGACAACCTACCAAGACTAAGAACGGTATTCTAATTGTGTTCAAATCAAACGAAAAAGGAAAATAAGAAACTTCCCCCTGAATTATAACTTCCTTCCATTGATTATTTTCCTGTATTGGTGCAGATGAACATGATAATTCACGAGTCTCTAAGACTATATCCTCCGGTGCCTTCCAATGAAAGGAAAACTAAGAAGGGGGCCAGATTAGGGAAGTTTATTCTTCCGGCCAATATAAAAGTCTTCGTGCCAATCTTAGCACTTCATAGGGATCCTAAAATATGGGGTAAAGATGCACATCTCTTCAAACCTGAAAGATTCACAGAAGGGATAGTTGGAGCTACCAACAACAATTTAGCAGCATTTTTACCATTTGGCATGGGACCTCGAACGTGTGTAGGCATGAATTTTGCGATAAATGAGACCAAGATTGCACTCTCAATGATTTTGCAACGTTATGCATTCACACTTTCGCCTAACTATATTCACTCCCCGATACAAACTATGACCCTTCGTCCCGAACATGGCGTTCAGGTGTTGCTGCATGCTCTGTGATGTGGTACTTAATTTAATTCAATTTGTTGAAGGAAAATGCCTGTGAAGAGCAATAATTTCCAGTGAAAGAATGGATTGAATCTGCACGACAGAAATATTCTAAAATTGCAGTTTGATTATCTTATAATTTACTGTTAAAGAAGCAGCCATAAAGAGTGTAAAACCCCATATTTTTCTTTAAGTCTTCTATGTTTTAATATTGTATAAGTATTTGAGATGTTATATTATATGTGAGAAAAACATATTTGTGCTTGATTGAAAGTTAAGGACTAAATTAGAAATTTTTAAAATTCGAAGACCAAAATGCAAATTTTTAGAACTTCTCATTCTAAGTCCAATGGACTCGAGGAAGTCATATTAAATATAATTAAGAGTCTATGAGCCTTAGAAAATATTTCGAGTAGTTTTCGGTATGTTTGGGATGTTTCGGGCATGAGGGGCAAAATCGTCATTTTGCCTACGGACGAATTTTGAAGGTTGAAAATAATTTTTAAGTCTTAAAATTATTTTGAATTTTTCGAAAGTTGTTCGAGATTTGCTAAACAACTCAGTTCAGTCCAAGTCAGCCCGAAAGAAAAAAACATGAATTAAACGTGATTCGGTTAACTTCAAAAACTTCACAATAAAAGAATTCCTTACTCTCTCTATCTCTCGCTATACAAAACTAGAGCGCATAACATACACTGCAAACACGTGCATACATATCAATGTACCTTGCATGTATTATTGTGGGTAATAATTATGGTACTCACTTGACACGTAGCATCACCACATTGGTCACTTTTTAAAAAGTTAAAAAAGTCAACTTTTTAAAAAGTGACCAATGTGGTGATGCCACGTGTCAAGTGGGTACCATAATTATTATCCACCATGACTGCTATATAATCTTTCTATATAATTATATATACGCACATTTCTTTCAAATAACCTAATTACATTAACGGTCTTTTTCCTAATTGCTCCAAAATCGCACGTAGTGGCCCGGTGCAAATTGTCACCTTTTATAAGTTGAATTAGGACTTTAATCAAATTATTGCTATGGAAATTTTCTCTTTATTTTACAGATCTGACAAGAAACTCCAACTTAAGGCCAAAAAATTGAAAGGGATATTTCTATAATATATATTATTTAACGCAATAATCATTGCATTATCAATTGCATCAGTTGCTTTCTCTCTTATTTTATATTTTATAGAAACAAATAAGTTTCAAGTCTGGGATGAATACACATATTCAACAAAAATCTGTATTGAAAATTACTCCATGATTCATGTGATATATAAAAAAACTGCTGGGAATATAATATCGTCTCATATCTCATTCACATATACATTTATGTGCGTATGTCAAATGTGTGTGAAATATTTTAGTCCGACATGCATGAACCGTTCAAGCATTCAGAAATCAAGAAAATGACATATTAGCATAACAAAATAATAAGATTTTCTTATAAACACAGGAATCAGTTGCCTGAAATATGGTATAAACATTTCTATTAAGAAAAGATTGTGATAATGTACACATTACACCAGAGAAAACAACTCAAAATCGGATCTAAAAGACAACCCTGTTAATTCATTTTTCAAGTTTATTCAAGTAAAATTCATAAAATATTACCATTTTTAATTTGATCTATCATGTATCTATGCTGGGAAATACACTTCAAATACATGTATTGAGTATCCATCCTTGACCCATGGTTGAGGGATAAGTACAATATAATTAAGTTCCGCATAGTCCAACGTGGCAGAGAATTAATTCATTGAGTAATATCTTCATTAATTCTTATATTACTTTCAGCATTCTGATTACCATTTCAACTTCTGTATTCTAAATGGTTCCTCTGGAAATGCTAACATATTTCATGAACTTCTATATCTAACAATGAACCAAATGGAGTGACGGTAGCCAACCCCAAATTTATTGAGAAAAAGACTTTGTTTGAAGTTGTTCATAGACCATTGATAGTTTTAGAACAAGTTAGATGACAAAGGGATGACCAAACCTAGCACTGACACGTCGTTGCTGAGGATCTAGTTGTGTTGAGCCTCACAGTTGATGGGATGTAGCAATGGACTAAACGGACTGGGGAAAAATTCATCTAAGTTATTAAGGATAAGACTTGGGGCCCATTTGACAGAGATTATAAACTAGTTTATATATTGGTTTATTTGACCAATATTAGTTTATTTGAGTTGAAATTGTTGACTTTTCATGTTAAAAATGGGTTGAAAAGTAAAAAATGACGGCTGAAAAAAACCAAAATGGGTTTTTAATCCCTATCAAACAAGCTATTAATGTTGTTTGTCCATATCATGAACCAGAAATAATAAGTAATTAAAAATAGCTTTTATTTCAGGAAGTAATAAATATAATTGCACATTTCATGAATGGCATCAGCAAACTTCACAATGTCAAACCTCTAATAAACTTACAGCAGCCGGCACAATAAGTTATTGTTCAAATTAAGCTAATTGCTTGAAACTTGTATTACCTAATAGTTTACTATAGAAACAGTGATTCTTGTTCCCTGCCTCATCAGTCCCTTCAGATATATAAAAGCTATTTTGCCTTAATAAAGTTCAAGGTTCCAATTTTTGAATCTATAAGTTCCCCGCAATGTTCACCGCAGAAACCTTCAGATTTCTTGTTTTTAGTCCTCTGGTTATCTATGTCCTGTTAATTTTCACCAAATTTCTTCATAGAATATGGTGGACTCCAATGAAGATACAACATGCAATGGGGAAACAAGGAATCAGTGGCCCTGCTTACAAATTCATTTTTGGAAATACAAAAGATATTTCCAAGAAGGAGAATTCCTCACGTAGCGCAATGGACTTGTCACACAACATATTCCCAAGAATTATGCCTCACATTTATTCATGGATCAATATTTATGGTAATGTAAATCCTGTGTCATTCTCCAAAATTGCACACTTTCAATAGGAGATGGCCTATGTTTCGTTTCTTGGTTTTTTTATAATAGATCCAAAAAGTCAGTTGTCCTTACGACTATTAGGCACAACACACATGAGACATATAAGCCAAGAGCATCCTTCTTGATGGTTTGGTTTTGATTGATATATTATTTCATTTAGTGCTGTCTTTGTTAGAACGTAAGAACCACTTGTATTTTATCTTAAAATTAGTATCTTGTGTTGAATTATGTGGAGTCCATTCATATTGTACAATTATTCCTCGACTGCGGATCGACCTAATGTTCTTAAATGAATTTTGGTATTAGAAGTGTATTAAGTATTCCATACATGTATATTAGGTTGCCCTAATATCCCCACATATATAAAGAATTTTAAGGATGGCCATTTTGTGTGTGTAAAAGAGGTATGAAGACAAACCTGTATTTTTCTTCTCCATTATGGTGAAAACCTACAGCAATGAGTTTATGTAGCTCTTAAATTGAGGGTGAACAACTATAAATTTGTGCATACTTTGTTTGTTTGTTTGTTTGTTTTTTTTTTATTTTTTATTATTGCTCTCAAAACCTATGTTGATTGGACTCGGGTGTGGACTGGTGTCCGATACGGGTGCATACCTAGGAGTCAGATCATTTTTCCTCTAAAGTTTAGGATACAAGTATACGGCTAAAAAAGATCCAAAATTTAGACATGAGTACGTGGATACGTCTCATAAAATTAAAACTATTTATATTGATAACAAAAAATGATATAAAGGATCACCTTGTGATTTAAAGGATCCAATACGGATCCCATACCCTTATCCTTGTCGTGTCATGTCGACGCGGATACTTCCTCCAAAATCAAGAGTCTGGGCAACATAGCTCAAAACTAGGGATTAGAGCTTAACATAACATTACTTTCTATATGTTTCACTCATAGAATATTTTCTTTTGCTGCTGCTTGTTGTTTATTTGTTTACTTTCCATTTGGATAGGAAAAATATTTCTTTTGTGGAACGGGTGTAGAGCCAAATTAGTGGTTACAGAACCAGAACTTGTTAAGGAATTTCTGAGCAACAGTCAATTTTATTCAAGAACAGATGCAGATAAATATATGAAAAAGATAATAGGAGATAGTATTGTAGCATGTGAAGGGGAAAAATGGGTGAAACTACGAAAAGTGGCGAATCAGGCATTCCATGCAGAACATTTGAAGGTAAACTCTAGATTTTGTAAATATCAATAATAATAATATATCTTGTTAACTGACTGACAAATTGGTTCCCTTCTCAGAGTGAATATGGGAAAGGAGAAAACAGAGGAGGAGAAGAAGCATATTTAATTGAATGATTGCTTGTCATGGATGAAAGAATCACTGTCAAATCTTCTAACGACCACGGACCCTACAGGCGTTTCGCCCAGGGGCTATTCCGTGTGCCGTTAGCTTACGTACTGTCCACTAGAGGTTGGACTCCAAACTGGATTTATTTTGCGTCCCTAACGATTCGAACCCTTGACCTCTCCCCTTAAGAGGAACTTAAGTGGAATGTTGGTACCAATTGGGCAATTCTCCAGTAGACAGTACGTAAGTTAACGGCGCACGAAATACCTCCTGGGCGAAAAGTTGTAGGGGAAAGTCCGTGGTCGTTACAAATCTAATCTTTTTTTTTTTTTTTTTTCTAATATAAAGATGGGACTTGACTAGAGGTATCAAAATGTGCCAGATAGCCTAACCAGCCGGCTAGTAAAAAGCACGGCCGGTCTGATCATACAGGATGTGCCTTTTTAAAAAAAAGGCAAAACAAATTCGGGCTGTATTGTAGAGTCACTTTTTTGTTGTCTCGATCTTTCTCTTTATGTGAAAACACTACAATTCCATTTGCATTTTTCCGAGTCTCCATCCTATTTCCATTTGCATTGTGACAAAGTCTTGAGCCCCCAAATTGACCAAATGCCAAAAAAGGGAAACAAGAGTGACGAGTGGCACACCAAAAAACCAGGCCGTTACACCTCTAAACTGGACAAGGCCAGAGTTGGATATTTAGACAAAAGCTTCTACTCCGTCACTTATTGTGGCTAAAGTAAAGGCTTACAAAGTGCAGTTATAAAGTTTGTACCCAACAATATGGGATACAGTAACATGCAGAACATGTTTCACTTTAGTGTAGTTTTTCAATTTCTTGAAGAAATTAACACTGACATTCATCGAGAGCTTGGATTGATACTTCTCAAAATATATATTCTCATTATGCATATGAATGTAGAATATGACCCCAGCAATGGTTGAAAGTGTCAAAATGATGCTGGAAAGGTGGAGAAATTATGAAGGAAGAGAGATGGATGTTTGTGAAGATTTCAGACTGTTGACAGCAGAAATAATTTCAAGGACTGCATTTGGAAGCAGTTATAAAGAAGGGGAACAAATTTTCCAGATGTTGAGAAAGTTGACAATCATAATTAGCAGAAATGCGTATAAGATAAGGCTTCCCAGCATAAGGTAAATTTTATTGATATATGCAAATTTTCTATTTAGATGGTGCATATATCCTTGTCTCCCAATAGATCTATAAATGAATAGAATGGAGTGGTGAAAAAATATTAATGCAGTCGATCCCAAATTTGATTGGAACTACGCATTATTTTTGTTGTTTTGGTGGATGTATCTTCAAAGGGAAGGGAAGGCAAACTATCAAAGCACTTCAAATGCCATATTTCATTATTGAGAAGCTTACTGATACTTCATTTTGCAGTCATCTTTACAAGAATGGAGATGAAACAGAATCCGATAAGATTGAAAAACAAATTCGAGAACTTGTTCTCCATATTATTAAGAAAAGGGAGAAAGTAGCAATCGAAGAAGCACAAATATTTGGACCAGATTTGCTTGGATTACTTTTGAAGGCTAGACACGATGCTACTGGAAAATATAAGATTTCAGTGGATGAAATTGTCGATGAATGCAAGACATTTTATAGTGCTGGACAAGGAACAACACAAATTTTGCTTTCATGGACTATTCTTCTTTTAGCAATTCACTCAGACTGGCAAGAAAAAGCTCGTGACGAGGTGTTAAAAGTATTCGGTCAGCAAAATCCAAATTCAGACGGGCTATCAAGACTAAGAACGGTATACTTGTTGAGTCCAAATCCAAACAAAACTTACCTCTGATTTATAACTTCCTTTGTTTAAATATATTCCTGTTTTGTTACAGATGAACATGATCATCAACGAGTCACTAAGACTATATCCTCCAATAGTTTTCAATGAAAGAAAAGCTAAGAAGGGGGCCAGATTAGGGAAGCTTATTATTCCAGCCAATGTAAAAGTCTACGTGCCAATTTTAGCACTTCACCTGGATCCTAAAATATGGGGTGAAGATGCACATCTCTTCAAACCTGAAAGATTCACAAAAGGGGTGGTTGGAGCTACCAACAATAATCTAGCAGCATTTTTACCATTTGGCATGGGACCTCGAACATGTGTAGGCATGAATTTTGCGATAAATGAGGCCAAGATTGTGCTTTCTATGATTTTTCAACGTTATGCATTCACCCTTTCGCCTAACTATATTCACTCACCAGTTCAAATTACATCCCTTCGTCCCGAACATGGTATTCAGGTGGTGCTGCATGCTCTCTGATGTTGTACTTGGTTTAGTGGCAGGAAGGTTTTTTAGAGTTGCATCATCTTGTAGTTTATTTTCAAAAAAGTAGACATAAAGAGGCTGCAAGGACGTCACGTGGCATACTGAAAGATGGCGTTTAGTATGTTACTCTGAATAATTTCTGTGAACTTGTGACAGATATAAACAAGTTTGTCTTTATCGTTTCCAATTGTTGAATCCTCATTAAATGGATCTTAAGAATTATTAAACTTTTCATCACACAATTAAGAAGAATGAACAACATAGTTAACAAAATATGTATAATTAATTGAAAAGAGAGAGTCTAAACACTTTATCTACTTTTACACAAGCAGAAAAGTTGTCTTGTGGACTAAAATCACAAGATTAGTAGCCTAACTTGTTGCACTATAAAGCACTGCATGACCGCGCGTGCACGATGAGAGTACATGGTGGAGAACTTAGCACATGTTTACTGGTTGGCCGATTGCATTGATTTATTCATTTGGCAACCATATTGGAATAGTATGATGAAATAGTATCCAATGGAAATTTTCTCTTTGTTTTACGTATCTGTCAAGAAACTCCATTCTAAGGCAAAAAAATAAAATAAAATAAAAAATTGAAAGGGATATTTCTATAAAGAAACAGATGATGTAACTTTATTACTTTTAAATATATATTAAACACATTAATCAGTGCATTTTCAATTGCATCAGTTGCTTTCTCTCTTATTTTTATGTCATAAGAAATAAATAAGTTTCAAGTCTGGGTTGAACACACATTCAAGAAAAGTCTGCACTGGAAATTTACTCCATGATTCATGTGACATATAAAAAATAGCAGTTGGTAACACAATATTATCTTATTCACATATGCAGTGATGTGCGTATGTTGAATGCGCGTGTAATATTTTAATAGGGCAGGCTTGAACTGATCAAGCATTTAGAAATCAAGAAAATGACATATTAGCGGAACAAAAAATAAGATTTTCTTATAATATGTTATACTACTGGCTTGTGAGTCAACCAAACATTTCCAATAAGAAATGATTGCATCTCATAAGATCGGATAATAAAACGATCCTCGCTTTAATGAGCAGCAACATGCAACAAGTTTAAGCAGGGAGGAACAGTATACATGAACCAAATTAAAAACACAAATTAACGTGTTTGTTTCACGTTAGATATGAGAAACATCTCAAAAGTAAGAAAACCTACTGATTCATTTATTTTCAAGTTTATTCAAGAAAATTTCATAAAACATTACCATTTTGAATTAAATCGGTCCTTTATCTATGCAGGGAAATATAACTTCGTAAACATTTCCGGCAGTTCAAAATATTGTGATTGTACTTATTCTACATGAAACTCTGCTGCCATCCATGATTGCTTGACATGGACAATAGAAAAATAGTCTATCACGTCGGATACATGAAAATGAGAGCATTTCATGACATCTCATGAACATGCAGCAGATATACAATGAACCGCACAACTCTAAATTCATTAGGAAAAATGCTCAGTTTGTTGTTGTTTAAGAACCATTGATAGAGTAGAACAATTGAGAAGAGGGACGAGTCGACCAAAACTAACTTGGCCTATTTTAGTTACTAAGGATCTAGTTGGGTTGGATCTTAGAGTGGATGTAGCAATGGATGGAACGGACTGACAATAAAATTGTCTCACAAATCCCAGATTTGTTAAAACATAAATCCTGATTTAGTGTTTTTGGTTTATTTCATGAACCAGAGATAGTATGATACTACAAATATCACCTAATTGAGGAAGCACAAATAATTCCTCAATCTGGCTAAGATTACATTTGATATTGTTGCACATTTCATGAGTGGAATCAGCAAACTGCACATTGTCAACCCTCTAATAAATTAACAGCAGCCGGCACAACAAGTTATAGCTTGTTCAAATTAAGCTAATTGCTTGAAACTTGAATTACCTAATTGTTTACTCTGTTCCCTGCCTCATCAGTCCCTTCAATTATATAAAACCCATTTTATCTTAGTGAATGTCCAAGGTGCCAATTTTTGGATCGAAATGGTCTCCAATGCAGATACAATATGCAATGGGGGCAACAAGGCATTAAAGGCCCTGCTTACAAATTCATTTTTGGAATACCAAAGAGGTCTTCAAGAAGGAGAATTCCTCGTGTAGAGCAATGGACTTGTCACACGACATATTCCCAAGAATTATGCCTCACATTTATTCATGGATCAATATTTAGGGTAATGCAAATCCTGCATCATTCACCTAAGTCCACACTTGCAAAAAGAGATAAACTAAGTTTCATTTCTCGTTTTGTCTGATAACTGATCCAAACAATCATGATCGTTATGAGTATTAGGCCCTACATACATATAAGCCAAAAGTGTCCTTCTTGATGGTATTCTTTTAATTGATATATTTCTTTTAGTGCTGTCTATGTTAGAACTTAAGAACCACAGGCATTTTTGTTCATAAAATTTGCGTCTTCTGATTAAGTGCTTGTTCTGTTGCCATTTTCTCCAAAAAAACCAATTTTTTTGCCTACATTTTTTGACTTTTCAACCCTTTTTACACTACCAAAAAATTTGAAAAGTCAAAAAGTAACCAAAAAAACCCATTTTTTCCCAAAAAAAAACTCTGCCGAACAAGCCCTAACTATATTTCTTCAGCCATCCTTCTTAGAAAGATTACATCTTTATATATGTTATTAAAACTTGCTTGGCTGCACAAGAGCCTTCCCTTTGCAACTAAAAAACATGGATTAATACCTACTTTTACATAAAACATGGAGTCTAAAGCTTAATTTACAAGACAAATTTTCACCTAGCATGTAAAAGGCCAGCCTTGCATCTCTAGGCTTGACATGGACTGAGTTGGAGAGTCTTATGCAAAAGCGACCAAAACTACCCGGCCCGGTCCGTTTACTGCAGGAGTTGGAGTCATAGACAAAAGCTTGTACTCCACTTATTATGGCTAAAATAAACGCTCACATAGTGCAGGACATGCTTCATTTTAATGTAGTTTTTCCAATTTTTAAACAATTAAAACATTGCAATTGTCAAGAAGTTTGGATTAGTACTATATATTTACAAGTATACATATGAATGTAGAATATGACCCCAGCAATGGTTGAAAGTGTGAAGATGATGCTGGAAAGGTGGAGTAACTGTGAAGGAAGTGACATAGATGTCCATGATGAGTTCAGATTGTTGACAGCAGTAAGTAATCTCACGACTCTATCCAAGAGATTCTCGAATAATTTAGGGACATCGATCGTCAAATGGGTGAAAATTATCGACTACGTCATATATTCAAATCTTTTCCAAAGATTTCATAGTCCTTTTTACTTAATTCTAAGTAGTTTTTAATTAAAATCAAAATTTACTCAAAATTTTGGTATAATACGTTTTAAGGCTTATTAATTATTAGTGCTTATAACTAGGATACCGTGAACTTACAGGTTTCAAGCGATCAATTTGATCCATTTATTTATTGACAAACGGCCTCAATTAACTGGATGTCCAATAAAGTAGCAAATTCTGAAAAATAAGAATAAAATAAAATCTTATGCCTGTGGTATAATATTCGTAGAGCTTCAAATAATGTTCCGTAGGAGTTTCTGTTGTCCATTTCTTCTTGTTTGTTATGACAGAGCCTCATATAGCCTGCAGCTGTACAGTTTCTCTTAGAAAACATATGCCACCTCGGTCCTTAATCCAAAGCATTTACTTCCATGAACAAAAGATGAAGAACATCACTTTCATTTCTTGTGTACTTTTTCCTAATGCATAGGTTGCCTAAACCATTTATAATGCTCTATTACGATGTAGTTAGTTTCATCTTTATTCAATCAGTACCTACACAAAATTGTACAGTCTTGTTTGAAGCCATGAGCACACTTTTAGTGGTATTTTTGTGCCTAATTGCCCTGATTTTTGCCAGATTTCTCTACAAGGTTGTGTGGATTCCATTTCATGTACAAAATGTAATGCGATCACAAGGAATAAAAGGTCCTTCCTACAAATTTATTCATGGAAACACCAGTGAGGGCTTTAGCATTAAGCAACAATCCATGAAATATCCTATGGAGTTATCCCATGATATATTCCCTCGAGTTCAGCCTCATTTCTATTCATGGATGAAGCTATATGGTATGTAATTAACTCTCTCTCTCTCTCTCTGTATTGTTCTTGATCAAAATTTCAGTAGCTCAAGTCAGCTTAACTCATTGAAACCAGGAAAGATTTTTCTCACTTGGGTGGGGCATCAACCTCGTATGGTGATTACTGAACCCGAGTTAGCTAAAGAAATACTACATAATAAACAAGATATGTACCCAAAAATGAAAATCAAAGGCGTAGTGAAAAAGCTGTTGGGAGATGGGCTTGTTGTAGCAGAAGGGGAGAAATGGTCCAAAGTACGAAAACTGGCTAACCATGCTTTCTATGCAGAGAACTTGAAGGTAATTATATAAGTTCTTCCTGTTAAGTTTCAATGAACCAAAAAATTTAAGCATGGTATCAAATATCAATGTAAATTCAAGATTCATGACATTCATTTTGTTCAGGATATGGTTCCTGCAATGATCGCAAGTGTGGAAGCTATGCTGGAGAAATGGAGAATATATGAAGGCAAAGAGATTGATGTGTTTCAGGAATTTAAGTTTTTGACCTCAGAAGTGATTTCCAGGACAGCTTTTGGAAGCAGTTACTTGGAAGGGAAGGATATATTTGAAATGTTAACAAAGTTGGGATTCATCGTTGGCAGAAATGCTGAAAAGATTCGACTTCCCGGCATTGAGTAACTTTCCATCTTTCTATTTAAGCAACATTATGAAGATAAAATATACACTTCACGCTAATAATCTTCATACTGATTGTTGCAGGAAAATATTTAGGTCAAAGGACGACATCGAATCGGACAAGATCGAGCAGTCACTTCGGAACTCGATCATGGCCATAATAAAGAAAAGAGAAGATACAGACTATTTTGGAAGTGACTTTCTTGGATCACTCCTAAAGGTGCACCATGATTCTGTTAAGAAAAATAGGATCTCAGTAGATGATGTAATTGATGAATGTAAGGTATTCTACATTGCTGGACATGAAACAACTAGCAGCTTATTGTCTTGGACTTCTCTTCTCTTAGCAATCAACACGGATTGGCAAGAAAAAGCAAGAAAAGAAGTGCTTGAACTATTTGGAAAAGAAAATCCAACATCAGAAGGCCTTGCCAGATTGAAGACTGTAAGTATTACATTTGAACTGAAATTTGCAGCCACTAGGATATGTGTGTATCAGTGTACAGATGCATAACTATGACATTAACAAAGTGCATGTTTAGGACACCATATCAGACTGGATTGGATTGGATAGGGCATGATAGTAGATTCTTTTTCTTTACGGTTCAATGCTATTCAGTCCTTACTATCAAACATGATGTTTACTATGTTCAGTTATATGAACTGAAGTGGAAAACATGTTGGGAGTGTGCAACAAAGTGCCACATCTGATAAACATGGGGTAATTAATGAACTTATAAGGGATTTGGCTACTTTACCTAATGAGTTAACCTTTTAGGATGGAACCTCAATTCCCTACAAGTGGTATCAGAGCTAGGCCCCAAAATTAACCACGTGGACGCACAAGACATATCCTAGTTGCAGCCGAACAAAGGTGGTAGGCCCTAAGTTGGATCGCGATGGATGAAAAAATTCATTGTTGCCTTTTAAGGCGGTTGTGTCCACGTACGGTGACCCTAACGCAGTGGAATAGTTGGGCTTTGATAGAACATGTATTCCTTCCAGGTTTGAGGAATAGAGATTGATAGACTATCAATTGAAGGGGGTGAGAAGACATGATACTTCGTTCGTAAGGGATTGTTGGGAATGTGCAAACAAATTCCCACGTTGATTAAACATAGGGTAAATAATGAATTTTTAAGGGATTGAGCTACTCTATCTAATAGGTTAATCTTTTAGGATGGAATCTAAATTTCCTACCAAACACGAGAACATTTGATGTACCTGGCTACTTTAATCATATCTAATTCTCATACCAAACATGTCATGTCCAATCCAACACTATACAAATATTTGGTGTATATCACCAACAGTCAAATCAAAAGTTTTACTCAATCCTGAATAGTTCTTATGCTTCTTTTCTCTCTTGTTATGTGTTTAGGTAACCATGATCATCAATGAAGCCCTAAGACTGTACAGCCCAGTGCCAAGTCTTGTAAGAAGAGCGAAAGGCAAAGTAAATCTGGGTAAGTATGAATTCCCAGAAAATATAGAGTTGCATATTCCACAACTTGCACTCCACAGAAATCCTGAAATATGGGGAGAAGATGCTCACCTTTTCAAGCCAGAGAGATTTGCAGAAGGGGTGGCTAAGGCAACAAAGAATAACCCCATGGCGTTCCGGACCCCGGACCTGCGTCGGCCTGAATTTCGCTACAAATGAAGTGAAAATAGCACTCTTAATGATCCTTCAGCGTTATAAATTCACCATCTCACCAAATTATGTTCACTCCCCTCTTGTGGTTCTCACAGTCCGCCCTCAACATGGTGTGCAGATCATGCTAGAGCCAGTTGAGGTGTAATAGTAGTACTGTGATTTCAAAAATCATATATTTTTCCACTGGCAAATAGTTCTTTGTGTAGAGTCTGGTCAAGCTCATGGATGTACGTACGGCTACTGCTAACAATAATGTTTGTCCTGTGACAGGCTCCTAGTCGTGAAAAGCTGCTCTAGGATCTACTTATAGCCTTGTTCATTCTTTTTGTCGGAAACTATCCACTTAAGAATGATTTGTAACTCTATAAATAGGTTGTTTCTTTTTGTAGTTCTCAAACAAAATAGTTATACAAAATATATTATTGCTTAATAATTTTGTCTCAATTATATGATCCGTCCATTATTTGTAACACCTCATTAACAATTAAAGCAATCATTTACTTTTGCATAGAACCTGGAACCTAGACAGATAGGCACATTTTACAACACAAAATAGCAGCTCAAAGGCATAATGATTGCGAAACTAGTATAAAATGTGTAATTAAAACTAATTATTGAGTTTGATTTCAGTTGTTTAACAAAATTTTAAACAAAATCAAACAAAGACGGAATACACGTGGTAGTAACATGCGAAAACAAAGGGAAAGTCTCAATTTATTCGTAAATGTACACATAAGGTTAGTTTTTAACACGGTACGTCATTAAAAGTAAAACTAACCTCGACAAGGTGATGTTGGTTTTCTTGTTTAGTAATATGGTGTCAATCAATTATATGTCCAATACATGTCTAACAAAATTGTAAAACATAAAATAGAATAAAATCTTAATCCTATGATGTAATATTCGTAGAGTTTCTGTCCTACATTTCTTCTTGTCTGTTATGGCGGCGGCGGAGCCACATATGGCCTACAGCTATAAGGTCTCTATTTAGAAAACATCTTCATCCTTGATATAATCCAAAATTACGTCCATGAACAATAAAGAACATCACTTTCATTTCTTGTGTATTTTTATGTTATTTATGTAGCCATCGCATCTTTTCCTAATACTTAGGTTACCTGAACCATTTATAATGCTCGATTACGATGTGGTTAGTTTCATCTTTACTCGATCAGTACCTACACAAAATTGTACAGTCTTGTTTGAAGCCATGAACACACTTTTAGCCATTTTTCTGTGCATAATCGCACTGATTTTTGTTAGATTTCTCTACAAGGTTGTGTGGATTCCATTTCATGTACAAAATGCAATGCGATCACAAGGAATAGAAGGTCCCGCCTACAAATTTATTCATGGAAACACCAAGGAAATTATGAGCATTAAGCAACAATCCATGAAATATCCTATGGTAGAGTTATCGCATGATATATTCCCTAGAGTTCAGCCTCACTTCTATTCATGGATGAAGCTATATGGTAACTCTCTCTCTCTCTCTCTCTCTCTGTGTGTGTGTATGTAGTGCATGCTTATATACATTTGTGTGTGTGTGTACACTAACGAAGAAGTCCCAAAGGCCCCAGTTGAGAAACTGGTCTCGAGATAGATGACAACACCACTATCCCCTCTTCCTTATCGGGAGGGCAATCTTCTCTTATGGCCTTCACCTCCTGCCTGGCGCACACCCACACATATATAGTTTCTGATCAAAATTTGAATAGCTAAAGTCAGCTGAATTCATTGGAACCAGGAAAGAATTTTCTTACTTGGGCGGGGCCTCAACCTCATATGGTGATTACTGAACTCGAGTTAGCTAAAGAAATACTAAACAATAAAGAAGGTATGTACCCAAAAATGAAAATCAGAGGCATTGTGAAAAAGCTACTGGGAGATGGGCTTGTTGTAGCAGAAGGGGAGAAATGGTCCAAAGTACGAAAACTTGCTAACCATGCTTTCTATGCAGAGAACTTGAAGGTAATTAACTTCTTTCTGTTGAGTTTTCGTGAACCAAATTCGGAAAAATAAATATTCGAGAATTCAAAATGAAGAAAGATGATAAAGACAGACAAATTTAAGCATAGTATCAAGGTATTCAAGATTCATGATATATAGTTCTTTGTTCAGGATATGGTTCCTGCAATGATTGCGAGTGTTGAAATCATGCTGGAAAAATGGAGAGATTATGAAGGCAAAGAAATAGATGTATGCAAAGAATTCATGGTTTTGGGTTCAGAAGTGATTTCCAGGACAGCTTTTGGAAGCAGTTACTTGGAAGGGAAGAATATATTTGAAATGTTAACACGGTTGGGTTTCATCGTTGCCAAAAGTAGTGAAAAGTTTCGGTTTCCTGGCATCGAGTAATTTTCTAGGTCTCTGTTTAAGCGCATATGAAGATAAAATATATATACTTCCAAGTTAACATATAATCTTCATACTGATCATTGCAGGAAAATATTTAGGACAGAATACGACATCGAATCGGACAGACTCGAGCAGTCACTTCGAGACTCGATCATGGCAATAGTAAAGAATAGAGAAGAAAAAGTAATGACAGGAGAAGCAGACAATTTTGGAAGTGATTTTCTTGGATCACTTCTAAAAGTTCATCATGATTCTGATAAGAAAAATAGAATCTCAGTAGATGATGTAATTGATGAATGTAAGGTATTCTACATTGCTGGACATGAAACAACTAGCAGCTTATTGTCTTGGACTTCTCTTCTCTTAGCAATCCACCCAGATTGGCAAGAAAAAGCAAGAAAAGAAGTACATGAACTATTTGGAAAAGAAAATCCAACATCAGAAGGCCTTGCCAGAATGAAGACTGTAAGTATAGCATCCAATTCTCCGTACCAAATTGAAACAGTGTAATTAACAAGATTTAACTTTTTTTCTTCCTTAACGTCTCGTACCATATGTTATCCATAGCATACAGGGCATGTTTAGTGTTGGATAGAGACGAACATTTATATACTTCGCTACTTTAATCGTATCTGTCATTGTTACAAATACTGGGTGTGATTCACCAAGTTGTAGTCACTCACTCCTGAATGGTTCTTGTGTTTAGGTAACAATGATCATCAATGAATCCCTAAGACTCTACAGCCCGGCCGCAAGTCTTGTAAGAAGAGTGAAAAGCAAAGTCAGACTAGGGAAGTATGAATTTCCAGGGAACATGGAGTTGCATATTCCACAACTGGCACTTCACAGAAATCCTGAATTATGGGGAGAAGATGCTCACCTTTTCAAGCCAGAGAGATTTGCAGAAGGGGTGGCTAAGGCAACAAAGAATAACCCCATGGCATTCCTCCCATTCGGTTCCGGTCCCCGAACATGCATCGGCCTAAATTTCGCAACAAATGAAGTGAAAATAGCACTCTCAATGATCCTTCAGCGCTATAAATTTACACCCTCACCAAATTATGTTCACTCCCCTCTTTTGATTATCACGCTCCGCCCTCTACATGGAGTGCAGATCATGCTAGAGCCAGTTGGGGTCTGATATTCTAGATTAGCTTATCCATGAAATTTCTCGGTTATGGGTTACGCAGTATTGCAGAAATTTCCAAGAACTCATTCACTTTTTCACATTATATCAAATAGACGATTGCATAACATTCTCTTTTGTGCATCCATATCAACCCAATAACCAAAATTAATTATTGACTTTGATTTTAATTTTTTTTTTTAAAATTTAAGCAAAATCAAACAACCCTAAATATGATGAACGCAACATAATCCAACAAAAATAAAGAAACATATTTTGTGAACATCAAGTTATTCAAAAAATTATCATTACAATATCAAATGAATTGAAAGATCACTCGTTTAATTAATAAAATTACATCACCGTGCAATTTGCTTCAATGCTACAAATATTTTGGTCAAATATAATTATTTCTATTATCAAGATTCGATCAAGTGCCAATGAGTTGCCCACCTATCCACAACACGCTTTCTATTTAAAGTACCCGAAGCATTGGTAGCACATTAGCAATATAGCTCAACCCATAACCGTGAGAAAAGAAGAATTTACTGTGAATACACAATATTATTGGCACGATCAAGGTCATGAAGAAGCTGAAAATTTATCCTTCAGGCGATTGATAAGCTTAAATTTCTCCTCAGCCTCCACCTGCTGACGAACGTCAGACCGCAAGGCTCGATCAGGGTGAAAGGTCAGCAAGGCCCGCTTATAAGCTATTTGTACCTGCAAATGTCATCAACTGTCACTAATACCCAAAAAAAAAAAAAAAAAAAATAGAATCGTCTACTTAACATGGACAGAAATATCAACAATATAATACGCATGTAAAGACAATAAAACCAGGAGAAACATTATTGTTAAACAAACTGCTTAATACAATTGCATATACTGGAATCTTTTCTTTGGTGATGAATCCTAATTTCATTAAGCGAGTCGGCAAATCCTGTAAATGATGCATATAACTTGCGACAGTATCAGTAAATCCACCCACGAATCTGCAACCCTATCGAGTGCCCACTACTCACAACAGAATATGCACATACATGCTTGTTGGGATTGTGAAGTTTCATCAGCGAGGATAAAAGATTCAAACTGCTTGAACACAGTTGCATGTAATTTTTTGTGAACTTCCCACAAAATCCATTAACCAATGCTGTTTGCATTTAGCAAGAATGAAGATATTGGTGGTGACTGCATTAGACTAGACCTAATTAGCAACCTTAGTCATCAATCCCTTTGAATGTGAAAGCCACAGAACACAATCAAGAACAGTAGTTCTTCAAGCCCAATACCAATAAGGAAATGTTCAGATTCTACACAGGGTACCGAGGATAGAAGAATGACACCAAAAAATTGTCACACCATAACAAAAATGAGAACCACAATGAACTAACAATTACAGAATGTTCACAGTCATACATATGAGATCACAAGAACTGATTCCTCGGGATAGAACCCATGGAAGACATGAAGAACTTGCAAACCTGAAACGACGAAACAAAAGCAGAAGGAGAAAAAGACAAGAAATATATAGAGAGAAAAACACAGACACAATAGGCAAAAAATGAAAGAGTAACCTAGAATTTTCGGAAACCACTAACTGAAGAGATCAGACGACAAGTCTAGCTTTTTGCAATGGAAGAAAAGAGACATAACGTATATTTATCAAAATATTATGCTCATAACAGGAACTCAACAACCACAAAAATATCCACTTTATAGTAGAAGTACAACCAACCTCGTGTGGTGATGGATGCGGCCAACTAGCCACCTTGATTCCCAAGGATTGCAACAGCGAAGCCATATCATGGCACGTGGTTTCCAATTTCTTAAGTTGTGTCCTGACCTCAGTACGAATTACCTCCTTCAAGTTCATATTTTCCTCATCCTAAAATGTGTGAACATGAATAATCCACGTCATACAAATTTTCAAGGTCTATATAAGTCAAACTAACTGGTGAACATACCTTCAGAAACTAACAAATGAATGGATAGTGATCTTGAGAATAATAAAAAGATTTTAACAAACCTTCTTTTGAGTTTCGCGTATTTCTTCCACCCGCTGCTTTTGTCTTCTTTCCATGTCCAACAAACGCATGCTTTCAGCTTTTTGCCTCTTCAGCAATTGCCGCAAGCGTTGTGCTTCTTCAGCCTATAAAAGACCAAACAGGCAAATTCTATGCAAACTATTCTTTATCCGAGACAGCATTAATGGGATAGCCCAAAACCTTATGAAAAAACCCCATACAAAAGAGAGATTCAAGAATCATAACTAACTCACACCAACTGACTACCATTTACAAGTAGACTTCAAAAACTTCATTTAGAACTGAAAAAACCCCATACAAAAGAGAGACTCAAGAATCAAAACTAACTCACACCAACTGACCACCATTTACAAGTAGACTTCAAAAACTTCGTTTAGAACTCTAAAATACAAATTATATCAAGAATTATCGCCTTCATTGGCTAATAGGGTTGGAATTTTATCACCTTACTTGGTTACTATAGTTGGATTTGCTATTCTTTTTTTTTTTTTTATCAATGTTCGATTTTCTCATTTATGATTGAAAAGTTTACTTTGAACTTGAAAAATTCTAGAAGCCTTGCAATTTCATAGAAAGCTAAAATAGCATTAAATAAAGCAAAGTAATCCCTAATGTTCACACTGAAATCAAGAAGTGAAGGAAAAAAATCAACATGCAGCACAACTGAAGAAAATTTAACAGTGAAGGTAATAAACCTGAATTTGTAATGCTCGTTGCCGAGAAGCCCACTCTTCTTCTATTGCTCTTTTGTATTCATCTGTTTCCTTAAGCTTTTCTCGTTCATTAATGATACAATTCTCAACACCTGGCAAATTATCACCATATTGTGTATGTTCCTGATCATCTCTTTCATCCTCCCTCCGACGATTTGATACAGGTTCAATGAGCTTTTCCACAGCCTTGTCCAAACAAGAATCATCCTCTCTAACTTGTGTTTTGTTAAGATGCCTATTGCAGGACGATGGTATCTCTGGAACCAACTTCTTGCTCTTGTCAATGACATCTCCTGGATCAAGAGATGAATTTTTACTGAAAAAGGCATCTCCAGAGACAGGTCCAACTCTATTACTGGAAAGAGTAACGTCTTCATTAACTTGATCATTCAATGGCGAACACTTCACAAATGAAGAATTTTCAGACATTAAATTCTCCTGCTCCTTAACACTGCTAGTTGCACCTGGTTCACAAGGTTGCAAATGCTCCATATCCTTATTACTAACACTAACTTTCTCCTGAAACTTCTCATCTTTGTCTCTTACAGTAGATCTGTCATGATCAACATCAGTTTCAAATGAACTTTGATGCTTGCACATGGAAGCCTCTTCCTCTACTAAACCAGATTTCCGATGATAAAATTTCATTGGAGTTTCCTCATCATCTTCGAGAGGAGTTGTATGATTAACTTGCTCAGTTCCCCATTCATGACAAGGAGAATGAGACGAAGGTGGAGAGCTCCGTATTCCCTTCTTCTGACAACTGGAACTACCTAAATCATAATGTTGGGAAGCTTGCTGCTCAGCAAAGTTGAAAGGAGGATATTTGGCTCGAGAATGTGATCTCTCATGAATATTAGGCTGATTATACCGCATGTGTGTTTTCAGCACTGACTGCAAAGAAAAATCATCAAATGTAGGATCCTCGAAACCATAAGAAGTGCTGCTCAAATTGGCATCCTCTTCTGTGTTAAAAGGAGATGGAGCTTCATTTTCTTCGTTGGATTTGCTTGTTCTAGAACAAAATGGGACTTCCTTATATTGACCACTCTTGCTTTCCTTTCTAACATTCTGGTGGTGATTATCATTGAAATCCCTTGAAGTTTCATCACAATCTTTAATATCATATTTACCATTACACTTATCTTTTTTTCTCCTGAAGAAAGCCTGTTCCCACTGTTTTTGAAGCTTTCCAGAAGAATCTTCCATTAATTCACAATCAGGAAAATCGTTACCAGATAAATCACTTTCTGAATTGACACTTGGACCATAGCCGTTTCTTGTGGAAGCTTTTCCAGAGTACGTGCGCTTGCATTTTGATAACCTAACTGGAGTTGCATTTTCTTGAACAAACTGGCATTCTTCACCAGCAGTATCTGCAGAATTTTCTTTCGTGGCAAAGCAAGATTTCTTGCTATGGGTGGCACAATTAGAGAAACTACCGTTGTCATTTATACCACTACCAGGATGTTTGTCATCCGTGCTTTCATCATCATCAATACATATGACAGTCTTAAATGAACGCTTTTTGTCTTTCCTGAGCATGCTTGAACCTCGGGAGTTCTTTGGCACAGATTCGGGAACATCAATGATAATGACATTGTCGAAATGATCAGGATCTACATCGATAATGATAACATCATCAGCTTCCCCATTATTCCTGCCCCTTCTCGATGTTTTCCCCCCAGAGCAGGGTTTGGGATGAGAGTGACCTATGGAAATTCCCCTCATATGCCACTGAATGGACAACAGTCAATTAGCTAGACATTTAAGAGAAAAACAAAAAATACTTCATTCCAAATGTTACAAATACATGACTACAGGTAACAGTAACAGAATTCCTAATTGCCCATGTTCATGAGCCAAATACATGATTACAAGTTTGCAGCATGTTTACTTCTTTAAGGAAGAAATCATGCAAGAGGTACTTAAACCTAGACCACTGTAGCTACATTCAAGAATAACAAGTAAAAGTGACAATGTGAAAGCACGCAAATGAGTTCCTATCCACATAGTCTAAAACCTTTATAGCTTCCACGTGTGCAAATAATCATTACCTAGTTACACTGGATATGCAATGGAACCAAGAACACAAAGCAAGGTATCCCCTACAAAATCAAACCTAAAGTCTGCAATTGGTAGCCCACACAACTAAAACATACACAAACTGTGATGCATACACGTTAAAATGGAAGTTCATTGTCTTGAATTACCGGGATCTCATTGTATTTCCTGCATGACTATCTAAACCTTCTTCTTCAACCGTCTTTAGATAGTTTTGATTTTTGGTCAGATAATGACTTCAGAAATCTTGCAGAGTTTATCTCAAGACTGTACTGAATTCCCTTTTCGTTCACTTTCTAGCATACCCTCAGATATCACTTTATATTGGTCAGCGAATATTTTATTCAAATATATTTGATTCGCTTCCCATTTCCATTTTGTCTTCTTTTGTCTTGTGATTGCAACCAAACGTTCTTAATTAATAAAATTTATTAATGCAGTTGAAAAATCCTAATCTATCCATTTGTTTCCCAAAAACTTTTGAACAAACCAGGAAAAACAGTGCAGATAACCCATGAAAATATGTTATGAACAAGAACCCAAAGAAAATCTCTGAACCACAGTGCGATCCGGAATTTTAACAGAACCATTTTCTACAGCTTTTACATCTAACAAATGAAAGTAAAACCTCCATGGCCTTTCACTCGTGAAAGCAATCAAAAACCTAGTTAGATACTGGATATTAATGGAACCAAGAGTGCAAGAAGTGGTACCGGTTAAACTAAATTCTGTAATTGTTTGCAAGCAAACACTGTGACATCAAAAACGCAATTTCAATGTTTGTAATTCATGGAAGAACCGTAATGAGACCGAGAAATAATTTAAAAACCACATAACCTAAAACCCTTTCACAATTAACACTACAAGTAAAAAAAATAAATCGTAAACCCTAATTGAATCATCATAACCACATGTAGCATGATAATTAATCTGAAAGTTTGTAAATCAGAAAAGTTCAAAAATTTACCTGCGGAGAAGGAAGCTTTTGGGTGCTAAGCAAAACGATCAGCCGTGGCGGAATCGTGGAATTTAATGGAAATGGCCAAAATGGGGAAAGGGTTTCCAAGTGAAAATTCAAAATAATTTGAACACCCAAACGTGGAACTTTCAGAGAGATGGTAAGGGTTTTTGTTTTCGCTGAAGAAATTACAAAAGTGACCTAATAGTTGGTCGTTACGTGGTTTTGCGTAGCACGCTCCGCGAAATTAAAAAAAAAAATGAAAATTATTATTTTATCAATTTTTACTACTTTTAGGCTGTGTTTGATTGTAATTGGAAAATTTGAGTGGAAAGAAAATATTTTCCATAAAAATGAATTACCAAGAAATTATAGGTTGGAAAAGGTTAACGCATTTTTTATGGAAAATAAATGGGTTGGAAAAGGTTAACAAATTTTCCATGGAAAATAAATTCTCCTATTCCACAAAGAAAATATTTTTCTTGAAAATAAGAAAAATGTGGCCAAAAGTGGGAAAATGAGAAAAAAATTTCTATGGAAAAAAAAGGTTGCAATCAAACAAAACAAGGAAAATATGTGGGAAAATACATTTTCCATGAAAAATTTTGAGCAATCAAACAACCAAGTTGGAAAATAGGCGGAAAATCTTCATTTTCCATGGAAAATTTTGCCAAATCAAACACACCCTTAGGCTGTGTTTGATTGTAAGTGGAAAATTTAGGTGGAAAGAAAATATTTTCTATAGAAATGAATTACCAAAAAATTATGGGTTGGAAAAGGTAAACAAATTTTCCATGGAAAATAAATTTTCCTATCCCACAAAGAAAATATTTTCCTTGAAAACAAGGAAAATGTGGCCAAAAGTTGAAAACTTTGAAAAAAAATTCTATGGAAAAAAAAAAGTTGCAATCAAACGAAACAAGAAAAATAGGTAGGAAAATGCCTTTTCCATGGAAAATTTTGTCAATCAAACAGCCCAAAGCTGGAAAATTGGTGAAAAATTTTCATTTTCCATGGAAAAAAAAAGAAATCAAACACAGCCTTAAACTTTTTTGTTGATTTTGCACATTCCCAACACTAAATTAAAAAATATATATGTACTAATTTTTAAAAACCATGTCTATCACTATTATGAATGTTTATACATTGAATTTGATAGCGTCGTTCTCATGTTCACAGTGGGTGAAATTTATCACGCCCACTGTGGATGTGACCTGATGAGTGTGAAAAAAAAAATCATGTAGGATATGTCCACGTCAACTTTGATACACACCCAAACCCTCGTCCATTCTGCACAAAGTTTCGTCCTCACTTTCTGGGCGACTTCCATCCAGCAGTGCCTCTTTCAGCCAGTCGGTGCCTTCATGACCACGACCTGGTGCTATTTAAACCCTGGCGCCTTCATTAACAGCTAAACGCCGGCAACCTACCATTGTTTTCGCTGGGATTTCTCGCACGCTACTGTTGCTACTGCTTGGTGCCCTAAATCTGATCGCGCCCATTTCGCCCATTTCACGACATTTCGCCCATTTCACATAGAACAGTTGCTCTAATGGTATGGGCTTTAGTTGTACTGAAAATGGCACCCTTCAAAGTGGTCGTGAAGGCACCGGCTAGCTGGAGGAGGCGCTGCTGGATGAAAGTCGTCGAAGGGGGGGGGGGGGGGGGGGGCAAAATTTTGTGCGAAATGAACGAGGGTTTGGGTGTGTATCAAAGTTGACGTGGACATATCCCACGTGAAATTTTTTTCACACTCATCAGGCCACATCCACAGTGGGCGTGATAAATTTCGCCAACTGTGGGCAAGAGAACGGCACTGTTGAATTTGATATGCTCCGTTAATTAATTATTAATATAGTACATAATATATTTCTATACCATTTGCACTAAAATAATTAAGTCAAAACAATAATTTTTGTAACTATAATCTCCTCATAGTAATAAAATTAATTTGGTCTCAATATTATGATAATAGAGAGGTTGTACAGACACTATATATTTTTATTGTATTATTATTGATATGAATTTTCATGATCTATTATTTATTTATTTATTTTGACCTCCATTTTTAATCTCACTTGAATCTTGACTCTTTATTTTTACATTTTACGATACATTGGACAAAATTAGGTTTAGACGTTGGGTGAGTCGGTCTTAGTATTTTAATACCCGAAATCACCATTATACTTTTGTAAATGAAACGATTTGAATCTATGTAATTACTGAAATCAAATCTGAATCTGAACGTGTCGAGTTCTGTTCTCATCTACCCATAATATTTAAATAAAATAAAATAAAGTTGTGAATTGATAATACAAATTTTCTTTTCAATATTTAGTGAGAATAGAAAAAATAAAACGAAAACAATGTGTTGATTATAACTTTTTCATCTTGTTGTATCTTAGCATGTGACTAGTCGAAAATTAGAAAAATACAAATCAATTCTTTTCCAGCACTGTACGACTCTAAGATAAAACTCTTTTAGCTCACAGTCGATTCTCTTATCTATGAGCACTACTAAAGGGAGATAAGAACGAGTCTTTTAACTAGTTGTCAAAAATAAGAAAATAAGTATAGTGTATAGAGTGTTTTTCTAATCTTGTTGTTTTTTGTAATGTGTCTAAAAACATGAAAACTACACCCCTTTTATAGTAGAAAATTCAACTCCCACTTTGATGAAAATTTATGTCATTCAAATTGATTTTAATCATAAAATTAAGGAATTTTGAATTTATTTAAAAACTGATAACTAAATCAAATTAAGTTTAATGTTTAAATCTTTATTTTCGATTTCGTTTTTTTTTCCCCTGTTGGTAGATTGATTGTATTCTCTAGTTTCTCTCGTCACTGTGCATAGCATATATAACACCATGTTTAGAGTACTTTTTAACTTGTAAGTACTTATAAGTTAGTTAAACATTATTTTTATCTATACTTATTTTAAAACACACAATTTTCAGCTACTTTTTATCTTCACATTCCATATAATCAACTACTTATAATCTACAAAAAAAATTTAACAAACAAACACTAAGTTAATGGAGGTTTTTTTTTTTTGTTGATATTCAAAATAATAAAAGATAATTATATCACACCACACTTTTTAATTATTGTACTATATTTTAATTGCACTTAAAGTTCTCAATTTTTTTCATAATAGCACTCATATCCTCAACTTTTTATCGTCGCATTCTTATCCTCAAATTTTCATTAATTAACATATTTTGTCTCTAAAAATAGTTTATGTCCAAAAATTCCATCCGAAAGCGTAAAACGGCTTATTTTTCCATCATATTTATAAAAAAATACAAAACTGCAACAAAATATTTTTTTCTCATTTCAAAGCGCACCCACAATATTTTGACAAAGACAATCATTAAGGATGATATATGTTAATTAATGCAAGTTGATGATAAGAATTTAATGAAAAAAGTTAGAGATATAAATACTATAATGAACAAAGATTGAAGATTTTAAGTGCAATTAAATTGTAACATCACAAATAAAAATTATAGTGCAAATATAACCACTCAATAATAAATCGGATATCCAACATAAGGTTGGGGTATAAATTACTATTTTTGCCCCTCTAGTTACATATTTATCCTTAATTCATTTTTTTTCTCTATTTGAATATTTAAGTTGAGATCAAATCATGAATGTATAATTTATTTAAGTTTTTACCAAATATTAAACGTTTACATTTATTCAAAGTACTGTGATCCTATATTTACAGTATTTACAAAACTTTATTTTTGAGATACCAAAGTTGTGAAAACATCACAATCCGTTGTTTCCCTTTGTTTTTGCATTTCAGTATTCATTTTGAGTTTTGAGTTTATTTTTAATTTTCTATTTTAAGAGTCTGTTTTAATATTGCTGAAAATGCGTTATTTTGTCATTTTGAAAAAATATTTCTCAAAATAGAAAACTAGAAAACACGTTTGTTCAAAATTTTGAGAAATTATTTACGACATTTTATTGAATAAATTTAATTATTCTGTAAAATAGAACAATTTTATGCTAATGTATTATCATGTAATATATACATTATAAAGTTGGTAAATCTTACAATATTTTTTCCACTACAAAAATAAAATACAAATAAATAAGAAATTGGCAAAATAAGAAATTTAAAATTAATGACGTGAACTGAGAATTTTAATCTATTTTTATTTAAATAAATTTTTGAAGAATTTTTATTTAAAAATCAATAAGGGCTTGAAATATTTTTATTTTTTTAGAATTGAATTTTTTAGAAAATTAGAATTTTTATTCTTTTAGAATTTTTATTTAAACGTTTTATTTTCCCTATTTTGAGTGTTTTAGTGTTTTCAATTTAAAAACGTCAAAAACATGTTATAAGTTTAAGGGTAAGTAGCACATTTCGTCCATATCGTTTGCTCTTATTGTGCAAAGCGTTCTTATCGTTTGGATTTTGACATCTGTACCTCTAAATAAACGTTTATTTGCAAAAAAAAGTCCATGCCGTCCATATTTGTTAACATTTGCCGTTAACATTATCAAAAGGGTTAATTAATGTAAATAAATCTAATCAATATGGATAATTTGCATAAAAAAGAGTAACCGATAGAGACATTTTGCACACACAAATATTTAAAGCCAGATTTGGATCTTCTTCTTCCCGCAATTATAAAATCATATACAAACAGATAAAATTACATACATTGTAATATTACACTTAAATATAGTGAAAGAAACTCATACATATTACAAGAACTTGACACATCAAAACAAAATGCATGCCTCTAAATACATTCTAAACACTTTAATAAACCATATTACAACCAACTCATACACAAAAGCAAAACACTACGTTCTAAAATTAAACAACTCATGTTTCTGCAAATTCAATTAATGTTCTTCATAAACATTCATGAATCTAAGCAAACTATGAATTGTTTCTACTGTGACACACTTTGTCTCTATCGTTTGCAAAATATACTTCTCCACTGTGACACACTTTGTCCATATCATTTGTAAAATATACTATACAAAAATGCGTATATGGTGGCATACATTTATTTGAATGTATCGAGTTCTTGTAATGCCTATGAGTTTTCTTCAATATATTTAATTTTACAAAATATGTGATGTTATCTATTTGTGTAGAATTTTATAATTACTAAAAGAAGAAGACCCAAAAATCCAGCTTTAAACGTTTGTGTGTGCAAAACGCCCTTGTAATTTACTATTTTTTACACAAATCATCCATATCGTTTAGATTTATTTGCACTAATTAACCCTTTTGATAATTTTAACAACAATTGTTATATGGACGGTAGGGACCTTTTCTGCAAAGAAATATTTATTTAGGGACTCAGATGCTAAAATCCAAATGATAGGGGACGCTTTGTACAATGAGAGAAAACAATAGGAACGAAATATGCTCATTACCCTAAGTTTAACCTTGTTTTTAAAAATGTATTTTCAAAAATAGCATATCAAACAAAATTTGAATGTTTTAGAGAACTGAAAACAATTTTGAAACAAGAAAGAGCACATGCAGTATTTCGTAAAGCTCGGGGCCATGTACAATAGTTCATTATGCACTCAAAATTAAAGTATGTGTTTAAATAATAGGTTAATTATACTAATGGTCTCCATTCTTTCAAATTTGTAACGATTTCATCTCCATTCTTTTCTTCAATACGATTTCTTTTGTTAGCAGATATCATCCCCATTCTTCTATTTATACTCACATATAGTCCCCAAATCACTATTTTCACTATTCTGACAATTCTTGTACAATTTTGCCCATTAACTTAAATAAATTAAAATGATGGGGAAAAATACAATAAAAGTATTGCAATTGGACCCTTAGCCTTTTTAAAAGTACAAATAAATCCTAAACTATTTTATTTTATTCAAATAAGTGTTCTTCCTCAACTAAAAAAGAATCATCTTTTTATATATTTGTAGCAGATCCTACGTTGTTATATGTCAGATTCTTGGACGCAGCTCGTTTCATTTGAAATGAGTATATAAATTTTTTAATCAGTTTCTCATTGAACATGAATCAGAATAGATCTCTGCTTATTTCCTCCAAATTCCTGCATATAATTTGCCACAAACTTAAGCAAATAGTGTAAAGAAAAGTTCAGATCTTTGTGATTTTGATAACCCATTTATGTACTCTTCAATGAAGCGCGCTCTGTGCCCACTGTACAACATCCTGCTACTGATAATGGTGGCAACTACTCTCACCGTCCGGGTTATGCTCCACTATAGGTCTACCCAGCTGAAATACGACACCCCACTTGTCAAAACCCTGGAAAAGCCGGTGTTTAATGCGACCCTTTTGAAATATGCTTCGATTGATGTTGGTGAAGCCCAGTTGAAGCAAGAGATTGAAGAGTTATTGGAGGGGAATTTTAGTAGGCGTGGTCGCCAGAGATCCTTTTTGTCATCTAAGAAGTATACTTTTGATACGAGAATGAGGACAACGAGCTGGGCATTTCGTTACAACTGCGGCCGCCGGAGTTTTATCGCCTCTAGTTGACTTTTAGGAGGTATTTGAGTGATTGGTCCTGAAATAGAAGGTACCAGTCGGAGGCAAATGTTGGATTTGATTAATAAAATAAAATAGTTTAGGATTTATTTGTACTTTTGAAAAGGTTAATGGTCCAATTGTAATATTTTCATTGTAATTTTTTCTCATCATTTTAATTTATTTAAGTCAAGGGGCAATATTGTCCAAGAATTGTTAGAATAGTGAAAAATAGTGATTTGGAGACCATCTGTGAGTATAAATGGAAGAATGGAGATGATATTTGAAAAAAAAAATGGGGATAAAATCGTTACAAACCTGAAAGAATGTGGACCATCGGTGTAATTAACCCTTAAATAATTGATCTAGATAAATACTAAATTAAATTTCACATAGGCTTGTCCAATGTGTAATACATGTTAGGAATTGAGAAAAAAAAATTAATTTGCCCACATAATCTTTGTTCAAGGAAAATTCAAAAGGTCAGAAAATACATAGAGATGGAGAAATAACACATAAATTTACGTGAAAAACTCTAAAATCGAAAAAAAAAACCACAAGTTGTCTAAACATGAAAAATCAAGTAATCATTTATTAAATGAGTTAATTACACTAATGGTCCTCATTCCTTCAGGTTTGTAACAATATCAACTCCATTCATTTTTTTATCAGACATCATCTACATCCTTCCATTTATTTGTACAAATGGTCCACAAAATGATTTTTTTTTTTTTTGACAATTTTGGCCTTAACTTGAATAAATTAAAATGATAGAAAAAAGAAAATACAATGAAAAAATTACAATTGGACCCCATAATCTTTTCAAAAGTACAAATAAATCCTAAAAAAACCAAAAAAGTATCACCCCACCCCACCCCACCCCACCCCAGAAATCGGGGGTTGGGCCGGCGACAACCGGAGATGAGAAATCCTCTACGATTGCATAAAAACCAGTGCTTTTTAATCTTTGGACAGTTCAGTACCAGATTCTTTATTGCTTACCTTTGAAACAAATAGTACTGTGATTTCTTAAGCAAAAACGCAGATAGATCGCGTAAAGAAAGATGCACACTAATTGTCCTTCTTGAAAACAAGAGAGGAAATGATTGATGTAGATGATAGGGATTAGGGGACAAGTACCTTGAAAACCAGTGAAAGATTTATCTGACGAAGAATGTTTTCACACTGGTTTTCTCTTTCCCGGTTGCCATCGGCCCAAACCCCGACAGTTTGTGCTGGCAACGGGGGGAAGAAATCCCCCCTGATTTCTGGGGTGAGGTGGGTTGATACCTTTTTATTTTTTTTGTTTTTTATATTATTTTGAATAATACAATATAATAAACTATTTTTTTCTTGTTAAATTGGTCAAGTGTAGATCAATGGTATAATTTTTTTGTCAATTAACAGACTAATATACGAAATCTGTAGAGACTCTAAATGTCATTTCGATGAACATAATTAGAATTTTTAAGATTTGATGACACATTTTTTTTTAATTTTAAGTGAAAATATGTAAAAAAAAAAAAAAAAAAAAGGTTTAGGATTTATTTGTATTTTTGAAAAAATTCGGGGTTCAATTATAATTTTTTTCATTGTATTTTCTTTTTTTCTATCATTTAATTTATTCAAATCAGGGGCAAAATTATTAAAAAAGTTTATTTGGGGATCATCTCTACAAATAAATGGAAGGATATGGATAATATATGCTAAAAAATTGAATGATGATGATATTGTTATAAACTTGAAAGAATGAGGACCATTAGTATAATTAACCCTAAATTTAAATGGATCATTTTTCTTTGGTGAAATTGAGTACATGAATGAAAGAAGCTTTTACAAAATACTTATTTTTTTCCTCCAAATTACAATTATGTAAAATATCTTGCTCACCAAAACTCCAAGAAAACCCAAGAACCCATACACTAAGAAAACCACTTAATACCAAACTATCATCAAGTTTCACTCCTCAAGATAGCCCATAACTATCTCACCAACTAAGGATAAATAAAATACTGTGGGGAGAGCTTTATATAGAAATAAAAAATGAGGGCTTTTAGTTTCTTTTCTAATGTGAAATTCTAAACAATCTCTTTACAAGTAGAAAACTAAAACACATTATGTTCTAAGTGCAATAGTCATGTCTCTTCCACCCTCTTAATCACGCTACTTAGGAAATTATGATGAACCTTTTCTTTCACAACCATACTTCTCAAGAGTGAGAATTACCATACTCCACTCCACCATAACGAGTGAACACACTTAGAATGAACAAATTATAAAAATTTCAAATCCTTCCATGTCGAACAAAAAAATTATGTTGCAACCCACATATTTGGCCTTTTCGGGAGTTCATCAGTCGTTGACACAAATTCCACCACACACTATGCATCAATACCAAACCAATACCTGTGTGCAAAATTGTAGACCCTCTAGCAGTAATATATTATCTATCATGGCAACTAGTAGGATGCCATAAAGATAAACATATTCTTTTTAAAAAATATTTGTCTCTCATGGAGAAAAGAGACACTCTTAGCGACTCAATCAACATCTTCATTTATTGACTTCAAGCAATTAACTAAACATGCTCTTCTTATTGGACATTTTTTCTGAAGGTGCCCAAATTGTTCACATTTGTAAAAAACAGGGATTAGTTTTTTTGTTTTTTTTTTCCCAAATCCTTGTGCAATTCAGACTGAATTAAAAGCTAAAATTGATTCTTCCGTTAAACTTCTCTACGTTGTATTTAACACATGACACGCCTTCTTTGTGCTCAAACACTCTGAACTAACTGACACTTTGATACTAACTATTGGTAGACCACCAATTTCTTTATTTGCCCACATGGTTTTGTTCAGATACAATTTAAAAAGCTAAAAATTGTAAATAGATGGAGAAAATAACACAGATTTACGTGAAAAACTCAAAAATTGTAGAAAAACCAAACTGTCAAAGACAAAACCCAAAAACCTACATACTGAGAAAATCCACTTAGTACATACCAGGCAAGATTACAAAATATCTTCAAGTGTCATCTTAGAGCATGTGTGAAAATGATTCTTTGGCAGAATCGATTTTTTGTAAGCTTCATATGGGTCCCAATGGTTAATAAAAAATGTAAAGTTAATGTCCACTTATTCAACCAAGCTGATAATGTAGAGAGTGTTCATGAAATTGTGCAAAATTACTTCTATAGCCATCATTGTATTATTAGGCAAAACTTGTGAACGTCAAAATCAAGGGTGAAACTGAAATTTAAAGAAATTGAAAATTATGGAAGTCAATTATTGAATAATGGTGGGCCCAATCTATAAATATTAAGCGGAAATTTGATAGTTTGCAATTGCATAGTCAGCTTTAGTCACAAGACGTGTTTTATTGAATTGAACAAAATTAAAGAAAATAAATATATGACAAATTTATCTGATAATACGTAAAATCCTATTCCAACTTACCAAATATGCTATTAGAGCATAAAGCTCTCAATTTTGCATATTTCCATAAATCGGATGAAGTGGTAGAAACTACAATCTTTAGAGTATGTTTGTGTGTGTTTATAAGTACATATAAGTCGGTTAAACATCATTTTCATCCATACATTTCGTAGGATCCACAACATTTATCTACTTTTTATCTACACATTTCGTAGGACACACTCTTTATAATCTACATAGATCTTTATCAAACATACTCTTATCGAGTGAAGTATCTTCATCTTTCATTTTCTATATGGAGCTCCAACATTGCAATCTAAGATTGCAAAATTGTGTCATAATTTATTCAAAAATAATCAAAAGATAAAAACTATTTAAGATTTCATAATTACATGATTCCCAGTTATAATTGCAAAAAAAGAAAAAAGAAAAATGAGGATCAGTGTCATGAACTAGTATAATTTTATAAACAATCAAAAGAAAAATGCAGTGCGCAATTAGGTTATGTTTGATTCAGTACTCAGACATTATATCAGACAAGCAATATTGTAGCTTCTTTTCTTCGTAAACAGTGTAGCAATAATAATGTCCAATCTACCTTATCAAACACGTCATTAATGTGAGCACCAAACTCTAATCCATCTATGAGATAAACCCCATGAATATCAACCAGACTTCCCCTGGTTTGCCTGTTGGATAATTGGAGATTCAAGCATGGAAGGCAATACAAGAGGAGAAAGAAGAGGAATGGGATCTTTACCGGGAAAACATGGACTAATTGTTGATGATGAATCTATATTCCCCCCACTTGACCTCACTGAAGCTTTGCAGTCAAGTTTGTTGGCTAAATTCAGCTGCAGACGACGGGGTGCGCACCTTTGCAGCCGACTCAAAGACGGCTTTTGTGCGATCGCATACTCTTTAGTAGGAACCAAAGATTGGAATCCTGGAAACTCATTATCAGTGACCTCCATTGGAGTTGGCACTTGGCTCTTGATATTTTCAGTCTATAGTATTCCTTTTCTACTGTGGCTAAGGTTCTGTGAAGTGATGAGTATCCAATGATAATTTGATGGGATTCATGGGAATATGGTCCAGCCTGTGTAGCCCCCCATAAGGGCCCAAAGAAGCATGGCTATATAATTGACCAGCCTCAATTATCATATTGTATATCTGTCAAGTAGTGTTATTTAATTTTCGTGAGACTTTAAGATCGTTTTACATATTTTGTGGAAGGTTTTGATTATGAGTGAAGTTCTTCTTGTCTAGGTGGAACAACGTGGTTTGCTCTTTTACGTTTTGCATGAAAATTCTGTTTCGGAACTTTAACCATTTTTCACGTAATACTGAATTAGATAATATTTGATGGAAATTAATATCTTATTTTTATCTGTAAAGTGTTGCGCATCGAGCATGTGCCATTCACGATCGAAGTATATAGTTTATACTAGAGAAACACACTCTCACACACACCATTAATTAGGACTTTGAAGTTACAATATAATTTATATGTTAAAAAAGGCTCTTAATCTGCATACTCATGTGAGGGGGAGCTGCATTTCTGCAGTAACTTGTATTATACTAATTCTACATGTGAACAAAAAATCAAATGCATTCTGCATATCTTCATGTTTAAAGGACAAAATACTCGAAGCTAGCACATGACAAGGTTTTTATATTAGGATTTCTGAGCCACTCTCCCCACCCGAAAAGAAAAGACAACCTTATTCAGTAAACGTCAACTTTGAGAAGCAAAAACAAATAGGTCACGTTGCATGTCAACAGTCTCCAATCAGAGTTAAACATTATTTATCATTAGTAGTGATGAACACCAATTTATGTGGCAGTGAGGTCACTATCACATCTCATTGCTACAAAGAATAGTTGTCACCACTACTCTTGATAAATAGTATTATTCTTCAAAAAATTATGGTTTACAATAATGTTATCTATCATCAGTAATCTTCACCATTCTATCTTCACTATTCTAGGTTATAATGAATCCCCTGAATCATTGTCTAACGCATTGAAATGCATAATAACTTCATTCGATAATAAATTAGGAGGCCTAATATCACCTGACTACTTTTATATATTGCTTATCTAGAATAATAGGGCAGTTCGGGAATTGTATAAGACCATATATTTCGGGGGGGGGGGGGGGGGGGGGGGGGGGGGGGGGGGGGGGGGGGAACACACCTAACTATTAAGGCTTTGTCCCCCCCCCCCCCCCCCCCCCCAACCTTTTGTGTTGTATGGCATTACATTATGGTAAAATGTATTTGTTAACCCCGAATATTGCTTGGAAGTCTGTTACAATTTGTTTGGTTAATTTTAAATTATAATTTAAGCTGATCAAACATACTTTTATCCACACATTTTGTAGCATCAACAATTTATACATACTATTATCCACACATTTCATAACACCAACAATTTATAAGCATTTAAAAAATAAATTTAATCGTGCCAAACATACACTTCGTCCGATCACATGAATAGCAAACAAATATGCACACAAAAAAAAAACAATTAATAGTAAGTTCAGCCAGCCTATTTAACCGTTGTGCTTACACTACAAAAAAGAGAGTCTATAGCGGCGACTTATATTGCGACGACAAAAAGTCGCCTCTATTTATTCTACATAATAGCGACGACATATGTCGTCGCTATAAAACATATATCGTCGCTGTTATGTATAGGCTATAACGACGTCTTTCTGTGTCGTCGCAACTCAGATTAGGAAAGGGCTGGAACTAATGGCGGCATTTTGGTGCATATATAGCGACGACAACTGTCGTCGCAATTGATATGCGGATGATGATGTGAGTCACGTGAATCATTTATTTTCTCGTAAAGTGTGAAGGGGTATATAGCGACGACATATGTCGTCGCTATATACCAACATCAATTTAGGCGGGAAATTTGGCGCCCAATTGTTATAAATAGCGACGACATATGTCGTCGCTATACATAAATTTTGCAGGCGCGTGAATAATTACTTTCCTCGAAAAATGGGAATGATCCTATAGCGACGACTTATGTCTATAGCGACGACATATAGACTCTTCTCTATCTTCCTCCAGTATCCGCATTTCTGTATTGCATCTACACACACTTCAGAAAAAATTCTTCTCCATCTCCGTTTTTTCATCTCCATTTCTTCATAATCATCTCCAATTATTATCAATACTGTATTTGTAAGAATATAGTATTTTACAAGTATGAATATTGATAAAAGTTGGACAACAATTAGAAATCGCACAAAGTCTGCAGATTTTCGGAACGGTTTGCAAGCATTTATAAACATGGCGAGGCCATACGTTAACGACAGAGGAAGAATTAAATGTCCGTGCAAAAAATGTTTAAACGGTCTCACACATCCATTGGAAATTGTCGAGGCTCACATATTTCGTAATGGTTTTGCGGAGAGTTATGTCACCTGGATATATCATGGCGAGATTGATGTTCGTACTGCGAATGTGTATAGACAGAATGAGCGAGATGGTGTGGAAGATGAGATGATGGATGTAATAGACGACGTAGTTGGTGATGAGCATGCAGGTACAAGCACCGATGGTTACTATGACGAACTGTTTCAGGCTCTCCATTCAGAACTGTACCCGGGAGTTTCATCATTTTCATCCCTAAATTTTTTAGTCAAGTTGATGCATATTAAAGTTATGAACAAATGGACAAACAAGTCTGTCGATGATCTTTTGAAATTGCTGAAGTTAGCATTCCCAAATATGAACCTGGTTGACTCTCACTACGAAGCTAAGAAGCTGATGACGAAGCTTGGTTTGGGTTACAAATCCATTCATGCCTGCAAGAACGACTGTGCACTGTTTTGGGGTGAACATGCTGATAGACAAACTTGCCCGATTTGCCAGGAAAGTCGTTGGGTTCACACTTCTGGGAAAGTGAACGGGAAGAATGTTCCGCATAAGGTGTTGCGATATTTTCCCTTGGCCCCCAGACTAAAACGTATGTTCGTGACGAAGGATACTGCAAAACTTATGAGGTGGCACAGTATAGGAAGGTCTAGGGACGATGATGAAATGCAGCATCCCGTTGATGGAAAGGCATGGCGGGATTTTGACATGAAACATCCAATGTTCGCAAGTGAGATAAGGAATGTCAGGTTAGGTTTGGCCGCAGACGGATTCAATCCATTCGGTGACATGAGTCTTTCGTACAGCATGTGGCCAGTAGTTGTAACAGTGTACAACTTGCCACCCTGGTTATGCATGAAGCCTGAATACCTCATGCTTACTCTGTTGATACCTGGTCCTAAAGCACCGGGTAAGGACATTGATGTATTTTTACGACCATTAGTGGATGAGTTGAAGGAATTGTGGGCCGATGGGATTGACACGGGAGACGGTGGAACCAACAGCAAGTCGGTATTCAGACTGCGTGCAGCTTTGTTGTGGACTGTTAACGATTTCCCAGCGAGAAGTAGTTTGTCCGGTTGGAGTGGTCAGGGGTACAAGGCATGTCCGACGTGCAACGAGGATACTCCTTCAGTCCGTGTGATAGGTAAGACAGCTTATGTGGGTCATCGTCGGTTCCTGCCATCCAGGCATCATTTTCGGAGCAATTTAGACTTCGATGGGAGGACAGATAGGCGACCACCTCCGCGTCGGTTATCGCCTACAGACATTTTAGCACAGTTAAGTCGTGTCAGATATAGAAGTCCAGGAAAGCACCCAAATTACGGTGGCGCTACAATTCGGAGAAGTGATGACGAGCTCAATTGGAGAAAAAAGAGCATTTTCTATGAGTTGCCGTATTGGACTTCTACCGAGCTCAAACATAACATCGATGTCCTGCACGTAGAGAAGAATGTTTGTGATAGCTTGCTCGGCACAATTATGGACGATCCATTCAAATCAAAAGACACAGTCAATGCGAGGCGCGATCTAATGCAATTAGGGATCAAAAGGGAGTTGCACTTGTATCAGAACGGGAATAAGTGGATGAAGCCTGCCGCATGTGACACCATGTCGTCTTCAAATCGTAAGAAATTTTGTCAATTTATCCGATTGGTTGAGTTTCCAGATGGCTTCGCTTCTAATCTTCGGAAGAATATTGCTCCAAATGACAGCCGTATTATCGGGTTGAAGTCACATGATTGCCATATTATCATGCAACGGTTATTACCAGTCGGATGTCGGGCGTTCTTGAATAAAACAATTTCCACGGTCATTATTGAACTGTGCACGTTCTTCAGAAAGCTTTGTGCAAGAACACTAAAGGTTAGCGACATGATAGCATCCCACGATCACCTTGTACTCGTTCTCTGTAAGTTGGAAAGGATATTTCCGCCAGCCTTCTTCGACATCATGATTCACCTCGTAATGCATTTACCAGAAGAGGCAATCCTTGGAAGTCCTGTGCACATGAGATGGATGTATCCATTCGAGCGATACCTGAAGAAATTGAAGGGCTACGTAAGAAATCGAGCTCGGCCCGAGGGATCAATAGCTGAAGGGTATGTTGTGGACGAGGCATTGACCTTTTGTTCGAGGTACTTCCAGGACATAGGGACAAGGTTTGATCGACCAGACAGAAGCGAGGATGCTACTGTTCCACAGGCACAACTTTCTGTTTTTCAGTCGCAGTATCACCCACTTGGAAAGCAGTCACCAACGACGTTTCCTACTCAAGTTCGAAATCAAGCAATTTTTTACACCCTGAACAACTGTTATGAAGTTGAGCCATTCTTGCAGTAAGAAGGCGTTAATTCTTGATTATTATTCTGTTATCTCGAATTAACTTTATCATTTGAAACGAACTAATGAACGTTGATCTTCAATACTTTGTTCAGGGAACATAGGCAGGAACTAATGAACAGTGGCTGTCCAAACATCGAACTAGTGCACATAAGAGACTTTCACGGTTGGTTCTACAGAAAGGTAAACGAACATCGACTGAATAAAATTGCAAGTTTTCAACATAATTGCTTTCAATAACTTAAAATAATTCTTGTCATGCAGCTATATGCAATGCGCCAAAGCCACAACCATCAAGTTTCTCATGAGTTATTTGCGTTGGCCAGTGGATGTTACCAGCAGGTTATGTCATACACGGCTTGTGTTGTCAAAGGAGTTCGGTTCGTGACATATGATCGTGATATTCGAAGAAAAACTTAAAATAGTGGTGTGTCCGTCCCAGGGATTGGGGGTGAGAATTACTACGGGCAGCTGCAAGATATACTGGAGCTACAATATGGACCGAAACTTTCAGTCTATCTGTTCCGATGCAAGTGGTTTAAGTGCGATGGGAGACGGATGGTAACTGAGAATAACGTTACCAGTATTGACATCAGTGCAGAGGCGTTCAAGGATGATCAGTTCATACTTGCTAGCCAAGCACAACAAGTGTTCTACATTGAAGATCCATCTCGTGGTCCGAACTGGCGAGTAGTACAAATTGTCCATCACAGGAGCACGTGGGACACAGTGGGAGCTAACATCACAGAGATTGACCTGCTCCACAATAACTACTCTTCCGGTTTATCTCTAGTCGTTGATCTTGGCAACATAGAGCATGTATCCTTGCACCGCGATGATGATGAAGCTGATGAGATCGATGCATCGGTTATCAGGAGAGCCTCGTCAGATACTGCAGGAGAAACTTCGTTTATAAACGACGATGATGTTGAAGACGATACAAATGCAGAATACGAGGATGAAGAAACATCGAGTGAAATAAATGAGGACGTCAGTGACGATGATGTAGATCAATCGTATCATGATAGTGAATCAGATTGAAATGTTATTGTGCGTCACTAAATTTGCAATGAAATTACTTTAAAAAAACGCATGTATTTTTTTGTTGTTACTGTTTTCGGCTTGAATGTTTGTCATTATATCTTCAATCGTAAAAGTAAAAGGACTTAAGTTGCAAATAAAATTGAAGGAAATTGAAATAAAAGAAAAATTAAGAGGACCCAAATGAAAAATGTTTAAAGTTGAATGACCCAACTAAATATGAAAACATAAAAATTAAATATTAAATATTAAATACTAAAAATTATTATTCATAATATTAAATCTCAATTGATAATATTAAATATTAAAAATTCAAAATTAAAAAGTGAATATTAAATACTAATAATTGATAATTGATATTATTAAATATCAATAAATATGAAAACATAAAAATTAAATATTAAATATTAAATACTAAAAATTATTATTCATAATATTAAATCTCAATTGATAATATTAAATATTAAAAATTCAAAATTAAAAAGTGAATATTAAATACTAATAATTTATAATTGATATTATTAAATATCAATAAATATGAAAACATAAAAATTAAATATTAAATATTAAAT
This sequence comes from Forsythia viridissima, assembly GCA_030279155.1. Lineage (NCBI taxonomy): Eukaryota > Viridiplantae > Streptophyta > Magnoliopsida > Lamiales > Oleaceae > Forsythia > Forsythia viridissima. The sequence continues at coordinate 43,785,045 of CM059041.1, read as the reverse complement.
ACTAAAAATTATTATTCATAATATTAAATCTCAATTGATAATATTAAATATTAAAAATTCAAAATTAAAAAGTGAATATTAAATACTAATAATTTATAATTGATATTATTAAATATCAATAAATATGAAAACATAAAAATTAAATATTAAATATTAAATACTAAAAATTATTATTCATAATATTAAATCTCATTAAATATGAAATATTAAAAATTCAAAATTAAATAATAATAATTATTATTGATAATATTAAATATTAAAAATAATTGATAATATTAAATATTAAAATTTTTTCATAATTTTAAAAAGCTATGAAATTAATAATTATAAAAATTATTGCAATTAAAATATTCCCTTCAAATGAGAAAGCGACATATAATTTTCTGCAATGTATTGTCAATAGCGACGACATCTGTCGTCGCTATTGTGCTGAAAATTGGGCGCCACCTTTAAGGCGCGTGTTCAAAAAAGCTGAAAATATGTCGTCGCTATAGTTCTAAATAGCGACGACATATGTCGTCGCTATTGAGTCAGACCTTTTAATTCACACAGAACCTTCTTCTTTTCCATTTCTGCCAATTTTGTTTTTCTTCCGTTGCTGCTGTCGCGCCGCCGCCGTCTGCCGTGCTCTCAGAATCGTCCATTCACTAAATTTGCAACTAAGGTAAGCTCTCTCTCTCTCTCAATCGCTGTATCTCACTCTCAAACTCCATTTTCCCAATTCATTTTCCACGGTCATTTTTTTTTTCAATGTTGAACACATGAAACTGAGTGGTGCCTTGATTTGGAAATTTAAGTGATAGTGGTGCCTTCTTTTGGAGAATTCAAGCCAGAAATCTGATCCATTCCTTTCTTGATTTGCTTTCTGTAAATTTGTTCATCTCTTTACTTGAATTATTCATTTGATATCATGTTTGGGAAGTTGATTTCTCGTTTGGTATTCAAATTTTTTTCTTGTTGCTTGGTAGATTCAAAATAATTTTTAAAAAAATTTATGTAATTCAAATATTTGATAATTAAAAAACTGACTTATGTTTGCCCCAAATTACGTGTGTATTGGATGAACATGTTAGCAGCATTGAAAGCTAAAACGTTTTACCAATAGTTTCAAACAATTCACAGAATTGTTTGACTTGGTGCAAATTCTCTTTGGTAGAATTCTAATTTAGACTTCTTTTTTAAAATTATTATGTAATCTAGCTTTTTTAAAATTTTATTATACAAATACGCCCTTAATTGGTATTGTTAAGTAGTCTAATTTGTGCATACTTCTTCCTACTTTACAATATATTTTTGTACAGTTAGGGTGTGTTAGATGGGTAAGGGTGGAAAAGAAAGACAATTTCCAGAAAAAAAAAAAAAATACCACAAAAATAGTGAGAACATTTTTCTAGAAAGTTGTCAAATCTATGTTTTAAGTGATTGTATTTTACAAAATATTTTCTTTTTTAACCTTCTATCAAATGGTAAAAGTTGGGAAATATTTTTTTACTGAAAGGACATTATTTTCTAAGAATGTGATAATTTTCATAAAAAGTGGTGCAATCAAGCCTTACTGCTATGTTCTCAATCTCCTTCATATCATCAATCCCATTCAGTAGTTTAATCGGTAGCATAGTTTGAGATTTCCTTGTCTAAAGAGGTATTATTATAATGACTCATTAAACAAAAATTAAAAATGGAGGCTTTTAAAACAATTGCTATGAGGGTTGGACTTGTAAGGCCTGTAGAAGGAACCTTCAGACTAAATGGAACTATGCTATCAGGGTTGGACTTATAAGGTCTGTAGAAAGAACTTTCAGACTAAATGGAACTAAGGGTTTGTTTGGAACAGCTGTGATGAGTAGAACTTTTAGTAGTAGAATTTTTTACAGTAGAGCTTTTGACTGTTTGGATGTGAATTCAAAAAGTTCTATGAATATTAAATAGAGTGTTTGGTTGCATAATTATAAAAGTACTTTTGTAGAAATGAATTGCCAATAAATTATGGGTTGGAAAAGATTAACAAGTTTTTCATGAAAAATAAATTTTTCTATCCCACATAAATTTTTTTTTTTAAAAATAAGGAAAATGTGGTCAAAAGTAGAAAAAAACTAAAAAAATTTACATGGAAAAAAAAAAGGTTGTAATCAAACAAAATAAGGAAAATTTCATGGAAAATGTCTTTTTAGGGACCAATTTATATTATAATATAATAAAGTCAAATTTTTCCATAAATTCAAAGTTTAGGGACTTATTTGAAATTAAAGTAAGTCTAGGGACCAATTTATAATAAAATATAATAAAGTCAAATTTTTCCATAAATTCAAAGTTTAGGGACTTATTTGCAATTAAATAAGTTTAGGGACCAATTTATAATAAAATACAATAAAGTCAAATTTTTCCATAAATTCAAAGTTTAGAGACTTATTTGCAATTAAATAAGTTTAGGGACCAATTTATAATAAAATATAATAAAGTCAAATTTTTCCATAAATTCAAAATTTAGGGACTTATTTGCAATTTTACAGTAAGTTTAGGGACCAATTTATAATAAAATATAATAAAGTCAAATTTTCTCATAAATTCAAAGTTTAGGGACTTATTTGCAATTTTACAGTAAGTTTAGGGACCAATTTATAATAAAATATAATAAAGTCAAATTTTCTCATAAATTCAAAGTTTAGGGACTTATTTGAAATTAAAGTAAGTTTAGGGACCAATTTATAATAAAATATAATAAAGTCAAATTTTCTCAGTTACCATCCGAAGTTTAGGGACTTATTTGAAATTAAAGTAAGTCTAGGGACCAATTTATAATAAAATATAATAAAGTCAAATTTTTCCATAAATTCAAAATTTAAGGACTTATTTGCAATTTTACAGTAAGTTTAGGGACCAATTTATAATAAAATATAATAAAGTCAAATTTTCTCATAAATTCAAAGTTTAGGGACTTATTTGAAATTAAAGTAAGTTTAGGGACCAATTTATAATAAAATATAATAAAGTCAAATTTTCTCAGTTACCATCCGAAGTTTAGGGACTTATTTGAAATTAAAGTAAGTCTAGGGACCAATTAATTAAATATAATAAAGTGAAATTTTTTCATAAATTCAAAGTTTAGGGACTTATTTGCAATTTTACAGTAGTTTAGGGACCAATTTGAAATAAAATATAATTAATTCAAAATTATCCATAATTTTAAAGTTTAGGGACTTATTTGCAATAAAAGTAAGTTTAGGGACCAAATTGAAATAAAATATAATACATACAAATTTTCACATACATTTAAAGCTAGTATGGCTGACGTGATATTCGCAATTATGTCATGTGTTAGTATGGCTGACGTGATGTCGCACGGAGGTGATGGTGCAGGAGATCCTCCACAGCAGCCATCTCACCGGCTCCCTTCGGCATGCGAGTCTGGTAAGACGTTTCTTTCAAATTGTAATTATTTATTATTTTATACATATCGTTGAAGAAAATCGTATGATCAATACATTTTTCAATTTTTTCATTTTCAGCACCCTCGCCAAAGCGACGGGGTATATCTCGAGGCATCAATCTCGAGATGGTTTGGCAGGCGAATGGGAAGATGCCACTTCCTATCGCGTTCGACAATGTCGAACGCACAATGCAGCCGATAGGGAATAACGCGAAGTATTTCACGCGCTTGGTTGGGAACCAAGTGAGATTCACCGTGCCCTCGTGCTACCCTTCATGGACAGAGGTTCCAGAGGAGCAGCGGGCACGGTTACGTAGCATTATCGAGGTATGAACGTAAATTAGTTTTGTTATTAGTACACTTCATTAATACTTGTTTTACGATTTGTACACTAACATATTCTTTTTTCACTCTTGCAGAGCTACTTCGATCTGCAGGGCGATCGGTCGCCCGACGAGTACCGGGCAGTATGTGCCGTAGTAGATCGTCTGGCGGCCGATCGTTATCGCGATTACAAACTCAAGGCGCATAATCACTTAAAAGCGCATGGACCGAGCCGACCATACGGCGAGATGTCCGCCGAGGACTGGCAGAAGTGCATTGACTTCTTCACCAGTCCTACTTTCGTGGTAAGTATTGTTTATATATTGTTTACGATATTTTATATACTCTTTTAACTAATACATTTTTTGCTAATCAATTATATGTTATACTTTCAAGACCGGTCCTCCAAAAATAAAGCCAATCGGGGTAAGGCTAAATACTCGAGCGTGCAGGGGTCGAAGAGCTTCTCTGCCACGCGTTACGATCAGGTACAACATATAAATTTTCAATATCATTATAAATATCATCACTACATTACGTAAAAATGTATACTAAATTTCACGTTTAAATTGTCGTAGCGGGACCCCGAGACCCAGAAGTGGCCGGAGATTATTGATTCGTTCTGGACGTTTCACACCTTCCGGGATGGCAATTGGGTCAACCCGCAGGCAGCTGGTGACTATGTGAGAATTTTTAAATTATGTGAATATAATTTTATCTAACATGCATGATATTATTATTTATTATTATTTTTTCACTGAACAGGATAAGCTTGTTCAGTTCAGAGAAACTCAACAGACACAAGTCGCCTCCAATAGCGCATCATTAGACGAGCGTGCTATTGCAAAGGAGGTTCTCGGAGAACGACGAGGTCACGTCCGTGGGGTTGGTCGGGTTCCGAAGGGCACCTCTCACTCGCTCGATTCGACCGCTGCATCGTTTGCCCCACAAGGAACTTCCCATCAGTCCTCTGCAGACCCCCAGAATAATGATGTTCGGTTTGCCATGTACGAGGAGCAGCTACGCCAAATGCAGCGTGAAATTGAGCTTCTAAAAAGTAAAATACCAGCTGCGCCTGTGGATGAGGAGGACGGGGACGGGGACGACGGTTTAGAGGGTCTGTAGAAGTTTTGAATTTTTTATATATTATTTATATTATTTGGAAACAAAAAAATTTTTTTAAAAAAACTTCAAAACGTTTATAGCGGCGACAATGTCGTCGCTATAGGTAATTACATTATTTAAAATAACTTTTTTAAAAAAATTGAAAACTTTTATAGCGGCGACAATGTCGTCGCTATAGGTAATTAGATTATTTAAAATAACTTTTTTAAAAAAAAATTCAAAACTTTTATAGCGGCGACAAAGTCGTCGCTATATGGAATAGCATTATTTGTATTAGCGACGCCTTTATCGTCGCTATAATGGATGAACGTATGGCGACGACACAATTGGTCTCTATTATTTTGTCTATAGCGACGGTTTTTGCGACGACTATGTCGTCCCTATATGTCCGTTTTCGAGATATGGTCACGACTCTATAGCGACGATATTATCGTCGCTATAGATACAAATTTATGTAGAGACGACAAAATATCGTCGCTATATATCAAGAGACACTAACTTGTTGCGGCGACATGTAGCGACGACTTAGTCGTCTCTAAAAAGTTAAAGAGACGACTTATGAGTATTCAGCGACGACATAAGTCGCTGCTATTGACCTCATTTCTTGTAGTGTTAGGTGAATTTGACAAAATTTGTGCTTACACGTGAACATAGTGTTTACCAAAGGTTCTTGATTGTCATGTAAATAAGTGAATGATTTGGTAATGTGTCTTTAAATTGTGTGTGAGATTGAGCAGACAAGGTTAGATAGATATATATATATATAAAAGAATGATCTCCTAAACATCGATACTTAGCTTATGTTAAACACTGATGACATGCATATCTATTTAATGGATAATTAATGGATAATTCTATTATCTATTAAATAGACATGCCATGTCATCAGTAGCATAAGAGCACCGGTACTTAGGAGATTATTCTTCTCTCTCTATATATATAGTTTACACTAAGGTTGAGCTCCGGAGCGAAATTAGAGTTAAAATTGAGGTCTGTCCTTGGTTAAGCTTAATAATCATGCCTCAAACTCATGTTCTAGTGACAAATTCCAACAAACTCTTTATTTTTAGCTCTTTTACTTTTTTTTTAATATTATTTATTTATTTTCCTCATTTTTAATTAATTTTTTTTTTTAAATGTCAATAGCTAAAATATTATTCAAATTTGACTTAAATAATTCAAAAAGTAGAGCATTGAAACTTGCAAGTTATTGAATGCAATTATTATAGTAAGATAAAAATAATTCGTGAGTTGCTTGCTCTCTCTCTCTCTCTCTCTCTCTCTCTAAAAAATGTTACTACATCCTTCCCACAAAGATAAGTTTATTTTCTCTATTCATCCATCCTAAATTATAGTTAACTTTTTTTGTCGATAGTATAGTTAATTTCTTAGTTTATTAATATACTCATATTTAATGTGTCTTGTTATCAATAAATATGAACAATAATTATATTAATAAAAACGTAAGTAAAATTTATTGTTCTAATTATAATAATTAATTAATTTTTTAATATGCATGAAAATAGAAATAAGGTTACCTTTATGGAACAGGTGAGTAATTAAATAGTCTTTTGAAGTATAATTATATAGATTAACTCTTTAAAATAAAGAATATTTTACTATTAAAGAGTCTTTGGAAATTTTTTAAGTGGGTTTGGGATTGGGAAGATTTTTGCAAAGCTCAAAATTCTTTCTTGGAAGTCAAAAGTTGCTTCTAATTAAAATAATAGATGTTTGGTTAAAATTCATAAATGTTTGTTGACTAAAAAAACAATTTTTTAAATTTATTTTAAAGAAGTTCAAATTTTGAATTTTTTCAAAAGCTCTAAATTTTATTATACGAAAAATTGAAATTTGTATTTATATAAAACGTTTAATTAATGAAATTATCCTTATTAATTTACTAAAATATCAAATATATCCAAATTATCCTACATATTAATATATAGGTGAAATATTACATTAGTTTGTATAATTTAAGGATTCTTTTGAAAGGTTGATAAAAAGTTTTTATCTTAATTATTATTATTATTTATCATTTTAAGTATGAAATGTCCTATATTGATGTGTTACATTATATTATTAGAATAAATAATATGATATGTACTAAATAATAATGCCATGCAAATTTAATTAAAATTAAAATAATAAAATAAAAGTATTTGTATTCACAACACTTTTTAGATTGATAATTAGATAGTCAACTATTTAGTTCTTATTATAAAAATTCTACTAGCAATAATATTGCTCATAAAAGTCGTACCAAACGGATGCTAAAACTAGTAGTGGAGATGCAAGAGAAAATCAATTTCATATGACAAACAAAAATTACTGCCAATTAATCAAAATTTAACCCTTGCACCGTGCGACATCCTATATTATAGACAATTCTTATTCAAGAAAAAAAAAATCCAACACTTTTACATCCAATACATTTCTTTATTTTCTTTTGGTACATCAACAAAGAAAAAAAGTTACTAGTTAGATGATTCCTAGTATCAGCAGCAGAAAGTAAAAGATTTATAGATGCTATAATGTGTGCATTATCTCAATATTGAGTTTTGAAGCAAAAAAATGTCAATTCTAAAAGAAAGCCATATTTAAATTTTAGAAAAATAGTATATTTGGTTTCTAACTTTTATACATCTAACTTTTAAAAATAGCACCGAAATTGTCATGTCTTTTAAATAAACAAAAAATAGGCATCGTAAGTCCTTTTATGACGAAATTGTCATGTCTTTTAAATAAACAAAAAAAAAAGAAAGACAAGAAAATAAAAATGATGAATAAGAAAATAACCAAATGTACCGCCAAAAATAAAGAAAACAAAGAGGCTATTTTTTCTTTCACCTCAACTACTACCTACTCCCCAAGTCATCTTCTTCCACCCCAACCCTCCACATTTCCTAAATCCGCCGCTGCCACTACTACATTCGCTGCCACCACCCCAAACCCCAAAAATGGTGAAAAGTTCATTTCACCTATGTATACACAAGTTCAATTGTTCCTCCATTTCCGACAGGAAATATAACGAAAATTTGAAATAAAAGACCGAAAAAAGAAATAGTACGAGATCTTACATTTGAAGGTTCTAAACTAACAAAAGACTGCAGGCTTGAGCTTCCCACTCCACTGCAACTTTGTGACTTGACAAAGATCCCAACTTAATTATGACCGAACTGACAACAAAAATAAAAATACACATGCCTCATTTAGAGTCTGTTTGGTCTAGTTTATTTGACCAAAAATAGTTTATTTAATCAAAAAATTTGTCTTTATAGCATGACATTTTTTACCATTCTTGATCAAATAAATTATTTTGATCAAATAAACTAGTTTATAAACTAAATCAAACAAGCTTTTAATTTAATCTCACAATTGGAAAGATTGTTTGATTAATGGCGAACAAGGAAAATGATACCATTAATAGGTGAATTTAGACAAGACAACATCAGTACGTGTGGCCTTTGATAAGAACTCTGTCAAAGTCGTCTTCTCCGCAATTGAGAAGAATCTACAAAAAGCATAGACATATATTAAAGAAATGTCCATTGGGCTCCAAATATTACTGATTAATGTTTTGCGTATAATGCTGCTTGTGGCTATGTCATGTAGCTTCTTATTGTACTTTTCCACGTAGTATTTTCTCAGATCTTGTACTTCCTTGTTGGTTTTCACGTCCTTGACCCTCGTGCTCCTCCCAACCATTACTACGATGGCAACAATGCGTATTGAAAATAGTGCTAGTATAAAGAGGAAGAACATATATAGGACGAAAAATAAAATTTCACCGTTATTGGGGTTTGGGGTGGTGATGGTGAGTATGGTTTAAAAAATGTGGAGAGTTGGGGTGGAAGAAGATGATCGGTGGGGAGGGGTGGTGGTTGGGGTGAAGGAAGAAGAATGTATATTTGTTATTGTTCATTTTTATGAGTATATTTAGTTATTTTTTATTTTTCTTTTTTATTTTTTCTTTTTATTTTTTTTTTATTTAAAGGGAAAGACAATTCCGTTATAAATGACATTACCATACCTAATTTCTCAAACATGGTGATGTTCGATGTTATTTTTAAATATCAAGAATACATCTCTTACATTTTTAAGAAGTTGGAGGGCAAATATTATATTTTCCTTAAATTTTTAGTTATCACACTCTTTTTCTAGGTGCAATACATTAACATCTTAGACACTCTCTTTGCCAAGTGGTACCACCCCCACATCACCACATTCGGCCACAAACTAATCATGATATGCTATGGAAAGTTTGGTAAATAGCTCAAAAAGCAAATTATTTCATAAATATTATCCAACTTTTTTTATATACCAAAATACTATTTTTGCTTAATTTTTTTACACTACACTTTATAACACATATATTGTATTATGCTCAGGTTACACATGTAACACTGTGGTATGCATATTCCGGCGCTTGCATTCACCACCACCACCACCACCACCACCACCACCACCACGGACACCGAAAACGTCACTAACACAACCACAACTACTTCCATGCATTGTTACGCCAAACATTGGCATTATACGCCAAACATTAAGTATAAATTTCTCTTTAGTTATATTTATGATTTGTGAACCAAAATTGGATTAATAGGTTAAATTTCTTGAAAAGAAAATTATCTATTTACTTATTTTTTTTACCACCACCAATTTGATCTCTAGATGTGTTACCTTTTACTATTCAATGCGCTAGCACATTTTTAAAAACATTTGTATTTTATATAAACAAAAAAATATATATAAAAACCTTAATACGATGTTTAAACAAGAATCAAATTATTAAAAAAATTCAAACATATGGTTCCATGCACAAACACAAGGAGTAAATAACGGCAGAGAAGTTTAAGGGTTTTAATCAAATAGTCAGTGGCGGATCTAGGGTTGAAGTTCAGCTAGGACGGACGTTGACTGGTCAATGGTCAAACCATTGACCGTTGACCAGTCAACGGACGATGCTTGTAAAAAAATAATGTGAAAATATTTTTAATAAATACATAACTTATAAAGCAACAAAAAAAAATCATATAATAGTGAAATATAATTTGATACAAGCCGTAATAATTCTTGTTTGATGACCAGTTACAGTGTCTTAGTCAAAATGGGAACGAACAAGAACTACAAATTTGGTAGTTTAAATAACCTACCTTCCTCGAATGAAGCCTCTCCTTCTCTTCCTCTTTGAGCTCTGAAAATGCCTGCCAACAAAACGATAATCATTCATTAATATGATAAAATACACGTCATACACGATAGCCAACATCAGGGGCGGACCTAGGATAATGGTTCAATGGGGGCGATAAAGATTTACATAAAAAATAATTTAAAATTAGACAATTAACGATAAGAAAAAACTTAAAATAAAGTCAAATCTATAGTAACAAAAAAAGAGCAAAAATTCTGATAAATACTTTCTATATTCTTCAATTTTGACACCCTTTTTTCAAATTATGCAATTATCATATTAAAGAGAAATAATAAATTCTTTAGTTGAAGATTTATTCATGTAATTATCTTATTTTTTTAATTTTTTAAAGTTCAAGGACCACAAAAGAAATTTTGAATTTAAAATAGAAATTCTTTTTTTCTTTCTCTCTCTCTCTCTCACATACACACACTGACACACACACACACACACACACACACACACACACACACACACACACACACACCTGACACCGTCTTCTTCAAAACTCATCAAGAAATGTTATATATACACAATATATACATACACTACACGCACAATACACACACTCGAACAGGAAAAAAAAATTGACGAAGCCAACACCATTTTTTGGCGAAATTCCAGCAAAAGCGGACGCGAGATCTCGCCATGTGGTAGATCCGCCTCTGCAAATAGTTGCATCGTGTCAACGAATAACAAACAACAAATTCATCCTTGTTCAATTTGTTTGATTCCTGCAAAATCTATTGAAAAATCAAAGCAATTAATCTTAAAAAATTTCAAGCAAACAACAACAATATATATATATATATATATCATTATTATTTATTAATGACAAAATATGCATGCATTCAAAATTAGAGTAGTAATCCTGATCCAATGAACTTCTGTTCAGTAATTTGATCTAGTTTCTTCGCCATCTCAGTGGACAGATGATTCTTCCAATCTCCAACCTCACCTCGACGAAAGAATGTTTTATTTTCCACACCATATGCTAACTTTTCAGTACCCTTGTTGATTTTCAAGTTATTTAGGGCTTGTTCGGTAGAATTTTTTTTGGAAAAAATGGGTTTTTTTTATTACTTTTTGACTGTTCAAATTTTTTTGTAGTATAAAGAGGGTTGAAAAGTCACAAATTGTAGGCAAAAAAATGATTTTTTTTGGAGAAAAAACTCTACCGAACATGCTCTTAAATTATTAAAGCTACACAACTTCAAGATTTCCTCCACCATTCCTGATTCTTCTTCATCTGCAGAAAATGGGCATCCCAAGAACTCGGCGAGGCGTCTTAGATGAACATAAAGCTCTTGTTTCATTTCCTCATACTTCAAGAACAGTATCTGTTAGATTTATTTACTGAATCCATATACACAGACGACTACACATTTGTGACTTAAGAACATCATGATGTAAAATTATCAAGATTAAGACTGAAGTAGAAGCATACCTGAATCCATGATTCTGTTTGATCGAATGGGGTTATGGTTTTCCAACTGATCCGTGGTTTTCTCCTTAGTGTCTCTTGCTGATAGGGATGCAGAGAGTTATGAAAAACCACGCTCAATTGGAGACCATGACCTGTATAAATAACTGCAGGACAGTTATTATGTTTCAATGTTGATAAATTGGCCCCTCATCAATTTAAAACATTGTATCCGTCTCTACACTTTAATCTCATGACACTTAATATCCATTAGTCTAAAATAGTCTTTAGTGGATCATTTTATTGACTAAACCTTAAGATAGCACCACACATTTTAATATATACATGTTTGGCCCCACATGTTGAATTTTATCCAACAATCTCACACTGGGCTATACATATATCCTTACAAATGTGCACAACCTTTTGAGCTCAAAATTTTGCTATCACTGTTAAGGGTATTTGCAAACAATCTCGTCCATCTGTCATATCAATGTATGATCAAAGCGACTTTCGTTACATTAATCGTAACTAAATCCATCAATAATCACGTACACCTATACAAGAGTGTAGTATAAAAATTACATGTTATGTGATCCAAACATGTCTATTTTCAATTGGTCCTACTTTATTCCTTAAGTGAGATCAATACCAAACATAATGTAACAGAGTAGAATGAACTGAATACTTTATTTCTGTACAGAAAATTATCCAAATACACAAATGTGTCCAAAACTAAAACATAAAGCAACTAAAATACAAACTTCCACTAAAACATGATATCCTCAAGAAATACAACACCTATACGAACAGCGTGCTCATGAAAGACCTTGGGTGGTAATCCCTTAGTAAGCGGATCCGCAATCATGGAGTTTGTCCCAATATGCTCTATGGAAATCTGTCCATTCTGTGCCCTTTCTTTCACAACCAGGAACTTAATGTCAATATGTTTTGACTTAGTTGAACTCCTGTTGTTATTAGAATATAGTACTGCAGAGTTATTGTTACAATATAACTTTAATGGTCTTTCAATGCCATTCAGAATGCACAGCCTAGTGACAAAATTTCGCAGCCATATCCCATTATTAGATGCCTTATAACATGCTACAAACTCTGCTGCCATAGTGGAAGAAGCTACGAGTGTCTGCTTAGCACTCCTCTAGGAAATAGATCATCCAGCTAGCAGGTATATGCAGCCTGATGTGGACCTTCTACTGTCTTGGCATCTCACAAAATCAGAATCGGAGTACCCTACGATCTCTAACTGATCCGATCTGCTGTATGTAAGCATGCAATCTCTTGTTTTCTTCAAGTACCTCATAACCCTTTTGGCTGCTTTCCAATGATTCATCCCAGTGTTACTTAAATATCTACCCAGCATTCTAACAATGAATGCTATGTCTGGACGTGTACAAACTTGAGCATACATCAGACTCCCAAAAGCTGATGCATAGAGAATCTTCTGCATTTCCTTAACTTCAAGATTATTTTTCGGGCACTGATTGAGACTAAATTTGTCTCCCTTAGCAACAGGGGTGTCCACTGGTTTACTATCCTGCATGCCAAATCTTTTAAGAACTTTATCGATATAGCTCTTTTGTGACAATCTAAGAATACTCTGAGAGCGATCCCGGTGTATCTGAATCCCGAATACAAAAAAGGCGTCCCCAAGATCTTTCATCTCAAAATTCTTTGACAAAAAACACTTGGTTTCGTGCAACATGCCTATATCATTAGTGGCAAGCAGTATGTCGTCAACATACAAAACCAAGAAAATATGCTTACTCCCACTGAACTTGTGATATACACAATCATCAACAATATTTATCTCAAAACCAAACGAGATAATCACTTGATGAAATTTGTAGTACTACTGACGAGAAGGTTGCTTGAGTACATAGATAGATTTCTTTAATTTGCAAACCATATTCTTCGAGTCTCCTGACACGAAGTTTTCTAGTTGCACCATATAGATCGTCTCATCAATGTCTCCATTGAGAAACGCTGTCTTAACATCCATCTGATGTAACTCAAGGTCAAAATGTGCAACAAGTGCCATGACTGTCCTGAAAGAGTCTTTTATTGAAACCGGAGAGAAAGTCTCTTTGAAGTTAATGTCTTCCTTTTGTGTAAAGTCTTTAGCTACAAAGGAGCCTTATATCTTTCCACATTACCTTTCGTGTCTTGCATAGACTTATACTCCTCATTCATGGCATCAATCCACTTTTGAGAATCAGAACCTTTCATGGCCTGATGGAAATTGATTGGATCATCTTCCACCATTCCATTATTTTCCTCATGTTCTTGGAGAAATACTATAAAATCATCTGAAATAGTATTTTTCCTTTCTCGAGTGGATCTCCTTAATGGTATTGGTTCTTGAGGTTGTTGAGTTTGTACTTCTGGAATAGTGGGAGGTTCTTCAACATTATCTTGCTGAGGTTCCGGATATACTTCTTGATCAATGACGGGTATAGAAACTTGCACATTGTCAAAAGTAATAGTAGGAATCGAAATCGATCATTTCTCAGTTTCTTCCTCAAAGACAATGTCTCTAACCTTATTTCTCCCTCCAAACTCAACATCCTCAAAAAATAAATGTTGCAGTTCCCGTTTCAAAAATTGACTTGAGTGAGGGATTATAAAATTTGTAGCCCCTTGATCGCTCAGAATAACCAATAAAATAGCTGCTTATAGTTTTGGAGTCCAATTTATTTTCATATGGCCTGCTTTAGAATAAGTTTTCTGCCTGTCCAAAGCTCATAAAGTATTTTATTAGTAAATTTAGTTGGTACTCTATTCAGAATATAAGCTGCAGTCTTTAATGCTTCTCTCCAAAGTGATTTTGGTAAAGTAGAATGACTAATCATACTCCTTACCATGTCGTTAAGAGTCCTGTTTCGTCTTTCAGCTACACCATTCATGCTAGGTGATCCTGGCATGGTGTACTGTGGGACGATTCTACATTCTTCTAGGAATTTAGCAAATGGTCCTGGACGTTGTTCACCTGAACCGTCATTGATTGGCCAATTCTACATTCTTCTAGGAGGGTTAAATTGTAATTTAATTAAACTTGATTAGCCAATTATGAAAGATTTTAAGTTTGAAGGACTAAATTGCAATTTTACCAAAAAATTAGTGGCCAATTTATTAAAATCTTAAACTTTAGGGACTGAATCATAAAATTCAGAACTTCAAAGGTCCAACTTAAATGATTACTAAAAAATGTAGAGACTGATTTTACAAATTCAGAAGTCTAAAGGGCCAATTTAAATGTTTTTAAAACTTTAGGGTTTAAATTAAGGAGGGAACAAACAGGAGGACCAGAGGATAAATAAACCAAAATTTCACAAATTGCAAACCAACCCTTTAGAACTTCTAATTTTCGTAGGGGGTCCCTAGGCCCAAAATCACAAAACGCAACAGCTAGGGTTTCAACCCTAGCTGCCGCCGCCATCGCCAACGAAACCCAAAGATCGCAGCGCCATCTCCGGCGTTCCCTGCCTGCATCGCCATCTTTGGCGTTGTAGTTCTCTGCACGCAGCGTCGCTACGTGCGACGTTGCCACCCACCCGTAGTGCCATCTTCGGCGCTGCGCGTCCACCTTTTTCGACAATGGTAACATTTAATCCATGATTCAACAATACACAAAATCCGACCACAAAAATCCGAAAATTGAGAAACCCATATTCTTGAAGAAAATATATACATACATAAATTGAAATTATATATTTCAACTAACAAAATATCATATATTTCAACATACGAATTGTTCGTGAATTTCTTTTCAATGGACTGAGAAATATACAAAGAGACCATGAATTTACAATTTCAGAAAAAAAGAATCATGTCCATATAAATATAAATCTGATAATTCAACATGAAGGTGGCTCTGATACCACTTGTTAGATTTATTTACTGAATCTATATATACAGACGATTACACATCTGTGACTTAAGAACATCATACTGTAAAATTATCAAGATTAAGACTGAAGCGGAAGCGTACCTGAATCCATGATTCTGTTTGATCGAACGGGGTTATGGTCTTCCAACTGATTCGGGATTTTCTCCTTAGTGTCTCTTGCTAATGGGGATGCAGAGAGTTATGAAAAACCACGCTTAATTGAGGACCATGACCTGTATAAATAACTGCAGAGCAGTTATTATGTTTCAATATTGTTAAATTGGCCCCCCATCAATTTAAAACATTGTATCCGCCTCTACATTTTAATCTCATGACACTTAATACCTATTAGCTAAAATAGTCTTTAGTGGATCACTTTATTGACTAAAACTTTAAGATAGTACCACACATTTTAATATATACATGTTTGACCCCACATGTTGAATTTTATCCAACAGTATCCTCTCAGAAATTTTCTTGCTTTCATTCCAAAAGGGTCCAGCTAGGCTCACTCCTCTACAAAACAAGTTAAAAAAGTCTCCAAGTTAATTTCTTCCCGTCTCCTCGAGCCTTAACTTGTTTGAGAAATGCCAAAGGGACACAAAAATGTCTTTAGGGTTCCTACAAAGATAAACAAGCTTACACGAAGATTCGTGCACTGATTTAGCATGGAAAAATAGGGTAAATGAGAGGCAAAAAGCCTAGGAAAGGGAGACAATGACAAATCTGGGCTTTGATTAGTACCAGTGTATTCAATTTCCAAGAAGGGCACGAGAGTATGATGATTGTTGTCGAGTAAATGGTGATTTTGCATGACTGGATATCGCTTTAGGTTCAATAAAGTGAGCATGCTTGCCTTCAACCAGGTAGTGCCGGATTTGGGAATGGTAACAAGAAAAATATCAGAATTCTGAGCATGGAAATTAATATTTTTGACATGTAATGACCCTTGAAGGGATGTAGAACTATACCAGAAGCCTTCATATTTGTATGAATGAGATAAAATCCAACCTTTTTCTTTAGGTAGAGTGGAGATTAAGTCCTTGCATTCTTGGGTTAGTACTTCTTCCTGTAGTATATTCTTGGGAGGCAATAGAGAAGTGTCACGGGCCTTTTTTCTAGTGAAGGTTTGTGAATAGTCTTGCAATATATATATAATACTATTTGAGACCTTCAAACAATTCTCTCTCTCTCCTCTCTCTATTTGTGCGTGTGATTTATGATATTTGAATCTGAACTTTGTGTAGTGTAAAATGTTAGATATATTCATTGTGTAGTGTAAAGGTCATCTCAGCACAAATATAAACATGTTTCTTTCTCCTAATTTTGCCAAAAAAAAGTATGAAGGACAAATTTAAATTGGACGTCACAGAGTTAGAGTATGATACTTATCTTCAAACGTGATATTGTACATCTCTTCATAATTGAGTATACGTACCCATTGATCAACATGTTATCTATTGCTTGATGGATATTACAAAATATAGAACTTTGTAACAAAAAGGGATGTCATATTGATGTAGTCATAAGCGAAAAATTAAGGATAAAGAAAATACAATCAAATATCTTTTGATTATGTGCAAAAATATCGGATATTTGACAATGAAAGACACGTTAATTCGTGCGCGAATGTTGAAAATTGATTCTTGATCAACAAAGCAGTGATTGTAGAATAAGACATGGATAGAAAAAAATTGAAATCTCGTAATTTCAATATTTCTATTCAATAAACAACCAAGGAACCACTAAACTTTAAAATTTTCAATTTTCTTTTCTTTAGTTTATCATTTTCAGTTATAGTCAAAGGTTCACATCTATATTTTATAGCATTCGTCGCTCTTCATACTTTAAATAGGTTTTTCATGCGAATTTTCAATTACAATAATTCATACCATCAAGTACAGACAATGTAGTAGTAGTATATTACCATCCATGACTAGATCTCTAAGTGACCTTTTCTGATACCACTCGTGTCTATCAATTTTAAAAGTCAACCAAATTTTCAGCTAAGTATCAAGTCGCTTTAAACTATGTTCATGTTTACGAGTAAACGTTTTTCAGATTGTTTAAAAATTATACTGCAGAATAAGACATGCAATATATATAATAATTGAGACCTTCAAACCATTCTCTCTCTCACTCTCTCTATTGGTGTGATTTATGATATTTGAATCTGAACTTTGTGTTGTGTAAAATGTTAGATATAGACATCGTGTTGTGTAAAAGTCAACTAAGCACAATTATAAACATGTTTCTTTCTACCAGGGCCGGTTCTGACATTTTCGGGGCTCGAGGCGAATTCTAAAAATTAGGCCCCCAAAACAAAGTTTGACAAGTTATGGACAGGGCTACTACCTAATAATAGTCATGGTTCTCATGGAATGCAGCTTGATTGCTTTGCTTTGTTGGGCTTCAAACTTTTGCACAAATTTTTTTTTTTTTTTGCAACTTCAGTAAACAAATTTTTTTTAATGAAAATGGACCCCCTTTGGTTTTAGGCTTGAAGCGGTTGCCTCACTTGCCTATACCCAAAACCGGGTCAGCTTTCTACTAATTTTGCCAAAAAAAGTGAGAAGGACAAACTTAAACTGGACGTCACGGTATTAGAGTTAGATACTTATCTTCAAATGTGTTATTGTATATCTCTTCATAATTGAGTATCGAGTATCTGTACCCATTGATTAACATGTTATCTATTGTTTGATGGATATTACAAAATATACAACTTTGTAATGAGGAGTATCGTTGAAAATATATTATAATATTAAAGATTGATATTATAATATATTGAAATATATTGTAATATATTATTTTCTTTCTTAAAGTTATAAAACCTAGATTAATTAAATTAACAAAAAAAAATTAATCTTAATTAAATGAGCAGATGATAGAACACAATTAGAACTGGCGTGTTATATTGAGAAACGGTTCTGACGCGTACTTGCAGATTAAAGCGGTGTTCGTTTACCTAATTTATGTATAGCAGAATTTAAAGAATTAGATATGAACACAAAATGTAACGTGGTAAACTTCGAAGGGAAACATCAACGGGCCCCCATGCCATGGGTAAAAACAATCTACTAATAATCTTGATTAAAAATACAATAGTATTCAGTTTTTGTAATTTTGCAAAATTAACAAAATAACAATCAAAAGAATACAAATCAATTTCTTTTGATACTTCTTCTTTTGACTTGTTGATGAAGTGGAATCAAACTCATCGGTCTTGACTTTATCGCCACTTTCCTATTGTACTTGACCGTAACCACCACTTGGATAAAGAACCTCGTTCTTAACTTTACGCTAAGTAGATTAATCAAGATATGTAATTGTTCGTTGAGCCCCAATTTGTTTTTTATTCTTCGACGAGTAATGTCTTGTTCTTTCATGAAAATCGGCCGGCTATGAGCTTGGAGAGCAAGAGCACAAAAAATATTTGTCAAAGCTTAATTCTTTATTGATTTGTACACTTACTTGTATGTAAAGTAGTAATCAAATTATAAATTATTTCTTACCTAAAAATATGCAACAAGAATGATAAGACAATTAGTAGGAAAGAATATATAAAAAGATATTCTAGATTTGTAGAATGAAGAAATTTAGGAATCAAGATTATTTTTAAATATTTCATTCCTAAACAAATCCAAGAAAATAAAAAAAAGATCATTTAACCTACAAGTATGTTGTTCCTGAAATTCACGTGATCAGGAAGATATATATATATAAAAGCAAACAGAATAAAAACGCAGCCCACTGTTCTAGAAAATAATCTGCTTATTATTCAAGTCAGTCAAAACTGACAGTAACGTGACTTGTCAGAACGAAAATGTTAAACTCCTCTTTTGACATTAAAAATTAGAAATATTAATTAAGTAAGCCAATATAAAAAGATGAAAAAACATGACACATATTTTTCCAACATCTTTTTTGTAATATTCAGTCAAATTAGTAGTAAATTTGTAGGAGTTAATTAATAAGATATTAGCTATGTATACTTGTACATTGTATACATAATTGAATTGAATAAAAAAGATTATTCATTCTTCCGATTTTACAAGATATCCTATTTCCAATTACTTGTCGTATTGGGGACTATCTCACCCATATCAATTTTTTATTGCACAATTGTCTTCTACTTTGGAACCTAACATTTATGTAGAGGCCTCGAAAAGTCTTGCATGGCGCCAGGCCATGGACGAGGAAATTCAGGCTCTTGAAACCAATGAAACTTGGACACTATCTCATTTACTAGTTGGTAAAGTACCAATTGGATATCGATGGATTTACAAAATTAAACGAAAATCCGATGGAAGTATCGAGCGTTACAATGCTTGTTTGGTTGCTAAAGACTATACTCAACTAGAAGGTATTGACTACTATGATACCTTTTTTTCCAACTGCTAAACTTGTTACTTTCCGTTGTTTACTTGCTCTCGTTGCCGCTTACTCATGGTCCCTTTATTAACTCGATGTTCATAACGCCTTCCTTCATGGTGATCTCATGGAAGAAATCTATATGCTTCTGCTGCCTGGTTTACGACGACAAAGAGAGAATTTACTATGTTGCCTCAACAAATCACTTTATGGCTTGAAGCAAGCCTCTCGTCAATGGTTCTTCAAATTCTCACAAGCCATCAAATCTGTCGGTTATTTTCAATCTAAACGAGACTACTCGCTTTTTACTAAGAGAAATGGAGAATCATTAACTATGCTACTCATCTATGTCGATGACATACTAACAACGGGAAATGATTTGATAGCAATCAGTGAACTTAAAAAGTATTCAAATACCAAGTTTCGTATCAAAGACCTTGGTGATTTAAAATACTTTTTGGTATTCGAGGTGGCACACTCGAAACAAGGTATTTTCATTTCACAGAGAAAATATCTGTTGTATATTCTGAATGATGTTGGGTTTCTAGGATAGCGACCTACAAACTTTTTTATGGAGCAAAATCTTAAATTGCTTCTTGATGATGGTGATCCATTGGATAATCCGGCCAAGTATAGAATATTGGTTGGTCTATTGATATATCTCACTATTACACGGTCATATATTACATATTCTGTTCATTTATTGAGCAGATTCATGCAGTCACATTAAAAACCTCATTATGAATCTACACTATGAATCTTGAAATATTAAAAAGGTACACTGGGACAAGGCATGATGTTCCCTTCCCAAAATACATTGAAGTTGAAAGCATATTGTGACTCTAACTGGATAGAATGTCCAACTACTAGGCGTTCAACAACTGGTTATTGTGTTTTCCTTAAAAATTGTCTTATTTCATGGAAAACCATAATTATATCTTTATTCTCTACCGAAGCCGAGTACAGATCCATGGCAGCAACATGTTGTGAGCTTACATGGCTGCAAAACCTTTTTTGAGGCCTTCGAATTCAAGTTCAAGGGTCAACTACTTTGTTCTGCTACAATCAAGCTGCTCTTTATATTGCAATCAATCCAGTATTTTACGAACAACCAGACACATAGAGATTGGTTGTCACTTTGTTCGAGATAAAATTATAGAAAGAAAAATTATGACGAAGTTTGTTCTATCCATATCACAATTTGCTGACATACTCACTAAAGCTCTTTGGAAAATGAAAAATTTCATTCTTTGTTGGTCAAGTTGGAAGTTCACAACATTTACTCACCAACTTGATGGGAGTATTGAAAATATATTATAATATCAAAGATTAATATTATAATATATTCAATCTATTCAAATATATTGTAATATATTACTTTCCTTCTTTGTAACATACAATCAAATTAATAGTAGATTTGTAGGAAATAATTGAGAAAATGTGAGCTATATATATTTGTACATTGTATACAGAATTGAATTGAATAGAAAAGATTATTCATTCTTCCAATTTTACAGATATCATATTGATGTAGTCATAAACAAAAAATTAAGGATAACGAAAATACAATCAAATATCTTTTGATTATGTGCAAAAATACCGAATATTTGACAATTAAAGACTTGTTGATTCACGCACGAATATCGAAAATTGATTCTTGATCAACAAATCGTTTATTGTAGAATACCGACATAGATAGAAAAAATTGAAAATCTCCTAATTTCAATGTTTTTATTCAATAAACAACCAAGGAACCACAAAACTTTAAAATTTTCAATTTTCTTTGTCTTTAGTTTATCATTTTCAGTTATAGTCAAAGGTTCACATCTATAATCTATAGCATTCGTTGCTCTTCATTACTAATCTTTAAATAGGTATTTCATGCGAATTTTCAATTACAATAATTCATACCATCGAGCAAAGACAGTCTAGTAGTAGTAGTATCCATGACTAGATATATCTCTAAGTGTCTATTAATTTTAAAAATTAACCAAATTTTTAGCTAGTGTCAAGACATTTTCAACAATGTTCATGTTTACGAGTAAACATTTTTCAGATTGTTTAAAAATTAGTTTGCAGAATAAGACATGCAATAGTTTAAAGTAATAAATAAACACCACATATATAAATGACCTCCAAAACTCCAATAGAAATGAGAATCACAATCAAACGATATTTTAGTTTACGAAAACTTCTAGCTTCCAACTAAAATTATATAAAAAAAATATAAACGGAATTACAAGAAAAAAAAACCCTATTTTAAGCTTCACTGCTGCAGGAATAGCGACCTCCAGTCTTGATCTTTACACCTCTTCGATTGTAACTCCGATCAACGATCACGAACTAAAGCAAGACCCACATCTCTATCTATCACCAGTTCACGTTTCTTATGGATTCTATCACGTCAACGCTTGTGATCCTCAGGCCCTTGTCACAAGCAACTCTCAACTTTAGCACCAAAAACTGTCTAACACAATAATCAAGAAGACTCTTGAATTTTTGCAAGTTCAAGAAACTAAGAATAATTCGAATATCATGAAGCCTTAACATTTTAAGAAGAACTCTGAAAAATGCCCCTTTAGAAATTTAGGGCCTGTTCTCTTTGGGTGTTTTCAACCATTTTCTATTTTGTGTTTTTGAAAATAGTGAAAACACGTTCTTTTTACCATTTTTGAAAATGCATTTTCCAAAATACCCAAAATTTATCAAAGGAAATAGAAAATGATAATTTCATCATTTTCGCGTTTTGTGTACAAAGATGGCTGTTTTCCAAAACGGTAGAAAACGCGCGTTTTCGTTGAGGGGTCATGGTTTCGAGTCCATCATTCAGCATTTCTATTTTTTTTTTAATTTGACGCTGGGAAAAGTAATTATAATTTAACCATTTTCCGCATTTTTTGACATAACCCGTCTCCTTGCCCAAATGGTCAGCACGCGCAAAGCAATGTTGCATGTCAGGGGTTCGAATCCCCCCAGCATTCCCAGCTTGTGTTTAATTGTATTGAATTAAAATAATTGTTTTTAATTCCAAATATAATTGTTTTTAATTGTTTTAAATTTTTTATAATTCCAAATATAATTGTTTTTAATTGTTTTAAATTATTTTTAATTCCAAATATACTTGTATTTAATTGTTTTAAATTTTTTGTAATTCCAAATATAATTGTTTTTAATTGTTTTGAATTAATATAATTGTTTTAAATTATTTTTAATTCCAAATATAATTGTTTTTAATTGTTTTGAATTAATATAATTGTTTTGAATTCCAAATATAATTGTTTTTAATTGTTGTTAATTAATTATAATTTGTAATTCCAAATAATTCCAAGTTTTTAATTGTTTTTAAATGTTTTTAATTATTTTTAATTTTTTAATTCCAACAATAATTATTGATAAAAGTTTTTAATTATTTTTAATTCCAACAATACATATTTTGATTTGTTTTTAATTAATAATTGTTTTTAATTCCAAATAAGTCCAAATTTTTAAAAAAATGTCAAAGAAACGCGTTTTCGAGTTTTCTGTTTTCAGAAACACTTTTCAAAAATTTCAAAAAGAACGCATTTTCAAAAATTTTAAAACAAGCACTCAATACACAAAACACAAAATGAATTCAAAACTCAAAACACAAAATAGAAACGCAAAGAGAACACCACCTTAATTTCGAGCAAAGAATCTGAGGAACAAAAACACTCTTTGCTTTGTCTCAACACGCTGCGGGAGTGCCTATTTGTTTATCTTAATGTTCGGTGCCTGTTGAGTATGTCGAGCCTGTATACATAGACCAGCAGGTTTGAAACCATAGAACATCAAAAACTCATTTTTTTCAAAGAAAATATCTAAGAGCATCTCCAATGTACTCCGTCTATTGTAATTTATGTGGCAGGTAAAATAGACGGACTTCCAGTTCATGTAACACTACGTCTATTGAATAGACGATCAAATTATAAATTCGTCTCCAATGGGTTTCGTCTAAAATTAATATTATCACTTATGTGACATTAAATTTTTTTAGAATTGACAGATCTTTAATTTATATTTTTCTTGTCTGGCTTTTTTTTTTTAGTAAAATACTGAGATTGATTTAAATTTGTTGAATCACTCCGTCTAAAAGTCCGTCTAAATTTAGACAGACTTCTAGACGGAATCTATTTTCGGTGTGCCAAATCAGCTAAACAGAGTCCTCGTCAGCAGGTGGGCAGCTAATTATCCTGCCTCCTTAGGGGCAGGAGATCAGCCCCCCTATGGAAAACTCTTACTTATATAAACACGTTAAGATAAAGATTGCACTGTGAATAAACACCTTATTGTGTTTATAACTTTAAGCATTTTTTATAGAACAAGTATCACATTATATAAAATAACAAAACATAATAATCATTAAGCATGAAGAAAACAAAGTTCTATGCAACAAGGCAAAAGTATCTTACGATATTCAATTGAAATCTAAGAGAATCAGATTTTGTTTCCAAAGTGTTGAAAGTGTGTTTCACAAACGCGTCTTTTAGTCTAAGGCAAAAGTCCATTCTCTGTTTGTTAAGTTATGCCATGTGGACCCTTGGCATTGGCTTACCTGGTGTGGGAAAGATTGTGCTTCTTTCTGTGGATTATAAGCCATTGGATTTAATCCAATGGCTGACATTGATCTACGGTTGTTGAAGTAACTGGTTAGTCTTTTCCCTTTTTTCAGTCTGTTGGGTTGTCTCTGAATATTCTCTCTTCTTCTTGGCGATTTTCCGTCTGATTCTTTCTTCTTCTTCTTCTGGGTCTTCTTTATGAGAATAAGAATCAGAGTTGATTAAGGAAGGTTGAATGGGTTTACCTTGAGTGAACAGTAACTTTAGGACTAAGATCTGGTTGTTCATTACGGTCGATGAACAGTAACTCCGTTGGGTTAGATCGGAGTTACAGAGGTGGTATTTGCCTTAGGTCTGTAGTATAAAGTTGTTCTAGTGATCGGGGTGAAACTTGTGCCTATCCTTTGGACGGCATGTGCTGTGATCCGATACCGGTTGAGTAAATCTGAGCCCTAACTTCGGTGGTTTATTTCGGTTGTTATATCTCTTTAGAATCATTTGTTTTAGATTCTTTATAGATTTGTATTAGGTTTTGCTTTGTAATTCCTAACACAAAGCAACAACAATCGATATCATGATATTTTATTCTTTCCTAGATCGAAAAATCCAGTCGTTTTTAATAAATAATTATTCTTTAAAAAAATCAGTCCAGCCATAAATAATGGTCAAGAAAAACTCAAATAAATATTGTAATTAAGAAAGCCAATAAAATATAAATAGAGAAAAATTATTCCACCCATTTTTCTTCACACGAACTACTATGAATCATTCTCAAAAGTCTTGTAAAATAGTCGAGAAAATTCCACCATCTTAACTTTTGCACCATCTTGAATCATTTTCTTCACTAGGATAGTACACACCATCTTAACTTTTGCACTCAAACCCAAGGGCATTTCTTTGCAAAGTGGACCAGTGGGACTGATTTGCAGTATCCAAAAATTCCACTGACTGATTTACAGCAACTAGAAAATTCAGGACTAATTTCAGCAACTACAAAATGCAGGGGCAGAATTGCTGAATCTAGAAAATACGGGACCATCTTGCTGAATCCAGAAACTTCAGGGGCAAATTTATAACAACCAGAAAAAGCAGTGGCAAATTGCAGGAAATTGGAATTTTAGAGGCTGTTTTGGAAAATTTAAATAAGGGCATGTTTGGCAAATGAGATGATATCTCAATTAAACGGGGTATCATTAATCACTTTAAGGGCCCAA